>CM051643.1:2727500-4033209 GCA_028020825.1 Podargus strigoides
TTCCTTTGGGTGAGCATCAGTTCCCAGCCCAGCAGCGCCAGCCACCCAGCTGGGGTTAGCATATAGCCCTCCTGAGGGGATGTTTGGGTAGGGGTGTCTGGTACCCAACTTTTTCTCTTGTTAAAGATGTCATCATTTAAGAAGACTGGGCTAGTTTCCAAGAAGTTGCCAGAACAGAAATGTGTCACCAAATTCTCCAGTTTGACACGTGGATAGCCTGAACATCTCCCACTGCATATAGCAGAGTATCCAAAAGAGGCAACAAATAACATCTGTGAAGATGAAAATGCCTGCAAATTTTACTGGTGGGCAGTACCACTTTCATTCTGCCCTGGAGGCAGCTTTGCTGAGGATGAGGAGGAGGAAAGGCGAGCTGTGCTGCCCTGGCTTCAGAGGAGCTGGGAGTTTTCTGAAGCGGGAGGCAGGCTCCTTTGTGTGTGCTGGGATTTCTCCAGCAGGTGGAGATCTCAAAGCAGTATTGTGCGCTGAACCAGAACTGCAAAATTCTAGCGATTCCAGCAAAAAAAAGTTTAAAGAAGGGTGGCTGGGAAAAAATCACTGGCAGAAGCTGTTATTTTCCAGCAGCTACCTAAGCATTCCCTTCCTAGGCAAGTGATGGCATACCTTTTACTAGCAGAGAGATACATTGTGTGGAGGAATGAATCTTTTTTTTTTCTTTTCTTTCCCTTTTTTTTTTTTTTTTTTTTTTTTTTTACATAGGGTGTAGTGGGCTAATGGAAGCATATAATTACCGTGTTAGTATTAGGGAGCAATATAGCTGCAATAAATTAAGACTGCTTTGCAATTAGAATGATGAACACAGCTGTGGAGACAAATGGCATATGTGCTAATTAAATAATTTGTCACTTGACTGTTAAGCAAACAATACAGCCTCTTTACATTACAAACTACCATCTCTAGGATGGCGTGATGGCCTATTAACGAAATGGAATGAACAGATTGCATTGCCATGTTTGGCTGATAGCAACTGCAAACGTAGGGTAAAGGTGGTGTATTAAAGAAACTAACATTAGTTTTTAAAATATCACAGACTTTTATGTTAGAGAGTGGCAGAGTTCCTGGAAATAATCCTGTTAATGCACATATAGCTACAGTACCTAATGATTCATTATCAGCAAGCACTGGCCCTTTGTTTCACATTAAATGAACTGGGCATTCGCCATCCAGTGAATGTCAGCTAATAGTAGAAAGTAATGACAGGATGTGGCTGTATGAGCCCCTTTCATCCCAGGAGCTCTCAAAAGCCATTTGCAAATGTTTATAGGGGCAGGTTTTCAAAGGGGGTTCTGCCTGTACCAGCCCTCCAAGTGGGTGAGTGAACCCGCACCGTGCACATCCGGGAGGAATGACTCCATCCTCTGGGACGCCTGCTCCAGGTCCTGCAGAGAGAGAAAGAGACATTTTAATTTGCCTTTTCATCCATCCCAGCATCCTTGTGGCCTGATGCTGCAGCACCATTTTTGCCCATGCTCCTGGGAGATGATTGCTGTCTGGTTTTTTTCCCCCTTCTATAAAAACCTGGTATCTCAGATGGGAAGATTTTCAGCCACCCACTGCAGCGCATCTCCCCTGCCACACAGGTCAGTGAACACACAGTAAACCAGTTTGTGGCTGTTTATGCCAGCTTTGTATAAAACAGCGAGTCAGGGTCAAGGGCCTGGCCCCACTTCTGAAGATGCACTGGCTTGGCCACTCAGCTGGGTTTGGGAGGGTAGGGGTGTTGGGCAGCCCCTCCTGCTGAGAGGTGATGCAGATCCCTCCGTGGCTCCTGCCCTCACTTGCGGCTGCTCTCACCCTCTCTAGTACAGATGCAGGATAAAATAAAAACAAAATTTTAAAAAGTATCTATAATTAACATTAAAAATTAAAAATAACAATTAAAAAGTAAATCAATCAATCAGTAAATAAATCTATGATGACCAAAGTGACAAAACTGCAACCACCACCTCTCTGGCAGGGCTCTCCTCCTTGGAGGAGAAGTGAATGGCCCGTACGTAACAGATGTTTCCCATGTCCCTGAAAGCTGTACTCAAAAGTGCTTAGTTACTATGGTGCTAGTGGTATTACAATTTACACAGGCTAAAAACAGAGATCTGTGAAAGTGAGCGACTTCATTTGTCTTTGGAAGCTTGCAAGTAGCTTGCTATCTGCATGTTCCTGCTTTTGAGCAAAAATACTTCTGCTGCAGAGATTTTGGGTTCATGCAATCACGTGTTGTTTTACTGACATACTGTAAAACAAACCGGGCTCACTCAATGTTCGCCGTGAAAACTGAGACAAAATCAAGATCAAGAGAAAAAACAAGGAAGGCACCAAGATCTCAGGAGAGCTAAATACCCAAAAGGGAAAAGCAGTCATGTTTAAAAAATGTCTACAGAAGAAAAAACATATAGAATTTTTATAGAATTCTAATAATTATAACAATAATTATATTAATAACTCTACTATAAAATATATCATTAAATAATCAACATGCAGGGAAAAAATCCCTAAAATGGAGTTTTTGCACAGGGAGTGTTTTTCTGGCACATGAATTATTTACCAGGGCATCTGATACGGAAACCTTTGGTGTGCAAGCCCCCTCTCACTCACATCATCCTGCTGCGGGGGCCAAGCCCTGGGGCCACCAGCATTGCCATCCCAGGAGATGCCAGCTGCTGAACCAGCTTTGGGCTGGGTGCTCATCACTCACCAAGGGTCCTGTTGTTTATAAGCTGGAAAGTGCAGAGATGAAGTCAGAAGCTAATCGCACGCCATGCATCACCTCTTCTTCTGAGGGGGAAACACAGCGGATTTGGGAGCTGTGCTCTAAAGACAGACACAGAGACTGGACATGACTTTTTAAAATGGGGACAAAGAGATGCAATAGTTTTGCCTGTTTGTCCTGGGATGGGATTTTAGGAACAGACAAAAAAATCAGCAAGGTTTGTTTATTCTGTCACCCTGTGGTATAGTGTACCGCCAACTACATTCAATTTTATAATCTACCAGCAGCGATTTCTTGATGTCAGTGAAGGTTCAATGCTAAAATTTCTGGGATAAAAACCCATAATTTTTCTGTGCTTCTCCTGTGTGGTTCATTCATTTGTTCTTCAGCTAATTACAACAGGTGAGTGTACCCTTGTAGTGCCTTCCTGCATATGTGAAAATTTAAAATAACAAAATAATGTGAGCACTGGTGGAAGTATAATTAGCAACACCACCAGCAAGGTTTAACCACCACAGGTTTACCCCTGTAGTATTTAGATGCATCAGGATTTGGGACTTGCTTGCTTCTGTCTTGCAGGTTGTGAGGCTGGGCTCAGAGAGTTCAGCTGAGGGGGGGCAGGGTGGCACAAATCATACCTGGTCGTTTTTCCAGGTTGAGGAGAGACAGCCTTGCAATCTGGCCTCAGTAGTCTACTTTACTTCTTCATCTGGGGTAAAGCTGTGGAGCCTGATTCAACTCAGCGAAGCTCTCTTGGTTCTCAAAATCACAGGACATAACCCTCTATCACCCTGGAGCCCATGGCATCACCCAGGGACAAGGGGGCCGGGTGGCTCTATGTGCTGCTGGTACCAAGAGAGCAGCAGCTTTAAGCACTTGGGGCCAATTTTGGAAAACCACCCCCGAGACAGCCACAGAAACAGTAATGTGCAATGTGCTGCGGTGCCACGTCAGGCTTCAGCTTGTGACATGTAGGTTTTAAGCTGTGCCGTTCACTCTAAAACAACAGGTCAAAGTTGCCTCCTGGCCCAATGTTTAATACTTTCTGCATCGCTAACCACAGCTGGCCATTTTTCTAGGGGCATTAATTGTCAGTTACATTCTTCCTTCTAATTAGCAACACCATGCATGTGCACTTCCACCCGCTCTGTCTCTCAGCCACCCCACAGAGTCATGTGTACTGTGCTATGGAAAGTCACAGGTACAGTGGAGATGCTCACAGGCTTACTCAGGTGGGACACTGGAGTAAAAGCAGTGTATTAGCAAAATTTTTCTCTATTTAAGAGGGAATGAGAGAAGGAGAAATAGAGCAATTAAATGTGCATATACATAAAATACCATAGATTTATTGTATATGTCTACTCTATCACAGTTTTTATATGGTCTCCAAGTAAGGTAGAGAGCAAAATCCTGGCTGTATGGGTCTGTGGTAAAATTCCCACTGACTTGCATAAAACCATTTCACCCGCTGTTTCCACTGGGCATCACAGTGACTGTTCAAAGCATAGCTGGGGAAAACAACAGCATTCGGACCATCTGGAGACAGCAAATCGGGTGTGTTACCTAGCTGGGTGGCTCTCCTGAGCATCTCGCAGAAGCAGAAGGAGAGAGGGGACAGTGGCCGTCACAGTGGCTGGGACCATGCATGCAGTGGGGGAAAGTAGCCCTTATAAAGACATTTTCTGACAATTATTTTGGGAAACCTTCTGGTAATCCCCAGTCAATCTGCATGCTAATAGAGGTCATTTACCAAAGCAGAATACTGGGGAAAGCTTTGCATAATAAGAACGTTAGTTTGATTTGATACTAAAACTTTTCAACTGTTCAATCAAAGCCAAAGCTGAATTTCTGGGTGGGGGGGAAATGGTATTGAATGCAGAAGTGAAGCTGGGGACAGTTTAAGAGAGCTCTTTTTGATCAATTAGACCTTTCTGTGATGTCATCTTTATTATTTATTGTAATGAGATGGGTGTTGTAAAAAGGATTGGGGAGTGAAATCCATTGATAATCTCCTTAGCGCTGTGGATAATATACAAGGTTTCTTCCCCACATTGAGAGCTCTAAGCTGTTCTAATATACTTTAAGACTTCTCGGTATCTCCCTATTCTTAAAGGAAGATGATTTTCCTTTTTATGATGGGATGTAGATTTGTTCAGTCTCTCTGAATAATTTGGTTAGAGATTTACAGCTGCACTTAGTAGTTTTTATTCACTGCTGTACTTTTTTGTGCACAAAAGCTGTGGTTTAACCCCAGATAAATGCTATCTGCTGAGGGGCTTTTTGAGTGTACTAAAGACGTAGAAGCTAGTGCAGCTGCAAACTTCTTTCTCAAGCCTCAGAGCTATATTAAACTAATTTAAGTACCTAGGCAAATATGCTGAATTTCTTCTGCAGAGGAGCATTTAAAAGGAGAATGGAAATTCTGGTGGAGTATTTGCACAGCACTTCCTCAGTTTAAAACAAGTGTTCAAGATTATAATCAGGTTGTGCTAGCCCCACTCAGATCTCTCTCTAGTTTAAAAGATACGTAATGAACTGATAAAAACATTTTAAAAAGTGCATTCATGGCACCTGGATCAGGATGTCTTTAGCCTTCGTGTTGATATCAGACCTTCCTGTATGTCAACTGGAAAGAGAAGCCTGGCAAGTTTTCCAAACCATCTAGAAAATGTCAAGCAAGATAATACGGGCTTGTATGAAATAAAGATAAGTGACTTTCCAAACTCCTGAAGTACAATTAAATCGATTACTTGGATGCATTTAAGAAAGAAAGACATCAAGACAGAAAGAGACAGAAGAAAGAGACAGGAGAAAGAGAAAGAGAAAGAGAAAGAGAAAGAGAAAGAGAAAGAGAAAGAGAAAGAGAAAGAGAAAGAGAAAGAGAAAGAAAGAGAAAGAGAAAGAGAAAGAAAGAAAGAGAAAGAGAAAGAGAAAGAGAAAGAGAAAGAGAAAGAGAAAGAGAAAGAGAAAGAGAAAGAGAAAAAAGAGACAGAGAGGAAAAAAAGAAAAGAGAAAAAGAGTGAAAAACATAAAGAGAAAAAATAGAGCAAGAAAGAAAAAAAAAGTGAGAAAGTGAGAAAGCAAGAGAGAAAGTAAGAAGAAAGCAAGAAAGCAAGCAAGCGAGAGAAAGAGGAAGGAAGGAAGGAAGGAAGGAAGGAAGGAAGGAAGGAAGGAAGGAAGGAAGGAAGGAAGGAAGGAAGGAAGGAAGGAAGGAAGGAAGGAAGGAAGGAAGGAAGGAAGGAAGGAAGGAAGGAAGGGAGGGAGGGAGGGAGGGAGGGAGGGAGGGAGGGAGGGAATGATGACTGGTACAGTTCCAAAATAAATTTCTGAAAATAATGCTTTTCCCTTCTGATCTCTCAGTTTGTCCTTTGCATTTCAAGACTGAAGGACTGTCTATTCTGGTAGAGACAAACTGATATGTTTCTGATACAAATCAGCATGGTACAGACTCCCTCTCCCTTTTATCATCCACATACATGTATGTTTCAGCTTATGTAGTGCGTATAGCCTTTATATAAGCTTTTAATATTAACTGTTCTTGCTTTTTCCTCTGCACTCTTCCATGTCAGTTTGTTGCACTGATTTTGAACTTTGGGGAAAGACCACATCCTCTTTCTTTGAAACCTTTCTGGAAACAACAAATGATTTTTTTAAAAAACACCCCAAACACCTTCCTGCCTTACAAAATGTAAGCCTCAAACTTGCAAAGACAGAGGCATGTGCTCCCATCTTGCCATTCCTGAGTGCAGACCCCTCTTGTGTAACTGAAAAGTTTGCCTAGGGAGGTGGTGGAGTCGCCGTCCCTGGGGGTGTTCAAAAAAACAGGTTGATGAGGCACTTGAGGCCATGGTCTAGTAGTCTAATGGTTACGAATATGATGGGATAAAAGTTGGACTTGATGACCCTGGAGGTCCCTTCCAACCGTAATTACTCTGTTCTATGATTCTATGGATGCATGATGTGCAACCAGCAGTTGCTGGGATTGGGAAGGGGCACTTGCATGTGCAGAGTATTTGAGATGCTAGGGGGTATCTTCCAGAAAGAGGCTAAAGACAATTCAAGAGATAATGGAAAAAAAAAAAAGATAATACAGAAAAAAATCCAAAGCTGTGTCTTCCTTTTGACACAAATCAGTTTTCTTTCCGAAGGGAAAGAATTAAAGCATTTCTTAAGAAACAGGAATAAAGAAATATATGGACTTGGCAAAGAGAAATGCAAAGTGAAGGCCTGGCCAAATGTTCTCTCTCTGTGCAGAAGAGATTGTCTCTGCCCACTGAAAGAAACAGAGCATGCAGGGAGGGCACAGCTATGTGCAACATCAAAGTGATCCCAAAGGATACCTGTTAACTGGACAGGGATGTGAAAGCTGCTCATAGCTAGTTTACCACATCTGCCACCGAGGTAAAGAGCTGCAGCTCCAGTGATCCCAACAGCCTGTGCTGATTTTGGCATTAAGGACCAAGCCCGTGTGCAACCACCCCAAAGAAAGAGCCCCTGCAGCAAAGCAGCCCACTCCCCACTGAGCCGTGGGGTAGAGGGGGAGTGTGGGCATCTGCTGCCATGTTTGGGACCAGGGTCTTGGGGACCTGGGGCAACAAGTGAGCAGCACAGAAAAGGACAGACCTTGAGGATGCTTGTGGAAGAAGGGGAAGCTGGAGGAGCTGGTGGGACGATGGGCAGGTTATGCCTCTTAGTGACCAACAGAGATATTGGTGTAGAGGCAGGGCAGCTTCGCATGCTGCATCACACATCAAAAAAGTACCTTGTCCTTTTGTATACTGTTTAGGAAGGAAGCTAGAGGAGAGGGAGATATCCCCATCCTATGGAAAAGAGCATTTAAAAGATAAAACAAGAAAACCATATGGGGGAGAAAACACTGCAACTTCAGAAAGGAGGAGATAGGATGTAATTAGAAGCATTTTTAGAAGCTGGTTGCACAGCTTACATCAATGAGGAGAGCTACTGAGGAACAGCACAGCGCTGGGAAAGTTCAGCAAGCTAAAAGCAGTGATCTTTCCAGACACTTGATATTTTCCCTGAATTTCTTTCCATTACTAGGCTTAGCTATGGATTAGGCTCCCATAGGTCTGGTACACCCCTTCAATTTGGAGATCTTTGGAGACTCCACAGAGGCTTATTCTGTGCCTGGAAACCACACAGCACATCAAGGTGCCATCACAAATTGTGAAACAATGAAGAACAAAGAACAGTCTGCAACAAAGCAGAGAGATTTTGTGAGAAAAGAGAGCAAAGGAAACTCATGTGTTATGTTTGGAAGACGTGAACAAACATACGTTCCATTCTTAAAGAGGCTGAATGAAGCCAAAGCTGCAAAAAGGCACCTGTCAGAAGGTGATGCCAGTCAAAAGCGAGGATTGCACAATGTTTTGTGATGAGAGGTCTTTAAGACCTGAATTAGGGGAATGAAAAACATATTTCTAAGGCAGTGTCGTAAAGACATTCCTACGCACAACTAACCCAACACTATGCAAACCAGCCAGCTGGGGAGATCTCGGTCACATCCCCATGGTAGGTGGCTGCTGACACAGCTCGGCCAGGGAGGTGACTCTGCTTGCCCCCTCCCGGTGTGTACTCTTGCACCCTGGGAGGAGACGGATGAGAAGACTGAGCTGTTCTGTCTCATCACTGAGAGGAAGCTATCACAACATGACAGGTTTCATATCTTCTCTCAGACATCACCTCGGTCCCCACCTTGGGGAGCTGAGTCCTACACCTCTGGTGGAAGAGCGGGGACAGCCCGGCGTGGCACGGCGGGGGCTCTCCCCCTGCCGCCACAGCTCCGGCTCCCTCCAGAGAGCACAGACGCCGAGGCAGGTGGGCTCTCCCGAGAGCCCGCCATCGTCGTCTCATTTGCATCCAGCATTTGGCAGGGAAGCTGAGCAGCACACGGTGCACCAGGATGACACAGTGTCCTGACCCTGTCTTACACGAATGTCAAGCTGTCCCGGTTTGTACCCCCTGCAGCTTGATGGGACTTGCTTTCCCCCCTCCGATGAGGCACACGACAGTACTCGTGCCTGGAGACATCTAACAGGGAGAAATGCATCTCCTTGGCCAGTCATACCCAGGCTGCTTGCTTTTTCTATTTGGGTCTCTTGGGGGGCAGCTTTCCCCTGCCCTCTCTTGCCAGTTGCTAGGGTCAGGCAGAAGTGAAGGCTGTGGGGACATCAGCCCCGGGGTAGACACAGCAATACTGGCATGGGGTCTGCACCATGCTCCCAGCCCCATCACACAGCCTGGGTACATGAGCATGGGCACGTGGCACCAGGAGTGCCTCCAGTCCCCACAGCCCCACCACAAGATGCTTTCCCTTTGGCTTTGTGTGGGACCATGTGCTTCAGCTTCCATCTTAGTCACAAAAGAAGGGGGTTTGAATCATTGCAGGGAGATACACATGGGCCAGCCCAGCCTTTCATTTCTCAAAGGTCTTCAAGAGTAGCTCCCAGGAGTTTTCCATAACCAGGCTGGAGCTGAAGGCTGTCCTTCCTCTGACAAGGCCGGGATGCTCACCAGTGCCAGCTCCAGTCATCTTCAGAAGCGCTGAGGTGGGACACGTCTTTGCTGGTCCCCATCGCCATGTCCAGCCCTGCAGCAGAAGTCCTCTGTGTCCATGTGCATGGACTGCCTCACATCTGCTCAGCCGTGCTGACATCCCTGGACAATGCTCCCACAGTCTCTCCTTGCCGCACAGGCAACTCGTGCAAGGACAGCAAAACTGCCAATTAATGAAGAGATGTCAGATGTTGCCAGGGCTTGCTGGCCCAGTCGGTGACCCAACTGTCACCACGGTGGACAGTAAGACAAGGCAAGAGCTCTCAATCAGTTTAGGGGCTTAAAAGCAGTGACTCACCAACAGACAACCATTTATTTTTATCATTGACCAATAATTACGGTATTGTCTGCTGGATATGAATGCCACACTGTTTCATTACAGTGGCTTTGTCTTGCCCTCTTTCCAAATAATTTCTATCAAATGAAGAAGATAAATCCAATAGCGAGCATGTCTGGTGATGGGTTTGCACAGGGTATGAGGCAGAAATAAGACCTGCCTCATGGAGAATGAGCCAAATCCTGAGGCTTCCCCCAGCCAGAGTCCCCACGAGACCAACTCAAGATGCCCAAGGATTTTCAAAGAGGCTGTCATCCAGGTGGCAAACATAAAAACTCTGACATCCTCTATACATTCACTGAGCTGGTGCAGCCGGGGTGAGATTTAATTAGTGGGAAAGATCTCCCATACCTGTAAAATGAGGCAAGAGAAGGAGCCATCCCCGCACACCAAGCAAACAGTCACAGAATCACAGAATCACAGAATGTTAGGGATTGGAAGGGACCCAGAAGGTCTTCCCTGAGTGCTCAAACACCCCTATACTCCAGCAATGGTTTTGTCTTGGTGGGAACGTGGGGGCTGAGCACCCTCCAGCTGGCCCCAGCAATCCTCAGCAGGTGTCTTGGAGGTGCCTATGTAGCAAGTGGTCAGTGCTGCTCCTTAAGAAGTTGCTTGACACCTCTGCAAGGAGTGCCACTACATGCAAAATAAAGAATGCAAGTGATAGACCAAAAAGCCTGGTAAGTCAGGCTCGATTTGTGCTTGTTTCTTATTAAACATATATTGTGGGTGCAGTGCAGTTTATTCACACGTGCTTCTTTAAGAATTTATACCACTGGTGGTGCTACTGCTCAGGTAATATCAGTCCACCCACAACAGGCAACAGGTGGCCACGTGCCAGGTTGGAGAGCCATGGTGGGTGGCTGGAGGGAGTGAGTGCAGGAGCTGGTATGCTCCCTGAGACTTCTCCAGCAGTGGCAGGTGGGAAGGACAGCCATCTGCGACCGTTCAGCCAGGGCAGCATGGGGACACTGACCCTGCCGAAACACTGGTGAGAGGAGCAGCCCTCCCAGGGAAGATGGAAGGGCAGATAGGGATGCTGTAGGCTTTGTGCTGCCTGCCCCAGGAGCTGCTTCCATCCCTCCAACTCCACTGGCCGCAGCCCCTGCACATGGAAATCCGCCATCCATGCCTGGCGTTGCCAACAGCTGCCTGAGGCCAACCTGCCGGCGGATCCCAGGAACGACCAGATATGAAGGCTCCATTATATGGAAAACACTGATCTTCTACATCTGCCAAACCCAACACATTTCCTCCACCTCTCCCCAACACCCTTCCCCACTGTTAGGGACCCTTGTGGCTTTTTCAATAGTTGTTTTCTTTTTGCTTGAAACAGGGCTGCTTCTCTGTGGGGAGAAAGGCCCTGTTTGTGGGGTGCAGCTGCATTTCAAAGGTACATTGTTGGTGAGTTATGAATTTGCATGCCTGTACTAATGTGTGGAAACAGGAGAATTCTTTTGCTTTTTAGTCGAAATTGATGTTATTCCTCTGCCAGTGGTACCCAAGGAACTGTTTTGTTCCATTTCCTCTCCTTTCATGCAGCCCTATTTATGTTTAGATCTGGTTTGCTGCCACCAAGAATCATTGTCATTACCACCAGTGTCTAAGGGCCGGCCAAGTCCAGCAGCTGTGTGTTTAATGCCTATCCTCACTAAGGTTTATTTCCTTGACAACATGGTCTTGTTTGAAGCAACTTTCCTTCCTTTAAGAAGAAAGAAAGAAAGAAAAAGTCCCTTTCCAGCGTGGTGGGTTTTTTCTTTTTTTTTTCTTTTTTTTTTCTCTTTTTTCTTTTTTCTTTTTTTTTTTTTTCTTTTTTTTTTTAGCTTGGGGACAGGAGTGGGAGTTTTGGGTGTGAATACCAGGGCTACTCCACTTATTATTTTGACGGTCCCCATTTCCCCCACCCAAAAAACTCGCCCTGTGCCTCACTCGCCCTCCGCATTTAAAATGGAATACCTAGGTGGCCAAGAGGGACCCGCTGACCTCTATATCCTGTTCCTTTCTCCGCGCTTTGCTGCCAGTTTCCTTGATAAAAGGAGAGAGTGAGAGATAATTAACAAAAAACATGGCCCCTGGACAATGAAACAACTGGCCTTGGCCAGCCAGAAATTTATCCTGGTTTTCTAGGTGAACTTTCTCCCATCAATCTTTCCTTTAACCTCCGTGTTAGTGGAAGCAATAGGAACACCCCCTCCCCTTCCCCGAGCAAATGCTTTCTTTTGAGGGGGAACAAAACCCGGGATCGGAGAGGGCTGAGGTAAAATCTGGGTGGTATCGTGCCGCCACACAATGCCCCCACTGTTCCCTGGGCCGGCGCTGGTGTTTTACAACAGGGGAGGGGAGAGGATGAATGGCCTGATGATGTGAAACAATCCTCCCGATTCAGGGCGACAAACCCATCTTCTGTTCCACCAGGAGGGGAACAAAAAAAAGGGGAGAGCGGGCAGGGAAGGAATTAAACCCAAACCAGTTCGTGTAAGAAAAATCTTTCCAGTCCTGGAAACTGTTCTGGGAGATGCTGGGAAGAAGCCTGGGATATTATTCCTCTGGCTTTCGGCTATCAACGTGGCTCTAGGGGCTGGCGGAGAAGGGCCAGGGGATGCTTTGTCCAGGGGGAGAAAGTACAATAGCCCCTAAGTGCCAGCATCTCTCGGGCTGCCCAACGCTCACTCCCTCGTGGGCGCTGAAAACCCTGGCAGTCGCAAAAAAAAAAAAAAGATTGGCGTTGGGGTTGGAAGCGTGTGGGACAATGCGAGTCCACTTCAGGTCCCCTTGAGAGGGTATTATGGCGAGGGAAAATATTTGTGCTCTGAAGATGACACTCTCCATTTTGTTAATGGCTCTCATCCGGCGCTGATAATCACACGCACCGCACTCCTGTCAGTTGTCTGCCGGTTCCCAATTAATGGGGCATGCTCAGAGAAAGCATCCCTTTTTCTGCAACCAAGACAATTCTATTGTGTTCACCTACTTGAGAAGAGGGAAAGGTGAATATGAGGGCATTCAGCATTGTAAATTACCAATAAAACACAAACTGAAAGAACACCCCTCCAATAAATTAGAAGTCTTTACTCCCATTGGGTCACCCGTTGGGAAAGGCACATTCAGGCTTGTGGCAGGAGAATTTTGCACAGAAACTAATGCTGCTTGATCACTTTTTTGCCCAACCCTATTATTACTTGAAAAAAAAAACAAAACAACTCTTTCCTTAAAAAAGCTGTACCAGTTTTGTGTTTCGTGCACTGGCAATATGGTGCAACAGTCCAAACAGATGCATTAACAACAGAAAAAAGGCAATGCCATCAGGTATTAAATACTAAGAGCGGCTAGAAGTATCTTTTTTTAAAAATTCCATGTTTTGCCATGCAGGGACTAGTAAAAACTCGGTAAGAAATTTAGCATGTCTAGAGAAGATATAACCAGGCCGCTGACTTTCACTCTTCTGCAAGAATGAAACAAACCAAAAGAAAACAAAAACCACTCTGCAAAGGCATATAATTATCTGGATTTAAAGTTGAGCATCTTTGGTACAAAGCCCTCTTGACGAACAGACACGCAGTATTAAATACAAGGGCAATACAGGGGTGTCCCCCTCCCAACAGCTGACCGCTTTGTTTTTTGCTACTGTTCATATAAATCTATCACATATAACTTGAGTTGGGCATTATAAAAACCATGAAAGTGTAACCCATGCCTTTTGCTTCATCTATAAGTTGCATGAGGCAGCAAGGGGGGCAGGTGAGCAGAGATCAGCCAGAATGGGGAGCACCTCCACAAAGCCAAGCACAGGAGAACCCAGTTTGCTCAGGAGTGAGTTACAATCCCAGTTAGCAAGTCAGATCCCTAGCTGGGGTAAATCAGCTTACATTCTTCACACCTATATGATTTAATTGCATTCATGTGCATCCTGATGACATTCTCGTTTCTGTGATGCTCTGGTTCACTGGTGCAGTTTTACAAGGAGTACAAAGTATTTAATACGCACAGACATGCCAAGGGAGAGATCTCACATCAATTATGTTTGTGTAAAGCTTAAAAAAGTAAAATTTCAGTGCTTCACTTGAAAAATCAAAGAAGCTGGTTTAGATCACAGAATATCATCTTCTGCAGGCAACTGACAAGTATCAGGTAAATACATCCCTAAATGCTTTTCTGAAAGGTGCTCACATCATCATGATTACTAGCAAGAATAAAATTGCTCTGTTGACTTCTCTGGACTTAGGCCAATTTCCAGCTCCAGAGCAGTAATGATAGCATCATCGCAATTACATATTTTGGCTGCAGTAGGCACATAATGATCATGTTTTATTAGAAATACCAAAAGTTTCCTCAGCACACTGAGTGCTAGCATTGCTGGTACTGCCATCATTAATTCCTTTGGCTTCCCTTTCTGCTCCATGCTTGCCAACCTTAAAAAAAAAATGCTGGGTTGCTTTCTAGAAATGTTCCAAGCAGACAAAAAAGTGTTCTTCTAGGTCCCCTCCAGTGGCTCTTCCCTGGAGGAAGCTCTGCTTCAGTCCCATTTTAGTGGGACAGTCTGCGACCCCCTCGGTGGGTGGTTATTTCTGAGGAGGAACTCAAACCAGCAGCCACCATTTTGGCAAATGGTACGTCCTGAAAGAGGGATTTTTCAAGGCCGTGGAACAGGAGGAGGACTAGTCTTCTCAAAAAGTTGCTCTGGCTTGGACAACCCAAACAAGTAAAGGTCAAGCAAAATCCCCAAGAAGCTCTGTTAAACTGTCGGAGCTTTTTCAGCTCAATACTTTGGTTTTGATATGAATGACTTTGGGTTCGGTTACAGAGGCAGGCTGAATCAATATAGCCACAGGGGTGAGAGGCTGCATTGCATTAATAAAACTGGTGAAAGTACTGTAGACATGTTAGAGTCTGCAGCCTGGGCTGTTGCTGGAAGAGACTAATTTTGCTGATTCAAAGGAAGACATGTAACACCCTGATTATTGGTCTACATGTGTGCCCAACCTCAGTTTGCCTTTGCTCACTACACATAGGTATGACAAGCCCCCTTGCTAATCAGCCATGCTGCTATTCAGAAAGGTCCTTAAGGTCTTCTGCTCATAGAAATAAAGTGTCCTCCCAGCTCCTGGATCAGCATGAACAACATACACAAAGCCCATGGGAGGTTTTCTCAGGGAAAGCACTCTCCCTGTTCCTCCATGGCACAACAGTGGATGAAAGTCTAGTCTTTCTTGCCTGCATCTGGGGAGCAGTCTTGGGGCTGATATCTTAAACTAGTGGCCTGTGGGGAAAAGCCCAAAGAAGAAGATGGGAAGGCTGTGGTAGCGTTGGCTGGAGATGCAGAGTCCTGAGTAATGGAGAGTGTTTAGATGATTACGCCTGCTGCTCATGTTAAACCCATGGTTACTCAGTATTTATGCCCTACGCCAACATCTCACCAACTTGGGAGTGGGCACTATGCCACCTTAACAGATGGGCCTGAGCGATTTCAGCTGAGAGACTGTGTATGTCCATCAAATATGTTTGTTTAGGGAAATGTTCCCAGCCTGGAAACACAGGACCTATAACGTGATGTCCAGAAAGATAACACTATCAGCTTTGGATCTCATCTGCCCAACGGCGAGCACAGACTGCAAGTCTTTCTCTCCACTTTTATTACTGCCACTCCACAGAAGTGAATGCCATGATTTCACCCTGCAGGGGCAGAGACATGCCCATGGCCAGGCTGTAATGGGCCCCGCGTCTAGAGGCATGCAGCTAAACTGCACAGCATCCCTGAGGA
Source organism: Podargus strigoides (assembly GCA_028020825.1). Lineage (NCBI taxonomy): Eukaryota > Metazoa > Chordata > Aves > Caprimulgiformes > Podargidae > Podargus > Podargus strigoides. The sequence continues at coordinate 2,742,897 of CM051643.1, forward strand.
CAAGGCAAATGGCAATGCCCAGAAAGGGGGAAGCCTTCAGCCCTATTTGTACCTTGTCACATCTCCCCCTGTGCAGCGTCTGGCACCAAACACGACCCAGTTGGAGGCCAAACAAAAGGACATGTGAGCAGAGAGCAGAGCAAGATTCTCAGCCCCAAGAGAGGATGATAGGGCTCAGTTCTGAGACACTGCCAGCAGGAGAGGCAACAGGGGGCAGGGAGTGTTAAAACCCTTGGATCACAGCTACACAAAAGCCTCTGACTTGCACACACCACACCAATGTGGTATATGTGTGTATAAGACTGATTGCCAGGGTGCAGTATGCCACAGGTTAAGCAGGGCCACACATCCCCTCCTCCTCCCCTGAGGCAAGAGCCGGAGGTAGGAGAAAGCCAAGCAGGTTCTCCGTGTGGGGATGAAAACTGGTGAGGAGACACCCTGCCAAGAGCTCCTAGCTGATTGCTCACCCCATCAAGCTGCAGAATGCTACAGCCTGGCCTCCTGGCATGAACAACCCTGGCTGCCCGACACAGAGCACATCCGAGGCTCGAATCCACGGAGGATGGATGCCCTCAAACAGAGGGTACGACTGGGGATCTCCAAATATATGGTGGCCTTGGACAGGCTGGTGGCAGAAAGCCAAGGGCAACTGCTGGGACATTTTGCTCAGGGGAGAGCTTGAGGTGTGGGGAAAAGAGCATCAATTAAGCACAGGAGCTCAAAAAAACACTTCTTGGTGAGGGACACGTTAAGCCACAGTGACAGGAACCTCCTTGCCCAGCCCTGGCAGCTGCAGAAGCAGGATGGGGAGGTGAGGAGGCTACCTGAGCACTGCAGGAGGCAGGGGGGCTCTCAGTCGTGACAAAAAACGTGGCAAAGTGGCCTCTTCTCAATAAGAAGCATGTAGAAAATACACATGGGATATGATACATGCTAAAGTGTCTGTCACATATTTTACCTGTGTGATACGCAGCAGCAAAAGATGACATCAAAAGTCTGTCCCAATCTTGAGAAGTTCTCCCATTCAGAATGAATCCAGGTGAAAAACACTGAAAAATGAGAAAGTCTTTTCCTGATTCATACTTGAGAATTTTCCAACTGATATGCAAAAGGGATCTGATTTGTCCTTTCAGTTGTACACCTTTCCTCAGAAAGAAAAAGGCCCTATTTGATATTAAAATAGTGCACACAAGATACTTGAACTTCCCATGTGAGGATACTTACCTGTATGTCCTTACCTACCCAAGGGATGGTCTTATCAAAGCCACTAACTTGTCATGAGATGGTCCTGTTGAGCTAAGGGTTTTCTTTTGATTTTTCCTTTCCTCTTAGAAGCCCACTCCTGCCCAACACTGCACATGTGCAAACATGTAGAGACAAACATTTTCTTCTCCTTTCTCCCCCGCACCAGCATCTTCTACCCATATGGGACAGATAATCCCTCTTCATATCGGCTCATCTTCTTCTTTCAACACAATTTCCTTGACATCCCAAATTACAACCAAATGGAGGAACAGAGGAATGAGCCTGAAATCAATTTCAGATAACTCAAAAGAAATAGATTTATAGCAAGTATAAATCAACAAAACCTTTGAGTGTAGATCCCTGAATTCTTGCTTCAGTCCTTGACATATTTAGTACCTGTTGATAGAGGCTAAGACAGCACACGGTCACTGAGGCGAGGGGCTGGAAAGTGGGGCGAGCATCTCTGGCAGGGCAGGAGCGGCCAGCTTTGGGTCAAGAGATTTGGATCCAAGCGCCCACTGGGACAGATAAGACACTTAACCTCCGTGCCCTGGCACGGCCCCACTTAGGAAGGGAGTGTAACATCGTCTGCCCCACAAAGACCGTCTGGGACTGAACAAGGTCCATCCAGCCCATTGTCTACAGTGCATTTAAGAAGATGTAGATAATAGTGCCCCAGTCGTCCCAGTGGCATTTTTAGCCCTACAGGGCTAACAGGAGCTTGGAGAGCCCGATATATGCCCTACACCTTGGTTTAAAGCATGAGAAAGGCTACAAAACGCTTAAGCCACAGTTATTTGGGAAGTAACACAGTGTTTCCCAAATGGTAAGAAACAGCTCAATTGACAAATAAACCACCTTAATCTCAAAGCCGAAGCAAGCCGGCAGCACGCGGGAGCAAACCCAAGACACCGCAGATGCTAATGCTGTGGCACAGATACAGGAGCTGACTTTGGGAAGTCAAGAGGTTTCGAGATTAATGTGGGAAGTCAAGGCGAGAGGTTGCCCCGAGGTCAGGCTCTGCCCCTCCGGCACGCCTGCATCGGGGACTGCGCCGCTAATTTGGTCGTTAATTCAGATACATGCTTAAATGGGAAGAAAACAATTTGTTAGGAAAGAAGGGGCCTGATCCCCTTTGCAGGGGCTGATGGCAAATGCCTGCTAAGGTCAGCAGGAGCAGGCTGGTTTCCAGACATTTAAAAGGGGAACACAATTTTTTAACATCTTTTCTTTCTTTTCTTTCTTTTCTTTCTTTTCTTTCTTTTCTTTCTTTTCTTTCTTTCTTTTCTTTCTTTCTTTTCTTTCTTTTTCTCTTTCTTTCTTTCTTTCTTTCTTTCTTTCTTTCTTTCTTTCTTTCTTTCCTTCCTTGCTTCCTTCCTTCCTTCCTTCCTTCCTTCCCTCCTTCCTTCCTTCCTTCCTTCCTTCCTTCCTTCCTTCCTTCCTTCCTTCCTTCCTTCCTTCCTTCCTTCCTTCCTTCCTTCCTTCCTTCCTTCCTTCCTTCCTTCCTTCCTTCCTTCCTTCCTTCCTTCTTTTTCTCTTTCTCTCTTTCTCTCTTTTTCTTTCTTTCTTGAAATATTTAAAGCCTTTCTCTTAATTAACACCGAAGTTTAGATATTTTGTGAAAATGACACCTAATAAAAAAAAAAATTCTTACATTATTGTGCACTTACATCAAAGATTCCAAATTTAATTAATTTACTGTGGAAAAATTAGCAAATTACAGTCCTAAGTACTGAAGCACATTGCCGGTTTTGTTCCTCTGTCTTTCGAGAGGTTTAATTTGGCTTTGAAATCAACAGGACTACTTCAGGAAGGAGGTACTTTTTGGCATAGGGAAGGGTAATAAAACCTCGTTTTCTGTTTTTAATTTAACTGCCTGGTGTAATTTGTCTCCTTGTTGCAACGTGCTCTGAGGTCCTTTAAAAGACATCACAGCTCCGCAGGTGAATGTTTTCCTTACGTGCTGAGAAGATGCTGTGTTCCCACTTTAATCGTGAGTGTTATGCACGGGGTAGGGAAGACGGACCAGTACTAGATAGGAAAGGAAAATATTTTCTCATTTTTGGAAGCAGAGCCCATGGTTTAGTGATCCCTGGGCATTTGTAGGCTGTGTGGGTTTTATGTCTTTTTCTTTGGGGAGGGCACATGCAGGACTTTAATGTCAGCACAAAAGTGCTAACATTCATGTTGTCTGTCTATGAAATATGTAACATATAGTCCCTGCTATAGTATTTTTACTTTTGGAAATAGGGGTAGACTGTAGCAACCACCCTCTGAAGCTACTCCCTTTTTTATTTTTAAATTAAATAAATTAACTTCTGAGGTAGGAAGCCCATAAATACAAACTCGGTGATGAGTACCAGGGACCGCCACAGGGGACACATGGGGAGTGCCATCACCCCGGGATGCCAAGGGGCTGTTGTCCCCAAAGCGGCAGGACAGTATGTTCACCCAAGCTTTGGCTGGCAGCCATTGTCTTGAGCGTGCTGTTTCCCACTTGTGTGGGGACCATGTTGGCACAGTCATACAGCTCCAGAACCCTCCCTAGCTCACTTGAGTACTGCCCAGGTCACCCCCAGCCCCAGAGGTGGGCTGCTCCTCTCCTCAGGGCTGTCAGCAGCCAAATGCAGCAAGGGTATTGGGACTGGCCAGGTAGGAAAGAGATTTCCTTTTGCCCCATGATTCAGCCTCCACAATACCTTACAGTAGTAGCTGGAGCTGGGAATAAAACCATTTGTCATGTTATTGCTGAACAAACAGTTTGCAAAGAGCTGCCTCGGGGAAGGCGCAATGTACCAGGGTTGCCAGTGCTGCTGATTAGATTGAAGACTCGGAGCATGATCCTTCATCCCTGCACTGGCAGCGGCATGGAGATTTAGCTCTCAATATTCATTTTCCAGTTCCTAAAAGTTTCAGGTTCACATCTGGCTACAATCTATATTACAGAGGCCCAGTTCATATCTCCACTCTGAATACTTCAGCGGCCGCTCCAGTGTCGATGCAAGGCAGACACTGCCAGTGACATGTAGGCATGCTGGGAAGCGCGGTGTGCATGCAGCATGTCTCCGTCACTCGAGTCCCTAACCGATGGACAAGCCCAGCCCTGTCCTACCTCCACATTGACTGATTTCATTAGGTCTCATTTTCCCCTTCAAAGCTCTAGGAAGTCTCAAAGCATCCAGCGTGTCGACACGAGTCTCGAGCCATCGCAACAATATCGCAGCTAATGAGATCAAAGAAGAATTTGTTATCTCATCCCTCCTGCCAAAAGCTGAAGGCAGTCAGTGGGACGGCTGACTGGGAACATCCCAATTTCGACTGGTACCATCTCCCTGTTGGACGGACGTACCATGTGAGCCAGGAGACAAGCAGTGCACTGGAGGGAAGGCAATAATTCCTACCTCTGAGCTGAATTTAAAAATTGAAAGTAGCATCTATTCAGCTCCTCCAAGCTGTTTCAAAGGACTTCTAAGGCTCTGATTGCCATTGTGCGGCTGGTAATTCTGTGTCACAACTAATTACCGCCTAATAGCCGTTGTGGGGACAAAGTCCCCAGTTTAAAAGAGAAGTCTATTTCGTCTCGCATTCAGGCCTAATCTGACCCTGAATAGCAGAGATTACATGAGGTAATACAGCAGTTATTTCTACCTGCTGTAGTTCATAAGCTCCATCTCCAGCTGAGGCAAAAACCCCCTCCCCCTTTACAAAGATTATTTGTCATTAAAATGCTCAGTAGCTTTTTTTTCTTTTTTTTCTTTTTTTTCTTTTTTTTTCTTTTTTAAATCTGGATGTTGCCTACACTTTCAGAAAGGTTTTTGAAGGAAGATTAGCAGGATTAGGAAAGGTTCACATATGTTCAGCTTCACTATTGGTATTCAAGACATCACAACTCCACCACCACCCAGGAAGCCCAAGAAAACTGAGAGCGGAGACAGAGAGGCAGAAAGAAAGAGGCCTCCTGGCCAGAGAAAGCAAAGAGCACTCCAGCAAATAAAATAGTCAAGTCAGACCCGGGGCCGCAGAGGCTGTCAAGCCGCAAAAATCCTTGCCTTTCACTCCAGCAAAAATATGGCTCTCACTCAGCACCTCATAACTACGCACGCCTGCAGTTGTGCTAGCAGGCCAGCCTTGCTGCCCCCTGAATAGCCCAGGCAGATGGGCTGCCAGAGGCTTGCAGCTGAAAAGGAGCATTTCCACAGGCAGATACAAGCCTTGAAATACTTTAGTTGGCATGTACGTCCACAACAAAGCAAGAGGGAAATGTATGCAACGCACACGAGAGGTGTCTGACCTCAACCTGGTAGCATCGGATGGGCTGCACAGGCCAGGTGTTGAATGGCAAATAGGTGAAAACATCCGTGTGTATCCAGCAAAGGATAGGCAAAGCAGTGCAGGTGCTGTGGCCCTACAGGTCACCCTTGGGGTCCTCAGCCCTTTTTCTGGTGCTGTGAGGGACACAGACCTGACATAAAAGTGCCTTGCCCCGTCCTGCCGGCCACTTGCCAAGAAGTCATGAAACAAGAGTATGGCCATACAGAGCCACCTGCTCCCTCAGAGACATTTAACCTCAGCAAGGGCACAGGTCTCTTCATCAGGATGTGTCCCATGCCCAGGACAACACTAGAGAGTGGTTGGTTTTCTTCAGAGTTATGATAGGAGGAAAGAGGGTTGGAAATAGGGGGGGAAAGGCTGTTGGAGCAACCAGCAAAAACCATGTCCTTGCTGGTAGATCTCAACATTGCATTCCCATACTTTTCATTTTTTGAGAAAATGGGATTTTTCTCAAGTCAAATCTATTGGTACAGGTCAACACCTGTCCAGTCAAAATACATGGAGATCTTTCTTCAGATTAATTTTTGTTTGCATTGTAAACAGCCAAGCAAAGTTTAAATCCATGCAATACATGCTCTGACTATAGGGACCTTTCTAAAGCCTGGAGAACAGCTTACACAGTCATTGTGAATTTTCTGCCTCTTTAGGCAACAGCTTTTCTCCTTGTTTTGGATTTTCCAAAAATCCCCCAAGCCATTGTAAACAGGTTTTCTCCTACCTTGCCCCTTCTTTCTCATGAACACCCTCGCACCTCCTCTCTGCCCCCTGAAATGCTCCTAACGCTGCATCACTTCACTCTTTTCCTCCACTCCCCACCCCTGGAAACAGACCTTGCCCACTGCTCCTTCTCCCATCTCCTTCCCTCTCCCAAGAGCTTGTATTTCTGCCCTCTGTCACTAAATGCTCCCAGTCCTTCCCAAGCTTTTCCCTCACAAGTCGCTTTACTTGAGCCTCCCCATTGCTTGTAGGTCAGGCTCCTTCCTGAGCCCTCCTGGTTTCCCTGCCCCAGGGTCCCTCTTGTACCCCCATGCCAGGCATCCTGGCAGCTAACACAAAAGGAGGGCACAAACATCAGTCTCAGCTGCTCTGCGATTTTGGCAGTGAAACCCTTCCAGCTCCTCTGAGAGCCTTACCCTCCGAGGCGGCTTTGGAGGATGTATGGCTCAAGCAACGCACACCAGGACCTCACTCACATCGTCAGTGGATTGACAGGGGGAGGCTTCATGTGGAACTGTTAAAACAAGCAATGTTATTTAAGGCATTTTTATTTTCGCTGTCAAACATTTTCTTCAAGCAGTTCCAAAGGAACATGTGCTTTAAATCGCTGCGCCTCGATAAAGTGAGCCCAGGCACACGTGGGAGTGGGTCAGGGCTGTCGCTCCGGCCAGGCAAGCACAGCTCCCCCCCCAACTCAGTGGAGGGAGAAACAGTGCAAAGAACCCAAGGTAATAAATTCAGCATGTTATACAAAAGATCAAAACTTCTGCCAGCATGTTACCAAAAGCAAAGAATCTATCTTTTTTTTTTTTTTCCCCCCCTTCATGCAAATACATAAAACCCCTGCCAAGTGAGGAACATCTTTCTATAGCTCAACATCTTGGGGAGGGACTGTCTATGGGGTACCTTTTAAGCAATTCAGATGGGAAAGGGGGGCAACTACAGCACAGAAACACGAACAGTGTGGCAGGGAGGGCTGATCTGCTAAGCAGAGAGGGGGTCTTTAAGCACAGCACGGGATGAGAGGGCCACCAAGTCCTGTAAAATGCTATCACGTGTGAGTCTGCAAAAGTATTTCTTCCAGGTTTCAAGGGGGGAGTTTGGAATGAAGTGGTCTCACTGGTGCATCAGCTCCTGTGAACATAAGTCCCTGCTGAATGGATATTTTAGGAGGGGAGGGAGATACCACAGAAACTTTAGATTCAAAGCATCAAAACTTGTACTTTTAGATAACCCTCATCTGTCTGTTCCATTTGAGCCATTATTCAAAATCCTGGGTGATACAGCATTTGCACAGCAGTTAAATTTGAGTAATGTCTTATTTTTCTTTCTTTCCTGGTGCTATACAGATTTTCTCTTTCTCAGGCAGATGAATGACGGCTCAAGCTTGCAGAGGGTGCTGATTCAGAATTTTATCTGAAACAGCATGTATTTGGTGCTTTTTGTAAAATGGGTCTTTTATTCTGGAAAGGGGACTCAAACTTCACTTCCAGGGCAGATTCGATAAATCCATCTGCAGTACCCACAAGAACTGGGGGTTCTCACTCCTTTGGGGGCAGCAAGAGTTGATGAGCTTTTGTCCCTTCCTACAAAACTTACTGCTGCTGCCTGGTTGAGTGCAGAAAAATAGCACATGCAAAACTCAACGCTGTTCACCTGCTTCAGCATGTCACCCACAGCTGGGAGGGAGCATCTTCGATGGCCACAAGGGGTGCCCCACCATAAGCCAAATGGTGGGAAACCCAATATGAGCGCAGTTGTCTTTTGCATTCAGTTCCCTTCTTGTTCTTAAAAGGGAAAAATACAAAAGGAAAAAGGGGAAAAAATCCCAAACCACTGTGAATAATTCCATTGCTCAAGTGTTTTACAGAGGCACTGACGGTGGCAGGGGGCCAGGCCCTGTAGCCCACCACTGCACTCATTCCCGTGGGGAAGGGGGAGTGCGGGTGCATATTCACGAGTGGGAGGAGGCCTTGCCTACACAGCATAAAACATGTTGGCAGAGCTGCATGGAAAGAGCAGCTATTTTCTGTTTCTTATGATATGAGCAGCATCCCTTCCCCATAGCAGTGGGTAATGCACAGATGGTGGGAAGCATTGCCTGTCAAGGAAGGCATGGGCTGGGTATGTGTGCAATGAACATTTCCCCAGGACTTCACGGGACGCGCTGTATTTTTTATGGTCTGAAAAAAACAGTATCAAATCTTCATCTTGATCCCTCAGTTACATCCCCAAAGCAAGCCCATGGGAACAGTGGTGGGGTAAATACCCTAGTACCTCACTGCAGGCTTCCCTCCTTTCACCAAGGGATGGTTGGCAGGAGGTGTCAGGAGGTCTCCTCAGATGGTAGCAGGAGAGCTTCAGCTCTGCGGTCAGCTGGTGGAGCTGGGATCCCCCCCATGAGCAGGTACGGTGGGCATCACTCTACAAAGATACAGAAGAGCCATGTAAAAGCCAGCACACCACCTTCCTGTGTTGTGTCCAGCTGGCTGGGAGCAACTCCCTCTCCCAGCTAAACATCTCAGGGATGGAGCTTATAAATACAGCCAACTAGCTAGAAAGTGCCTGGGAAGCCCAGCAGAGTTGGGAAGAGTCGACGAGAGACATATGGTTCCGGTACTCCCTAAAAAAATATAATTGCTGTCTTCAGGTGGCCACGCACCCTCTCCTTCTAATGAGTAAGATATTTAAAGTCCTGAACTGTTTATGTGACATTTCAATAAATAATGTGGAGATTTGACAACATTTCCATATTCCTCCTTTAATGTCTGAATGTCTCTGACTTAATCCCAGTTCCTTGGCATTTATTACTGTTTGTTACACTAACAAGTGAGATTATGAGAATTCTAATGAAGGCTTCCAGTGAAAAACTCTGTGATTAAAATGCCATAATAACAGTTGCATGCATTTATGTGCCTGATTATCATAATCTATTTAGCACAAGTAAACATACAAACAGAAGGAGAAAAGCAAGCCCACTGACACTTGAGCTAAAGGAGAATTGGAAATGAGGGAGAAACAATGTAAATATGTAAATGTCTTTGTGTATTCTTTTTATCTTTTTTTCTCATCCTTGCTTTTTTCCCCCTGTTTGCTAATGAGACATCTATGGTTCGTCACATGTGGTCCCTCTTTGCTTGGCCGAGGTGCGGTTTTCGGGCCATCTGCTGGGGCCACTCTCCCAAACAATGCCACCCAGAAAGCGAGGGAGACATTCGCTGCAACCTTTGACATCATGGACGACAGGAGATGGTGTCGTACAGACTCAGGGCTTTGATATGTTCATTCTGAACGCTTAGTTCAGCTGTTACTCCATTAATACAAGTCCTGGTACAACACAGGAAGGCACCAGCCCCCCAGAACTCTTCACAAATTAAGGAGAAATCTCATCAAATTTCCAGTATAGACTTTGGCTACCCAGCCTTTTTTAATTATTTTTTTTCCCACATTAAAGAACAGATCAGCTAATAACTTCTTCATCCCAAGGCTTAAGGGCCTCCTGTAACACTGGCAGGGAATTGCCCCTGAACAGCGAGTGGTTCAGCATGAGCCCAACCATTGTTGCCACCATATGAAACCCATTCTGAAGGGCACCGACACCTTCAGATGGGGGAACATTTCCATGATGAGCACACAGCAACAAAATCCTAGAGTCTCGGTCATACAGATACAATCACCTATTAGCATCAGAATTCTTAAAGCATTTTTCTCCTGAGCACAGGGTAGGAACAGGACAAAGGAGTAACCTGAGGAAAAATTTGTTTCCAACAAGTGTTCACATAAGAAGCAAAACATACCCACATTTTCATGTTCTGCTCATTGCTAAAACTCTGCCAGGGCGCTCTCATCATCATCAAAAGAGATGAAGGGTAGTATAAGAGTGTCACATACAGACAAATGGCAAAATGTGACCAAAAAATTACAAAAATGCTGTCCAGGAAATTCAAAATGAGAACTAAAAATCTGTGCAGTATTATATGGGAATTTCCTGGGGAAAAAATGACAGCAAAGTATGATTTTCTAGACTAAATTCAGTCCTGACAAAGACACTATTTTTTGCGAAGGAGATACACCCAGTGGCGCCAGGGCTTTCTTTGCCCCTCCATCTCTATAGCACACGTATTTCTTTTCCACGCTGAGGCCCTGCTGCTGGGACCAGGGGATAATGGCAGTTCAGATCAACTCATCAGATTGAACATGCAGGTGGTTTTCTAATCTCCTTGGTGTCCAGGTTGGTCACTGCAGTGCAAAACTACCAGTTCAAGGGGGTCCCCAGTTCAGACCTCCTGTGGGACAGAAAACTGCATGTGACTGGGCAAATCACAGCATAGATCTGTGATTCCCTCTCCAGCTCCATTTCCTTGCCTGTGTCCATCCAAAAGCCAGACTTAGCAGCTGCATCAACTTGTTTCTCTGAGATGTTCCTACTGCTCCTTCCCCGCTACGGCAGCTAATTTTGGGAGAACTTTCACATGAGGGACAGCATCAAACCTAGCAAAAGTTAAATCCATCATTTTTCACTAGTGTTGTATCTCCTCTGTAACAGAGCAGTACCTGGACTAAACAGCAGCCAAGGCTGGCAGGTTTCCACCTTCCACCTCTGGGTCCGAGGAAAGGCATGATACACAGTGCACCTCTGCTTAGCAAGGTGGCATTTCTGCAGAGGTCCCACTCCGCTGCAGGCTAGAAATGCTTCACCAGCCACCCAGAAATGGTGCCATATGTGTATTTCTCTATTCGGCACTGAAAAAGAAGCCTCAGTTTGACATTGATCCTGAGAAGAGCTTGCACACTTTACGATGTAGCAGTCAACAGATGCCTGCTCAGGATGCCCAGGACAGGGGGTGCCAGTGGGGCAGCACACAGGCCTGCCAGCACTGCGCTTCCTTGGTGTTTCAGCCTCTTTCTCCTTGTTTGCCCACAGGAGATGGTACTGTCAATGAGAACTAAAATCATTGGTAACACACAGCAGCTGTTAAAACAAACTAGCTATCATACTGTTTTATAAGCTTTAGGAATTGATTTTCATTAAGGCAATAAAATGGTGGCATGGAGTTATCTGGTGCATCCCTGAAGTTTTTCCTCCAGCAATGTAGTAAATGAAGTCATACCGTATCTTGTAAAAAATACGCTACCTTGCATTAAACACAACAGACGATGGTCAGAAAGCTTGCATGTCTTACACCTGCACTGAAGAGTTAAAAGGAGTCTGGATGAGGTGGTTTTGAGAGTATCTTAAGGTCAGTCCCCATTAATCACACAGGTGTGAGACTTGTCCTGTTGGAATAAATGGCCATGATTCAGAGGAGGGACGGCCGAGCCTGAAAGATGTATGACACAGAATCTAGCCTGGGTTTTAAATAGCAATCTAATTATTTTGTTGTAGATGACAGCAGGCTTGTAAGTGAATAAAGTTTATTTATAAAGAGGCTTTTTTTTTTTTTTTTTTCTGCTAGATGAGAGTAGGAGATGGCCTATTTCCTGCATACTTTTAATTCTACAAGTATCACAAACATCAGCTCTGGTATTTGAGACTTCCCTCTGGGTGACTTCTCCGAAGATTAGAAGCTTTTCCAGCCTCAGAATCAGAAGACATGCTGAGTTTTTGGCAAAGAGCATATGTCTCCAACATTTCAGTCGCACAAGTGTTAACAAAAACAAATCTAGCACCAAAAAATTAAAAAAAAAAAAACAATAAGAAAAGAAGAATCCCATCAAAACAAAACCACCTACCCCACTCAACGGACTGGGGATCCTTTCTTGGAGATCACAGGTATCAAATATGTTACAGGGCAGGTTGGACTTCACTTGTAAATCCAAAACAGCAGCAAAAAATACATTTGTATCTGATTCAGATACATCCAGAAAAAAAAAAAAAAAAGAAAATTTTTTTAAACAAACAAAAAAATAGGAACAAATAACCCTCAAGGAGTTATTGCCTGCCCTGAGACTGCCCTCATACCTGTAAGCAGTGAGCTTGTAGGCAACCCCCCCCCCTCCTCACATCCTCAGTGTCAGGTGCTGGGTTTTGTGGTCTTGCCATGTGGGGGGGTGGAAGGGGTGGGCAACTGTGCCACCCGTGGACTCCCTGAATCCCACAGTCCCACAGTCTCAACTGAAAAGTTTAAAAGCTGCTGGAGCTGCGAAAACCCAGTGTTGGTCCCGCAGCCCTGCTAACAGATGGAAAGCAGGCAGCACTGGGGATCAGGCCTTACAGTTTCCGAGGCATCATCAAAACTGTTTTCAGCTGCCAATCCTCAAGGAGCTGCAGTCACACGCTGCTTTGGATGCCTCAGATTCCTTAGAGCTGGGCAGGGGCATCTTCAGTGTAGCAGAGCGGTATCCATGTGGAGAGGACCCTGGGCCATTGGTCTTGAGGGAATATAGGCAACAACAATCCCAAACAATAACCTAATGACATCCTGAGTGATTTTCAACGTGAAAGCAACAGTCTGTTTTTTATTAAGTTATCACTTCATCATGTTCTCTGATTGCCTTCATTCACGCCTTAGTTGCCTACAGTCGCGATTTAAAAATATATATACATAGTCATAGGTAAGAAAACAGGCTCTGTTCCACATGTAGTGTCAAAAGCAAGTTGGGGTACGCCAAGTTGAAGGCAGTTTGCAATATCGAGACTTATTGAACGGGGAGGGAGAGGGCGTGTAACATTTAATTTGACATCTCACGGCAGAGATCACCCCCCTTCCTCCTTGCACGCCCCCTTCCTTCCGACGAGGACGACAGAGAAGCGCCTCCTCGCTGCCACCACCCCGACCCCGCACAAACTCCGCGCTCCCCTGCACAAGGAGCCCCGCGGGCTGCATGCGGGACAGAGTGCACGTCCGGACAGACGGACAGTGATCATCAAAGGCATTGCTCGCCCCATCAGGGACAGAGATCCTGGTTCTCCTTGGTGGCGGCGCAGGGGTTCCCCTCTGTAGGGAGGAGGGAAAAAGGAAAACGAAAAAGAGGAAGAGGCAAAGGAGAAAAAAGAAGAAAAAAGGGGGGGGGGGGGGGAAGAAAGGAAAACGAAAAAAAAAAGGGGGGGGGAGGAAAAAGAAGAAAAGGAAAACGGAAAGGAAAAAGGGAAAAGGGAAAAGGAAAATGAGAAAAGGAAAACGGAAAAAGGAAAAAGGAAAAGGGAAAAGGGAAAACTTCGCTGCCCACTTGTGCCAGGCTATGCCCCCCAACTCCGGCCGAGCGGGAGCCCCCGGAGCTGCGGAGCTGCACAGCCGCCGGTGCTTGGGGTGCCTGTCCCGTCCCCGGGCTGGTGGAACCCTGTGGCTGGTAGAAGCCTGTCCCCGGGCTGAGCCCGCAGCACGGCAGCGGGTGCCGCAAGCCCGACGGAGAGGACGGGACCGCCCACCCGTTCGGGGCGCGGAGGGGCGGTGGGTCCCACCTTGTGAGAAAGAAAGGTCCCAGCCTTTGCAGGAGGGAAGTTACCAAGCCCGGGGAGGCAGGGGGGAGACGAGCGGCGCCGGCGGTCTCCTCCTTTCCACCCCAGCACCGCGAGCCCCCCGCCCCGCCCGGTCCGTCCCGTGGGACCCGTTCCCTCTCTCCGGGCCGGGCCCTGCCGGCAGCCGGCGGCCGAGGGAACGCTGTCGGGGCGGAACGAGTTGTGCTCGCTGTTGCCTTGTTCGACGCGGCTCCAACAATGCGCCGCGGAGAGCTATCTATCGCTCAAAAGGCAGCGGCAGGCTCCCGCTGCCGCCCCACCGCTCCCCGGCCACCACATAAAAGCAAAGTTTGCACAGACGTGTGCGTGTGTCCCGTCCCGCTGCTCACCTCCAGGACTCAGCTCCTCCCGCCTTACCCCCCCCATGCCCTGGGGTAGGGGGGATGTCCCTCCCGCCCCAGCCCCCGACCGGGCTCCGCAGCCCCGCAGCGCAGGCGCGGGAGGTGAGTGCGGGGGCGGCCCCCTCCGCCCGGGGAGCCCGGGGCACGTCGCGGGTGGCGGCAGCGGGACACACGCCGGGGCGGCGGGCGGCGGCGGGCCCGGCTGTCGCCGGGACAGATTTTCCTAATTGACCTGTTACGGATCATCCCCGCAACCGTTGGGAAACGCATTTCCACGCCTCACTTCTTAACGTTTTAAATACATATTTAACGGATGGCTGAGGCTTGCCGGGCCAGCTGGGAAACACACGGGTGTAAAAATAATGCAACAAAGGCAGAGGGGGCAGGAGGCGGGGGGCGGGGGGGCGGATTTACCTCGGTGGGGGAAGTCCCAGCCTTGTTGCACGGAGCTGCCGGGGCGAAGGAGCCCTCCGAGAGCCGGGCGCGGCGCGGAGGGGGGGCGGGAGGCATGTCCCAAAGTCACTTTTTTGTTAATGTCTTTCTTTCCTTTCTTTCTTTCCTTTCTTTCCTTTCTTTCTTTTCTGTATTTTCCTTCTGTCATTTCTTTTCTTTCTTTTCTTTCTTTTCTTTCCTTCCTTTCCTCTCTTTCCTTTCTTTCTTTCTTTCTTTCTTTCTTTCTTTCTTTCTTTCTTTCTTTCTTTCTTTCTTTCTTTCTTTCTTTCTTTCTTTCTTTCTTTCTTTCTTTCTTTCTTTCTTTCTTTCTTTCTTTCTTTCTTTCTTTCTTTCTTTCTTTCTTTCTTTCTTTCTTTCTTTCTTTCTTTCTTTCTTTCTTTCTTTCTTTCTTTCTTTCCTTCCTTCCTTCCTTCCTTCCTTCCTTCCTTCCTTCCTTCCTTCCTTCCTTCCTCTCTTTCTTTCTTTCCTCTCTTTCTTTCTTTCTTCCTTTTCTTTCTTTCCTCTCTTTCTTTCTTTCTTTTTCTCACCCCTCTCCTCCTCCAGTCTCACTGGAAGGCTCTTTGGGGCCGCTGCGGCTTCTTCTCCCGGTCGCTGCGGGGATGGAGCCGGGCGTCCCCGCTGGGGTCGGCAGCGCCTGGCGGACTCCTAGGGGAAATCCCCTCATAGGGAACTGACCGAAATCACTTTTTTTCCTCGCCTCCCTTTACAGCACTTAACGGGGGGACAACGACCGGGCTGGGGGCTGCCCGGTGCGTGTGGCGGGGCCGGGGCTGAGCGCTGCCCAGCGGGGCGGGACGAGACCGGAGGGGGCACAGGGAACACCGACGTGCGGGCGGCGGCGGCGGAGCCAGGGGCTGTTTGGTCCCGTCCCCATCCTCATCCCGTCCCGCCCCCCCTCCCCAACAGCTGTTCCCGGCGCTGTCATTGTTGCATTTTATTCTGGATTTGACAAAAGTCCCTCCCCCCCCGCCGGGCTCCCCGCGCTGCCGTACCCCCCCGTCCGCCCGCCCCATCGAGCCGGACGGGCCCCGGTGACATCAGCCGCCGCCCCCCCGCCGCCGCCGATTGGCGCAGCCCACCTCCCGCCCGGTGACATCGTCCCTCCCCGGCGCGGCTATAAAGGCGCCGTCGCCGCCGCCGCAAGGTGCAGCGGCGCTGCTGCCGTGCTGGCCCGTCACGGCGCGCCGCTCCCCACGGCCGCCCCGCGCACGGTAAGTGCCCCCCGCACCCGCGCACCCCGGCGCGTCACCTCCCGAGCCCCCGGCCCGGCGGAGAGGCGCGGAGGGACGGACGGGAGGAGAGGCGCGCTCCCCCCATCTCCACGGCGGCCCGGAGGAGCGGGCTCTCGCCGACGTGGCGGGCGGGTGGCAGCGGCGCCCCCCCACGTCCCCGCGGGCCCTGACCCAGGGCCGCCCCCGGGCTCTCTCCCCTTCCCGCAGGCAGCCCGGTGCGCGCCGCCGTCCCGCCCGCCGGGCCATGGACTCGGACGCTAGCCTGGTCTCCAGCCGCCCCTCTTCCCCGGAGCCCGATGACCTCTTCCTCACGGCCAGGGGCAAAGGCAGCGGCGGGGGCTTCACGGGCGGCACCGTGTCCAGCTCCACGCAGAGCGACTCCCCGCCGGAGCTGAGCGCCGAGCTGCGCAGCGCCATGAGCGCTGCGGGGGTGGTGGTGGTGGACAAGCTGGGCTTCAAGTCCTCGTCGTCCTCCTCCTCGTCCTCCTCGTCCTCCTCCTCCAAGAAGGACAAGAAGCAGATGACGGAGCCGGAGCTGCAGCAGCTGCGGCTGAAGATCAACAGCCGGGAGCGCAAGCGGATGCACGACCTGAACATCGCCATGGACGGGCTGCGGGAGGTGATGCCCTACGCCCACGGGCCCTCGGTACGCAAGCTCTCCAAGATCGCCACGCTCCTCCTGGCGCGCAACTACATCCTCATGCTCACCAACTCCCTGGAGGAGATGAAGCGCTTGGTCAGCGAGATCTACGGCGGGCACCACGCCGGCTTCCACCCCGCCGCCTGCCCCGGCGGCATGGGCGCCCACTCCGCCCCGCTGCCCGGACACCCAGGTCACCCCGCCTCGCACCCCGTCCACCACCCCATCCTGCCCCCCGCCGCCGTCTCCACTGCCTCCCTGCCCGGCTCCGGCCTCTCGGCCGTCAGCTCCATCCGGCCCCCGCACGGGCTCCTCAAGTCGCCCTCCGCCGCCGCCGCCCCTCTGGGCAGTGGCTTCCAGCACTGGGGGGGGATGCCCTGCCCCTGCAGCATGTGCCAGGTGTCGGCCCCGCCGCACCACCACGTCTCCGGCATGGGCACCGCCAGCCTCCCCAGATTAGCCACCGACACCAAATGAGCCCCTCGGGGGGGTCCGCCCCGCCCCGCCCCGGTATCTCCAGGACCTACAAACGCGCCCCTCCGGCGGCAGCGGGTTCCCCCGGCCCGGCTCCTGGGGCCGTCGGAGGGGCGGCGGGAGGTGGTGAAGCCCTGGCGGGGGTCTGCCCCGCTCCCCAACGGCGGGGAAACCCACCCCGACACGAGTAAATGCCCGCGCATCTTCTTTATTTTTAATTTGACGTGGTTGCCGGCAACTTCGCCGGGAGGAGAAAACAGTCCCGGGCTCGTCGTGACCGGAGGGACCCACACTGCAGAGGGGTGTTTGCTCGTCTGTCTGTCTGTCCGTGTTTTGTTTCCCCCTCTCCCGGTTTCGTTTCTCCACGTAGAGCCTTTAGAGCCGCTTTGGGTCATCCCCATCCCCGCAGCACCCGGTCGCCGCTCCGGGAACCGCCGGCAGCGGCGGGGAGCAGCCGGGCTCCCGGTGGAAGTGCAGCCGGGAAAGGCGGCGTATTCCCCCCTTCCCCCGCTCCCCCCGCCCGCCGGGGTGGTGGGGTTTTTTTTCCGGTTTTCTTTCTGGTTCGGGATTTGTAAATATACCGTTCAACGACAGCGACGGGAGTCCGCTCCGCCGGAGCTGTCCGTCCGTGCACTTGTGCTGTGTGAGCCTCGTGATGAACAAGGGGTCGGTCGGTTTGCCTTCATTTCCCTGGTTTGGCGTCTCGGGGTTCCTTGGGTTGGGGTTTTTTTCGTTGTTTTCGGGTGGTTTTTTTTTAAGCGTATAACATATTTTTTTTTTTCGTTCCTGCCACCTCCTTAACAAAGTTTGAACTCTTTAATGCTCTTTCTGTGTAGGAACTTTTCACACTTGTCCGTGTTGCAATACTGAGAACTTGGGCTTGTTTCGGAAATAACAACTTTTCTTATTGCTGCCCCTTGCAGAGATTTTATCATCCGTTTATTTTTGTAAAAAAAAAAAAAAAAAGAGAGAGAGAGAGATAAAAAAAAGAAAAAAAAAGAAAAAAGTTGCTAAATAATATTTATTACTTGTTTGGTTGCAAAAAAAAAAAAAAAAGTGATCCATTGTTGAGATTTTAAATAAAATTAAAAAAAAAAAAGGGATTTTAACTAAATGGCTTTTCCTTGCTGTTCGGAGCGGGGGGGCGGCGGAGGCGGTGCGGGGTTACCGGCCGCCAAGGCGGGGAGAAACGGGGACATTTGAGGCACATCCTTGCTTTTTTTTTTTTTTTTCCCCCCCCCCGCAGTTTTTCGTTACTTTACTTCGCCGGCTCATGGAAACTGGTTTATTCTGTTCTGCTTGGCTTTTCCCCTCATTTTTTTCATAGCAGAATAAGGACGGTAACGAAAGAAACGACTGCTGCTGGGTTCTGATCACGAAAATTTTTGTCTACCGACTTCAGCACTTGGCACGAGCTAAATATTAATTCGGGACACATTAAACTCGGCGGTGGGGTGTTTGCTCATTGTCATCGCTTCTGCGCGCTTGACCTTCCACCCAAACCCGACCAAACGGAAACCCACCGAAAGGGAAATTAATTGGGGACGGTCTTTTATTGACTTTTTAAATTTATTTTTTTCCCTCACGCAGATGACAGCATCTCTCGGCCGGGTGTATTTTAGCAGCTCTGTACTCAGGTACTTGGGCAGAAAACATTTCTCCCTCTCGCTGGCAAGGGTGAGGGCATGGAGCAGCCTGTGCCTTCCCCCCTTCCGCTAAGGACAGGGGGGGCAACCCCAATCCAATCCCGTTTTCTGAGGAAAAAGAGGTCGGCAGTCCCCGGCGGCGACGACTGTCTCGGGTGGGGGGGACGGGACGGGCAGCGGGGCTCCACGGACACCCGCGGGGGAATGAGAGCCAGTACGGACGCGCGGATTTTTATTTTTTAATTATTATTATTATTGTGTAAAGCGGAGCATTTCCCGGGCGGGCGGGGGCCCCGGTTCCAGGCTCCTGGGGTCCGCTCCTGCCGTCTGCGGCTCGCCCCATGCCAGGCGAAGGGAAACGGGTCCCGGAAAGGAGTGCCCCCCTCACCCTGCCATTACTCCCAGCGATGATGAGAAACACCCCCTCCCCCCTTCTCCAGAGACACCTCGTCCCCGGAGAGAACCCTTCCCTTCCCAGCACCCTCGGAACCGATTTTGGCAAACAAACTCCATTAAGGCCGGGAGGGATGAAGCCCCGGGGACCAATGGCGGGGAGGGGGACAGGGACAGGCCACGGGCGGGGCGGACGTCCCGCTGATTGCCCCACTGCCATCTCCTGCAGCAGAGGTGTCCCTGACCCCAGAGGCCCAGGGGGGCGCTGGCGCTGTTCCCCGCTTTCAGGCCGCCTTAGGGTGCTGCCCCTGTACCGCTGCCTGCGATACGAGACCCTCCGCTCCTGCCTGCTCCGGCGGGAGGCCGGGGGAGAAAGTCATCCAAAATACGGGTCTGCCAGCCAGGTGTCTGCCAGCGCCTTGGGACCGTCCCCACGACGGCTGCCCTCCTGCCAGCCTCCGCTGCAAGCCAGAGCCCGGGCTGGGGGGAGAAGGGGCAGGGACCACCCTGGTCCCCGCCGGAGTGCGGAGGCGAAGGCGCACTGTGTCCCGACAATGCCGAGCTCCCCCGCGCCGGGGCAGGGATGGGGACCTCCCGCCAGGCCAGCCCCGCTTGGGATGTAGCCCCTCTCGCCCGGATTTGCTCCTGGAGCCCCGGTACCGGTGCCCTGCACACACACATCCCCATCTGCAGGGAGGCCGCGATAAGCAGAGCGGCTTTCCCAATTAGCGGGGCTCCGGCGAGGGAGCGCTGCTGCGGAAGAAGGGCAGGAGCAGGTGAGAATTAGCGGGAGCATCATTAGGAGCTGTTCTTTGTCTCTATTAAAGGCAATAATTAGCACCCTGACAGATGCAAAAGTCGGCAGTGGCCAGAAGCTGATAAATCCTGCTCGTCCCTCTTCCCCCGAGGGCCTTTCCCCGGTGCTAACAGGTGGCCCCGGGGAGTCCCGACGGGCAGTGCCGCCCCTGGCGGGAGGTCGTGGGGATCCGGCTCTTCTGCGGGGGCATTTCGGCCCCACCGGGCCCCGTGATGGCAGAAGGGCAGCCTGCCCCCCCCTGCCCCCGGAGCCCTCTGCCAGTCAGGCTGGGGCTGCGCCCTCCCCCCCGGCAGCGGAGGGAGCCCCGGGACTGGTGCCAGCCCCTCGGCCGAGCTGTGCCGTGCCGAGCCGTGCCGCCAGCTGTGCTCCCCCGGCCCCCCCTCTTCTGGGCTACCTGCAAATGAAATTATCCGCCCTGCCGGGCCCCCGCCCGCCTTGTTCCCCATATGCCGCCCCGCAGGACGGAGTGCTCCGCAGGGCTGCCCTGATGGCACTGCCCGCAGCCGCCGCTCCGGCCGGATAGGGTTACGGGGAGGGAGAGCAGCCCATATGCTCACCGCACACCGGCGGGGCTGCCGGGGGTCACCTGCGCCTTCCAGGAGGCCCCAGGACCCACGTTGCTCACGTGCCCAGCCCCTCCTGGCAGCCCCCCCTGAGCTGGACTGGCCACCCTAATTCTCAGCTCCCCACACCCCTCCGCTTATTCCCGCCCGTCCGAATTTAACCTTGTTTTCTATGCAAGTCGGGCAGACCCCTCTCTTCACACCCCTCCTGTTTTTTTTAGGCTGCCTCAGATCTATCACGACTTATCCCAACAGGAGGAGGGAGCCTCTGCCCTCATAACCAGGCCCAGATGTCTTTCTCCAGTGGCCCAGCTCACACCCTCACCTCTTCCCCTTCCCCTTCCCCAACTTTCTCCCCACTTTCCCCTTCTCTTTCCCCACTTCCCCACTTCCCCTTTCTCCCTTCCCTTTCCCCCCTTCCCTTCCTCACAGACCCTCCAAGGCATAGCACAGAAAGTGGAGAGAAGGGCAGCCAGAGGCCGGCAGTCCATTTGAGGCAGTGCTTCAGCGATGCCCAAGGGAAGGGAAAGGTTGACCATGTCAGGGCACTCAGTTCCTCCACATTTACCCCCCAGTGTCCTTCTCTCATTTCAACAGGGGATTTCTTCAGCCTTTCCTCAGCAAATTTTGAGCCAAGTAGCCCAAAATCTGCTGTGAATCCCTGACCAAGGCATGCTGTTCCCTCCATGCCCATGGCTCCTACGAGGCATGTGTGCCTCTTCCGCAGGGAGGGATGAGGGCACCAGCTCTGCTCACTGCTGATTTCATCCTGTGGGATGGGATCTCTCAGAGCCCCCTGCACAGGGCTGCAGGCTCCCTTCCTTTTCATTTCAATTAATGTTTGCAGTGAGTACCTAAATCCCCCTCAACGGTTTTCCAAATATCTGTCTTTTACAGAAAGACATGGTTCTTTTTTATCTGCAAACCTCTCCCAAGAAATACAGACTAGGGCCTGCTCGGAGCAGGAGCCACTGGCAGGGTGAGGTACACAAGCACAGGTTACACACATCTGGTTATATGTATAAATTGGAGCCAGAAAATCCTACTTTTTTCCCCTTGAAAGCCTCATCATACTGATATTCTGGGGCCAAACTCCTCTTGGACACCACTGCAACCTCCCTGCCAGAATCAGGGTGCTGGATGTGACACAGCATAACTGGGGTATCGTTCCAGAGACAAGAGCTAGGGCTGTGGCACAGCCCTCGGATGATGTTTCCTTTGTTGGGAAACAGGGCTTGTTTTTACACTTCCATAGGTGAAAGACTGATGTACCATGTACCCTGACAGCCTGCAAACTGTCTGAGCCATCCCCCACAGGATGGCCCACAGGACACCTGTGTGGCAGGAGCCAAACAGCCTCCCATGATGCCACCAGGCCAGCAGCTCTCACTTGGTATTGCAAGATGGTACTTGCAGCATAGCTTTGATTTCCCTGTGTCAGAGTGGTGTTTTCATTTCCGCGTGGGATGAGGATCTCTGGGCCCGTGACTTAATGTTCCCCAGATTATTTCTGAATGCTCAGGCATTTCTGAATGTGCAGCTGAGGGCCAGATTTTCAGAAGAGCTACCAGCATCTCTGCAAATGCTCAGCACCCACAACCCAGCCATATCCTTCTGAAAACCTGGTTTTCCACATAAGGGTTGAGGCAGGAAGGGAGATTTGCCAAAAGCCTGGCTCCAGACATGAGAGCTGGCCCTTCCCAAGCTTCCAGCCCATGTGGGGGTGGGTTAAAAATAAGCCTTGGGCACACTGCAGTCTGCCAACCCTCTGGGGATCACAGGGGCAGCAAAACTGAATTTTCCACTACAGGCATGTAATAATAATATTTCTACAAAAAATTGTTAAGGGGAGGCGGTAATTATAACAACAGCAATGGGGCCATGAGGCTGTACCAGCTCCACCTCTGCAAAAGGGCTTGAAGTACTCGCTGGTTCAGCCTTTGAAAGTCCAAACATGCTCTCATCTTGCTGTCCTCACTCCTTGGATGGTGCTTCTGAAGGCGAGAGAGGTTTTGCATTGCTTTCAGTGGCAACGCAGTTGGACCCAAAAGTTTTTTGCAAGCTCCTGGACCATGGTCCGTCCACTTGAGAACAAGAAAGCAAGAGGTGAATGGTCAGCCTGTTCACCACACACACACACACAGAGTGACACACACAGCCTGAATAGCCCCGGGGGTGCTCAAACCTCGCAGGAGTTACAAACTGCCCAGGGTCGAGATCCTCCAAAAGCAGGACTCTTACCCCAGGCCTTTTCCCCTAAAAGATGGATGTAAATGCAAAAGAGTGTTTCCCTTTTTCATTCATCCCCATTCTTGGGATTAGCTTTAGAAGTTTTGTTCTGCCATTTATCTTCACTTGTTGGAGATGTCTTGACAAACTCCTGAGAATTAATTTCCCATCAGCTTTTTGCCTCCTCTTCTTGAACTGGCAGGTCAGATCTCACCATATGCATTAGAAGAGGTTATCTGGATGGGCCACCCTGCTCCATTGTCCCTTCTTATGCCTGTCCCTGTCCCAGCAGGAAACCAGTGTCATGCACATGGAGAGAGCACTGAGGGAATCAGACTCCTCTTCCGAGCAGCCCTCCACTCCCTGCCTGTCATCAATCATTGTATCCCGCTGCCAAAACCAATACAATTGGATCAGGCCCAATACGCGGGGTGTTTCCTGCGAGTCAGAAGTGTGCCTTTTAGTTTAATATATTCCCAATGTTGATCCTATTAGCAGAAAAAATCAATCAATCACTGTCAGCAAACATCACCAGCCTACAGATTGATCACAGTGTCAGGATTGTTGGAGGATTCTGCAGATGCAGAAGGCATTTGTTAAATGCTATTTTCAGAAAGACATATACATATATGTATAAGACACACATTTATACACCTCTTTGTCTGCTTAAAAAAAAAAGAAAAAACACACAGTTCCTTTTTTTTTGTGGATTTTTTTTTTTTTTTTTTACAAAAGCAGCCACAGTGCTAGTCACTTTTATAAGAAAAATCCTTTTGAGTAGGGAATTAGCAGAATTTCAGGAGGGGGGAGCTTGTTTTGTCCCTCCTGAGGGAGTGGAGCAGGGTTTGGCTTGCTGTGCCTATGGGAAAGGAGTTTGGAAACGTATGTACTGTAGGGGTAAGAAGGCTCTTTCTCAAAAAGAGCAGAGCTGAGGCAGCAAAAGCCGTCAGCGTGCTCTGCAGGAGAGATCATAACCCACCAAGGTGCAAATTCAGCCATCCCCCTCTAGTGATCAGCCTTCATTTGGGGCCATGCTAAGTAGCCCCCCAAGTTTCTCTCTCCACACCTTCCACCCCTTTCCCCGAGCAGAAATAATTCAACACTTCAATGCTGCTCAAGTGACATAGATTTCCTCCACGACAGGCAGCACAGGCAGCTGAGTGCACCGGGACTGTGGAAACCCGCTCCTCACCTCAAACCCATTCCCCATCCCAAACCCGGGAAAACCTGGCAATCCCAAGAGCGGGCAGAAGCCAGCATTTTCCTTTGCCAGCCCCAGCTTCCCAGTGACAGTGGGAAGCGGGTGAGCTCCCAGCTCTCTGCGGTGCTGCAAGCAGCAGGGTGCACCCAGCACAAAAGGCACACAAAGAGAGGGGTGAGGGAGCTTTGCCTGCGGGCAGCATCCCAGAGGGATGGGGGAAATCTTTTTCCTAGTCAGAATGCCAGCCATGGTGGGAAAAAACGGGCAGAGGTGCCGTGAGGAGGGAGTTAACCCCTGGGGACTGTCCCTGTCTGCTCCTCACTCTCCAGGATGGCCAGTTCAAGCCACCTGAAGTTGAGCTTGAGCAAGCCTTAAGCAGACATCCTCTGAAAGCTAGCCCCTATTAAGCACCTGAAGATGGCTCAGGGCATCACCTGTCCCCTGCAAAATATCCTGGATATATTACAAGACAATGTACTCCGTGTTAAGCTGGTGTGTGCACTAAAGGGACAGCCTGGTGTGACCTCGGGACCATGCAATGGTCCGTACAGCTCCAACCTGTGACCTGGCAGCAGCAGCCCCCCAGCCTGATCACCTTTTTCAGGGAGGGTTTAACCAGAGCTGCGTTAGGGAAGGGAAGCAGCCTCTCAGGGACTGACTTTGCTCTCGATTACACTGAAGGTAGTGATGGAAGCAATGGGCTTTCCCCAAGCATCTGTCACATGTCTCTGGTGTGTCGGGAATGGCTTAGTGCCACCTAACGCCTGGGGGGCATCTGCGGGAATCACCCCAAATCCCACAGCCCTCCTCACTTGCAGACTTTGCCTACACAAGTGTCATGCAATTTAATTATTCCCACATAGAAAAAGTGCAAAAATGCCTTAATGGGAATGAAGCATTCTGGTGGGAAGAGGAATGAGCTGCAATTTTCCAGGCAGTTTTACACTGCTTGAAGTGGCTTATTGCAATAGGAGGGGAAGGAAGGAAGCATCACCCATCTGGGATGCTCACGGGAAAATCTGTACCTGGATCAGGACTAACCCATGGATGCTACTTAAGCACCATCCTGTCATACAGACCTTGGCATCTGGCATCCCCGACCCAGAAGTGGGAGATAACCCCTAAAGCCATCCAGCTTCAGGCTGACTCTCTTGCTGCAGACATACAAAAAGATAGTGAAGAGGAGCGGAGAAGCGGAGATCAGAGATAAGGAGACACAAATCCACGGCATAGCTGCCCTGCAGAAGGGAGAAGCCCCTCCCAAGGTGGGGCTTTGAAGAGCAGGATTTGCTTGAGACAACACAATAAACACACAATTAAGATTTCATTTCTTCTTTCAGGTCTGTTGGGGAAAAGCACTCAGTAACAAACCTGTCTCTAATCCTAACCATACAAACCCATCCTTCTGAAAAAATGAAAATATATTAGCAGAAATCCACCCATCTTATAGAGTCTGTTAGTAAATGAACTTTTAATGTATTGAAAACATATTCATTATAATGTATAAAGAGGCAATTTTCATTTTGTTTGTGTTCTTAAGAGTGTGACAGCGTCTTGTTTGCAACTGCCCCTGGGTATAAGCTATCATTGTGTAACTTAATTAGATATTCTACATGCTAGTGTGAGGGACATATGTCTATTCACTGTAACAAACATCAAGAGTCTGCCACATGCTTTCATGTTTCTGCTACGTTGAAATAAAGGCAGAGCAAGTGCAAGCTCTCCCAAGGACCTGTGGCCCCAAACAGCTTGAACGCAACCCGCCGGCATTCACCGATTGGTTACAGTTTATTAACAGCCCATAAACTTCTCATCTGCTCCTGGGCACTCATTAGGGTTGTCACCTGCAACTGCCGAGAGCAGCACAATCCCTTTGCAGACGTGAATCGTGAACCGGGGGTTTCTCAGGCGCCACCTTTGCTCGCTTTCTCCTTCCCAGGTCCAGCGACAGTTACTTTATACAGGGCGTGAAGTTGGTTGAAGGTGACCCAAAATTAGAAAAAAAGAGTGCGCTGGCAGAAGCTTGGGCAAGCAGTAGCTGCAGAGTGGCTACTGTGCTGCCTCAACCTTTCAGCTCATGAACCTGCAATGAGACACTGATGTGCTCAGGTTTCCAAATCCCAGCCTGGGGAGCACTGGTGAGCTGGCATCGCCTGTTCCATGTGCTCAGCTCCCACCTCTTGTCTACATTTTCCCTCATCAGAAAAGCCAAAGCATAATTTTGGCAAAATTAAGGGATTTAAGAAGATGAGAATGGCTGACAGTGAGTCAGATCAGTTAGTTGAGGATCTCTGACCAGAGGCAGCGATGGAGGTTTAGAAACAGGATATGAAGACAGAACATGGAGAGAACTGTATTTCCCCATATACTGTCTGAGCATCTGGGCATCTGCAGATACAATTAAATACTTCAGGAAAAACAGTCCACGTAGATAGCACAACCACACCAAAACACCCAGGCAGCACACCCAATTTGGCTACAAGCGTGCTAAAATCCAGCCTGACATTCTCCAACAAGCACCTCAGCAGCTTCATTTTCTGTGGCACAGCATGTTGGGTGCTTCATCTGCAACCAGATCATGCCAAGCCTTTCCAACCATGCCAAGCCTTTCCAACCATGCCTCCACATCTGACCAGAGCAAGACCTTACCAACTGGGAGATGGGTGGGGAGGGGTATCAGTCCCACCATCACACCAGGCAACTGAGCATGAGAGCCTGGCTGGGGAAATTGGGTGGGATAATTGGCAGGAATTAATGACTTGCTCGCCTGCAGCAGAGATACAGCAGTTTAGAGCAGGTAGAAACAAACCCAAGGTGTGCATTTTTCTCAGCAATTTCTCAGTGCTGTTGCAATGTGCCCTACTAGCCCAGCACCTGTCTGCCCTTTTCTGGCACGGAGGGAGTGGGTCCCCCATGGCAGATGGGCATCTCTGCCTACCCCATGGTCACAGATGATCACCCCATATGTGTGATCTTTCCAAAGCAGGGGGTGCAGCAACCCCAAAGTCCAGAGGAGCTCCATGAGGCCCTGGGTGTGGACCCATATTTCACAGAAACCATGGACACTTGTGCACTGGGATGAGCACCACTCCGGTGCCTGGAGGGCAGCTGGGTTTCATCACCGAGACTTTGCTTCTAGTGTCCCCCTTTTTGCCTCTTGTCAGTGGCATGGCCAGAAGGACGAGAGCAAGGAATTACCTGGTGTCCTCAGCCCAGCTAGAAGGTTTTCTCATCTTCCTCCAGCATGAATTTTCAGCAGTGACCTCAAAGCTGGGATGCTGCTCAAGACTGTGGCAAAGGCAGGGTCCAGCCAATGTCCTGGATTCAAGGCTACGGTGAAAGTGAGCCCTTTCCTTGCCTGCCTCTGGTCTCTGGGCACTGTCATGGGCCACGTGAAGTGAAGAATATGCTGTGGATCTGGGAAGCTGAGCATGCAAGGAGCCAAGTGAAGGTTTTGACACTGATAATTTTAGTGCCATATTAGTGCTTTTAAACTAGGAGTAGTTGAAAAGATTGGATCAGAAACAGCGCAGACAAATAGCTGCTCTTGGGTGCCACATGTGTCAGTGTGCAAAGGCAGCGGAGGACAAGTTGGAGGCTTTTTTATTTGTACTTTTTGTTCCCTGCTCACACGTGCACACACGCGCATCCAGAATGCCTAATACTCCAGACACCTCTACTGAGAGGCCAAAACATGCTTCTTCCAGGTTTGCTCTTTAAGGAAGCAAAACTCTTCTGTTTATCCTCACAAAGGCTCATGCAAGGCGGGCCAGATTGCGAGCTAATCCCCACTGCCTCCTGTCCTAGGACTGTCCAGCCCACCCTTGGCTGAACATCGCCCCCCAAGAGCAACAGGGAGGGAATTCATCTTTATGGGAACGGTCTCAGCCTGACATGAGCAGGGCTGCTAATTATGGGCCCCGCACTGCTCTGTATGCAGGGGGAGGTTGCGGCGGTGCACCCTGCCATGCTGTCCCGGCTATTGTTTGCCGTGCACGTCAACCATCTGGAAAAAGCGAGCTGTGAGAGCACCCTGCTTGCTTCAGCAAGCTCCCGTGCGCTTCCTGTGAGAGGGGACCCACCCGCAGCCAAGGAGAAGCCTGTAGCCACGCTGCTGCTCCTGCTCATGAGGATGAGGATGGCTCTTTCACACCATGCCACCAAGGAGCCCCTCCAGCAGCCATGTCTGCCCTGGGTGACTCTCACCCCAGTATTAGCATACAACATCTGCCGTGGCTGAGCCCCAGCGCCATACGGCGGAGGGCTTGGCACCGTCCTGTGATGCTGACGGTGCACACGCGTGGCTCTCTGCAGCTCTCGTGCCACTGTGCAGGCACAGCCAGTGCATGGGGAGAACCTGAAGCAGGCACTGCGCTTCCCGCTGATGCCACCGCACGGTCTGTGCTGTGCTGGGATTGTGCACGTCTCCTCTCCCTGCACATACATATATCTGCTATATACCCCACCAAAGGCATAAAATGATTGTAAAAATTCAGAGTAATTTTAATCTCATTTTTCAAGACAATTACTTGAAGATATTTGTGAATGAGATCTGTTTTGCATAGCTTGCAAAGAAATAAGTCAGGCTTGCTGGTTTTCCTGTTGCCTCTGCTTGCTTTCTTCAAAGTCTGTTTTGGCAGGACGTGTTTGGTGAAAGCAGGTTTGTCCAGGTCAGGATGGACAAGCAACTTTTCCATCACACCAGCATCTCTCATATCCAAACGTACCCTGGCCTCGCTGTGAGGACGCTGCATCTCTGTGAGCTTTAAGAGGTTGGCTACTGGAAAGAGAGGGAGGGAAATTATAAAAAGGAAGCTATTACAGTGTTATTTGCAACAACATGAGACTGGTTGTTCCCACTATTTAGGGTGTTCATTTTTCCTGTTTTGCCAAATCTTTCTCACCAAACATGCACAGGAATCATTTTATTGACTGTTTTCTGAGGCAAAGGCTGTGATGCCTGCCTTGCTTCTCCATGTTATTCTTCCAGCGGGATTCTCAAAGGGGCTTCACGTCCCCACACCACTGAATGACCGTGTATGGGACAAATAGGGGAATCTGGGCATTGTTCCACTCAGCAGGCAAAACCTAAGCAACTTTGATAGCTAATTCCTATTTAACAAAGTGCTTTGAGGACCTAAAGTTCTACATTTTGCTGACTTGCAGGCACACGGGAGAGCTCACACGAAATCAGTCAGAGCTGCAACGTGCAGCACCATAGTTATCGCATACCAAGCTGCCATGTGAATTCCTTACACTGTACCGACCTCCCATTGCAGGAAAGCCTTTAAGTGCCACACCCCTGGTGAAGCGATGCCTGTGCAGTGTCGCAGATCTGGGCCCAAAGCCGCCTGCTCAAGCATCCCCCTCCTCCATGTGTTCCTCTCTGCAGATCCTCCAAGAAAAGACACAAGACCTGCTGCTGAAAAGAACATTTTGACTGAAGTAACAGGGATCTCAGGCCATGGCCAGCAATGCAGGAGTAGCCAGGCACTTACTTCTTACCACACGCTGCTTGTGTTTCAGTTTAGCAGGTTCTTCTGTGCTTTGCTGAACCCACAGGGCAGGCTGTGATTTTCAAAGGCTCCTAAAGGAGCCAAACAGCCTGTCTCCATGTAATTGCAGTGAGATCTGAGTGTCTCATTCTCTGCAGGTTACTCTGAATATCCCGTCCCTAGTACCTCTGTGCGTGCAGGGCCTTGTGCACTGGCTGTCAGGCTACACAAAGACGAACGGAGTCGACATCTTAGATTTGCATCCGCTGGTCTCAGGACTGGATTCCAGACAGCCCTCCCCATTCCCTTTTGGCATCTGGGATCTTCCCGCTTCCTTTCTCCGAGGACAAGGGGGTTTTGCTTCCTACGTACAGCAAGCAGACATGAAACTCGCTCGCGCTGCAAGGAGGTTGTGCCAGCAGCAAGCAGACCAGGTGAAGGGGGGAACAGTACCCCTCTGTGCTCTCCATAAAGGGGGAGAGCGGTTTTGTCTCCCAGCGCCTCCTGTTTTCGCAGGTGCTTTAGGAACTTGGCTGCGGGACACCAGCCCGCCACATCTATTACCTTTTGGATGCCTATAATTAATCATTCATCCCTTTCTGGGCAGGGAGAATGGGAGCTTCGCCCAGCGCGGCCCCAGCCCTGGCTGCGTCCCCGCCAGCCCATTCGGCCAGTTTGTTCCCTTTCAGCCCCGCTCTTCCTGCCGCTTTCTGCCCCCTCAATGGGGAAGGAGCAAAACCGGATGGCTGGCTTCAGCATGGGGAAATGACTTCAGAGCCACCTTTGTTTCTCCCCTCGTTTCTTTGCCCGCACTTGGCCGTGTGTCGCTATGAAAGGGCTCATTTGAAGCTGTCTGGGACATCCAATAAGCAGCGCGGCTTCGGCCAGAAATGCTCGCATCTTTTCGGGCTGAGGGAGAGGCTGAGCCAAGCTGCCAACTTTCTGCAGCACAACTGACCATGACATCGGGCATTGTGTTCAAAATTAGCCACAGGCTTCCAAGCAAATTGTCCTTTTGGATTGTATCGGTGTAAGCCCTCTATAGTGTTTGGCTTTGGCTGCTGACTCCAGAAAGCCTCCAAGAATATTTCTTGCTCTCGTGAGGAAAGCCAAAGCTTTGAAATGGATTTTATACACTAGTGTCTGTGATTTCACAGCTCACTGGAGTGGCTTTCTTTTGTGAAAGACTAGATATTATTTGGCACGCACCTTCTATCATGTAACGTTGTTCAAATGAGCATTGGATTGCTTATTTCAAGCTGTTTGACAAAGAAAAAAAACCTTCTAACTTTTTTTTGTCGTTTATTTTCAGTGAGTTGAAACTGGCTAACCATACATTTTGTGTTAAGGTGCTTTGTGTTGAGTATAGCCAACTGGTATGAGGTGATATATTTGTACTTTGCATTTGCATTTTTGTTTATTTTTTACTAAAAAATCCCAAGATCTGCATCAAAATATAAACATTCAGTCAACAGTATTATTTGCAACTAAGATTTAAGTTTGCTTTTTGAGTAACCACATTTTAACAGAAACAGTAACTGTGTTTGAATTAGAAATTACTTTCAATCCATCCTTTTCAATCCATTCTTTGCACAGCTACTGTGCTCATCTCCCTGCCTTTCAAAAATGCATTATTAACATGAAAACAAGACAAAACTCAAGAATTTGCCACAGCTACCACATACATCACCCTCTTTACTAACCCCACAGGGTGTGCTAGCTCAGGTACACGCTTGTCCTGGCAACATGCTGAATTCGCACCTCTTCCCCAACACTGCACAAAAGAAAGGCTTAAACTTTTGTATTACATTTAATGTGTGTGGGTGTGTGTGTGTGCAATACCCACAGAGGTGTGGGTGCCACAGCCCCCACAGTGGTCCTGGCACAGTGAGAGGGGACCCAGAGCCACTTCAGCAGCAGTTGTATGCTGCCCCTGTGTGCCTGGAGCGGCTCCTCCAAAGACAGTGGGACCAGGTCTCCCTGGTGGCAGGACCCGCTGGGGAGGGAGCAGTGCAGCCAGGCTGTTTCACAGCTCGATGAGCATCCAGAAAATGCCAGGCAAGAGATGACTTATAAATAGGAGGCAGCCAGTATCGTTTCCTCCCCTGGGTGTCGTTCTCCCCTCTCCCTGCAACACTAATTTGCCTGTTTCTTTCCTATTTTTTCTCCTTCTGCCTTCTGTCTAGTAGGGTGGCCAATTCAGTCACCCACCACAAACGCCTTTTTTTTTCTGTAATCAAGAAGGTGACTTGAACACAATGAGTAAGGCCAGCTCCGGCCCAGGTTTGCCAAGTCTGCGCCGACAGAAGAGGCTGTGTGCCGTGCTTATAAGCGTGCCAGGAGCTAGCCTGCAAGTGTGAGAGTCTGAGAGGAGACCCCTGCTTTCTTTTTGAGGGTTTTTCTTTCTTTCATTCATTCTTTCTTTTCCTCTTGGGGATCTGGGAAATGCAAAGAAGGGGGAGGGATGGTAGCGACCAGGATTGAACTCCTGCAACAATAACTCAAACTTGTTGGATTTTAACACACTTTTTTTCAGGGATGAAAATACCCATCTAGGAGACAAAAAACCCAAAGCCCTGCAGGGGAGCAGAAGTCTAAGCAGTAACTTTTCAGCTTTGAATCTGGTGCACTATACTGAGCAGTATATGCGCTCCTTGGAGAAGAAGGAGAAGGCAAAATTGTGCATGCATGCCCAGAGCTCTTCTCCCACAGCAGGAGCCTCGACGCCCCGCCTGGGATCCTCAGGGTGCTGCCGCCAGAGAAGTGGTTGTGAACAGAGTGTGAAACAGGAACAGAAAAAGAGGATGAGGAAAGCCCTGTAGGCTTAGTCCTCACCCCCTCTCTGGCTTCACTTGGTACAAGGAGGAAAAGGATCCCATTTCACCACTGGTCCTGATACTGCTTCCTCTGGCCAGGGACTCCCAAAGGGAAGAGTTGGCTCCCTACAAAGTCCCCTCACCCATCCCAATGCCCTTCTCCTGTCAAAGGGAAGTTTGCCACTCATGATGGACAGTTTGTTCAGAAAAAGAGCATCCCTGGGAAATTCAGTTCCAGCAGCTTCAGTCCCTTCTCCCAGGTAACTAGTGATCGGACAAGGGGTAATGGCCTCAAGTTGTGCCAGGGGAGGTTAATATTGAGTATTAGGAAACATTTCTTCACTGAAAGGGTTATCAAGCACTGGCACAAGCTGCCCAGGGCAGCAGTGGAGTCCCCACCCCTGGGGGGATTTAAGAAACGTGTAGATGAGGTGCTGAGGGTCATGGTTTAGTGGTGACTTGGCAGTGTTAGGTTAATGGTTGGACTTGATGATGTTAGAGGTCTTTACCAATCAAGGCTATTCTGTGATTCTCATGTTTTCTACTGTCTGCAGGATGCTTAATAGTTTTTCCTCTGTGCTAAATCTCTGCACAGGTTTTGGTGAGAAGCCCCAGGAGAACGCGGAGTATTGTTACCGTTTTCAAAACAAGTGCAGAACCCTGGAAGCCCAGTTCCCTGGAGCATGAGGCATGTTCTCCCTCCGCCCGCTCACAGTGGGAGCAAAGTTTCTCTTCATGGGTCTTGCCACTTCAACCATCAGTGAAACAACAACACTGGGCAAAAAGACAAAAAGTGCTTTGGAGGGAGGAACCTCCGATTTACTGTTTGTCAGAGCAGGAGGGATTTTTGCAAGTGGGGCAGGGATGCTGAAGGGCACCCCTGACAGCTTATCCATATGTTTTTTCCAGATTTATTACCAGCTCTTTTCTCAGCCCCAACAGCAACACGTTTGCTTCTCAGAAGTATTTTGTGAGTTACGAGCACAAGCCATTGTTGGACATGAAATGATCTCCCGTTTGTTTAAATGGTCAGACAAAAGCATACAATTCCTTCAAAAACCCTTCTGTGTACACTTCCCGCTGAAAACCCTTCACTGTGTCATGTCCCGGCCCCGCTTCACTTGGGCACTGCGCTCAGAGCAGCCACGGGCTCTCCCTTCCAGCACACACCTTCCCTCGGCCTGACCGCGCACCCTCCCGTCCCCAGCCCGCTGTCCGTGCCTTCTGCACGGGGAGAAGGCGAAAGCAGGGGAGCCTTCACTGCAGAGTCCGGGCTCGGAACGCAGGCGGCGGGGAGGGCGTGTGGAGGCGCCCCGGGAGGCGTGGCTCCTCCCCGGCCCCGCCCAGGCCCCGCCCCGCCGCGCCTTGTAGCCAATGGGCGCCCGCTCCGTGCCCCGCCCGCGCTCCCATTGGCCAGCGCCAGCGCCGCGCGGGCGCTCCGGATTTAAAGGGCCCGCGGCGCCGGTGCCCCCTCCCCGCAGCCCCGAGCGGCGGCGGCGGCGTTGGCGGAGCGCACCGAGTGGATCCGCCGGTAAAAGCAGCTTTGGGGGTGCCGCTGTGCGGCTTCCCTGGTGCTCCGTGCGTGCCTCGCCTTGTAACTCCGCCGCGCTTTGCCTGTGCGAACCCTTCAACGGGAATCGTGGTCACAGCAGAAAAAAACCCCACCCCACCAATGTTCATACACCCCATCCTTCTTCTGTCAGTGAAGGGAGCGGCAATCTTAACTGTCATATTCAACAATTATATAATAAATAGTAATAATCCGTAACTGCTAACAATACAATGCTTTTGTCAGCTTGCAGGCATCCTGTAATCAGGTCTTGTACTTGGCAGACAAAGCGTGCGAGTAACTTGGCTGTGACCCTCCAGAGGAAGGTGGCAGGGAGAGTGGGGTGGCGTTCTGCATTTGAATACCTGAGGCTAAATAAAGATAGCACCAGAGTCCCAGAGAGAAAGGATGCATCCTCCAAGAACAGCTTGGAGACCAAATAAATCAGCGTGCTGCCCCTGCTGCTGGCGCGGCCAGCACTGGTGAAAAAGAAGTGGTGACTTTGTCCGACGCAGTGAATGAAACTTCAAGGCTAGTCCAGATGGTTATTGTGCAACTTGGGTGGTGGCAGGATCTGAGATGCAGGTTGGGCAGCTTGAACAACTTCAGAGAAAGGCTTGCCAAGTATTCACCGCCTGCCTGGGCACACTTGCCAGCACCATTGATATGGGCAGAACATCGCCGGGCACTCGGAAAGCTCCATGTGCTTTCAGAGTTGTGCACACATTACAGTACTTCTAGGAATAAAAAGTCTTCGGAGTTGATCTGGAGGCTTTTGCTGCAATAGGAGTAGAAACACAGGAACACAGCCCCTGAACAGAAAATGAGAGACAGCTCTTCAAAGCCCAGCTTACTAGAAGCCTCTTTCTTGTTGTCATGCTCCTGCTCAGGTCATTTCGCAGCCGTTTCTGCATCGACAGGCACTGTTTGTTACAGTTCTCACTTCTCCACTTTTGCAATGGAATTACCAATGCTTTTTGTTTATGAAAACATTGCCAACATTTGTTAATAAGAATAGCAGCAAGATTAAATTGTTGCATACTTCGGAAGTCCTTTTAAAGTTGGTGTAATTTTTATTTCTGTATTCCTACAAATGAGGCAGTTGGTAAGAAGAAGCACTTAAAGGCAACATCTGAAATGGCTTGGGCCAGGGATTGACATCAGTCCCCCATTCCATGCTAAAAACAAATCCAAATGTGGTGCTGGGCAGCCTGGGAGAAGTTCAAAATGAGTCTTTAAACACAGGGGGGATAAATATGATTAATTTTCAGTTTCTTTGGGACTGCTATTGCTACCAGTTTTGCTGCTGGGTTCATGCTTTATTGTAAGCTCTCTTGGTTTAGTCAGAACTAAAAGTACACAAAGGAATTCTTAACTGGTGTTTTTGAAACAAAGCTCTACATCAGTTTTCTCTGGGTGTCTCCCAAATCATCAGCATCCACACTGCTGCTTGACATTTAACATGAGTCATTTCTAACGGAAAATGACAAAACAACTTGCAACTTAAGCTATCCTTCTCAAGGCTAGCTCCGATGCTCTGTCTGTTCCAAAGTAATGTAAATAAGTCTAACACTGTGGCACAATTCAGAGAAAATGTCAATAAAGTTATATCATTATCTGG
Source organism: Podargus strigoides (assembly GCA_028020825.1). Lineage (NCBI taxonomy): Eukaryota > Metazoa > Chordata > Aves > Caprimulgiformes > Podargidae > Podargus > Podargus strigoides. The sequence continues at coordinate 2,778,120 of CM051643.1, forward strand.
ATGGATAGATAACTTAATAAGATCTTATTGATTTATTAAACAGCATTCAACATTTGGGGGCCGTGGGAGTTCAGAAAGCCTCATTGCTATACAAATCACTTCTTACTCAAAACTAGCAGGTTTCTTTCCCGTTCTTTTAACTAGAGCATTAATCTCACTCCCTACCAGTTTTCCTTAGAGTGGCCCTTGGAAATCACCAGGACAAAATCCTTTACTCGTGCAGAGTCAGGTTCCTGCTTTAAGAGCTGAATCTCCAGCCCACACACAGCCATTTCCTTGCTTATGGCAAGATTATAGCATGCAGCAGGACACCATCGTTTTATAAAGTAAATAAAGTGACTTTTGTCAAAGTCAGTGTGAGGCAATCCAGCAATGTAAATTAATTATTTAAAATGCCTCACTGGAGTCACGTAACTACTTGTAAAAGAGGCAGATGAAACGGGATAAAAATTAAAAGTGCCTGTGCAATGTTTTAGAGATGCTGGTTTGGAGGGGGCTATTGAGAATCACTAGGAAGGTTCACTCTGAATAAATCATTCAACCCCAGAGCATATGTGAACTCTTGGTTATGGAAATACAGTAACATAGCTGGTTCTAAACTGCAGGAATCATAAGAGATTCTGGGAGATGATGGCAGAAGTATCAGCCACAACTTTTGGAGCTGCATCTACATTTCAAAAAAAAGACCCTCTTCTGTTTGTGCTTGTTGTAGACAAAAATTTATGGCCCTCTGGGTCACACTGGCTTTGTCCTTTTTGGAAGTGGCTAATAAATCACAATGATTTCATTCTGATCAATTGATACCAGTCTCACTGTAGCCACCCCGAACAAACAACAAAATGGGAGAAAAATGTAAGTGAAACAAAGTGTTTGATTCTGAACTGAAAGCCTGTAAGTAAAGAGAAAAGGAGGACAGAAGTGAAAAGATGAGGCTCAGAGTGCCTTCTACTCTTCAAGATTTTTAGACTTATGGAAGGAGATTACAAACCACTTATATTGAGCTATGTGATTCTTTTATGCTAGCATTTATTGTTTTTTTTTACAGTACTTCCATTAAGAAATGATTATAGAGAGATCACAAATCAGCGTGAACAGATTTTTTAACCTTAGATAATGCTTGAAGCCTGATGGATTTGTGCAATAGCCACTGACTTCTAGTTATCTGGGGCTCAGAGTGGTGTTTTTCAAGTGACTCGAATGCCACCATGATAAAAATAACCTCTTTTCTTTCAGTGGTTTTACTATAAATTCCAAAATATTGCCCTAGGTCAGCTCCTTAGGGCAATTTCTGCAGAAAACTCCACAGGGCCTCCTGGTGAAACATCTTCTGTGCATACTTCTTCCTTGCTATTGGTCCTGGCAAAGGCAACCATAAAAGCCTTCACTTGGCACAAAGAAAGAGAAGGTCTGAGGCAAACCTAAGCACAGCAGCGAATTGATTGTACAGTTTCAGCCGAGACTCTGAGTGAGCTCTGCTGCATACACAGAAAATTTACCTGCACAGAGGAATCATCCCTAACCCATGACAAGGAGGGCCATCACTTGCAGACTGTGCTTAGGCAGGAAACAATCTTTCTGATATCCTGAGCTTCGGCTACTGTGAAAATATTGGGCAAGATCTTGTGTTCAGCACAGTAGGTGCAGATAAGCCAGTTCAGAGAGCAGAGGACAGATTAGATGGGTTTGCAGAAGATGTGCTGCAGCCTTCAGTATCCATCACCATCAGCTGATGGCTTCCTGGTTGGATGTATCACACAGTCTTGTTGTGGACCAACCCCAAGTATTGAAAGCTGGATCTGGCATCTGTTGGGTCAGGAAAATACTTGTAGACAGCCTGTGGTAAAGAGCCTACCTTGCATGTAGGTTAAGAAAAGTATGTGCGAGGAGACTGAGGAGGCTCCCCAGCTCCAGCTGCGAATGCACACATCATGCAATGCACACACAGAATCGCAGAATCACAGAATGCTTTGGGTTGGAAGGGACCTTAAAGATCATTTAGTTCCAAACCCCTCTGCCATGGGCAGGGACACCTCCCACCAGACCAGATTGCTCAAGAATGGATTCTACTAGACCCGGTTGCACACTAAGGTAATGTCACTGGGGCAGCAAAATTTTCTGTTTGTCTGCCTGTAACTGTAACCTCCACTTTGCTCAGATTCAGTGATATCAATTTCCCTTCACCCATGCAGGAGCTCACTGAAGTTTGAAGATGTCTCAACGGTGGCAAGGTGACCATGTATGGTGTAGAAGAGGTATAGAAGAGGCAGGGCTGCGTGCCACCTGAATATGTTGCTACTTGACTCTGTTGTGACTATCAAAGCCATATCCAGTGCTTGTGGATGCTTTTGTAGGGACAGAGAGAAAATTAATCCTTATGAACAGAGGACTGGATTTGTTTAGCCTGAAGAAAGGAAGCCTGCGGAGCGACTAATAGTCTCCTGTTGCTTACCTGGAAGCTACAGAAAAGATGGAGCCAGACTCATCTCAGAGGCATGCAGCAAAAGGACAAGAGGTAGTGGACTAAAATCAGCAAAACCCTGAGGACCCTGACATAACTTCAAAGTAAGACCTGCTTAGAGCAAGAGATTGGACCAGAGACCTCCCGAGGTCCATTCCCACCTCAGTTTTTAATGATTCTGTGACTACAAATGAAAATCCACAGCCATGTCCTCTAAACTCACCTTGATTAGCAGTTAACTTCTGCTGTGACACATGATGGATTTTAACCTTTCCCATACCTGTGAGCTTTTTTTTTTAAAAAAAGTCATTTCTATTAAATTTTCTCACTGTCCACTTGGCCCAAATCTGTACTTCAAAAACTTTGTATGACAACTTAAGATCTATTTTAATACAGTCAACACAATGAAAACTAATCACGGTGAAGAAATGCAGTATATCAATGCAACACTTTGAAATATTAATAACTCATGACAGTTGCTCATCTAATAATGCAAAGTTGCAGTCCCTACTCAGCAGCTATGGAAGGTATTATAACACTGCTAGCAGTGGAAATAAGTAATACCCTGTTTATATGTGGTTTTCACTATATCCTTCTGTTTGCTCTGTGATGGTAAAGCCTAAGGATGAGTTTAAATGCAGGCTTTAGGTAAAGGAAAGGAAACTCAAACTGCTGGTATTTGTCCCTGGGCAGTTTCAGTGCCTCTTTCAGTTGGTCTTCCTGCAGGAATCTGTACCAAGTTTTTTTACATTTCTGGCAAAATAATGGCAGTCCGAAGCTCCTGAAGCATAATTCAGTAATTATGAATTAGGGCCATCTTCTGGGAAGGGAAAAACAAAAAAAGACAACAGAAAACCAAAAAAACCCAGCTGTCTGAATTGAATATACCTGAGAAAAAATTCTACATGGCCTTCAAATTCAAGCAAACTAAAGACATCTTCCAGATACTTGGTCTTTTTTCCAAAGATATTTGCTGACTGACATACGTAAGATCAAGGAAGCAATACCACAGTAATAATACAATTGATCCTGCTGCAGTAATGAAATTGTAAGTAGAAAGACAGCAGGCAGAAGACCTCAGACTTTCACTTGAAACAAAATATTCAGCCTTATTTAGCCTGTGGTTGTTTTTTTTGATGTCAGGTTTTTGAGTGGAAAAGTAGCCCCACTTGTCAATCAGCTAACTTGCAGGGCTAATAGATTCTGGTGTTTAGGGGGTCAGTGCAGAATTTAATTTAACAACTTACAATACGCCCACATGCCCAGAAAATGTGGACAGCTTGATAGGGTTCACTGAGCCAAAGAAGTAAGACCAAAACAGTGCATTAATGTATAGGGGAAGAATAGTTGCAATCAGTTCCCTTGTGAATTGGACAGAGAACTTGGAGATGAAGCAATTATCAGCCATCGGGGATTAATAGTAAAGTGTGAATGCCAAGCTGTATATGTTAGGGGCAGAATATGTTGCCTATAGAAAACAACAAAGAGCGTTTCTTACTATTAAGTGAGATTAAACGTAATGGCCTGATTTAATCACAAAGGCAGAATTAAATTCAGATGGCAACTTCAAAGTGGACACATGCACAGAGCCTACTGCATACATTTACATATAGCTGGCATAGCTTGGCTTGCATTACAATGGGAGAAAGTTTCTTTGGCCACTTAAACAATTTTCTATTCTTTGCTTTTTGTTAACATTCACTGTATTTAGCCCTAAATTGCTTTTAGTTAGTCAGACAGAGCTAAGAGTTATATTTATTCATGGAAGCTGTACTTTTTAATTCTTTCAAGTGAAAAAAAAAAACCATGCAAAAAAACAACAAAACAAAACAAAAAAAAGCCCCACAGCTAAGGGTCAGCAAGAACAGAAAGGCTCCAATCAGACTGCAACAAAAAGCTTCTGTCCCGACCTACGCGTTTTCGCCAGCCCAGGGAGGTGTTGCATGCTGCAGATCCAAGCATGACACCTGACGGTGCGTGCACATCCCTTCTTCCCTCCTCCCAGGGCTCCCACACCAGGGTCACACTGTCAGGGCATGGTTTCTTCTACAAAGCCATCAGCAGAGGCACCAACGAGGACATGCAAGGCCACCGTTCCCCAGACCCAGGTTTCCTTCTTCATCCAGAAACAAATGATTGAACGCCACACAGCAGGGGCCCAATGCTGTCAGTCTTCAACCTGCTCTTCTCCTTGAGTTACAAAGCTTCTGTTGGACTTGACTCACCATCTGAAGCTGCCTGCTGGCACCTCTGCCATCGAGCTGGCCAAGAGCAGTAGGACCTGCCGAACCTGCCTGCCCAGGGCTGATCTCAATTTGATTGGGCTGGAGATCAAGAGAGAGAAAATGCAATGTTCAAGGCTTGGATGAGACTCTCCATGTTGAAACCACTCTCATTTTTGACAGTTTTGCACAGCTTGCTTTCCCTGGTGTTCACCCCTGGTGCATGTCAGGCACCCTCAGCCTGGACTCATTACCATTACCATTTCATTACTTACTTTTCCACTGAAAAGTAAGTTGCCTGCTCCATGTCCTTGGCCACATCCCTGGACTTGGGCCACCCAGATCCCTGCTCTCACCCACAGAGCCCCTGGATAAAGTCCAGGGGAGCTCCTGAGCCAGAGCTGGCAATGTAACTGGCAAAAACCTTCATGGTCTGACACTCCAAAGACTGGCTGTAAAAGGAAAGGGGATAAAACAGACCAGGAGGGAGAAGGTATTTCAGAAACACCCCTTTTTTTTTTTTTTTTTCCGCAGACAGCAGTGCACTGCTGGCACAACGCTCCTAGGAGGTGGCTGTCAGAGACACATCCACTTCCCTCACCTATTACCACCCCCTTAAGTACAACCCACCTGGGCTCTCACCCCAAGGAGATGGCCACGTCAAGGAGGTACCTATTGCTGGTGAGGCCCAGGCCATGGCAGGAGAAGGCAAAGCCATTCAAAGGGCAGCTGCCCATCTCCCACACTGAGTAGGCAGAGGAGACCCCCTCCCACACTGCATGGCCCCTCTCCAGGTGTTATGTTTAGTGGAGAGGCTACAGCACCCTCCCTGGCACAGGATGGCTGGGGGAAACCTTCACCACCAGGTTCCTTGAGATGCCGTGGTTCACTCAGTGGTTTTCACATGGGCTGTTTTGGTATTACTCCTGGGAACAGGAGGAAAGTCCCTGGTGCTATTGAAAGAAACTGTCTAGGAGGGAAGACCTAAAATCCCTGATCCTCCTCCCTTTGGCCTTCCAGATAAAATTTGCCAAGGACACATTTACATAAGGGAGGAAGAAAGTCTACAGCTCTGGCTGGCAGACAAAGATTTTCTCTTTTTTCCTTTTTCAGATACCAAGATACCAAGGCAATACCTCTCGAGGTGGAGGTTTGCAATACACCCCTGAAGACTAGGGAGCAGCTTGCTTTCTGTCTGAGCACCCACCACCCACAGCGTGTACAGCAGAGCCCTCTGCCTCCCATCCCAGGACTGCTTTAATGCCACCGAGATGGGAACCTCTGCTTCGAAGGAGGTGAGAGATTTCAGACCCGCCGCTGCTCATGGAGACACGGCTTTCTCTCCTTGCTCCCTTAACCTTGGCAGGCTGATGGCTCTAATGACACTGCCCAAATCCTCTCACATCGAAAAGAGGAAGGCCAATTTCCCAGAACAAAAGCCTGAAGTACTCGTGTGACAGGTCACTAAACATGATCATCTCCTGCTCCGGGTGAGAGCATTGAAGAGGGATCCCGCTAAGTAGGGACAGAATACAGGATAAGGTCTTAACCTCCGCCTGCGCCTTCGGACACTGGGAGAGGCACATAAAGCATCTCGAGTGCTGGAGAGGGGGCTGCTGAGAGCGGGAGGTGTCGGCCAGGGGCTTTGGCACGTTTCTCAGGCAACTGCAGGGGGAATGTCACAGCTGTAGCAACTGCCTCTCCAGCGGTCCAGAGGGGAGTGGGGCCAGCGGCGGCACAGCCATTGTAGCCTGGAGCAAAAGGTCAGGCTGTTGCATTTTTCACTGGTCAGCTGTTAAATTTCCTAGGAGTGCCGACCATGATTTACGTGATTGCGCTGCTACCTGCCCTCTGGCTGGTGGCTTGGCAATGCACGGCTAAACGCAGTTGTGCTGTTGCCTCCCCTGTGACCCACCTCAGCTCCTCCAGCCCTTCACCGCTGCCTCAAGCCTTTGCTGGGCAGCCACAAGGTCTCCTTTCCTGCACAGTATCTTCCCCTAGATGATCATGAAGGTTGGAAAGACATCACACCTGCTTTTAACTCTCCAAAAATTAACTGCCTGGTCCAAACCAGCTGTCCTGTCTCTTTTTTGCACTTATGGGAGGTACAGAAGTACCCACCCTCCCTACACCTGCCTTCGGATGGATGAGGGGACACAGAATCCCTGAAGGAGGTAAGATAAATCCTGCCCTATGTCTCCCTCCCACCCCAGCTCCTGGTGTTGCTTCACTCCAGCTCCTGCCATGGGAAGTTCTCTCTTTTCTTCGGTCCATCCAGGCTGGGATGTGAGGGACGGAAGGATCCAAAAAAAGCATCCCAGCATCCCACCATTTTCTCATTGGCTTGGCTTCAAGGTCTCCTTCTTCTGCTGGTGCGATTGGTTGCTGGGGTAGTTGTGGTGGCTGGGAAAACCGGCTCATAAAACTTTCCCCATCTCAAACTAGTGTCTCCCTCCTCCTCAAATATACCCTACAAGCAAATAAAATTCACACCTTTCACAGTAAAATGGTGGGCAGTGCTCTGAGCCAGCACACAGACCTGATTCTCCATCCATTTTCTTCCGTAGATGTACCAAGGTTGTAGCCAGAAGAAATCACCACGTTTGGTTAGCAAGATGGGCAGTCAGCAGTAAGGTTTTGCAGCATCCCACTGTCTGTAACTGCCAAAAATAAGTTACATGGGTTTTCTTTCCTTTTAACCAAGAATAAATATTCTGCCAGCTCATTAAATACCTCCAGTGGTTCAACAAGCTTTGGATCAGGTTCATAATCATGCAGGCAATAACGGCACTGAAACTGGGGATATTTCATTTTCCCCAGAGGTTCTGCTATGTGATGGATGAGTTTTATTTATCACTGTCAAACACGCAAGTATGCCTTTAAATGATCCTGTGGACATGAATATGCAGCAGAGAGAAGGGCACTGGAATATGGAATGTATAGAGGTGATCAAAGAAAAACAACGGCACTTAGAAGTTTAAAAGGGATATTCTAGCCTTCATTAAGAAATCTCTTTCAAATTATTTGAAAAACACTATGAATACTCATGAGACTAAAAAGATTTAGAGCACAATGTTCAAAGGACACTGTTACAAGCTATTTGTGTAAATGATTTCTTCTAGTTCTTTGGCTGAGTGTCTCTCATCTTGTGTGTCTGGAAATTTGGGATTACGAATTCAATTGTTTTGAGGGGAGGAATTATTTTAAAAATAATAATACACCGATTCCACTTTTATGCTGTACTTTACCCTGAAGGACAGTCATAGTCAACACAAGCTATGCGTAGGTCTCAGCTTTATTGCTAATATCCAGAGCCTGAATCTTCAAGCATAGAGCAACGAGGAAGCAGGTTAGAAAAAAGGGATGCCCTTTGGGAGGAGACAGGCGAATGAGGGAGGAAGAGTAGGAGGCCTTCAGACCAATGGCTTCTCAGCAGTGCTTCCTCTCCTACCATTTCATATACTCTCCTGAACAATCATCCTTTATGCCAAAACTTACCCCTTTCCTGGAATCACTTGGTTTATTAAACCCTGACCTTCTTGCTCTGAGGTCCACACATCTTTCTGAAACTGGCTGGTCAAAAGGCTCCTCTCTGTCCCCCTACTGCAGGGTCTCCTGGTTGCTGGCAGCAAACCAAATCCTGTTCACAGGCTTCTGTGGAGGCACTCATAAACCCTGGCTGACCCAGCATGGTGCCTGCCATTCTCACCCTGATCACCCAGCACCTCCCTGGTGCACCCCATCCCGGCCCTCCCCAAAACCAGCGAGATGCTCAGTGACCACCAGCAGTCCAGACTTTACTTATTTCTAAGGTGTCACTTGAGCTCTTCCAGCTGCTGCTTATTGTAATTATCTCATTTACCCTGAGAAATCCAGCCTACCCATGTTAACAGGAACTAGTCATTGTGTGTGGAGATTTTCCCCGGCAAGCAGGAGAAACAGCAGCAGTGAGGGTTCAGGTACTGGCTGCCCGTGCCCATCCTAAATGCTTTACCTCTGCCTGCACGGGAGGACTGATGCTCACAATCTCCTGCCATCAGCAGCCCAGCCTTGCCCTCCCATCTGCTCGCCTTCTTTATGAAGGCAAATATAGTGTCGGATTAAAAAAAAACCCAACAACAACACATTAAAAAAAAAGAAAGAAAAGCGCGCGCAGACACTAGTTTTTAATGACTGCATCGTTAAGTGGCAGCCGATCTCCATTTCATGCATGTTCATTAATCCGCAGCGGCGCTCCCTTTCCCATATGGCTTTGTTTCTGTACATACAGTTGGAGGGAGGTGGGAGGGGGGGGTGAGCAGGAGAAAAGGGAGGGGGGGTCGAGGTCTTGATGATTTCATATCGTCATAGGTTATTGCTGGTGCCTTGCCAAAGCCGTCAAGCCGAACCATCTGGGTTTGGGAAGGTTCTGCACTTCCCAGAGCTGGGCTCCATATGGGCAGCGCGGCGGGCGTCCCTGCCCTCTCCTGGCCCGCTGTGAATCACACTGATTGTTATTCAGGTGGGATGGCCCGGTCATGAACTGCACTAATCAAAAAACAAACTGCACCAAAACACTGAGGCTCACACACTGGCTCGGGCCTCCCCCTGACCTCTGTTAACCAGCCACTTCCAATGGATGTAATGCAGGTTGTTCTTCTGGATTTTTGCACCTTCCACAGTTACCAGACATCTGTGTAAATCCCCACCCCCTCGTGTTGGGCATCAGGGTCAGTAATGTTCAACAATTCAACGTGGGAAGTCTCACTGAGGAAGTACCAGGCCATAAATTTCCTCCAACAAGAGCCACCTATCAAGCTAAGCCTTGTTAAGAAGCTTCCCAGATATTAATCACAATAAAGGCTGCCGCTCCTGTACCGTTGTGTCAAGAGAATGAAACAGTCAGAGGCTGCAAAAAAAGGTTTCTCACTTCTTTAGCTTTTAATATTGGAGCAGTTGTCATTTCACAGGCAATGCTGGCATGCTGGTGAGCAAAGGCCCCTTTGCTTTAAGCTCGTAACTCTGTGAAAAGCCAGCACGATTCACGCCAGTGTGCTCCGCTGCTTTCCACACCACAGCGGCATCGTCGGCACCAGTGCACACCGTAAAAACTTCCCTCTGCACCTTGTGGCTGTGTAATCAGGTTAAACCAGCATGGAACCGCACCCCAAAGCCAGTTTTATTTGCCATGGTGTTGCAGGCTGCCATCGCCTGCTGCTGCAGCCCAAGCACTGGAGTTACAATGCCGTCAGTGACTTCGTGTGCGTGTTTGTGTGTGGTGTGTGTGTGTGCATCTGCCAGCACGAAGGAGTTCTGCAGGTCTTGAGCTGCCACAGCTGAGGACAGCATCTGAGGTTTGTGCTGGTGCTGGCTCACATCTGGAGTGGGGTTTTACCCTCACGTTTGCAGTCCCACCCAGCAAAGCAGCCCCAGAATTTGCCTTATTTGTTTCCATATCAGAATTCAAAAGGGGATAAAACACCTTTACTACAAGAGATCACACTGCTTTGGGAATGTAACCTCTGATGGCTGGCTTCCTTTCTTCTTAAATAAGAGGGTATATCAGGACTGGAATAGCCCAGGAAAATACAGCAAAACATTTACGGGCTTGGAGACCCCTTTTTCTTTGTTACTTTTTATTATTTAAAGAACTGACGGGCTGGTTTGAGGACTAGAGGACCGCTCAGAAATACACAGACTCCTGCCTGCCAGCTACAACTAAAGAAAAGAGGTGGCTGTGGTGGGAGAGAATAGAGCAACGTGCAAGCCAAACGCGGTGTTTATCTGAAAAGAAACAATGTAAGCCTAACTCTCTTCCAGATAAAGCCGTGGTCCTTTCAAGACCCACATGCACGCTCTGCTTGTGCAGGGTGAACAGCCGGCCCATTGATTTCAGGGGCAGTAGGCACGCTGTGCAAAGTCAGAGCAGCCCCAGACTTTTGCAGATCTGTAGCCTAAAATGAATTTATGCTATTTTAATGGGGATAAAGACAGAAGGGGAGAACATAACTCAGGGAGACAGTTCTGCTCCATCATTCCTCCCTTGGTTAAGAGCAACTTTTTCCCTTGAAAAAAAGCAGTGAAAGCTCAGGCCCTTGAAGCACTTGTGGTAAGAGCCTCACCCCTTTCCTTGGACAGAGAGCAGCTTGCTGGGTGAAGAGCAGCCTCACCAGCCTAAGAAGAGGATGCTGTGATGCTTATGGAGCAGATATGGTCTCTGAAGGAAAAGAAATAAGTGCTATCCTCTTCTGGCATTTTTGCTTGGGGAAGGAAGGTTTTGCAATAGCTGCAGATCCGTGTGTGCAACACACACCTGCCAGGCTCTCAGCACAGATGCAGGGAAATTTGGGAGCCTCCAGGACTAGCCTCTCTCTGTGACGGAGGCACAAGTGATTTGGTCTGCTAAGCCCACAGCCGGACCTGGGAGGAAAAAAAGGGTCTCCCCTTTCCACGCAGTTTAGAAAACTGCTTGATCCCCTGGGCTGGTGGCCAGGAAGGGGCACACACTTGTGCTTCTGTCTGTGCCAAGCACCTGGTGTTTCCCTGGGCACCTCAGCACCTGTGGGGCACAGGTAACCCCAGCTCCCATCACTGCCGGGCAGTGGGTGAAGCAGTATGTCGTGATAAGCCTGGCAATGCCTGGCAGTGCTGCAAAAAGAGGGTCTCCCTTCGTTAGCCTGTTGAGGAATGCGGGCTGATGCTGCGTCCCCTTTTTACCTCCACAGCTCTGTTTTTGTGAGGTTGGCAGAAACTGACACTTTTTCTTTTGCTTAATTAAGTTGTTCAGAAGAAGGCTGGTCAAACAGTTGCGTCTACGTGGGGAGTCTTGAAACGAAGAGAAAGCGGTGGGCGTTGCCAACATAAAAAGGGGGATTCTGTTATTGTTTGGGTGTAGACAGGTCATTTTTTCAAAGTTACTGCTGCCTGAGTGACCACAACCCTGCAAGCAGCAGCAATGAAAGGACACTAAAGCTGCTAAATGCAGCTACCTTGGGCTCTGAAGTGTAAGGAAAAAAAAAAAAGCCAGAAAGTAGGAGCACTTATTTTCTTTCTCCACAGAAAGTGTGAACTGATTTCCATATGGTGCAGTGAGAATTAGAGCAGGTACCTCTGAGCATCCTGTTCCAGGGAGGCAGATGACAAAGCTGGTGCCAGGGGAGCTCTGGTAGGCACCCTACTCACTGCCCATCCCAGTCCCTGCACATCAGCCTGTTTCTTATTCATCCCTAGACAAAGAAAAATCCCTAGGAGCAATTACCAACTGCTTTAAGTCCACCTGGCTTTCAGCAGAAGCCTGCCTGCATTCCCAAGACCACCCGTATCCCAAGCCTGAAGGGTGTTTCTCATATTTTGGTAGTTCAAAGTCAGGCCTTTGACCCTCAAAGCTCGGTATTACACCTGGCTGTGGTATCTAGGCACTGCCTCATGTTCTGAAATACTTACTGACATTTTACCTCATGGGTTTCAAGTCCAGTGTGACCTGGCTTCTCCTAATGCGAGTGTCTGAGCGAAGTGCAGACCTTACCTCCACTGGTACAGCTCTCTTCAGACAGTCTCAGGAGCCCTTATTTAACCATCGCTGTAGTGTCAAGTTAGGCTTATGGCACACAATGGGTTGTTTAGCCACAGCTTGTCACATGGTCAACACCCATGAGTTATGACTTTACAGCCATGCAGCTGCATATGACAGAGTCAGATACATGTGGGAGGCCCAGCACTGACATCAGTCTAGTGATTTTTACTTGAGACCATGGATCAGAGGAAGGTGCCTGCTGCCCCAACAGCAGTCCAAGCTGGTTTGGGTTTTGGTTCAGTCTCAGCAGCGAGCTCTCTGGGAGCTGGAAGGCCATGTCTCCATGTGGTCCTCAGACCCATCAACTGTCTCAGATGTTTAGCTGTCTAAAACTGAAGCTGATACACAGGATTTGGAAGGGCTCACATCCCCCTTTGACTAGAAGTTGATGTGGGATATATGTCTTTGAATCAACCAGCATGTTCCCAAAACCCAGAGATTTTCCCATCCAGGGTCTGGATTCAGCCTGAAGGTCCCAAACTTTCCTAAATTTGCAGCCTTTCTCTATTTAAAGATCACTCCAAAATATCTCCCTCCCTCTCCTTCCCACTGCATAGACTTAGGGGAGCAAAACACCCAGTGTCCCCATGCACATGGAGCCCTGCCACTGGACCCCACCGGACCCCCTATCTCTCCAGGGGCACACAAGGGGGCACATCCATGGGGGCACACAAGAGACCTGCAGCTGCTCCTGACAGCTGTGGCAGCAGGCATTTCTCTTCGGCAGCCAGTACACAGACAGCCACTTTATTTTCTTCAAGGTGCCCCTCTTTTGCTTCCTTCCTTCCTTCCTTCCTTCCTTCCTTCCTTCCTTCCTTCCTTCCTTCCTTCCTTCCTTCCTTCCTTCCTTCCTTCCTTCCTTCCTTCCTTCCTTCCTTCCTTCCTTCCTTCCTTCCTTCCTTCCTTCCTTCCTTCCTTCCTTCCTTCCTTCCTTCCTTCCTTCCTTCCTTCCTTCCTTCCTTCCTTCCTTCCTTCCTTCCTTCCTTCCTCCCTCCCTCCCTCCCTTCCTTCCTTCCTTCCTTCCTTCCTTCCTTCCTTCCTTCCTTCCTTCCTTCCTTCCTTCCTTCCTTCCTTCCTTCCTTCCTTCTTTCCTTCCTTCCTTCCTTCCTTCCTTCCTTCCTCCCTTCCTTCCTTCCTTCTTTCCCTCCCTCCCTCACCGGTTGGAGTTGGCCACAGGTTTCCATGCAGCACATGCACAGCCCCTTGCAGCCCTGTGCTCCAGCTGCTGCCGAGAAAGAGCCTTTTTGTTCGGCTGAGACTCCACCGACATGATGTCTTTACTCCCAGGAAAACAGAAGGCCTTCCTTGACACGGGCAACCCCAAAAGGCTTGGGATGCTGAAGGGAAGGTCCTAAAAGACAGAAAGGAGGATTCACAAGGGCTGGACAGAAGCCATCGCACCATTCCTGGCACTGGCCCTTCCACATGGGGCTCTGCTGCCCGTCAGGACAAAGAGTGTGGTTTTCACCAGCCCCATGTTCTGCTGACGAACGCATAATAAACTGACAGAGGGAGACGAAGCAGCATTTCAGAGCCCCACGTGTGGAGGAGGTAGAGCATAGCGGGGTGTGGGGATGGACACTTTCTGCAGGTGTTCAGCCAGTGTCCCCCCATTTGCATACATTTGCATACTGTCAAACAGTTGGCTGACAGACTCTCTGAGAAGGTCTGGACTCAACCCAAACCTGTCAGGGACTTTCTCCTTGCCAGTCAAGGTTGGCTTTGGTTGCAATTAGAGAGAGGAAAGAAATACTTCTGACATTGCCATATAGGAAACTATGGATGGAATGAGTTTAAACATTAAATGTTGTTTTCTTAAGGAAAAACCCCTCTGAATTACTATGCCAGGCCTGGTGGGGGAGGAAATGGGGGGAAAAAATGAACTTGACCTCTTTGGTCTATAGGAAAATATCTTTTTCTCTACTTGCTTGCTGGCCAGTGCTCTGTGTGCTACCAGCTCACAGGAGAGTCATGGCCAAGGGGGAGCTTTCGAGGACATAAACCAATAAATAACCAGAGACAGACTTGGCAATGATATACCTGCCCAGATACCACACCCATACAGGGGACTACGAGCAGGAAATCCTGGGGTGATGCTCCCAAGCCTGACAGCCCTGCCATGGGGGCAGTCATGGTGGAAGATGCTTGCCAGGCTGGGGGCAGGGGATGAGAGGGACCCAAGTGCTTAGCAACATCAGACAATGGCAAGGCATGGAAATACCTCACAGATATTTACTGAGAGGAAAAAAACAATGAGGATATGTTTTGGAAGCCCACACCCCTTTTACTTGTTGTTTTACATATTCTTCCCTCAGCCGTGAAAATTTCATACTTCATCTTTACCCAGCGGTGGACACTAGAGTTTCACGAGCAGGGGACAATAGGTTCTGTTTATTCACCCACAATAAAGAGCCTGTTTAACTCTGGACTGCAAGTGGCTGAGCCATCTGGCCCATATCTTCACAGTAAAACATTGTCCGTGACACAAAAAATGATTACATCCACAGGACAAACTAATGTGACCTCTAAATAAAGCCTTCCTCTGAAGCTATGATATCATACTGCAGAGGGGACACCGGCACAATTGAATCTGGTCACCCAGAGCACAAGTGAGATAGGACTATTTAAATCCAATTTTACAGGAGACTTTTTGTCCTCTGTGGCAAACCACCCAGATCCGACGACAGCATTGAAACATCTTTTTTTATGCACTCTTAAGGCAACAGAGCGGTTCTGTCTGGCCTTGGCAGTCCTCTTCAGCTCGCCCCGGGCCCAGGAAGCACCCGTCCATTTTCAGAGCCAGCACCTGCAAGCTTTTCTTCCAACAGCATTTTACTGATGGAGCACCACCTGCACTGGCCCCCTTCTTTTTTTTATTTCCCCCTCCAATAGCGGGGAAACAAGCGTCTCTTTCTCCTCGGTGCCAGTTGGAAAGTCCAAGTCTGCCACAGCCTCACAAATAGTTTCTGAGCTTGAACAAGGCGCCCTCAGCCCTGCTGTACCTGAATGGCAGCTTCAGAGGGCAAAACAAGGACCCCGGCAAAGGGCTGGTCTCAATGGCAGAAACATCACTCTCTCAAAGGAGGCAGTTTATCTTCGCCGGTACAGCGCTCCTACCACTGTATCTCTCAGAGAAATGTTCGTAAAAGGGGATGATAGAACTAATTACAAAGGCTAATCCATTTCCAGGGACAATGCTACCGATGTGTGGATATTTACAGACTTTGTGGGAATGCCTCGCAGTAACCCGAATGATTAATGCGAGTCGAACGCTCGTTTTATTAAGCTGAATGTCTGCTTGGCTGGAAGGAGCTCTGACAGGCAGGCAGCCTAAAGGGTATCGCTGCAGCAGTGCGTGCTAGCAGGCATGCACGTCCCTTTGGTCTCACACAAGTGCTGGCTGCTGCTCCTCTTGCCGGGGTGCTGCTGGCACTGGGGCAGGATCAGACCCATGGGTCCCTGGGCATTAAAAGCAAAAGGTGGTCGGAGAGGATAGAAATGGAGAGGGGACCTTTGCCAGTTAATTACTTTGCTGTAATTACTTGGATAAATTTGGAATTTCCAGAAAGTAAAGGAAGCCTCGTGCTAGGCAAGAAAAGGCTCTTTTTTCTTAACAATGATAGCACCTGTCTGGAAAAGCACACTCTCCTTGCACAGGTCAGGCAGGCTAGCATCAGAACTGTAATTATAGCAAACAGAAAATAAAATCAGGAGTAGACTATCTTGTGCAGTTTTATCCTGGCTTTTTGGAACTGAATTTGGGACCAATTCAAAACTCTTTTCAATTTAGCAGAAATTCTTTTTACCCTTTTTTTTCTTTCCTCAGGCATAAAGTGCCTTTGTATTAGCATGCTTAGCTTGAACACCTGAATACCCGAACTCTTTTCATATGAAAATACAGTTTGCAGGCCCAAATCCAGGTTAGATAAAAAAAAATCAGTCACCAATGTAGAGTTTTCAATGGCAAAGGCTCTTAATCCGCTGTGGAATTATAAACCTCACACCCAAGGGATTAAACTTCTTCTACGCAGATCATTAAATGGTGCCGCATTTTTGGCATGGCACTTCTGTTACCCACATAGGTTTCTAGACCCGGGCCCCTCAGCCACACAACACCTGGCATTAAAAATCCTGCAAGCTTCCTTGCAGCCCATAAAAGTACCCCAATAAATACTGCAGAAGCTTTGGTCTTGGAGCGCAGTGCCAGTGCCACCGATCTAGGACCAGCAGGGAGCTCTCGTTGATGCTTTCTTGGTGTTGGGTCCATTGACCTACACAGGCAAGGACATAGTTCCCACTAAAAAGCAAACATTCGAATACATCCCAAACACAACAACTTTTATACATATATTTATATATATATATATATTTATATATATATATATATATATATATGCATGCACAAAAAAAATTACCAGGTTGAAAGAAGAAGATTATTCAACACCAAGTGTTGGCTTCTCAGCAGAAAAATACATTTGAATTTAAAAGACCATTTGTGAAGGCATAATTATCAATAGGATACAGCAAGATTTTTTATTTTTTTTTTAAGAAAGAGGTAGATTGTTTTGCCAGGAAAAAAAAAAAAAAAAGGCATCTTTTCCTTTTGCTGGCTCTTTACTTTCTCCTTCCTTTTCCTGTATTGAAATAGAGATTTAAATACCTTGTTCCACCATCTCAAAGATTATCTAGCAGGAAACCTCCCTGGAGAAAGTACATAGCTCCCCAAAGACAACATTTTTTTTCTTTCAAACTTCTTTCATTTCAGCTTTTCCCTTTCTCTCTCTTTTTCTGTCTCATTTTAATCCCTCTGAACTGTAATGCTGAATTGATTGGAGCCCTGCTTCTCATCCCCTGTATGTTAGCCTAAATCTGCAGTAACTCCCACTACCTTGGGGCACTGAAGTTCAATTATGTTTTTAGATGGTGGGATAGGGGGAGAGGAGTGCCTTGTGAAGACACCTGATACTCTCCACGGGTGTCACTGTTCCCCGCGCCCATCTGGGAAGGAACCAAAGGGGAGGCTGGTGGAGCCACTGCAGTCTGAGATACCCAGCCCCAGCCTGCAGAGGGCAAGGACGGGGATTCATGGACTAGAAAACCTAGTTAGGTCACCCCTAACTTGCCTCCTTCCTTAAGAAGGGTATTTTAAGAAGTTGATGTTGTTGCCTACAACTTTGAGAGAGTGCTTCTTGTCAGCACAGCAGAAGTTTAAGCAAAACCATACCTAAGTTGCTCCTATTTTTATGTGGGCAATTCTTCAATAGAAAGGAGTTGGAGCTGGCTATGCAGGTTGCTGCAGGGCCTGGAGTGGGCAGGGCCTACGGTAAAGGCTCTTTAGCAGCCTATGGAGAAAATAGAGGAAACAGATAAATACTGCATGCTGTAGGTACTTTGTGGGTCACTACTTGAATATTTCTGCTGCCTTGTATATAAACTGTTAGGTTTTTTCCCTGCAGGGCAAGGAAATGGAAGTTTGACCCTCAAGTCTCCCATGTTTCCTGCAGGAAAGGGGAGAGTGAAAACGAAGATAATATTGAGGACTCTGGAGTCTATTTCTGCTCATTTGCAAGGTTTCTTTGCTAAAAAATAACATCACAACATTGAAAGAGGGTAACAAATTGGTGTTGCAAAACCCACACTAGGTATGCGTGCATGCGGTGGTGTGTATCAAAGGCTGGAAGCTAAATTCATTTTTACCTGTGTGGGTCAGAAAAAGAAAGCATTAAAGGAGAAGGACTTGAACCAAAATTATCCATCAGCTTGCACTCAAGAGATAGGAGAGTTTACAGGTTCTCCAAGGACTATGCTTAGCATCTGCAGTGGCACGAGCCCAGTCCCCATCACTGATCTTTCCTGGCTTTCTCTTAAGCACATCTGCAAATGGCCCAGGTGTTGCAAAAATGTCCTTTTATTTGTGCTGTTTTGGAGGGGATATGGTGGTCAGGATTAGATTACATCGAATGTAGGCATAGCCTTTCAATTTGCTGTTGCTGGACAATTTAGGAAAATCAGTTGAATTGAAAAAGGCTAAAGAAAACATTTTCATGAGATCTAGTTTTGTGACTCACAGTCAAGGCTTGTAAAAAACATTGCTACTTTGAAAACTTCAGTTAGATTTTTCATTAGGTGGTCTGGAGCATCTAGGTCTTGACACAACCATGTCCTGGTTCATATCTGTTAGGCACCGTGACCTGACCTGATGGGATGGCTTGTGACAGGAGGGTTTTTAAAATATCTGGTAGACTAGAAGAGACATTGTGCTTATGATAAAGTACCTGCACATGGGATGGGCTTCCAGGTGTGCCAATCAGGTGTGTAATTGGGTTTTTAAGAGGCAAATGCTGAAAGCTAGATTGCTGTAAGAAGTTAGAAATGGAGGCTGAGACATGGAGCACCCATCTCATGCTAGAAGGCAGAAATAAGTGCTGCTGTTATGGTGTGCCAGAACTGGCAGTCCCTCTGAGGCTGCAGGACATGGGTAAAACATTTCTGTGCCATACAAGAGAAAGAAGAACGATTGGAGTGGAAAAAAACCACACAGGAGCACCAGCCATTCCCAGCCCAGGGCCAACACTCCTGCTTCACAGTCTGTACTCCTCTCTGGAGGATTAAGTACCACAAAAGCACAGGTAATGTAATGCTGCTGCAGTTTTTTCTGCCATTTGCATACAGCATAGCATAGGCTGGCACAGTCAGGAAAAGCACAAGGAAGACAGCCCTACAAAAAAAAGGAAAAAATCCCCACACCTTGAAAGAAATCAGCTTGAAAGATATTGGTTGCAGCTTCCCACCTGCATGTATTTCTGATTCACCTTCAGTATCTCTTTCCACACCTTTTATTTCCTCTAAGTTTTCTTTCCCTACAGTAGCTGCACCGTGTGAATGTGGATCGATGTGGTTAAACCACAGAACTCATGCAGATGACCTCTCATTCACCAGCCCGCACCACTGCACTCGCTGGTAGCCCAGAATACTTGTCCAATGCTCGCCGTTACTGGGGCATTACAGTAAAAACATCGACATCTTTCCTGGGAGATACAGTAGCACGCATTTACAGCAGTTTCAGAAAGCCTTTTGCTGAGCCACTCAGTTCCTTATGAAACACCATCTATTCGACTTTCTCGGGGGAAAAAAAAGGAGATAAATTTTTGGGCTGCCTGCAGACTTCGGATGTGGGAGATCCCAATGGACATCCAGAAAGTTACCCACAGAGGCAAGTTTTGGAGCATCAGCAGCCAGCATTTTCAGGCAAAGAGCGCTGGTCTAACCAAATTTTCAATAATATTGTGCTACTCAGATATAATGGTGATTTCTCCAAGCTCTTTGTGATATCTTTCTTTCAGGAATATGCCCCTTTACACTGCCACCAATCTATTTATTTCCATTTTAGTCAGATCCTTCTTGTCTTTAATCCCACTACATTTTCAAAATATAATAGACAAATATATAAAGCTTCTGTTTCTTTAGCTGAAAGAGCATGCATTTTATTCACAAAGCCTTCTATTTCTTTTAATATGTCACCATAACTCTATAAAACACCTTCCCAGCTAATTTCCCCTCAATAATTTCTGGTGGTTTTGGCTACCTCTACCAGAAAAATCCTCCAACTTAAACTGATCCGAATCTAAAACAGCATTACTTGCCTCTAGATATGTCCATTTAATATATCCAATACAAGCAGCCAACTGCTGTTCTCAAAAGACTATCTGACAGATTCTATTCACTTTCAAAGTAGCTCTCCATGGTTTGAATAATTATCTTTCATTTCCCCCTTTCTGACACTTTTCAATGATTTGTTGACATCTGAAGAGATATGTGCAATCTCACAAGAGGCAGCTGGACTTTCTACCCAAAAGATACAAATACAAAAAGGATTCCCATACAGAATTTGAAATAACTATGTTCTTTGCAAATGGAAGCCTAAATCTGCATTTTAATGGGACATGTTTTTAAAAAGCAGAATTCATGAATAACCCTATGAGTTTTAACTTTTTCACTGCCAGTGACAAATCAGAACTACCCCCGGGAAGAAATCCTACCTTCCCTTTGTCCAGTTTGCTTTCCCAGCATTCGCTGCCACACCAGCTGGAGCTTTCCTGCAATACCTTCTTTGCCCTGGAGACATAAAGCTGAAGATGCAGCTCTTGTGTCTGGTATGCAGGTCCTTTATCAGCTACCCAGGTTTGGAAAACAAGCCTATCCTCCCCGGTGTCTGTGTGCAGCCAAAATCACATGAAGCCCACCAAAAAGTAGTATACCTATGGAGTTATCCAACCCTCATTACAGGAGTATACGGGCACTCTCCAAACCCAACAGAATTTATGCTAACACCGGCTGTGTGAATTCTTGTTTCCATGTTACAGGTGGAAAGTAGAGGCAGAAAGAATGCGAGATTCAATGCCTCACCCAGGATCACACAGCAAGCCAAAATTTGATGCCAGTTTGTGAACATCTCCATTACTGGATACATTATGCTTTGCCTGCACAACCATTTTTCTTACTTGTGCTGCAACAGGTTAAAATGTCCCTGGCAGAAAAAGGCTTTATCCCCTCTTCCCTCCTGAACAGTGTATGGAAAAGACGGCATTAAGCAACAAGTTCTGTGTTTTGTTCTCAAGTTATAAAGTGTTGTGTTTATTCTCTTTGATTCCCAATAGATTAATTCCTTGGGCTACAAAAGAGGACACACAACCCCTTTTTCTCCATATGGCTTCTCTCTCTCAGTGATGCTGGCATCAAACAAGCCTCTGAGATGTGTGGGAGCAACAGTGCAGGAAAGGTTGGTTGGAGTGTACATAGCTGCTGGAGGGCCCAGTCCAGCCCCGTTTTGTTTAATGGAAGTCTCCTTTTGTGGGAGGGCAGTGGTGCCTCACTTGTACATCCTGGGCAGTGCCCGCAGGGTGAGGAACATGCTGCAGGAGTGGAACAGAATTTAGGGAACAGCGAAACAGTAAATGTTGAAAAAGAGGTGGTCTGAAGGAAAGAGGAGAGTCTGAGGTGTGTTGGCAGGAGGATGAAGTGGAAACACAGCACTCTGCAGCTTTGAGCAGTGGTTTGGGAAGCCCTCTGTTACCCACATCGGCACCCCAGTGCCTCTATGATTTGGAAGCACACAAAGAAGTAAGTGGGAGGAGAGACTTTAGGGCATTCCTGGAAATTCCTACGTTATGGACAGGACAAGAGGCAACAGGCACAAACTTGAACATAGGAGGTTCCATCTAAACATGAGGACAAACTTCTTCACAGTGAGGGTGACAGAACACTGGCACAGGCTGCCCAGAGAGGTTGTGGAGTCTCCTTCTCTGAAGACATTCAAAACCCACCTGAACACCCTCCTGTGTGACCTGATCTAGGTATTCCTGCTCTGGCAGGGGGGGTGGGACTAGATGATCTCCAGAGGTCCCTTCCAACCCCTAACGTTCTGTGATTCTGTGGAATAATACCTTATGCCATGACCCAACAGTGAACCGAACAACTGGGTGAAAACCCACCTGATCTTCAGCAGTGACACCCAAAGGGAGCCATGCACTGCGTGCACGGAACCGCTGCTCCCAGCTGTTACACCTTGCTTTCCCGGTGCGGCTCAGGGTGGACAAGCACCCCCTTGCCTCACTGGGAGCTCCAGATCTGAGGGACCGTCCTGCTGCAGTCCCGAACACCTCGCATGGACAACAACTGGGAAAGCCGGGTTGCGTTACTGGGAAGTCGGGGGGGAAGTCACCAGCGTGTGCGGCGAGCAGCCCCCCGCAGCCTGTAACCGCGCGGCGGAGCAGCAGGCAGCACGGCACCGCCGCCGCCCGGCCCGGCCCGGCCCGCCTGTCGCTGTCCCGCGGCGCAGCGCCGCCTGCCGGCCCCGCGGCGGCCTGGCCCGGCGCTGAGGGGAGCTGGGCCGCGCTCCCGCCGCCGGCGGGAAGGGGCGGACGGGGAGGACTCTCGCTCCGCAGCCGGGCCCGGCGCTGAGGGAGGTGTCCGGGGGCACCGCTGCCGCCACCGCCGCGATGAGGAGAGCGGCCGATGCACTTGCCCCGCCACAGAGCGCGTTCCACTGCGGCAGGAGAGTGCCGCGCGTAACGTTTAATTGAAAGGAGAAATAATTCAGCGTCCTGAAGGGACGGTGTTGAGGGGCCGAGTTATTACAACAGTAATTGTCGGTGGCATTTACAATGCTAATGCTCAGCTCCTGTAAACACAGCCTGGCGGTGTGCGAAGCGCGCTACTTTTCATCTATAACAAATGCCAGGCCCCTGATTGACGTACGTGGGGCTGTGGAGCCCGCCGAGCAAACACTCCGAGGCGGCAGAGAGATGCCCTTCTCCTCTCCGCAGTGCAGCCCCTGCGCCCAGGCCAACACACTCCCGGTGGAGCTGCTCCTCCTCTCCTCGTGGGACCATGGACCTGTTGTACACCCACCGCATGGCACCATGGCACCATGGCACCATGACACCATGGCACCAAAGCCATTCATTAATGTCATTGCGTACTTCTATAGCACCAGCATAGGCTTGGTGTACATTGATCCACAGGGAAAGAGATATGCGTATAAAGAGAAGAATAAAGACAAACATATCGAAATATAACAGAGATAAAAACCTGCTATGACATTTTCTTGCCATTGCAGGTATCTAATTTAAAATAAATTAATTTTCCAGGTCGTAACACCAAGTTAAACAATTGCACCATTTGTCCGTAGATGCCATATACCGTAATTCTTCTCGGTTAGTTAACATGCACTCTGAAAGCAATATGCTTTCAGAGCAAAAGTCCTGATGTGTGAGACCAGAAAACCTCAGTCTGTTCCCTGCAGGTGTTATTTCCCTGAAGTCACAGGGAGCACATAGAAGACTGCTTTCACCTGCACCTGCCCACACTGATTTCATCAAACAGTTTTACCAAACATTTTGTTTCGGTGTTCCTCCACCTTGCTGTGGAGATGCTTCTTGCTCCGTTAGAAAAATGTAAGACTTTGCTTGTCTGTCTCTATTGTTGTGGCTGCAGCTCTCAGGCCCATCAGGGCTGGGTCCAGAGCAACTGACTCATGCAGGCAGGGCAACACTGAAGGACATCTTTGCATGCTCAGGCTGCCCTAACTTTGCAGTTCAGCCTGAACTCCTGAGGAAAAGGGATGTCTTAACCAGGATTCGACACCCCATGTGGCCTTTGGAGCCATTGACAAAGTTCAGCTAAAAGTGACACTGGCATGACACACAGATTCTACATTTTTGAAACATAGAAGGTGGCAGCAGTCTCAACAGGGTGCTTTCTGCTGAGTGACAGAGGCAAAAACCAGCCACCCCCCCTCTCATGCCAGGAGGTGCCAACTGGGCAGTGCCTCCCAAATTCTGCCACTTCCTTGCCTGGAGGCAACAGAAGGGCACATGGGTGCCCCCGCCCACCGATAACTAGCAAGGACCACTACTCATTTTCCTCCCCAGCTTCCTCAGCCCACCACAAATAGAAAGAAACACATTCTGTTGTCTCCTTTGATAAGCATGGTACAGATTAAAAGTTTGTGTGTTGCTTTTCCAAATCCTCTGTCAAACTTCACATATAGGCTTTGAGACTACGAACATTTCTCAGAGAGTCGATATGCTACTGCTGTGGAGTTAAGTACAATTCTTGCCATGACAAGACAGGAGCCTAAACAGCATAAACGCTTTTATTGCGCCTAATTTTCTCTCTGTGTGTGCCTCATTACTGTGTGGTAGCTTGTTTCACACAAGCGATTGCTGGTTTCCAGAAAAACAAGAGGACCTGTGGTGTCTGCATCGAAGGTATTCCTCAGAGAATGAGAAATCTCCAGTGGAGAAGGAGGTGGGTTCTTGTTAAGCACTGGAAATAGGCTGAAATGTAAATGTGTATTTCTTTCTGCAACATGCCTAATTGCCCATAAATGTCATTAAGTCGAGAAATGTTTTCCACCAAATTAACTTTGACTCGTGATGTCTAATTAGCTGGAGATGCTGAAAGATAACAACTTATCAGTTACTGTTTAAGAAAACATGCTTAATGGTTGACTTTTTTGTTAGCAGCCATGTTGAACCAGGTATTGCAGCTGTCAAAACGGAGCATTATCAGAGCAATTAAGGACAATATCTCGGTGCAGCTTCCTACCAAGATAATTTGACAGCTCGTTTGCAGGCAAGAAGTGCAGTTGAGCCTAAACTTTCTGTGAATTGATTTTTCATTGCACAGAAGCAACCACACTTTTTTAATTCCTTTTTTTTCCCCCCAGAGTGTGCCATGTGTAAGCTTTGCTCACATAGCTCTCTTTTCCCACTCACCTGCAATCAAGGTCTCCAAAAGCAAAGGCTTTACCATCAGAGTTTTCACGAGGCGGTATTCAACTCTATGAAGTAAAGAAAGCAATGGGGAAGAGATGGTTAAATCCTGTCTTTTACTGTTTAAACCTGTAGTTGTGTACATTTTTTTATCTTTTAGAGAAGGTAAGCTTTTCCAGGAGGAAGATCAGTGCCCACTGCACATATGGGGGGATGGCACTGAGGATGGAAAGCCCAAGTTCCCAGTGCATCACCCAGAATGTATTTAACAAGGTTACACTGCAAAATGGAAACCTCACATCCGAATTTTCACAAGGTCTCAGAATTGCCTTCCACTTAGATGCAGCCTCTCAGAAGAGCTTCTGGATTCCTCTCTGCTAAGTTTATTTCGTACTGCCCTTGCACACAGCTGTATGTTCAAATTCTTCACTATAATATATGCTTCCTCCCGTTCACTTGTTTTTTTCTTTCTGCCAAATAACTTTCAAGCTTGCAGACTTCTTGCTCAGACCTGGTGTAAATCAGCTCCACCACAGCCCATATATCTGTAATTACTTACGTACAATGAGCACCTGCTTCTTAAAACATAGTGGTACTCTTTAGCATCTGCAAGATTATAATCCATATAGGAGATTTTAACACTAATTTCTGCCACTGGCATTTTAGCCCATCATACTGGCAGTAGGCACTTCTCTCCTTCCTTCTCCTTTCCTAAAATATGCTGCAACCCAGCCAGGTGCTAATAGCTCTACAGTAAAAAGAACTGTCTAAATTTCCCTCCAAAAAGTGATTTTAACCAAACCCCCACTTTTCTCCTTAAATTGTGTGTGGCCTTGTTCTGTTTAATACTCTAACAGGATATGTTGAAGAAAGAATAGAAATAAAATCTGTGTGAGCGGTGAGGGAAATGTGTTAATAATCTCCACAGTTAGGTTATAAATTAGAATTATATTTCTTCTAGCCTGGGAGGTTATTTTAATCTCAACACTGTGAACATTTCTCATGGCCCGTTGCACATATGCCACCCACCAAGGACATCGAATCCGTGTTGTAAAGAAGATGCTCACCTCCAGAAAAGGTTCCATAGTTCAAGCTTAGGATGCCAAAATAGGAACAGGTCCTATCCAACAGAGGCAGGGCTATGACTTCCAACTTTTCTTGTTTTATCCCAGTGGGATGTACTGTAGGATAACAAAGGCCTGGAAATTGCAAAGTGATCTAGGGGATGCAGATACCAGTTTGTTTGTGCAAGTGGATGGTGTGCAGCTAAGTGCTTGTGGGGATGAAATGAACAAACCCTGAAATGTTTAGGATGAAATTAAGCACACGCATAGGCATTTCAGTGTATAGTACTGTGTTATATTATCATATATAGCAATTATCTGCTCCCTATCACCCACTTCCTTTGAGAAGGCTCCTTTATAGTTCTGGTGTATGATATTACTTCTTCCTGCATTAATTATTTGGGCCTGGCAAGGGACATCATTTAGTGGGTCATCTCCCTCCAGCCTTTTTCCCTTGAGGAAGGGAGCTGGATTATTTGCCACTGCACGCGCCAAGCCCTCCTCTGTGCAGCGAGCTTTTCTTCTAGGCAGACTCCAGCGGAGCAGCCACCAGCCACCTCCAGCACCAAGTCGACAGCCCCGTACTCCTGAGACAGTCCAGTGCTGCTACTCACACAGCACCTTTGAGGGTTTTTTTCCCTTTTGTCTCCGTAGTTGACACCTGCTCGTCCTGCTCATTCCGGAACCTGTCCTTTCTGATATGGTTTTTTTTTAGCCTTTTTTCCCCTTCAATGTCTTTTCCTTGCCCCGGTGGCTGTCTGTACGAAACATCCCCCTTTCTGCCAGCTGAGCAAGCTTTGTTG
Organism: Podargus strigoides; assembly: GCA_028020825.1. NCBI lineage: Eukaryota > Metazoa > Chordata > Aves > Caprimulgiformes > Podargidae > Podargus > Podargus strigoides. The sequence continues at coordinate 2,804,497 of CM051643.1, forward strand.
GAAGCCAGACAAAGGCTCTCCATCACTGTCCTTGTTATGTGGGGGCCTACACAGTAGGCAGCTGCTACACCATGTACGAATGTGTGATAAAGTTTCCATGGGTGAGTTTTCCCTTTCAGAGTCTTTCCCTCTACTTCTCAAAAGCAGCGGTCAGCAATGTCTATCCTGTAATATTTTCCCACAGTTACTTAATTATTTTAGTTTTACATTGAACCAAAATACTCCCTTTGGTCTTGGGTGAAAGGTAAGTTAGGACACGTCGATCAAGGAGTATCATTTTCTCCTAAAGTTAGGGCCAAAGACATTACTTTATGCAGGGATTATCTAAAACCTAGGCAGTCTTGAACCAGGGTTTTTGTTTCAAAACCATTCTATATAATTTCATTTTTCCAGAAAAAAAAAGCAAAGTCTCTGATGATCTTTTTGCAACAGGTCCTACAGGTGGGCTGGAAAAATTAGCACATCACCCTTTTTTGTCCGCAGAATGTAAAAAAGTCCTTGAAGTATTTCTCTCTCATTTCCTCATAGTAAGTTACTTACAAAAGATCTGCATATTCATACATTATTTAATGCTCACGGGATCCTCAAGTGTCCAGCATTTTAAGTGGGCACACATTTACAAACAACCCTACCACACATGCCACTCTGTGCAGAAGTGAGTCCCACAGAACAGCTGCTCTGAAACTCACAGAGACAGCAAACACAACTTTGGGGCAGGAAGGGTTAAAATAAGTTGGATCAGTCTGCTCCCCCACTTCCATTTACACAGGTAAGTTGGTTACTTTAAAGCCTATCCAGAACGCCGAGGTCAACATCCCCATGAAACCCTCACACAAACAAAAGCACTTAAGGGCTTTTGAGCCAAAAATACCCCAGAGTGCAGAATCCCCTAAAGTCATGAGGAAATATTTGGTTTTATACTAAGCCAGCTGGCCACACAAGATAATTTAATGGCATGCCATGTAAAGAGTAACAGCCATTGACCCAGGGATATACAAGCTTTAACTGTTATCACCCAGTAAAAAAACCACGTGCCACTTGTCAGGAGACTGATTGAAGAAGCTGTTCAGCTCTTAATAGCTCAACAGCGTGAAGCATCCACATGGAGGCTGGGGAGATGGAAGTTAGAACAAAGCATGGAAAATTTTGTTCAAAGCAATTTATATACACTTACAAAGCTGATACTTCCAATGGAATTATAATAATCGTAACTTTCTGCTAGGGCTGGACAGTATTGAAACCTATGGGGTATTTATTGTCTGATGGAAGGGATGCCTTGCAATCAAGGCAAAACAGATTCAGGTCAAACTGGTACAAATTGTACCAACGTCCAGTGTAAAATGTAGAAATCATGCCAAACCTTCTGAGAAAACCAGGATTTTTTTCAGAGTGAAATGAAATTGTAAAATTTTGTTACAACTTCAAGCATAGGAGCGTATTTTTCCCTTTTAGCTTGCTCAAGTGAAAGAGTTTAAAGAGAGTTCTCCCTTCCTCAAGCCTCATCACACACACTGTGTCACTTGAAAACTTACAGTGAGAGAAATAAATACACCCCCTGATAAAATTCTGACAAGGACTCCAGGGACGTTCACAGTCTTGACTGTGCTTCATTCAGGCTTCGCCTCATTGCATCTGGGTGTGGAGTACTACGTTTTCTTGGGAGTTCTGATCAGTCTGCCACACTGAATCTGAAATACCTCAGTGTTCTCAGGTTCATTCACATTACAGATATGTTTTGAAAACAAATCACTGTACTACCCATGTCACTCAAGCCACGAAAAAACCCTCTACTTTAAAAAGTTGTCTGGGGAAAAGAAAAATTTAGCAGAAAATTCCGTGTTGCAGAATTTTAGGTACTGTACACAGCACACGCAAAAATATTCACAGCTACAGATCCCCTTGCAAACCATTTTAAACTGAATAGTGACAAAGAAGGCAGCATTTGGACACTTGGATTTAGAAGTTTCAGCCCAAAGAAAAATGCTGACTTATGACCTGCTAAAACTAAAAATCCTTTATGGAGTTATCTATGACTCTCTTCTCTAATTACAAACTGCTGCTTAACCTAGAAAGACAAAAAATAATAGAATGTACCTTGTAAAATGGCCAGGGGCTTAAGCAACACACCCCAAACACAGTTTTTGCATTGTTTTAAAAGGATCTAATTTGAAAGCCAAGCAAACTAATTATTTTTTTGACCACCATTGCCTTTCATATCAGTATTTTGGCAATACAGATGGATGATATTTAAGTTTACATTGTACTGTAATCTTTGCTGCAGCCCTCACGAAAGAGCGGGTTAATAAAGAGGGCACAGGGAAGAGAAAAAGTGTCAGGCAATTCAGAGACAGGGGAAGTGAAATTAATCCCATCTCACCGGCAAATAGCTATCTCCTTTGCTGACTTTTAGCATGCAGACTTAAACCCAACACTTAATCTGACTGCAGCGAGCTGGAAAGGCTTATTCGCTGGCCGAAGATACCTGTTGACCAGCTTCTCTCCCTCTCAGTTTCAAATCCTCTGTTGCTGTCAGCGACACATGCTTTCCTGCTCATCTGGGGTGGCCCAGCCTCATTAGCAAAGGATTTTGTGCATGTTAGTTAATTGAGCCCCATTCCCGCCACCTGCCACTCGCGAGCCTCATCTGCACACTAACTGCTTCTAATTGTCATCATACGGCCGGCGCGCCGCAACAACTTGAGAACAGACCCGTAGCAGCACGCCCTGGGCAGGGCTCTCCCGCGGCTGAGGGGACGGCAGTGCGGTGAGCGGCAGCCAGTGTAACAATTTATCAGGGGACCAGATGTTTCGAGAGGAAAGGCACCTTGTGCTAACATCAGGTGCTAAAGCTTTGATGTTTATTATCATGTCAGACGCAAAGTCGAGCCACATCTAGCCGGTAAGGTGACTTGGTAAATGGATTGGCGCTCGCCTCTCCACCGCCGTACTGACAACGGAGATATAAACCAGGGGGAGCAAGTGCAATGATTTCAACATATGTGAAGTTTTGCAGCTCATTAATCTACAGCGTAAATCCCACAGCAGAAGTCCCATCACTTGCTAGGACGAGACAGGACAAAGCACGAAGAAAAAGGTATTCCAGAGGGAAGAGGTTGTGAGAGGGAGTGGACAAATTGACCTACTATGTTTTTGACATCTCCAGTGTTTATGCATAAACCGGTGCTGCTGGGCATTTTGTTCCAATCAAATACAAAACGGATGCGGTTTTTAATCTTGGAAGTGTAAGTGGGAAGTTCCCAGTTTCCACAGACCTCTTAAATATGCAGGCTGTCCACACATTGTAAAACAATTCCCTGTTCTGAGGAGTGGTGGTGTCAAAAGAGCAGGCAGTAAATTACAATACTCCTAAAAAAGCAGATAAATTACAACAGTGAACAATGTTAAAAAGAAAGCCAGATAAATTACGATAGCAAATAATGTCAAAAAGAAAAACAGGGCAAAATTAATGAGTTTTTCTGTGCATGGCACATTAGCATCACTAGCTGTAAAAGAGTTTTCCTGTACTACTCGGCAAGACATTTCCAGATATACTGTGACTGTGTTCTGAGATTTATTTTTTAAAGAATACACAGATATTATAAAGAAGAGGCTACTTCTGAGCTACATCTGTAAATGCAAGGGAGTATATTCTGATGATGCGAAAACCTGATTTAAACTTTTAGAAGCTCTTCCATCTGATACTCAGTTGTAGCACAGTGTCAGGCTTTGAAATCTGTACTGAATGCACTGAAACTGGGACCAGCTCATGATGATCCCCCAATGCCTCCTCCACCCCTCGGGATGGATTTCTTTTCACCAGCACTCTCCTGTGCCTGGGCTTAGGGTTTTCCCTGGATCCTCATCCAGGGTTCTCCATGGAGACCCTGCAGCTCAGAAAACAAGGGATTTCTCCCACAAAATAGACATTAAAGCAATGGTGAGACAATTGTTCTCTCAGGAATAACCTTCCCATGTCAGTGTACAGCATACCCTGCAATACAGTTTTCTCCTTCAGACTCCTTTTCCCAAGCCTCTGCTTCCTACTGCAGATGGCTTCCAGGTGCTGCCCTCAGACTTCTGGCACTCCATATACCCCCCACACACACTCCTTTCCTCCTTCCCTTGGCCATCTTTAGCTGGATTAAGCCATTGACCGGTGAGGCTGTGAAGGGTCCCCTCTCAGTTTTCAAGACCTACCTGAGCAAAGCCCTGAGCAGCCCATTCTGATCCCAGACTTGGGCCTGCTTGAGGCAGGGATTGGACCAGAGATCTCCTGAAACCCTTCCAACCTAAATTAAACCCTCTGATAAAACCCACCCAGGATGTTAAAAGCCCCTATATGCAAAATTCAGTGAAGGATTCAGGGCAAAAAAACTTATGAGCCACTGATCTTCAGGGGTGCTGGCAACCCTAGAGATGGGGGCATCTCACCTTGTTTGAGCCTCTTGAAGGTTCAACATCTACACTGACTGCAGTTGTCCTCCACCACCAGTGGAAGAACTGGGTACCACTGGAGCATAAACCACCCCACGCATCTCAAGCCCCTGCCTTAAGAGAGGACAAATCCCTCTCTGGCAGAGCAGGGCTTTTTCCAAGACTGCACCAAGCAGTCCATGCAACCAGCCAGGCAAAATTGGAAGGGACTTTAGAAATGGTGGTTGGACTCTTTCACAATTTTACTTCTTGTCTTTTTCTTTTGCAGTGGAGAAGTGCAGACAAATTCTAAAAATCAATTCTGCTGGCTCATTTTACTAACAAAATCCCCATATTTCTTCAGTGATAATCAGGGAGGAAAACAATAACAGTCAAGGATACGATCTGCAGGAGAGGGTGATGCTCTTAAGCCATAACTCCAGTTGATGTGGTAGCTTAAAACACAGTAGTTAAGAATGAATTGTACTGGTGATCTCAAACACTAGCCTGATTTCCAGATGTGCTAAAGTAAAATGCAGTGTTACATAAATTCCTCCTGCACCTTGAAAAATCAGACAGCTTTTATTTAGGCAACAAAATATAAACAATTTCAGTGCTTCATTTTGTGCACCCAGGATTAAGAAGTAATCCCTGTGGCAGACCCCAGTTGTACAGTCGCAGCGCAAGCTTCCCTGGCTCACACAAGTCCAGGTTTTCAGAAAAAGACAGGGCTGAACGAGAACATCTCTTACTGGATAGTCTTTGAACATTGTGCTATATTAGCCTTTTTTCCCCTTTTTCTTTTTACATCTGTTTCTATAGACACCCATACCAGCAATGAAGCAATGCTGCTTCAGGCTTCAATTCATACTGATTCACAAATGCCCACCACTGATCCCTCGGTAAATAGAACCACAGACCCTTGAATGCAAAAGATCTAAAGAAATTGCCTTTTAAGTTGCAGACCTAAAGCTAGCCCATCACAATGCTTTTTCATGATGCTTTGCTTAGGATTTCTCTTTATTTTTCTTTTGTGGTTTTGTTTACTCAGTTAAAGATTATCCTGACAAAGGAAAAGAAAGAGATTTTATTTTTAGAAACATTTTAAATTTTTTTTAGGATAAGAATGGATGTATCATTTTGTGCCTGAAGAGTGTGCTCACTGCATACTATCCACTGGTGCAAACACAGTGTCAAAAAGACTCTACTGAGATGTTTTTAAGCTTCTTGATTAACTTCTACAGAAGAAAGATTTAAAATGGTGAATTCAAAAATTGTTTTTATAATTCCAAGACTTTCCTAAAATTTTTAAGTCTTTGCAGTATGCTGCTTAGGTACAGCAATAAGCAACTAAAAAATCTGTATGGGTAATCAATATATCCTGCATGTTACAAACTGATAAATATGATGTAATAAAAAAATCTTAATTTTGCCATGTTATGCTGATAGCCACAAAAAGTTTTAGCTCAGTTTTGGCTTCTCTAGGCAACAGCAAAGCCAGAAAGGAATTTAACACCATGAAGCATCTCTGTAACAGGCAGTGTGGAATTCAGTGCCACTGATTGTTAGCATCGCTCCGCTGCCTGAAATTCTGGCAGGTTTTCCCGAACACTAACAGCTCTCTCCAAAATAATTTTGTCACCTTACAGGACATCAGTTTTTAAAATAAATTAATAAACTGATGTACTACAAGAGTGCTAGATGTAGAGAGCATTGGTTTGCTCTGATTTGTTTTCTGCTATATCACAGAGCTGGTATCTGTAATAATAAGACATGCTTTGTACGTACTAACTCTGTAGTGGAATTATCTCTTTTTTAAAAAAAAAAAAAAGACCTCTGAGTGAAGTCTTAAACTCCAAAAGTAGAACTCTTCTGTAACTGCAGTGCTTAGTGTAAATGCATAATCCTTGATATATGTGATCTTTTTGTCCCCTGGCCTGTGAACCAGAGGCTGGGGCTTTGCCGCTCCAGAGATGTGGCAGACTTCAGAAGAAGAATGGCAGTTTGACACCGTACTGTCACAGTGAAAGCGGGTCCTTCATGTGACCCAGGCTTGGAGGCTGATGCTCTGTACCCAATAACAGCTGAAGCTGCATCTGCCACGTTTCGTGGGCCCGCCACACCATGCTGTGTGACCAGCTGCCTCTGTTTACGCTCGGCCCCTCGCAGCCTTCTGGCCGGGCTGCAGCCAGCCGCAGCCCCACGCTCCGGAGCGGGGCTTCAGATGTCGACGTGCGCCAGTCGCAGCACTGCAGGACGCCCAGCGCGTCGGAAAGGCTGGGAAAAGGTCTGCCGGCTTCGTGAGCTGTACACAGTGAAGCCAATGAAGCATCGGAGTGAGCAGCCTCTTTGCAGGGGCTAAGTCAGGCTAAAAACTCTCTAGCAGTGAAAAGGGGTGAGGTTCTGGGAAAGCCGCTGAAGGTAATCACCTTAAACCCTCTTTTTATTAAAAATAAATCATCTCTGCTGCTCTGCAACAGTGTAGTTCCAATCAAATCAGGTGGCATTCTGCACATCCTACAGATAGGGATCTGTAGGACCACTTGCCATGTAGCAGGTATATGCACTAGATGACACAAATCCCCAATGCGGCAGGGCAGTAAGTCTCTATCACGAGCACGGTAAACCCCTCCTCCCCACCTCCTTGGAGAGGAAGGGAAAGGGCCCAGTCCTGCCGTTTCAGTGTCATAAGAAGAACTTGCAGGATCAGGCCCAGGTATCTTTCCATCTACTGAGAAAACAAAGCAATCGCACTTCATCAACCCCCCCGCTGACTACTGCCATGACACATCGCTTCCCGTTCATCCTTTAAAGACAGCCCTGGGACCACAGACAGGAATCCCTTCGACAGAAAATAACTTTGTCTTCAACAATGAGAACTGCAAAGCAGTAATAAAATTGGCACTGTAATAAGAGAGTGCTAGACCTAAAGGCATGGGATGAGCCTCACAGTGTGCTCTGAGGGCTCCTGGGCTTGGTCAAGAGCATCAGTCGATGTGCAACTGGTACAGCCCTCCTATGGGAAAAAACAGTGCTGCACTGTGTGTAACTCCGGCCCCACAGCTTGGCTGCAGACAGCACTGACTCCTGAGCCTCTGCCTTTGAGAAAAGTTTAATTAGTCTTTATTATTACTGCTACCTAAATGGGAACAACAACAGCAAAAAAGCACAAAACGTAGAAGAGCTTCTTTCAGATCTTCCTTTATGCATGACAGCAAAATTTCTGTCCCAGTCATGAGTATCTCTCTGAGTAAAATACCATGGACAATTTGGAGATTCTTTCTTTGACAGTGATCTGAAAAGACTTTTTCAAAATAAAAATACTTCTTTCAATATAAAGTAACTACTCCCAAAGTCTTAGCTTCTCCTACTCCTTTCCTACCATTTTTAAGTTTAAAAATTCTCCTGATGCTGAAGAATTACCGTCAAGAGCAGGCAAAACCAAGTATGCTGCTAATTCTTGCTTGTTTCTCCTGCTAGATTATTGAGGATAACAGGCTAAGAATGATTAAGGAATGCCGAGCTAAATTCCCATTCTCCATATCTAAGCAAAGTTGTATAAAGAAAAGGAAGCTTGATCCTTGGTGATTCACCGGCATAACTGATGTTTAAGGTAAATGCTGCCACTCCTACACTGAAGATGCAATCTCTAAAGTCAGCGAGTAGGACATCCTAAGGGAAGACCTGGGACATTAGCCCTGCCTCTCTCGTGTTGAGTGGTACCCACTGCCAGTATGGATGGAGGACAGCTCCACCTCCCAGAATTACAGCTGCCTGAATTACAGCCCACCCACAGATAAAGCCAAGGACAGCAGTCATGATCCCTTACCCAGAACACTTCCTCCCTATCTGGGACACCCCAAGACAATTCCCCCTGCAAGTTAAAGGGATAAGGACGCACCTCTTTTAGTCGCTGAGTGCAAGCTCCAACTACTGCATGCTGCTAAATACTGCCCAGTCTTCTCTGCTCTCAGCGGGGCAGATGGTAGCCTGCTCTGCACAACACACACACTTATGCATTGGCAGGGGGAGGGAAGGGTGTTTTCGCAGTGCAGTTACAGCATTTGGGACAGGAGAAACTAGGATGCTCTACTGCTCTACTGAGTCTTTAAATAGTTATCTATTTTCCTCCCCACAATGCCGAAGTCTGGTCTTTTAGAAGGTGCAGTAGATACTATTCACCTGGGACACCAAGTTACTGGATTCCTGTTAATTTGAGAGGGCTGTATTCATGATATTCATGCACTGAGCATTTGCCATAACACAAAGCAGAGATTCAGATATTTGTTTCTACCAGAATACACATTTAAACTACTGCCAGCCTTCACTTTAACAAAATATATGAATGCCCACTTTTCCTTTCACATATCTAGCCCCAGTTTTGGAAGGCCTTACAGTATAGTTCTGAGGGCATTCATCGCAGTGGTGGAAGACCCAGGTTCAAATTCCTTTGAGCAAAAGCGAATCAAATTGTAGGCTACTATAAAAACAGCATTTGCAAGGAAAATAGCAGCTATGCTCTGAGGAAGCCAGACAAACCATGGCTAGGAAGCAAGACCAGTAGTGAATGACAGATTCATAAGTCTCAGCTCGTGTCTAGTTGAGCACAGAGATCTGGGAACAGCTTCATCCGGAACAGAGCAGTGCTAGGCACACTTCTAAGCAGAGATTTAGGCAGCTCCAAGGTTAGGCAGCACCCTGATCATCTAAGACTATAAGTTTGGGAGCCTATGGGAGCAACTGGTGCCCAAGCCTTCAGGTGGCACAGACTGCCCGCCTTCTACTCAGACTGGTCTCTAGCCTATTTGGTGAGACACTTTGGTGAGAATGGCAGGTATCCACAGGTGTCAGTTGTGCTCATGAAAACAGAGAACTGCAGAGAGTTCTTGTGATGAAGAAAGCAAGCTAGATATATTAACAGATTAATTAAAGACCTTGCCTCGCTTTCACCTTTAACAAACACCTGAAAGAAAAAAGGCTTTTTTCTAAGGAACATGGTTCAGTGGTGACTTGGCAGTGTTAGGTTTATGGTTGGACTTGATGATCTTAAGGGTCTTTTCCAACCTAAATGATTCTATGATTCTATAATTAAACACAGTTGAAAGTTTTGTTGAAAGTTTTGATTGTGTTCCTTGCACATGATTACTGCAAAGTGTCATTCAGAAGTCTCCTCAAGGGTAAATCCTTAAGTGGTGTAAGCTAGCATTATCCCCTCAAGAATATAGGAATGTTTAAAAATATTTAAAACTTTAAAAATATTTACAAACTCTTGAAGTCATCCACTCATAATTGTTGCACAAAACCTAAGGAGCAGTATGCATTGGAGGGAGAACCTAGACATTACTGTAAAGGTTACTAGTATTTTCCTGACACCAATCCACATTTTTCAGTGATGTTACAGCTTCCAGATGGCAAGGGAAGGCTGAACTTTGGCAATTAAATTCAGCACTGATTTCAAACATGGAAGGTCACCTTCAACCTTTTCTCCACCTATCCTTAAACTCCAGTGAAAAAAAAGCATGGGGAAAGCAGTTCTGTCTGATCAAATGTTTTGTTAGGGAAAAAGAAAAATATTCACAGCCTAAAATCTCAGCAAGGACAGAAATGGTAGCTGTAGCACAGCCACTAGCAGAGATCCAGCTGGAGCTTCACATCCTACAGATGCAAGGACAGCAGGAGTGGAAAATGCTGAACACTTCTGAGGAGCTGATCTTAAACACGGCACTCTTGCAGAGCCTGCTTCCCTTTCACCATGTTTCTGTTTTTAACATCCACAACTGCTTCCTTTCAGATTCATATTCCACATATAACAAAGAAGTGTCAGGCTGAGTGACTGCATGCAGAAGTTTAAATTTCTGGAAATCACTGCTCTTTAGCAATAAGGAGTGAAGAAACATGAAATTACCCAGTACACATTTTGAGGATGAAAACTGAATAATTAGAAATAGTCCATGAAGACATTTCCTAGAAGCATATAGGCAGATGAATGGGTGTCTTGAAAATTATCCCAGTAATTTGCAGGTGACAGCTAACTATTAATATGTAAATTGGTTTTAGCACTTCTTTTCCACCTAACCAGGGAATGTATCTTCTGTTCAGAGTGAGAACCATTAAGGGGTATATGGTGTCACGGCTGTTCACAATCAGTTTTGCATCTTTCTGAGGACAAGCTCACCAGCAGAAGCCAAACTTCACTCACTCATGCTGATGAGTGCCTTGGCACCAAAGTCCAACTTCACATGAGCCACAGCCATGTTTGCCCTCAGACCGGCAGCCTGTTCATCCTTGGTAGTCAGGTCATTCATGCTTCCAGTGAAGAATCCACCTGTGCTTTCAGAGCTGTTGCTCACATTATGTGTGCTGGGCTGATGCTTCCAGCCCCATGCAGGCAGTTGGGAGTGTCTTGCTGGAGTTCATGCAGCTGTTTGCAACATGTTTTTTGCAACATGCAAAGCTTCCTGTGGGTCTGACTTTCACAAACCAAATGCCTTCTGACCTCACATTGCTCCTTTTCAGACATTTTTTATTCAAACCACACTCCGAGTTTTACTCCAGCCTTGCTGACCTCTTTTGGTTAGCAAACTGTAGTTCAGTTGCCGCTGTCTGTGGGTGGCAATGGTTGTCTGCCTGGTTTGTTTGGGATGGAGCTTCTGTTTTCATTTCCAAATCTCTACCTGGACTCTTAGCACTGATTTAGCCTCCAAAGGTAACACCCTGGCATTATAGCAACACAACCATTTTCACTTTTATTTTGCAATGAGATTAAAATTATGTTACGATTCACATTGATGTGCTGTGCAGAGCTCCTCTGACATATGTAAAGCGTTTCATAGTCCCTTCATTCTCCCAGGTACCCATGTTTTTTAGATACAGAAGGAAGCACTATTTCAAACTATTTATTTTCAGATGTTTCTAAAAAAGCTTCAGGTCTAACTGCTACAGCTTGCTGTTCCATGTATTTTCTTATTTCGTTTTCATATCTGACACCTTGCATGGAAAAAGAAAAAAATCACCCACTAAATCTGAAAGGTTTTCACCATTCAGTGCTCAGAACATTGCAGAGCATAGGAATTGTTCCAACAGGCTAACACAAAAATCTACCTGTTCAGAGCTGCAGCTTCCCATAGCAAGACTTAAATCCAACATCTTTTAATCTCTTTTTTCCAAAAACAAGCTGCCACACTATCCACAACAAGATACCATCGCAGAGATTTTTTGGAGAAAGAAGCTTGTTTGCTTGCAGGCTGAAGGGAAGGATTGTTTGCAGAACAAGATAAATTTCCATAGGAGTGGTTCCAATGCCTTCAGGTGGCTGAGCATGCAGATTAAAATTGAAGTGTTGAATTTGGACCGTAAAACCTTTCATGGGCTGGGGCATTCCTCTTTGAAGGACAGTATATTTTATCTGGGCCATGCTGACCCAGCTGCAATCCACTGCATCATTTATATTGGAGCTACCAGGAAAGTGTAAGGGCCTCTCAGCTTGGGTGTCTGCTTCTCACCAGATCTGTCCTACAGCTTTGAATTCTACATATGGCAGAGCCCACCATCAGTAAGATCAGCTATGGGGAGAGAGGAGCTAAGGCCCTGTGGAGATATGCTCTTCTACAGGTTTAAGCCAAAGGGCTGTATTATGCTTTTTCAGAACTCACTGTTTCAGTTTGGCTTTCTTAATGGTAACTGTAATAAGCTGTCACAGAACTGGTATATTTGCACCAGAATCCTTGCATACTATTTTAAATCATAAATTCCTAAAACATTTATGCTTCTGCCAGTTCAAGAGATTTATTCTGACAAGCGAGGAAATGTTGAAAGAGTCAGTAAAAATTCCTATATTACTCCAATCACCCCACAAAATCCTGGCCCCACTGAGTCCTGTAGGAAAATTACCTGTCTTCCTATGAACTGGCCATTCCTCAGTAAATGAATCTTCAAGTTTCATATTCTATTCCAGTTCTGAGAGATTCTATTTTAATTAAACAGATATTTTAGGAATGACCTCTAAACTTACTGAAAAATCAACCATGCTGTCCTCCAGTCCAGCAATGACTTTCATATGATGCTTCTCATCTCCTGTAATAAATTCACAGATGGACCATCCTTGTCCTTCCAAAGCCTAAGAATAACTCCTAAGTACTGTTCCCAGGGGATTTGATTTAGTTTACACACATCTGCTGAGATACGTGTCTTTGAGCCCAGATTAAGTCTTTGTTTGACTATATTTGAGCATTTGTGAAACTACTTGGCAAGAATGTCCTTATTTTATTCATTCAAAACATGTGCTGATTGTTGCCAGTGTGATCTGAACACCTCCGACAGAATTGTTGTCTTTCATTTCCAACCTATTCACAGGGAGAAAAAAAGCAATCACAGAAAATGGTCAGCTACATTAGTCCCAAAGCTGTACTCCCCTAGAGTCTCTATTCTTTAAAAAAAAAAAAAAAAAGAAAAAAATCAATTGTTCTATTTTTGAGCAAATGCATTTCAGACTCAAATATTTTCCTAATTAGACTAATAATGTTTTGCTTTATTAGCCCCCTGTCTCAGTTTAATACTTATTTTGCTCATTACTCTTTGACACGCTGGGTATCAGACAGGGGATGTTTCAATTAAAGCATTTTATCTTTCGTGGCAGAGGAAGGACTGGAAAACTGAAAAACCTAAGCTTGCGACTGGCTCTCCAGGAGAAAGGTGAGGATGCCAAGACTGTGGATGTAGTGAGGACAGTATATCAGGGCTTGAGATTTATGCAATTTTGTTGCATTATACAACTTCAGTAACTTAGTGATCTGTTCTTCTTGGTAGGTCCCATCTTTCCCCACCAGCAAAAGCCCTTTACCTCATGTTACTTCCATGAATTGTCTTATGACACCATTGACTAGAACCACATTACCCAGGAGAAGCAATTCCTGCATCTTTCTATAGGAAATATGGCACATGGTGAATTGCAACTTTCTTCTGGTGGCTTACCAAGTTACCACAGGCCAGCCCAATGACCTTCCTCATCCTTGGTGTGCAAAGAGTTAGCTGGTCCTCACTGCAATTTAAAACATGCCAGCTCAGATCTCTCCTAGTGAGATTATTATTACTATTATTTTCACAGAGAAAAGGGGAGCATCCAGCTGTCTGAGGACACGAGGAGCCAGTACTTACCCTCTCCTTCAGGAGCAGATTGTAGTATAGGTGGATGCAAAAGGGTATTTTGGGGAAAGACAGAATGAGATTCCTCCTCCCCACTGTGCCCTCACCCACTCCTGAGGTAGATGGCAGGATGGAGAAACAAGGCTGTAGCAGCATCACTAAGGGCATGCTCAAAGCAGTGGCTTCACAGTTGTCCTGACTGATGGGGCTGGTTACTGTTTATGCCCCTCCAAGGCAAGGATGTCCCTAGGACTCGGGCGGTATCCTCCATGCTTCAATCCCTGCACTCTCCCACTGTGGCAACAAGCCTCCTTTGGGCAGATTCATCCCATGCCTAAGGGGCTCCCCATCGCAGAGCTTTTATCAGGAGCTAAGAAGCACCTCCAAGCTCAGGCATGGACCAGCACCACACTGCATGAGATGCTGCACAAGACAAGTCAAAGCAATGGCCTCTCCCCTGAACAGCAAGCAGAGGATATACACAAAACCACAGGTGGTTGCTGTGCAACTACAGGCCTTCTAGAGAACTGCTGGATGTGTTGTAGAAACAAATGGTTTATGGTTTGTTACTCACCCTTTAAAACCTAACATAGCTGACACCACAGGGAGCCCAGCCAGGGAAAGTCAGAAGCCTTAGGACCTGTGTACCCCCTCGCACTTAACCACAAAGAGCAAGCTCAGGCTAGCTGGAGCTTGTTTCACCAGACACACTCTGTTCAACACGACTGTGAAAATGCAGCTTTGTGTTTGCTTTGTGGGAAGAGCTGTGCCCAGAGACAGAGTTATTCTGACACTTAGCTTGAGCTGATATTTCTAAGTGCAGATGCAACAAGAACTGCCCTGTTCAGAGCACAGTTCCAGAAGTTTTGGGAAGCATTTCATATAGGGCTGGTCCCTTCTCAGTGCTACTTAAAATTTTAGAACTGAGACGTTTCCTTTCTGTTAGCTGTATAAGTACAATACTTCCTTTGATGTGATATTTGTGTTGCATTTTCCTCTCTTTACAGCACTCCGTACTTAGGAGTGTTAGTAAAGTTCTTCCAAATTTGCACCTTTGACATACTTGGTTTCTGTGGGGAACTTCTCATCTCCAGCTCAGTCTGGGGATCAACAGTAGTGCCCCCACATATTATCCTACCTTTTACTCAGAGTGCTTTTAAAATGTTAAAACTTCTTTTATTTTACCTCCTCGTCTCCTGGGGTGGCCATGTTCCCTTAGCACAGGGTAACCATGCTGCAACTGTCCCCATCCCAGCACTCCTACCTTGCACTGGAGAAGAGCAGTCATTCTCCACACTCCTATCCAATTTCTGTATGACTTAAAATTGCTCTTCTGAGCTGCCCCTTACTATTTTGGTTTAATTACTGTTGGAACAAGCCACAGTATGTGAGTACATATCATAAAGTAAATTTTTAAATAAGGACTTGTTGTATTGAAGTCTTTATTTAGTATCACTGGGTCCCCAAGCTCTTCCCCCCATAAAGTCCGTCTTTTTCACTGGGAAGTGCTGCTAACAGCACTCACAGCTGGGAGGGGAGAAAGGGGCTTAGAGGGGAAACATGGACACGCTGTGGCCTTGTCAAAGCTCTCTTAAAGTGCAGCTGACAAGGGCTCAGGTGTCCACACCAGTTACGATCTCCTCCAACATCCTCATCACGTAAACAGATCAGCAGCAAAGGTGACTAGGAATCCAGGCATTTTCTAGGCTTTGGGAAGACTGGGATCACACGCCACAGATTTGGGGCGAGTTGTTGATCCGCTCTTACAGTGCCTCAGTTCCCAGCCCCTGAAATGGAGGAAAGAGAAGTTCTTTACATGCCAGGGAGGATGCTGCAAAGATAAACCTGTAGTTCTTGTGGCAACAGTGACCCATGTGTGAATATGTGTCATGTGCCAAGCTCACTCTCACACTTGCATGCCAGGTAAACGTTTCCCTTCCCATGTCCTTCTCCGGAGCACTAAATGAGACCCATAGCAGATGGGAGACCAGGGCTGTAATAAGGAGGTGCCTGTATAGCTGCATCCAGAGGAGACGTCGGAGGAAGCAAAGGACACGAGAGCTGCCAGAATTGAAGCAAGAGGAATGGATGTTTTGCAAGCATTCAGCATGCAGCTGTAGGGGAGGGAGTTACCCTGTCTTTTATACCAACACATGGCAGCCTCAGTGTGACTCCATGTTGGCTGTTATGCCTCCAGGAAAGCAGAGAAGGAATGCAGACTCTGGCACACGAGACTACCCGTCCATCCTTTGGAAGAACTGATGGGAGCTTTTTGTACGCCTGCCAAAGGGAAAAAATAGCAATACAATTTACCTGGGAACAGATGGGCCTTCCTAGGCAGCCAGCCTTAATTAACCAACAAGACAACTTAACAGCCTCCGTCCATGGCACATCGCAGAGGCCTCGCCGGAGTGGCACAGGGCAGTAGCCCAGCCAGCGAAGAAGCGCTGCGTCCAGGAAAAGCCCTGGACTCAGCACAGCAGCGCGGGGGCAGGCAGCAAGTCAAAGATGTCACTTGTTCTTTGCTCTCCCTGCTGCTCCTCCATATCATGCTGCTGACACCACAGCCTCCGGCCGGCGCTGGGGAGGAGTGGCGGCCACCCAAAAGGCCAAGGACGTTTCCCTTTCAGGAGAGGGAGGGGAAGCGGCACACTGTGGTGCCAAACCTGAAAGCCTGCCAGGAAAATGCCCCCTTCCTGGCTGCTCGAAGGAGGTCACCTGCGGTGCCTTGTGCCATCTATTTTCTCAGTTTTATCAGAAGTTAAGAGTTGCAAAGTTAATTTGGAAGCGCTCAAAGGCAGATGGGGAGGAGTAAAAGGAAGGAGCACAAAGGGACTGCATTTGCAATACTGGAGGAAGCCTTCTCATTTGACCAATTAACAATTTTCTCTTTATTTTCCAGCCCATACATGGTTCTTTCTCAGCAGCTTTTCCCACCAGGCTCAAGAATCATTAGTGAGTCCCCACGCGCCCCTTTCATAACAGTAAATATTGCTGGTTACCAGACATGGCTGAGACAGTGCCTCCATTTCAGACTGTGCATCTGCTGGCTTCCAAACTCACACATTCACTTTCTTACTCTTGTCCTTCACCTTTTTCTCGGCTTAAAAAAAAAATAAATTGTGTTGAGGACAGTCTCAAAAACACATCTGAATTCCTAGACAAGGAAGCTAGTGTATTTTTGCCTTTAAAATTATGGCACATACTCCTGCACACAACTCAAACTGGTTAGATTTAAAATTTTAAAGCTATGCAGAGAGTGAAATTGTAAATAATTGTAAATAATGAAATCTATGTATGGCACCTGTTGGGAGTTACACAGGGTTTTGATGAATCTACTGTTGGGAACTACAGCCCAAGAGCAACTAGGTTAAAGACAAGAGACCACCATTGGTTCACACATAAGACAATTTGATCTTTTATATATATTTCTGTATATACACGTCTGTCTAGCTCTGTATATCCAAACACATATAAAGACTTTTCCCCTTATTTCCTCCCCCACCCTTAAGTTTTTAATAACTGTCATAAAAACGCTGAAGACTAAACTTAGCTTATTCTGTATATTCAGCCAGTGAATCACTGACTGTGCAGCACAGGGCTACCTATAATTTAATTTACAGATAATCCAGAAAGCAAGTACAATTCTCCATCTCTACCCTACCATGTGCTGCCATCCTGCCGGTGCCATATGTTTGTCTCAGTGGAGGCTATTTCTCTATGCTATGTCTGGTTACGTTTGAGGGGTCACATTCCCTTTGACGTGGAACCTTTAAAAGCAGCAGGAAACCATTGTTCCCAGCACAGTAATTGTCAGAGTACATTTTTTCCTAGAGACTCTACTTAGCAATATGAAGAGCTCGTATCCACACAGCCAAAGCAAAACTAAGAGTAGGTACACTGTGATTATTGAATTAATCTCCATGATGTACAAATACGGTAATTTCAGACTCTGCTCTTTATAGATGGCTCAGTTAGTCACTTGCATAGTCATAAATGGCTGGTCAGTTAGCTGAAGAATTATTTCTTTTTCTTGCGGAAATCAGACTATTGGTTTTTGAGCTAATCTTCATGTTTAAGGAAGTGTCAACTGCCTTTAAATGTCTGGGGTTTTCTGTTAAGGCAAATCAGGCAATTTCTAATATGCTGAGTACAAGTTAATTAGCTTCTAATTTTTTATGTCATTTAAAAGATGAAGAATATTCCCTCCTCTTCTCTGTCAAACGCAGCTGAGCAGAGCTCTCTTTTACATGATGAGTAGACAGCAGGGCAATGTGAAGATAGACTTCCTCCCGATCTAAGAACATCAAGCCCAAAACACATTCTGGTAGTTTCCAGTGAGCCAAAAGTATGAAGAAAACATCATGAAAGAAGAATATATTATTTTTGAGACCCTTTATTTTCCTCAGATCTCTATTATTGGCCTTGCATTTCAAATCAGCTCATAGCATAAAACTATGGTTAGAGCCTTTGGACAGACTGCTCTAGGCCTGGCAATATCAGGAGGGAGCCACATTTAGATGAAAAAGAGGCTGTCTTTTAGCGTTCCCCACAGCCAGCCTGATGTCTGTACCACATGGAGGAGTTTTAGCCCTCCCACTTACCTCCCTCAGGCAACTCTTAAAAAGCAACGCACAACTCCTGATCATTAATGATTCATTATCTGTACCCCTCTCTTTCTCTCTTTTGTTCTAACTGTCACAGTGTAATTCTTTGTCTATTTGCGGTGTATTATTGGCCAATAACACTTTGTAGAGTCTTTTTAAAGAGCTGTTTACTCAGAGTCAATAACACATTCATCCACAGGAGTTAATGCTCTCACATACACTAAGGGGGACAGTTTCAGAGCGCTGCTCAAATCCCACAGCATTGTTCATGGGGATTTGTGCACAAACTTCTGCTTACCCCTCCTTGGAAATTTACATTTAATTCAGTTGTGTATGGTAATGAGAATGCAGTGTGCTAACATTTCCATGGCTGGTAACCCAAACAATTTAACAGAATATACTTTTTATGTCATTGTCAGTCATCAGCAGGGTAGTTGGTTGGCTTTAGTTGATAGGACAAAGGTGAAAATCTATCTGCAGCTGAAGAATTTCTGATCAGGAGAAGTACTGGAGGAGATATAACCGAACTAGAAAAAAGTTCTGCAAATGACCAAAGAACATGTACAGCAACAGCAGCAGTCCCGTGCCTGGTAGCAAAGGGAAGCCTCCAGGACTACTTGTATGCTGCTTGTGTGATGGATTCAAGACGTGCAATCAAATCACTGGGAGTCTCCATCAAAAGAGACCTTGCACAACAGTGAACCTGCAGTCTGGAAGGACTTTTCAGAACCATGTGAAACAGCACATTAGAAACCTTTATATCCCAGGCATGTATAGAAGAGATCTTCAAAGCACTATGCAAATTTTACACCTGCTGCAAAGCCCAGTCCTTCATTACTGTCCCTACTCCGTAATGAAGCAGCAGTGTTTTGTCTATTCACTCCACACTTCAGGAAGAACTGGACTAACTGAAGTTACCTTCTCCCTTCAGCATCCTTATCACACAATATATAAACCTACAAACGCAAAAAGGGCTTCACAGCGTAGAAGGGCAGATAAAGCTCAGTTACAGTTTATCAGAACACCAAGTTATTGAAAAGGCGACCAACACTTTCATTCAGCTACTTCTTTTGTCAGATAGCAAGTTTAACACAGAATGACCCAGAAAGTCTCTTTCTGGCTCAGTAGGTCCTTATCTCTTTTCATATTTTTTCCCTAAGTCTTTACCACTAGCCAGTGGTCTCTGGGTTTGAATGAATTATCAGGGTACCCATTTTAGGCAGCCTAGAAAAAGAACCCCCAGGTCTCACCTCTTGTGTGTATTCACGGACTTTCTTGCAGTCCCTAATGCCAGATGAGGCTGTCAGCACTAACTAACCAAATGAGCAGGAGGACAGCAGGTCATTCTGCTACTTACCCAAACCCCTAGGTTGAACACCAAACCCGAGGCAGATCACATCACGCTTGTTGAGTCAGCCTGGGACATCAACAGCAATCTGTGAGCACAGCCAACACCACCTTTTGTTTTTTCCTGCTTCCCTGCATTGTAGGTGACAGAAAAAGCTTGTAGAAGCATTCATGTGTGCCTGAGGCAAGTGCATGGAGACAGGCTGTGGGGCTCAAGGCACATTTCTGCTGACCCTGTACAAACCAGCCCATGTACATTATAGCAGTGGCATTTGCAATACACCAACTGAGCAAACAGGCATGTTCAATTTATATAGCATGATTTGGAGGGCACAAATGCTCTCCTTCTTTCCATGAGTCTACAGATTGCTTTCCCTCCAGGAACAGTCAGGACATGTTCCCCACAGTCAGGTTACTGCCTCTTTGGAAGCTGCTCTTTGTGCCTCATTTCCTGGGTGTTCCTCTGTGTTCCTGCCTGTTTGAGAAAGAAGAAGCTGCCACTTCATGTAATGACTGAGAATTCTTCCATGCTCCTAGAGATGGCTCACTGAAAATCTGTTCTGAATTAAAGCTTCTGGAGTTTTTTCATGAGTGACCTATAACACACTCATACATGAGCGGATTTCATTCCACCTCAGAGCTGGCTAGGAACAAAATCCAATATCACCTGTCTGTTTTCAGTGCCACAGAGAAAAGTATTTAGTGGACAAAGAGTCTGAAAGTCAAAATATGGTGATCTTTGAGGAAAAAAAAAAAAAAAATCAATGAAATTATTTTTAGCACGGAGAAGGAAAACAGTAATTCATTTCCACACAACAGCGTAACTCTAAACATCTAAGTACCTTAATAAGCTATCATTTCACTTGAAAAAATGACATGAGTATGTCTATTTCTCATCTTCTACCTTGATCCAAGGAAGGTTAACATTAGAAATCTGGACTTCACCATAGGCAAACTGGAGGCAGAATTTAGCAAAGGCTATCTAGGGATTACTGTAAGAGTGCTTAAGGCTTTTAGCCATGGTTTGCACCAGCAATTCGGGTATAACCCACTGAAAAGAGTTGGTGAAAAGGAAAACTAAGGAGAAACATATCCTCAGAAAAGATAAATATGAATATTAAATATATATATATCAATCTTATTTGATTTAAAGCATCATACACATGGATTGTCCTGAACACTGTCCCTATTACATGTCACTGTTAAACTAAACTCATCAAGCCAAAAGCTTGAAATTAATGCTTTGGGAAAGAACAACTGCTGGAGGACCCACTGTTAAATCCCAGACATGGGGGATTTATCATTAAGCATTTGAGATCAATTGCATCAGATCTCTCTGATAAATTCAGTGGATTTAAGCTAACCTAGAACTATTAGATTTATCAACGGAAAATACAATAAAGGAACTGATAGGGGTTATTTCTAAAGAGTAATTGTATTTTAACATACCTCCAAGTTAAAGCCAGTGATCTTTTTGAAGAAGACATGGACTCTGGGCATAATTTGTTCAGATAGTTACAGCACAAGAAATAACACGATGAAAATTATTTCTTCCCTTATCTCTGCATTAAAGTATAATTTCCTCCAAGAAAGAAACACAATCTCATAACAGAAAAAGCCATGAAAACAAAATGCAACTAGTGAAACTAATATTTTCTCCCCCGCAAAAAAGAGCCTTTTCTCTTGAATCCTATGAAGTATTACAAGTAAAAAAACTATATGATATCCATTTTCTCAAAAAACATGCTGTACATTGTTTTGA
Organism: Podargus strigoides; assembly: GCA_028020825.1. Taxonomy (NCBI): domain Eukaryota; kingdom Metazoa; phylum Chordata; class Aves; order Caprimulgiformes; family Podargidae; genus Podargus; species Podargus strigoides. Next base: position 2,825,767 of record CM051643.1, read on the forward strand.
AACTACTCTTTCAGAATATGTACTAACACTTTCAATGATTAAAAACCTACTAAATAATATGAGATAAAGTTTCTTTGTTTTGAGTAACACAAGAGGCCACACAGGTGAACCACTTAGGTTATGGATGTGGAGAGGATTAAAAATAAATAGATGGTAAAAAGAATGTCTCGATTACAAATGCATATTTATGAGACAGGGTAACTCTCACACAGACACTGAGAATTACTTTTATTCCAAAGAAGTCCTAGTGGTGTTAATTTATTTCTACCAAATTTTACATTTTATGGCAGACCTCACCTGATAGAATAGCCATAAAAATTATTTAGACCATAACTAGGAACAAACAGAGTTAAAGATAGGAAAATTTTTGGAAGTCAGTATCATTATTTTCATGTCACAGAGAAGAAATTGAGGCACACGTAAGTACAGACCAGCAAGTTAAGAGAAAGGAACAGATCCAAGGTCTCCCAAGTCCAAGGATATGACAGTGGGCTTATCACTACTACACAAAATTCAACAAATACCAAATAACCACTGTAGCTATCTCTAAAACTTCTGGGAACTCTTTTACAACTTCAGGTTCTTGTCAACTGTATCACAAGGATAATGTGTACAACTTTACAAAGGGATTATCAGAACTGACTGCTTTGTGGTATCCAGTACTGTGTTTGCAAGTATAAACATAGATTAGGGTAAAATTTATTTTCAAAGCAAATAGATGCTAAGGTTTCTCTAAAATAAAGTTTAAGAAATGTGGTTAGTTCGTTCTTTTGTAATTCCAGGAGCTGTAAAGCTTTAGCCTTTGAAAATGATCTGTTCCTTCATTTATTTTAATCCTCTCTGGATTTCCATCCATTATTTAGAAGTGTAAAGTGAGTTGTTTATGCAAACAAGGAAAATGATAGTTTTCCGATTTTATATGCAGAATCATGACATTCCACTACAATGCATTATTAGCATGATAATACTTTGCACTTTTATAGTGGCTTCCATACAAGGAATTCAAAGTGGTCTGAAGAAATCACCACTTTGACCATACAAATTTATATTGTCAAATTGGCAATCTTTTGGCAGCTCTCAATTAAATAAACTGTATTTAACAGAATGTGAATACTTTATAATTCCAACTGGTTCAAAAACTGTTGCTTTTGAATAAATACTATATGCAAATAAACATTTAATTGCATAGTAGTCCCTTGCAGCTCCCTGCATGTTGCAACTTTACAGATGTTCCCAATAGCTCAGTGGATTGTATAAAGAAAGGTCACATTAAGGGTTGTCTTGCTAAAGGTCTAAATGTACCAGCAAATCCTGCTAGCTTCCTACGTACCTTCAGTAAGAGATTTGATATATATCTGCTTCTTCCAAGCCATCAATCCAAAGAAGCCCAACAAGATACTTGCTTGTTTTTCTTTTTAGAATTAAGAAATACTAGGAGGTTTATTTGTTCTCTAGACAACTGTCCTATAGCTTGGGAACTGTCAGTTAACTGCAGCCTGGCTATACATAGGAGACACATCTTCTGAGTGGGTGTGTGTGGCAAGCTACACAGAAGCACTTCTGTTACTCTGCACCTAGCTATTATTTGTCCCTCCACTGTGGTTGGATGCTATTTTCTTGGCAAGTTGCTGGCCATAGAGTTACTGTTATTGTCTTTGTGAAGCATTAGGTACTATTTACTTCATAAGGAAACAAGTGAAATGTTCAGTCTTCTACTTCTGGCAGACATCGGGCTCAGGAAGGTGGAAACAAAACAAATTAAAATGCAAGAGAAGGAAATGTAAGACTGTGCAGCCCAGCTCCTTAAATCAGCCTAGGGAAAAAAACTTGCATTGCTTTTAGAAGTAACTACGTGAATACATTTAAGGGCCTGATAGAGTCTGATGATGTAAGTATTTGAAAACTCTTCCTTCTCATCGAGGGCTAGAAGCAGCAGCTCCTTGTGCAGCGGGCTCCTAGGATACCTGAGGGGAGGAAAAGGATCAGCTTTGGGAAAACAGCCTGCTGTCCCTCAGCTGCATCTCTCCCTGGCTTCCTTCCTGAAGGAGCTGCCCAAATCCACTTGAACATGACAGTAACATCTGCCTGGGAGACCTGACAAAAGCGAATGCTGTGTTGTGTGGATCTGGCTGTCACAAGCCCCTGTGTGGGTCTGCGCTCCCTCACTCTCCTGTGGGATGGGTTATCTGCAGTTCCTATCATTCTCTTCCTTGCCACCAGGATTTGAGGTGCTGTCCTTAATCTCCAAATTCTCTCCATGGATGGTTATAGTTCTCCCTTCTCTTCTGAAATATGGCATGGAGGGCTACGTTAAGCAGGAGCTGGGCTGCACAGTCTTACATTTCCTTCTCTTGCATTTTAATTTGTTTTGTTTCCACCTTCCTGAGTCCGATGTCTGCCAGAAGCAGAACAGTGAACATTTCTCACATGTGTAAATCAATAAAATTACCAGCAGGAAGTGGCTCACACCCACCACACTGCTCACTGGTATCTTGACATTTCCTGTGCCATCATCTGTAGAGACAGAACTACCTCTGTTTTGTACAAAGCAACTACCAAAAGTTAAAATAATTACCTACAAAGAGAGTACATGTTTCTTTCCACTAATTAGATAATATGCCCAGGTGTTTAGCACCAAGGCATCTACTCCTTAATTGGAAAAAGTCAAGGACAGAAACTAATTAGCAGCATTGATCAAATGCAGAGGTCTAATGATAATTAACAACACATCCCCACTACAAACCCAATCCCTTTATTATAAGGTGTTCCAAACTGTAAAATTGAATGAAAGGAGTTTTACAATAAGTGCTTCCAGTTGCCATCTTCTGGCAAAACTACGCATTGTTTTCCCAAAATAAAGAATACTAATCAGTCTAAACAATGTCATTTTTCACACAATGGCTGTAAGCAGTTTTTCCTGTAATTTGGAAGAAAAAAAAAAAAAAAAAGATAAATCAAATTCCTAGGTAACCCTCTATATTATTGCAGCCACTGAGTGTCTGGCAGCCAGACAGGTCCATGTTCTTGCTGGGGCAAAATGCTACCTACCATACTCATGGAAGTGCTCACACTAGCCAAAACAAACATACAAGGGGAAAGGAAACACATAGACTCTTACTAATGTGGTAGTTTTGCTGCTGTCCACAAGTATGGGAGGCCACAGGTCTTAAAAGTGTTGGCAAAGACCTCAAACATTTGTGAAATAAAGAACTAATGAGCTGCAGCAAAAAACCATCAGACCCACTGCCCTCCTGCAAAAGCCTCTGGAGAAAGCAGGGCTGGAGGCGAAATCCCCACCTCTGCAACTCTCCTGTTCAGCCCTGCCATTTAGGAAACCTTGCAGTTTTCCAAGAGTGTCAACATGTTCAGACACATCCCAGAACACAAGTTAAAATTGACTGCTCAGGGTTTTAGATTCACTGGCATTCAGTAAACTGAGGCTGCACTGGATTTGCAAGAGGCTAAAACTGCTGGGTTGTCACATTAACTACACCCCTCTCTTCCCTGGGACTCTCCAGGGTTGCTCCTTCCACCTTCCCTCCATACTTCTACACAAATTCCTATTTTACCTCTGTTCTTTTCTGGGCTTCCCATTACAGAGCTAATAGAAACGCATCTTCATGGCAAGCTAAAAATTATCATCCCATGTAGAAACAGTCTGCCGTTGGTTACTGCCAGCTGAGCTGAAAATTATGTTATTATAATATTAAAAATTATTTTCCTAGGCTCTGACATATTATTAAGTGATTACTTACAAGAAGGAAAGCATCAAGGGAGGGAAAGCATCAAAACAGTGAGGCTCTATATTTAAGACCACAGGAGTTACACTCTCAAGAAAAAGATACCCACAGGAAGAGAAATCTGTGCCCACATCTGTGAAGCCTACTTTCCAGGTCCACCACAGCACATTTTGCACATGGGTCCTGGAGCCCTTCATTAGCTGAGTAATTTCTAACGCCGTTCACTTGCTCTTTTCCCATCTCCTCAAATACTCCTGTGCAGAAAAAAACACCTTACCTGATTCAAAACTTAAAAGGGGTAGTCAAAAACCAAGGAGAAGGGCAGAAATCTTTGCACTAGACTAACATGTAGGCTGGACATTTGCAAACAAAATGTCCAGATCCTGACAGCTTCTGTAGGCTGAAAATCTCCACTGCTGGGCAATGGAAGACTTCACGCTCTTTCACTACCATTTCAAGGCCCTTTACTCACACACACTCACATAAGGATTTAATAATCTCATTTATTTCACTGAGACAATTTGTGAGAGTAAGACCAAGGATCTATGTAAATGCTTGCCTACTGTTATCACCTCTATTTAGCAACCATACTGTGGTTTGCGTGCACATGTTAGATACAGTGCCAGTCAAATACTGAGAAAAACTTTCCAGGGATCTAAGCTGCAAGCTTTCCAGAAGCTGAAGTTTACAAAAGGGAAAACAGAAATAAAACTTCCTGAGGTACAGTCTTCACATGTCCCTCAAATCAAGGTTGTTGGGATTTTTCATTCTTTTGTACCGAAGAGAGCTGCTACACATCGTCCTCCTCCCAAAGGACTAAGGCAACAGACACTGTTACTGAATAACACCTGATACAAAATAAACACAGGTTTCTGTGTTTATATTTATCTGAGAAAACTGTGAAACTAATGGTCCCACACTGGGAATAATATGTTATCATATGCTCCAGGATTGTGCAGTTTCTGCAGCTCTCTACCCCTACCAGGTGCTAATCAGTGATAGGTTGATTAAAGTTCTTCCAAAATTGAGTATTCTGAAAAAAATCAAACTATTTCTGAGTGTTTAGCAGCCCCAGAAAAGCAGCTGATAGTTTTCTAGCTTAGTGCTGGCTTTTAATTAATATAAACCACCAGAGATCAGATTCTGTACCACCCTACTGCAAGCCCTACAAGGTTAATTGACTTCACCGAGGTGGCATGAGTTCATGTAGAATTTGGCTTAACAAGTCAAATCTATATTGTTTTAGCTATTGCACTACAGGCAGTGAAAACTATGGGCCAGGTACCAAATTCACTGTAAGTGCAATACCAGATCAGATCCCAACTCAGTTACAGGATATACCAAGGCATTAAAGGCTAGTAGAGTCATTTTAATAAAGAAGACAAGTTGTTAGTAATATTAGCCAGGCAAATTAATGCTCTGTAATCTATCTTCCAATTAGTAAGTATTAAACCAGAATTTTTTTCACATGTATTTTTTATTTAAACCGTACAATAATTTCATCTATGGCTTACTCCATGCCTAGAAATGGATGTTTCACTGGGGCTTTCTATGAAGGTTCCCATGGTTATTTGTATTAACCTCACTGCTGTTACGTGATGATACGGTATTGTGTTTAGTTGCTGGAAGAACTCATTATAGTAGAAATTTTAAACATAAGAAAATATTCAGTAAATATCCTGATTTTGTTCTGTTTGGTTGGTTTTTTTACTAAGACTTCTCTGCTTGTATTACAACTACCTCACATGCAGGAGAAAGTATTTAATTAACAGGATGGCAAAAGGCATGATGTATTCAATCAAGTAACAAAACACTAACGTGATTTTAAATTAATGCTTCAGCCATTAAAAAAGAAGAGATCTAAAGTACTGACCTGTGCATCTGGCCTGCAAACAGCCATGTCCAAAGCAAGGACATGTAATTACATGGAAAAGAGTTCATATATTAACTTGTTTGTACAAAAACGGTCTTCACACAATTCGTACTACTGGTAGTAGTAAAAGTAGATTTGGATTTATGGTAAATTGTAAAAATATGCAGTAATAGGTGAAAAAGTCCTTTGTCGTTACACATAGGAAAAAGTACACAAAAAATTACACATGGCAACTTGGAATTTTTTCCAGAGTTTCAACTTCAGAGACCACTATCTTTAGGAAAGGGGATGCAGTACTTCCTGAAAGGTTAATTTTACACTAGAAAGTGACCATGTCTTCCAAACCAGAACAAGTGTCCCATCTAGAAGCATAATCATGGACTTCCATTGTGCCATTACAAGGCAAGGATAAGCACTGTTCCCTGCCCACCCATCTGGGAACTATATATATACATGGTCCTCATGCATAGCAACCCCTATAACTATCCTAGAACTGTGAAACACTGAATGAACTATACATCACTGTACTTGCTTAAAACTTTCTTTTTAATCCCTGACTAGATCTTCAGCCAAAGTTTCAAAGCAGGTATGAGTTATATTTTAAAGTGCTTCCTTTTTCATAAGAACACTGCACTGTGTGTGACAGCCAAAGAGCAGGGCCATGGGCAAGTACTGTCTAGCACTCTTTTCCTATCTGCCATATAAAGTTGCACAGAAATTTAACCAAACTTTCACTAATACCGCTTAAGAAGCAGTAAGCTGCCCACACTGATTATCCAACCAGAAACAAGAGGCTTATTCAGACCTCCATATTCAAACACAAACCATATTTTAGAAAGGGCGTAAAAGTCACTATAAAACTGAGAAAATGCTTCCCATCTTTAGTTGTTTTCTTCCAGACAAAGAGCATGGGACAGATTTTGGGGTAAAAAGTATTTACGAAACAACAAGGAGTCACCATTCCTCTTCTACATCTCTCTAGTCCAAGGAGGAAAGTACAACATCATATTTCCAGCTGTGATTCTCTATGTAATAAGCCATGTGGAGATCAAATTAAATTTTGCAGATCATGGTAAGCAAAGATTCAGTCTAGCACCTGCATATCCCCTGAAAAAAATGATCAAGGTTACCTAAGGCAGCAGTTTTCAGAGAAAACTTAGCAGGTTCTCCAGGATAGTGTTGAAAGGTAATACTTGTCATTGGTGTTACAGAAGTGTCTCAAAATCCCAGCCAAAGATCAGAAATCAGCAGTAGTCACCTTTTATATGCACATGGCCTGACAGTTATCTTTACTGAGAGAGAACTCGTTACCTACATGACTTACAATACAACACGGGCAGGATGGAGTGCAAGGCATGTAAGAGAAGAAGAGGAACCTGCACAGCAAGGACATCCACAACCCAGGTGTAGAGGCTTAGGCAAGGAAAAGACTTGATGGACAATCCATTTTCTACAAACATGAAACAGAACCTTTCCCTGTGCAGCTGAAATGTCATCAGGTCTATGTAACACTGAGTTTCACATGTTTTGGCATGCCTGTGGATTCTAATTCTTCTACATGACAGTTTTATTTAGGAACTCAGCTATATTCCTGGAGCCATTAAGCCTATCTGGTTCATGTGGAACTTGCAGCCTTCACAGTACCTGAAACTCCACAAGGAACCTCTGGGAGTTCACAGGCACTGAAACAGCCCATGTTCACAAGATCCTGTTATCCCTAAGAACACCTGGCTTGGATGTCCTGCAGCTGAGCCTGTCCTCCTGATTCTGCAGCCATAAGGACATAAGGATATAAGCTCAGTCAGACTTCATCATACCTAAAATTCAGTTATAATTGTGCCCTGTCTCATGCAGCAGGCAGCAGCACAGACTTCAGGAATAATGTGAAAAGGGGTTAAGCGTCTAGTCACACCTTAGCATTTAATTTAATTTGACACTTTATCCAGTAGCCCAGTGACAGCTGGGAAGTATTGCAAAATATTTCTACCCTGTATAATTACACACTAGCAGTAAGCTTTGCCTGCCTGCTCCCTTTTCCAGGTGATTTCTGAATGTGCTGAACAGTGCAGACCCAGCATATGCCTATTGGAAGAAAAACATCTCACACCCACTGTCTAACCTATCCTAGAGTCCTACAGTCCTTCATACTCCAAAATAACCATGGGTTGTGCTTAGCACTCCACCAGAAATGTGTGGTATCTCAGGCCCCACCACCAAAGACGGTAGGTGACATCTTTCTCTACCCACTCAAGCTGAGGATGAGGCAAGTGCTCTCCCCCATCAGGATTAAATGGCCTGCAAAGTGAGACACAGCTGTGACACAGATGACACCTGAAGGTGACAGGACACATCCTGGAGACTTCTAAGACTGAAATTGGATTTTAAGCAATATTTGAAGAAACAAAAGATTTCTTAGTAAAAAGGGAAGGATCTCACCAGTTTGCTAAGCCTATAAAGGGACAAGGAAGTTGGGCCAAAATTCAGAAATTTGCCTGTAAATTACAATTTGAGTCAAAACACAGAGGTGGTAAAAACTGACTGAAATGAGTCATTTGCAAGGTACTGAAACCTACTGTCTCTCAGCTTTGCACAGTGAAACCTTTCAAAACAAATAAGAGAAAGCATCTGTTGTAGTAACTTGCACAGAAACCACACCTCTCCCAACAACAAATCTGAAAGCATGTCAAAGCATATGACCAACACACGAAGACACATTAAAGATATGCAATAATAATAATAATAACTAAAAAGTAATGGATCCTATTTTAGTGTGCTGGTCCATGATATGCTGGAAGGTTTAATACAGTACATTTGAGTTCTGCTAAAAGAGGTCTCAGTCTTCCAAAGTGTTGATGAAATCTTATTAACACAAAGTCCAAGATGTGTATTTTAATTTTAATTTTAATTTTAATGCAAGTACTTTCTACAAGACTTGCAAAGTACTCCTCTTCAATGTCTTTTCCAATACTTTTTCCTAGAGAAATAGCATCACCTTCAGGCCGAAAAAGATCACATTCCAATTTCCAGTCAGGAAAGACTTAAAAATTACTTCTCAAGATCATGCACATTTTTTCTTTCTTTCTGATCCTAGATTGCAAAATATGAACATATTAAAAAAAATATAGGGATTTATACAAATTAAAAAGAATAAAAATAAGGGGAGGAGCAGTCTCTCCTAGTTTTGGATCCACTGAAGTCACAGAACAGTTCACACAGTTGATCTCAGAACAAAATAAAGACAGAAAAAAAACAGAAACAGGATGTAATAGATGTGTCAGAAGTAGATAATCAGGAAAAGCTATATAAAGATGCCTACACCTGGGAACTGTGTAACCAAGTTCTCCCTAACACTGTCACTAAATCAGGTGCACCAGTACTAACGTTGACAATAAGCATAGCAATTGGAAGACAGGCTCACAGCACTGTATACTAGTTTTAATTAATTTCCAGCATTTATATACTCAGTGAAACCCTGACTGTATAGAGGATCGGCCCTTACTAGAGCTATCAGAGGTGGGAAAGTAATAGGATGCAAGGAGAAGAAATGAAATAACCCAGGACATGGAAAAATTGAGGATATCTCAATTGGATGTGTGAGATGAAATGAGTGCCCCATGAATTCACGAAGAAAATAAGAGCACCTCAGTCCTATCGTTCTACATCTTTCTTTGTTCTCTTTCTTTGCAATGGGCCAGTTTTACCAACAAACTTATCAGTAGCCAAATACTAGAGCAATTATTTTGCAATCTGAAATCCTCAGTAACAATAATACAGTCTAAAAGGTCAACATGGTGTAAGAAAGGCAGAAAACAGGATGTTCCAGGGTGTGCAAGCAGAAGAAGCTATCAGCAGAAATTGGGTCAAGCCAAACAAGACCCACATGCACACTAGGAACTTCCTTCATATCAGGGAAAAAAACAGATGTACCAGTGGATAACTTCAGGGTAAATACCAGCTTGTTGAGCTATTTTGAAATGATCGTCTGATTTATTTTCATGCTACTACCTGTCCTGGGGCATGGCATACACACATTATCACCTTTAATAGCAAAAATTATTGAGCACAATTAAGCTGAGCAACCACAAGAGAGGAGGTGTGACAGTTATTCAGAAAAAGTTGGGAACTACCACTCTCTGCAGCACAGCACAGGGACTGCCACGCGTGTTTAGCTGCTGTGCTTACTTCTCCAGTTCTAAAGCAGCAGCTGCACCTAGAGACCACAGCTGGCAATTCTTTGGCCTCTCTAGATGCTACTGACAAGAACAGGGTGATCTTTTTGTCATGTCCCAGGCTGGCTTGTTGTGATATGCTTAAAATGCATTGGATCTCTGAACAATTTCCATAAGCTTCGGCCTGCGCAGACAGCGACAGTGTGGGTCTAGACTGACGAGACTTTCCTTCCAGGCAGCTCTGCATTCCAAAACTGAATAGCAAAGTGAAAGCTGGAAAGAGAGGGTGCTTGCTTTACCAGTGTTAAAATCTAACTTTTAACCGAGGCATTGTGTATTAAGATTCCTGCTCCAGATTCAGACATAAAGTACTAAGACTCAGAGGGAAATATTTTTGCCATTGCCCTAATGGAGGAGCAACCACCTCCCTCTGCACAGAACAGAACAAATGGATAAGAATGCTTTCTTCTATGTTAGTTAACCTTTTCGAAACTTCACCTTTCTTATATTAGTTTTGGGTCTATTTTTAAAACCTCCTGCTCTTTTAACAATCATGTATTAGAGCCACAAAGATGATGGAGTGGAACATCTCCCTTATGAGGAAAGGCTGAGGGAGCTGGGTCTCTTTAGCTTGGAGAAGAGAAGACTGAGGGGTGACCTCACTAATGTTTATAAATATGTAAAGGGTGAGTGTCACGAGGATGGAGCCAGGCTCTTCTCAGTGGCATCCAATGATAGGACAAGGGGCAATGGGTACAAGCTGGAACATAGGAGGTTCCACATAAATGTGAGGAAGAACTTCTTCACAGTGAGGGTGACAGCACTGGAACAGGCTGCCCAGAGAGGTTGTGGAGTCTCCTTCTCTGGAGACATTCAAAACCCACCTGGGTGCATTCCTGTGTGACCTGATCTAGGTATTCCTGCTCTGGCAGGGGGATTGGACTAGATGACCTTTTGAGGTCCCTTCCAATCCCTATCACTCTGTGATTATGTGATTCTGTGATTTCATGGGTTAGCAGTGACACATTTAATCCTGAGGAATAATTTTACTGTAAATTAAATTTGACTCATAGCAACAGATGAATCACAATGAACTCTCCAGATTATTTTATGTAACCTTATACTGCAACAAGAGAAATTGAGAAATAGAGGGCAGGTGTCTTCATTGAATAGGATATTTAGCATCTCGGTTACTTCCTCAAAATGCCTTCCTTCCTCCCCAGTATCAGCTTTACACAACATGTTCCACATGAAACAAGCTGCTCTTCATCCAGCATTGACCTTGTGCAAGTGATGCATCAGCTGGTCTCTCAGAGAGCAACTGATCAACCAGTTACATGCACACAAATAGATATTTATGTATAAGCACACACATGTGCACATACACACATGAACAGGACTAAGAAAATAATTGTCTGTGATACCAGTCTATTTACTCTGTGCAATTTCTTCCCAGTTTTCTTTGAAGAATAATGTCAGTGGCTATGGCAGAGCCCAAGGCCAGGCTCTGGACATGAGGACATTTCACTTACAAATTCTACAGGCAATTTTGCACATGAAGTGCAACGGATGGAGCCATTCTCTATGTTAAAAACAAACAAACAAATCAAAACCAAACAATTTTTTTAAAAAACCCCAAAACTAGTATAGCTGAGCATCCCTGTGGCTTCAGCACAATTTTTCTTTCACAGGAAATGCAAGCTGAGCTGCCAAAATCAAGAGGCTCTATACTTTGCACTAGCCAGATCTTTACTATTCCTTGCTTGTAGTCCTACCCTTCTCCCCGTCTGCATTGGGTCAGTACCCGAGTGAGAGTACTTTGCTGAGTGATCCAGAATCAGGACCAGCTGGGAGCTGAAGGAATATTTTATCACCAAAGAGTACATTTACCTCTAAGTCACATACAGATCATTATGGGAGGCAATTTATATTTATATTGGTAATAGCTATGACTTGGTGACCTGACCAAGAATTTGTGAAAACTGAGTTCTAGCTCTCCTTTGCCACCAACATACAGGATAACCTTGGACAAGTAATTTCTGACTTTAATCCTAGTTACAAGAACTGCAAACAACTTGTAACTCACTCTAAAATCACCAGGGTTTGGAAGGGTCAAGCATCTTTGAAAACAGGCCTTTGTCCCTCTCTGCCTTGGTCATCTCACCCTTGAAATAATAATACTTCCCCATCCCCTGCAAAGGGCTCTGAAGCCCATGAAAGGAAAACCCTACTTAAACAGAAATAACAAGTATGATATTACAAAATATTAGTCCAAATAAAGAAAGAGTTTCCTTATTTAAAAAGACAAACAAATGCAGGAAAGGCATAATTCCAGGCATGGGAAACATGTAAGAAAGACCCTGAGGCTAGTTAGAAAGAAAAACATTCTGTGTGGAGGAAGAAAACAGAACATTAACAGATACCACATGTAAGTGAGAGGGATTTAAACTTACGAAAAGCATCAAGTGCCCTTCAGGTAATTCAGCAACCTTGCAGCTCAAGGTTATGTTACCAAGCCAAGGGAACAATTCAGCTCTGGGTACTCTCTGTTACTCTGAGCAAAAAGAGTAAGCCAGTAGCCACGAATAGAAAAAAGCAAAGGCAGAAAAAGACATATCCCAAAATTATTCAGTGATACCAGAGACTGTGAAGCTGGCTTTGAGCATGGGTAAAGGATAACACAGATACCAGCACGCAACTAATATAGCAAACTGCAATTTTATTGTAAGAGGTTTACAAACAAGCTTACTCAGACGTTACTGAACGGATATAAACAGTTTCCTGTAGCCACTAGCAGAAGACCTATAAAAAGGGAACCTGATCCACTGGCTCTGCTGCTACCCCGCTTTCGAAAGGAAACAGAAATGTTTTTCACATTTTTTCTGGCTTTTTTTGCCAATCGCTCAGACTGAAGGCTGGTGTCCTTACTCTTCCCAGAAAAATTCTTCTCCCTGTACCCCTACAAACATTGGTGAATAACAGTCTCCCATAACATAGCCTCCTTTTTGTTGGCTTCCTCATCACAAGGTACGTAGGCAGGCAAGCAGGTGAAGGAGTCCCTGTATCTGAAGAGTAAAAGGCAAAGTAGCTGATTCCTGCATGAGCTAAAGCTGCTGTACTCTTTCCCCTCCTGCTGTTGCTGACTTAAGCTTTTTTCCTCTCACCACTCTCTCCCCCATACAATGGAGCCAGTGGCTTAAGGGTTGCTTCATCCCTCCTGTGTTAAGCCAGACAGAAGACTGACTGGATGACCAAGTGACACCATTATCACTAGAGACAATGAGGAAGGCTGGTGAGAAAGCTGAAGATCTCACTTTTTTCTGTATCTATAGTTTAAAGAAGTGGAGAGGCAAGGAAGGACCAGAAAAAGGGAGAAGGAGATGTAAAGAGGAAAAAAAAAGTGCAGCTAAATTTCAGCATCTGCACAAAGTGCTGAGAGGCCACGAGACACAGTGAATTCATCTGACAGGCAGAAAAGAACAACAGAGGTTGGGGGAACTTCTGCAGAGATGGCAGGAAATTAGAAAGAGGTTTCACTAACAATAATGCTGAAAAAGCAGTTAACAAAAAATAGAAAGGCTCACAGGTAAAACAGCCTTACGAAAAAATATATGTGATGGAGCAAGTGAAACAACAGCAACAAAATAAAAATTATAGTTTAGGAGACCTTTATGTTCGGATAGACAGAATCTGAGTGGGAAGGTAGTGTCAGCGGTGTAAATTAGATGTAGGCATGCCAAAAGGCACAGTACTATTGTGTCAGAACTGATCCAGGCAGAATATCATTAAAATTTGAACTGTCCTTCTGATTTTTATCCCATACTCTGCTTCCAGGTAAATGTTCTGCCCTTCAAAAAGTTTGTTTGGAACTGGAATTGAGAAAACACCAATAATGGTGCCACGTATAATACTCGTGAGACAAACTCATGCAAAGACATCCAGTGAATTCAGCCTGGTTGGAGTTTCTAGTCAGAACTAGGACTTCTTCAGTTCGCATCTCAGATCCAAGGTTATTTCTTCACAAAGTAAAATGGAGGAAAAACTGCCTTCAGTTACTTTTGAGCTATTCATGGTTAAAGCGGTACATAAAGCAATACATTTAACCAGAAAGTTTCCAGATGCCTAAAAGATGGTGATTGGAAACCTCAGGTCTGCTTTGCCTTCCCTGGCGTAAGGAGATGCAGCATAACCTCACATCCACCTGTCAGACTGCTCCCAAATCACACGTGTCTCCGTCAGCGAAGGCCGAGGGACCGGGGGGTGCAGTCAGTGACGCTGTGGGTGCAGCGGGACATGGCCACTTTCCAGGCCCGGCTTCGTACCCCTCGCTCACCTCAGGTAGGCACCAGGATCTTCTCCTGAAGATCCCTCACAGGAGATGACACAGGCTGTATTTAACAGCACATTGCTGATGCTTCCACTATCTGAGAACGCCTGGGCAGAGGACACCTCCCCCGTGTGAGCGCCTGTTAAAGGCAGATATTTACCGAACACGTATCAGCAGCACCACGCTCCCTCAGCACGGCAGGGGCTCCGCAAGCGCTTTCCGCCCAGACCGCCTTCGTGACAGCGGCCATCAAAGACCGGGGTGGGGAGGGGGCGGCGAGCAAAAGAGTGCGAGACAAGGGCAGACACCGCTTTCCGCGGGCGGGGGGAGAAGCAGTGCTTCCTGAGGGAACCTCCCGCCCCGCAGGACACGGCGCCTCAGACCGCGGCTCGCCGGGCCCGACGAACTGTGCCCCGGCTGCAGGGGCGGGGCCAGCCGCGCGTCTCCGCCGCTCCCCCTCCGCCATTTCCCGTCGGACGCCGGCGCCTCTCTCTCTCGGCAGGGCTGGGGAGCCATGGGGAGCCGGCGCGGAGCGGAGCGGGGCCCCTAGGGATGTCGTCTGCAGCGGGGTACGTTGGCGTTGTGCCCTCTCCCTTAGTGGGTCGCTGTCCGTGTGGTGGGGGTTGGAGCTGTCCATTAGAGCAGCCGGAGCACGGGTTGGCGCGGCCCGCAACCCCCTCAGGGCCCGGGGGGCGTTGTGCTCCCCGCCGCTCCCTCGGCGAGGGGAGGTGTCCGTGGGCGCCAGGCCCGGCTTCCCGAGCTGCGTTCGGCTGCTGGGGTTTCCTGGAAGTCTCCGGTTCCCGTTACCGCGTTGCTGGGCGCGTTGTGGAGGGCGCCGCTGGCCGAAATCCCTGTCCTGGGGACACGTTTCGGTGTCATACCGGCTGAACCGCAAATAAAAACAGGGGGTGATCGGGGCTGTTCCTTCGGCGGTGTCACTGAACGCAAAACTGACCCCAGCCGTAGTCTGTGAGGCGCGTTGCAGCTGGCTCGGATGCAGGTAACTGTGTAGCTCACGGCCAGGAATTCGTGAGGAGAAATAACACAGCGGTGGGTTCCGACAGAGCTGCGTGTCGCAAGTGCCGTGGTGGCGTTCCCGGCTCCGTGCTGGGGCGGCACAGGGCAGCCGAGCAGACTGTTCGTATGTTCCAGTGCTGGTTCTTCCAGGGGTGTGTCGGGCACTGGAGCACTGCTGGCAGTGCGTGGAAAATGGAGTTCTGGTCACAGAATCACAGAATGTCAGGGACTGAAAGGGACCTCAAAGGATCATCTAGTCCAATCCCCCTGCCAGAGCAGGAGCACCTAGGTCAGGTCACACAGGAACATGTCCAGGTGGGTTTGAATGTCTCCAGAGAAGGAGACTCCACAACCTCTCTGGGCAGCCTGTGCCAGTGTTCTGTTACCCTCACTGTGAAGAAATTCTTCCTCACATTTTTGCAGTTAAATGGTGTTGATATCCTTAGAGGCGACTTACGTTGTGGACATAACATTGTGACCCACAGCGCAGTTTCCTGGTTCACGTGGTTTCAGTGGTAAAGATCTGGTGTATTACCTGCGTAGGTTTAGAACGTTCCTCTGCTGCCTTCTCTGCCTGAAACATCTCCTGTGCTGGCTGTCTGTCTCTCAGTATTCTGATAAGTAGCTTTCTATAAATAAATATACTATCTGCATGTTTCAAAGGGTAGGGTATGTTTTCAGCTCTGCTGATGTGGAGCTTTTCTGATATACAAGCCAGTAACTTTCAATACTTAAAGTCTCTTTCTGTTCTTTTTTTTTTTCCTGATTGGAAGCAAATACAAAACAACCCGGCCTGAATTGTCAAAACTGAGCTGCCCATGAAGATGATGTGGAATTGTGAAGATGAGTTTTGAAAGAGCTGGGGCCTTTAGGCAGCTCCCAGGGGAGGTACTGTGAGCCCAGGCTGATGAGGTGAGTGGTGGCTGGACTCACTAGTAGTTCCATGGCTTCTCTCCAGGGTTTGCTGAGGCTCTGAAGAGGAAGAATAAAAAAAGCTAATCGGAGTTATTAGTTTTCCCCTGGATTTTTCCCTTGAATTTCACTGGCATTGATAGATCTGCAGAGGACATCCAGATTTAGACAAGAGGACATCCAGATTTAGACAGCTGCACAAACTCGGAGATAAACTTGTTTTGTCACTTTTTTAGTACATATTCTAAGGTGCTAAACACATAGTTTGGCTTTGAGTATGCATCATGTAAGATATATGTGTTGTTCAACATACAGAGCCATACACGAGTCACTTCAGATTCCAAGAGTGGGATAGTTGTTATCCTGACAGCATGTGCAGCAAAGATCGAGGGTACACAAATACATCTATTGCATAATACTATATATGGGGTGCTTTGAACATGTCTTGTGATTAATTGCAAGGATTAAAACATAAAGGAAATATTTTGCTAAGTGAATTCAGGATCTTCAAAGTTTTTTCCCTTTAAGAGAAAACTTTGAACAGCCTGAAAAATTAGATCCTGCAGGTGTAACTGTTCTTTAAAGTGGCTGTGAAAGTAGCATTTTTTGGTCTTAGGTTTCTGTAGGACTTCTGAATAAAGCTGGTAATCTTGTTGAAGTAGAAACATTTGTTTTTTTCTGCTTCTGTAATCTGTAAGCTTGATCTGAATGAGAAAGTAAAATTATTCTATCTTGTCACATTCAGTAGTGCCAAAATTAAATGGATTCGATAGATGTGTGACTTAACTGCTTTCCAGTTTGCTGGTATCAGTGATAAACTTAAAGATCTTGTAACTATTACGTCTTATCTTCTTATCCATAATTTAAACTTCGATTGAAAGGAGAAAGACTGGTATTTTATATCTCCTAAATATTCCTAATGCTTGAATGAAATAATAAAATGAACCAAACTGAAATGAAAAGAACATTCTCTTTGTAGAATTATGATTATCAGTTGCAAAGGTACAGGTTCTCAACATTTATCCAGTGACTTTCAGTAGTCATGCTAAAACTTTGAGCAGAGGGAGATTGACATCTCAGATAAGGGTTTTCTTAATTCATCTGATTTTAAGGTACTGTGTTAAGTTTGACCATAGTATGCCTGTCATGATTTTAAATTTTAAGCTGTTTTGTTTTGCAGATAAAATACTTTAAGTTGTATATAAAAATATTTTTTAATTTAAAAACAATTTCTTTGTATTAAACCTGAGGAAAAGATTCTTTGGAAATAGTTATACCCTTGCCCAGCAGTCTGTAGACTTACTGTTGTTCCTTAGTAATTTGCCTGTAATCCAAAACCAGATCCTGCAAATATTAATGCTATAAGGATAATAAGTAGAGTAAAATAATAACTTCAAGGAGAGGAAATATTTTAGTAAATTTTATGTATTAAAAATTGTAACATAAACTTCATAACTTAGTCATAATTAATAATTTTATAGATTTTTTTTCTAACTTCCCTCTTGATCTATCATCTTTCTGGAAATACTTTTCACAACAGTGAACATGAGTTCTTGTAATATTTCAAATAAAGCCAAGCAATGTTTATTTATATTTAATAAGTTGGAGTGGCAGAGAATTCTCAGATGGTATCTTCATGCAAAATTAATACAAATAATCATACAATGCTTTCTGTATTTATTTGAAATGGTAAAAGCCCTTTCCATGTGAAAAAAGGCAAGCACTATCGTCATAAAATTGCCTGTCTAATCTGAGAATCCTTGCCCAACTCCGCCCGCCCCCCAGCAGTAACTTTCAGTACCACCACCTCCCCCCGAGCACTGAAGAGGTTAAAATAACTCTTTGCATGTAGACCTTGTTGTACTTGCAAGTAATTTACTAAGATGATTTGCTGAATGTGATTGGTTTTAATGTATTTGCAGGTACAGAGGCAAAATGTTTACTTTACAATCAGTAGGTTATATTTCTTAATCACTGTGGAAACACTGATGGATGGACCAATGCATTTGTATCAACTTGGTAAGTTGGCCTGTACTTTTATAAGAGGAGTAGTACTGCTAATTTTTCACTTCACAGCCCTGAGTTACTGAAGTAAGATACCATCACCTTATTATAGAGCTCTACCTGGAATAATTGAGAGAATCAAGAATGTAGTATGTTATATTCTACCCACTCTATTCTGTACATAAACCATGTTTTTCCCATAAGAAAGAAATGTTTTGAAACGGCATGCTGCATTCTGCATCTATAAATGTCCAGTGAACTCTTAGCTGGATGTGTTGTTTTCCATTTCTTTTTCCAGTTTTTTTCATGACTCCTTCATTTCTGGCAGGTATGACAAACCTAGTTTGTTGGCTGAGCTGTAGTTATAGTAGGAAACTGTTTTGATAGGATCTGTAAAAAGATAAGATGGTAAAGAAGATTCTCCGTTCATTTTACAAACCATCTTTATTTCTCCAGTCTTAGTTTTCCCAGTTAGTTGGTTTAAGATTTTTTTTTCTGTCTCTTATGTAAGAGTGTAACCTACAAAATTTTGCAACTCTCCAGCTGTCTTTGCTAAACATGTTTGTTGAAACAAAGTTCTGAGGCAGTTTGAACTCTAGATGAATGGAGTTTGATTTTGATAGGGGAGAGGCATTTAAAAATCACAAATATGGATAGAACATAAAAACATTTATGTCAACAGGAAATACATCAGCAAGACAGCTGACATATGTCTCTCTTATGAGAGAATGGCAAAAACCAGTTTGCATCTCCTAATCTGAAGGGGTTGCTCCAAGGAACTGTCTCATTACTACAGTCTGTGCACTGGCACTATCTGTTTCTATAATGGGAAGAGCTTTAATGTGCTAAAGGCTGTGTGTCTGTTGGGCGAAGAGAGGATTCCTGCCACAAACAATTACAAATCTGAGCTTGCGTTCAGGTAAAGAATAGTAACTGTTAAAGTATTGCTTTGATATTCATACCCGCTGGATGTTTTTTCCAGATAGGTGATCTGGCAAGAAATCAGTTCTTCTGCTTTTAACTCCACTTCTCGAAGGGGGTGGTTTTTATTTAGTAATAAAGTAGAAGAACAAGTGCAAAAGGAAGATGTACAAGAGAGGATGTCTCTGGTTTGAACGGCAAAATGAAGCTTGAGAGATGAGTTTTCTGTCATGTGGAAATATAAATTTACTGCATGTGCAATTCAAGTGAGCTGCTTAATCTCTTTACATCTCATTTCAGAAGGGATGCTGGGAGCATAGTTTAATATTTGAGAGGCAGATGTCCAAAGAGCCAGATTATAAGAGTTACTTGTTTAAGTATTCACCCCAAATGATTTCAACAAACTTAGGTGCCCAAGTGTATTTATTTGTGTGTGCCCACTGCTAAATAAAGGGCAATTTTCAAGGCACTTCTCTGCAGCCATAAAGATTCTATGCAGATATCTCTTTAATTAATCGAGCACGAAATTTTTCCTTTCCTCTTCCAGTACTCTCTGCGAAAGTAGATAAGGATCATAACTGCATTAATCCATTAGGAAATTCTTCCAGTGTGCCTGGGACAGGACAGTTCTAACAGATCCACTACTATTTTGAATCCCCTCTACTTTACCAGGAAATATGTATTCTAGTACTATGTTCCACGTAGTTGGGGGCTGGACCAGATGACCTCTGGAGATCCCTTCCAACCTCAACTACTCTGTGATAGTCCTGTCTTATCCATTATTTGTAGAACTCCATAAAGATTGTTTTAATTTTTTATGAGGTATGTCCCAGATTTCTTTCATCTTTACACAGTCATTCTTATTGTGGCACATCTTATTGACACGTCAAGTAGTCCTGTTATATTATTTGTCATAGTGGCACCTGAGAACCTCAGCTGTGGTCCAGAGTGCGTTAGTTGCTGTACGAATGTAAAGTCAAAGACATTCCTCATGCTACAGAAGTTTCCATTCTAAGTGAGATGAGGAGAGTAAAGCAACATGTTAAGGCAGTATAAGGCAGTATAACATGTTTTCAGCACTATCCTGAAAAGATATGAATAATGCAAGACTGGGTTGGTCAAGGCAAATAATTCTGGATACAGTGAGAATCTGGATGAATAGTCAGTCTCTTATGGAAGTTATACAAGATGTGGGGACCTCTAGAATGTCAGAATCTGCAGGAAGGCTGGGTTCAAGACATTACTTGGACAGTAGGCCTGACTGATGGGCTGAATGTAGCCTTAACCATGCCCTGTGATGGAAGAAGTATTACACTGCAGTCAGCTGCCTAGTGATAGAAGTGTTTGGACAGCAAAGTTGAAAAAACAGTTTGTATTCCTTGGTATTCCAAGGTTGGGTCTTACATATGGCCAAGTCACTCGCTCTCTCCCTATTTTCACATCTCCATAAAAGATATTGTTCTGTTGGTGTTTTTGTCTTTTCTTTTGCAGGCAGAGAATAGAATGCTGTAGAGTTAAACACCCACAGGGAAATGTTACAGAAACAGGTCACAAAATAGAGATGGAAAGCCTGAAATAGAGTTACAGGAGTTAGCTGACTGAAGACAGTGAGTTATATACCAAAGTTGTTAAACTACAGCTTTGAGGACTCTCCACATTTGGCAAAGGACATCTGTGAAAGTGATCCAGTGATGTTCTTCAAGGAGTAACAGTACCTTCCCAGACCAGTTTTAAGATTCTTGTTGTGACTTAAATTTGTGTTTAATAGACAGATTGAGCTACCTGAAATATAGTCAGAATCCTCTAAGACAATATTTGATAAGAACATCTTAAGTATGTTATTCACACTGAGTCTTGAACCTCACCTGGCAGGGATCAGCATAAGCCTGAACCACAGTGTAGTTATCAAAGAACTAGGTCCTAGAAGCCTCAGATTAATGACAGAGGTTGGAAGGGGACATCACATATTCTGGGGAAGGAGGGAAGGGCAGAGGAAAGTAGCAGGAAGATGTGAAGGAAAGAATTCCGTCCACTGACGGAATGCTGAGTGTTGTTTCTAATTGTTGCAAACTAATACTGCGAATAGCAAGCTAATAATCAGATATTGTATACATACACACGCATTAATACGTAGTTTTGTTTTTCCAGTGTACATCATCATTCTGTCTACAGCTTGTTGCAGCTTGCCTGGTAAGAGTGTTTATTGTCCTTCAAATGCATTTCCTAACACAGTTCAAAAAAACTTGCATATTTTCACCAAGCATCATTTTACAACTTTATGCTTTTTGAAGAAAGAACTTAATAGAAATATAATACAGAAGGACAGAGCTTTGCATTGTTGTTTCTATTGTGCTGAACTCTTTTCTGCTCTGTGGTTGCAATTGTAGCAATCTGACATTTGTTTGCTATTCATATTGGCACATTGTTTGTTTAGGTGGTTTTTTCTTTCCCCCTTTCTAGAAAGAGTTCTGGGAGGGTCACCTCACAACCTACAAATGGAATCTTGCAATTTTCAGCACATTTTGTCCTGGCAGGCGAAAAGTGATCCAACTGTGCCAACGTACTATAATGTGCTGTACACTGACCGCAGGCAAGTCTTACTTTAAAAGTGAAATTTGTGTTTTATAAAGTTTATTGACTCAG
This sequence comes from Podargus strigoides, assembly GCA_028020825.1. Taxonomy (NCBI): domain Eukaryota; kingdom Metazoa; phylum Chordata; class Aves; order Caprimulgiformes; family Podargidae; genus Podargus; species Podargus strigoides. The sequence goes on from CM051643.1 coordinate 2,847,373, forward strand.
AATACTAAGTCTCGAGTCTCCTTGTTTGTTTGTGTCCTGGTTTCCCAGGAACAGCCCCACAGCCCAGCCATGGCAGGCAGGCCATGAGTAGCCCTGAATCAGCTGGGAGTTTCAGTCAGGGCAGCTGCCCCAAGCTGACTCACAGGTGTATCCCATACCACTGACATCAAGCTCATTATAAAAGGAGGGAATTCATTGCAGGTGGAGTTTCTTTTCCTGGGCCTGTCCCTCTTGGCCTTCTGCTCCTGCTGCTGACCCTAAGGATGAGGCTGAGCATAACCTTGTATGCTTTATGTTGGTGATTGTATTAGTTTTGTTATTTCATTAAATCTGTTTCTACTTCAACTCACAGGGCTTCTCCCTTTTTTCCCCAATTCCACTTCTCAGCTGGGGAGGGGTCATTGGGTGGTAGAACAACTGCTGTAGTTTAGCCCTGGGTACAGGCTAAACCTAGACAGTTTATCTGGTTTTCCACTTAGAAATGTTTGCCCACCCCCTGCCCCCCGCAGTGCTTTCTTGTATCAGAGAATCCAGGTTGATTATTTTGATATTTATTTATTTTTAACTTATTTTAATTTACAGGAGCTGGAAGACTGCTAAACAATGTTCAAGTATTACACAACTCTCTTGTAATCTGACAGATGATTTTAAAGAGACTTCCACTCTGTATTCTGTATTGGTTCAGAGTGTCATAGGAACTGAAAAATTCAATTCTTCTCTACTTGATTTTGTGCCACTTATTGACAGTAAGTTCTCCATCTGCATTTGCTTGTTTTATTAGTTTTTATTCCTAGATGATGTCTAAATGGCATTCTGCTAGCTTTACAGTAAGACACTCCAAACTAACTTGGTCAGTAGCTTATTCCTTTATTTAAGAGAATATCAATTTGTATGTAATCTATCACATAACAGTTGCAAGACAGAATATATAGATAGCTTTCTAAAGTTTGTGGCCACAGTAGTTCTGATAAGTGGCTCTGGTTTTGAAATAAAATATATGTATAAATATAGAGGAAATAGCATCATGTCAAGCATTGACAAGCACAAAGTAAAAATCTTCTAAGTGCATAAGATACATTAAAAAAAACCCACCACTTTTTATTTCTTCAAGTAGTCAATGTAAAGAGTTAAAGAAATACCATTTCTGCATTAGGTGTAGGGGAAGAGATTTACTTTTTTGTTCATCAACTTGATCTCTTCCTTTTCCTTGCTGAAAGAAGATGCTTATTAGCTGTGACATCTTCTAATGCCAGAGGTGGCTTCACCCTTCGTTGTGCTTAGTATTCAGTTGAATTCAGCACAGATGTAGCTGCTGCTGTGTCCGCTTACAGTCTCAGAAATGATGAAAAATTGGAGGGAACGGGGAGAATAGCCACAAAGATAACTGAAGGATTTGAGAACATCCCTCTGAGGTGGAGGCTTCGATCTTTCAGGAGTTAGTTTAATAAAGAGAAGGATCAGGAAATGCATTGACCACTAGTTAATATAATGGCAGACTTCAGTCTTATAAACAAAGCATAACAGAATGCCCTGACTAGAAGCTGAAGCTAGATAAATTTTAGCTAGGAACAAGAGACATATTTTGAATTGATCACTGGAACATGCTTCTGGAAAAGACAAAAGTGAAATGCAAACTCTAAATTTTCATGGTTTTTTTTTCTCCCACAATGTATTATGCAGAAATGGAGGATTATGGAGCAAGTGTGTTCTCACACCATTTTCCAACATTCCTATGTCTTTCCTGTGTTGGAGGAAGTATCTTAGCCTTCACTCACTACAGTAGTTCCTCTTGATGGATGTGTAGTTTTGGGGAGAGGAGACAATTAGTGTGTGTGGCTCTTCAAACACATACATGTTCTGAGGACCTGAATTTGGTAGATTACTTTGAACTCAGTGGAAGTCTCGCAGAAGTGTAGCTATGTTTTGCTGGGTCCTCCGTCCTACTGTCAGTAGTTTCTAGTCTTTGGTGCTCAGCTGTCAAGTTCAGACCTATAGCCTTCCTTGCAACCAGTATGAATATGTGCAGGGCTACCCACCACTGAAATTTCTACAAAGATTCCTTCCAGAGGGTGACTTAGAAGATGATGATGAGCAAGAAAGTAGCTTTTAGCTACTTTAATGTATAGGAAAAGCAATAGCTTTTCCTGTGCATTAACATCAGCTTTCCTCTCAAATAGATAAAAAGCTTACACCTCTGTGGAGCTGAAGCAAAGCCTCTGTTGCCTTTCTGCTTCTTCCCTCCTCTCCACTGCTTTCTGTTTTTCAAGTCTAGTCATGTGAGAAAAGATCATTTGACCGTGGAACTTAAATGTTGCAAGACCTCGTGGTTATACAACAGCGACGTACTCTGAAATCTGCTTAGTTAGCTGAAACAGAATTGGCACTGAATACATAGTCTATTTTTTTTCATCATTTTTTTCACTTTCTTTTTTTTCAATAGCATTTCTGGGACCACCAGAAATTACTATCAGTTCCTGTCTGAACTGCATAAATGTCACCATAAAGCTGCCAACCTCTTACTTCAGAAAAAATGAAAAGCTACTGTCTTTAATTGATATATATGAAGAGCTTGGTTATGAAATAACACTGAAAACACTTGATGGGGAGCATAAGGTAAAGAAATTTTTGTTTTATTTGTGCTTTAGGAGAGAAATACAGAAAGCATAAAATGGCTCTGATGGTTGGCAGATTCATAGAAGCAAATATGTGAATAGAAGATACTTAGAAGAAAACACAGAGAATGGCCAACATAATCTTAGCTTCCTTTTATTACAGAGTAGCAACCCTAGAAGAGGAATACTAGTTGTCCTGTATCCTTGCTTGAAATAAAGCACAGGGCACTGGCTCAAGTGATTATTCTCTGGGAAGACAAGGGAAAGACAGTTTATCAAACTACTTGCAGGTGTATGCAAAGCTGGTAAGAAAATATATTCAGAAAGCAGTTCAGTAGTTTTCTGTCAAACTGGAAAAATGTATCCACTTAGTTCCTGAAAAAAAAAAAAACCAAAAACCAACCCAGCACTTCTGGGTCTGGTACTACTTAATTATTAATTTTTTTTTGTGCTGAAATAGAGAGGTAGATAGGCATGAACAGAACTTAGATTATTTCTCCATTTTGTGAGAATCATGTTTAAAATTAATAGGAGATAATTCAGTAAGGACCAATGCAAGGCATAGCACTTAAGAGTAGTTGTCTGTGTAATAAGTGGTAACAGCTACACAGGCAGCAGTTTTGCCAGAAAAGATGAGAGCATTCTATAATACTGCAAGCTAAACATGACTCGAATGTTGCAGAGAGATTAAAAACAAATCATGTTTCTATGTACTCAGAACTTGTAAAGCCCATCTACCTTGCACCAGTATGGGGTACAGAAAAGGCACGGAGCAGTTGAGCAGGATCTAAAAAGGAACAATGAGGACTGTGGGGGATCCTGACATATGACCTGTCAGGAAATGCTGGAATAATAGGGGATCACGTAGTGCAAGCAAGCAAAGCACAGTTAGAGGCCAGAGTATGTTAACATTTACTACAGAAAAGAAGGAAATAAACCCTTGACTGTGACCAAAAGCAGTGATGTGGAACTGGCAGTTGTGCAGTTAAACATCAAGAGGAACATTAATACCTGGGCTGGCAAAGCGCTGGAGTAAGTTGCCCAGCTAGCGCATGGACTGCTTGTCCTGGAAGTTTTGAACAGCAGGTCAGACAGTTACCTGTTGGGAATTTAATCTGTTGAACTCATTCTGCCATGAGTCACAGAAGAAGGACCACAACTTGCCTGCCATGGATATTTTCCCCCTTGTTTCTGAATCAGAATATCACTTGCAGTTTCAAATCTGTAGAATCTATGTGAGGCTGCTTCAAGAGGACATATAGTGACCAACAGCTGGAGATAGAAAGCAATTTATCTTTGATAATATAGTATTTCACAAACAGGCATAAGGTAGACATCTTGACATCAGCTAGAACTAGACAGTTGTCTAGGTAAACTGCTGAGTTACTGTGTCAGTTCTTGGAGTTTCACATGCTACTGCATTTCTCCAAAATAGCCATAATTTGACTGTGGAACTTAAATGTTGCAAGGCCTTGTGGTTTTACAACAGCGACATACTCTGGAATCTGATTAGTCAGCTATATATCCATCACTGAAACAGAATTGGCACAGAATACACAGTCTGTATTTGTCAGTGGCTGGGGATCTCTTTTTAGGCAAATAGCTAACTTTAAAACATTTTCTTTCATGGCAGAGGCCACGTGAGAAAACCACTGAAGAAATATTTAATACTGTCATAGAAGAATTGTATCCAAATAGAAATTACTGTGTGTCTGTTATGGTCACTGCATCTCTAAACAAGCATTCCATCCCATCAGCCTGGAAGTGTATAACTGCAGACTCTGTATCTCAACAAGGTAACTGTGCTGTGGTGCACTGTCTGACTTGATTAAGTGCGAGGGTTTTCTTTTTACGTAGGAAGATTTACAAGTCAATTCTAAAAATAACAAGAAAGCACCTTCCAAGTGATAAGCATTGTGGAGATTTATAAGTGAATTATAAAAAACCATCCACTTTGGGGCTACAAATCTTTTGTTAATGCTGTAAGCCATGCAAATCTCCTCTAACTGCATAAATATTTATCAAAGATGGTGTAATTTCTTTTTAATTCTTGAATCTGATTTGAGATTTGATCTTTTGGCTTTGGACCAGATGACCTCCACAGGTCCCTTCTAACAAAAATTATTCTGTGATTCTAAATAGCTGTTCTGAATGTGAAATATGAAGCGTGGTCATTGAAAACTTCATTCACATATGTTTGTTTGTTTTTTTCACTTGCAGATTATCATACAGTTGCAATTGCAGGTGCTATATGTTTTTCACTGGTGTTAGCTGGTGCCCTGAAGTGTATGTATGCAGGAGGCTATATTCTTCAAAAAAACTCACTTCCACGTACCTTGGTATGTAATAATTCTCATATTTAATCTCCCTGGTTAGGAGGAGGAAGTTTACCATATCAAATTTCTAACCCTGTGCATTAGGTACAAGTTACATACGTACATATAATGTTTTAATTTGCGGTTTAGCTATGTCAAAGATAGCCTGTAGGCTGCTAAACCTAGTCTGTTCTTCAGAACAAATGTTCAGTCTTTTTCAAAACAACTTCTTGCTACTTCTGTGACAAGTTGCTAACAGAGACAGAGATATGATCATACCACCCTACTCAGAGTTTTTCAGGCCACACCTGGAGTGTTATGTCCAGCTCTGGTCCCCATGGTGCAAGAAAGATGCAGACAGGCTGGAGAGGATCTAGAGGAGGGCCATGAAGATGAGCAAAGGGCTGCAGAATCTGCCCTGTGAAGAAAAACTGAAGGAGCTAGGTCTCTTCTCCCTGGAGAATAGAAGGCTCAGGGGATACCTCATTACAGTATTCCGGTACTTGAAGAGTGGCTACAAACAGGACAGAGTCTCTCAAGACAAGGGACGAGATCGGTACAAGTTGTACCATGAGAGGTTTCATCTCAATATAACAAAGAAATCTCTTTACAGTGGGAACAGTCAATCACTGGAACAATCTCCCCAAGGATGTAGAGGTGTAGGGTCCCCATCAGTGGAGGTTTTCAATACGTGGTTGGACAGGATGCTAGGTATCTCATCCAGGCTCCCTCTCCCATGAAAGGCTGGACCAGATGGTCTTGCAAGGTCCCTTCCAGCCTGGGCTGTTCTATGATTTTATGAAGTTAGAGGGGGAAAGCAGTAGTGAAGGGGAGACTCCCCCACCAAAGTAACTTTAAATGAACTCTTCATGGTACACAGAAGCAGGCTAGGTCCTACAGCAGAGCACCCAGCATAGGTCAATTAACCCCTTGCCCTGGGAAAATTAACCTTATATGTAAATCCTTCCTGCAGAAGACTACTTTATTCTACTATCTGAGCCAGGGCAATAACTCCAAAACAAAAAAACCTACTCCAGTTCTTACATGAAATGCATAGGGAGAAGACCTGTTCTCCACCAAGAACAAGGATGCTATGAAAACATTCAGGAGCAATGTGTATCTGTTGCTCCTTAGCAAATCAGTTTCTGGCACATTTTTTTCACCCTGCAGTGTTGTACTCCTCTCTAAGTACGAAACCAATTACTCCTACAATATTTTTTCCATTTATTACAGCAGAAATCGAAGCGTTCCCTGAAGATTTGAGGATAGTTTAGCCAGGTCTCTGGTTGCTGGAGTTAAAAGGCATTTGGCAAGATTCTACAACTGAAACCAAATATTTTAAACTTGCCTTCAAGGTCTTTTCTTTGAAAACCCAGTGGGGTATGGACATATAGTTCCTGTAGTGATGCATAAAAATGGATTGTAGTTAGGAGTTTTGGTCTCATTATCCCCAAAAGATAGGCCAGTTATATAGACACATCTGGAGAATAAGAGTCACTGGTTAGTGTTCTAAGACTTTTTTTTTTGGTATATCTATACTTCATGGTTATTGTCCACAAAAGGAGTCAAGGACAGCATGTGAGAAGTGCTAAAAGTAAAAATTCAGCAGCCTGGTAAAAGCAAGATCTGGATGGTTGTTGGAAATTATCTCACACACAATGAGTGAGAACTTACTCTCAGTTCTGCTCAACAAAGGACAGACTGTCAAAGACGTTCAAGATGAGACATTGCTTTGAGGAAGCAGTCTTTAAAGTAGGTTGTTTCTCAGGAAACTTGTGTTTGCTTTGTAAAATCAACAGTAGCTTCTCAGTCAAAGGAAAAATTATCTTTACTGAAATCAGATGTACCTTGCAGGTCCCCAGCCTTCCAGGTTTCACGTGTATCTCATACCATGGATTGGGAGGCAGTTATGTGCATATGTGTCCCTGCCAGAGAAGTATCCTAGTTGTTAGTTCCAGAACTGCTACTAGCAAGTTCAGGATCGCTTGTCTGTCTTCCTCTCCAGTCTCAGTAATGATTTATTACTGTATTCTGCTACAAATAGGCATTAATGAAAAGGATGCCTAGTAGTGGAACGCTTAGTAGGAAAAAAAAAGGCTATTTGTATGCAGGATATTTCTGCCAGAATCTAGCTCGATCTGGCGTAGTATCTTAGAAACTAACTCCTGGACCTAGCTGTCATAATCTACCCGAATACTGGAGCTGGATGAAAACAAAAAGCAACGGAAAAGAAAAGAAACAATATAGCTCCAGAACAGAGCTTTTCTTTTGCATGATAACTGCAAGAGCTAATAGAGAGTTACAAGACTTGTCTCAGGTTTAAGATGTATTTCTAAAATGAGCTTTTAGTATCAAAAATTAGAATTAAAACACTTTATACCTGACACTGCTCGGCACTAGTGTCATTTCTTTGAGGCTGTCCAATGCTGTGTACCTTGATTTGTAATGAAGGCGGTCATGTTTACAGGAACGGGGAAGAGGGAACAATCCTAGATGCTCTGAACTCTGCAGAAAAAGCCAAAGCTGTGGCACAGAAGGAATCATTTTTTTGACAACCTTATGATTGGGGGTATTTTTTTCATGTTTTTCTGTGCATGTCTGCAAATTTAGCTGTTTGGGTTTTTTTTTTTAATTCACTTTGCTCTTTTAGGTATTCATCACGACATTAGCCTATTCACCTTGGACGTTTAAACCTGAAAAAATAGCCTCTGTAGAGATCATTTACAAAGAGGTTAAAAAGGCAAAAGAATCCAGCAGTGGTGTTGGTGACGAAGCTGACAGCGACGACAGTGACAGCGATACCATAAGTAATCATGACTATACAAGGCGTGATATCATAAGTAGAGTACCTTGTTCCTCTGACACGCCAAACGCATTCGTGCGGTACTCTACAAATACTACGTGTGATGACAGCAGCAGCCAGGCAAGTGAAAATCCAGATGCTGACCCAGAAGACTTTGAAGACCATGAGATGGACATTGAAGAAGACAAAGATGAAAGTAGTGAGTTACTTAATCCTTTCTCTGAGGTAAATTGTAGTTATTCTTCTCGGCAAGAGAACAGTGCCTGCTTTACCATTAACTTAAAAACTGTGCTGTTGGGAGCCTCTGAAGAGAATGTGGATAGTTCTGCAAGTCCTCTTTCTTCCCAAGAAGATGCAGTTGACTGTCAATGTGCTCATGCTTTTGAAGGAAAACTCCTGGAAGACACAGAAAGTGTGCAGAAACCACTCTGTCCTAACGGCTCTCAGGAATGGCAAAATTCCTCTTGTTCTGATGAAAGTGACTCTTCACTTTCAGATACGGACCAAAAAACTGAATACATAAGAAGATGAATAAGTGAGAACCACTATTATAACATACAAATCGATACTGTCCAACTTTATTTCTGGACTCAACATACAGATCTTGTCTTTTTTTTTTTTTTTTTTAACATTTCATGAATGTATGCCTGAACACTGAAAATAGGCAACACTCATTTTTAACAAATATTTCTCTGATCTCTTCAGGTTGTTCCAGGTATGGTTGAGGCTGCATTATCCATAGAGAAACAAAAATGTCTGTTCAGATGGCAGCAGAAAGCGTAGTTATTTCATTTTGCAGTTTGATAGTGAATTCTACCTTTCAGTTGTTACAAAGAAATGTTTTCTATAACTCGAGAAGTTAGTTTGTAGCACAGGGAGTTGTGAGTAGGATGGTCTCCCAACCAGACCACTTTAATTTGAAAGGACTCTGCTGTTACTCTTTAGCTCTGTTGGTGGATTACTCTAAAACCTGTCATGCTGGAAGAATTGCTGTATTCAAGGCAGTGAACTCACTTCTACATTTGTGCAGAGCAAGCTGATCAAATGAGACAATGGAAGTGGGGGTAAGAATCCTCCGCTCACAATAGAGTTCTTACTGTGAATTGAGGCATTAATTATACCTTTTTATATTTTTTTTAATACAATTTTGTGCAATTATTGAATACTACACTTTTAACAGACATAAAAATATATTTTTAAAGTTACTACAATGTACAGTTATACTTTGTGCTTCATAAAAAGAAAAATTGTCATATCCCTGTCTGAATTTTTACTGTGGTTCCTACAAGCCTTTGAAAAGCTACATGAGTTACCCTGCTAAGAATTTACTCCTTACAGTAAGGCTCTTGGGTATCACATAGCTGAAAGAAAAACCAGCTTTTTTCGCTTTGCATTGATCTGCTTCAGTACCACTTTTCTACCCACTGGCTGCCATGGCTGAGAGTCATTCTTCTGGTCAGCAGAGCCGAGAGTAATTTCTAAGGTGCTGGAATGTGTTCTGCTGCTGACAGCTTGGATCTTGACAGGCTAATTATTTGCAGATTTCTGCATCTGTAGAATTAGTGGTTGAAACTTAGCTGGCACTGCCCCTGTAACAGCACTGCTGTCGGTACAGTGTAGCTGGTCTGCGCCTCGCCACAGTGGCAGAAGCCACAGCGAATCGCTCACACGTGAGGGAAGGCAGTGGGACTGTGCTCATCCCAGGGAAGGCCAAACATGCTTTGTAGCCTCATTTAATGACAGGAGGTGACAAATGGGTCAGAAACAAATGTATTAACCCCCCCTAAAAGAACTGGTATTTTCAGTTGGCAGCAGTAACAGCTTGAGAAAGAACCCTTTTTACTCTGTAATAAAACTGTTCCCCGCTTCCCCCAGGTTTATGCTGGTTTTGGTCAAGGACACTGAACGTTCTGGTAGTAGTGGCATTGGCACCTTTGGTGCAGGGCAGAACCTGAAGTCAGAAGATAAACTTCCCTCAGGTAATGCTTGTTCGGTCCTGTGTGTCGCCTGCTGTCTGGTTATGCCTCCTTTGCTCGCTGTTGACCTTCCATCTCCCCGCCCGAGGCTGAAGGCGCTCTTCAGCGACGATGAGTGTCCGAGCCGCCAGGCACCGCTGGTGTATTGTAAAACACCGTCCCGGTGAGCAGCTTCCCAAACCGGTGGGGAAGGTTCAGGTGCTGGGTGCACTCCGCGGCGGGCGGGGGAGGCTTTGGAAAAGGGAGGTGATGTCCCCCGGCGCCAGAGGCGGTCACCTCGTTGGCGGAAGGTGCAGCGCCGTAGACCGGGGCGGCCTCCGCGTCCCGCCCCGCCCCGCCCCGGGAAGGCGGAAGGGTTTCGGGGCGGCCGTGCTCGCCCACCTGCGAGGGCAGCCTCCGGTGCTATGGCGCGGCGGCGCCGGCTCCGCTGCTGAGGAGGCCCCGCGCCGGGAGCCGCCATGGCCGCCGCCCTCCGGTGCGCCCTCTGCAGCTGCCTTCTGCTCTGCGGTGAGTCCGCCCGGACACAGGGACCGTCCTCCTCATCTCCGCCTCGGCGCGGCGGCGGGGCCGGGGCCCTCGGGAGGGTGGCGGGAGCAGGGGGCGGGTAGAGGCGGCCGGCTTCGCTATCCGGGGTTGCGCTGTCCCGCCGGCCCGGCGACCGCCGCTGCCGTACGGGGAGAGGCGGGCGGCTGCGGGCCCTTCGCGGGGGGCTGCCGGGGGGCGGCTGCCGCGGCCCACACGGTTGTTTTCCCCCTGAAAGTTGTGTCTGTGCCGAGAGCCCGGCATCCCCTTCTCGGTTTCGGACCCTTGTGCAAGTACCAGTGACGAACCGCGTGTGTGGGAGCGACACCGCCCTCTTCCCGGCAGAGCGCGGGTGGCTGTGCCCGCAGAGCCCCGCGGGGCTGTGCCTGTGCCGCCCCGGGCCCGGGCCGTGGGTGTCCCAAACCGGGCCGTGTCTGAGGCCGCGGTGGGACCTGTGTCCGAACCTTTCATTTACAAAGAATGAAACCACAGAAGCCGTCATCTCGGCTCTTTGGGTAGGAGACCCTGCGAGGGAAGTGAGCCTTCAGAGGCAGCATGTGCTTTTTGCTGGGAATTTACAAGCAGAGGTCAGACCTTTGGAGGGAGCTTCCCCAAAAACGTGGCCAGCACCCTAGAGAGGGCCCTTTGTCGCAAGGACTGGGTCATGCGGGAGAGGAGAATCAGTTGCCTTGTACTAGGCAGGTTCTTTTTCAGCTACGTCGTACACGCTGGGTCTACCTGCGCCCATCTTCCTTCGTGCTCTGTGTACCTGGGGTTATGCAGGGAGGAGAAGGTATGGGAGCAGGAGGCCAGAGGCACCTTCTCCCTGCAGAGGGGCAGGATGTGTGCACAGGCAGAGATCTCTGCAGGCGAGGGCCCAAGGTGGGTTCCAGTGAGGACACATACGCACAGGGATGACATCTCTCGAGTTCTTGGCGCAGGAGAGCGAGCAACTGCTGCTTTTCCAATGCGAAGCTGATTTGTTGGGTACGAGGGTAGCATTGCAGGAAAGGGCTCTGTGAAATAGTTTTTACTTAAGCAGGGTTTAGATTTAAAAGGCTTGTCTGCTAAAGGTGGGTAACTGGCACATTCATTTCATGTAGTTATGCATCAACTACAGACATAAGGGCTTTGAGCAATCTGGTCTAGTGGGAGGTGTCCCTGCCCATGGCAGGGGGGTTGGAATGAGATGATCTTAAAGGTCCCTTCTGACCCAAACTGTTCTATGATTCTATATAAAATAGGTTATTTATTCTTTTCCTTAGAGCGTATGTCACTAGGTTTTTCTCTCATGACATCTAAGCAGTAATCTGATCTCACAGGGTTTGTTTGCATTGATCAGGTGTGTTGGAAAAATGGGCCAAAATCTTTTCTATTTTAGTTACCAACAATTATTTTTAAATTATTAGATCATAATAGTAATGGGCTGTTCATCGGTACTACTTTAGGATTTCCTTTATTCAGTTTCAATAAAGCAAAACAATCATGTTTTCATCACTTGTGAAGAGTGCCAATTACTGATAGGTTTATCTGTATGGTATATTTAGTAGCTCTCTTGCCTTTGAAGGTACTTCTTGTTTATCTCTATTTTTCAAAAGGGTGGTTTAATTAACAGAGTGAGTACAACATTTTAAATGCCAATGCTAATCCGTGCAGTGATGATATAAACATGATTATGGTGGATATATTTTTTTAAATTATTTCAGTCTTATAACCAGGTATATGTAGAAAGACTCTTCATATTCCTCTTCAGAAAAAAACAAACAAACAAACAACGAATCAGTCCACACACCCATGTTGTTACCACAGTGCTAGTGGAGCACTACTCAGAAAAATTTGATTTTGACAGTCTCAGTGAGAGTTCCTGCAGGTAGCCTGATGGGCCCTAAGTCTTGACAAGTCAGTCATGCATAATATGATATTACAAAGGCTGTACTTACTGGAAATCATTGATGCTGGCTAATTTGGTTTTGTTGCATAAGCTTAGAAGGAATGATAGGCATCAGGGTTTAAATTAATTAGAGTCTGTTTATTAAAAAAAAAATGAGGCAAGGAAGAGAAAAAATGTTGTTTGGGACGACTGAGAAGTTGGTAGAGGAACACAAACTAAAATGTTTGGTTTTGATTGCCTCCACAGTGTCTGGAATAGTGCCAAAACCCCAAAATGCAAGAATTATTTCAGTTAATCTTCATAGCATTTTACAGTGGGATGCACCTAGGTTCCACAAAGGGAATCTAAGTTACACCATCCAATCTAAGAGGTGAGTCTGGAGGAGTTATTCTTTCTTTAATCCATATTTTACAGCTGCGTGTGTTTGTGATTTGTTTCCTTTTTTTTTTATAGGAAGATCTGTAGCTGTCCCTTCCTTTTAGCTTTTGAGAGGCATATCTTCTGAGCTAAATAACCAGGCAGGGGCATTTTCTACACATCTCACGCCCAAGGCAGCTTTGTACCTACTTTTTTTGGAACCAGAAACACATTGTAACATTGGCTGTTATTACCTATGTGTGTGGTTTTTTCTCTACCATGTAGCTGTTACCTGCAATTTAAGAGACTTAGTCCTGCTGAGTGTTATGACCTTACCTGGCCTTTCACTCCAGCAGCATTTTGTGCTCTGCCACCAATGCAGCCAGCATGCCTGCGCCCGCAGTGGAAACACCCGGTGAACTGCAGGCAGGTGGCTTGTCCCTTCAGTGCCTTAAACTTAGGACATGTTTTCTGATGTCTCTTTTTGTCAGTTGTGGTGAGTTGGTTTAGCTTTGATTTGGTTTTGCCACTGTGTCCTTCCTAGTTGGTCTTTCCTGTCTGGAGAAGTGGTCTGTGCAGCTGTACCGAGGGTACAGGCCATCTTAGTCAAAAGATTTTTCTGGGATCTGGTAGCAATTACCTGTTGATCACTGTGTTCCTAGGTGGGCTTTTAATGCAAAACAGAAATAATATCCTATATTAAATGGTTCCCAGTCAGCTGTCAGGCTCTATTTTCTCTGGCTTTTCCTTATACTCATATTATAAAGGCAGTTCTGAACAAAGTCCGAGTTAGCGAAGCCCTGTGTAGCGATATTGTCTAATATTTGCAGACTTGTCTACTAACTAGTCTGTTGAATCAAGTTTTGTAGCCACTGTCAAGAAAACGACGTTTGTTTACTGAATCTTTGATTTTAATGACTAACTTTATCACAGATTTATAGATACATATAAAATGCTTAATGTGTGTGTATGCACTAGTAATGATGTTTGTCATATACTTCATCTGATTTTTCTTGTTGATGAGTCATAACTGGTTGCATTAACAAACAGATATGCCACTTCTCCAGTTAATTGAGAGGAAAGAGATTTACTCCGTTGTAATTTGCATATGATATATATTTTGCTTCTCTTCCGTACAGCATCAATTTCCCTGGAAACACATACGAAATTTTGAGCACAAACTTGACACTCACAGCGTGTGATGTCTCTTCTCTGTCTGCATATGGAGACTACATTTTGCAGGTCAGAGCAGAGTCAGAAAATAACCATTCAGACTGGGCGACCGTCAGATTTAAGCCAATGGATGACAGTAAGCCTTTTTCTAATCTTCCACAAAAAAATATTGCCTGCTGTTAATGCACCTTTTCAATTTGGCTCAGTAAGAAAAGCTATAGCATAGAGATTATTTTAAAATATAATTACATTGAACTATAAAATCTTAGTTGTAACACTTTCATTTTTTGAAGGCAGAAGTAGCTGTCAGTAGGTTCACTGTTGCTGTCATAGTAGGTTCACTAGTATAGTAGATGTTAGCATTTGTACTTGAAGTATCTCTTGAGGAGGTTTAAAAAAAAAATATTTCTCCCTTAAAATAAGGCTTTGATTGTATTTTTCAGCCAGGGAGTGCTTTTCTTCAAGGATTCAGATTTCCTGTATATCTAAATAAGTTCGATTACTTTCTTCATTGCTATGTCGAACAAAAAGCTTTCTTTTTATTTCTTTAATTAAAAGTAAAATTCACAGCGAAAGTTTAGTTTTTAGTCAAGAAATCTTCACTGCACAATACTGCCATTCGCTTAGTGAAAGCTTTACAGTCTTTTGTGCGAGATGATTTAGACATTGCCTTGCATTAGAGTGCACAACAGAGATGTTAATCATGTTGCTGTCACCTGAGCTTGGGCATGAGGGAGTGGATTTTACCAGTGAGCGTCCTTTATTTTGTACATTCTTACACCACTCATAAGCAAAAATGAAATTATTTTAAACTATGTAGTTAATGTTACTGAAGGCTTTTTCCTCCTCACAGCCAATAATACGAATCCATGCAGGAAGCTAGTGTTATACCTCATCTTTGAGAAAAACTTTAAAAAATCCTTTTCTTTCTTGTTCTGCTTTCATTTGCTTCAATTTCATCATACTATTCCTTGGATTTCAGAGGGTTATTTTACAGTTTACAGCCTTGTTTTTCAAAATGATTTTATTGGTTATCTCTCTCCAAAAGCATAATGTTGTTATTGTTTAATCTACCTGGAACAGAAGCACTGAAACATAGCACAGAAAAAAAAAAAACCCAACATTGCAAGTATAAGTTACAGCCAAAACAAACTGTAATACAAAAAGTATGGATTGATTTTTCAGAGCAGAGAGCAAACATCTAAATCATTAACAGAGCTGTAGTTTGGCATACATTTGAAAGAGCATGTGGCCCTCAGAGTAGGCTTGGCTTTGGAAAGGCAGCTTATTCCTGAACTGAGAAAATCTGGATGTAGAACTACCTGGAAAGAAAGACCTGGGAGTACTGGCCAACTGGCCAAATCTCTGAGAAGGACATGAGGGTTTTTAGTGTTGTCATAGCTGATCTGAGCAGGGCATCATGATAAAAATACCTGGTATTCCTTTCTGTGTTATTATTTCTGCTAGTGCTTTTGTAAGAAATTCCACACTATATTGTAGGAATAGTCTAAGAAAACCAGAGTTACCAAGACCCTCCTCACATTATTTTTTGCAAGTTCAACAACAAATTCATGAGCATGACACAAATGCATGGTCCAGCGAGTCAATTTTTTTAAATATATTTTTAATTAAAGAAACATATTTCTAGAGGAATGCAAAATTGTCTATTGAGCTCTTCCTTTCTTAGACACTCGATAGTATGGCTGTAGCCAGGCAGAACTTTAACGGAGAGCCCATTGCAGACATAACGTAGTTGATAACTAAGCTACTCATGAATTAATTTAGGTAGCAGCACAAAAACATAATAAGGACAAGCTATTTTCAAAATATGAGAATATAATATTCAGTCTAAGGAGCTGAATCTTCAAGACATGCAGAAGTAATTCAAACATTTCAGTTTTTCAAAGTGATCACAATGAAAGAAACGTTAAAACACTTCACTAGAGGGTCTCCTCAGAAAAGACAGATGTTGGAACAGCTTGGCCCAGAAAGAGAAGTAATAACCTATAGAAATAGTGCTTCCTCTCCCAGGAGTCAGTCACCACAGCTGGCAAAAGAGAACTGAGTTAATTTAGTGTATGGAAAATATAGTCTGCAAAAACATCTGTTATTTAACTGCAAAAATAAATCCCTTTCAAGACCAGTTCTATAAGGAAAGGATTTATTTATGCCTGACCCATGAATGGAAATTACTTTCTTCTAATAGATAAAATTATTTAAAGCAGGAATTGTCATAGCTGGTGTAAAAATGTCAAATTGAAAACAATGTGAACTGAATTTCCTTCTTTCCTCTCTTCCACCATTCTAATATATAGCAGCCATTGGGCCACCTGATGTAAAAGTGAAGTCTGAGTCTGGGTCCCTGCATGTGGATTTCACAGGCCCTTGTGCTGATCATGAACATGCCAAGTGGCCTCTAAAGCAGTATTATGGCTCGTGGAATTACCGAATACTGTATTGGAAGAAAGGCAGCAATACGGAGGTAACTTGTGCTTCGGGCATGTTGTGACACCATGACACCATATATCATGTCATGATATATCATGACACAATGATATATCCTTTTGTTGTTAAAATACTGTACTGATGAAGTCCTGGAAGCTAACAGTACTGAAGTAAAAATGTATCTCAATTAACAGTGTTAGAAAGTCTAGTCACTACAACTGGTATTCAGAGCAAATGGCAGACAGCTGCATAGCCAAACAGTAGCATGGATATAATTTACTCTTTCCATAATTAGAAATAACTGCTATGTTATGAGAGTTTATTCCCTCAATTTAGTGATGATTTATTGGTGATGCAGTCTGCCCCACCAAATCTCCGTATTTCACACATACAAACAAGGTGATGTTAGAAGCTGTAACATCAGTGGTATCTGTGATCATGGTGATATGCTGACTTAGATTCAAATCTCGTGTCATTCAAGTATTTGTGCTCTTCATGGGACTCTGGGCTTTCAGTACAATCATGGCTGGGGTTTTAATATTAACTGTGGTCACCTTCACCTCTTCAATTTCTATCAGTTGTAATTCGCTTTCTTCCTCTTGTGGACAGCCTCTTCCACAGACAGACCTGTTACTCAGCTCAAAAGACTTCACCATAAAAAATGCATGGAGAAATTTCATAAATAATATATTAATTATAGGGTCATGGGTTCTATTACAGGAAAAAAGGAAGCCCTTTACCAGAAGATATCAGTTACAGTATAATTAGAGCTTTGTACATCACTACAGTTTTCATATAATAGGACTCCATTACATATAATCCCGGTTTTTATTTGTCACCCTGCAAAATTCTTTGGCATTCAATTCCAGAAAATGAGGGATCATCATTTACCAAAAATCAGACTGGTTTTCAATTCCCAAACTACAAGAAATGAAGGCATTTTATCAGAAATAGTGTGGCCAGCAGGACTAGGGAGGTGATCGTGCCCCTGTACTCAGCACTGGTGAGG
Source organism: Podargus strigoides (assembly GCA_028020825.1). NCBI lineage: Eukaryota > Metazoa > Chordata > Aves > Caprimulgiformes > Podargidae > Podargus > Podargus strigoides. Next base: position 2,864,476 of record CM051643.1, read on the forward strand.
CCACACCTCGAATACTGTGTTCAGTTTTGGGCCCCTCACTGCAAGAAGGGCACTGAGCTGCTGGAGTGTGTCCAGAGAAGGGCAATGAAGCTGGTGAAGGGTCTGGAGCAGAAGTCTGATGAGGAGCAGGTGAGGGAACTGGGGTTGTTTAGTCTGAAAAAGAGGAGATTGAGGGGAGACCTCATTGCTTTCTACAGCTACCTGAAAGGAGGGGGTAGTGAGGTATAGTCAGTCTCTTCTCCCAAGTAACAAGTGATAGGACAAGAGGAAATGGCCTGAAGTTGTGCCAGGGGAGGTTTAGATTGGATATCAGGAAACATTTCTTCACCGGGAGGGTTGTCAGGCACTGGCACAGGCTGCCCAGGGCAGTGGTGGAGTCCCCATCCCTGGAGGTATGTGAAAGAGGTGTAGATGTGGTGCTGAGGGACATGGTTTAGTGGTGACTTGGCAGTGTTAGGTTTGCAGTTGGACTCGATGGTGTTAAAGGTCTTTTCTAACCAAAACAATCCTATGATTCTGTAAGTTTCCATAGGGATCAAAGAAGGAAAAGGCATAGACTATGTAACTTTGGAGGGGTTTTTTTGAAGTGGATACTTGCTAAAAATGTTGAAACCTAGCTATAGAGTCTGCTCGCTCCTGAGAAGGAATCTGTTACTATGTAATGGGGTGTGTTGTAGGGATTTCTGTAGTCTGCAGGGACCGTATAGTTACAGGGATGTAACCAATCATGCCTCTAAACAGCAAGTTGCATCTGCTGTCAGTCACCTAATAATTTCTATGAGCCTTTTTTCTTTCTCTTTTTCTTTCTTTTGTCTAGGTCATCCATCCTACTTGCTCCATCTCAAGTTAAACTATGTTTGTCTGCAACAGGACTCTTGGTTGATCTTACTAGGTTCGGCGATTGTTTCTCTCTGCAAGCAGATATATTTATCATGTCTCTGTAGGCCTCTTTAACCTAAAACTTCATTAATGCTGCTAGAAGCAGCTAGAAAGTCAGTGGTGTGAGTGGTCTCACACTCTAACCGCAGGTGAAATCAATGTAGAGTTATCAGTTACCTGACATAGACAGGGCATTTCATTCTGCCTTTAAAAGCCTTATTCATGTTGCAGCTCTAACTACTAGGATTTGTCCTACTAAATGTAATTTTAATTACTTGGCTAGTCCACTTAGCACTGGATTCATGCTTTTCTTTTTTTTTTTTGTGTTCTTCCCTGTTATTAGGTAACTCACATAGACACTAAACATAACTCTGAAATATTATCTCAGTTGGAGCCATGGACAAGCTACTGTATTCAAGTGCAAGGAGTTATCCCTGAGTGGAACAAAACAGGGGAACTGAGCAGAGAGCTTTGTGAGCAGACAACCCACAATGGTAATACCTGGTGCATCACAATGGGACATGCACTGTAGGGAACGAGGAAATGTGCAAAGCCATTCAAAATGAAAATCGATGTAATATGTAAACCTTCCAAAAATGGATGTGTTTGCTACTTTAGCATTGTTTGGTAGTTAATATGTGTACATCTCTGGAGCAGAGGAGTTGGAAATGAAGTGAAAACTGCAAGCTGTATAGCACTGATGGCATTATGGAGTTTTTTAATTTCGTAGAGAAAGTGATAATTTGAAAAGAATATATTCAGAAATTAATAATTACATTTTTAAATTATATTTTTTCTTGTCTCTTGCAGGTGTAACTCCTGTGTGGATAATTGTGACTGTTCTTATAGGATCCATGTTGGTCGTTGTAATATCTGTTCCTGTTTGTTTCTTTTCCTTTTTATATCTATATCGACTCACCAAACATGTTTTCTGCCCTTCATATACTTTCCCACAACACTTGAAAGAGGTTTGTTTTCTACCTGACACAATTAAAATCATACTTTTCAGCAGAACTGCCTGCCTTTCAAAGGCTCTCTGTGCCAAAACCTTTAGAGCTTCTTTTAATTTGCTTTCTTTCATTTGCACGTGATTGTTAGCCATCTGTAAAGTGCAGACTGTTCTGAGAAGGTTTTAGACTATAAGGAGCAATGCTGTTATCTCTTTTTATATAGTTGTTGAGTATGGTATAACTCGCTCCTCTGCCAAACATAAAAAGCCATTCAAATAAGCGTGAATGATGAAGTTGTGCACTTTGGAAAAGATGACAAAGGAAGGTACTTTTCAGCATGAGAAAGGTAGTGGAATATTTAATTTCTGGCACTATAAGGTCATACATTTTCCATTAATATCACCTCAGTTTTTTCACCAAGGTCTAGGGCGTTGAACAGGCATAAATAAGAAGCAGTGACTTCATTTTGAGGTATGCTGAGGTATAAGAAGAACAGGTCTTATTACAAGTGGAGGACAAGTCTGATGAGGAGCGGCTGAGGGAACTGGGGTTGTTTAGTCTGGAGAAGAGGAGGCTGAGGGGAGACCTCATTGCTCTCCACAACTCCCTGAAAGGAGGCTGTAGCAAGGTGGGGGTCGATCTCTTCTCCCAAGTAACAAGCAACAGGACAAGAGGAACCAGCCTCAAGTTGTGCCAGGGGAGGTTTAGATTGGATATCAGGAAACATTTCTTCACTGTAAAGGTTGTCAGTCATTGGCACAGGCTGCCCAGGGCAGTGGTGGAGTCCCCATCCCTGGAGGTATGTGAAAGAGGTGTAGATGTGGTGCTGAGGGACATGGGGTAGTGGTGACTTGGCAGTGCTGGGTTAACGATTGGCCTTGATGATCTTAGAATGATGATCTTTTCCAACCAAAATGATTCTGTGATTCTATAATAAACTCTGGAATACTGTAATTTTGAACTGTTCTGCATGAAATGGTCCAGAATATTTAAAAGCTGAACAATTTAAAAACTTGGCATAGACACTTACTCCTAAAGCAACTGCATAATTTGTAATACGAAGCTTTATATGGCTTAGAAACAGGATGTTTTCATTCTGTTAGAGAATAACAGGTGTTAACCTTCAGTTCCTCTTTTTAGATAGCGAACAACTGAGGTATGTCTTCCATATCTCATTTTAGACTTAAAATTGGACATTTGTTCTCCTGAAACACAGTTCTTTCACAAATATAATGATGAGTTTTAACTTAAATAAAGAATGTAGTGAAGTCTGAATATTCAAGATAAAATGAGAGCAATCAATGTTGGGCATATCACTGACCCTGTTGCCCATATAGCAACATAAAAAGTATCGGGATCTCCTCCAAGAAACAAGGCTATACAGAGTTAGGTACGCTAAAGTGAGCAACTGGTACTCTTCTGAGTTTCCTGCAGTTTCTCTGGGTCTTTCATTTTGACTCTTTACAGATTAGCAGACAAAGGCTTTGCGACTGACTTGGCAGTCGTCTTGTGCTCTAAGTTGAGCCCATGCTCAGCACATGGTAGTTTGCTGCATGTGGAGCTCAGCTGTTGGGAAGGCAGCATTGCTCTGATCAGTACAGGATGTGGTCAAATTTCATTTTGCTCACAGGTTTCTCACAAGAAAGGGAGAATTTCCATTTTGTGCTAGTTGGTTGTAGTGGTTAATCACAGTAATCAGAAGTCAGCCATGCTTACCTAAAATCACATTTAGCAAAAGCAGTGGTTTCACTACATGATCATTTGAGATTGCAGGTTATTGACAGAACATTTCAAATCAGTTTGGTAGAAAAGGTCTAATAGGAATAATATTAGTATTTCTTTTCATAATTACAGTGAACAGCACTCCTGATAGAGCAGCTTGTTTCTTACATAAAATGCACTAAAATAATAGACAAAGGTCGGGTCACAAGGACAAAATGCAGTTGTACTCCTCCAGCCACTACCAATCAAATGAACTGTGACTTCAGCTACCAAAATGAGTGGTTGCCATGTTATTACTGCATTGAGTAAGCGTGCTATTCTTGTGTTGACATTCAAAATACAGTCATGACATCCCACAAAGTCCATGTTGATTCTTGAGGCCAGTTCCATCTTATCAATAGAACAGGGAGTGGGAGGAAGTTGTGATGTCTCGGTAATAAAATGAAGTCATCTTTCTCACTGAACTGCATAGCCCCACAAATCTCCCTCCTTTTCCTTTACTTGTCAATATAAACTGTAACCATTTAGTCATTGAAAGCATCACTATTTGATGCCTGAGCAGACAGCTCTCTAGGATGGCAGGAGCAATTCACATCCCTTGGAGCTATTTGACAAATATCTCTGTGAACTCCTTCACCTACAGTCAAGTCACCATTTTTAGTTCTTTGTTTTGAAACAAAACCCTAGTTTGTTTTTTTTTTTAAGAAAGTTTATATTCCAAAGAAGTCTCTAACCCCTGGGGTACCAACTTGCTTTCAAGCCTTGCACAGGATGTTAAAGCAAGCAAAGAGGTTATTACATTGTCTTCACCCTGGGACTTCTAAGGATTGAGAAAGCCAACTGATATGTGGAAAACAATATAAAACATTTCTAAGCAAATGGGGTGGTATGGCTGGTGCAGTCTAATTCTCATTTCCTCTTTCCTTTGCAGTTTTTGAGCAAGCCTCCCAGTGGTTCGCAGTTTTTTTCTCCACTCCCACAAGAAGAGCATGTTTTTTATGACAAGTTAACTATCATTTCAGAAGAATCCAAAAATCACAGTGATGAGATTGGGGATGAGGTCAGCAAAACAACAGAGCACCTTCAGGACTCTGAACAAGAAGATTCTCATTCAAGAATAATACCAGCTTCAGAAAAGACTTAAATGCATTCCTCGTACTCTGCTTGGACCAAAAAAAAAGCAAATGGGCTGTTGAATTTATCTTCTTATTGCTGCATTCTTAAGACAGTAAAAATTCCTATATGAAGATGTGTACACAGACTTTTGACAGAATCATCATATTTTTTTAAAATACAAGAAACTTGACTATAAATGAAGAATTAAATTATACCTAATATTTGCCACTGTTTGTAGTGGCTCACTGTTAAGTTGTAGCAATACCTAGGACTGTATTATGATGTTAAATTAAAAAGCAAATATCGTATATAGAAAATACAAGTTAATTTAACTTTGATCAACTTATTTATTTATTGATCAATTTATTGCAAAAGCTAATCAAAATGGGATAATGTATAAGGTTTGTAAAAGAAAATCATACTTTGTAAAGAAAGACCTGGTCGGACTTTTTTTTTTTAAATGAGAAATTGTGTGTATTTCTTAAGGATATCTCTAGTTGCATAATCTTTCTATTGAATATTTTTTTACCCGATGCAAAATCGTAAAGTTATTATGATGGTATGAACTTGGTACGAATAAACCAAACATGGAATGTTCAGTGTGTTTTGCATTGCAAGGTGTTACTCATACTTCATCACTAAGGATAACGAGAGTATACCACTGCAGTGCCTGAGAGGCCTCTATGTTAACGTATTGCTCAGTCCCCTGAGCCTCTGCCCTACAGTTTCTATGGCTAATTACATTTTCCTTACCTAATCCAGAGTCCACTGAAGTCTGGAAAACTTGACAGCTAAAGTGGGATTTTATTTATCTACTAGTGTATATTCTGAATTCAAATAAAGTAATCCAGGTTGATGTGACTCCTGTGCTACATAACACAGTCTCACCTGCAGAGCCCTGTTCGTGCGTATGAAGGTTATGTCCACACCAACATGGGGGCATAAAGTGTGACCTTTGCACTGTGTGCTAATTTTGTCAGTGATGCAAATTTGTGCATGTGAGTTGTTACATCAAAATGAGAGTGAAAAATTAAATTCTGTCAGCAAAAGTAACTTGCCATGAGTTAAGTTATACATAAATCATAACAATGTGGCAATGGCAAAATTTTTGGCTATGGTTTTGAGGTTTGTTAATTAGTGCCTAAATATTTACGTCTTGGGAATGGTTGCAGGAAGAAAACATAAGGAGAACTGGCATTGATTCTTTGTATCACCCAGCTATATGTAATCTGCACGTGCTTTTTCTGTACTTTTTAATTTTCATCATGTTTTGGTTTAATGTGGAATACGGAAACAAGGGGGAAGCATTTTCATTTTGTTTAAGGCATTTTGTTTCACTGGTGCTTTTCTTCACCTCTCACCAAAGCTCCTCTGTGAGTGCTGATCCTAATGAAGGCCGATGTCCTGCCTCTGGCATGTCTCTCCCATGTGAAAATTCAGCTCCTTCCACAGTAGCAGTTGTTTCTGTGCATTCTTTTTTTTTTTGGGAGGGGGGACACGCTTTCAGAAAAGCAAAAAACACACAGCATAGTTTGCATGACCAATGCATGTGCTAGTTGACCAGCTAGCTGCCATTAGAAAAAAAAGTTATTTCCCTGCCTTTTCCTCACTCTTTTAGTAGAGCTGCTTTTGTCTACCTGGTGGTTGATTTCCATGGAAGAGCAGGAAGTTACTGTCTTACCAAACATGACTGAAATCAATCAGCGGGTTCAAAGGTTATGATCAGGGCACAGATAAGGCAGCCTCATGTGCTGTGCCACTTCATTACAGGTATATTGGTAAGCCAAATTGAGGGACAGGAAAAAAAATAACCTTGGCTGTTCAGAGATGCAGTCCTTTTAGATTAAAGCAGGGAGAATGTGTGCAAGAACATCGTTGCTGAAATAAAAAAGAGGAAGCGTTTCTCATTGTGTCTTTGCCAATACTAATTGTTGAAAGGGAAAGACTGTTCTCAGAACACTGCTTCCTCTTTCAACACATCCAACCACATGAGGAAAGGAAGGATTTGCCCTGACCACTTTGTTTGTTTAACTTTTCTTTGATACAGAACGCAGTGACTTTAAAGAAACAGCTGTTTTAAGTTCATGTGAGCCCATTTTTAACCTACTGTCTATATCATCATCAGAAAGCCTTCATATAGTGAATTTCAAAATGAAAAATATATTAAAATTCCAGCTGCACTATGACTAGCATGAAATAGGAATGAATTCCCCAACTCTGCTTCTCAATAGGTCACCAAAGTTTCCAAAAAGTCCAGGGACCTGTATGATGCTAGCAAAGGCTCAGCCCTCAATCCTACCATGCTCCAGTTGTCTGAGGACATCAAGCTGACAGAGCTGTTGGGCACTGCTAGTGTGACTTCTGACTTCTCGCCTCTGATGTATTTTGTTCACCTCATTTTGTATTAACCTGACTAAAACCTAGCTAAGCTGTTAATGTCTGCAGCTTTTACTCACATATTGCTAAGCAGCTGTTTATGGGGATTTCAGGGTTTTCCAGTGTTTTGTTATTTAATGGGCTAAGACCTAGTAAATCAGTTACAGTTGGACAGAAGGATTAAGTGACAAGAGGTAATGTATTTGGAAACCTTGGCCCCCTAAGGCCAGTCCCCTGGGCTCTCCCAAGACAGTAGCTCCTTCAGAAGGCAACTGCCTGGCATCCTTCTCTGGAAGAGCATCTCTTTCCTTGATGACTACGGAAAAATCCTAGGCTACTTTTTCCTCTTAGGCAAGGTTAGTCCATACAAATGGACTCTCAGACACTTGTATTCCTTCCTTATGCTCTGCAGGGAAGTTGGGAATCTAATTGTGACTGGCACTGATGCCAGGCATGGCTAAGGTCAGATATAGCAGTGCCACTCGAGAGGAATTAAAGTTGACTTATACTGTTAAAGGTCAGCCTTTCCTAAGAGCTCCAGATTTTTTGCCTCAGACTGACCTGCAGTTTGATTTGCTTCAGAAATCTTCCTGTTCCAAAATGAGTCCTCACAGGAAAACATTTGTAAGTGAGAGCCCTCTTCTTCAGCCACAAAAGCCACGGCTTCACTGGGATCTGTAAAATGAGTCAACAGGCATGGGGACAAGGTGCAGCCTCTGGCTGTACCCAAACGGGCTGCATGGTCCCACGGGTACCCCAGGCAGTACATGGCACCTAGTGCCTCTTCAGAGAAGCAATAATTTAGAGAGTTCATCTTGTGGTATGCTTGTGGAGAGTACGATGAAAATAAGTCAATAAAATAGGTGAGCATCTGTGTTAGGATTTAAACTGCAAAGTATGGAAGTATGCTGCTGTCTCTGGCACAGAGTGCCTGGGGTGTTGGCAAAGTGATGAGCAAAACAGACTAATGTGAAGACCTGGGAGTTATTGGAAAGATATTTGAGACAGGAAATGCAAAGCAGAGGAGGATGATTAAGGAAAGGAGAAGTGGGGAAAATGGAGGGAGAGCAGTCTAGGCTTGTGGTGAACAAAACAGATTACAGAACAGGGCAATAAGGTAAGACTGTAAGAGAAGGAACAGGAGTTTAGCAGGTTCCAGTCAAGTGAGTGGAGTGAGCATTTCAGAGAGAAAGGGAGCACCAGAGCCCACGGCCAACCAAGGGACTACGAATGTGATCATCAACCAGCTCCACATTTATCTTTTATTTCTCCATATTGGTATCTTCAATGTCTTCCCTCCCTCCCCACTCCTGGAGGCATCAGGGAAGGATGGCTGACTGCAGCACACAAATCCTCATGTGCTGGCTGGCTAGAAAGAGTCCTGCTGAACAGCATAGCCAGAAAGGCTTTCAGAAACTTTAACTCTACATCTATAACAAGCTATAGAAAAAGCTTTAAATTAGATTCTTAGCCAGGAATACAGCATAAGAATTTGTGATATTAAGTTAACCATTTTGTTCTGAGGCAGGTTGGGAAATAAGCATTATTACTTGGCAAAATGTAATTTTCTAGTAATCATTGGTTATTGAATAAGTGGTATGGAGTGTCTGTGAACATGAAGGCCATTCCCTTGATATTGCACTGCTGTGAAAATGAAAGGTGAAACCAGCTGTTTTACAGAAAGTACTGTGACTAATCAACAGGCTTACTTGACTGTCTGTATGCAATATAGTGGAAAATGCTCATTTGCCCTCCCTAATACAGAGTCCTTTCTTATTTCTTCCTTACAAATTGGATTTCCTTAAGTTAATTTTGTATGCTTGCAAGCAATTACTGTAAAAGACTGAAGGCATAGAATGATAATGATATCAAAAAGACAAATGAGATACTAGTGGGGAAATCTTACAGAGGAAATCCTGGCTCCAGCAGCACTATGTGCATTCACCAATATTAGGATTTCACTTTAGAGAAAGCACCGGACCAAAGAATCTGATTAGTAACCTTCAACTCTTCTATTTTCCCATTGACTCCAACATCACATCACTCAAATATCGTCTCTCATTTCTACTCCCTTTTCTCAGCTCCTGTTGTTTACAGTATACTTTTTAAAAGTAGACTTCAAGGTCCTGAGAGCAGGGAATTTCTTTTTCAGTCTATGTGAGTACCAGTTACAAAGACTGTTACAAACTGGAGTTTTGTACATGGGTTAGATTTTCAGACACACTGCTGTAACAGTTCAACAAGGCTCTGAAACTCTCCCTAGACAAGCACAACTTGCTGCTCATTATGAAATAAATACTCTCTGTGAATATGAAAGTTGTAGATGAGTTATCGTTTGGCATTTTGAAGATTCTAGATAGGTCTTCACAGGCTGTAAAAGAACAAGTTGACAGCAGGCTTTCCAAATTCTTTCAGCCTGGTTGATGCAAATTATGACACCTCTGTCCTTCAAAACCTAATGCACTGTTCTGACTAGATGCCTGTGTTTTATCTACCTGAGTTTTCTCATGTGCTGAAAATATTCAGCTGTCTCATGAATAAAACCATTTCTGATACACAGAATTATACCTGTGCCAAACACAGCTTTGTCCTTGTAGATCTTAGGGAGGAGGGTCAGAAGGAAAGGGCAAAAGTTGAACCTAAGGGTCTTTCTGGAACTCCACGAGTGTGAGAATAAAATACTAATATCCTTTGAAATACACTTAATAATAAAGACCTGTGGTGTAGTGCTACTACCTTTATCTCTCCAACTCTGAGCCTGACCTTGCTTGTTTTATCCTGCCCCTTTCCAAAAAAATTTATAAACTGGTGCCTGTGGTGCAGTATGTCCAGAATACAGCAAAGGCAAGACCAGAAGGGTGCACAGAGCAGTCTCAAAAGCAAGTTGCTTATAACACATGAAAGAAGAACTTGTATCGCACAGATACGTACCTGTTTACATGGACAAAAGAGTTTACCTGTGGGAAATTCCTCATCTGTAGCTGTGCTATAGTTCATGCCATGCTATTTGGAAGCAGGGGGGAACACACATCTGGTTTTATGAAGTGGGGTTTCATGTGAGCACAGAAGCCCAACCACACTTTGTCCAAGAAATGTAGAAATAGAGCCCAAATGTCCAAACACAGTGCTGGGAAAGAAGCAGGTGGTTTTTTTTTAATATATATTTCACTTATAATGATTTTAAGCTTCCAAAATTATGTAGAAAAGCTGTCACTCAAGTGCAGAATATCAAAGTATTAACAAAAATTCGATCTAATTCCTTTCAGTGAACATCAATGAACTTTATGCACAAGTGGTAGGTTATATTCTGACTTTAGTAACATTTTGCATAATATCTTACAAGATGCTGTTACAGACAAATTAAGGAAAGCTGGTCTAGGCAAAAGGAGACAAATATGGGGCTTATAGTGGGTCATAAACTGAGTGGGTCATAAAATGAGTCTATGTCTCACTGTTGCGAAAGAGGAAAATGCCATACAGAATACACAAAACACACTATAGTCCATGAAACATGTAAAATAATCCTTCCCACTATTTAGCATTAGTAAGGCCATGTGTGGAGAGCTATATCCAGTGCTGGGAAAAGTCAGGAGGAGGACAAAAACCATGCTTTGTGAAAGAAGATGGTATTATGTGGTCTGGCAAAAAGAAGTCTGATGGCAATATAACGACAGTCTTCAAAAATGCGAAAGGCTTCTGAAAACAGGAAATGAATCATCTGTGCTATATGTCCATGACAGACATGTGAAAGCAGTTACAAGACTGCAACAAGACAGAGATGAGGAAAAGTTTTCTAATGATGAAAACAGAGAAAGTATAGGAGATATTGCCTGAGAAGTGGCACATTCAAAACAAAACAAAACATAAACAACCAACAACAAAACCAACTATTAAACCAAATGTCGGTTAGGAAGCGGGTAGATACAACTGATACTGCCTTGGGGCTGTACAATGGACTCCCTAAGGTCCTTCCTTCCTGAACCTATGTTTCTATGCTTTTCAAACAAGATGAAACACACTACTTGCCTCTTTTATCCTGTTCCAGAGTTGACATGAGAAGAAACAAGCAAATTATTTCTCCTTTGTCTGTCAGCCAACTGTAATAAGTTCAGTGGAACCTGCATGGCTCAGTTTCCTCCATTGCACTTAAGTTTTAGTACTGACATTGATGACCACAGGAGCACACATTGTCTTCCCTTCTGTTTGGTTGCAGGTGTACTGGAGATGATAGAGCTTCTCTTCTGACAGACTGTATCAACACCAGTTTCTGTTTCTTTCTTCTATAACATCAGTGAGGAAGTTGCATTCAAATTTACCAGAATATAAACTGTAAATATCATGGTGTATTTAGTAGGTTACTAAATATTTCTACCAGCAATAAACTAGTAAGCTAGTTGTAGTTCATGATCTAGACCACATGGTTATGAAGTGTGGTTTACATAAATAACTTGCAATAAAAATGTTTCCCTATAAAATACCTGAGCACAATATAACAAATTACCATAGAATAAATCTGACTAGAGGTCAGAAATGCCCTGCAACACTATATCCTTCTAAGCATCATGGTATAGCCATGCATTTATCTTCTACAGGCTCAACCATAATGCATCACTTATTTCAGTAATAGCTAACTTTTGATGTGCAGAATAGAATTTTGGTTTTTTGTTTTTTTTCTGGCAAGGCTTTCAAGGCTGAGCAGACTTCATCATGATCAGCTCTGCCTTATAGATGTTTTTAACCAAACTCTTCATTTTAATATCACAGTACCCTATATGTTGCAAGAATATATCTTGCATAATTCCTGCAGCTGACTCCTAACTTCAAAGAGCACAAAGACTGAAAAAAATGTACTAAGTACATCTCTCAGATTTTAGCACTTTGTGGCTGTGCTAGCCAAGAGCTGGCAGTCATACACTCTCAGCCACCAATATTTTCAGTTGTCCAAAGCCTTCCTCTCATCACGTTGCAAGTCCTGCCGCCACAGCCCATAGCCTTGGGCTCCTTACCTTGGTTTCAAGAGTGTGTGGGAAGCTGAGAGAGGCCATATAAACCACTCTGATAGCAGCAGCCTGCTCCAACCCACCCTTCCTCCAGGCATTGCTTGTACCTCTGCAGTGACAGGCTGCAGGCACAGAAGCAGCACGCTTCTTATAGGTGTTTGTGTAAGCGTTCCTCTAAGTGTGTGTGTGCCAGAAAATACAACGCTTCCAGGAAACAATGAACCTGGTGTGCATATGTCATCCACATGGTCTGCACGTGTACAGCAAATCCAGCACTCCTGCGGAAGTGTGGAGTGACCCTGCGAGACAAGTCTGGTGCTTAGAGGCAATAATGCCAATTTTATGATGGGAAAGAGCTGCCTAATATAGGCTCTGTTTGACCCCATAAGATGGTGGGTGTCTTCCTCAGCTGGGGAAGCATAGCATCAGCAATGCACAAAGTGAAGGCCTGTTTGGGGTCAGCCATTAACACTGTGGACATAACAATACACCATAAGGGTTCCTTCTCAAGGAGACTGCCAACCTGGAGAGCCCTGGTTGTCATTAGGAGCATGGCCAGTCAAGAACCATATCAGAAAATTACCAAAGAATTGTTCACTAGGGACAGTGACTGCCACTGGAAAGGCTTGTCTCCTGAAAATGGTATTCCTCATATTTACGAGCTAATAAAGTGTTGTTATTTCACTCCATTTATCAAAGAGCACTGACAGCACAACAGCTATGTTGAATGTTGCTTTGAAATCCTCCTATTAACATTTCAAAGGTACTTCAGCAATGCTAATATACTGACTTCTTTTTTTACAGCTTCAGAAACAGGATAAATAACAGCCTTTGTCTTAAAGAGCACTCAGTTTACACAAAATCACACAGGAAGCTGTGGTGGAGGTGACAATATGTCACAGAATATGTCCTACTTTGTTACTTTCATCACAACATGCTTTCTCCTCACTGATTGTCTACTGACTGCATCTTATGATGATCATGATAGATATGATGGCCCAAACAGAGTGGTAGTTAATAGCCTATTATTCACTTGGTTCTGTTACACAATAAATATATTTCTGCATTATATATTTATTGCATTGTATATTTATTGATAAAAAAAAAAATACTAATAGAAACCAGAAACTAAAATTACATTGATTTTTTAAACACTCCATAAACTACTTTTTCTTTAAATAAACTGTGTTAGGTACAGGCACCTATAGCATATTAGACACAGTGTGTTTCAAGGACATAATTGTCCACCACCTGTTGTCTACAGCCTTCATTGTAATGGTATCAGCCTTTTCTCAATCATCAGTCTTTTTGACAGGTCAGGTTTGCAGCTTTTACATCCTGGAGCTGGCTAATGCAACGTATTTATTCATTCATTGACAAGAATCAATAGCATCTGCGTTTCATAAGCACAATTAGATACTAATGGTACTGGCTTTTAACAAGCAAAACTGGCACTGTGGTTACCGGTTGATGACCACCTCAGAAAAGAAAATCATCGAAAGATTATCACATAAAAGAAGATGATGCAAACCACAGAAATATTCTGTCTGGATCAAATTTTGCCATCTTAGATGGTACTAGTGATTTGACTGCCTCATGGACTTGAGAAGGATCCCTGCACTGATGACCCAAAATAAAGTTAATTGTATAGATTTTTTTATTTTGCCCTTTAACAATCCTCAAACATTTCTTAAAACCTACAGGCCAAAATAATTAAAGCTCCAGTTATAGATATCTTTATTGGTGTCCCAAGAGAGCCTAGGCTTAGTAGATATACTCAGAGTATGTGTAGCCCCTCATAGCAGAAGAGACATCAACAGTAGCTCAGAACACTTTTATTCAGAAGTATGGCTGGAAGGATTGTCATCTCCTTAAGCAACAAAAATTGTAATGTTTATAACACCTAGGATGTAGAGTGCATCGACCTTTGCCTACCAGAGTTTCAAATCCTCATCTTTGAATACACTGCTGTGACCACTTAGGAGTTTGTTGCCTTGAGGGGGTAGGAAGTGAAAGGTAAACCCTGATTTCTAACCTCCCAACCAGTGCAACTGGGCAATCTCCTGAAAAACATGAAACAGAAAAAGAGATGAGCTCTTTAGAACTTTTGCCTGCAAAAAGTGAGCTGGATGCAAGCCCCACTTTAAGGACTGCAGTGTGCGTGCTGCACTCAATGCTCACTGTGGCATTCATTCAGACGTTCAAGCACCAGGGCAGACCGCACGAGAAAACAGATTCCCCCTCCCATGACCACTGCCCTGACTATTGAATGAGAGGAATTATGTTCCCTCTGCGCGACTCAATGGATCTTGTGGTGTCCCGATTTTTACTTTTTATTAAACGGAAGGGGGTATTTTCTGTGTGAGCTGTGCCAATGGGCTCTACTGACATTTACAGGCTGGGATGGAGTGACGGTGACCGGACAGCAAGGGCAGAACAAAGGGAGGAAACAGGAGCGCTGTGAAGAGCAGAGCCCTGTCGGGCCTGCCGGAACCAGGGCACCAAACACCAGCCCTGTCAGCCCACTGGCAGCAAAATTAGTTTGCATTACTTGGTCCACACCCAGCAGGACAGCGACTGCTGCCTGCTGATAGGAACACAGAGCCATGCCTGACAGAGCGGCCCCCTGAGGGCGGTTCCTTCCTCCACCCGGGAGGCACGGACACGTCAGCACTACCCACGAACCGGCCTGGGCCTCCTCGCCGCTGCCTCGAGGAGTAAGCCACTGCCCACACGCTCCGAAGGCAGACGGCCACTAGGCCCCCACAGTCAGCCCGCCGCCATTTTGTGCCCCGCTTCGCGCCGGCCCCGCCCCGCGGGCGCTGGCTGCGCATGCGCGGCCTCGGGGAGTTTCCGGAAACGGTGCAGGCGGTGGCAGTCCCGAGGGGCGGATGGACGATGGGGTGGTGTCGGCTGGCATAGGACGTGCGGCCATGGCGGCGTTGCTGTCCTGCCTCCTGGTCGCGCTGCCCCTATGGTGTTCAGGTGGGGCCCGCTGAGCGGGTACGGTACGGTGCGGTACCCGTGCTGAAGAGGAAGCGTGGGGAGTGGGTTGCGGCTTGTCCCGCTGCTGCCGTGGGGCGGGGGGGCGCTCCCGCTTCGGTCCCGCAGCGGCTGCTGGGTGCCCGGTCTGCGGTCCCGTGAGGGGAGGCGTGGTGGCGGAGCGCGCTGTGGGGCTGTGGGTGGGTGGGTGGGTGGGCTCGGTGCTGTGGGGTTCGCTCTGCGATTAAGTAGCTGCCTTCATCCCGCTTTCTCCAGGCTCTCGTACATTAAGTGTGCGGCAGACAGGGTTTTGAATCGTATTGATCTGCGGGAAGGGCATCTCAGTCCAGCCTGACGTGTGTAAATAAGGAAATGAGAGGAGGAAAGCTGCAGGATGGGCATTTTTTCTCACGGGATAGTCATATGTGCCTCTCTGTACAGCTTTAAGCGGCAGGAAACGGCTGTTGCACAAAAACCTCTTCAAGGGAGAGGCATTGCACAGCCCGGAGAGCTGCAGGTTCCCTTCCCGCGTGTTTACAGGGCGTCGGGACATGCAGCAGTGTGTGGGCTGAGCTAGTTGGGGTCGTGAAAATATTGCAGCCACGGGCACGCGTGCTGCCTCTGCTGAAGGGTCTGGAGCACAAGTGTGATGGGGAGCGGCTGAGGGAACTGGGGGGTTCAGTCTGGAGAAGAGGAGGCTGAGGGGAGACCTCATTGCTCCACAACTCCCTGAGGGGAGGGGGTAGGAAGGCAGGGGTCATCTCCTCTCTCAGGTAACAAGTGATAGGATGAGGGGTAATGGCCTCACGTTGTGCCAGGGGAGGTTTAGACTGGATGTTAGGAAACATTCCTTCACTGAAAGCATTATCAGACATTGGAACAGGTTGCCCAAGGCAGTGGTGGAGTCCCCATCCCTAGAGGTATGTAAAAGACGTGTAGATGTGGCACTTAATGACATGGTTGAGTGGTGACTTGGCAGTGCTAGCTTAATGGTTGGACTTGATGATCTTAAAAGTATTTTCCAACCAAGACAATTATATAATGTCACCTAAACTCTTGAATTCTGTGTAGGATTGTATTTCTCTAGTTTGGGATACCCAAAAGAAGACTATAGAGAAGCTGTTTTCAGGGCTCCACACTTTGTGTTCGTGGTAGGATTCAGGTAGAGAAGCAGCTCTGGAACCTCTTCTCTTTCTTTGTTTTCTTCCAAAAACCTTTGTTTGTATGTGAATTCTTTGTGCATCAGCCCTAAATTCCCACCCCAAACTAGAAACAGTGTGATACATGCAGCTACTTTGTTATAGCAATTACTTACATGCCATATACAACTGCTAGAGTTAGCAGTAATTGCTGTGCTGCAGTGACCTCTCACCTTCTGCCTTCTTAAAACCAGCAGTTCATCTCTGCTGCTCTTGTCTAAAAGCTCTTGCAGTAAAAGTTCTCCCTGGGTCTCTAGAGCACCTTTCTGCTAACAGAACCAATAACAGTTGGGTTATTTTTCATGTGTTTGGTTGTCTCTCTTTTTCTTTTTTCTTTCTTTTTTAGTATCACATATAACAGGCCTCCTTTCCTTCCTATAGTAAAAGTCTGAGTTAAAGTTTCTGTTGGGTTCTGGTACATACTTAATGTGATAAGCAGTGAGCCATTATGTGCTCTTAATGGAATTTCCCCTTTGCTGTCTCCTGAGGGAAGTATACTTCTGTCTTGCTAAGACTGCTTTCTTCTGTTGTCAAATGGCTTTTGTTATTCTGTAATGTTATATAATCTTTTATTATTTTAAACTATTATTTATTGAAAATATGAATTACAGTACTATAAATTAAGTACTGATATTTATTAGAACAGTTTTGTATTTATTTTAGTTTATTAAAATTTGACAGGGGAAGCAAGATAGCCAATTGTGCCAAAAGCTTTTCTTGTCTTTAGTCTCATATTTCCACAACAATCTAATCTCTTGTAATGTTGTCCTCAGCACCAAAGTGTCATTGTACTTTCAGTGAAGAAACGTGAATTAATTTTAAATGTCTGGCTTTTAATCATTAGTAAAATAAACCAGGAAGAAGTCTTGATTTTAGATAGTACCTTGCATATCTGGTTTCTAGCTAAATCACAAAATTTCTTTGGTAGTTAAACATTACTGAGTTTACTCCTTCATTCTGGAATTGCTGTTCATTGAGACTTAAGTAATTTAGAGAAGCAAATGCAAAACACTTACTGTAATTAGGGAGTATTATGTGAAAGTATGGATGGGTGGATCACCTACGTATGTCTGTAGTATTGAGAGCAAATGTCATTTTAAATTAACCTGAATTTCTGCTATTCTAAAATGAAAGGCTGTGTGGCTAGAGGAGCTCCAATTGCATGTATTTTGGCTTAGTATTGCTTTTGAATCTATATTGTGTACTGATCTCTTAAGCATACTGGAAAAAATAATCTATGTTAAACTGCTTCAGTATGATTTTTCCAGCTCATCAAAATTTCTTACAGTTCACTGTCAAGAGGGAAGGATGTATCAAATGGGGACCTGCTAACAATCTGTGTGGTAGAACAGTGTAAGCTTATTAAATCCACATATAACTGAGCAGGAAGGGCTTACAATTGTTTTGAAAAGCAGGAGTAGAATTGAGACGTATCCTGACAAACTGGAAAATTAATCCAGAAAAAAAGTACAGTGGTATTGAAAAAGGACATGTGCAGGGCTGTGTACTTAGGCAAATAGAGGATGACAAAGGACGGTCTATCAGTTGGGGGGGAGGGGCAGTAAAGCAATTTACCATGTCTTGTAATTTACGTGTAGAAGTTTAAGTGCTACACTGTAGAAAATTCCAAAAGTATTTGGGCACAGCAGTGCTAATTAGGATGACAAGGTTATGTCATCCTAGACATAAGGCTAGATTTCCATTTATTAATCTCAGCTGGAGTATTGTGATTTTTCTGAAGTATAATTTTTCAAGGAAGTTCAACTGTTTGGAAAGAATGCAAAAGAGAACAATAAAAGGCGTTCAGAAAGCTAGAAAAATTGGCTTAAAAGGAAAACAAATAATTGTTGCTGTCATTCAATTTTCTCTTCTTCGTTAGTCACGCCTAACATAGTTTTCAAATATGTACAAGTCTGACGTCAAGAATAGAATAATATATCTTAGTATCCATAGACAAAAAGTACGTGGGCAAAATCTGCTTAGAGGAGACATAGGTTAGACTCTGGGTTTTGCAGTCTTTAAACCCTTTGTCATTCATAGTCTGTGGACAACAACTAAGCAAACATCCTTGCTGTAAGGAAACTTTTATCTGTTCTGCAACAATCCAGACTTCCGATAGAATCTACTAAAAAAATCTGATTTGGGAGTTCTTTAGTTTTGATTTACAGAAAGCTTTCCCTAATCTCTAATGGTAAGGGTAGTGAAATATTTCTGGAGACTGGAGGCCTGTAAAAATAGATGATGCAGTGATGGAAACCACAGGACTTCTTTACGCAAACGTCAGATGATATACATAGATATCCCTCTTTTTACCTGCAACAGGAAATGGAATGGACAGATGAAAGAGCATAATTGTGACCTGGTACTTTCAATAAATAGTTATTTGAATTTTGATTAAAAAATTGTTTTCTGGTGAAGACAGTTTGAATTATCAGGGTTGTCTATCAGGACTGGGAGATCTTTCTGAAGCAGTAATCTGGTTTCCCGATGAGGGCAAGGAGGACAGTACCTAATCAAGCTCAAGATAGATCTACAAAGAGTGTTGGGGTTTTTTCGGGGGTTTTTTGCTGTTATGTTTTATACCAGATGAAGCCAAAAGACCATCTAGTCCCGTGTTCGTCTATAGCAGCCGCTGGTAGTGGAGTAGGAATGAATAAAAAAGGAAGTGTATGGTGATACTTCACAACATAGTGTTACAGCAGTCTATAGTGTCGAGACTTTGTATTTGAGTTCATAAGCCAGGTAAGAGTTGAGCATTCACAGACTCCTAGGGGAAGGAATTCCACAGATTAAGTGTTCAGTGAAGCAGCAGTTTCATTTGTTTGCTTAGAGCAGAGTGGTGCTTGTTTTGGTGCTTCCAGCTTCGTGTTAAAAAGGCAGCAAACAATCTTTTGCCACTTGCATTTCCCCATGCCACTCGTTAGGTGTCTGTAGATCTGTCACATCCTCCCCTCAGTCTCCTTTTCAGGTTGAAGAATCATAGTCTGATTCCTCCCAGGTCAGAAGCTGTTCTGTACCTTGGATTAACCTTGACACCTTTCTATGCCTTTTTCTGTTCTGTTATTTGCTGTTGCGAGTGAGCACTCTAGCACTGAGCACAGTGTGGAAGATAAGCCTATAATGCATTTATACAGTGACATTAAGCTTTCTATTTTACTCCTTTAATTCCATATCAATTTCTAACTTTTTCCCCTTTTTGACTATTACTGAGCACTGACCACAAGTGCTCACATTTGTACATTATTGTTGAACATAACGCTGTAGAACTTTCTGAAAATTCCTTTAAAACTATAGGGTCTTACCTGAGTAATTGGTTGTAAGTTACTTTAAACCCTGTAGTGGATTTTGAGTTAATTTGACAGGTGATGTCTCTGAATAGCATGTTTCTTTTCACTGAAAAGTTCTGTAAAGGCTGCCATGTGCTGCTGAAAATAGCTCTTAATGCCTAGTTCCAACAGCTTGTAAGGAGGATTAAAAAAGGGTAAATGTCAAGATGGATTCCAGCCTTGTTCAAACTTGCATCAGGAAGTTCTCGGAGAAAGAGCCAGTCAGTTCCGAGATTTGTGACGGTCATCTTTTGGGCCTTTAATCAAAGCTATTCCGGAATAAATCCCTTCTAATTCACTGTGTGTGCAATTATTCCAGGATTGGAATACTGTATCTTCTTCCAAATACCAGTATCCAGAGCTGTATTTTTACAATATTGTTTGTATTCAGAGGGATATTATGATTAATTGTTGTGATATTTACTACCAGCTTTAGAAAAAGCTGGACTAGCTTAAAACATTAGTTGGACATCTTGCATCAGTGTGTTTTTTGTAATTTGGGGAGGAACTATATCTGCTTAGAACACAAGTCTTGAAACTATTTTGTTTCTGCTTTCAGACTTCCTTTTTTGTATCTGATCTCAAATGGAAAAGGTCTAATAATTATTGTAAATCTTCATGCTATGTATAAGATAAGGATTTGGAAATGTGGGAAAGGTACTTTGGAAGTGAAGTGAATATTTGATGTTATACCCAAGGCAAACAAGAATATTAGTCTTAACATATAGTAGCATTTTTTATCAGTGTTGGAGCTCTGTGGGGGTAATGTGGTTCTGAGATAATACTATGTTATCTAATCCTACCTTCTTGTGCTGCCATTCAACGAGACCTTGATAGGCTGGAGAGTTGGGTGGGGAGAAACTTAATGAAATTCAGCAAGGGCAAGTGTAGGGTTTTGCATCTGGGGAAGAACAACCCCATGTACCAGTACAGGTTGGGGGCTGACCTGCTGGAGAGCAGCGTAGGGGAAAGGGACCTGGGGGTCCTCATGGACAGCAGGATGACCATGAGCCAGCAATGTGCCCTTGTGGCCAAGGCAGCCAATGGCATCCTGGGGTGTATTAGAAGGGGTGTGGTTAGTAGGTCAAGAGAGGTTCTCCTCGCCCTCTACTCTGCCCTGGTGAGGCCACATCTGGAGTATTGTGTCCAGTTCTGGGCCCCCCAGTTCAGGAAGGACAGCGAACTACTTGAGAGAGTCCAGCGCAGAGCCACAAAGATGATGAAGGGAGTGGAACATCTCCCTTATGAGGAAAGGCTGAGGGAGCTGGGTCTCTTTAGCTTGGAGAAGAGGAGACTGAGGGGTGACCTCATCCATGTTTACAAATATGTAAAGGGTGAGTGTCATGAGGATGGAGCCAGGCTCTTCTCAGTGACATCCAATGATAGGACAAGGGGCAATGGGTGTAAGCTGGAACATAGGAGGTTCCACATAAATGTGAGGAAGAATTTCTTCACAGTGAGGGTAACAGAACACTGAAACAGGCTGCCCAGAGAGGTTGTGGAGTCTCCTTCTCCGCAGACGTTCAAAACCCACCTGGATGCGTTCCTGTGTGATGTATTCTAGGTGACCCTGCTCTGGCAGGGGGATTGGACTAGATGATCTTTTGAGGTCCCTTCAAACCCCTAGGATTCTGTGATTCTTACGATGTACTCTTACAATTGTTCAGGTTAAAGAATCTACCTTGGGAATCTCCTGTTGTAAAGACTTCTGTTTAGCACTGCCATGGCAGGTTTTTAAACTGGGTATGTGTGTTGCTGCAGAACTGAGGAAACCGTATCTCACTTTCTGTCTGCTTTAGGTTAGTCAAATGTCAGCAGTTGAAATACAGTCTAAAAAGATGGTTTGAAACAGGTTTTCTGTCATACTGTTTACTAAGATCTTTTACAATAAATATTTAAAAAGAGATTGAGTGTATGAATGATATATTTTTTTTTAAGTATCTGCAAATATGTGGGTACGTGTATTTACAGGGAAAAGCACCACCCTGCACTTAGGTGTGAAAGATGTCAATCTGCTAATGTTTCTTTAGAAGTGAAATTGAAAGTGTTATACTGTATCACAACACTTCTGGGTCATAAAGCAATGAGTTTTACTAAGCAGGATTGTAACATTCAATCTATCAGTTACCATAGGTGATGGTATTCTTCAGTATTCTTCAAATTATTACTCTCTTTGTTTGTTTGTTTTGAGCGTAAGCTCTGACAGGCTTATACTTTCTATGGCAATAGCGGAGTTGTGCCCCAATTTATTTTTTTTAATGATAATTATGGTTCCTGGCTTTTTTTATTTTTAAATTAATGCAAACATTCTCAAATAAAGTACAAATAATATTCTCCTATGAAGTGAGTACTTTCGTTGTGAAGGGATATAAATATTCAAAATTGCTATTACTTGCCAAGATCTGAAATAGCTGCCTTTGATATCAGAAGCTTTTTGGCTGAACTGTAGCCATCTGTTGGATAAACATCTGAAAAAAAATTAGTTATTTCCTTTGCTTTCTTAGTTTTTGATGATCACATGTAGTTTGGCATTCTTTGGGCTTATCTTAGTCTGTCAGTTCAGAAAAGTAACAAATTCATGCATTGTGGAAATAAATTCCGTAGCGGGATCTATGGGGTTTATTGAATTATTTTCCTTTGAAGTTGTGTGCTTTTAGGAGTTATTTCCAAAAGTCAGTAGTCTGTAGATACAACTTTAACTGTATTCTCCAAAAGGATTTTGCAGACTTCAGTTTACAGATTGGTTTTCCATGCACATTTCCTTTTTAAAAAGAGAACTTGGTCATGATGTAAAATGTGAAATAATTTTTGCAGTGATGTGCAAACAGACTTTGATTGCCCAGGTGGAATAGGATGTGTTTGTTCAGATTTCTTCCTAATATAATCAAGTATTAGACTGACATGAAAAAGTAATTTCAGACTGGTGCTCACTAACATGTTTTTAGAAGTTGTAGCCATTGGGAAGTGATTAATAGTGTAACACACAACTGGTTAAAATAGAAAGTCAAGTCAGAAAGGTGTGTGGTGATTTATTTTTTCTTATTATTTTGTTGATTTCTCCCCACCCCTGACGTGTAAGCAGTTGAAAGTGCATTCTTAGTTAGAGGATAGAGATATGTGCTGCTGAAATTGTACATAGCATGGGTTGTCAAAGATACCTAGTACAGAATACCAGGCAGAAGGACTTAGATGAAGTTTAAGTTCTGTAAATCTGGGTATGGCTGCTTAGTTGGTTGTTTTGGTATAATTTTAGTGACTTCTGCCTGAGGTTTCCTCAGTTCATGCATATTCCCCGTGCCTTCACAGTTTTCCTCAGTAAGCCACAGTATGGTTTAGTTTCTAGTACTAGGAAACTTTGAGACCAAACTTTTGGCATTGAACTTTGTAGCCTCACTGCTTTGAAGCAGTGCTGTAGACTGGTGTGAAATAATTCAAAGTAAAATGTACCTTATAAATGGCCAGATAAATTTCAGTTTTCGTACGTATCAGAATAATTCCTTCTCTGACAGCACTGTTACTCTCACCTGTCCTCTGATACCTGAATTGTATGCCAAATGGAACACTTAGGATTCTGCGTATCTCAAAGTTAATAGTAAAGAAGTCGTCTTTAGTAAGTGGAATATAAGGTAATTATGGGGCAGTTGGGTTTTTTTTAAGAATCATTTTTGAAAGGTGGAAAATAAAGAGGGGAGTGAGCTATCCTGCAGATGATTCTAGCATGTGTGCTTCCCTCCTGTTGGCAATGTGCCTGTTAAGTCGCCTTTTCTCCTCGTCTGCTCCCTCCCTTGGTTTTACAGGCATTCTTATATGTGTCCTGAGACTTAGCCCATGCCCTCCATAAGTCATTTTATGCACTGTTCTTTGTTGAAAACAAAACACAGGATTACTGTGAGCAAGACATGAGATCCTTGTATGTGGTGAAACCTCACTGAAAGGGATTTATAAATAAAACAAGATATAAAATGAGCCTGCTATGCTCAATCTGTTCTGCAACTGTGATGTGGCAGCACTAGGTCAATCCCTAGCACTTTGCAGCTGAGATCCAGATGTTGGATCCAACCAATAAAATACTGGTTTAAATGCATTCACATAGATTTTAATCAGTCCATGACAGTAAAGACAGGCCTTGAATGTTGCAACTGTATGTACTTTTAAAGGTGTGTGGGGAGAAAGGCTTTAAGCACAGAGGAAAGAGCTGTGTAGTCAAATAGGAAAAGGAGCTACCTGCGCACAGCTGCTGAGCCATGCATTGAAGTGACGTTTGAGTAGCATGGGCTTTTCTAAACTCTTATGTTTACTGTTATTTCATTTCACTATAACTCTCTACTACTTTTGTTAAAAAAGTAAGTTATTCTTATGTACAATTATTTATCCCAGTCTTTATATACCTTTATGTGACTTTCTTGTAGGCCAAACTAATCTGAAAAGTCCAGAGGATATTCAGGTCTATGTTGTAAATACAAATTTCACTCTAAGATGGAACTACACTGGAAATGATACCAATGTGACATTTTCAGCAGAATACCGGTGGTAAGTAGCAACTTTATTCTGAGCCAGAAATGTCTGACACTTATTTTTGTAGAAAAGTATCTTAATTACTATGCTTCTTGATACAGCCATGTAGAACTCTTAGAGACTTTTTGAAATCCAGAAGGTAGAGGCTATGAAGATTAAGTCTTGAAATGAAGTAGTATCCTAGTATTATTCTTCGTTTGTCTAATTCATATGTAAAATTAGATTGTTCACTGATTGTGACATGTTATAAATGCAGAACACAATTGGTAGTAATGCTTAATACTAGAGTGGTTCTTTGAGAATAGTAACCATTACACTTAGAAATGTTTAGACTTATGTATTCTCTGTTTTGTTATTTTAAGTAAACTACATTGTGGCCACAAATACAGAGAGAATTCGAGAGAATTTTCAGTGTAGCTTTTTGTCAGTGTTTATGAATCCAGATTTCTCATCTGCCCATTTTAATCACCAGATTAAACAATTTCTTGTTCTTAAATGTTTGTTTCATTTTCTTCAGTTTTTTCATATACCAACACTTATGTATGCATATAAATGTACATTTGGTATTTTGTGGCACTTTCCTGACAAGTAAATATTAAAAACCACTTCTAAGATAAAAATCACTGAAGAATTTCTTGGGTTTTAGGATTTCCTAGTGTATTATTTTGCATTTTAAAAAAAAAAATAGCTTGCTTGCTTCAATGTGTAGATGAGAATCAGATGCTTTGAAAATAGTTTTATTTTAAAAACGTAATACTGGTCTGAAAGATAAGATAGGAGTTGAGGATAAACAATTACTACTTTAAGTTTGTGCCTCTGTTTTTTGGGCAGGACATTTTAACCTCTATATGAAATGTCTCTTTCTTAAATAATGTATGCATGTCTGTTAACTCACAGGAAAAGTAGCTTCTGTAAAGCTAATTATTCCAAACCTTATTGCTGAACTCGTTTTCTCCTTTGTGTTTTTCTTTTCCCCTAATCTACCTTTCTTGATAATGTTAGAATTGTGGGGGTTTTTCTGCTTTTATATTCTTTTAAGCACTTCTTGCCACCAAGACTTTTAAAGTTCTTCCAATGAATTATAAAATCATTGCCAGACTAGGATCTTGTACTAAGGATATAATTCTGGATTTTGACAGTTCATTGATGCTGTTTTCTGACACTGTGTGTTTACATGGTGAATAAAGCAAACTGGTATCAGACTTTGCAGACTGATAGCCTTTGGTAATAAGGCAAAAGTAATAAGTTAATAGATTAAAATAATGAATGAAATGGTGATATGAATTCCAGGATAACTAAGTAGATAACACTGGTTACACCAGTGCTAGTGATAAAATAGCATTAAATGGTGTGACATTTATTAGCATTAAAAAGAAAAAAATCTCAAGACTTAATTGTTGTTTTGGGTTTATTTTTTTTTTTTTTTTCCCCCTTTCTTACAGGTCTGAAGATTTCGGGATAAAGCTAACGGAATGGAAGGAGTTGCTTGGGTGTCAAAATGTTACTCGCACAGAATGTGACTTTTCCTCAGCAATAACCGAATACTATGATACACATCATGTGCGTATAAGGGCTGAAAGAAGGGAAGAAGTTTCTCCATGGTCTAGCATTTTTGAAATGATTCCATATTTTATAGGTATGAGCTCCATATATACTCTAACATTTTTAGTTAAATGTCCTTCAGCACATTATTGTGGAAAAAACGTGTGGTTTCCATTACTCATAACAATATGAGCTAGTGGTTTTCTCAACCTTAATGTAAGGTATTTGCAGGTCATGGAATGTTGTGATTCTCCTTCTTGAAAGGAGAAAGTATTCTAAGTGATGCTGGTTTTCTGATAGAATTTTCTGTCACTCTGTATTTTTCTAGATTTCAGAAAAATCCTTTTTGACAGTAGACTTTTCTGGAAGTTTTCTTCTGACCTTGTGGCTTTTCAGTAGTTACAGTACAGTATGGTACTGAAGCCTTCCTTTAATGTTGGATTGATTTGTTTGAGCTAGGTTTCTTGCCTTGCATGTTTTAGAATAACTTATACAGAATCACAGAATGTTAGGGATTGGAAGGGACCTCAAAAGATCATCTAGTCCAATCCCCCTGCCAGAGCAGGATTACCTAGATCAGGTCACACAGGAACATGTCCAGGCGGGTTTTGAATGTCTCCAGAGAAGGAGACACCACAACCTCTCTGGGAGCCTGTTCCAGTGTTCTGTTACCCTCACTGTGAAGAAATTCTTCCTCACATTTATGTGGAACCTCCTATGTTCCAGCTTGTACCCATTGCCCCTTGTCCTATCATTGGATGTCACTGAGAAGAGCCTGGCTCCATCCTCATGATACTCACCCTTTATTGATTTCCACTGCAGATTCTGGAAAACATTCACTAGTAATATTGCATTTGAACTCTACTGCTTTTAGAACCAGGTAATGGTTATTGTTTATTAGGTTAGATTTCTATTAGGTACTGCCTGAGGTTCATGAATACTGAGATCCTATAGGCAATTGCTGTGATCTTGTTACTGCCTCAAAAGAATTAAAAATAAGGAACTATAGACAGTTACTGGGGTTTTATTAATGTAAATTATTTTTGAGGTGTTTTTTCTTTAAATAGTCATGCTTGACTATTTTTATTTTTTTTTCTTTTAATATTTGCAGCTCAGATCGGTCCCCCAGGAGTAGAGTTGCAGTCAACAAATGGAGTAATAAAAATTAAGGTTTCTCCTCCAGAAGCAAATCAGTTGCGAAAAATGTGGATAGATGATGTAGGTTTTAAATATAATCTAGTTATCTGGGAAAATTCATCAAACGTAGAGGTATGATTTCTTTTTTTTTTTTTACTTTTTAACCTTAACATAACTGTCAGAGGTGTACTTTAATTGCCTTATTCTCTAAAACGGAATTATTTCATTATGTAACTGTGTGTAACTGTTGCTGTGTAGTTTAAAAGTTGGGAAGGGGTGTTTTTTTGGGGTGTTCTGGTTTTGTTTATACTAGAGGATTGTATTAGATATTTTGTGATAAGAGCTTTGTATTTCTGTTAAATGCTGGAGCCACTTTCCAATGCATGAGGAAGAAGGTGAAACCCTCTCAGATGTGTTGGAGCAGGAGCCACCCTTAGCCATCAGAAACCAGGGAGGGGAAAGAGTTCAAGGCAGTGGGAAGAAGCATTTACAGTAAAGCATAGATATAGGGGAGGGGGGAAGTAAGAGACTAACTTGATCTTGCTGAGACCATATAGTTTGAGTACAGCTTATGGTATGCTGTCCTGTGTCATTAACTAAGAAGTTCTTTGGTTTTATTGCTGTAGGTTGGGTTGTTGTTTTTTTTTAGGGATTCTTTTGAGGTCTTATAATTGTGAACTAGTTTCCAAGCTATAATGTGTGTCATTACCCACAGCAAGTATAGCTGTTCTGTAAAGACCAAGGTGAAACAGTCTTTCTTTTTTTATCCTTTGCGGGGAATGGGTGCCAGCTAGGTTAGAGTAGGATACTTGTGTTCGTTGGGAAGACCTGGTCATGATCATTACACATCAAAGGGGGAAAAAAGCTTTAAGTCAAGTACAAGCTGTGTACAAAGGTCAGTCACTGAAAAGTGGAGGGAGTGTATGTTAAATAGAGGGACAGAAGTGTATTATTTCTCTTCTGAGTAGTGTGGCAAGTTATGCATCACATAGAGCAGTGCCTCAGTCCCTCCTTACTTTCATGTGTTAAAGGAGCACGACACGTTCCTTCCTCTCAGTCCCGTGGCTAAGTCGGAAGCTTCCCCTTAGCGTTTTTTCAGCTCATATATTGTCCTTCATTCCCCGTTTTAGCCTTTTTGATGGCACATGATATAAAAGGGCTGAAACCTAGGGAAGAAAAAGATACTTTTAAAAAATCAGTTCATCAGGAAGAACAGTTATCTTCATATGCTTTTTGCAATTGTTTCTTACAGTTCAGAAGTCAAAGAATTTTGCCTACTGACATAATCGATGATCTTGCACCAGACACTACTTATTGTTTGAAAGTTCAAGCAGCTCTTCCTTTCGAGTCACAAGAAGGCTTCTTCAGTCCCATTCATTGTGTAAGAACTACCCGTAAAGGTACAGAGTAAAATTGTTTTATCTTAAAGTGATTACGCAAGTTTGAACTGATGGAAAGAAAACTGTTGTAAAGCAATAGAAATATGCAGAAGTGCCAAGTTCCTACTCATTTTGGTATAACTGCAATCTTGACATTTATGTACATTTTCTATTGTAAATCAATACATCACCTATCAATATTAGAGTTTAATAGTACAAAAAGGTTTTTGCTCTGGGGCAAATTTTGTCCATTAATTTGGATTGCAAAAACTACTTTCCATATTTTGGAAAAGTGGATATTTTTGAATTTGTGACTTTCAAACTGGAGGAAAGGGATGTGTATGTAGGCAAAACAAAAGTCTCTTGTGTATTTGGCACTAAGTGGATGTGTATAAAGTTGAGCTAAGCTTAAAAAAAATACTGGTTTTAGGCAAGTCTTGGTGAACTTATTAGTACAGATTCTGAAGAATGGCTTAGTGGCAGTTTGCCATCAGTTGCTTGTTTTGTATGTCTAAATTTAAATTCTTTTGTGTGCTGTTCAGGTGACAGTTTAAGTACTTTTTAAATGTTTATTTCAGGAAAAAAGTAACAGTTTTGGAATGTAGAAAGTCAAACATTAGATTGAGTGGATGGTGCATCAAAATTAGTTATGTTTCCAGGTGTGTATTTTACACATTTTTTTTCTCATCAAGTTATTGCTGAGTCAGTTTATTTCTACTAACCTCAACGTTTCTGTAGTTAATTTTTTCCGAATTGATTTTTAACTGATTTTCTTTTTTTACTAAAGGATTAATATGCTGTCTATATCACAGACTGATTTGTAATCTTTATAATGAAAACAGACAAGTTGTTTTTTTTTTAATTATTTCAAGTGTACCATGACCATTTACATGAGAGATGCCCATTCAGTGAGAAATTGTTGTACATAATATAAAGCTTTACAATAACTGGGTTTCCTTTTCATTTTGAGCAGTGAAAGACCTACTCTGTCCAACAAATGTGAGTGTTCTTGCTTTGAATATGAAATTTCATCTGCATTGGAATAATCAGTATAAACAGCATGCGAGCTTCAATGTACAGTATCTCTTGTGAGTTAAAGAATTTCTGTATCTCTGTTTAAACAGGTTATGTCATTCTAAATGCCATCTGTTGTCTTTTGCAAATAGTTATTAGAAGAAGTTAAAGTTAAATACTTACTGAAAGTGGCTTAATTTATTCACTGAAACATTGGGTACCTCATCTGGATACACTGTGGCTTTTAAAAGAATTGCATATAACATCATATCCTAGAGTTTCAGGGTACTAGACTTCTTTTAAGAGTATTAAATACCTGATGGTATGAACTACTTAAATATATGCTAAGTAACATTTTTAAAAGATGTGAAGTTTGTGTTTTTTCATATCTTTTTCAATATGAAGAAATTAGATGGCTAAAAGTAAGCAAAAATGCAAGTGTTCAAGGTTTTAATTGTCAACATATTTGATTACTTCTGGTCAGGTCCGAACATGGTAAAAAGGAACGTCATGTCTGTAAACCTGTATCTTAATATCTAGTTGTCGCAAATATTGTGGCCAGCATATAAATGAAGAGGAGAGATACCTCTAGCATTCATTTGGAATTCCTTTGGCATGACAGGAAAAAAATCAACTTAATAGAACTATATGAAAAATCTTAATTTGGATTTTAAAAATTTCTAAAATTTTTCTATTGAGGCTTGATTAAAGCACTAATTTGTATTTTCTGATCCAGTTAACTTCATTGTTTTGGTTATAAATTAAGAAACAGTATTCTAAATATGAGAAATTTCTAAGAGGCCCATTCTTCCAAAAATGAAAAAAACCCTGCATAGCACAAGTGAACATGGTTGGGTTTTTTTGGGTTTTTTTAGAGTTCAAGGATCTCACATCAATAATTATTAAAATATCTCTTGCAGTGGCTACTTAAAGAAACTTCCTGATGATTACTCAGTGAAGTGGCTCAATGTACCTGGATGTGAAAACATCACTGATACACAATGCAATTTCTCATCTATCATCACTACTACTTCTGGATTGTATTATCTCCGTGTGCAGGCCATGAGTGAATATAATAAATCATGTTTGTCTAATGACATAAAAGTAGATCCTCTGAGAACAAGTAAGCAAATATGTTTCTTTTTATTTCTCAACAAACTTATACCTGATGCTGTTGTTTGCAGAAAGAATCTTGCTAGATTAATAAAACTGAATATGTAGTTCCCCTACAGAAACTGTGTTGGGAATCCTGACTTCATGAAGTTAAACAAAAGTTTTTCCATGGTCTTATGTGTTCGGCACAGCCAGTAGTTCACTATATTTAGAATCATATCATTTGCTTTACAAAATTAAACCACAAAGCATTAAATGGCATTTTATAATCTCACTGTATACTGCATTAATCACTGTGTGAGATTGTCCTAGAAATATCCCTAGTCTGCCTTTTGCAATTGACAGGTTAGCACTTCTTGATATCTCAGAAAAACAATACCAAGCCAAATGATTTTGGAATCCACTGCCTCTTTTTTCTTGTGCATCTGTTTTCATTTCCTCCTTTCTATTTACCCCTGCACAGTGGACTCCTGAATTTTGTGCTGAAGCAGCATTACACAACCATTGACTTACAACCCTGAAGAGCCTCAATGTGGGCTTACTAAAATGTTTGACTTCAAAAAAGTTGTCAATCATAAATGTCAAGAAATGTTTATCTAATATATAGGATCATATTCCATTGTCTTCCATATTGAAGATGGAGTCAATATCTTTTCTACATGTCATCTTGCCCTTGTCTGAGCTCTTGTTAATAAGATAATTCTTTAATAAGGTAACAATGACCTAGGTAAATAACTCAACAAAAGAAAACAAAAACTGTAATGCTTTTATCTTTTTAACTATACTGTAACTGTGAAAGAGAGTATGTGTGAAAAAGAGGGCCCATATCCTCATGAGATTAAGAAGTGTTCAGTAGTTTCCCTTTGACTTGCAGAGAGCTAATCCCACTGTCTGTGTGTTTCATGTACTGAAACCTGCAGAAGCAACATATGAAT
Source organism: Podargus strigoides (assembly GCA_028020825.1). Lineage (NCBI taxonomy): Eukaryota > Metazoa > Chordata > Aves > Caprimulgiformes > Podargidae > Podargus > Podargus strigoides. The sequence continues at coordinate 2,895,661 of CM051643.1, forward strand.
GTGGAAAAAGAAAATAATTGAAATATTTCTCAGGACTGGAGATTCTGAATAAAGCTGTTACACTTAAAAGTATATGTTTTAAAGTCTATGTTTCTCAAAAATCGTCATAGATTGAAATTACAGTATTTTATGCAATATTTTTAGTCTTTCAATGTTTTGTTTTGGTTTTTTTTTTAATATTTTTTTTTTTTAAATGTCTTAAGATGAAATCGGCCCTCCTGGTGTAAAGGTGGACATCAGTGATGTTTTGCTCCATATCCAGATTTCTTCTCCAGGAGGATCTGAGAGTGATGCCATGAGGGACCATTATGACTTGTCTTACCGGGTTCTGTATTGGAAGAATTCTTCAAATAATGAGGTATGAACTAGTTAAATACTGAAAACAGTACATAACATTTGTTGTGACTTAAATACTGAGTTTGAGTTCTCCTCAAGAAGCTTATTTTCAAAAGAGGCACAAATATGGTGTATCTGTCATACAATCAATTTGGTGGTGGTGGTGTTTTTTTATCTGAAAGATTCTTTTAAAAATCTGTTCAAGACTACTTTTTTCACAAATTAATAGAGACTTTAGCCACATCAATGGAAAAAGGTTATACATAATGATTTGCAGAATTGCACTGAGTTTTGTACAAGCTGCTAAATGGCTCACTTTTGCATAGAGGTTCTAGGGTTCTCGTGATGCCATCTTTCTTACAGTATGACTCTGTGCACTGTCTTTAATGTAGCTTCTGGCCCCTTGAATTCTTTTTTTTCCGTAGTTACAGCTATATTTACAGCTATGTATATCATAAAACAATGCAGTCTTGAATGCTTTTAGCTCACATTTTAATGTATATTTCCATATTCTTGAAGTGCTTCTTAGTAAAATATTTTACAGTAATCAGTAAATGTATAAGTAAGTGTGTGGAAGAAGAAAACAAACTGCAACAGGAAGAAGTTTCATTTTGCATGCAGCTTTTAACTGTGAAGTTTCAGTATGGTGAAAGCAGTGGGTTCTTGCCCTTGTTACCTGAACATGCTTGCTTAGGAGAGAGTTGTGTGGTTTCTTTTATTTTATCCAAGTGCAGAACTTCTTCCAGAACAACATCATAAGCAGAGGCCAAAATTCTAATCTATTTCAGTGACTGTCTTCCATTTTTTCTTTTTTAGGAGGAAATAAAAATGAAAGAGATAAAACAGACAATAGGGACTGTCACTGGTCTAACACCCTCAACTTTGTACTGTGTAAAAGTGCAAGCATTCTCAGCAGCTTACAACAAAAGCAGTCAGTTCAGCAAAGAGGAGTGCATCAAAACACCTGGAGGTAGGAAAAGCTTGGGAATTGTTACACCTCTGGAAGTCAAATTGTTAACCCTTCATAAGCCTTTGCAGGTCTCGCTATTTTAAAAAATTATTTTTAGCATGACTTAATGGTTGCACAGAGTTAGCACCTAGTTGGACAGAGATGCATGTTGGAAGTCTGTTACTTTGCTGCTCTGTGTTTGCTCCTGTAGCTAAACAAATAAACTGCTGTTCTGGCCTGATCAAAATTACATGACACAACTCAGTTCAGAAGTTATCTCAGATTGATAACTGCAGTGATTGTGAATTAAAATTAGTTCTGTACAATGACTTAATAAGCAAGCTTTAATTTCCAGTGCTTTTAAGATATTTTTAGGAGGGTGCAAGGAATCACTAAATGCTATGTTTTCAAGAATACTTTATTCTTGAAATCATCTTAGTTCTTCTGTGAATTAATTAAACTTTTAAAAATATCCTGTCCTAAAGTGTGAGGAGACAAATCATCCGACTCATAACTGAAAGCTTACCTTTATGCAAAATGAAAATACATTTGCAGATGGATTACACTCACTCAGAACATAAGAGCAACTTTTCTGTTGAATTTAATTTGACCAATTATCTTCTATTAACTGGCTATAACACTAGAAAAAATACTAAATATCCAAACTGTGTTAAAGTTAAGAAAATGTAATAATAGTAATGCTACTTTCTCACATCCTGTGCTTTTAGGATTCATCTATATTATAGTCTTCACTGCTTTGTGGGGAAAAAAAAAAAAAAATTATGCTGAAAACATAGCACTTGTTTCTATCTATTTTATTAGCTAATTATTAGTCTTCTTCATATCCTTCTGTTATATTGAGCCTGTTTAAGACCAAGCAGTACATTCAAGACTCTACATAGAGAGATGCAGTCAAAACAGATCATGCCCTGTACTTTCCATATGTTCTTATATCCCAGTGTGGAAATCTTTCATTCTTTGATCATTTTTACTAACTGGAAATAGAGTTTTTTTTGTTTGTTAGAGATCATGCCAGAGAATATGTTGCAAAGAAGAGAGGAGGGGAGAAGGAAGCTTGCAAGACTCTTGAATTTAAGCACTGAATAGCTTATGATTTTACAGATAAAAGGTTTCTTTGACTACAATATTATACTATCAAAATCTGGATTCTGTCATATAAACTACATATGTTCTACCATAAGATTCCAACCTTAAGTCCTGGAACTGATGAGCCTAGCCTGTTAGAAGATTTTCTATAGTTTCTGGGTTAATACAGGAATGCAGGACTATAGATTTATAGAATGATTTAGGCTGGAAGGGACCTTTAGCCATCACCTAGTCCAGCCCCCCTGCCATGGGCAAGGACACCTTCAGCTAGACCAGGTTGCTCAAAGCCCCATCCAACCTGGCCTTAAATACTTTCAGTGATGGGGCATCCATAACTTCTCTGGGCAACCTGTTCCAGTGTCTCACCACCCTCACAGTAAAGAGTTTCTTCCCTATGTCTAATCTAAATCTATCCTCTTTCAGTTTAAAACCATTGCTCCTTGTCCTGTCTTGGTAAAAAGTGTCTCTATTTTATAAGTCCTTTTTATATATTGAAAGGCAGCAATAGGATTGTCCTGGAGCTTTCCCTTCTCCAGGCTGAACAACCCCAACTCTCTCAGCCTTTCTTGATAGGAGAGGTGTTCCAGCCTTCTCACCATTTTCATGTCCCTCCTCTGTATCTGCTGTAACAAGTCCATGTCTGTGTTGTGCTGGAGGCCCCAGATCTGAACACAGTACTCCAGGTGGGGTCTCACCAGAGTGGAGTAGAGTGGCAGAATCGCCTCCTTCCGCCTGCTGGCCATTTCTTTTTAAACAGCCCAGGCAGGATACGATTGGCTTTCTGGGATGCAAGCACACATTGTCAGCTCATTTTTCATCCACCAGTATCTTCAGGTCCTTCTCAGCAGGACTGCTCTCAATCCCTTCATCCCCCTGCTTGTATTGATACTGGGGGGTGCCCCAACTCAGATGCAGGACCTTGCACTTGGCCATGTTGAACTTCATGAGGTTCACGTGGACCTACTCCTTCAAGCCTGTCAGGGTCCCTCTGCATTGTGTCTGTTCCCTCTAGCGAATCAGCTGCACCACTCAGCTTGGTGTCATCAAGATGACGCCATGTTTGAGCACTGAAGTGAAATTAATCTCGGTTTTCTACGCTGACAGAAGTACTTTCCACTGAAAGTAAAATCTTGTGCTGAACTAGTGTCTAAACTACCAGTGTAGAAAATAACTGGAATATCTTTAGGATTGATTTCTTCTTAAATAAGCATCTGAAAGGAATAGATGCTCACTGGAATATCCCTCTTCTCTCTGACTGTGTTATAGCTTACAATTGGAGTTCCTCTCCTGTCTAAGAAACCATTTGGATGCTTTTGGGCCCCTGAAGACCCTGCAAGTCTGGGCACTCTAATAGTTTCCTGGCTAAATAACCATGGGGCAGCTTCACTGTAGTATTTGCCCATTCTTACTCCACAGACAATGGGAATTCTTAGTCCTGTATCTCTGCCTTTTTAAAGGAGAGAGCTCTGTCAATTATATATTACGTCCTTGGGGTTAGACCAGGTACACCAATAGCGTGACAGATTTACATGCATCAAGTGCTTCGTGGTAGCTGCCCATGTGCAGGGTTTTTGTCCTGCTGTCAAATTCTGACATAACTGGAATATAACTGGGAGTGACTGGATCTTTGTTCCAATCCTATTTGCAAATACCTGTGTTCTTATATTGGATCATGTTTTGTGCTGTGTTTTTAGTAAAATTATCTAAGATACTGGAATGGCATTTTTATAGTGATCATCATGGCTGGGTGTAGCACTGTAGAAATGTGAAATTTTATGATAAATACTGTAGCAGATCTGTTCTTTAATCTTTGTAGTTTATGAATACCTAGACTGAATTGGTTTTATTCACTTTTTTAGATAAAATTTTACCTCTGATCATTTTAGCAACGTTTGTAACTGCCCTGATTGCTGTCCTGCTTGTGGCTGCACCGCTTATTTTCGCCCTGTATCAAGTCTACAATAAAATCAAATATGTGTTCTTTCCATCATGCCAGCCTCCTTTGAACATAGAGGTAAGATGAGATGTATTTTTCTCATTCATTAAGCAGATGTATTTTTAGAAAAATGAACAGAAAATATTACTTTGAAGTGTTTATCTGTTATCCTGTGGTCTTATGGGTATGCCAAGTTTAATTGTATAGGTTTTAACAAAGTGCAGGAATTCCTATGGAAAAAAATGGGTAGTATCAAGGTCTGGAATTCTGTGATTAGCAAATACTTCTATATGTGCAAAAGTGTTGCTAATGATCTTCCATTCCAGAGAGTGCTCATTTCTATCTACCCAGTGTGATAACATAGACCCAATATGATAATGTACTTTCACTCTTCTGTGTGAGACCAGAAATGTTTTCCTGTTGCGTTACCTGAAAGAGCATGCTCTAGCCTTTTTGCCCTCCTTTAAAACTCAGAGAAGGTGAAAATGCAAGCCCCAGTCTTTAGAGGAAATTTTAGTGTAGCAGGCAGCAAATGTTTCTACCATCTCTTGACCTAGCAGCCTGGATGGTCTCTAAAAAAGCAGATGACCAATTTCCAGCTCAGCTTGGCACAGGTAGTACTTGGCAGGGATCCTGTTCTGGAACAAACAGGGTAACACGTTAAGTGTATGTATATTTTGAAATGTAGCAAGAACTGCTTTTCACTGTACTTTCTTCTGTGTCTCTCAACATTGACGTTGACTAGTATGTGGCCTTCCTAACATGTGTCATCTCACTGAAGCTCCTAGGATATGTAGTATACAAAGCTTTCTGAGTAAATTTGTAACTTAAAACAGGTCTCATAGTTTACAAGGGCTAATCTGAATTTGATTTCTTTGTAAGGCAGCATTTTAGCTGGTTTATTCAGTAGAATGCTAGTAACAGAATTAATGCAATGCATGTTTAGAACCTTTTGTGATGGATTTGATATAAATCCAGATGTAAAGCTTGTAAGATAGAGAGCAGTGCGCTGCTGAGAGCTGTATAAGGCTTGGTATCCTGCTGCATCAGCTTGCTTTCTCTTCTTTCAAACTTTGGTTTATTGCTGATAATGATTTGTAGACTTTGCAAACGCGCACCCATCATTCCTGTGCTACCACGTGGTCTTTGAAAGTGTTCTAAATTAAGGTTTTCCTTTAGTCCTTGTATGGCCTATAATCAATGAGATGTTGCAATTATATAGACGATTGACAACTACGAACATAACAAAAGAGTTAAGATTGTTAGAGTCATTCTTCAGTGTTTGATTATATGAACGCAACTAGACTTCATCCTGACTTTGAGTATGTGAACTTAGAGAAACAAATGGCATACGATGAAAACCTCATGATGCTTCTGAATGCAGTAAACCAGATTTGTACCGCTGTGGCACTAAGCGGAGTCATTATTGAGGTATTATGTACAAATGGCCATCTCTTTCTTTTCTGCTTTTCTTTTTGCAGAGTTTTGGAGGACAGTTCTTTAGCAGTCCTTATCTGTCAACTAAAGAAGAACCAATAGAAAATTGTTCCATAATTGAGACTATCATCACAGAAGAAATAAATCAAATTGATTTTAAAGACCACAAACATTCTAAACAGAGCAGTCGAGATTCAGGAAATTATTCTAACGATGACGATACTTCAGGGAGCAAAGCATCAGAAGAAACGCTAGAAAAGGAAACAGTATAACTTTTAAGTGCTTATTATGCTGCCAGTCCCATGTATGAATTTTATTTTCTTAAAACTTTTTTATTATGAATATCACAACCAAAGGAAGACAGTGTGAATTTGGCATCTTTGTCTTCAGGTTTCCACATCTGCACTTTGTTAGTGGAAAGCCACATACCTTCTCTGCTGCAAGCTGACTGGAGTTAAAACACAATTGACTCCTCACACCTTAGACCATTTTGACTGACTTTTCATCATATGATAAAAAGAATGCCATCTGCATGAAGAGGATCAGATCTGTACACTTTATATACTTGAACCTGATAACCTCAGTGAAAGAAAGCCTACTCTGTTCCACAGGAGGAGTTTTGTGCTGTCTTAGAGGTTTGTTTTGAATGCCAGTGTGTACCGTGACAGAAGCCTTAAATTCCAGTATTGAATCTTACGATGTTTACACAGGCAGAGGGAAATTGGTGCCAGATACGATTTTAAGAACTTTTCTAATGTTCTCTTCCAGCCCCTTTGGGGCAGTGCTTCTTGGCTCAGCAGGTTTAGAGCAAAAGATGCAGAGACCAACAGTAGCCTCAGTGAGGTTGCTCCTCTGAGCCTCCGTGTAGAATTCATTGTGCCCACGGCTGTGGGATGCTCCCAGTGCCCCCTTGCCTGTTCATGTATCTGTGTCCCTGCACCAGGGTGCTCTTCTCCCACAGCACTCAGTAATCTGGGCAAGTATGGATAGGGGAAAAGGCAGGGTTCACTTCACTTTACTATGAAGAAAAATTTCATAGCAGAAGCTCTTTGTAAACAGAGGTTGGATCAAATTGTTTTGTGCTGCATTTAGGATAAAAAGCAACAAATGTCCAAGCCAGATGTGCACTGTAAGAAGAAACTAAAGAATACCGTTACTTTAAATGACAAGGCATGTTAAGAGGCATATTCTTGTTAATATTTTTTTCCTTATGACTACATAACCAGAAATGTAAAATACTCTACTTCTAATTGAATTGTATTTAGAAATGTGAATCTTAACAAGGAGGAAATTTATTTCTGTAATTAGAAGGAATTTAGAAAATGCCTTTTAACAGAACAGTGAGGATGCTTGTCATTCAGAGCCTTTTCAGCTTAGTCTCATTTTGCCAACAGACTTTTCTTTGTCCAAATTATAAGGATATGCTGCAATAATGTTTCAATTTGCATGCTATTTTCTTCTGAATTAATTTTAAAAGTAGCTTATTTTTTATGAAGTCAATTTAGAGTAAACTGGTTTTGAGTTTCCTATGGGCTGTTGTTTATTGTAACAAGCAGCTGTTGGTGTTTATATATTTTATTTTTTTTTTAATTTTTGAAGATGTGATCTAATTTTATAATTTTTATGTCCTTGTGTTCATTGAAGAACATAATAAATTTTGCACATTTACGTCTTTATTCCTTTCTCGATTCTATATAATTTTGACAGTGACAGTGAAGCTGAGGAAGTTCCCCTGAGTCTTTAGTTACTGTCCTTCCTAAAAAATTATGTGAAGAATATCAGCTATACATTTAATTAGGGTTTATGTTGGGAGTGTTGCATGATTTAGACAAATCAGCAAAAAAGTGCTAATTCATTTTCTCAGTCAGGACTTAAGATGAGAACTCTGAACATGAGCATTCCAGCCTTTGTGGTCTTTGGTAAATAGCTTCTGTCTGTGAATTCTTGCAAGATACTTAAACGAAAGTATGAAGTTGTCTGTATTTGTGTGGTCTCTTCAATATCATCTAAGTTTGCTGTGAGGCTGCAACTTGTTTATGCAGCTGTTCTTTGTGATTTATGCTGTAGCTGACCTTCCTGGATGTGTTTTTTTTCCTGGACAACTTCAATTTCAGTCTATTTTTCTTGGTTTTGATGTACTTCTACAGTAGTTTGGGGACATATTTTCATTTTGGGGTTTTCAAAGGTAATACTATTCTAAACATGTTTACTAAGTAAGATGTGGTGCTTTTTGGGTTTTGATTTTTTTCCTTGCTCACATAGGGAAAATGTTTCATCTGATATTTCAACAGCAAACTGTGAGATATTTTGATTACTGTTTTCTGTGACAGAAGATTTTATTTTCCTCCTGGAGTTTCAGCACTCTGGAAGAAAGCTATTTAATGTGAAAGATTTCACTGTCAGGTTTCAAATGATGGCAAAGCAGTCTACAGTGAATGTTTCTGAAGTAGGCAGAATTCATAATTTGCAGACAATCCACAGTTTTCTTCAGAGTGTAGATGCAAATGAGCAGTAATGAATGTTTGGTTATAAGATGGATTATAGAAAATCTTGTATCAGTTATTTTTAATGTTGCCAGAAACAGCAAAAACTACAGTTGTAAGATGGAAATACTCATTCTTTTTATACAATATCTAATACTTAAACTGGAAAATTAAGTTCCTTAAATGCCTGAGGCATTCTCATTCTGTTGTTTCAGATGTATCCAGAAATACTAGAAAAATAATTTGACAGAACTTCTACAGTTAACTTTCTAAGAACAGTTTATTACAGTGCATAAAGGAACTTTGTTTAAATGTCTTTTTTCAATTTCTAAAGTCTTTATACGGAGTAAGACTCTCAAAGTGTTTTTTCTTTTTCCTTGGTCAAAATATTTTCTAACAATAGAAAGCTAATCTTTACTGTTTGGTACGGAAGAAGTCTGAGGAGGAACTACATTTGACTCTTCACTGAAATTATTCAGTGGGATCAGATACAGCCCTATTAATTGAACACTTTCAGCTAGACATTGTAGAGTTTGTCAGTATTGGTAGTAAAAATCACAAGTGCTTCTAGTTTCAAAAACACTGGATTTGATTAACTTGCTTAACTGGTGTTAATATTGTGGAATATGTGCAATATAATCAGCTTTAAGACATGGTGTAGGGAAGGGCAATGAAGCAGAAGTTTCCCATCATGGGATTGTTAGCTCATAGGAAACCAGCATCTGGTAATGATTTTGCATATTAGGTCTCACATGCTGTGAATTTCCCATGACTTCAGCTTTTGGAATGGATTTTATTAGAATTGGTTTAGATATATATTATTTCAGAATCGTATACTTGATGTTGAAACCTGGGTGAGAACATACAGATAATATAGTAGAGAACCCCTCTGGTGGTAAATCTTTATGAGATATTGGATCATTTTTGTAGGGAGGTGTTACTGAATGGTAGTTGTGGTGCCATTAGCACTCGACTGTACTTTTTACTGAAGTACTTGGTATATTTATTAGTGTTATGTACTGCTGTTTGGCAGTGGGACTTTATTTCAAGGGAAAAAATCTGAAGATTCACAACGGTAGGTTTGTTTCTCACTTTACGAGGAATTTCAATGTCTCTTGGGTGGGGGGAAGCAGAGGAGATCTGCAGAGGGGGAATTGGAGTAGATGGCTATGTTATATTCTTCCTATCCATACAAGGGTTTTTTGAGTGTGTGCCACTGATGATTTTCACTTGAGAAGAAATTCATAGGTGCAGTTGTACCTGGTAATGGAGCATTTGATGTAAATGAAGAAATGCAAGTAAGTCTTGGGGCATGTATGCCGTCCTTAGGGATTGATGACTTTAATGATCTACCTTTACTGAGCACTGGTGAGGCCACACGTGGAGCACTGGGTCCAGTTCTGGGCTCATCAGTACAAGAGACATATGGACATACCAGAGAGCCCAGCAAAGGGCCACAAAGATGATGACAGGACTGGAGCATCTCTCCTATGAGGAAAGGCTGGGAGAGCTGGGACTGTTCAGCCTAGAGAAGAGAAGGCTCAGAGGGATCTCATCAATGTATATAAAACACCAGAAGGGAGGGTGCAAAGAGGACAGAGCCTTAAAACTCGACCCTTAAAATTCACTGTACTCTTAACTAATATCCCTTTTTAAAAAAACAACATGACATTGTGGGCAGTCAAGACAAATTATTTTATTTAGCTTCTTGGAAAGTATTTTGGCAAACTGTACACTAGGAAAATGTGTATTGTCAAAGTATCTTGATTTCACAACAGAATCCAAAAGATCTTGAAATCACTGAACAGAGAAGCTGTTGCCTTGTTCTCTTTGCACCGGAAACAGCTGTAATACCAGGAAATCCTAATTTTAGTATAGATAGATACAGACTGTGGGAATTTATTCAGCGATGTTGAATTGATGGTGCCAAAATGACCATCTAAGCATCTGTTAGTAATTGCAAAATTACTGTAATAAATTACTGTAATTAGTGGAAGTTACCACCATATAAGCAACACATGATCTAGTTAAATCTGATAGGGAATGGCATAGAATCAAAGAAACTTCTGCTTGACCATGTACCAATGTTTTGTCATGGAGACACAAAACTTGAAAAATCCTATACTTTTAACTAGTTTTCTTTTAGGTGCAGTTTCTGGAATCAGAAATAATACCATACTTAGTACCAGATCCAATTCTGTTGCCTTGCTGATGCCTTTTTCCTGAGACAGCAAAGGCAAGCATACTGAAAAAGAAAATGGTGTGGGTGGCAGCTTTGCTTAGTTTCCAGTAATTATATTCCCTTTCCTTCATCGAGTTTCACTTATTTACTAAACCTGCTAGGTATTGTTATCCAATCACATAAGAAGTGAGGGGTTTTTTCCTGGCATACCTTTCTAGAAGCAGTGTTAGTACCTAAAGTTTTGAGCTCCCTCTGCTGGGCTTGTGACAGCAAATTAAAAATCCTCACCCAAGAGTTAAGGTAGGACAAGGACAGGAGCAATAAAGCCGTTGGTTTAAAGTATATCAGAATACTGAGTTTTTAATTTATTTTTTTTCTCTCCTCTATTTTCAATGAGACTCAAGGTCAGTGTATAAATGTATAAGTTTGTTTAAAAACACTTCTTTTTAGCTAATGACTTCTGAAAGAAACCTGTACTTTATGTATGGCAATTATCTCTCTGCTCTGCACATAAGTATCAATGACAAAAAGGTTATTATTTAATCTGTAATACCAAATGGAGAGCAGGCCACAGCTGTTTGTCAATTATTTGAACATCGTGTGGCTGCTTAGGCATGTCTTGGCCATTTGTATACTGCCTCATAAGACTTTTAACTCATTAGTGGATCCTCCAGCCTTGTTTCTCTGGGGATATTCACTGAGGTCTCTGATATTAACTCTTCTTGAAATAAATGTCCACAATCCATTCCCTCTAGCACAGAATCCCTGAGTCCTGCACATTTAAACTGGGTTAGACTGATGCATATGTAGATCCATATTAGCTGATACTTTAAACACTTCTCAGCTCTTTTGTTTCAGCCGTGTAATTTCCTTGGGGTTTTTGGGGGGTGGGGGGGTCTGATTTAGCATTTCTATGGAAAACCCAGGGTAGCACTAAAACTTTGGAAAGAGGTCTCCTTCCAATAAAAGCTTTCAAGTTTTTGTGAAATGATTTGCAGTGTGCCACAAGGTGTATGATGAAGGAAATTAAGTTTCTGTATTCATTAATACTGTAATAGGTTTAATGTGTGTAGTTCACTGTTAGCTTTGCCAGTTTCTGTCTGTTTTTACCCTTTTCTACCCCTCTATCTCAGAACTCACTCCTGCCTGGCTGCTGGAGTCCTGGGGTCCCTGTCCAGGCTGAGGGACGTGGCTACTACTCTCCTGTTTGCAGGTTCAACCAGTAGCAAAGCTGAGCCACTTGTCCCAGGGGGGACATGCAGAGGGCACTGCCATGGCTGGTTACACACACTGCCACACCTCCTCCTGCCTGCTGATTAGTCCAGCCTGGAGTTTGCTAGCGAATACACATGTGCACCCCATGCACACCAGGCTTAGGGAAGATACAGGCTTGGGTCCTTCCCCCCAGTCTGACTACAGGAGCTGGTGTCAAGTCCACTCTCGCACACAGCTCTCACCAGTAGCTGGCACTTAGTCCTTGCCATACACATGGGATAGAGAACAAGATTCCACAGAGAAATAAATAGTTAAGAAAAGATTTAATAATATGACATAAGACGATAGGACAGACTGCGATGATGAGGCACAGGGCTCAGCCAGAGGAGCCTACAGGCTGGCCCTGTTTTACATGCAGCCAGCCCCTTTCATACCCTTTCCTGTCTACCCCCTTTGTTCCTTCCTGCTCCCCCTTCCCTCTGCACGTCCTCTGACGGGTTTGTACAGCTCTGTTGATTCTTGAACACCTCCCAAGCAGGTTCACAGTCTTAACTCAGTTGTGAAGTCTAGGTGGGGACTTTCCGGTCCTGGGAGTGGTGCCTGTAGTTTCTGGAGAGCCCATCTATTAGCATAAGTGGTGAGGTTTGTTTTATCAGGTCTGTGGCTCTGCATACTTTGTTTCCAATTTCCCTATTTTTCCCTTAGTTTCCTAATTAACAAGGTCCCTGATCAGATAACCTTGCTGGAATAGCTCCTGGACTAGATACCCTTAAAGGAGCAGATATGCTGCTTCCACATAACCTTATACTGAGAAGGTAATTCATTTCAGAATATACAAAACAAACATATACTGAGCTCCCAAGCATCCAGACATTCGCAGGAGGTTGTCATATAAGCAATCCTGGAAAAGGTCAAGCCATAAGACCCTACTTGATGTCCCAAGAAAGCTGGCATTTTGAATCGAAAGGTCTTTTACAGTGCATGTAAAATGTACACATAAACTTGCAGAAAAATTCCTGCTAGGTGAATTACTCGTTTGTGCCCTGGCAGGATCTAAGGTGCTACCACCCTCCAGTCATCCCCACTGTCAAACCTGTGTGTCCCTGGCCCTTGCTATTATGCAACTTGTGAGCTTTTTTGAAAGGCCAGAAAGGAAAAAAAATGGGGGGGATTTCATAGCTCTGTGTGATAGCATGTCTCCCTTCCTGCACATGATAAAGATCATAGTGAGCAGGCAGTTTCTTATCTTGCATTGAAGTAAAACACATATGAGAGAGTTCATAGTTGGAAAGCTGAAAAATCTTAAAATATGTTACCAGTTTTGCATCTTTCTCCTATGGGAATGATGATACCACAAAACTTCTTAATCTTTCCATGAGAGGATCAGAAAGACTTTTGTTAAATCATCCCTTCTCAATAAATGTGTATGGCACACGTACACACATACATACACTGGCGCATCTGCCTTCCTCTTGAGCATGTTTTCCACTGAACGTTTTCAGGAGTTCATTTCCTCCTTTGAGTTTACAGGCCCTATTCCTGCCAATGAAGCCCCAGAAAACGTCTGTTTTCTCACTGCAGCCAGCCTGCAGGACTGGGGCCCTGCTCCTTTTTTTTAACTGGTGCTAACATTAAGGTTGTAAATGTATAAATTGGATACAATCTGAATTCTCCTTCAAATACACCCCTGGATTTCCAGTGACACTGAGCAACCTACACGTACGTGCTGTATTGGCTAGACTATTCTTTACCCTGGCTGCATCACTCATTCCTGTCCATACATGCCCTATAAATTTATAAAAGGAGCAGCGTGCACCTCCTCTCAGTTCTTTTGAATTTCTTGACTGAGTCATAGCAAATTTCCTTTGATGCCTTCCTAGCAAACTGCCTTATTTTTTTGTAAGGCCCTTGTTGACCTCTTAAAAGCTGCTTTACTTCTCTGGTATGACCAGTTTTCCTTCATCCCCCGCTTTCTCTTCATACTGATTCTTCTGCATGAGTTCTGCTGCTCTGAAACTTTGGCTGCCTAGAGCCATGTTTCTTGCAGTAGGGGAAGGGGCTCCTCTCCTGCAGAGCCACTGCCATTTCCTTTGGTGTTCTGACAAAGAACACAGAGCATGAGTTGTATTACCAGCCTGGCTTTTCAACTAAAGCTTGAGCGTGCAAGCGATGATGGTAGCAACTAACAGTCATGACTAAAGTTTCTGTGGTGTTCTCTCCAGAAAACAGCAAGGAGACTTTCTTCACTCTTTTGGGGTGGCCTCAGAGTTACCTCTCTGCCTACAGTGACTACAGGAGAGGGTCACCAGAGCTCCAGGTCCTTTTGTGTTATATCTACAGCCGTAATTTCCTATCTGCTCATGCATGATCAAAGGCAAATGGCTCAAGTAATGCTCCTTGTCCCTGTGTCAGAGGCCATAAAGGAATGCCATTGCCAATATGTAAAGCAGTGTCCTTTCTCTACTCACAGGATCAATCTGTTTACATTGCCGAGAAACTCTATGAACTCTGTATCAGATACTAGAGGTCTGGATGCATCTTTGGCAGAAAGTGGGGTTCTCCCAGTGCCTTCAGCTTCCCTGCTAGATCAAGTGCTGTAACAGTTGTCCTTTAGAGACTTTCTCGGCCACAAATTACTGTTTTTAAGCGCTGAGGACTTACTATTTGCAGAAAATAATATCTAGCAATTAGAATTAAGTGCTTTGATAGGACAAGGTTTTTACAAAAAACTTTTAAAGTTTTGAATCCTACCTCTAGGAGAAAAAACACTTTCTGCCCATACTGTGTATCTGCTCTTTTGTGAAAACTTTCTCCTACAGAAGCCTCTGAGATGTAAGCAGAATTTTTGTTAATGCATCAAATTAGTTCAGCCATATTTGCACTGCAGCCCTTGACTCTAAAGAACTTTGGAGAGTAACCTAAAGGACACAAATCAATACAGTTTTCTCAGCTTTAGTCACAGGTTCCCTTTTAGAGACATCCCAAAGGATGCTGCAGTAAATGTCTAATCACATTTGGCAGACTGTAATGTTGAACAAATAGATGCCATTTGGTTATGATGTTTATAACTAACTTAAAGCATTACCATTTCCAAACCCATCTTGCCTAGTTCTTTTTCAGGAACCTTACTCAATCTGCCGTTGGAGGAGATTCTCATAAGTAATATTGCTCAGTCTGAGAGTGATGGATTCATCAGGGAGGTATAACAGTCACTATTTCCTGGTTAGTTCCTGAATGAGTGGTAGTTTGAGGCTTATTTTAGATATCAGGAACCTAAGTGCTTTTATCTACATATCTTAAAATTTGGTGCAGTTATTTTGGCATCTGTAATCTCAGTAAAGGGATTAATTCACATCTCGCAATCTGTAAACTGTGTATTTTGACATCACATCTAAGTCTTGTATCAGAAGTGTCTTTGCTTCATAGTGGTCCCAAACCTTTCCTAATTTAGAGTCACATCCCTTGCTTTGACTTTCCATGAATGCACAGAGAGAGCAAAAGGGGACCAGCTGAATGGGATGACAGGCTGAAATTCCTCCCCTCAGAAAACAATCAACTCAACATTATCTTGAAAGTCCTGGTCTTTGTTTTGCTCCCCTCCCACTCCTTGGTTCACCAGTTGCATGGCTGCCTTGTTTCCCTGGGAATACACCTTGTGAGACTGAGTGCTTGAGTCCTCTATGCTTCAGAAGACGCTTATGTTGCAACCACTGTGCTTGCAGTTAAAGCTGACCAAATATTTCTTCCCCATATCACAGGACATCATAGTCAGGGAATAGTACAGAATATCACCATGTTACACTGACAGGAAAGTGGAGTGTGATCCCCTTAACCATGCAAAACTGTATAGCAGTAGTCAACTTTTAGATCTATTTTGCACCCAGAGTTTCATTGATGGACTTCATGAGAGTGTTTTCCCTGCTGAACTGGACATTCAGAAAACGTGTTTGTTTTAAAGCACATTTCACAGCAATGAACAGCTAAAGATCAAGATCTTTGCCTCAGAGGTCAATAAAAATTGTAAACTGGTCTCTGCCTGCATTCAGCCATTCTGCTTTGAAAAGCCAAGGTGTGAATTCTCCCCAGGTCTTATGTCACCAAATGAGGTTAAGTCAGGACAGCAGTGGGCTCTGTGGGTGCCCATAGAGCCAACATAGTTTTGGTATCGGGATCTCATGAGGCTTTCCATGTGAAAAATTTGGTCTCTGTCTTTGCTTCCAGATATTCCATCAATTTGCCAGGCCAAATTCTTCACCTGAATCTTAGTGTATACCTCATCACTTGGATGCTGCAACGTTTAGACAAATACAACCATGCAACTCTCCCTCCAAAAAAAATTTCCTAAAGAGCAACAAACTGTCCCCAAAAAAGCCTATACAGCAAAATAGTTGACATTCGCAGACTTAGGTTCAATTATGTCCCTATCTCCAACTCTGTCCCAGGCTTTTTAATGTGGTCACTGACTGTATTTGCCCACAATATAAATGTATATGTTAGACGAGAACTGAAAGGAGAAAGACAAGTTATTTACATGCAATTGTTTTCGGACGCTTATGTTTTCTAGAGGTGCTTTTGTAAGTCACCTCCCAGTGCTGCAAGCCTTCCATTACCAGAAATAATATTTGATGAGGTAATATGCCTTAGGGTGAGCTCTTCCAAGAATTACTTATGGAATTAATCTGTTTCTACATCCTATCCCATCCCCTTGAAAAGTCCCACATCAAAAACTATCTTCCAAACAAGTCTACATCTAAATGTCAGTATTTGTGGAACTTTTTTTTTTTCTATCACTGTGATCTTTTTGTTAATGCAACTATTTACAACTATCAACTATCAACTAATGCCCATTACATTAACAATCAATTTCAGACACTGAGACATGCCTTGTCTTAGAAATAATTATCTGGAGGACAAGTTTATTTATAGCAGATGTGGGGTGTTTATCTACATAAGCACATCTCTGTTTCTGCTGCTTATGTAAACTGCTCTAAGTAGGCATGCCGTGACTAACTGATCATACTTCCTCTCTGTTTCTAGGAGACTTTATTTCATCAGTTACTGTAAATGAATCCCTAAAGCTTTTTTTTTTTTTTTTTTTTTAAGCAACACAGTATGCTGAAATGCACGCACCACAATGGGCTCAAATCCATTGGCCTCCAGGAAAGTCTGTTCTAGTTGTTCAATTCATGAGTAAACATCTAAATAAGGCTCTAATTCAGAATATGCAAACAAGATCGAGGGAGAGGGGTGTTTCTTTTTTTTTCTATCTGATCTTTTCATCTTCTCTCCTTTTGACAGCCACAAACAGTACAACCTGAGCCTCTTATGGGTACAGCTTGCTGCTGTCCCTCTGAGTGGGAGAAGACAACCTGCAGAGAGTTTAGTGGGGCCAAGCTCCTGCTGTAATACCTTTGTATTAAATACTAAGCAAATAAAACATTTCCTACCTTTTGCTAACTGATATGTCCTGTGATTAAAAACACTTCCCCGTGCTACAAGATTGGAATGCAAAGCATGACAGCATCAGCTTTCCAATTGAAACTCAAAAGCTAGCTAAAGCACAAAGCAAATCTCTTTACTGGTGTGACATGAGTTTCCTTAACTCTCTTTTTTTCACTCTATAAACTTCCCTCAGAACAGCTCAGAGAAATAATGTTTTCCCCCTGAGGGCTGACCTGTAAAGCTTCACTTCACATGACTCAGGCATTTTCTGGTTGTGCAAGGCTGTGGGAATCCCCTTCAGTCAGCATCAGAGCCTTTCTGCATGGTGGTGCTGAACTAATGAATTTCCAAACTAGTGCATATCTGTCTCACTGCTGGAGCTGCTGATTTCTGAGAGATGATGAAGAACATCAGGCTCAGGAGAGAGCTGGTGGAGAGTCAGACTCCTCAAGGTGGGTGCTGGCCTGGAAAACCTATGCCCACGTGTTTACCTTACCATGGGCTGCTGCCAGTCACCAGAATACCAAGTCTGGGGAGGGTCACATGCAAACTCGAGCACTTCTGACGCTCCCCGAGGCTGGAGCAGGGTCCAGAGCACTGCTGGTAGCTGTGGGTGCTCATGTGTCCTTGCAGGGTGAAGTCTATTCTACCCAGCATTTCCTTCTGAGCACAGGCATTGTTGCAGCCCCACTGCCACGATGCTGGCTGCCTGGGCAGCGCTTTGCACATGCTTTTTCTCCCAGTTGCTTTGCTGGCTCTTTCCCAGTTGTGGATTCTTTTCCCCTTTGCTCTCCCTCCCCTTTTTCAAGAGGAAGTGTCAGAAATGCATCCTGCAGCAGCTGGAGGAACATAAAGACAGCTGGAAGAGGAGAACAGATACAGGGGCTAAAGAAAAACTGACTGAGATGAGAGCTGTCCCATGGGGGACCAAGACTTAGCTGGCTGTGTCAAGGCGCAACAGAAAGAGAATAAACAGATGTTTATCAGCTCTTTAGCACCACCCCAAATCACCTCTTTCCATGCATCTGTGAGTAGACAAAATACTTGTTCGTACATCCAAAGACAGAGGGTGGTGTATACAGGATGTGTGAATGCAAAAATGCAATATAATCTTTATGTCCGATATCAAGATATTAGGAGTATTTTTTTAATCTTGTGATTTAACTTTTGAACTATTCGATGGTAGCACCTCTGCCTTTGCAGGTTGGGAATAAGTGCATGGGAAGATAAAGAGCTTGACATCATCCATTTGCTATGCAATGATGTTTCCCATTACAAACCCCTTATGAACAGAAGTGGGCTGCAGAAGGTTAGTCTGTCAGGTGCTGGGGACCAGAATGATGCCAGAACAGAGTTAAAAATTTACAGGTAAAAACTTCTAGGCTGAGTGAACATATAATGAACTGGTCTGAAACCAGGATAACAAGAATGGAAGGCCCCTAAGATTAAAAGATGGAATGACCTCAAAGGTTAAAATAGAGTTAGAGCTACCACAAAAGAAAAAAAGAGTAGTAGAGGAGCTACCACAGCAAATTTTGCAGGGAGAGGCTTTGCATCTGAACACACCAGTACAGTTTTCCTATAAGATTTTTTTTTTTTTTTTTTTCCCCCCATGTTAGGCCAGTATCAGACAACTCAATTACATTTCTCTTCCAGGAAGATTAAAAATCATAGCAGCAAACACCATGAGTTGGAAGTAAAGAGGGAAGAGTTTGAAGAGATAGTTTTTGTCAAAGTGAGTCATGAATGCATCTAAGGCTTGGAGACGTATAGTTTAAATAGGAGTGGGCTGCCTGGTGTGTGTTTACTTTTGTTTCCTGTTCTCAGTACATTTGTATACTTTGCCTTTGTACTGTACCTTGCCAGTGTCTGTAAGTTCATACTACTCGAAACATCATCAGAGTAAATACTGCTGTGGGAATAGAACAGAAGATTGGTGAGGATTGTGAACACGCTCAAGTAACCTGCACCTGGGGTGTCAAACCCCACATATATCACACTACTAATTGTTGCTTAGTCTTGTGTGTTTGACAAGTAGAACACCTGCATTTAGATAACACGGGCCTGTGATAGACTCAGAGGCAACCTTTTCCAAAACATGCTTGAGATTTCTGCCCTGCTGTGGGAAAGACCAAAGCACAGTGGAAAACTGCTGCCTGCGAAAAATCCTTGATATATAGGTGATAGCAGCAGGCTTGGAATCTCTTGCTCTGACTCTAGCAAGGACCGAGCTCCGTGGTCCTGCATTCCCACCTAAGTGCCTCTGCCCCAGGTCCTGCTGTGGAGATCCCCTGGTTCACGAGGTAACAAGAATAAATTTGCTCTTTGTATTTTTATCCATGGTTTCATGGTGGTTCCTTCAACCTGCCTGTTTCGGCTCACACACTTTGGCGTCGTCAGCAGGATCCAGAAACAGCCATGTTATGGTTGAAAAAGAAGTCAGGGACTGGGAAGGCCATGTCAGTGATTCCTCATATTCCAGGATGGGGCAGTGATTACCCCCCAGACAATTGAAATGGCTATGCATGGATTGCCATGGAAAGCAGCATTGGATTCTTCCCACTTGTTAGAGGGGAGATTGGAATGGTTATTAGTAACTGGTCTTAGAGCTCTTGACCATGAAGTTGTTGCATTACGGAATAAAGCGAGAGAATTGAAAGAGGAAGTCAGGACTTTACAAGACGCAAAAGTGATTGCACAAGAAGCAATTATTATTCAAGCAGAGTGGTGCTACGAGCTGCAGGATAATATAGAACAGTTGGCAGCATGTATCACTAATAAGAAAAGGGAGAAATATGGAAAAAGTAAGATTTCGATTTCTGAAATTTGTGCTCTCTCCATGAAACAGTCATGGGATCCCAAGGAATGAGGTAGAAATATTCAGAGTAAATCCTTGGACCCTGAGACTGAGTTTGAATTTGATCTGGACCTAAAAGACAGGGAGGTGGTGGAAGCACGACCCCACATACAACTGATAGGGCAGCAGGAACAAGTGGATGGGGGGAGCCAGATTACACATACACTCCGAAACAGTTAAGGGAAACTGGGGCTGTAATTTCAGAGCCATCTGTTTGGGTGGTGAATAAAGGAAAGCTGGCAAACCCAAAAGGAGTTAGAGAATGGTTGATAAAGAAACAAATATGGAATGATTTTGTAGAAGCCAGTATGCCACGATCAGAAATAGGTGGGATCATATTATCAGAAATGTTTTTCCAGTGGCAAAACTTAGCATTTATGCAAAAAAGCCGACCACCTCCAGCCCCACCACCAACTGCACACCCACCCTCCACCCCTCCTGCTACTGCAATGCAAGACACTACCTCGCAAATGACAAAACAGCGGAAATTAAGGTTTGGCAGGTCCCCCAGAACTGCCACTGCTGTAGCTTCTTACTGTGAGGGGGACTGAAGCCCTTATGTTCCTTTAACTATAGAGTAGTGGTCAGGGGGATTTACATGTACTAGCTCTGGTGGATATTGGAGCTGAAGTTGCTGTATTGCATAGTGATATTAATAATAAAAAAGTCACATCACAGATTTGTGGACTGGGGGGAAATCTGACCCCTGCCCTCCCAGATAAGGTTACCTTAACAACAGGAAATGCCATGCCATTTACCACAAAGGTGTTAATTGCCCCAATTAAAGAATGTATCTTGGGTATTGATGTGTTGGCAGGACAAACAGTTGAAACTTTAAATGGTCACTTCTGCTTCAGAACTTTGCAAGTGGGATTTGCCATTTGATCTACAACTGTCTTGCGTAGATTCCCGAAGAGGGATCCTGTTGTGCTGCCTTTGCCTGCCAAGTTGGCAACTGCAAAACATATCATATTCCAGGGGGTGGGGAGGAGGAAATTACTCAAACCATCCAGGCACTTCAACAAGTGGGAGTCGTTAGAGAAACTATGACTGCTTTTAGTAATCCTATTTGTCCTGTTTGAAAATCAGATGTCACTTGGAGAATGACTGTAGATTATAGAGAATTGAATAAAGTCACCCCTGCACTTGCAGTTTTGGTACCAGACATGGTTACTCTTGTAGAAAAAATCAGCAAAAATTTACAACCTTGGGGAGCGGTGATAGAATTTGCTAATGTTTATTTTCGATATCCTTTGCTTCAGAAAGCCACGGCCAGTTTGCCTTTACCTGGCAACAAAAGCAATATACTTTCCAAGTATTGCCTCGGGGATACAAACACAGTCCCCCCACTTGCTACCAAATGCTTGTAGCTGATGTTGATCTATGGTCAGGTACTATTACTGTTTACCACCATACTGATGATCTATTAATGATAAACAATTGATTATAGTTCATCTTGAATAGATAAAAGCAGAACGTTGGGGATGTCTTGCTCTGATGCTAGCAAGGACTGAGCTCCACAGTCCTGCATTCCCGTCTACGTGCCTCTGCCCTGGATGCTGTTGCAGAGATCCCCTGGTTTGCGATGTAACGAGAATAAATTTGCTCTTTGTGTTTTTATCTGCGGTTTTGTGGTTGTTCCTGCGACCTGCCTGTGTTGGCTCACACAAACATAGATGAATTCTGGTGCCTGTTAAACATTTTTGGTCATTTGCAAATTGGGGAGGATTCTTCTTTTTTATCTTCTTCCTTTTTTGTTGTTTCTTAACTGAGTTAGCCATGGTTCTTTACATGAGATGCCTAGAAGAGGAGTAATGGAGGAATACAGTGAAGGTGGTTGATTACCCTCTTGGACCACTGCGGTCCCAAAGTTGTTCAACTACCAATCACTACCTGATGCATGAGGTGTCTGAGTCTTACAAAGGATACATTTCACCTCTGTGTTATTTTTGGAGAAATTCCTTATCTCTGTAGATTCAATTTTTTTTCAAGGTTCTGTGCTGGAAATTTGGCTGCAGCAAAGTGATTGCCTTGATATTCATTAGCTGTCTTCTAATGAGTTGGTTTCAGTTTTACAAAGGTGAACGCAAGCATCCACATATAAAATCCCAGCCTTGCCAGTTGTTAGAGTAGTAAATTGTTTACATTTGTGAAATACACCCAAACCTACTTTCTATGTCAATCTATTGCTGTTATGTGCCATAAGAATTTTCTTTTTTTTTTTCTACACTTAACACTTCTCAATGATTTTCTTTTTAAGAGCCAGTAACTTGCAGTGATAGATCGAGCTATTTCTCCTCTGAAATGTATTTCCTTCTACCTTCACTTGCTACCTTTTACTTTCTCATGCTGATAGCTTTTAGTGAGGGAAAGGGGCCAGCAAGAAAAAATAATTTCACCCTTACTTTCTGATTTGACATTATCTTTGCTTTTTGCTCACTAAGCTCAAAGAAAAGAAAGCTATATGTAATTATCTCTGAACTCCTGTAGGTTCTACAGATTTCCTGAGTTAATTAATATTTTTTCTTTTGGAGTTGATTGATAGGATCAGATGTTGCATTGACTCCAGTTCTCTCTTCCCTCCATCTTTATTAAATCACTATTTATTCTCAGTTTTATCCTCTCTTCAGCTCTCCTTCAGCTACCAGTTTTAGGAAGTCATCCCTCATCCACTAATGGCGAAACCCACACATTTCATTAACCTTTTCTCATGAAGGCAAACCAGTCATTTTGACTTCCCTCCTAACAGCCTGGCAGACTGTAAGAGAGTAATTTCTTGAGCTTTGACTTAATAGGAAGCTCAAGGTAAGAGGGAGATCAGCTGGAGCAAAACCAAACGCCTGCAAAAGTTTCCTGTCCGGTTTGGCAAAGGGAAAACACACGTGACTGGTCGTTCCTCTAACAATTACAGCAAATATGCATCTTTCAGTGCAAGGGCAGAAGGAAACCCTGATTCAGAATTCACATTTTGAGTTGCTCTTTAGTATACCTAAGTTTCCTCTGTGAATCAAAATCTCATTAATGCATGAATTAGAGATGCCACCAAAATTAACATGGACATGCTGGTTTTCCTATTTAAGTTTCATTGTTAGAAATTCCCAATGGCTTTCCCAGCTACCTGCTTGGCTACCTGCCTACCACCAGACATGCTCCACAGGTCATGCTAACAGTGCATGACCAAAATTCCTCCACTGGCTTCAGACATCATTATTAAAGGATGTGTATCTCAGCACAGGCCTGGCACTGGGGAAATCCCAAAGTGAACCTTGTAGAGTAAGGGGTTTCAGTAGAACAGTGCTGCTCAACTGAGAGAGTTGAGTCATTCTTCCCAGAAGGGTTCAAAAAGAGGTCAGACATGTTAAGTGCAGAGAAAACAGACTAATTCTGTATTCTGAATTACTTTAATCTCTACTGTCCCCTTCTAGTCCATTTTATTTGCACAATCAACGAACCAAACAACCAGTTGGCTTTTCAGCATTTGCTTTTTTCCCCTCTCCTTTGTTTACAGTCCTTTCTAGCTGTCGTCCTTTGTGTCAGTGTTAGAAGGCTTTGACTGGGATTCTGGCCCATTTTTACTGTACCTCCCTGCAAAAGGAGGATCTCTGCCCTGAAAGCTTGCAATTGGTAAGAGCAGGCCATACGGGGCTAAAAGAAAGGATGGGATCTCTCTTTTCATTGAGGAAGAGCTGAATTACAGCAAAATCAGGTGATTCATTCAAGCTTGCTTGGCAATCAAAGCTGCCCAGCCCTTGCCCAGTGCTCTGGATGGAAGGTACTCTTACCTACAATCACCTCCTGTGATTGGCAACCTGATGACAGCGGCGGTGTAAACTTTGCTCAGCAGGCTTTCAGGTGGCCAAACATCACCTTTATTAATGTGAATTAAAGATGTTTTAAGTACCCTAACTCTGCATGGTTTCCTCTGCTGGCAGTCCTGCCGGTCATAGCTCTGCTGAGTGCCCAATTGCGTACTAATAAAATGTATTTTCTATCTTAAGTGTTAAGAGGGAGTATTTTGACTCTGTTCAGGAGACAGATGAAATACTCGTCAGCTTTACCATGCTTTTACACTAAAGTATCGTCAACGCTCTTAAACACGACAGATCCTTGCTTGGTGAATGATTTAAAAACAATTTTTCTATTAAAATAGTAATCATTTGGGAGGCATGTTGCACCCTGGCATCACCTCCAGAGTTTTTAATCGCAATACTATGTCACCGATACCATCAGGTAAAGGTACGTGGGTAGGTGTTGGTGTTAGCCAGATGCAGCCAGAGAAAGCTGGGGAACTTTAACCACTTAATGTCAACATTTTTCTCACATCGACCGCACACTGCCGATGCACACCCACCCCTCTGCGCCCCAGCGCGGCCGCACCGCACGCGGTGGGGCCTGCAGGGCCTCCAGGGCCCCAGGGATGGGCACGCCACAGGGCCACGCCACAGCCCGCCCCAAGGCCCGGCCCGGGGGCAGCCCCGAGCGGAGAGAGTCCCCGCAGCCCCCACAACCGCCCGCGGCGCTGCAGGCGGGGCGGAGGGCGGGCTCTGCTTGCTCTCCCCGTGGGCGGAGGTGGAAGCGGGGGCGGAGCGGGGCCGGGGCGCAGCGGGAGCACCCCCGGCCCATCAGTAGGCGCAGCCGGGGCCGGGCCGCGGCGGTGGAGCGGCAGCGCCAGCCCCGCTTGGGGCCGGCGAGCAGCCTCTGGCGGCGAGCGGGGCCGGGCGCTGCCAGCTGGGCCATGTCGTGTCGGGCGCCGCTTCCCTCTCTCCTCCTTCTCCTCTTCCTCCTCCACGGCTCGGCACGGGCCTGGGGCACAGGTGGGTGCGCGGGGCTGGAGGCTGCCGCCCGGCCTACGCCTCTCCCGGGAAGCGGCGGAAGCTTGTGGGGCCGAGCGCCCGCACTGGGGCGGCCTCGGAGGGGGCTGCGGGGGACAGCGGCCCCGGCGGGTGCTGTCGCGCGTTTCCCCTGGCACTCCGAAGAAGGACAAGCCCTGGTGTCTCCTGCGGACCCCGAGGGAAACCTGCCGTTGCGTGGGCTGCCCGCGGCTCGCGTCCCGGCCCTAAACCGGCGGTGTCTGCGCGGGTGCGGCCCTGGGGGGGTCGGTGTGGTGCGGTCACTGCTGTGTCTGTTGTTTGTGATGTGGCACCCGTTCCTCAGCTGTGCTTGAGCCTTTCTCCCCTGGTTAATTTTGTGAATGGACAGTTTAGGTAGGACTGGGTTTAGAGTTCGATGTAAATGCTTTGGCACAATGGGGGAGGTTTGCTTTTCACGTCGGGGCTGAGCTGTAGCTCACGGGTATAACCCTGGCTTCAGCGTGTGTCCCCACAAGTGTGGAAGAGCTGCCGTGACACTTCTTGAACGGGGTATGGTGTTTGCCTTGTGCGTAGGGCCTCCTCCCAATCTCTGCTCTCTCTCGTAGGCACGGCGCGCTCTTTCTTCTGTTGCAAGTGGTGATGCTACACGTTAAAGTCTGAGCCAAAAGAATAGCCAGCTCTTGTCACCCATCCCCACTTGGCCACACGCTTCTGCTGTTCACCTTTTGCAAGCTTTTGGTGCTTGTCTGACAATATGAGAAGCCAGTTCGGTACACTAGAACAGCAAAAGTCCATCAAAAAAAAACACCCCAGGCTTCTTTTTTTGCCAGTTGAGCAAAATGATGTGTTCTCAGGCTGATGCAGAGGAAGGGATCAGAACTTATTCAGGAGCAAGAACAGGCTGTGAAACTGATGGCTAAGCTGAGCTGGGCTGCTTTCACTCACTGTAACTTGTGGCTTCCCACTCTGCTGTGTGAAAGCTTTGACTTGCGGCTTGAAGAGTCAGGAAGTCTCTGCATCAGGAAAAAACAATCTGAGCGTGTTTGGCAGATGATTTAGAAGACCTAGTTCAGCGAGACCACCTTCCAGACAGAGAGAAAGGATGAGGCATTTCTGCCTTTCCCTGGCTAAGGTAGTTTGGGTTTTTCTAAGGTGTTTGCATATGTAGGTGTTTTTTTTCTGAAGTGCACTTTTTGTTACTTTGGGTCATACAAACTAGTGATCGTTACTGAGTTCAGTGATTTCCAAAATTTAAGTAACTTCCCTTGTCAAGTTGAGATATCTAACCAAAATATGGTTGCTTTCCTTCAGTGTGCTATAAAAACAGCTTCTTGGTGTAGTAAGCACCATGTGGTGCACAGCACCTTGCTGTCCAACTACAGAGCCATAGACTTGATTTTATTTTTTTTTTCCCCACAGTGTTTTTGAAGCTGGAAGGGGAAATGATCTATTTCTGAGGCCAAATAATCAGTATGCTGTCTTGACTGAGGAGAAAATTAATCAGCTGCCCTTCATTGCTTTTCCCGTTCCTTTCTTTTTTTTTTTTTTTTTTTTGAAAGGGGAGAGGAGAGAAGAAAAAAGAAAGCTCGTGCTTGTGTTTCGTTCTGACACCTTGCTTGCTTGAATTTTGTAAAATTAGTTTGTATCGGATGTCTGAGCGCACATGTTACTGATGGTGTGAGATACCTTGCCACATGCCAGACCAGCAGTGAGAGTTCAAGAAAGAATCTGCATGACTGGAAAGCAAAAACTTTTCTTGACTGAAGAAAAGGTTACTTAGCAGCCTTTAAAATACACAGAGACTAAGAGTTTAGGTACCATTTGTAACTGTAAGGAATCTTAACCAGGTTTGCAATGCTGAATGATGCATCTGTAGGCTAAGGCAATGTGTGCTTAGTTAAGAGCACTGCTCAAAAGGCCGAGAAACTAGTAACATAATTAAAGGTTTGAGAGCATAACTAGTTATTTTGTATTTTGGACTTAGGGTTTAATGCAACTTCATGAAGATTAGGGTTTAATGTAACTTCATGAAGATTCGTGTCCTCTCTTTCCTGTACATGGAGGCTGTTAAGAACCTGGCATGGCATGTCTTCTGAAAGATAGCGCTGTCGACATCAGTGTGCTCCCTCGTGCTGTGTAACAAAATCAGATGTAGAAATCAAGAAGAAAAAACTTTGTAACATTATCCCCATATTCCCAAAGAAGGCTGGGGCCAGAATTTAGTTTAAGTGCTTGATCTTCTGACCTTTTTTCGTGTAAAAATAAACAAACTATATCTTAAGAACAAAAAATGGAAATCTTATCGTGTGGGATATCATATCGTGTCATGTCATGATTGTCTTTGAGCTTAGGACCTGTTGACCCAGTATGTTTAATGGTGTAAAGGGATCATTACTTTGACAAATACAAATGAAGTGTAGAAGGAAAACCTTCTTCCCTCTTAGGACATGCAGGTAGTGAAGTTGTGGCCTAGCAAGGCTCTGTCCTTGGAGATGCTGGGATCTGCCTGGAGAAAGCCCTGAGCAGGCTGTCTGATGCTTCTTCAGGGCAGAAGATTGGACTGGAGATCTCCCAAGGGCCCTTCCTGCCTGAGTGACTGCAGTGCTGGGGTTAAAAGTGTGAGGCTTTTCTGGTGTTAAAAGCATTTGGTAACTGTTTTTCCATCTTCCTCACCTCAGCCTACTTGCAGTAATCTTAGTCTCTTTCTTTTGGCTATCCCAGTTCCTTGCCATTGGTCTCCTTGTCTTTCAGTGTTTTTTGGATCTCCAGCCTGCTGTTTTACCCTTTTTGCCAGCTAACATCTCCCTCCAGCTGCTCCCTCACTTCCCATCTGCCTTTCTTTGCAACACCCTCCCCCATTTCCTCATCCCTCTGTTCTCTGCCTTTTGCTCGGCTGCCTGCCCTCCCTTCCTTTGTCCCTCCACTTGGGTTCCTGGCCTTTGGCTGTGCTCCAGTCCTAGTAGATGGCTTCCTCCTCTGCCTTGCTTGGGCCAGCCAGGACGTGGTGGTTCTGCTGCACTAGAGATACAGCTCTTTGCTGTCTGTTTCCGTGTTGCTCTCCTCCTGACAAGCTGCTTGAGAGCGCTTGCAGTCTTCATTCCCCCCCACAGGAGTTTATAGCATGACCAAATTTGGGTGGACGTTCCTTCTAGCAGAAGGAAACCTCTAACAGAGGTTTCTGTCCTGTTCTACATTGTGAAATCAGTTTCAAAATTGACAAGCTTGCGAGTGGAACAGTGCACTATGTGTTTGTGAATGTTTAAGTACAAGAAGGCTTTTTTTGTTTGTTTGGTTTTTACCTTTTTCCTGGAAAGTTTCAGTGAAGTGACCTCAGTATTTTCAAACAAGTCAGCAAGAGGCAGATGGTCTGGAAAAATGTGTTCTGAGTTGTTAACACAGTAAGATGTGAGATGCAGACAATTGAAATAGATGAGCTTTTGTAAAGACAAGTGGCAATGGACCTTAATCTATAGTTTGTGGGGGAGCTGGATGAGGTTTATTGTTTTGTGCTGGGCTCAGGACTTTCAGTGCTAAGTTCTGTATGGACTAAATAAAAGCAGTAAATTGCAATTCAGGGTTTTGTGCATAGAAGGGACTTAAATCTACCCCTACTAGTGCACCTAGAAACAGAATGAGGAGGAGGAGTGGTTTTGCCTGCAAAGCAGTGAAAATGTAATATATGCTGATGGAATTTGGAGACCAAAAAGTTAATTACTGTATACTTCAATGCTTTAATAGTTATTTTTATTCCTTTTCTTACTTTAGAATCTTCTCCATATTTACCGGCACCAAAGGATGTGATGGTTTATTCCCGTAACTTCCGTAGTTCACTGAGGTGGTCTCCTGTTAAAGTGGATAGAGGCTTGGTGTTATATACAGTCCATTTTAAAACGTAAGTAAATAGATCTAAAACCAACCAAACTGATTTTGTTCTAATCCAGTAACACGGTTTAAAAAAAACCCAAACAAACTAAAAATTAATAAGCAAGTGAAAGAATGAGTTGTCTATTACAGATGCTATTATGTATGCATGAAAGCAGCTTCTGAAGCCTGACAGTCTCTTAGCCTGTGATATTTCCACTAAACTGAGCAAAGACTGAAGAGCACCCAGAAGTGTTGCAGTTACCTGTATGATTTTAGCCTTACTGAATTCTCCCTCACTGATTTTATTTTTTCACCAGTTACTCAGGAGATGCAGGTGCTGAAAGGGCTGAGGAATTAAACCCACATCAAAGTGGTAGTTTTGAAACATACTCTGTTGTTACTATAATAGTCTAGGTGGGAGGGATTGTATTTTAGATAGTTGTGCTGTTCTGCTGATGCTTTGTTTGTCCTTTGTTTTGCATTGCAGAGGGGCCTTTAACCAGTGGGATGAGATGAACTGCACCCGTGTTGCCCAGACCGAATGCAGATTCCCCACGTCACTGAAGGAGCGGCGCTGGACTGTTGTTCTGCGCGTGAGGGCTGAGCTGGGGCGAGTCACCTCTGACTGGGTGGAAACAGATCCATTTGTGGCAGAGAGAAACAGTAAGTGCTATTTATGATTTCAGTGTCTCTCTCTCAAAAGAGATTTCTTTGAAAAAAAATTTTCTTTGAATTGTCTGTTCTAGGCTTTTTTGACTACAAAAGCCAAGTGAGAGAATTGGAGGTGTTCAGTTAACAGAGGCAACAAGGCCTCGGTGTGTCACTAGGAATTTGTTACTACTTAGTTCCTCTGCAGCGCGGTTAGCAGTATGCTCTTTCAACAAGTATCAAAAGAAAAACAGAGGAGTTTCCTTGGGTGGTTAAGCCTTATAAGAACTACAACGTATATTATGTTAGAGAGTTTTCCATTTTCTTATTTCCCATCTTAGCAGTGCCACATGCATGCATATACCCCCTTGATTTGTGGTAGTCTGAGTCCAAACTACCTGTTTCTATTGAACAGATCACTTTTCTAATAAATATAAACTGTCCTGACTACAGTGTAGAAGTGTCAAGGCATACTTTAAGTCCTGTTAAATGCACGAACAAGCGTATTGTTCTTTATAAGATCTGTGATTGGTTTTAGGATTAGAAGAAAGTAAATGTTGAGTTTAAAAATACCTCTGAAATGAGAATGGATCAGAGGAATGGATTTATTATTTACCCTTCTTTAGTTCAAGTTCTCCCATACCTTGTGAGGAGCGGTGGTGGTCTGTGCTGCAAAGACTATGATACTTTCCCTAGTCACTTCAGTTCTAAATGTGGGATTTTCTCTAGCAGTAAAGAGTGTGGGGATGAGGAACAACCCAAGCCCCAAACTGAAGATTACAACCCACGTATCCGTAGCTTGTGAGGCAGGATTGTTTGGAAGTGGGATCCTTTGGGGGTTAGGAAAGCACTGGGCTAATGAGAATACCAGACAAAGGAGAGGCTCAGTGTAGGAGAGATGTTTGTGTGTCTGTTCCTTAGGGGAGCAAGAGGAACATTACATAATCATTCTTGTGACCATCCTCAAGATCAGTTCCTAGACACCAAGACCATGGGCTACTCAGTCAGGCCGTTCTCTTCCTTTAATGTTTGGGTCAGTCTTACTTCAGAGGGGAGCTTTGGGAATTTGCAAGGGCACACAACAAGGTGTTTGTGGTTGTACAGCAACAGAAGTAGAAAGAAACTGCAACTTGTCTACCAATATAAAGATCATGGGTGCCAGTCTACACTATCAGTGGACAGAGCAAGTTCTGCTGGATTTTTGAGGTGCAATAAGCAATGATTGCCTGCAGGGATTAGCTTTATTTCTGTTACTAGTTACCCCTCTTTAGTATGCAAGCTTCTGTTAACTAATATTTGCATGAGTGGGTTTTCTTGAGATCCTGGAGTGCTTTACAAATGCCAATAAGCTTAACTGGTGAAAGAAGTCAAGATACAAAGGTTAAATGACTAATGACCATATATGACCTGCGATCACACAAGTCTCTTGTATTAGGACTGACAGTACTTTACAAAAGGAAGTTGTCATCTTTACCCTAGAAGACAGATGGAGATGTCAAAGCAAGGAGGGGGAAACGAGTTATTTCTTTTCCAGTCTATTGACCCAAACACTGTGTTTTTTAGAGAACACAGAGTATGTGGCAGGCTATTTGAAGGGGAAAAAAAAAAAAAAAGAAACAACAAAATTGTGTCACCATTAACTCCAGCTAAATTCAGATACATTCTAGTGAGTATTTCCTGAATTTCCAGGGAAAGTTAACAGGAAACCTTTTTTAGTTACCTAGTTTTATTTATGCTTTCAAGTCTCTTCCTTTAGCTTTATAATAAAGTAGATATTTTAAATGTATTAAATAGATGACAAAAATGTTGTGTTCCTTTTCTTGAGAACAAGCTGTGAATATTTAGCATGTTTGCTGAGAGTATCTATGTAAAGCTGCAGACAGCATGATGTTCTGCATCC
This sequence comes from Podargus strigoides, assembly GCA_028020825.1. Lineage (NCBI taxonomy): Eukaryota > Metazoa > Chordata > Aves > Caprimulgiformes > Podargidae > Podargus > Podargus strigoides. The sequence goes on from CM051643.1 coordinate 2,926,828, forward strand.
CCAAGGTTCACTGCTCTTTTTGTGTTTATTTTCAGCTACTATAGAGCCCCCTAAAGTGAACAGTGTGACTGAAAGCTCTGACTCGCTTCTCATTAGTGTCACACCCCCTTTTGCATCTGAAGCAGGTGACTTTCTTCAGTATCATGTGTCCTACTGGGAAAATGCAACAAGTACTACTAAAAAAGTAAGAGTTCTCTGTAATTTATTTTGTTCGTAGTGCTTTTGGAACTAAGAGATATGAGTCAGTGTCTTTTGGCCAAACAGCAGAAATGCGGGAAGAAAACTAATGTCATTTATTTCTCTAGCAGTGAAGGTCAGCATTTTGTGTCATGGGAAACCAGTTAATTTGGGCTTGACACAAGTATTGCATGTATTACGAAACTTTCAAAACCATCATTTTTTCCTGCATGTGAAACAAAGATTGAATTACACTGTAGATCAAGGGAAAGAATCCACAAAGTGTCAAAAGTGGCTTTAAAATGGCATTTAGATTCCAAAGTTTGCTTAGGCAATTTGAAAAACTCTGAAATATCCTTTTTCCTTTCCTGTGCTGGGCTTGTTTGTGCTGGGAGCTTCAGTAACAGGCTGCTTTGGCCTGATGTTGCCTGTTCCTAAGGCAGAATTACTAGAAACATGCTGGACACAGCTGGGATGAGCTGTCCCTGTTCACATTGAGACTTAGAGGTGTTGGTCTCATGTGTTTATGCTGCTGTCTGGGGCCCTCTGGTAATTGTGTTTTTGACAGGCCAGTATTGTAGGGGAGGGATTAAGTTACACTTTAAAAAAAATTAAAAAGAGGAAGAAGATTCAAAAGAACATCATTTTGAAGTTAAATGTTTAAAAAAAAAGAAAAAAAAAAGATTTATTTAAAAATCTATTTATTTTAAAGATCTTGCGAAATCTGAAACGCCTCCACTTCCTTCCTCTCTTGCACCATTGTGTATTTTTTCTGACACACATAAAATACCTTCATGTTTGAGATTCAGACAAGAAGTCACTCTTGTGTGCTTCTGTAGCTTCCCCGAGGCTGTTATCAGGGGACTCTTAGCCCCTTACAGGTTAAAAATTCCCCAAAGACTCTGGTGGCCATGTGGAGAGTGGAGGTTTTGCACTGCCCATCAGCTGTTTTCAGCAGAAGAAGCTGAGATGGTGGAAGCTCTTTGCGGAACTCCACTTCTGTCTCTGATGGTGGAGGCATTTCTCATGGCTTGTTTTTTTCCTCCTCCATCCTATGCTGCGCTCACTGCCTGAGCTGTTGCAGAAGCTGCGCCAAAGTGCCCAGCAGTGTATTGTGGATAAAATGAGGCCTCGCATCAGTTCTCATGCCTCTGCTGGTCATGCCCTTATAGATGGTCTTAAATGGTCAGGCTTAATTTAATATAAAAATAATGAAATTTCAAATGCATTCAAGTAGGAAAGTTGATATATATTTCACTGCTTGGGAAAGCTGGATTATAAAAGCTGAAAAACAAAATCTGTGCTTTTTGAATGAGAAACTTGACTATGGGGAGGGGATTTCTGTTGCAGATGGGTCTGTTTTTTACAGTAACACCTCTTCTCTTTTTTTGTCTTTTGAACAGGAGATGAAGACAAGCAATACGCTATTCAAAATCAGAAATCTAAAGGAATTGACACTTTATTGTTTTAGAATTCAAGTAGAATTGGTGACACATTCGGATCTCCTGTTACTTGGACTGCAAAGTGCCTCAGAATGTCACAGAACTACAATCAGTGGTATAAATTGAATTTTGTTATTTTTTTCATATAGTGGGATGAGTGTAGAACATAAGTCTTGATTTGTGTAAGTAAGTGATCACTTACATGCCTGTATTTGTCAGTGAGTGCCAAGAGCACCACTGAGAGTAGTTCACAATTGTCATTAATGGCAAAATAAGAAGGAACTTTTCAGCGCGGTAATTGAGGGTCTGCGTTGTACTTTTCCCCTTGTCCTTTTCCTTCATAAATACTGCTGTGGGTGCTGCCTTCTAGAAATGTGCAAAGAAAGAAAACACTTGGTATTTAGAGGAAGTAATTGATGAAGGAGATGGTGTTACTCTTGCAAATCCTCTCCCTCAGCCAGTGCCCTCCTGCAAGACAGGGACATCCCTCTCCTCCTTGACCTTCTCTGACATTTGAGCTCCATGTTTTTGGATGAGATAAGAGAGAGGGTGAGGGGAGGAAGAGGGCATGTGCAAGACAACAGAGTTTGTCCCTCTCAAGAATCTCTCCATGTGGCCACCAACACACAGGCACAACCGATCTTGTACATGCCTTGAACACACTGGAAGATGTGTAGTGACACCTGCTTATGCAGTTTCTGAAGCCCCACAGGAGATGACCTCCAGGGTAGTGGTGACCACGTACTTGATCACAAGCCCTAGAGCTGTAATGTTGGACTCTGTGCTGCTCCCTTTGCTGAAGAGAGGTGCATGTTCAGAAAGATAAGCCCTTGTCATTAGTGGCCCTTGCTGACAACTTGAGGGTGGGACAGATTGTGTTCCCTGCCTGCATTCTGCCTGTCCAGCAGCAATTCCTCCAGCTCTGCGTTTGCCCTGCTAGCCTGTCAAGTAGAAGCTTGCCTTAGGCTGTCTGATTAAGGGGAAGAAGCTTGTGGGAGCTGGTTACTTCCATGTGGAATCACAAAACAAGCTACTTCTGAACACAGGTGTTTAGAGTGCATCTGTGGCAGAGTTGTGATCTTAACCTTGGAAGTATAGTAAATTTCAGCTTGTTGTATATTGTTTTACATTTGATGATGTATAATGGTGTGTTGGTTTGTTTGTTTGTTTTTCAGAGGCAACCACAGGTGTATATATTACACTAATATTTGTGTCAGTGTTAATTCCTGTAAATCTGGTAGCAGTTGGTTTGGTTTTTCTGTGGAGAGACCGCAAAATGATTAAATATTGGTTTCGGCCACCTTTAGAAATCCCATCACACTTTGAAGAGGTATGTGTAGACATTTTATTTTTCCCTCCCCCTGTAAAAGACAGTGAAGATCCTGGAGTGAGTATGAACAAATCTAGTTGTGCATAACAGAAATAGATATAAATAATCATTGGCTTAGTGAAAACTGTTACTTTTCTGATCTATGATCTGCCACTTTATCCCTTTTACTCAACTGAATTTTTTCTCTATACAAGGATAGAAATGCTGCCATAATCCTGGTATGAAATCAGAGTAAGATTCTCTGTTTCTTGACTACCCCTTGTCCACACCTTTCTTTGCCAGTTAAGCAAGGTCATCAGGCTGAAACAATTGCTCACCTGAAGCAAAAAGCTTTTGTGTGCTGCAGAACGTTTAGGTGGGACCTAGGTCTCTGATTAGAAATCAAATACGGAAAAGGAAGCACTGATTGGTTTAAGAGCAAGGAGTGACTTGAAGACAAAGGACTACCTAGGGGAATGTTCTTGGGTTTTTTTCTTTTATTTTTTTTTCCTGTAGGTTTAGCAATACGCAGATAAAAAAGTCATCCTGGGACTTTTTTCTCCTTGTAGCTCACACATTTCTGTACTAAATGATATTGTTTCAGTTCTGTTCATCTTCCTCTTTTTAGTACTTAAACAGGAAGTAGTCTTTTAAGCAAAGTTCTTGATTTAAAAGTTCTTGTTCAGCATACATTCTGTATTTTTGAAAGCTTGTATTTGTTCGCAGTTCTTCGAGGTGTATTTCTTTCTATATAATCTGCATGTCAGAGTACTCCATTGTACTATGGTAGTTCTGTGATTGGGGAGCTATTTTCCCAGGTTTTTATAGAAGTATGGGTGAATGAACCCAGACTTCCCACAGAGTCCCAAGTACATCATTTTCTCTCTTCATCCTACCTCAGCTACCATTCCATGGGGGTCAGTGGAGACAGCTGTATCGCACATCAAGTGAAGCATATCTCGCGTAGGAAAAAAAATCCTTGTACAGCATACGAAAATAGTGCAGCATTTCATGCAGAGACTCTATGCTTGCAAGTCCTATCATTGTGTGTTCTGGAGTAATTGTTTTCATCTGGAAAATACGCAGCAAAAGTAGATACTCCTAAAGAATGGTGAGCCCGGTTTTGGGCAAAACACTGATAAGAAATTAAGGAAAATCGGTAAATATGCAGAATTTTTAAAATGTGTATTTCTAAAAGGGATCAACCAGCCTGAGGCTTCTCTTCTTAAAACACTTCCCATGAGTAAGGAATACCAATTAGATTGGTATTTTAGATTTTCAGAAAAATCACATGCATCTTTCTTTTACAGAAGGATCTCAGCTTGTAGTGTCTTGAGTTACAGGGAGCAGTTCTACTGCAGCAGTGCCTTCACATAGCAAAGCCAAACTGAGGTTCACTTATGTCTTGAATTGGCTGAAATGATGTATCTGAGGTTCCAGGATGAAACATTTGTTTTTAAAACACCAGAAAAAAATAATCCTGTTGCTCATTAGCCTTGCTATGATTACAGAGAAAGTGGGCCCCTAATTGAAGCTAAGGTGACTTTTGTCCCACAACAGACGTGACTTGAGCTGCAGTCCCATCTCAGCCAGGTGATGACACTTCCTGCAGTACAGAGCAAGCTTGTGAGTAAAACTGCAAGCTGCATGAGTCTTTTAGCAACGTGAAGGTGTCTGTGTTCCACATATTTATTTATTTTTTTAAATCAGGGAACAAGCATTCAATGGCAGCTTTATTTATTGTTCAGTACATGAAGTGGAAGATGGCTCCAGTTCCCCATGAAACGCAAAATCAATTTAGTGATCAGGAGAATATATGGGGATGGCAGAAGGAATAGAAGGCACTTTCTCTGGCCTCCATTTTTTTTCTAATGCTCCTTTCTTTGATTATGCATTCATTGTAAAGCTGATGACGATTTTGGAGGTAAGGGGAGGAGAGGGGAAGTCAAAGCAAAAGTAACTACAAGAGACTGCCATTAGAATTTTCTGGAAACAGTGAAAGATGCAGATCTGACTTGCCCGACACTGAACAAACCTGAATATTAGCTCTCGTTTGCTCCATCAGTGCTTTAGACAGGCTGTCAGTTGCTAGATTCCTGCAGTTGAAGGATGTGTCCCCAGCATGGTAATAAAGTGCTTTTTTTCCTGCACCTTGTTCTTAATTAGTAGGAATTTGCTTGAACTGATGTGAAGAGTATTAGACAAAATGTATCAAATATAGCAGCCTGCATTTCCCATTTTTAACTCACTTAAAGGGATGTTTGCATTCTTTTATTATTATTATTTTTTTCCCACAGAAATAAAGTAGTTTTGAAGGCATTTTTAACTTTCTCCTTGATCAGGGAAATCCAGAATAGAATATACATTTAGTAGCTCTTGCTGTGAATTCTGGCCTGAAGCAACTTGCCTATAGGTGGTAATACCTGCTGTCTCCCTAATTTTTAATATATCTGTTCTGTGAATAGATATCTGAACTGTTGTTTCTGGCTTTCTCCAGTATCTGAAAGACCCTAGCATGCCTGATCTAGAGGTGTTGGACAATTATGCTGAGGATGATCCCTACGATTCCTTGTCTGTTGTGTTTTGTGAAGAAGGAAGCCAAGCCTGCAGCAGCAGTTTGAACAGTCAAGCTCATTCACACAGCATCTCCAGTGACAGTGAAGTAACTTAAACAGCGTGCTAACGAGAGTGCCTGTACCAAGTCTTTGCAGAAGCTCCTGCCCAGGAGCAGTGCCCTGTGGCTCTGGACAAAATGCAGCCACTGACAAATCCTGAGGGAGATACTGCTTCCAGAGAATAGTATGGATCCTCAGCCTTTGTTCAAACCATTTCTGCCATGCTACAACAGCAACTGTGTTTTGCCAAAGAGACTTAACAGGAGAAACGTGCAAGGGAAAGAAACACTAAATTGCCTTAAGACAAACAGAAGGTTATAAAATGGTTATATTAACATTATCATATTTCCCACCCCAAATTGAAATAAAGCTGAGAAATAATGGCACTTTATGGTAGGATGTAGTACAACCCGGAATTTTTCAGCAAGTGAGTAATTGCACCTTGACTTTCATAGGGGCTTTTGTTTTGTTGCCTTATTTGTGAAGTCTGTTGGCAGTCAACATGTATTATATCCACCCCAGTATGCTTTTCTGAATCATTCTAAAGAACATGCAGTTTTCTTTGGCAGCTTATTCCCTCCAGATAAAAGCAGCCATCTAAAAAGAAATTTTATAGTATTTTGCATAGTTTTGTGCCAAGGAAAGAACTGCTCCAAGAAAGGCTTCCCACTAGCTGCCTCCTCACATTTATGAGAAGCATTAATCTTCTGCTCCTACAGTGAGAGAACAGCTCTTCCCAGCAAAACAAATTTTAAAATAATTTTGCTCAGAATTTACATGACATGTATCAGTCAGTATCAGACACTAAAATCTCTCATTGACTATCAGATTAGTCCTGCAAATGAAAAGTTGACTGAGGGTTGGGTTTTGATTCCCTTAAAGCAGAAGACTACAAGTTAAGCCATCGCAAGCCTGTGGGGTCTGGAAGGCAATGAATAAAGCACAAAGAAACCACTTCTGTACTAAAAAGGTTCCTTTTATTTGTTTTTTTCTTGGGTTCGATACAAGTTGTTTATTTGTGAGTGACTTGTTCAAGTCACTTAGGTCTGTTAATAAACCTGGTCACTATCAGCGCTCTGAGTTATCTGAGGGAATGCTGTTCTACCCCTTCCAGGAACATACAAGACTAGAATGAAAAATTAGTAAACATTTTTTCCAAAGCTTCATGTGGTTGTTTCCTCATAGAACTAATCTCATCACTAGTGATTAGGCAACATGCCAAGATAACATAGTTATCTGAAGGCTTAGTCATACTTCAAGTCTTGGTTCTTTCTTACACTATGCCTGGAAAAGACACATGCTCAAAGCTGTCTCTTTTTTCCTCTTAGCAGCTGTATAGAGAGCGTAACCATTACAGTTCTCTAAAACCAGAAGGGATGGTCAAGAAATACTTGCAAGAAAGCAAACTTCTGGTAGAAAATGCAGGTAACCTCAAAAAAAAGCAGCTCTTGCCCTGCTCTTAAAAAAGTATTTTCTTATCTGGGAACTCGCATTTAAAGTACACTGTAAGAGTTCTTCCAGAGGGAAACACTTCAGCTTGGGCTGTTCACATGTCAGGCACAAGATACTGTAAGCAGGACTAGTTATAGGCCATGCTTGTTTTTCCTTTAGTCAAAAAGCCAACAAACATGCCCCAGCTCCTAAGCAAGAAACTGACAGACCTGAAAACAAAAACCTTGGCTTTACTTACTAGCTGGTGTAAGACTTGCTTAAAGGTGAGTACCGCTTGAGCTATTGAATACTACTGGACAGTTATCTTGTGAAGTTCACTAGTTTGAGAACATAAGATAAAGTTTATTGCAGTTTTCTGAAATTACAACCAAACAGACAGCTTATGTACAAAGCTCTGATTGACAGCAGTGAATATACCGTAACTCACTGCAGGATGGCGAAACGGGGAGGAAGTTAGTCCAGCCAGTAGCACAATTTCAGCTGCAGTATTTGCTTCATATTCTGTCCACTGGAGAGATTCCCACAAGGGAGCAATTAGATGACTAACAGTGTACAGTAACCATGCACAGAAGTTACATTCTGCAGTTTAATACCATTTGGTCTGTCATCTTGACACACAGAAAATTATAACTGCTTTGAGACATAAGGTAGACTCAAATGCTTTAAAAACCACATAGAACTCATAAGATAAGGAAGTCACCAACAGCAAGATGAATATACAAGATCAGACCAAAGCTGTAAAACATCATTGTTCTCCCTTTCTGTATACACCAGCTAGAAGAAAATGGATTTCAATAATGGAAGCATTCCCATAAAGTGCCCACGAAATTTAGAAGATAAATACATTTTAACTGGGGCAAATGCCAGTCCTAAAACCAGCAATTATTTCAACGTAAGATTGTGAGCAATAAATACATCTACTATATCCCTACTTGAAATGCTTGCCTTTTAAATAGAAAAGGTAACGGGTAGCAGGATAACTGTTCATTTATCAGCAAAAAGTTTCTCCCGAAAACTATGCTAGCTGATTTTCAAAATGTTGGTCTGACTCTGATTTGTTCTTTATATTCCTTAAGTATGACTGGCATCAGTTTGTTGTTTGGGTTTTTTTTTTATTCTAATATCAGTACATATATTAAATACTAATTGGTATCTATTACACTGAACAGCATGAAATTAATTCTAAGGACCGTGGTGCTACCAAATGTCATTTGTGCTATGGCAATTAGAAGTCAAGAACAGTTTGATTTGCCATGCAGAACCTGCTTAATATAGGGCCTTGTTTAAAAATTCATAACCTTTTACAAAAAAATAGCTACTTTATATTTTTCTGAACAGTTATATAAAAAATCTTAAAATCAGCTCTTATCTCAGCATACAATAGAATTTACCTTCATTAAATACAGGCTTAGCTGGGTCACATCCATGCTCTGACTCCTTCAGGTTACACAGGCAGCCCATGCAAAATCAGCTCTCACTCAGCCATACATGAAAGTAATAACGCCTTTGGCAGGGTGCAGGCTTCATCCTGCTTTTGTTCACTACTAGTTCGGATGAAGTCTGACACACATGAAGGTTTGGAAGATCAAGTCTTAGGAGCTGATGGAAACCCATGTGTGTATTTGAAGAAACAAGCCTGAAGATTTCAGGAAGAAAGCCTGACATTCCCTTTTTAAGATATATACAGTCATATGTACATATTCACAAATCTGTCCTGTGAAAAGAGGGAGCTTATTACAGAAACTGTAAATTGTCTCAGTTCGTACAATTTAGAAAGCAAACCAAGAACAAATAAATGTAAATATATCTACATACAGAGTACAACATAGCAACTATGGAATAGGCAATGCTATATGTCATCTCTCATCCCCACAACTCTTCCGTTCTTCCAAACTTGTAGATCAGAGTACTAAAGGCAAAAAAAAAAAAAAAAAAAAATCAGACAATACATAAGGTGGAAAAGGTAATTTTAATAGTATCCTTACAATTTTATACTATCTACACTGCAAATCAATAACCCTCCAGTAACCTTAACTTTTATTCAAGTCAGTATCTGTTTTTTGCACCTATATTTCATTTACTATGTATTGCTAAAACTATGAGATCCAGCTGAAGCAACTGCTCAAATAAAAAAATAGCCAGTCTCACAGTAAAAACACCTGCCTTTCTGAAGGAAAAAGAAACAACAAACAAAACCCAGTATTTAAAAGATTCTAGGGCCAATCCACAGCTCCAGAGCAGCAAGTCTCATCCTGGCATCTGCCAGTCAGTCACGCTAGGATAGAATCTAAGCAATTACATTTTTATGAGCAAATCAGAAAGAATATTGATTCTGTGGCTGATGAAGGAGATCCAAATTACAAATTGATTTCCAAAATTCCTTTTATAACGTTAGAAGCAATTACAGTGTCATGAATCAATAAAAATGTTGAAGGAACAAAACCAAACTTGATTTCCTTATACTGTGAGTTATTTTTTCTTATAGCCAACAAACAGGTGGTAAAGAAGGGCAGAGTCATACTAAATCACAAGAGAACATACAGGAAGGGAAATGAGAAACACTGACTCCGAGAACAACAATAATAAGCGATGATAAGTAAAACAAGCTAGACATCTGGGCAATAACTAGAGAACAACTAATACAGCATGTTAAATTAAGCAAAAAAATGGTGGAATAACAAGCAGGGCTGAAGCACAAGTCCAGGAGGAGACACGTGGTTCAGGAAGCACAGACATTATGGAACAACACTGATGGAAGAGGAGGTTACGTGAACTTTTTCAGTGACCGATCTTGGAACTTTCACTATTTAATGCTCTAATTGTCTTTTGTTAATTAATAAAATCAATGGATTGCAGAATGCACTATACATATAAAAAAAGTTATTACAGATGGTTTCAAAGGGTCATATAATGACCTTTTCATAACCTAAATTCACTTAATGATATTAAGTGAAATAAAAAATAACAATTTAAGTGTAATATCACAAAATATACCATCATGCTCCTAGGAAAAAAAAATATTGCTCTTCATAACTGAAAGGTCATCCAGTAGAAACAAATTTAGGTGTATCAATTATAAGACAATTGAACCATTGGTATGAAATAGTCAGGAAAGGGGCAATAGGATCTCCAATCTAGGGCTGTTCATATATATGCCAAGGTATTGTAGTACAGAGATTAAAGCATTATTGTCATTATCCAAAGACAGTGACAATATGTCACCCAGAATACTGTCTGTATCCACATTCTAGAGCTGTAAATTCAGCAAGACAAGAAAGACCTGGACTAACAGAAGCATGAGGGCAATGAAGAGCATCTCATGGGCTGAGAATGGGTAAGTAAAAGATTGCTTCTAAACACTGGAACAAAGGGAGTAGAAAAAAGTAACAAAATAGTTTTTAAGAAATAATTTGATTGGTTTATGAACTGAATAATATCACATCAGTTCTCTGTATGTCAGTTTACTCAGTGACTCACCCTCCTCAAGTAAAGGACAAGGTGGGTAATAAATCGAAACACAGAGTCCTGCATTTAGAGCAGCAAACTCCACATTTTGGAAGGTCAAGCCTGGAGTCAGCTCCCAGCTTTCAGAACTTATTCTCCAGGAGTATCAGTGTGCGTGGAAGCAGGTATGTCAGATACCCCTTTGGAAGGAGAGAAATTTACCCAGGTAACTTACCTGAAAAATATCAATGCATTTTGGAAAAATACTGCTAATCCAGGGTAAACATTAGTGTCTGCAAAGTAAGTAAAAAAAAAAAAGGAAGTATTAAGTTCTTTTGTATTGGAAGTACATTTAAAACACTATTCATAGTAGCATTCTCTGAGTAGGAAACTAGATGGTACACCTTTGACAAGAACAGACCAGACACTTCAATTCTTTTGGATTTTTCTGCCTTTTGGCCGACTGCAAAAGTACTTTTCTAAATGTGAAAGTAAACTTACTCTGTGTAACATACGCTCCAAAAAGAATCCACATTGAAGCAATAAGTGAACCAAACATCAACATAAAGCCGATGAAGAGCCAGACACGAGCACCTGCAGGAAATATCAAAACTTCTGAGAACCATGTAGACTATCATCCATAGTGACAGATGATGATCCAAGGTACTACTCTATTATGATACAGTATGTTATCTTGCTGAAGGCACAAAGGGAAAGGGTTAAACACTGTATCAAGGACAACATAAACAAAAATTTGCCTTTTCTAGTAAAACATGTAGTAGCTGGATTCCCCGTATTTTAGTGAGTGGACACACAACTACCAGAAACTTCCCCTCACCTGCAGGGATTGCCTATAACATCACTGAACACAACTTGTAGTGGACTAACAATGAGGTACTTTGCCAAAGCTATAATGTCTCTGAAGTAAAGACTACATCTCAATAGGCTACATAAACTAAACCCTTCCAGTGTTTACTTCAGAAAGATATTTTCAGATGGGCAACATCTACCATAGCTAGACATTGCCTGCTGAAAAAGAAAAATGAAGCCATTGAAAATAATCAACCTGCTCACTCACAGGAAAGGAAAAATAGTGTTATGCAAAGATTCTCTTGAGCTGGTTTATGAATGACACACAAAAAAGCATCATACACTAGTTCTTAAATCAGTGAATCCTATCAGATTTTTGGTGAGGGACTCTACAAATCATATGAAAACAGATGCTGGGATCCACATGGGAATAGTAAAGGAATTACGAATGAAAGCAGAGAGAGGAGAGCACATGCAGACACCGCACAGTTGGTGACATAGAGAGGAAACAGACTGTTTGTGATACCTTCTAAAATAAGACAATCTTAAGGAACGGCTGCTCCACAGCCTATCACAAGGCAGAAATTTATTTCTCCCAGCAGCTATACATGATTTGCAGAGGTTTAACCACCACTTAGAAAAAAGAAAAAAAACAAAAAACCAAACCAAAAACGCCCCCACACCTAACTAATCAGTCTTTCAACTCAGCATGACTTCTAGAGTTAATTTACCTGTTCTTCCTAAACACCCGTCACTGTAGCTGTCTCCTCTCACCTGTGCATTTGATACAGCATTTATCCTAGGAACAAAAAAAAGGGTATACACTTCAGATTATTAGAAAATTAATTTAAAGTTATAGAAAAAAAGCTTTTTTTTTTTTTTTTTTTTTTTAAACAATGTGACAAATTCTGGGAAAATTACTTGGCACTCTGTATCGTCACATGTTACTATGTGTCCCTTAATGGAAGGATTCCAACTGGGTTTCAAGCAAACCCTGTACCTGTTCATAAGTTTTACTTAAATTTTTACATTAACTGACCAGTAAGATGAAAGGATTGCCTTTTTTTAGCAATTGAAATATTCCCGTTTTCTTTCTGGCTGTTTAAGTTTTTAAAATATCTAAAGCCACTTCACAGGAATAGTAACAGCCAGTAACACAGTACTCTCATGATTATGATACAAGGTGTTTTCCTTCAGAATGAATACCTAGGGTAGTCAAGTGAGGGACACCCTGTAAGGAGAGACAATGCATTTTCTTAAAATGAGTTACACTGCTGAGGAAAAAAAAAACAACCAGGAACTTTCAACTACCAAGTGTTAAGAAGGTCTTGCATATCCAAATGCATCCTTTGTTCTTGCCAATGTTGTACAATTCAATAAAAGCTATTCTTGTTTAAGCTTGCCACATTTACATCTTTATAACAATAGCTATAATACTACTACCTCTCCCATTTGAGGAAGTTTTGGACCAGAGACAGCTGTAAGAATTATTTAAAAACAGGGAAAAATGCAGTCAAATGTTTTAGATAGAATCATAGAATGGTTTGGGTTGGAAGGGACCTTAAAGAGCATCTAGTTCCAACCCCCCTGCCATGGCAGGGACACCTCCCACTAGACCAGGTTGCTCAAAGCCCCATCCAACCTGGCCTTGAACACTGCCAGGGAGGGGGCAGCCACAGCTTCCCTGGGCAACCTGTGCCAGTGTCTCACCACCCTCACAGTCAAGAATTTCTTCCTAATGTCCAATCTAAGTCTACCCTCCTTCAGTTTAAAACTGTTATCCCTTGTCCTATCACTAGCTGTCCTTGTAAAAAGTCCCTCTCCAGCTTTCTTGTAGAAAAAAACACCCCCAAGTCCTTCTCCTCAGAGCTGCTCTCAACAATGAGGTAGCAACTGGGCAGCATTACATGAATTTAGATCTAGGAATCTAAACACTTTCTACAGAAAGCCACTTGCATAAAGAAAGGTCTTCTTTCTTACATTCAGACAAAGGACATAGAAAAAGCAATTTAGGCTAAAGAGATCTGGGGGGAGACAGATAGAACAACAAATGAACAGACCACTATCAGAAACAAAGACCTCGGGTAAAAGAAAAAAGGCCTGAACATTGCCATGCAACAAGGTACGACAAGATTACTCAGAAGTAATTTATAACCAAGTGATTCAAAGTTTTATCATATACCATATTGCCTACATTTTAACAGCTCATGTTTATAACAACTCCCTTTACACACACTTACATGAAAAAAGCTAGTGTTGAAAATACCCCACAGGTATGGAATGCATGGTTCATTTGTTCTGGCTTGGGGTAGACTACTGCAGCATCTATCATTATCCACCAACCTGTGAAAAACTAGAAATCAAACAGACCAGTATCACAAGGCTGGAAGGGTACAAGAGACAGACAGACGAAACATGGCAAATGTTTATACATACCATCGGTTTAGTTTTCTTTTAACAAGTACAAACTGTTTTAGAAAGTTATTAGCTTTAAGTCAGACTCTAAATCTGTTTGATATGCAAGTCCTGCATAAACATCAACTTTGATGTTTTCAGAGAAGCATTTGCAAACTGGTCACATTTTCTATTCAAAGTAAGTATCAGTGCATAGTTAAATTCCCTATACAGCTTCAGGAACAAGAATCCAGATTCTAAACACATATGAGATACAAACCATGTATAACATAGGTGTTCTAACATATCTAATTATGCAAAAAAAAACCCACTAGGAATTTCAGTCTTTTTTAAATATGTTCTGCTATCTCTTCTTTATCAGACAAAACGCAAAGTGATACAACTCATAAAAAAGCTAACCATTACACTTACAAAAACTTTAAAGAACTCCACTGGTTCGAGGTGCAGTTAAGAGTGAAACTTCACTAAATTTGAAACAAATGTAACTGTTTGTCATACTTCCAAATTGTCAACACATTTATAAATCACATTGTCTCAAAACTTACCAATACACCTGCAACTATTGAAGCGACAGCATTTCTTCTTTCACTCCAGTCAATACACTCACATTCTGGCCACCGAAAGTTGTCTAGGAATCCTGCCATGTCCTCAAAGATTAGATTGTCCTCTTTATTTTGTACTTATGCATGAATTTTTCCATTAACAACTGTGTCCTAAAGACCTAAAACACAGTCAAAGATGCATTTAATACAAAACAGTAAAATCTTGAGATGTTTGACAACTGTGACAATCTTTACAATGTGTAGGGGTTGTTTGTTTTTACAGAATTAAGTATTCCACATACTCTACTGAGCCATATTCAAAAAAAAAACAACCTACCTTAGAAACAGAATTACAAAGTAAAATAATCATACGACCCCAAAACTTATGCATTACATATAAATTATCATATCTGAAATGGAAAAGAAATTAAATAGAACGTATTATTTGTTCAAATATATGAAACACAAAAATAAAAGCAAGCCAAAAGTAGGAGCGAAAAAACAAGTATTTCAATCTAAGCTTCATCTTCAAATCGTAACCCTCCCTCTGGCATTAGCAGTTAAAAAAAGCAAGATACATAAAACAGGGCTTCATATGCAGATCCTAACTTGGTCTTTGAGTCAGGCCACGGAATCTTGCACAAGATACACATATTTCCAGTCTCCAAATAAAACAGATAATATAGTGCCTTTCTAACAAAGGGAAAAAGGAATCAACTCAGTGAATCAACTAATACCAAAGGTAAAGAATGTCCTGCTTCACAGAGGGAGTATCACAAAGAACTTTAAATACAGGAAGAGGAACGTAAAGTTAATTAGCATTACAAAGCGACTACTAAAACAACATAGCTCTCAATTTGGTGAGACAGTAGCTA
Source organism: Podargus strigoides (assembly GCA_028020825.1). NCBI lineage: Eukaryota > Metazoa > Chordata > Aves > Caprimulgiformes > Podargidae > Podargus > Podargus strigoides. Next base: position 2,941,909 of record CM051643.1, read on the forward strand.
TAAAAGACTCTGCAGTACAATTATATTCTCACACTGTAAAACAAGTAGCATATACAGTTTGAACATCAGAAGTTAGAATATTCACTGTTTTTATATTTAGCAGTGACTCACAGCCACTCTTAATACCATTCTATTTTGTTTCAATATTGTCAATTCTGTATTTTCCTAACCTGCCATAAATAATTACCAGACACTTGTTAAAGAAAGGCTAACAGCAGACAAATGTCCTTTACGATTATGTTACAGGAAAGACTGATGTAGAATATCTTTCTGGTTAATAATGGTAATAAGAAGTCTACAGAAAACAGTGAAATAAAAATAAATAAGTAAATAAACCGAGTTTTCCTAAACTACACAGATGATACGAATACAATAAAAAAGTTTATCCTCCTGAATTTAATTCCAGAAATCCATCTTAAATTGTGATGCTACCTTAAAGCATTAAAATCAACCACTCAATTCCAAAATTATTTAGCTTTTGTACAGTATCTGGGCTCAACCATACAGTTATTTTCCTAGATTACACTTTTACCTAGCAATTTTTGGATTCTTATTCTTTCTACTACTTTCACACAAAATTGCCACACTGTGCTATTACAGATGTATGACTGCTCCTACAGCCCTTCCTTCTTTTTCACTCCTAAAATGGCTCCATCTGCACTTCATCTGTTCCTCTTCAAACACTGAATGTGTCTCTTCCTCATCCTGCAGTAATCCCTCCCTTCCCCTCCCAGCTCCTCGCCTGCCCAGGCTGGAACACAGCTCATGGTTCCCATTGCTGTTGTCACCACACACTACAGGGTTCTCACCCTGCAGTGCGGCTCGCCACAGGTAGGAGTAAACACACAAACGTACCGGGTTATTTCTTCTCCCCACTGAACACAATGGTGGTTATGTCAAATCTACCAAAGTTATTACCTTGCCTGTAAATGCACTTTCAGTCATTTTCAGAGCGTCTGAAGCTGTATTTCTTCAAAGTTGCATTTTCCTTTGGAATTTTTCCCATAATGGACTGTTTAAATAGTATTAACCTATCTAAATCAAATCACTTCCTTCAAACATAATGTAAAATCCTATTGCAATTCAGAAAGTAGGTTGAGAAAAGCCACTGGATAAAACAATTACAGATGTGTCAACAACAACAGAAATTATTTTTCACTCTCTACTTGGATGCCATCCAAAGGTACCTCGACACACTGGAGCAATGTGCCGACAGGAACTTCATTAATTTGAACAGGAGGAATTGCCCACTCCTGCACTTGGGGAGGAACATCCTCAGGCACCAGTGTGCGCTGGGGGCCATCCAGCTGGAAAGCAGCTTGGCAGAAAAAGACTGGGGGTCTTGGTGGACACCAAGTTGAGCATGAGCCAGCAGTATGCCCTTGTAGCAAAGAAGGTGAATGGTATCCTGGGCTGCATTAAGAGGAATGTTGCCAACAGGTTGTGGGAGGTGATCCTTCCCCTCTGCTCAGCACTGGTGAGGCCACACCTGGGGTGCTGTGTTCAGTTCTGGGCTCTGCACTGCGAGAGAGACATGGACATACTGGAGAGAGCCCAGCAAAGGGCCACAAAGATGATGACAGGTCTGGAGCATCTCACCTATGAGGAAAGGCTGGGAGAGCTGGGACTGTTCAGCCTGGAGAAGAGAAGGCTCAGGGGGATCTTACTAATGTATATAAACATCAGAAGGGAAGGTGCAAAGCAGACAGAGCCAGGCTCTTTTCAGCAGTGCCCAGTATCAGGACCAGGGGCAATGGGAACAAAGTGAAACATGGGAGGTTCCATCTGAACATCAGGAAACACTTTTTCACTGTGAGGGTGACTGAGCACTGGCACAAGTTGGCCAGAGAGGTTGTGGAGTTTCCATCCCTGGAGATATTTAAAAGCTGTCTGGGAAACTGCTTGAGCAGAATGGTTGGACTAGATGCCCTCCAGAGCTCCCTTCCAACCTCAACCCTTCTGTGATACTTGAGAAATAGCCTGTTAAAATCTTGGATGACTTAATGCAAGAAATCTTCTTACTGCTACAAAAATGCTCCAGTTCAAAAGGCCAAAACAAAATTTTTAAAAAGATAAATGATTCCCTTCTATGATTTAAAGGGGATATACAGTTTGTTTTTCCAGCTAATATAATTGTCAACTTCCAACCCAAAAACTGACTAGCATTTAATCTAGTAAAACCCTTTCAACTTTGCAAAGTCAGTAATGATAAACCTTACGAATACCGTACATTGCACAAAAACCTGTCTTAATCATCATGTGTTTTTTAAACATTAGGTGACAAACCAGAGGCATTTTGCTGACTTCAAAAATCCGAGAAAAAATCTCGCTCAATACTTAATTGTATTGGATATCAAATAGAGTTTTCACAACTGCGTTAGTGATAAAGTTAAGTGAAGCTAGGGAGACTAGTAAAAGTTGATTTTTTTTTTAATACCTTCTAAGATACAGGGCAACCTTCTGCCAAAGCATATTATTTTAAGAGAAATTGTATGTTTCGTGCTTGATACTGGATCACAAAATTGCACTTTGCTTTAACTTTATCTTTGTGCTTAGAAGAGAAGCATCCTATAAAATGTGAATAGGTGACATGAACACTATCTGCTGGCGGTCAGTCTTTCTACAACAAAGACTAGTAACTGACAACACAGGTCTCCCGTTTCACTGGAGTAAGGCGACAAACATGAAGAAACAAGGTGCAGAGAATTTGCAACAGAACGCAGACAAGGCATCTAGAATTATTTCTACATGTGTCTAATGCCAGAAAATAGCTTTTTCATGAAGAAAGCCTAGTACTAGACCAGGCATAGGAGAATACCAATTTTCCAGAAGGAAACAGAGGTGCTAATCATAGAATCACAGAATAGCCTTGGTTGGAAAAGACCTCCAAGATCATCAAGTCCAACCATTAACCTCACACTGCCAAGTCACCACTACACCATGTCCCTTAGCACCTCATCTACACATTTCTTAAATACCTCCTGGGATGGGGACTCCACCACTGCCCTGGGCAGCCAGTTCCAGTGCTTGATAACCCTTTCAGTGAAGAAATTTTTCCTAATATCCAATCTAAACCTCCCATAGCACAACTTGAGGCCATATATATGTGTAGTTCTCAACACCCCTAGCAAAGGATGAAAATAACAAGCTGTATTTCGACTGTGAAAGACTAGTAACACTGTGAAGCTGAGTCTCCACCCAGATCACAAGAGCAAGGTTAAGGTTTATCCTCATACCGGTTAACACGTATACAAACATAGGTTTTAACCCAAATGTATCCTGCTACACAGAAAACTCTGATGAAGATGCTTTCAGCTGACCAACTTAGCTGAATAAAGGTGCAAAACTCCCTTTCTTGGTTTAAACTTTTACATCCACCACTTGCATTAGCTGTCCTTCAATGCCCTTCCTACAATCTGTCTCCTCCCCTTTTCCAAGGGCAGACAGGCTCTCCCACTGTTCTCAGGAAACATTCCTCACCCATGTCCAATAAACAGAAACACAAGAACACTTGCAAGAACAAATTGGTGACTGAAGAACTAACAAGGACAGTTATACTCACTGCAAAAATAACAGTTGGTAGGCACTAGCACTCAGCTTAAAACAGGTAGTATGTTATTCAGATAAAGTGAAATGAAAACACAAGAATTGTAACTCAAAATTTTCACCTGAAAATCAGTTTCTCTCTCCCAAAATAAACTGATTTCATTTGAACAAAGTATTAAAGCAGTTGCAAGAATATACAAAAAAGCCTGCACAAATTAAAGCTGTGCAAGGGCCCTAGAATACGGTCAGGTTAGCAAAGAACAGAACCTCCCATTTCCAAAGAAGAAAGCAAAAGATAGATAAAAGGAACAGAAGTAGTTTAAAGTCAAGAAGAAAACCCTATTTTCCTCAAAGAAGACAGCACCTTCCACAAGCAACCAATCAGAACATGCTTTAAGTCACATACTTTCCCCATACGCGTATACTACGAAAAGGTGTTTGGCAGTCACTGTAAGGAGTGTATGTGTGAACACCTCTGCCAAGTCCACTGTAATTTTTTAAAGGGGGGTGGGGGGTGTGTCTTTAGACCACCCACTCATTTCAGTAATTACATACAGTTCCACTTTCAGCCTCCCATACGCCATGACCCAACGCTGTACTGTCTAGCTTTTAAGTATTGCAGAAAGAAAGGAGAACTTTTAAATGGACTTATACAAAAATAAGGCTGTGTGGCAAAACCATCACACAGGCAATCGCCTTACGCTAATCTGTGTGATGCTCAGCCCCAGAGCAATGTGACTGCTGTCTACAGCAAGTACCTTTTCAGAGCACTATTAAAGTTTGAAGACCTGAGCGGTGCTGGGGGAAAAAAAAAAAAAAAAAGATCGATTCTGCAATTATCCACCAGCCAATTTTTGCTCGGAAGAGCTTACTGTGTACATCCGTATCTATTTAATGGGCTGAAGCCATGACAGGGCAATACGAGGCGGAATCCCAAAGCTGTAATCAAAGTCCTGACAGTAATCGTTACGCTGAGGGCAGCATTACTTAGAAAAACAAGTAATTAAAAACCCCAATAATTCATCTACGGTCCTCAAACTTTCTGCCGGGTGCCACCGCCTGCTCTCCCAGGCGCAGACAATGGCACGCTGAGGAGAGGGACCCGCCTGCGGCGGGGAGGGCCGGGCCCGCCGCCCCCCGGCCACTCCGGCACCGGGGACAGGCCCGCCGCTTCCTGCGGCTGAGGCCGCGCCACGCAAAAGGTCACGGCTGGGGCGTGAGGGGCCGCTGGCCCCCGGCCAGCACCGAACGGGGCGCGGGAACCCCGGGCCGGGACCGACGGAGCCGCCCCGGGCTCCCAGCGCAGGCGGAGGGCAGAGCCGCTGCTGCCCACGGCGGAGGGCCCCTCGCAGCCTAGCGGGGAGAGGCGGCTCCGGGCACCGGGGCGCGCGAGGGCCGTTGGCCGAGGAATGCAAGCGGGCGCGCGCTGCCACCGGACAGGGCTGTCCCGCACTACCCTCCCGCCCCCGCCACTGCGGACACCCCCGCTCCGGCGTGCTCGCCCGGTCCTCCCTGCCCCGCTGCCCCTCGCCCCCGCCGGCGGAGCGTCTGGCAAACAACGTCCGCACGTACCCCCGGTCCGCGACGAGACTCTTCCGCCCGAGGGAGCGGCGGTGGGGGCAGAGACCCGCGAGCGACGCGGCCGCCCGCCAATCGGAAGGTAGCGCTGCGCGTCACCGGAGGCTGGGTGAGGACAGGGCGCTACGATTGGTTGACGAGGCAGCCCACGCCAGCGGCCGGAGCGACGGGCGGCAGGAAGGGCCAGCTCAAGCCCCGCCCCTTTTCTCCCTAGACGGGGGAGGCGGCGCTGAGGCGGGCTCCGATCCGCCCGCGGAGCACCCCCGAAGCCTGCGGGTCTGGGACCACCTACAGCCATCTCCCAAACCGCTGGTGACCCGTGCCGTGTTATCCGCCTTACCCTCCTCCCCGTACGCTGTCGCACAGCGCACCAGCCTCCTCGCTTCCAAGCAGCTCCCATAGTGGAATGTGTGTGCTTCACCCCAAGGTGCTGTCACACCCCAGCCCAGTCTCTGGTGTAATGAACCCCAACAGCGTTAATGAGCAATCCCGTGTCCCTCTCACCCGCCCAGGAAGAAGCATCCGAACTATTTCTTTCTGCCTTCACCCCATTTCCCAGCAAGCTTCAACACGGACCAACGGGAATTATTCCTGTGTGACCTGACCTAGGTGTTCCTGCTCTGGCAGGGGGATTGGACTAGATGATCTTTTGAGGTCCCTTCCAATCCCTAACGTTCTGTGATTCTGTGAATTGCCCCACCCAGACCCCCCCTTTGTTAGCAGCCTCCTGATGCGCGCTGCTCCTCACCCCATTCCCAGCCAGCGGCGGCCGGGGCACAGCCAGCCGGGAGCCCTGCCTGGCACTACAGGCCCCTCCATACCCGCCACGGCCGGCTACAGCCAAGAGCGTTTCTACCATTCCGGCTGCACAAAGGATGTGCATAGATGTCTGCTTGCAACGCAGTTTTGAATGTGCCCAAATCAGGCCTATTGACCCAAAATCTCTGACTCCAAATAAACTCTCTTCACACTTCCCATGCACAGGATTCACTTCTCTTTTTCCAGCTTTCGAGCCTATTTCTTGCCAGAGCACTGAGAGACATACCAGCACCAGAGGCACCTTAAGAAAGAACTGTCTTCTCATAAAATACAGACTGTTGCCAATTACAAAAGATTTGATGCCAGAATTTTAGAGGTACTAAGGCAAAATGCTGCAGTTGAATTAAATACCGAAGTTTGTAACTGACCAGTCTTGGAAACTCACACTCGAATAACATAAAGTACTGAGTCAGTCTGAAAAGCGAGAAGTAGAGAGATTTAAGAGTGGAACAGAATAAACAAAAAAAGAGGAAGGCATTTGAAGGAGATGGCTCAAGAACAATGAACAGGAATATGGTGCCGTAAGTCAGCATAGGAGCACTGTGAGAAAGGCCTATAAAGATGCAACCAAGTCACAACAGAACATCCAGTTTTTCATTAGAAGACAGCTAAGCTATGAAATTCTACTCAGATTTTGAAGTTGTACCCAAAGCCATCCACTCTCAGCTCCCCTCCTTTTTTCTTTCAGTTACATGTGCTCACTGTGTTCTACGTGGCTTTTTCTATGACCACAACATCCTTGGATAGGCCATTCCCCATTTCTGCATGGAAGTCTAGTAAAATCTATAGGACTAAGAAGATGGTTTCTGTATATCCTGCTTTCTACCCCATGGCAAATCAGTCCCACCAAGTCTGGAACTGAGCCACAGTCTTCTTTTGAAGAAGCTCCTCCTTTCTCACTTTGGCCCAGAGAAGAGGCTACCCACTGCAGAGAGGATCAACAGGAATGGTAGTTTCTTACTGATGATACTCAGCACCACACCATAAAGAAAGAGTTTGTAACAAAACTCTTGCCTTGCTGTTCACTGAAAAGGATCATAGCCATTTTTCATAGTAATTCCTTATGTGCCTACTCTCCACTCTCAATTCCTGTTAACATGTGTGCCACCATCTTCTCACCCTCATCTGGAAGCATCACCTGCTGTTGGCTTTCCACCTAATGTCCTCTCTCCAGGCCCTTCCTATCACCTCTCCCACTCCCTAGGTGTGCACACAGACCTTTCTGTTTTCTTAACAGATGATCTCAGCTGTGGGAAGGTAAACTGTGTGGTTACCACATCCAGGGAACCACAACTGGTAGGGAAACAGCTTCAATGGAGACACCACACATCCCCTTCTCCCCTACAGATGCAGTTTCTCTGACTAAGACTAAAGATTTACCATTTGTCTTTGTCCCTTATAGCATGCCCTGCTCTCACTTCTTGTGATTTTTATTCCTTCTCCCTGGAGCCTTCTCCATAGTTTCATGTGCATTCAAAGAGCTGTTATTACTCTGGAACAAAAAGACATTCATTTACAGTGTATGGAGAACCTGAATTTATAGGAGAGCCTGAGACATTATTTCAGAGTCTACAGATGTACATCTTTTCCTTTCATTGGAAAGCACCAACATGCATCACTGTATAGCTTGCCAATACTGCTTGAAAGCACCATCAGATTGCTGGGCAAGAAACAGACACCTCACCCTGAGAAAAACGGATACCTCAAATAATACATCCTAATAATAAATATCAATACGAAGACAAAATATTATTAAGATATCATCTAGACAAGCCTTTCAAGCCATAAAGTAATTAGACCAACACACAGGGAGTTCTGGGAATACGAAACATGTATTTGTGTCTGGAATCAGGAATGATTTCATCCTTTTGAGGTCAGTAATAACAGTTATCAAATTCAAATTAACAGTCTAGTGTCAGAAAAATGACTTCTGAAGGCCATTCTCCCCTGGGTTTCTCTAATTTGTATGCAGTACTTGGTGTTACTTTTTCTAGAAGTACTGACTAAATACTGCTCTTAAGATTTTTGTGAGCTCAGAGCAACAAAGAAATAGACCAGCCCTGCAAAAATATACTCCTCCGCACACCTGGCGAGAATTAAAAATTTAATTTTTTTTTTTTTTTTCATCATCATTGCCGTAAATGTTGAAGAAGTGTTTTTTTGTGCCTGGCAATTTTCCATGACAACAGTGTAAGGCTGATTTAAAGCGCTGAGAGTCAGGTTACATCTACTCCATTTAAAAGCAAGGAGTTTTAAAAGGAACATAAAAATCACTCAGTATGCTGACTCACCCAGTATGGCAACTGAAAGACTGAAACTGCTGATACTTATCTCCATTGTAAGCCAAAGTGTATTTCATCAAAGCTGGATTTATTGCAATCTGGATTCTATTTACTCTTGTGCAATGAATTTGATTTGCAATTAGCTTTTTAAATTAAACAGCAATTCAGATCTGATCACTGTAGATCATGCTGAGAATCAAAATCTGATCTTTTTAACAGTACTATGTCAAAGGATTTCCACAAAAGTACGTTTAATTTACAGTTTTCATTAAAAGCAACATAGATAAGCCATTGAAATAAACAGACATTCATACAGCTGCTAAAATGAGCAAGGAGCGTATGAGGTCAAAGCCTTCTGGTATCACCTGGTCTAACAACATGATCTCAATAAATCATATTTGTATCACAAAGGAAGGGACATCCACTTGAACTCTGTTACAGAGTCCACAGAAAGAGAGGACTGCAATGTAAACTGATTTTTCTTTCTGAGCATTTAGATAGGGGCTACTCCTATGGCAGATCCAGACTGCATGCACATTTTGTTCCCACTTCATCACTACATAGGACTTAACTCCTATATCCGCAGGATACAAATTTTTTCTTTCCATCTTAGCAAACTTGGAGAATCACTGAAGAGTACATTAATTACTGGCTGGCCCAACTGAGCCGCGCACTGCTAATACACCCCTGCCTCCAAACTGAATCTCAACTGAAAGGAACTAACAGCCATGATCCGATCCTTTTGGCTAACACCAGGGCAGGGAACAGCACAAGCATCCCTGTGAGATAACCTACGGGCAACAGACCAGTCTGCACATAATGGTGTTTTTACTTTTACCACCTCAATTCCTACAAAAACGTATGTTAAAGGAAGCTGAGATTAGCCCCATTTTCTAAAACATGACAAACATCTTGCCATTATTACTTATTTGCCACACCACAAAGGGTTGAAAGACCTATACCAATACAGAAGTTATATTCAGTTATATTCCTAGATTATATGCTACTTCAATTAATCCATTCTACCAACAAATATAAATAACGTTCTGCCTGCATGTTAAGACCTCATCTAGATAAGCAAGAACACAAAGATCAAAAGGAGCACATGCAGTGTTATCTGCCCAAAACCAAATGCACTAACCCAGACGCTGCATCAGCAATCATCATCTAGCTTTGATTTCTGAAACTCTTTGAGTGTGGAAATTCCCCCTCCACAGCACACCCAGAGCCTGTGGGACACCCTCCTGCAGACTGGCAGGTCACAGCACAACTGCATGGGCAGAGACAGCAACAGTCAGAGTCACAGGGTCATGAATGAGGCAGGGGGCCCACACAGATACTGATATATCCAGGGACACCTTTTCAAAGGCAAAGTCCTCCAGGAAAATCAGACTGTGTGGAGAGCTGAGAGGTTACTAAAGATAAACTAATCTTTGACATTATGAAGATTTTCCCATCATCCAGGTTACTGCCGAGAAACTTTAATAGTACAGCAGTATTTCACAGTAAGTTCTTTGACGCCAATATTCTAAAATATTTAAATGGTGCAATCAATTACTTTTGAAAATTAATATTCCCTTCTCCTCTCACCTCCGAAAAGCTCTGTAACTAGGGAACAGTTTTGGCCGGTCTTCCTTATTTGCTTAGGTGCTTCCTGAGACATCCTTCTGTGTTAAAAGCCAGATCCAAAAATGGACTTCTGCAGAATGTACAGTCCAAGTCCAGATATCCAGAACTCTCCCTTCATTCCCACTTAATTTAACATTGAAGAGATTAATGTACTTTAAAAAAAAAAAAAAAAAGCATGAAACCTGTCAACAATTTATGAGCTGTGACATTTAAATAAGAAAGGATAAAGGTCAAACTAACAGGGCATAGCAATACTTTTACTTCCATTTTGTCCTTAATGTGTTTTTGTTTTGCCTCAGTTTCACCTTGTGAAGAGATAACAGACTGTAAAAATGATTACACTCTATGCTACAAAACTGAAATGTTAATTTTGATTTAAGCAGAAGTAAAAAGAGCTGCAAGAAGATAACTGAATTTATTTGTTCCTTAACAATATTCACAATTAATTAAGTATCTGCAAATGCCCATCAGACAACCTGATTCCTTTTAGCTGGTGTAACAGTGGACAGCTGTGCTTTGCCGATTACTAGGCCTAACACAAAAGACGCAACCAGCAGTAGAACAAACCAATAACCCTTACACAAAAAGATCATAACATAGATAATAGCTGGGGGAACAAAAAAAATCCATGAAGTTGTTCATAATAGACATCAGCCCCAGGGGGAACAAATAAAGTAAGGAAGCTTCCCATAGCGAGAGGCAAGGCAGAAAAAGGAGATACCCAGGCCAAGAGGCTGGCAACATAGGAGGAAAGCAGCCTCATTCTGGTCTTACAGAGGTCCCGATCCTAGTGCTGAACCTGAGCACATGTCACCTCGCTGGGAGCCCCAGCTGCAGAGAGAATCAGGGGGTCCTTCCTGCAACAGGGAAACTGCAAAGTGCATCCACCTCACAGACACCCCACCAGTCTGCAAGTGGGCCCAGCTTTTATCCTCAAAAAGGGACACCTGGCATTAGTTTATCAAAAGCAGGACACCTGGCTTTCATTTACCCAAGGGCTTTCCCTGCAAGGCCGGCTGCACCTTGGAGGAAAAGCCAAAAGGCAAACTCATCCCCTCCTTTTAAAGGACTGTGGGAACCACCCACGTGTCAATTGTAATTCAGGGCTCAGGGTTCAGACCCCAGCACTTCAAGCTGGATTTTACATTTTCAGTGTACCTAAAATTTCTCTAGTGCTACAAGTTTCAGGAATAAAGTGCATTCAAAATTTTGACAAGACACATGAATTAGTATTATTTATTTAACCACTTAAATAGGAAAGACTTCCACCCAAACTTTTTAACATTTTCCTCTTCACCTTCCTTTGTGTCTGAATCAGAAACCTCTCTGTTTTCCATCAAAGCTTCGTAAGTCTTTTGTGCTCGAACAATTTCTTTGTCTGCACTGAAGTGCACCATTTGTCTGCTCAGAATAGGAACGATTAAATTGAAGTTGTCAATTCTTTTGTTTAATTTCCTGATATCGTCTATAAATTGCTCACAAATACGATTCCATTGCTTTTGCCTATCTGGCGTCATTGGCCCTCCAAGCTTACTTCTAGATGCCACTATACTCTTCCTTAACCGCTCAATAGTTTCCCGTATTTCCTTCTGCATCAGGATCCACTCTGGCTGGTATCCATTGTCTATCAGAATCCTGTTCAAGTTGTGAGTCATAGGGTCAATATGCGGACAGTCTGAAAATTTCTGCAGAGGTTTTCCTTTGCCACTTAGGTTGTCAAAGTCTCCTTTTGCCATCGATTCCTGGATGATGTCCTCAACCAACCGTTCAACTGTCTGAGTTATTTTCACCTTTTTGCTCTGCTTCACGTCTTTGGCTTTCATTAGGTCAGTCACAGCACCCTGGCTTTCAAGTCTCTGCTTCCGGTACTCCAACACTTGTTCAGTAGCACGGTCCACTCGAAACTGCATGTATTGCTTTTCTCTTTGGCTTGGTGTTCCAAAACCAACGCCTTCAAAACTCAAGTAGTGTCTATGCTGTGGTGCTTGTGGTTTGAACTGGTCTTCCTCCTCTTCACTGTTCTCGTTTGATTTCTTTTTGGTCGCCACATCATTGAGCACAACTCTGTACGCTTCTTGTACTTTCATAAATGCTTCGGCATCAGCTGTGGCAGAACTGCTGTCCGGATGGTATCTTTTGGCAAGACTTCGATACGAGTTTCTGATATCAGCAAGGGAACAACCTTCCTCAAGCTCAAGAATTTTGTAAGAGTCCTTGATGGTGCTTTTAGGTTTGTTACCTGACAACAGTCTGTTGCCACAAATGTAGGGAAACAGCTTCAGATTTCTCAGAATCATTGCTTGATGTCCCATTAAACGATGCCCTGCGTTGTTAGCCAGCGTGACACAAGGCCACTTCACACTTCTTCGGATGCAGCTACATTATAAACAATGACCTATTAACACAATTTTATAAAAATGTGTTTAATATGCTTTTTGAAAGAACCTGCATGATTTAAGTCTTATCTTCAAGTTATATTATTTAAGGAAACTCCTACAAAAGTTCAGAACAATATACAATGTTTTTTTCTTTACAGACTAAAACTGAAATCTGCATTTCTTATTTACTGTTGAAGTAGCAGTATTACAATGTAAATGAATATCAATTCACAATATAGTTTTCTCCTCGTATACTAACGGTAGCATAGGGGTTCTTTGCACTGCAGAATTCCCCAGAGGACAAAGCTTTATTGCCTTTCTCAGTGCAATATAAACTGGAAATACACTTTCTGCTGAGTGCTAACTCTGCTGAAACAAATCTCTCTCTTTTCCTCTATTGACCTACATTCAGCCATCAACTGAATTCTCTATTCACATACATCAATGCCTCCAGATCTACTACCTGGTGCATTCTTGAAAGATTTCATTAAAGTAAAAATTTCACAACAACTGAGGTAGCATTCTGATTCTAGATTCATTTAGGTGAACTCTTGTAGCCCAGGAGGGCTCTCACACCCTGGTGGCTCATCTCCTTTGTTTCTGCCAGGTAAGGTTTTAAAACTGGAACTCAGAATAGATCAATAGCATACAGTATCTCATTTTGTCAGGAATACCAGTGCTTCTGAATGATTTTGGGAAACAGTAAAAGGAACACCTTCATCAAATGACAACCTAAGTAAGTCTTCACGTTAAATCTAAAGTAGAAAAATATTATACAAACTGCACACAGAATTTATACATAGTTAACTTCACTTTATTAATAATCACCCTAACACAAATGGCACATACATGGTGCTAAAGAGTCTACTTTTGCAGATTCATCAGTGACTGCAATATATCCGTTGCTGACTTCCTTTCCAAATAAACAAACTAGGTTAAATCAGGGTTAAGTTTAAGGAATACGTAGCGTTTATATGTACTGCATATACCAAACTGTACTAACCTGCCTGAAAAAGAGCCAAGAGAGATGTACTTGGGACCGGATAAAAGAGTGGATCAATCTGAATGTACTCAGTTGATTTTGATCCAGGTAAAGTATTAAGTCATCAGCTTGTGGTTATTACAATGGACTTTCTTGGTTTGTTTTGTAGGTGATACGGATTAGTGATTTCTCTCCTTCTAGGTGGTTGGCAAAGACAGTAATTTAGTTCCATGTGGCCACAAAAATCCACATGACTACGACTTGAATGGAAAGATCAATGGATACACTCTTGAAATTCAACATACTGACCAGAAGCAGACTTTCTCATAATTCTCTAGACTTGGTTTTAATATATTTGTGTTTAAAAAACTATCAGACTGTACGTACAGCACTCATCCCACGGCACCGAGGGGTGCGGTCTGGGGGGATATTTATTCCCCAGCCGTTCCAACTCAGACCTCCCCGCTGGGGCTGGGTAAGTGGGACACGGCCCCGCAAGGCCGAGGAGGGCGGCACCCGCGCCCCGCCCCCCATGCCCTCCGCTCCCACGGGCAACCCGCGCGCGCGGTGGGGACAAGGTCGCGCGAGCGCGCGGAGGCGGTGTGCCACAGGAGGGAAAGCAGTTACTGGCAGGCGAGGAGCGGGGCACTCGGCACCCTTCCCCTCCCCAAGCTGCTCTGTACGGCGGGGAAGCTCCCCGCAGCGCGACGCGCCCTTTTTCTCCCAGCGCCCTGCTTCGCAGCACCGCCGGCTCACCTGGTCAACCGCTGCCGCCCGCCCTTCCCCCTCCCGCGCAAGCGCCAACAATGGAGGCGGAGGAGCGACTGCTTTTACCCTTCGCTCAAGGACGACTCCTACCGGGCAGCGGCCGCCCGGGAGGGGGCGGGATTGTGAGCCGGAAGCCGCCCCGCCCCCACCGCCTGCCGCGCCGCTCACCAGCGGGGGGAGCCCACGGCCCGCCGCAGCCCCGCGCTTCCGCCCGCCGCGCGGCCACGTGACTCGGCGCGCGCCGCCGCGCACTGGAGGGCGTGGCAGTCAGGCCGGCTGGCGCATGCGCGCTGCAGCGGGGGGCGGGGCATGGTTCCGCGGCGCGGGAATGGCGGCCCGGCTGCCCCCAGTGGGGGTGTGTGGGAGGCGCGAGTTTTAGTGCTCGTTTTTAGTATATACACTTACACATGTAGGCACTGACAGCTTTTCCGCCTTCACTCTCCTGAGCGAATTCCGCCTCGTTAGGTGACAGGTTCCCCTGCCTCTGCATGAGCGTGTGAAGCAGCTGTGCAGCGCTTACCCCGGCAGAGGCTTGGTCTTTCACCGCGTTGTCGCCCTTGTGTGTAACGCGGGTTTCGGTATGCTGTGAGCGCCGCGGTGCAGCCGTGCTAGCATTCGTTGGGCTCACCTAAACCGGCTGTGCCAGGCGTGCTGCGGCTCACAGCCCTCTGCCCCTGCTGCACTGCTGCAGCGCAGGTGATGCCCCGTGGATTTTCCTCCGGGCTTCGTGCACAGCATCAGCCGACCGTCAGAGAATGGAGACTTCAGCTAAAGAAACCTCGAACCAAGCAACAGTTCTCATCCTCAGCCTGGAAAAGAGGACCCAGATGCACAAACTGAAGGCCTAGTAGGTGGAAGACAAATGACCATTTGTTTGCTCCCTGCACACCAGTATCTGTTATTACAAACAAACAAACGTGTGTTTTTTATTAATGCTGCTTGATGGGGTACGGTTGCACATGCTGCATATCCAGCCAGTGAAATGGTGGCATTGATGTCTGAAAGGAAGCAACAACCACATAGAGCAATCTACTTTGGTTTACAGCTTCCAGCATTATACTGCTGATCCTGCTATGGCTTTGCTAGTATACCATCTTGGTGAATAAACAACAAAATACATTGTTTCAGACAGATTTTCTATTCATTAGGTAATGGTTTTCTAACCTTTTTTTCAGATGCATGTAAAATGTAGAACTGTGAGTCTGCAAATCTAAGGCAGGTAGGCAGTCTGCAGGTACTCTAAATGATGCTTAGGACTATTGTAGCACGCACGTCTCCAGCTGGGAGGTTCAAGTACAGCATCTGTCCAACAGTACACAAGCCGTTAATTCAATAGAAGTTTTAAACAAACTTTGCAGATTTCCTTTAAAATTGTTTTAGTGGTGTGAAAGGAATAGCTTGTGTTTCTGTTAATGTGTATTTTTATTTCTCATTGCCTGATTTTAAGATACACAGATACTGCTCGGTGCTATGTTGGGATACATTAATTTTGTTTTCAGTAAGGAGTGGTAGCATTGCCAGCTTGCCAAACGTTAACAAAATTACTTCAGATACTATCATGAAAGGATTAGGCTGTTGAAGAGGATGGTGTAGGAACCAGTGGAGAATAAAATCGTGCTTATTATAATACCTTGTATCTCTGGCACTGCTTGTATTAAGTTTCTTCAAAAGGTAAAAAGGGTAGTAGGGGGTACAATTCAATTGTGTGCTAGATACTGGAATGACCTTTTTATATACATCTAAGGATATGTTCCATGGCAAATAATAGGTCTGTAGGGGTTATGCATGTGAGCTTTAACTGGAGTGTTTCTGGTTAGCTGTAGACCGTGCAATCCGTGTTTTATTTTTACAAGTTGTCTTTGAGATTCTTTACTTGTCAGCAGATATAAAATTGCTCTGAACATGGGAGCTGAGCAATGATCTCAGCTTTTTGATAACACATTGATCTTCATTTTTTTGTATTGGCTTGAATACCATTAACATTGCAGGACTGATTGGTGGGGAGGACTTGTTTGCTAAGGAAAAACAGAAAGAAAGGAGAATGGTCCACGCTGCTGAAGTCTGGGGAGGTGTGTTTTGAAGGGTGGGCAACATCAAGGGGATCCTGCTGGGGATCCTCCCATCAGGAGGATAAAAGGGGACAGGGCAGCATGCAGGACTGCCTGCTTCATTCATGCTGTCACCCTTATCCCTGGCTTTAGGAGATCAGAAATCATTTGGACTGAAGGAGAAGCTGAAGGAAGAACTCAAACCCATCTGGAGGACTCCTCAGCCTTTTGTGTGGACAAACGGCAGTCTGACACGGTAAGGGAAGACAATTCAAGTGAGACGTCCCTCTCTGCAACCTTTCCTCTAGGACCAGCTGTCTTACCAGCTTTCTTCTAGCATGCTGTTGTATTGCTTTGCAAAATATGTGTTTGGCATCCTCACTATGGTGGGGAATGGAAATGTGCAGTTTTTCCACAGGGTGGGAGGCATCGTGTGGGTTCACTCTCTTCCCAGTCAGGAACTTGAATTTATTCTGCCGTAGAAAACTTCAGTGAATCGTGAAATTATATGTAAAGGAAAAAATAATTTTGCTTTGACAAACACTTTGTTTTTTGTTAATGACAGTAGTGCCTAATGAAGCTTTGTAGAGAGCATGTTGATACCTTTGTTAGAGCTAGTGCAGTTGTAACTGTTTACTTCGAAGTTCACAGCAGCTTCCTCATGGCTGTAGAATTATTTGTCAAGCAGTGACAAAAGGAAAGACAAAGTCTGACATTGGATAGTTATACAGTATAAAGACTTAGAAAAATCTTTTGCAAGGAAATCAGTCTGGTGATTGATAGAGCATTAAACTCTGTGTTTATAAACGTAGAGTGCAGTACTTTAAATTTAAAATGAGTCTCTTAGATAATCCACAACAGTCTGTAATCCCCAGGGGCAGGCTACTGGAATTGTACTTGGGCAACTTAATAATTATGAAAATATATATACTTAAAAATGATTTTATTGTTATTAAGTTAAGATGTCTTAGCACTGTCTCATGAACAAATAAAACATGATTATTGATTTAGCACAGTTCTACAAACATATTTTCTGAAATATTATAGCTCAGTATAGCTTCTATTTGCCTTTGGAAGCTTTATAATGAACTCAAACCAAAGGTTATGATTTCTTGGGAAAAGACTGCTGACATGTTGCTTGCAAAGCTGGTGTTTTATGGTATCTGTAATTTATTATTTATTTCCTGGATAAGGACTGGTTTATGCCAGTAGCATCTTCCTTAAAGGTCATGTTCTGGGCTGTTTTTTCTTTCTGACATTTGTCCACACTTAGTACATACAGATAAATTAAGTGACCTACGTTGAGTATGATATTATTTCTGAAACAAATCAAAACTAATTTGCCTAGAAATATTATTGAGGAACTGTTCTAAATGTCAATGTGCTAGTGAAATTAACAGTTCTTTTATTGAGGATGCTGTTCTGCTGAAGTTACCCTCTTAGCAATTGTCCGAGTATAAAATCTGTTCTGAAAACTGTCTTTGCTATTTATTACTGAGAATGTTTACGCTCATAAAAAGTTCCTAGATTGACCACAGTGTTCAGTTTGAAATATATTTACCTGGTATGTTACTTAGAGCATTTGTATGACGCTTTCTGTTCTGTCCTGTGTAGTTGTGCAAAGGACTTGACAAGACTTAGTCATGCCAAGATTATTTCAGCCTGGATACTTAAAAGAGGAAATCTTGACTATGTTGAAACAAGTGGAAAAAAACCTCAGTGATTTCATTGTTGTCAGTATTTACATGAAAATGTGAATGATGCATCCATCCAGTGACACTACTAGTGCAGTCACTTTGTTCAGATGTCTTATTGATACCTTTCTATTACAAACTGGATTGATATTACTATCAATTATAAGTGAGGGATATAGTTTATATATATTTTTCTTATTTTTACATGGGTTTGTGAAATAAAGAGATAGTACTATATATTGTCATTCTGGGTTTGCACAGGTTAATGGCTGATCGGGTGCTTGTGATTGGCAGTGGAGGGAGAGAGCATGCCCTGGCCTGGAAGTTGGCCCAATCCCCACATGTAAAACAAGTGTTTGTTGCTCCAGGAAATGCAGGAACAGCTGACAATGGAAAAATTTCCAATTCAGGTAAAAAGAGGGAAAAAGCAGAACATTGTGCCAAGCAATCAGTTGTTGAAACTGAAACAAAACTGACCAAGTTTGTATTGAGCTGGTAGGAGACAACAATTATTCTCTTCTTTTAATGGTACCACAAATTATTTAAGGCACATGGGGTTTTTCTCCTGTATGTTTTGTTTCTGAATTTTAGAACTGCCTAGTAAAACATCATACTGCATCTATTTTTAGCCTAGCTTTTTAAGATAGTGAGGCTTATATGAGACTTTGTATTTCTATACCTCATCTCTTTCCTCCCACTGTTATGCTTGAATTCACTTACCAGTTTCAGCAAAATGTAACAGAGGAATAGAAGGCTCACAGGGACTAACTTCTAGATAGAAACTTCTCTGGTGTCTGCCTAGGCTGCTCAGCTAAATTTAGCTACATCATGCACTGCCATTGAGTAAATCTTTGCTCAGATGTTGAAACTGAGTTTCCTTATGAACTTACAGTTTTATTTTTTAAAGTTTTTATTCTGTTACGATAAGCAGCTTTTAAAAGTTTATATTGACTACATATAGCAAATAAAATACACATCTGCTATCTTATTAAATGTATTAAAAACAGCAGTGCAAATTGGAAATGTTCACTGTTCCTATGGACTCTGTTAAATGATGTTGTTTGTTTTACTTTGCCCTTCATGGGCTGTTTCATTATTTTAATCATACTTCTTAGGGAGATGGAACAATGACATTCTCATCTCCTATCTCTTATTTAGGCTTTACAGTGGTAACTTAATTAAATTTCCTTTTCCTTTTCAGCTGTATTAGTGAGCAATCACACTATTGTTACTCAGTTCTGCAAAGATCATAACATTGGACTTGTGTTAGTTGGACAAGAAGCTCTTTTGGCAGCTGGTAAGGCTGAAATAAATTAACTTGACAGTAAAAATCAGCACCTTGAATTCTGCTTTAAAATGACCTCTTTTGGCTCTCAGGACACATTGACTTAAACTGAAGAGCAAGAGAATTTGGATTCTCTTATAAATGTAAACTGTAGTCACTTAAAACATTTGGCTTCATAGCTGTATGCTGCTTTTTGTATGTCAGAAATCAGCAGAGGAAATCATGCAGCATCAAGAATTAGTGATGGTTACAAGTACTCTTGTGTCTTCTGCTCTGCTTTCATTTATATAAATAATTTTCTTGCAATAGTACTAATGTTGCTGTATACCACAGTATCCAGACCATCATGTGCATTTATTGTAACGTAGTACAGTAAGATCTCCGTATCTTAAATAGCCAACAGAAGTACCAGACAGTCCTAACTGATCATGGGGTGGCAACTGTCACAGTGCTTAGTAATGTTAAGAGCTAAAGACCTCTTAAAACTAAATGATGAAACAGGTCATTGGATATGCAGAACCTTATTTTAAGGATGAATTAGCTGTCTGAGACAAGGAAAGGTGTAACAGACTGCTGGAATGATTATGTGGTTTTCCTTTTGTCAAAATGACTTGAGGTTTCCAAAGAGATGACCTGGTTCTTTTGCTGTTTTTGATAACTAGGGATTGTTGATGACTTGAGAGCAGCAGGTGTTAGGTGTTTTGGACCATCTGCAAAAGCAGCCCAGCTGGCATCCAACACAAGTTTTGCCAAAGCCTTTCTGGATCGACATGGGATCCCAACAGCAAGATGGAAAGCCTTCACCAATCCCCAGGAAGCTTGTCGGTTTATTATCAGGTAAATACTTAGATACTGGAAACTCCTCTGTGCATTTGGTCTTCACTCATGATGGTTACCTAGAACTAGGTAAATTTTCAGCTGTTCTTCTCAAGTAGCTGCTGAATAAATTAGTTTTGTAATTAGAGACAGATGGTGAAGGTGCAGCAAACTTAAACAGGATTTTTCTGTTCACAGATCACAGCTCTTCTTCCTTTTGATCAGCTTTTTTCAGGATGCTGGTTAACCATTTAAAAGATAACGAAATTGTGGCAGAGAAAAATATTTCAATAAGTATTTCTGTAAGTGTAAGAATAATTTCTACACAGACAGATACCAGCAAAATACTCTCTATGGAGTGATGTGAGGAGGGGCTGGTCAAATACTCATAACTTAAGGAGGATACTCTTACTTCTTCAAGGCCTGACAGCATCTTTCTTACATGGAGTCAGAAATGTAACTGTGTATCTCTGCAATTGCTTTGGGCAGTAATGCTTTGAAGACACTGGTGATCCTTTGGGAGAGTAGCTTACTGCTGTGGCTATTTTGGTCCAGTCTCATAGCAGCTGCTGTGTTCAGCTATACTGGTCTGTGGCTGTGTGTCGGTTTCACAGACTTCTTGTCTTTGCTGTCATGTGCTACATGTGGTATAATCTAGTGGGACTTTTTTTTTTTTTTTTTTTAAATAAAACAACCTTTTCACTGACTTTGCTCTGAAACAGCATTTAGTCTGTACTACTGCCATGTAGAGAAACAGTCCGGCAACTTGGACGCTTGTAAGCGTGCATAAGATTCAGGTCAGCACCCTGAGATGTGGAGAAAGGGAGCTTTGTATGAGCCTGCTTTGGCTGTTTGTATAAATCTAGGGTTGAGAAACCTAACATAAATTGTAATGTTGAAAGGAGAAATGAGATGTTGTTTCAGAAAGCAGGCTAGTAGTGTGTAGAATCAGCTCTTCAAAAGGGACATTTTATTTGGCTGTCCACAAGCTGGAGAGAGGTGAATGGATAAAGTGTAGTTAAAATATGTTAACATAATGCTGTTTTGTTCTTTCTTTTCTTCTAGATTTAGTTTGTGTTTCAGAGTAAGTGGAGCAATTCTGGGAATACATTGATAATACACTAGTTCTAACCTTTCCTTTATGTGCAAGACTTAACTCAGCCTTAACCTTACAACCACGAAGAGAACTTCCATAGTGGTTTATAGGATTATATACTGTAATCTGGTGTTATGAAACTGTAAATCATCAATGAGTTCATATTTCCAAACCTATAATAGTAATAAAATAGTAACCCAACTCAGGGAAAAGAGAAAGAAACTGCCAGGTGTTCAAGTTCAGTGACTTGTCCAAGGACATACACTGAGCTGGTGTCAGAACCAACAGCAGGATTCATGGATTTCTGGTTCACTGTCCTGTGCTGAGGGCTATAATAGCCCATTCACCTCTATGACAGGATGGGCTAGCAAGGAATGTATTTTTCTGAAGTGTTATTCTTCAACTGTTCAGAAAAAAAAAGAAAGAATATGGGAGGCATTCATCTTAAAAATTACAATTTCACTGAATGCAGTAGAGATGCCTGAATCTCACTTTTGCTTTCCTTTAAAGCACAGACTTTCCTGCACGAGTTGTACGGGCGAGGGGCCCTGCTGCTAGAAAAGAAGTGACTATTGCAGCCAGCAAAGAGGAGGCCTGCAGAGCTGTTCAAGAGATTATGCAGGTGGATAAATCTTGAATTAATCAGTGGGAATCCAACTCTTGATTTTCTGTAGCATGTGAGTTTGTAATTCTGGCCACAGGAAGCAAGTATTTTCAGGAGAAACTTGTCCATTTGCTAAGGAATTTCTCTGGGTATTATCTTCAAATTTTTCATGTTTGCCCTAGACAGTGGGCAGTGAGCAGGGCTTTGCAGAGTTTGTGACTGAATTCTCATTCCAGCACTGAGTCTTGCTGCCCTGCCCCTCCAACTTTTTAATTTTTCATTGGCCTCCAGGGTCTGATAAGGTGCATTTCACTGTCTCTTCCTGATCTCCACATGAGATTCTATTGGCTTTGCTCAACATACCAGAATTCAAGCAAGCCGGTACTTTTCATATACATTGGGTTTTTTCTGTTACAAGAAAATAAAGAGTGGATTTAGCCAGTAGATGTCATGTTTGCTAACAAGGGATTTTTTTTTTTTCTTGTACAGGACAGAATGTTTGGAGAGATGGTTGTTATTGAAGAACTTCTTCAAGGGGAAGAACTTTCTGTATGTGATCGATGGTGTGGTTATGTGCTTTTATTCTTTGGCATTATTGCTATGCTCAATGCATAAGCACGCTACTGTTTCAAATATTTTTTAAAAATTTCACATAAATCAATATGCAATCTAAGCAATTTGATGTCATACTAGTCAGTGTATGTTGCCAGTAGAAATTTCTTCTACGTTAGCCATAAAACTGCAATTGTGGTTATCTTCTTAGGTGGAAAATTATCATTTTTCCTAAGGTAACCTAAAATGTGTTTGTATGGACTTTGTCTTGGTAATTTTTGTTACATCAGTAATTTTGTGCTAATATTTAGTGCCTATTTTACCGTCTCCTTACTACTCAGATTACTACTCAGTGGCAGGCTAAAACTTAAGCATGCATATTATGAAAACCACATAAAAGCTGCATGAAAACTGAAAACGAGTTGTTTGTGTGAGGTTTTCCCTGCACTGAGAATACCTCACACTCATTCAGGGTCCAGATCTGCAAACACACATGTTTAACTTGAGACATGAATAATTCTGTCAAGTCACATGCCTTAAGGTAAGCATATGTCCCGTGACTGATAGGTCAAGATCTAATTCACCAGAAAGGAATGGTTACAAGGGCCACCATTTCTGATTATTTACAAATTAGAAAAATTGCTCAATGAATCTTTCAGGTCAGCAGACTTGCAGCAAAATAAGTGAATCCTGTTGCTTTCTAGTTTTGGCTCCTAAATTTTCTGGCAGAACTGAGCCTTAGCCTGTGACGAGCAGTGTTAACTTCCCTTAGGACAGGACTTTGCCACTGTTTCTGTGTTGTGTGCATCTCTTTACAGTGCTTGTGCTTCACGGATGGTGTCACTGTTGCCTCAATGCCCCCAGCCCAGGCCCACAAACGATTACTGGATGGTGACCAGGGTCCAAACACTGGAGGGATGGGAGCCTATTGCCCAGTTCCTCAGGTACTCCTCCTCCTCAGCCTGCAATAAGGCAGATCACATCTGTGGTTAATAAAGCTCCTTCAGGGCCCAGTCTTGTTTCTATCACATAGGCCAGATTTCTTCTGGAAGTGATTGACACTTTGCTTGTGTAAGTAAGTGCAACACAGGGCTCAAACTTTCATAGTCATTGTTTAGGATTTAATGAGCCAGTGTTCTGATGAATAGTTTCTGTTTTATCTTTTTCATTTTTTCTGAAGTTGGTGTTTACTTTTTCCTTTTTTCTAAACTTTTTTACCTTTTTCATTATTCCTAAACTTGTTGTTTACCTATTTCTTCTTTCTAAACTTAGTATTTACTTTTTCCATTATTTCTAAACTTGGTGTTTCTCTGCTCCTGTTAGCATCATTTGAAGTGTCTACAAAATTCCCCACACGCTTGGAGTCTTTGTGTCTTGGACATAGCCCTGGATTTATTGTTGTTGATTCTTAAAGCTGACTGCATTGTTCTAAATAGGCTGGTCAAGTACATTATTAGTGTGTTTTTCTATAAGTACAGAAACAGCCTTTCTGTGTACAGCCCAGGTTGGCCAGTGTCTCAAACCTCTGCAAAGTTGGCCCTCTAAAGAAAGAACCAAACTAAAAATCTTAGGAAATGGGGTGTCAGTGTGTCTGTCCTTCAGGCAGCAGCACCCAAATGGAAGGAGTGCACTGGCTGGGGGTGGGAGAGCAGAAAACATAGCTGAGGCATTTACTTACCCCAGTCCTTCCAGGTCCTATGAGCTAGTCCAGCCAATGTCATCACTGTCTCAATCAGTTTGATGTTGATTGTCAGGTTCCAGAAGTTCTTCTAGAGAAAATCAACTATGCTATCCTTCAACATGTTGTTGATAGTATGAGACAAGAAGGAACAGCATATGTAGGTAAGTAAGCATTCAACTGTCAAACAAGGTAAAGTTATATCAAGATTAATTTCATTGGTAGGGATTGGTTTTGAATTCCAAATAATATTTGTATAAACAAAAAAGTTAATTTTTCATGCAGTATTAAGCCTCACTGCTTTGCTTTTAGCTTGTCATTTGGAGAGAAGAACTTTCATCTTTTCTCCAAAAAGAATACTGTATTTTAATTAAATATTCTTTATTTAAAAAATTGCAACCAGACTATATAAGTTCAGTTATATTGTTCACTCTTATATATAGCAATGTAAGTTTTCTTAAAATCTTTGTCTTAAGGCTGTTTTGAAAAAGGAAGGTGATGCTCACAGCTATCACTTAGTGCCAGAGACTGCTCTTGGTACTGAAGACTCTCAAAACAATACATGTAAAGAGTTAGGTTCCAGTCTGTGATGTATTCTCTGCTATTTGGTAACTTTTTTACAACATCCAAATCCACAATAAGGATATAGTGGGTGTTGAGCATTTTCAGGATCATGCTGGAGGACATCATGCTTTGTGGGATTTAAATTTTCACGCTTGTTATTCTCTGGGGATTGGTTTTCTGGTTATACAATGACAGGCCTGCTTTAGATCCCCACATGCATATAAGTGTGTTGAGTAGAAATCGCAGCATACTAACTTCAATGTCTTTGTTCTTGTTTCTTAGTAGCAGTAGTGAGTTTTGGTTTATTATTTTTGCCTGAAATACAGTTATATATATTCATGCATAACAGTAGTCCACTTAATGGTATGAAAATCACTCTCTCTGTGTAATGAATGGGGTTTTATGGGAACTGTTTTTCATCCTGTCAGTTCTTTCTGATCTCTGAACGCCTTCAATTAGAGAGCTGTAGCAGAGGATGGAACTTGACTTTCTGATGCAGAGAGGTTGCTTTCCATAGTATTCTGTCTAAAATGTGATGCAATGTTCCTCAGTTTTTGCTAGCCACTTTCTTGGCTATTGTGGAATTATTGTGACTCGTGTATAACTGCTCGCAGAATCCCTGCTCCTAATTCCTTACAGTTTGCATAAATGCATTCCACATTCCAAAATACTGTGTTGCATGCATTTAAAGGAGCTCTTGAAAAATAAACATTTACATTCATTTGCTTGGCTGTGTTCTTTCTGTTCAGGTGTGCTGCAAACAGGTTTAATGCTTACTAAAGATGGTGTGAAAATTTTAAACTTTAAATGTCAGTTTGGTGACCCTCAGTGCCAGGTGAGTGAAAGATACTGGGAAACTTAAATATGCTTTATTCTTCTACCTCTGACTGTTACCTTTAGGGAAATGTGTGTGATATATTTGGATTTATGTCTTCCTTCCCCTGAATGTACAGATCTGAATGAGAATGTCTTAGACAATGTATGAGGTAACTTAAATTATTTCTTTACCTAACAATTCAGAGAAGCTGACAAGCTGCTGGTATAGAGAAATAGAGTATTTTCAGTTTGGCAGGTACAGATTTTACTCCATTAATTGAATTTTCCCTAAGTTGAATTTCAACAAGTCAGCAAAATAAAAATTCACTTCTATTACTACAAAAATTTTCTGCAGGTAATTCTTCCGCTGCTTAAAAATGATTTTTATGAAGTGATTCAAGCAACAATTGATGGCAAGCTCTGCAGCTTCATGCCAGCCTGGTCAGAAAATAGTACAGCTGTGTGTGTGGTCATGGCAAGTCTAGGATACCCAGGAGATTATGACAAAGGCATGGAGGTAACAGGTAACTGCAGTAGGTTGTTTACTATTTAATTTCAGTGTAGTACTTCAGTAGGTTTGCATTTACCTCTTCTCCCAGAGATCTGTACAGCTTTCCTCCCATCCCACCCCTCACACTCTATCAGAGTCTGCCTTCATCCATCACTCCTTGTCCTTGTGGAAGGGATAGCTGTTCAATGAGATCTTTTAACTGGAGTGTATGCCTGTCCAAAGTAGCACAGGGGCTACATGCTTAAAATTACATCATTCTATAAAGCTCTGTCTGTAGCTGGTTGCTGAGATAATAAGATGATGGGGCATTAAGTCCTCCTGAAACAACTGTGGTGCATCCATGTGGAGTACTTCCACAAACTGTGCTGGAAACAGGGACCATAGTGTTGTCAGCACATGGCTGCTTTTTCCTAGCTTTGCTCCCTTGCTGGGAGGTCACATTATCTTAGCTAATTCCTGACCAGGTGATAAGGGTGAGACTTGAGGACCTGTGGCTTTTAAAATAGGAGCACTGCATGCCTCCACCATCAGCTTGGTTCCTTCCCTTCTGCTAGCCAGCCAGGGTCATTGCTGTGTAATAGTAAAAAGAACCTCTTCTTCATAGGGCTTGAAGGGGTTTTGGGAAAGTGGGTATGTAGGTTCTAGATCAATATTGATTTTCTGCATTAAAATACTTGTGGGTTAATATCTCATTAAGATTTTTTAAATGTTCTGCAACAGCTCCCTCTGTTTTTAAACTATTTCCTTCCCCCTCAGCTACTGCCTTCCCAGTCCAACACTATGCCTAGTGTAAAGCAACCCAGACAACTGATCTTATATCAAGGCCACCTTATTTTTGTCAGAACTCCACTTACCCTACATCACCCAGAGAGAAGGTCATGTTATATTGCTTTTGCCCTTGCCAAGATTTCTGCTGTTAAGTTCTCCGCACCCACCCTTCCTTTCCTAGTTCATTCACTGTATTTATTTTGTTTTGTCAGTGATATTCTGGGAAACTCCACGTTTCTGTAACTGTAAAAATTCAAACCACATAACTCAATGAATCTTCCTGCTAGTGAGCTGCCTTTCACTAATCAGACTCAGGAACTTAGCTTTTTTCAAGTTGATATTTATACCTTTAGGACTGAGATGGTATGACTCCCCTCCTTGTTAATCACAAAAAAAGACAGTCAAACCAATGAAATTCAATCCATTCAATTATTGAAATTCAGTCTTTTTTTTTTATTATATTCCAGCCTCTGGAGTTGTGTGGGTTTTATTAGTTTTTTTTTTCTGTTTCCCATATTGATTCCCATATTTTAATGGCTTAACAAACATTTTGTTCTGGAGCATTCCTTAAAACGTGGTGGGAAGCAGTTAAGTTTCCATTGCAGCAAGGCCAGCCAGGGTTCAGCTTTGACCTTGTCAAGGCAGTGCTGTGGCAGTGTAACACATTGTACCAGCAGCAAGTATAAAGGGCCTTTTTACTCATTTACCAAATTTGTCTTGCTGATAGCAAGGGGAAAACTGTGTTTTGTTTTGCTTTTTTCCAGGTGATGGCAGCAGTTCCTCCTCTTCCCTTGCTGTCTCCTTAAAATATGAATCTAAAAAAACCCTGAACTCTTTTGCTTTCCTCTAACATGAAAATACATGGAGACAAATGAAAAGAATAAAATATGTCATTTGTTTTAGCTATTGGGCAGCCACCTGCAAATGTTTGTAGAGCATTGATTCCAGACATAGTAGGGCATTGTGTGGAGCAGGCACAGCAGAATAGCTGGGGGAGTGCTGAGGTAACATCAGCATTAGTGGTTTAATGTCAGCAAGAGAGAGAGAATCCAGGCAGTAAACTGCTACGAATTGTGATTTCAGACAACAAAACCCTGCACAAATGATTCACAATTACAATATACAGCACAGCTTTGCCCTGGCACAAGGTAGTCATATGTTCTGTTGTGGCTCCTGGATCCCTTATTTCTGTTCCTATGTGATCTGTGTCTTTACTGGACATCTCAGAAGGGAGTCTTAGGGCCAGTGGATTGGGATACCCTTCACTGATAATGCTCTTTCTCAGAAGAAAGGTAAGGTGGGAAGCTTTGTTGTTGCTCTGCCTTGACCGAAGAAAGGACTTCAATCTTCACTGCTTTGCCAACATTGCATGTGATTTAAAATGCTTTGAGAGTTCCTTTTGCTTTTGTAGGGCTGCTGCAAGCCAAGGAGTTAGGGCTGCAGGTGTTCCATGCTGGCACAACGCTGAAGGATGGCAGAGTGGTGACAAGTGGTGGCAGAGTCCTCTCCATTACTGCTGTTAAGGAGGACCTGATGAAAGCACTGGGAGAAGCCAACAGGGGTGTAGCAGCCATACGTTTCAAGGGTGCCACTTACAGGAAGGACATTGGCCATCGGGGTGTACAGCTTCTCAAACAGTCTCTGTATGTAAGCAAAGGCACTAGCAGAAATAGATGCTAGTCCAAAATTTTATATCTGTTGTTCCCATTTGTGTGATGAATGATGTCTATGCAGAAAATGTCACTACTGCTGCTAACATGTCCTTTATTCTCTGCAGGGGTCTAATATACAAAGAGAGATGTGTGCAAGCTCTAGCCAGTGATGTTTTGTTTCATCAGCTGGAAACATCAATTGTAAGTGGTACCAGATCAGGTAAGACTGGGAAGAATCTTTGAATTTCCTCAGTATATTGAATGGAACAGAACTTCTTAATTCTTTCCGCCCCACCCCCACCCCCCAGGAGGTAAGCAATGCATTGTTGGCATTGAAATTGAGCTTGAAAAGCTGTGCTGGAGTTACCACTAAGAAAGAAAACTCTCAGTTCTTTCTCATCACTCCTCTTTTGCTTAATGAAAAAATAGTTGGCTTAACATGGGAATGATTGCACTTTTTCAAGGTCAGTCTAGTGAACAGAATAATTCCTGGATTAATGGAATAGTTTTGTATGTCACTGGACAGAAGTGATCCTACCAGCTGTATATATGAGTATAACAAACAGTTATTAGGGTGTGGCTGGCAATCATTGAGCTTGTTATTTGCTCTTCAGGCTGTGTTCTTTACTCTTGGCAGTGATCTACTGGTGAAAAATTCTTGTTGATTTTTTTCTCCTTTGAAAAAAGTAGCTACATAAAGAAAAAAGACAAGCTGTTAACACTTTGGTAAAATGTTTAACCTTTGCTATACACAATCCATAGGTCACAAATACAGAATAATAAAGATCTATCTACAACACCATGAAATATGTGACTTCGGGGTCAGTGCTTCATAATCTGTGCATGTTTCTGTCAGTGGACACAGTGCTGTCTTCTCCAAGAAATTATCATTTGCAGTACTTGCCTTGATGAGTGTTTTGGGTCTTTTTATTTGCCTTAAGAAATGATCCTTGACATATTTGTGCTTGGCAGGCAGTCATTCAGAAGTAGGAGGCGTTGCTGGTTTCTTTGACTTGAAAGCATCCGGTTATGATGATCCTGTCTTGGTATCTCAAACTAAAGGCCTTGGACCTAAACTGCAGGTAACTTGCAACTTGAGTGTAGCAAAGCTCATGTTATCTCCCAAGAATGTTTTAAATGCCACAGCCAATTGCACCATCTGCACGCTTCTGAGCATTATAAATACATCTCAAGTCCACTGCAATGGTAATTTGAACTTTGTAGATCATCATTTGAGCAAGGCCTGTGCATATGTTATTAAGAATGTGGAAGCTTTGGATATTTTGTGATGAAATGATAATAAATCAAAACATTTAGGTGAGCACTTGAAGAACTAAGAACCAGAATTTCTGCTATAAAATAGAGAGTCCATTGGATTTGAGAAAGATCAGCTGAGAGAAGTACAGGGGAGTGCTGAAATGATAATGGTCAGACTTACCTTAATAAATTGTATGCAGAGAGGTATCATGATTACTTTTGCCAGGGCACTGGGGAAAATAAGGATGAAGGAAATGATAAACATTAAAAGTGAAGAGAAGTTAATAAATAAATAATGCTAATTACACAAGAACACGTAGGATAAGTTGAGCCAGAAAAATATATATATTTTTTTTTTAATCAGAAGAAGGCTTTTAGCCATCAGAGGAGTTGGAGGTCTGAGGCTGCCTTTCCTTGGTCAAGCACAGCAACTTGTTTCAAGTTGGTATTTATACCTTTAGTAATGGGAGGATATGGTGTGGCTTCCTGCAACAGCAGGAGACTGAGCATAATTATCCAGAAGGTCTTTTGCAGTCTTACATCCTTGGACACCTCTGAGCATGAAAAAGTGATTGCTGCTGGCTCTTGTGAGTCTTTGTTCCAACTCCTTGGCAGAGAGACATTCCCAACTGTGTTTACACAGACTGTTCCCAAGACTCTTCCTTGGCCAAAAAAAGTTGGCTGATGCCTATATGAATTGTTACTAGATCAGTGGGAGGGAGATGTTATAATGCAACAAAGGACATGGGATGACTGGTTTCCATAGCACTTCTAAATCCACCAGCCGGTGAAAGAAATCAGACATGTAATCCAAACTCAGACTTTTTTTAGGTGCTGATCAGTTACCATTTTGAAGCCAGTGATAGTATTTCTCTGCATTTTTCCCTTGCCTATGTTTCTGTACTGAGATTTTCTGCATTGATATAACTACACTGATAGAGCTGTGTCAGTAAAAGGTTGGAAAAAACCTTGAAAATTTATCCATACATACACAATCTTTTTGCTGTTTCAGACCCTCAAGTGGTAACTGACAGAGGTGAATTGTACTGTGTGAGCTGGGGCTGTGCATCCATGTCAGCAGTCAGCACAAACGGAACCGCTCTGCTGTATCCCTGACATTGTAGAAACCTCTACTTGAAATAAAGTAGTGTAAATGTCATCACTTTATAGAAGCCATGATATCTGAATCAGGTTTCATTACTTGTAGGATGCAAACACCTTGATAACTTTTTTAAAAACCAAATAGCAGCCTTCCTGAGGGAAATACTATTGCTTTGTGGAAGACCTGTCTTTCAAGGGAGCCTACAGACCAGGGCCACATTGTTGTCTATGACATGAGATAGCTGAGATCAAAAGACTCCTT
The DNA here is from genome assembly GCA_028020825.1 of Podargus strigoides. Lineage (NCBI taxonomy): Eukaryota > Metazoa > Chordata > Aves > Caprimulgiformes > Podargidae > Podargus > Podargus strigoides. The sequence continues at coordinate 2,972,595 of CM051643.1, forward strand.
GGGGAGGGTAAGAGTGAAGAATCTCATTCCCTGTGAACTTGGAGAAGAAGAAGAAAACTACTTAATAAATTGTTTCAGTTTTCTGCATAACCCAGTGAAGTTAGGAGGCAACAGTAAAGCAGAACACACAGTAATGTTTGAGCAACGAAATCTTATTTTTGGAAATTGCTAGAAAGTTCTTTAGGTTGAGTATCCTGGGAATTTGTAATTGCTTTTAGACACCTCTCATTCTGGATTTGACATAATATTCCAAAAATCAAACAACCACCCAACCCCAAATTACAATTTCTGGGTAGCTGGAACTAGAATTTGAATTGATGTTTCAAAAAACAAAATAGATTTTTCTTTTCTGTGCAAGATAATGAGCTGTGTTCTCTTAATTTAAACTAGATGATGTACCAGGTTATCTTCTGTATGTGTGCTCTGTTGTGATTATTTTCAGGGAAAATAAGTTTTCTGCTTATTTGACTGACTAATATCTGAGTTTTGCATATTTCTTGTCACCACTGCTGGGTCTCGTCATGTTTTGCAGATTGCACAAGTGTGTAAGAGACATGACACCATAGGTCAGGACCTGGTTGCCATGTGTGTCAATGCCATCCTGGCTCAAGGAGCAGAGCCTCTCTTCTTTCTCAATTATTTTGCCTGTGGCAAACTTGATGCTGAAGTGACTGAAACAATCAAAGAAGGAATAGCTGAAGCTTGCAGAAATGCAGGATGCGCTTTCCTGGGTATGAACACTCCTTTCCTTTGAGATTTGAAGGTTCTGACGTTGCAGGCAGAGACAGTATGTGGCATTAGAACAGTTGGTTTCTGTTTGGTGGAAAAAACAGTCAAGCATTTGGGCTTAAACCCTTCCTTATCTCTAAAATGTGTCAGCACAGAAGCATGATTTTTACTATTCATGCATTTGAATCCTGATTCTTGCTTATTTATCCTTGTACAAAGGAGAGCAAAAATGGATGCCCCAGATTCTTGAGTGTTAATACACTTTCATTCCCTCTCTGATATTCAGTCATAGCAGGGAGGTGCCAGACAAGTAGCATGAAATGGAAAAAAGCCCTAAAACTTCTTTCATTAACTTCATGAAGCTTTGTTTTGTTGAAGTCTTGAGGTGAGGCAAGAAATGAAGAAGTATTTTTAAAATATATCTGTATGCGCTGCTTAGTCTTCATGTCTCTGCAGCTTTCCTGGAAATGTTGTTTATTTTAGGAGATGCTATAGGTTTAAAGTTAACATTAAAATATGTTTACAGTTAGTGATAACTGCTTTTTCTCCCCACTTAGGCAGGGAGACGGCTGAGGTGACTGGCATGTATTCTTCTGGAGAGTATGACCTAGCTGGCTTTGTGGTTGGTGCAGTGGAGCGAGGGCAGATGCTTCTGGGGCCGCAGAGAGCTGATGAGGAGGATGTGCTTATTGGACTGGCCTCTTCTGGGATTCATGGCCGTGGCTTTAGCATCATAAGGAAGATTCTCTTAATGTCCTCCTTACACTACTCCTCACCAGCACCTGGCAGCTGTGGTGACCAGACTCTAGGTACAATATCTTCTCAAAAACAAACCTGGAAATGAACTATGTTCAGACATTTTCATAACTAGGTGCTGTCAAGGGTTGTTTACTTCAGGATGGGTTAGGGTTAATCAGTCTTTGGGGTAGGCACATGGGCTTGTGTTCAGTTTGCATCCAGTTCTGAAAGAGTGGGTCAGCAGTTTTTGTTGCTTCCCAAGGCTGTCTGGCCCAAAGAGCAGAAGCGAACCTGTTCAGAGAAGCATTCCCACTAAACACCTAATGACATTTTGAACAAATTGATTGAATTGCAGGAGATATATTGCTGACTCCAGCAAAAATGTACAGTCCATCTTTGCTGCCTGTCCTTCGCTCAGGGCACGTGAAGGCTTTTGTCTTCATTGCTGAGGAGGGGCTGCTGGAAGGCATCTCCAGAATCCTGCCAGAACATGTCAGCGCTGTCCTAGGTAAATATCAAAGACGACTGCTTCTGCTTGACAAAATTTATGTACAGCATTAACTTGACTTTTCAGCTTCAGTTGTGACCCAAAGTCAATGCTTTTCCAAATCACCTACCAGAACCATTCCTGTTTCAGGTAAGGGTCAGCTGATTAGCACCACTCTCTCATTGCAGAAGGGAAATGTAAGGAGAGTTTGAAGGCAGCTCATCTCTAGGAGAAAAGGGACTTGGCAAGATTGTGTGTTCTGCAAGACACCTCTCCATACTAAACATTTTGACCAAACAGTGAAGCTTGTTGAGAGAACTAATTTGCATGATTTGTTCCACAGTATGTGTACACACATACATACACATTTAATGTGATTTTATGTTATAACAAGGTGTAACCTGATAACAGATTACCATTTGATATTTGTAAGTAAGGTAAAACCTCTGTGCAAGCCAAAATTGGGTGAAGTATTGGTAAGTTCAAAATATGAAAGAAAACCATGTGACTCCAAAAGTATTGGGGGGGGGGGGGGGAAGGAAGATGACTGTATGGCTGTCTGTATTTCTCTAGAATGAAATTAGAAAGGACAGAAAAAAACCCAGCTTACTAATGTGGTGCCCAGCTTGCTTGCCAGTGCCTGGAACCACAGACAAGATAACAAGCCCAAGGGATTGTTAGTTTTCTAAAGTGAAGTCAAGATGGCAAGTCTGCACCATTAAGCTTTCCAGAGACAGCCTAAGGCCATGCCTGTGTGAGTAAGGTCACTGTGAAGGCCCATCCATGCTTCCCATCTTATGTATAGACTGCTCAGCCCTGTTACAGTCTGCCCATCAACACACCTAAGTATACACTCTTATACTAATTATTGATTCTTTGAAACAGAAAACCAGGATCTGCTTAAGTAGTCCAAAAAAGTCAGAAGATGATTTGTCCCACAGTTCTTTTATCTCTTATGGAACAGATGTAGGTCACCTGTAGCTTTGTTCTTCTGGCTGATGAGGGATGAATACATTTTAATTTGCCATCATTTCCTACATGTTCTTATTAGAAAGTCTGGACAAGACTTGGCTCACACAAAATATTACTAGAACCTGCTAGCTAAGCAGCACCTATAAACTTGACTGGAAGTTCAGTCAGTGTCCTCCTTGGATGGTATTCTTAAAATAGCAAGAATTAGTCTGTGTCAGCTTGTGTAATATACCACTGTCATTGAATATAATAAAAGATGGGCAGCAAACATTTGTCCTGATCATATACAAATTTCAATTGCTTTCAGATGCTCTCAGTTGGAAGATTCCTGAAATCTTTTGCTGGCTTTACAAAGAAGGAAACCTCTCTGAGGAGGAGATGGCTCAGACATTTAATTGTGGGATCGGTGCAGTGTTGGTTGTGCAGAAGGACCTGGCTCAGCATGTTCTCAAGGACATACAGAGACATGAGAAAGCTTGGCTGATTGGGGAAGTTACTGCCCCTTGTTACACAGGTTAGTAGGTGTCCTAATTGAAAGCAAAGACACAGAAAAGAGAGCATGGTTTGATTCAAAGTGTAACAGACTCATTGGCTCACTTCTGAGGGGTTTCCACTTAAGGATGCGCTATTTAATTTTTAAGTTGATACAGGGTAAGTTGTTTTAGAATGTGATTCTGTGAAGTGCAAGCATCTCTTGGGAGGTACCAGTTGTCCTCAGTTCTGTGGGCTCAGAGGAGACTCCGTGCTGCAAAATTTGTGTAGTTCACATCTTTTTCCATTTCACTAGGCTGGAGGCTGCTTGACACCTTCCATCTAGATTTCGTTATTAAATACAGTGGGACGTGAATGTCTTTTTCTCAGAGTAACAGTACTTGAATAGTGTCTTACCTAGGTACCTGCTTGAGACTTGAGTAAATCCCTCTGATGACTGTCTGTAAGGACTCACATGTTATTTAGTTGATTATATTTTACCACAATTGTGGTAATCAACCCATCTCCTTTCCAACCTCTTCTCTACTCATATGGATCCTGTTTAAAGACTGAGGGTAGACCACAGCTGTGTACAGTCATATGTGATAGTAAATCTTCATTCTGATATGTCCATTGCTTGACATACACCAAGATGTGAGCCAGAGTCCCTCTGGAAACCAAACGGCGTGGGGAGCAGTTTGGGCAGCCAAAATGCAACCTCAACTCTGTCAACATCATCTTCAGTTTAATTTTGCAACATGAGAGAAAAAGGAAGACACCTGTAAAAGATGAGAATAATCCTTGAAAAGACTATGCCATACCTAGGCCTTTAGAGACAATTCCACAAGTGTGTAACACAAGAGATCAGCACAACTAGCATGAGGTGGTTTGTTCAAGTAATATATGTTTTTGTAGTTCAGTTAATGCTAGCATAAATTAATTGCTGATACGTTTTTCTCTTAATTGCAACCTATGATTAGTATACTATACAGAGTAAATTTAGATGGGAAAGTAAAATCTAAGATACTTTACTTGTAACTTTTTCCTCACATACTTGAAGGAGGTTCTCACATCAAAGTCAAGAATCTTCTTGAAGCTCTGCAGCTGAGCAGCCCCCAGCATCTGCTGAATAACGCTGCTGTCGAGAGTCAACACCAATCCAGAAAGAGCAAAGTTAAAGTGGCCGTTCTCATCTCTGGAACAGGTGAGCTTTCATTTCTCACCACTCAGAGGAATGTCCTTACAAAGGAGAGGCTGAATTCAGCCCTCATACAAGTGCATCCACTGTGCTTTTTTTTTCAGTAGAGCCTATGGAGCCTTCCAAAACCAAGGTTGCATTTTGACTGGAAGTCAAGAAGTTGTATTGTATTGCTTAACAAATTAGCTTTATTAGTGCACAAATTCCTTAGTCTTTTATGTGTGCAGTTGTTGAAAATGAGATTTCTGTTAGATAAACGGGACTGAGAGCCAATTCTCAGTGACATAGGTGCTCATATGTTTCATGAATGTTTACTCTCTCTTCCTTTGAGGCACAAATCTTGCTGCGCTCATCAGTTATGCAAAAGAGCCAGGCAGTTATGCTCAAGTTGTCCTTGTCATCTCCAACAAGTCTGGTGTGGAAGAACTAAGAAATGCAGCCCGGGCTGGAATCCCCACCAGGGTAAAGGCACCCATTTCCTTTCCTTTTTATCATGAACTCACAGCTACTGAATCTGTAGGTCTTTATGAAGCGCTTGGTAAGCATTCATGTTTCACTTTTTAAAAATCTTTTACATGCATAGCACAAAGCTGTCAAAGTTATCAGTAGAGGCAGTGCTGAAAGCTGTATAGACAGTGCTCACTGGAGGCTGTGAGTGTTTTTCCTGTCGCTTCAGTGAGTGCTACAGTCCAGAGTTAGGAAGGGACTTAAAATTGCAAGTGCTTGGATGATTTCTGTCTGAGGCTGTAGCCCATGCAGCTTCAAGCTTTAACTGAAATCAGTAACACTTCAGACTCTGTGAAACACATAGAATTATAGAATCATTTAGGTTGGAAAAGACCCTTAAGATCATTGAGTCCGACCGTTAACCTAACACTCGAAGTCCATCGTTAAATCATGTCCCTAAGCACCACATCTGCATGTCTTCTAAATCCCTCCAGGGATGGGGACTCCACCACTGCCCTGGGCAGCCTGTTCCAGTGCTTGACAACCCTTTCAGTGAAGGAATGTTTCCTAATACCCAACCTAAATCTCCCCTGGCACAACTTGAGGCCATTTCCTCTTGTCCTATCACTTGTTACTTGGGAGAAGAGACCGATGCCCACCTCGCTACAACCTCCTTTCAGGTAGCTGTAGGGAGCAATAAGCCTCCTTTTCTCCAGGTTAAACCACCTCAGTTCCCTCAGCTGCTCCTCATAAGACACATGCTCCAGACCCTTTGCTAGCTTCTTTCCTCTGCTTTGGACATGCTACAGCACCAACATAAGCATGTTGTCTCCTTGGCTCATCCCTTCTTAGAAAGATCTTTGTCTCATGTTGTGCTCAGTCACTTTCAGTGGCACTATACAACTCTCTTCTCCTACCTGTGATCAGTAGAGTAGCACTGTATTACGAAAACTTTCATTGATTGGTTTTATAAAACAACAAAAAAAATACAGAAAGAGAGTAAGATCATGTCATCATATTTGTCCAAGTATAGAAGGTGGCTTTTGGAAACATTCGACAACTCGGGATTTCAAATGCAGGAACTCTTCCTTCTAACATTTAATGATTTTGAAGCAGTCAGCATATTTGTAAAGCTACACAGAGATGGGAATGAATACTGCTAGAGGGTCTCCATGCATTAATAAAGTTTTCAGCAAGCTTCTTCAACAGCTGAGTTGGGTTCGTGTTACTTTTTTTCTGACAGTATAAAGACTCATCTCTGGGGAAAAAAAGTTATGTCAAAATTAATTCACATTTGCATAGGCAGGAGCATGACAGCTTTGTTAGCCCCTTATTTGAATGTCTTAATGAAGAGAGTCAGGATTCAACACTTACCTTGCCGGCTGAGGCTGAAAGGTGGAGTAGAAATAGAACAAAACCTGACTCCTCTGCTTACACAGAATGTCTGGCTAATTTGTTCTCTTTTTAGATAAGTTCATGATTTTCAGTAAGCAGCTATAGACTAACTGATGGTGATATTGTTGATGAGCCATTACTATTTTTTTACTTTACTCTCTGGCTAGACATTCTGGAGTAAGAGGTCAGTATCTTCAGATATGTTCTGCCTTATTTCCCTCTGCATCACATTACCCACATGTTTCTGTTTTCACAGTTGGCTTCTCTTTGTGCAGATTTTCTGCACATTCTACAAGGTATCCTGCGTGAAACAGCCAGTGTTAACTAGCAAGTGATTGGGGTGTTCCCAGGAATGTTTTTATGAATTTGAAAAATATCCTGAATAATAAAAAACTTAAAACTTTTAAATCCTCGAGTGTCCTGGAATGAATCCATTTTGCTTTCTTTTTGTTGTCTGAGTAGCTGCTCTCATTCACATGAAGTTATTTTGTTAATATGGCTTTTTATCTGCTTTAACATTTTAGGTGATTGATCATAAGTTATATGGGAGTCGCTCTGAATTTGACAGCACGATTGACCAAGTTCTTGAAGAATTTGCTGTTGAACTAATATGTCTTTCAGGATTTATGAGAATTTTATCCAGTCCTTTTCTCAGAAAATGGAAAGGTAAGAAATTGTAACTGTAGAAGAGAAATTAATATATGGATGCTTGGTCACACCAGAGTTACACAGTCATAGTACTTCATCTTTTGGTTAAATTTCCCAAAGCCTTGCTGATGCTGAGGATTAATTGAAAGTCAGTGGGGCTGCCCTATGCTTCCATTCATTCTGGCCAGTGAAACTGCACTGGGATTCTGACCATGCATTGGCAGAGAAACGTCTTGTGCTGGCATAATGCGTAACAGAGGGGCAAAATCAAGGTCGCAGAGTTGGTCTGTCTGCCTTCCTGCTGGGAAGGAGAAGTGCCTGTGGAGCAGGCAGGAGTTTGGTTCTGTCTGCAGTAGGGGACAGGTAGCATAACTGTGCCTTTTCTCAAGAAGCTGTGCCAGGGAGTTGTGCTGAACTTACTCCTTGTAGCTGTTCCTTGGAAAAAAGGGAGAGACTGATTTCTCAATGCCCCTCCCTCCTGTGCTGCCCTGAGGGCTGCAGAGCACAGCACTGCTCTGTACTGTGTGCTGGGAATACAGTCATTGTAGAGCCCTGAGTGAGTGTGGCTTTGCTGTGGGGCAGACCTTTCTTCAGATGTACTCCAGGCCAGCAGAGCAGGGAATGGTCACTCCTTTTTCCTCCTGGCTCTGGGCTCTAAGTGCCAGCTCCAGAGGCCTGGCTGAGAATTTACTCACTCACTATGTGGGTTGCACTTAGACAGGCTCCATCTATGCAGTGGCTCTGCATCGGGCTGCAGTGCAAAGACCACTTCCAAACCCCTCATCTGCAGCATGAGAGCTGGTCACCTGGGAGGGGAGAGATCTGTCCATCCACAGATACAAAAGCAAATGAGGTCCTTGGCCTTAACCGAAATGTCCTTGCCAAAGCCACCTGTGTTCCTGGAAGAGCAGTATTTCCTCAGATCAGAGCAGTGCTTCCGCACATTTCCGCACAGACTGTAACACCATGTGTATGTTTTGCTTTTTCAACTCAATCTGAACATGCCCTGCTACGTTCTGACTGCAGTAGAGACCATTTAAACACCTGAGGGGTGCTCAATGCTCTTCTTTTGAACTCATGATCACATCTCACTTTTATTTTTAAAGGAAATTCAGTTCAAATTGATTTTTTTTCTTTTTTTCTTCTCTCACACTGATGCCCAGGGAAAATTTTGAATGCTTCCCCATCGCTTTTCCCACCAATCAAGGATGGAAATGCCCATCAGCAAGCCCTGCAAAGTGGATTCAAAGTCACAGGCTGCACTGTGCATTTTGTCCTGGTAAGTGTCCTCTTGCCTAACACTGAGTAAGTTATGAAAAGGAATTTTCTATTTTCTTTTCTTTATGAAGGCAGAAACAGGAAGAGGTAATGGGAACGTGTGGAAATCTTGGGAGTGTTAGCAGTAAAACCAGGAAGATGTGGGGGTTACATTGCATTTGTGGTTTCTTGAGGTCCTGTCTCAAGAACGAGATGAACATCTCCTACCCTCAGCACTTCTCTCCCCCCTCTGTACCCCCTAATGTGATGTAGGTACCCCTGATGGAGGTTGTAAGCCTCTCCTGATGTCTTTTCAGCCTTCTGCACACAACTACAGATGTGCTCACTGAGATCTCTCATGAGACTTTCTCTGCCTTGTCTGCATTGTCCATAACCTTCCTGAGACAGTTTACCAGCCTTTTCTGAAAGACTGCCGATATCCCCATTTTAGGAGGAGTCTAGTCCGAAAGCAGTCGTCCACCAGGAGCCGGTATCTGTGAAGGCAGACGACACCGAGGAGACACTGTCAGAAAGGGTTAAAGAAGCTGAGTGCCGGGCTTTTCCCATCGCCCTGCAGCTGGTTGCCAGTGGAGCAGTGCAATTGGGAGCCGACGGCAAAACCTACTGGAAACAAGAGAGCCAAACTCTCTGTGTTCAAGAGGAGATGTGCACGTCCTCTCTTGTGGCTCTGGAGCCTCAAGAAAATGATGTGGTGTAGCCAGGTTAACAAGCGGCGTGCCCTCTGCTCACCTCTCCCTCCTCCTCCCTGCCCTCCATGTGCTTCTCTTTGACTGCAGGCGCATGGGTGTCGCAGGTTTCCATTCTGAGCTGTCGTCCTTTCCCCTTAGCTTGCAGCTTTAGTTACACTCCTTTGGCAACACTGGCAGTGGGAGCCAAGCTGTCATTTCAGATTTTAAATTCTTTGTTTTATATTTTCATCCACAAAGAAGATTCCATGTTACAAATCAGAGGGGGCTTAAGCTGTAAAAGGGTCTAGTGCTTCAGAGGGAAATAATAATTCTTCTGAGGAGGGATCAATTTTTGTTGGCTGCATCACATTGCAGAGCACCAAGAACCTTTAGAAGGCAAACAAAATGAAACGAACTCCCCTTCAGAGATTATTTATCAGTATGATGTTTACAGTGCATACTGAACATACATCTAGACACTTTCCCCTGCTCCTTGAAAGGGAGCGGCACATTGACATCCCCAGAATTTCATATTAAAACATTTGGATCTTGAGGGATGAAAGTTTGATTAGAGGGACTAGAAACACCAGATTGCAGGCATTTTTCTTCCTTTATCCTTGAAATCAGCAGAACAAGACATCCTCAGCTTAACTTGCAGTGGCAGGAAAATCTCAGTTTTCTTTGTTGATTGAATGATTGGCTCTGTCCAGAGTTGCTGCTGTTAATTAAAACCTTTTTCTGTGGAAGCTTATTTTATATCTGCCAGAATAATTGTTACTTGCATGCAAGTAACAAATCAGAGGAAGAAAGCTAGCTAAGAAGCTACTTGAAAAAACGAAAAGAAGTAGCCAGAGATTAATTTTCCAGGGAAGGGATCACTAATAGCCATTAGATACAGTGAAAAAATATGTATTTTTGTTTTGGTATTACATGTACTGTACGAGTAAGGGACATAAGAAGAACATAACGAGGCAAGATTAACATGTTTGGTATATATAGATATTATTAAGATAAATGCATTGCTTAGTTTGCTTTCGGCCTGTTGTAACTGTGTAGTAATTTCATGCTGTATATTTGAATAGCATAGCACGTGTGACTGAATGTTCCAAACTTAAAAAATAAAATGTTAAGAGAATAGGGTGCTAGTTACTGTGCTCTGAGAGGTCTCCAGACTGTCACTATGGTATCCTACAAGTCTCTCTCACTTTGTTCCTGGCATCCCTCTGAGACTGAGTGTGGTGATAGGCTATTAATCTATTTATTCTTTTTACAATGTGGTAATTGAAGCAAAGCAGTCTAAGGTTCAGTTCACAATTTTATTTTTTTTTTAATGCATCTGTAGAACTGCAGGTAAGTGCTTAAATCCCATTTGTCATCAGATAACAAAATACCTGAGTCTAGCTCAAGCTGCCTGTGATGGAATGGGTACTGGATTTGGAGTGCCTGGGTCTTCCACTGTTGGCCTTCCTGGCAGTGATCAAATCGCTTTTATCAGTAATGTTACATTTAGTAACTGTACAGGTAGTGATTTCACGCCCAATAATCTTTCTTCTAATGTGTGAGTTAATTTCTTTTGACTTGTAAAAGGTTTGCTCTGTCACAGCTAAGGCATTGAACTTGTGCAGACTGACCCCCTGCCAGAGCTGGACACTCTCCACATCTTTGACATTCTCACCGAGCCAGGCTGGATTTCAAGTCCTGGCGGGCAGGGGGCCCTTCCGTGGGAGGGCAGGTTTGTAAAGAAAAATGCTGGGCTGAAGACTCAGCTTTTATTCTTTGCCCTTTACAAGCAAATTAAATTTGACCATGTCATTTTCCTCTGTACTCGCTTGAGCTTTATCCTCAGTGACAAATGATGACAGGAATATTTTGTCAGCGTTTCTTCATCACAGACCATCTGGTGACTGAAACAGTAAGGTCAAATCATTACTAACTTACGTGGGATTGCACATGTCTGTAACCTCACAAACTGATTTACAGTTGCTGTACTGTAGACCAAGTTAGATTCCATTTCACAAACTCCTCCTCCAGCTTATACCCCTAGTAAAGGAATTCCAAGGAAGGATTTTGATATTTAATTTTTCAACTTTATTAGACTTTATTCCAAATCCAAATTGAGATTATGTCAACACAGAAGTACCATAAGGACATCAGTGCACAGAACACAAATCAGCTTTCTCTGTATTAGAGGGGAGCTCTAAAACATACATAATCAGCTTCAGTCAGATGCTTCTGGTTTGTATGGGGGAAACTGATTATTTTACTAAGTACATCAAAACGTTTTCACAGCTATGCTAAAACATTAAAGGAAAACCAGGTGCTTTTTCACAAGAGTTCAGCAGTGCAAAAATCCTTATTGTTTTCAGAATAATAACATTTACTGGGTTTCCATCAGTATTATTCCAGGTGAAAATACTGTTCCAAGAATAAAGGCACTTCAGCAGAATTTCTGAAGAATGTCTCACAAACAGAGAACACATTCTGCATCTAGTCCTAATTTCCTTTCTGCTCAGTAAAAAACAAACAAACAAACAAAAACAACCCAAAAAACCAAACCCCCAACTCTTTTGGCCCTGAACAGAACTCTGAGGGGAATTCATATGTGGATTTGTATGAAGGCAAATGGTCAGCAGATATTTAATTCTATTTAGCATCTGATTGATAGCAGGTCCAATATTTGAAATTACAGAGAATCTGGGCCAAACAAGATCTATCAAGGTTAAAACAGAAACTATAGGGAAAAAATCCATTTCATTATCTGCAGGCATAGTTAGTGTTTCGGGAGGCCAGTTCTTCTTGTTTTGGCTAGAGATTTTTATGAGTAAAGTTTTTTTGCCTTTAGCTGTTTCTTCCACTGAACTATTTCCAGTACTTTTCCTCACAAACACTTCACAGCACATGACAAGAGAATCCCCCTGCTACAGCCTGCAGAGTCTGGTAGAGACTAATACTGATGTTTTTCCTACGTCAGTCTCAGAGATGATCAGATCTCTCTGTAACCATGTGAACGTTTTTTTGTTTGTTAAGAAAGTGATTGAGAACCAGAATGTTGGCCAAGGAAGTGATTATAATTGGGAAGCATGTAATGGAGCCATTGCTGAAACTATTGAGAACAGCCCTCTGCCTTAGTGTGGCTTTCTCTGGATTTTACTTCAAATCTTTAACCATTCTAGTGAGAACATGACATGGTAAACTCCATGTTGAGAACACTTTGTGATGAGAATACAGTGTGTGTGTTATTAGGCTGTGTCCTTTTGTTTTGATCAATTAAGGCACCCCAGCTGTCCCACCTGAGGACCTTCATGGACATGCTGCTCCTACTTCCAGTAGATCTTGCTGGCTTCCCCCACCTGTACAGCCCCGCTGGCGACCAGCTGCAGGGCAGCTGGGAAGGCTCGGTGCTCGGCCTCCTTCACCCTTTCAGACAGGGTCTCCACTGTGTCACCGATCTTAACTGGAACTGCCTCTTGGAAAATGATTGCTCCAGCATCAACTTCCTCCTGTAAAAGCAATAGCCAGAAAGTCTGTATGGCTGAAAGAGGAGAAGGAAAGGCAGGTCCAGCTGTACAACAGGGAATGTAATCCAGCCGCCTCGGGGATCCATTTAGCATTATGTCATTACAGGAAACGTGAATTTGGGCTAACGTGAAGAGGACAGAAAAGCTGCTGAAGAGGACAGAAAAGCTGCTGGCACTCGCGCTGGCCTGTGAGGGTCTAACAGAAACATAGGGTCCAAAGTAAAAGAGGAGGCAGGCAGAACACCAGCGAGCAACATTCCTGCTACAGAAAACAACAAAAGCCATGTTAACTAGGGACACCATAGGCTAAATTGGACAAAATGATGACATTTCAATTCAGAAGTGTGGGTTAACCAAGCCTTGGCACAGAGCAGAAGTAGAGGACCCAGCAGATCTTTCTTTTGCATGTTAATGAGGCAGATCCCTGCTGTTTGGTTATTGTTTTTCAGCACATTGCCACACAGAGAGGAAACCCTAAGTCCTATCATGGGGAAAGAAATGCAATTTTTCCTTCCATCTGGAAAAATAATTTTTGTCTCTTTCTCCAAGACAAAGGAAAAATCATGAGAACAGATGTCAGGAGCAGTGGAAAAGGGGAGGATAATCTGAAGAATGCAATAGAAGAGGGGAGACTAGTTACTGTCACCCCTGAGAACTGAACAAGATAGAAAAAGTGCTCCTTGAACTGACAAAAATGTGCATCTTCCAAGTTGAGAGATCTCTGGCTTTTGTTTTCTTATTTTTTGACTTACATAAATTGCCAAGTTTCTCCTCTCTCTCTGTTTCCACAAACACTGGATTAATTCTTAAATCTAAGCTTCTTGTGCCATTTTCAGTGTTGCATTTTTTTCTTTAAAGCAACAAATAAGGAGGGTTGTATGATAAAATCTAAGAAGTTGGTGCTGTGTAGTAATAAAGACCCTGGGCCAGCCAAGGCTTATATGAACTAGTACCCCCACCACAAGTGGTGGAAGGCAGCAGTGGGATGCTTAGGGAAGAAGTTAACTTAGGTAAAGCTTAAACTCCTGTATAGACTATTCATTTCCAGTTCCTTCTCCAGGGATGGAAACTAAAGCACTATATTGTCTATTAATGTTATTAATGAACAAGGGAGAAAAGGTAATCAAATGTGATGGTATAAGGGTGTTCCAAGCAAGCTCTGAGGTGAAAACCTGAAGGCTAATGAATTATAGAATTAAAGGGAGGGAGAAGGAAGTACTTACAGCTACAAAGTGTACAGTACAGCCTGTGACTCGGACTCCAGCTTCTAACACCAATTTGTGGGCATTTGCTCCCTTAAAAGAAGGCAGTAGAGATGGGTGGATGTTCAGTATTTTTCCTGGAAAATTATAAGTGAGGTCATTGTCTTTTAGCATTCAGCCTTAACAGAGTGTTCAAAGTACCATAATCAACAGAGGAACAAAACAGATTTGTGAAAAAGATTCTTCATTACTTTTGCATAAGCTTGTTTTTGATGATACTGACAGATAACTGTCCCAAAACATTTCCGAATGTCTCGCTAGTTCAGAAAAATCAAAGACAGCAATCAGTTACAATTAATTGCATGGCTAAAGCATATTTCTCCAGTGACAACTAATGATTAGTTTTTTGATGTAGCTGCCCTTTCACTCAGCATCTTGTTCTTCTCTTCTTTGATCACAAGTGCAATCCTCTTTCTTACAAACTCAGCATTCAGAAGAAACTCGGTGCAGTTTCAAATGACATAACAGAGCCCCCGTGACAAGGCAAAAATTCTTTAGCCTGTACTTTCCCTCCACACCTGTTTTGGCTTAATAAAATCCAACAGCTGCTCATATAGGAGCCCTTCTCTCTGCCCTTCCAAAAAGCACCTGCCTACCACTAAGACTTTCCACGTGAAAAGTTGGCTGTGAGATCCTGAAATTGATAATGTAACCTCTAATGCTCAGCCAGGTGTGTAACCCTGGGAAGCCTGTACCTTACATTTCCCTTAAGAGAAAAAACATATGCTTGAGTTCCTACCTAGCTGCAAAGTAAGGGAGAGTGGCTGCCTGTGACCTCAGGGTCTCGCTGCTACAGCAATGTGATGGTTAAACCATGAGAAAACCTCCTTTCTTCTGGCAGTCTTCCCCCTTCTGCTCCTAATATGTCTGTGACAACTCCTCCTGCCCATTCTGGACCAGAGTGAAGTCAAAAGGTGCTTGGCAGCCCTAGATCTTCTCCTAGATTCAGTACAAAACCCTTACAGGATTAAAAGAAAAAGTGGCCATCAGTACTATTTCATCAGTACTATTTATATCACAGTATGCTACGCCCACGCCGTCTCTGCGTGCCTCCTGTTTAGGAATACTGTATGTCATCAGGATTCATTGAACACCACCTAAATGCCAAGCAGTGAGACTGAGCTGACATATCCTGGCAGAGGCAGCAGCGTACCGAAATAGAGGCTTATGATTTTGTAATGTGAAGTGAACGCCATTTCTGGCAGCACGATACGAAACCTGCGCTCTCACCCCAAATAACTCATGCAGATATTGACCTGCGCAACTTAAAAGAGGCAAATGTATTGACTGATCTTTAACAATATCTCAGTTGTGGTTTGTATCTCAAGAATACCCCCTTTTAAGCATCAGCATCTCCCCGCTTGCTTCTTGAGCAAAAAAATTTGGGACAGTGAGCTGAAAACACCACTCTGCACTTCTGTCTGAGTTTCCTTAGTTTCTCATTACAACACCGTCAGAAACTGCTCTAAAGGAGCGTGGTTTTCCGTTTGTTTGGGTTTGGTTTGGGTTTTGTTTGTGTTTTTTTTTAAATCTGTCCTTTATGTTGGCATTCAAAATTAACATTCCAGGGCCAGTAAACAAGATAGTTTCACAACTAACTTCACACTGTAAGTCCTTGTGACTACAGGAGAAAGGAAAGGTAACAGCTTCTAAGAGAGCAGCAACAAGAACTGCTCCTGGACAATTTAGGCTAGTCAGTGTGTGACTAGGTCAGAGTTTTACAGTAGGCTCCTGTGAGCTGGCACAGATCCCTGAGCTGAACTGAATGTTTAAGCTCACATCTAAGACCTAACTGATGGATACTCTTGGTCAGAGCTTGGGTAGGTATCCGTTTTCAAGCTGAATTCAGCACTGGATATTTAAAACATGAATTAACCAGTGCAGCCACCCTGTCCCAAAGAGAACCTCTTCTTTTGCTCTCAGGCCAGTCACATGTGGAACATAAGCCCTGTGCTGTGCAGGGTGAACACCAACGCTGGAAGTGCTCTGTCCCTAAATGAGAGGAAACTAAGCTCATCCTTTATTTGCACAAGATCTCTGCACTAGAGAAAGTTCTTTTCCATCCTCTACACAGATACTCTACTGAAAACACATCTCTTGTGGTGAGGGATTCCTGTCTCCTAACTACAGCTGTCTACAGCACAGACATTTACATCTTCATCTTCTGGACTCCTTAATGAATGGAGAGAAATAAAAACAATTCCTCTGACTTACTTCAGTTGACAGCTTTAGCATAAAATGAATTGCCTCCTAGGTATGCCTGGTTTGCTCCACTGATTTCAAAGAGAGGTTTGAAAACCCATTCAGGTGTGAAAGGTCTGTGTCATAGACACACCCAGGGTAACACAAAAGTCACCATGTGAACAACAGAGGCTGCCTAGAGAGGTGCAATATATAGACTGACCAGCCTGCAACTGGTATGAGCAAGAACTAGTTTAAGTAACAGTGACTGAATCCAAAGGAGAGCAAACAGTGAGAAGAGCAGCTGCTTCTGTGTGATTCAGGGCTCCCTAAAAGAAACAGAATGAGGTAAGAAGAAGGATGTTACAGCTGGGGTAAGAGAAAAACCACTGAAGTAGGCAGAGGTGTTATCAGCCTCTGACAAAGACTTGGAAAAACTGTAAAAGATGGCCAGAATGGAGACACTGTGAACACTCTGAACAAACAACAGCTGAATCTGCCTGTGAAACACGCCACCCTCAGATTCAGACAGCTCCTGGGATGTCTGACCAGAAGACTGGCAAGATCTTGTTAATAGGAACTGCAAATTGCTGCCTAGTTTTGCAGTTTTATACACAGACAAAGCAGCTCATCTGTTAGGAGAAGGAATTCTCAGTGGCTGGGTGCTCACCTCTCCCCAGCCAACGCTTACTGCTTAGGTAACAATTTGCCCTGCACCTCATTTTGCAGGGGTCTGAAGTTTTCACAGCCTTATTTTCAAGTATTTTCTAATAAATCAAAGACCATGAGAACTGCATTTGCCCTGGCTTCCTTAAACCTCTGTGGAAATGATAGAGGGAAGGGGAAAAATACTGCTTTTCTGTTTCTCATCCTTTTCCTTACAAGATGGAAAGAGTCTAGTTTCCTGCCAACTGAGAATTAATAGGGTCCCTTTTCTACATTTTTCCTGTTTTCTTTTTCCTGAGGCTAAGCTATAAAATTATTATTTTTTTAAAATGCATACATTACTAAGTTGTGCTTACCTTCCCATTTTTTGACAAAAGGACCCGACAGTATTCGCATAAATCCAGCCAGACAAATCAGTTCAACTGAGAATTCTTCAAGGACTTTGTCAACTGCACTGTCAAATTCAGTGCGACTTTCATACAATTTATGGTCAATAACCTGTGATAATCCAAAAGATGAAGAGATAGGGAGATGGTGTTAGTTTATTTTAATTTAAATTATTATGATAATTTATTTTAATTTAAATGCCTTAAGAGCACAGTGAAATGGTACCCTGGAATAATAAACAAAACCCAAGTAAATCTCCACGTGCAGTTCGAGTTGGGTGCACATACACAGCAAGAAGAGCAGTTCATAAACGTGTGCAGCTAAGAGACAAACAGGCAGTCTTTATTCCTATTCACACAGAGCAATCATCAGAAGAAATAAGGGTTTTACTTTATTAGTCCCACAGCTGAAGGTCCCAGCATTTGGACACAATTTAACAACCTACAAATGTAGGTCATTAAGATAACCTAAAGTCTTAGGACAATTTCACTTAATTTAAGGCCTCTGATAGTTTTAAGCAGTTGAGCCTTGCCAAAATTTTTATCGCAAAACCTCAAAGGAAAGGCATGTAATTTAAAAATTAAATTCAGATAAAATAGCTTGTTACTTTAGTGCAAATGCACTGCAGTTAAATAAATGGCAAAATTTCAACTGTAACTGTGAAAGTTCTGTGCTGGTTTAATACAATGACTGTTCCCCAAACCATCAGGATTGCTAGCAACAGCTCCAAGAAGGAGAAAAGAGAGTATTTTGCTTCCCCTGTTAGGTATTTTGCAGAAGGGCACAAGTTCATGACAGACCAAACACTACAAGCTAAAGGCTTCCTGTCAAGCCTTCTTTTACCCTAGCAAAACTCATTCTCTCGCAGTGCCTTCCTGCTGTAGTCAGAGCTAATGAGGGCGAATTTTTAAAAGATGATAAATACTTACCCTTGTAGGAATACCAGCTCTTTCAGCTTTCCTTAAGCCCTCCACACCAGCTTTATTAGAAACAACAAGAACTATTTCTGCGAAACTGGTGGGCTTCTTTGTGCTATTTATGAGGGCTTCCAGGTTTGTGCCTATGAGTGAAAAAATAATTGATGAATATCAAGTCATTCCTGGAAAATAAATATAATTAACAGCTAGAAGAGGTTTTAAATAAGCAGCAATATGGGTGAGACCCAATCCAAAACCCACTGATGTTAACAGTAATCCTTTTTTCATTCATTTTACTGGGAACTGAATTCAACAGCTGGAGGCTACAGGGCTTTTACTAGCAATTAAATTTGTAAACTGTAATTTTCGGAATTGGAATGATGGTCTGCTTCTTAGCAAGTGAGAATACTGGGAACCCTGAGAGTGCCTATATGGCAAGAAGAAATTCTGATCTATTTGTGAAATAATGCTGCTGTCCCTATAGTGCAATGCAGTGGTTGCTTGAACTTAGAGACATGCAGAAATTTGTAGATAAAATGAACACAGATGCAATTTACAGTCAGTTTGCAGCAGAGGTTAAAGATCATTCTGTCTGTGACTGAAATTAATCCAAGGGCAGAACCTATTCTGTTACTGAAAGCCTCTTAGAAGCCTATCAGAGCTTCCATGGAGAACTGCAAGAACTTCAAGAGATTTTGAGTCTGAGCTGAAGTTCCTTTTTCAATAGTCTGTTTACACTGTAGTAAAGAATACAAACTCTCACCTGTTCCAGAGATAAGGACAGCAACCTTCACTTTGTTTGTCTGGATTTTGCCTTGGATATGGCTGTGCAGAGACAGTGACCTATTTGCTTGCAAGGCTCGAAGCGTGTTATGGACTTTAACTTGGGCAGAGCCTGAACATGTACCAGAAAAAAAACCAAAACCAACAACGCTTAAATAAAGAGAGAAACAGAGAGGAGAAAAGTATGTGTGAAAAGAGATTAGTGGCACTGCTTTACTTCTCATTTATTTATAGTTCTGGTGACATCTGACATTGCTAAGCACATGTTCTATGAACTAGGACTGAAGTCATGAGGACTGTCATTTTAATACCCTGTGTAAAAAAGCCACGGAGTTGCCAGTTAAGAGACTTTCAGCTAACCTCCATGGGGACTCACCACCTAAGGAATTTAGACAGATCTGCCTTTTTTTTTTTTTTTTTTTTAAAAAGGAAAATAAACATCTAATAACCTTTTTGTAGGGAGACAACTTTCCCGATCAGCCAGGCTGTCTCGTGTCTCTGTATGTCCTTGAGGACCTGCTGAGCCAGCTCCTTCTGAACTACCAAGACAGCACCAATCCCACAGTTAAATGTCCGAGTCATTTCCTCCTCAGAGAGGTTCCCTTCTTTATGGAGCCAGCAAAAGATTTCAGGAATCTTCCAGGTAAGAGCATCTGAAGAGAATTGAAAATACAAATGAAGAGTGGAAATCACTAACAACAGACAAAAACTAAAATTAATAGAGCATTAAGAGGCAAGATCTGGATGGAAAGCGCAGGCAAAGTCCCACAGCAGCATTAGCTTGAGTGAAATCAGCTTCCATGCACAGAAACAGGATGTTTTTTCCTTCCTTACTGAACAGGACTTGGGAGTAGAAAGAAGTGTCACTCTGGGAGGAAATTAATCACGTTGCTCCACTGCAATCCATTAATCAGTAATTCAAAATGGGCTCTGAGGCAGTCTTTGGAAAATCCTCTGCTTGAACATGAAAACTCTGCTTCTAGAGAAACTATTGTACCAGAATAATAGCCTTAAAAACTGTCACAGAAGTCTCACACTGCCTCCAATTCCAACAAGGTAAGGATGATTTACAGCAGCACGAGAAATGCTTCTGAACAAGCCACTGTAAAGGAACTCCAAAGACAGCAAGTTTCTTTCTTGTCATGTTATACTTAAAATGGTATTAACCCCATTTATACATACCACCGTGGACCACTATTTAAGTGACAAGTGGAAGAATTATCTACAGGCTGTTTTGGAGTGCAAAACTCAATATTAGTTCCCTTATGAGCTAGTTTGAATTAGTTCCCTTATGAATTAGTTTCCTTATGAATCAGCCCAATGAACGCTGATAACCTACAGTAAGTCATTTACCTTTCCATATTACACTTCCTCTGTAAGTGAAATACTACTTCTAGCATACCTGACGAGCTTGTGGTGAGGATTAATTAAGTTATGTCAAATAGCATGAGACGTACTTGAGCTAAGAACCATATCTGAATACTAATCAAAGACTTCATGAGTGTCATTTAATTAGCAATACTTACAGTGCAAGTCAGCTGACATGGCCCCATGTACACAGCTTTCCCCAAACCATATTAACATGCAGATATTTCTACAGCTTTTCTTTTTATCTCACCTAAAACGACACCAAAAGACTCTGGGAGAACTCTGGGGATGTTTTCCAGCAAGCCCCCTCCAGTGATGTGGGCATAGGCTTTCACGTGGCCTGAGCGAAGGACAGGCAACAGAGTCTTACTGTAGATCTTAGTTGGGGTTAACAAGAGATCTCCTGTAGATGAAAGAGGATGAAAGAAAACCAATCACAGCACAGAAAGAACCGTTAATCAATATGAAATTGAGGAAATCTCAAAATATTAATTTCTCAGATACTAATGAGCATTGTACTACAGAGAAAAACACAATGTTCTACCCTTTTTAGCTTGGCATACAATTGGTTATTTATCCCCCTCCCTTAATTTCTTTCCTGCATATGTAATTCAGAGGAAAAAAGAAGACAAGAGCATGTTCAAGAATGGAATAATTTGTTTTTAGTGCCTTAGAAAAGTTACAAAAGCAAAAGCAATTGTGTGACATTTGCCTGTCAAGTTACAATGCAAGAATCTGCATTATAAGTGGTACCTAATGTATGATCACCGGAGATGCCAACTGGAGAAGAGAAATCAAACGATGACTTTTCCACAATCTTCCTTACAAGGCTGTAGCCATTGCTGTGAACCCCAGAAGAAGCTACTCCAATAACCACATCCCCATCAGCAATTCTCTCCAGCTGGGGAAGCATCTGCCCTCGCTCCACTGCACCGACAGCAAAGCCAGCCAGGTCATACTCTCCGGGTGGATACATGCCTGGCATCTCAGCAGTTTCTCCTCCTGTGGGAACCAAAGAAAAAGAGAAAGGGGGTGTTGGAAAGCCATTGGGACCAGTAGGTACACACTTTTTTTAAGTTTTAAACTCATAAGACATTAACCGACTAGGTTTTTTAATTAGATAAATTAACGTTAAAAGGAATTAAAAATGTTTGTCACAGGCCCTTCATTTGAACAAACAATAAAAAATTAGGAAAGAACATTTCCTCCCTCACTCTGACAACCAGTACAGAATTGTTGTGCATTCACATTTTAAAATCAAAGCATATATTTAGTGCTCCATATTTCCAAATTTCTGCCAAGTTTAATGTTCTCCATGAAAAACCTACAAGAGATACAAGAAATTCATATAAGGACATCAAAGGAATGACATAGGTCTCACTTGCCTTCATACAGATTTTGCATATAGTGCTTTCCTGCCTGACACTCCTGCCCAGAAGTTGGCCATCATTATCACACCAACTCTGAACACCTAAGGTTTATAGACTCTTTTGGGGGAACACACCTAAGAGAGGGCCTTTCCCACCCATCTGTGCAGATGAACTGTTGTCTAGGCTATTATCTTATACCCTGATTATTAGAATATTCTCCTGTTTGGTCCTGAAAGCCATGTTTTATCTGGCTGACCTCTCTCAGAGTGCAGTCTGAAAAGGTAATTTTCCCCACTTGCACAGAAATGCACAGCACTGCTCAGGCAGCATCCCCTCTCTCTATATGTAACACATAGGCTCCTCTACTGCCCTTCAGGTATAAGATGATGGTCTTCCCTGTTGAAGGCCTGTGTTCTGCCTGCCACGGTCTCATTCAGTCCAGAAAGGGGAACTTGCTGCTTTTGGTACAGGAAATGAGCATATACTGCTTGCTCCAAAGTTTTCCAAACAGGCATCTTCACACTGTCCCCTCAATACTGGGGATAAACTCTCCCCAGCTCTCCCCACAGCCATCTCATTATTCTCCTTCAAACTCCTGCTGGTCACAATGGCACCAAGAAAACAACTGGACAATGATTAAATTGCCATTCTGACCTCTGCCCAACATGCTGATTAGTACAGTCTAGTTTTAATTTTGCACTCACCAGGTTTCATCCAATACAAAATTCTTCTATTTCCAGGAAGGGTCCCTGAAGGAGCTCCAAATTTACCTGAGTGGTGGTGGAAGCTGCTTTTGTGCTCAGTGCTTGACACTGCTCAATACTAGATTCTCTGGAAGCTTTTCCAGATTTCTACATTACATTGCTATAATCAACTTTAAAATCAAAGTTCATTTGCGTAGATACATTAGTTTAAATCTGTATTTAATAATGTTTGTGGAAAACCAAGCATGTAGATAAGCCCTTCAGTACCTTGCTGTTAAGCAGTGTGATGAGCTTGAGGTAGTTGAGCTGAATATTCAGCTACTGCAGAAATGCAAGGTAGGCATTTAGGAACATTCTTCAAACAAGACTTTTATGAGATGATTCTTTGATTCTATACTATACAGATATACATACTATGTGAACGCACAGTGAAATGAATGTGAAGTTGGAGCCCAAACTGAAGTTTATTTTAATGATCCAGGCTACAGAAAAGCATTTCCTCATTTGGTTCAGAGTTACTGCATCCTCTCTGTCCCTTCTTTTCTGAGAGTGCCAGAAATTTTGGGAAGAAATAGTGGCTGTGTGATTTATGAGATTGAACTTATCTTTATATTAGCACAAAAATATATTTACTAACTCATTTAAATTTTTGATAAATTATTCTCTGGTAATTAATTTACAACATCCAAAGCTCTTTGTAATTTTAAAGTCTTCCAGTTGGAAATAAGATCTTGAAATTTCAGTAAGTAACTTCATAGCAAGATTTCACATAACAAGTACTTATGCTGAAGTATGAATGGTTTGATTATATTTGATAAACTGAGAGAACACCTTAAGACACATATAAAGCTGACTAACAGTTTGTGCAGTAAAAAATAAACCAGAACATAAATAGTGTCTTGTTCAAAGCTTGTAAACTACCTCAAAATGACACACTGCCACTTAGAAAAGATTTTTGTTACTAACTTTCTCTAAGAACTGGAAAAAAGGAAAGAGCTACAGTATTACCAGTTATAAAGTGGTACCTAAAGTAAGACATGTGAACTTTTAGTCTCAAATTAAAGGTATTTTTTGAAAAATCATGGTAATTCTCCATGTCTATTTTTATAAAAAAAGAAGGAAAAATAAAAACTATGTGAGAAAGCAGAACTTTCTGGGTTTCATTGCTTTAAAAATTAACCCTGCATTGTACTGCTTTTATAAGCTAAAGACTTAAACAAAAGAATGTATTTTTCACTGACCTAGAAATATTTTAATTGAGTTGAACATCTTTAAAGCTGTATTTTTTATGATTCAAGAAGTGAAATATTGTATCATTTTCATGGATTACTAGATTACTGTACACTATAACACATACATAATGTGTTAATAAAATCTATTATGTACTTGTATTATAGGGCTGAAAAGGAAAATGTTTAAATTTGAGTCTTAACAACTTGGAACACACCGATCTCAGTGAAACAGATCTTCAGCAAGTCTTCGGTAGAACTAAATAGTTTTGCTATTAGTTTTGTAACTAACAAAACCTGGGGGTGGGGTTTATGCTTCTGTCTGGTGGTTAACTTCTCTGTCTTAAGTAGTGAGCTCCACCTGAAGCTTTTGTTGCATTCATAAGCACATTCTTTGGCTTTCTAGTTTTATGAAGCTTGTGGGAACACAATAGCTATGAGATCTCTACCTTCCCTGTTAAATTTGGTTAAAATCAGCCAAGAGGTTCACAGGATAATATGTACACACACAGGGACCTGTGCATGCACAGTAACACATATAAATCTTGTTTCTAGGGGAAAACTTGAGGATTTCCTTTAGGATAAAGGATAAAAATAAACAAACCTATCCGGCATGTTTTAACATTTACTTGAGAAATACAAATTAAAATACATGAATTGTTAGTTTTCCAGGTAGCTGTACAGCTACACAGTTAAATGAAAAGATACAAATAAGAAAATTTGTATGCAACTTCCAGAGCTAATGGCTTGTAGAGTACTGTCTCTTTCCAGTGGGTAAAGATTATGTTCTCTGAAAGCAAAGACATGTGACACTTTGGTTTGTTTTCACTCCTCTAAGATTATTCAATAGAGTAGGAAAACAAACCCATGAAAACCAATTATAAAGAGATTGCCTAAGATTTTTCATATCCTTCAAAGAGTGTTCATACCCAAAAGAGCACATCCTGCCTTTTTGCAAGCTTCAGCTATTCCTGCAATGACACTTTGAGCCACTTCAACATCAAGTTTGCCACAGGCAAAATAGTCAAGGAAGAAGAGGGGCTCCGCTCCTT
Organism: Podargus strigoides; assembly: GCA_028020825.1. Taxonomy (NCBI): domain Eukaryota; kingdom Metazoa; phylum Chordata; class Aves; order Caprimulgiformes; family Podargidae; genus Podargus; species Podargus strigoides. The sequence continues at coordinate 2,997,063 of CM051643.1, forward strand.
GAGCCAGGATGTCATTGACACACATGGCAACCAGGTCCTGACCTATGGTGTCATGTCTCTTACACACTTGTGCAATCTGCAAAACACAGCGAGAGAACCCATTGGTTAGCTTTGAGAAACTGGAACACAAGCAGAGAGTCTGCAATGGAAGAAGGGGATCAAAATCACTCTTCTTCTTAGATGCTTTTTGAGGAGCAGCTTCAGTTATCAGCATCTCTGTGCACCTCTCCTAACATGTTATTTTAGGAATTGTTACTTTCTTAATTGGCAAGTACAAAAGGCACTTTATGGAAGGAGACTGAACTGGAAAGGGTTCCATTGCAGCTTGCGTAAACACAATAGCAACCGTATAATTAAATGTTTTTCCCCATGAGTAATCTTTTTGAGGGTGGAGGTTCTACCTTAATGAAATGGAGTCTCTGATTACATACTTAATATTAAAAATGAGTTATTTTAAGCATCGTTTCAAGTATGGCTATTTACATGCCAGAAGTTAAATGCGTATTTAATTCTTTTGCCCGAAAGACGACAATTTCATTTTTCATTCCCTTTTTAGAAATACAAATAGCTATTTTTAAAAGACAACTGATACTTTCTGTTAAAACATTAATGATGTAATAATCAAGCATTTTCCCTTCTGTGCTATCTTCCTTCCTTTACACGGATTTTCAAATTACCTTGAGTTTTGTGCCAACACCATCAGTTCCAGATACCAAGACAGGATCTTTGTAACCAGCTGCTTTCAAATCAAAGAGGCCAGCAAAGCCTCCAAGTTCTGCATTGCAGCCTGCCAGCCAGAAAACAGGAAAAATTAGTAAACTTTTACATTGATGGTTTTCTCCGGGTTCTCTGGTATCTGTCAACATGCCTTTGCTTTGTCACCAGGAAACTTTTTTCTGACATTTAGAGCCTCTTCACAGAGGCACAGGAGCTCCTAGACCTCTCAAGTTTGCTTTGTCTTATTTCTTCATTATTACCTAAGGCTAAAGATCCAAAACTTTGTGACCAAACATTCAATAATTACTGTGACTGATATATTTCCTCCTTGCACTTAGTATTTTTCTGAAAAACAGAAAAGGAATTATGGTAGCAGATGGAAGCCCACTGCTTTTTTGGAAAAGATGGTAACTAGGCATCATTTTCTAACTGAAATTCCTTATCTCTTTGTTAATACTGCGACTTAAAGTATATTAAGACTCCTTATTCCTAAGAGTGGTTATGACAGGTAAGTATGGTAACCTTAAAACCAAACAGGAGTAGGAAATACTACGAATGCTAAGAAGGGACTAGTTGTGCTAGTGTGTGTGTGTCTATATATAGTCTTCTCTCTATTTATATCTGACCCGTCTAAAGGTTCTCAGTTAATTTGAAAAGATTATTATATACAACTGATAGTTTAAATCTATCAAATGAATTACAAGGACTTGATAGAGCAAGATGTGCCTGAGATCACAACAAAAAAATGACTAATTGATTCTGTTTTAACCAAGCAAAAGATGTCTTCCATTTCTAGCTCAAGTAATAGACAATATCTCTGAGAAGTTCTACATCTTGTAGATCTTTCTAAATGTCTATGTACAAAAATTGTATAGTTCACTGTGCAAGCAATAATAATCCATGTAATCAAAAATAGCACTAAATGGCAGGATTTTTGCTTGCATTTAACGTTTTAGAGCGCTGAACTGTATTCTCTAGCATCCTTAACACACAAGACATTCAGGAGATATAGTTTAGAGTCATTTTGAGAAGAAAATCTGTAAATTTAAAGAAGTACATTTTCAAGAAAGCACAGGCATTTGCTTACCACAGATATTTCTTGTGTAATCTAGAAACATGCAGAACACATGAATATGAGCCATTGTATCAAGATCAAGATCAAATGATAAGCCTCATTGCCATGAACTGATTGTAACAGGAACAGAAGGTACAAGTCTTACCTGACCTTGATGTGGCTGCAGCTAGGGGTTTAATTTTCTGAACCAAGGTATTCCCTGCTGCGATGTCTACCCCACTGTTTTTGTAAGTCAGGCCTCTGAAAGATTGTTAAAAAAATGTTATGGCAGTTTATTACCAAATGCATAAACATATATTTTACAATAGCATTTACTTCTGTACATCATTGCATCACCAAGAGGATTAACCATTCAGAATCTTTTTCTGCTGTCAAGTACAACTATTTTCCCATTTATACTGTAACTGTGCTCATATAAAACAATTTCTAAGCACTGCAGTATTCATTTCAGGCAGGCTCAATGGCTCAAAGGTTAATCTTTTTGCTGTTTGGAACTTGACCTCGTGCATATACTTGAAGACAGGAAGTATTACACCAAAGAAATTGCACCACAGGGTTTGCCATAAGCAATATTCAAATAGTTTCAGATACCTCGAAGACAGCATCAGAGCATCAACATCATACACTATCCAGTCAAATACCAAGATAAAAACCAACCAAAAATGAAAATCCAACTACAAGGTAAAATAGGTGGAATAATGGATCTTATTTTGCAAGGTTTGAATACCTGGTCTGGACACTGAGGCATCAATAGTAGTATAGTTCTGATGCTCAAAACAAAATGTATACAAAAATCAGACCACCTCAGCCCCTTGGCAGGACCAAGCTCAAGTTAGCTTTTCAAAACAGAAGTATCATATAAATCAATAGTCCACTGTGATATTTTGAGAGCTTAAAGGTTGCCTCTCCTTATCACCTGGAATGATACCATCACAAAAACAACTGTACTTCTTTTTTACTTAAATGGACTTTGTAGTAAAGTATATCTTTTTAAGTTTATTTAGAAAGAACTAAGTTCCTAAGGTCCATTTTAGCAATCTAGAAAGAAATGTCTCTAAGTAAGTAACATGTTTTTCTTTTATATATAGCCATACAATACAGAAAATACCCTTACTATAAACTGGTGGATGTTACTTGTTTGTCCATACGACTGACTGGAGACATTAATTATCATATTTACAGAGGGATCTTTTCATTTTGGAGATAGGGAGAACATTTAATTACTAGTTGTACCAAACACAGCTCACTCCAGTTAAGCAATTGTCATTTCTACACTGTCAGTGGCATGAACCAAGCTATGTGGTACATCCTATTTTAGGTCCATACCTATTTTAGCTCTCTTACTGATATGATTCAGTATTAAGTATAAATTCTAAGGGTGAAACGCACTATTAATTAACAAGGACATGTACAACAAAACAACTGGCCAAAGAGCTGTGGTACCAGGAAAATACAGATATCTGCACTCACATTATATCACTGCTCAAAAATCTGCAAGAGGAAAATAATTATAAAAAGCAGCTGCTCAGCCTGTGAATAAGAGTCCAGGAAATATTAGCATGCAATAACATGAGACCAGTCAGGCCCTTTCAGTCTGAACATGATGAATATTCAACATATTTTCATCTTATTTTTAAAAGCATGGTATCTACTTTGACTCTTTAAAAGGAGAGTATTGTTCTAAAACATTTTTAATTAAATAAATATTCTGGATATTTTCACAAAGTGAAACGCATTGGACTTAATCCTGCAAAGCTGCCAAGAGGAGAGGCATCCCTAACTTCACTGAGCCAACCATCACCCTTCCTTAACTGTGTGCAACACAGAGTCCAAAGTGAAGAGTGCCTGACTGCCTGTTCTTCCAACTTTAGGATGTCTGAGCAAAAGTTGGTGCTGATTGTGAACAGTTCCCAGGAGTCTCCTTCACAAGCCAGGGATCCTCCCAGCATACAGGCACTCCAGTCAAGAAACTTGCTGGCCATGGCCCATGACCTCAGTTAGAGAACTGTTCATTAAAGTACCTTCTTCTCTTGCCTCACACAATGACTTGCTTTTTTTCTACTACAATACAAATGCCAGTTACATGTTTTCACAAATTTCTCAAAAGATGCACAGTAGTTGAGAGAAAAAGACTAGATACGAACGCCCTTGTTCACTTCGTGAGTTTATTGATCATAATTTTACAATATACTAATTGGTATACACTGTCAGCAAAAATGAATCTCTTACTAATATGCTTCATAGTCTATTAGCAAAAGTTATGTTTTGAGCTAACTGGAGACTAGGCAGGCAGATATGCTTCATATTAGGTAAAAATGAGTCTAAAAACCTGCAAGAAGCTCTCAAAAACATTAGAGAGACAGTAGGACAAACTGCTTTAAAAAACTCCTGTACCCACACCATATCAAGATCATTAAACCAAATACTGTGAAAATATAAGGAATAATAATAAAAGGAGGGATAAATTCTACCCATGTTATTAGCCAGCATATCCCAACACAATAGGTGTTTCAGGACCATATAACCATTTCTAAAGACTCTAAAATAAACCAATGAAATGGCTCAAATTTCGTTCATACATACATTTAATTATATTAATATTAAACTTTTGGATAACATAAATCTAGAGCAAAAGCTATGGTTTAGAGCCCAAGAACCAGAAGTTCGCCTTCCCTAAAACAGATATAACAAAGACAGCAATACTACAAGTTACTCCTGTGTACTCATCACTGTAGTTTAACTCAGACTTGGGAGAATAAGAACATGGGTGAGAGAGCCATCAAAAAGCCATTCCCTTCCTTGGCTGGTCTTGCTTAGATTGATCACAAGGATGCTAGTTAAAACTTGTCTAGAGTAATGCATAATATCAACATCAGTTTATTAAGATAGACTAGTGATGTCTTTAAGTCCCTTTTACACCAGTTATTTCCATTTCAGGTATTTCAAATATCTACCTGGATTGCCTCAGGAAAGCTATAGCCCGATAACCAATGTCCTTTCTATAAATGGCACCCTTGAAGTGTATGGCTGCTATTCCCTTGTTGGCTTCTTGCAGTGCTGCCATTAGGTCCTCTTTAATAGCAGTTACTGTAAGGACTCTTCCACCACTAGTCACCACTTTGCCATCCTTTAGAGACGTGCCTGCATGGAACACCTCCAATCCCAGCTGCTTAGCCTTAGAAAGTCCTGTGATTGTTGTTCAATAAAATAAATGCGGAAAATTAATTTGATTAGAACATTATCTATTAAATTATACATTAATATCTATTCAGCACTTATTGACCGTGTCTAGAAACCACAATCTAATTCAGTGTGACTGTGCTGGCAAATAGGAATAAATTTGTATAAACTACATTTTGAGGAAAGACAAGTCTGCTACTTTTACACTCAGAGACACAGAAAGAGGTGTTTTGCTGAAACATCTGCATACAACATTTAATTCAAGCTAGATTTTATACTTCACTGACATAGAGACCACAAAACATATCAGCATCATCATTACATAAGAATCAGTGATCAGCCTGGAACTGCTTTACTTTAACACACATTAAAGAAACGCTACAGAATTTAACAACCTAGTGTGGAGATCTGAAAATGTTACAGGTGCATCACCAATAAACTTTGGTGTGTGAAAATTCAGTCTTCTCTTGCTGACCCATAACCACAAGATCTAAAGTTTCTATGAATCTCAGTTACACTGATTCACCTTCATCTGGCAAAAGAGAGAATGGAGAGAAGGCAGGAGAGGAATCAGACTTCTGCACTTTCTCCTGCTATATTTACCTGTTATTTCCAAACCTTTGGGATACGTTCCTGGATACCCTTCACTAGCCATGACCACCGTCACAGCTGCGCTGTCTTCAAACCAAACGGGCATGGAACTAGACAACTTTTTATTGATTACTGCTTGCATAACATCATACAAATCACTTTTCAACAGTGGCAGAATTACCTACAAAAATACAGATTAGCAAACTAAAGAAAACAATGTACGTCGTTACATTTTCTTCACTGAGCCTTGAAAAATACTAATGCAACTGTAAAAATACCATTAAATAAGTATGTTCATATACTGTATTATCACACATATAAACATACTCAGCATAACCTATGTACCTTTAAAAATACTCTTCCTTGAAGATAATTTCTATGGGTAAAAGAACTGTTACATACAGAGGGGAAAAGGTAGAGGTCAAAGAACCCTATTAATTCTGAAGAATAGAAATGAAGGGGTTTGCTCCACTTGACAACAGGGAGTGGGGAAAAGAAGTGTCTACTTCTTTAATAATGTAAAAAAAAATATAAATCCAACTCCTTTCCAGAAAAGATAGGAAGGTGCTGAGTTTCACTCAACCTTGCCCTTGTAAAGCCCATATTTGAGTATAACCTGCTGAAATCTTCTCTGGAATGGAACAATTTCATAACAGACCTTCTGTCTTGAATAAACAAAACAAATGTTTTAAATCTCAGTGCAATTAGCTAATTATTCATCCAAAAGTTAATTAAGAATAATGGCAGATGGTAACAGACTTTCTCCTCCCATAATGGCAAACTGTATCTACCTATAAAATAACTCACCTGACATTCTGGGTCACCAAATCTGCAGTTAAACTCTAGAACTTTAGGTCCATCTTTGGTAATCATTAATCCAGCATAAAGCACACCTGGAATAAAAAAATTATATAAAAAGCTATCTAAGCAACTGCATAGGTCATTTGTTTTGAATCTATTCATTAGTGTTAAAAAAGATGCCACCTGTGTTAAAGGTAGGATGTTAACACTTTAGAAATGTTAAAAATATATTAGGCAGAAATAGTTGTGGTTCCAATTTTGCATCTTATTTTCAGATCTTGTCCTTTCTGTTCTTCCTTACTGGATGATTATCCACCGTTAATAAACGATATCCATTGATTTCAACAGATTCTGAATCAAGCCACTGATACTAAACCCAGTTTCAAAGTTATCTTCCTCAACTTACAGTGTGAGTTAGGCCTCTAAAGAGGACAAAGCAAAAAAACTGTCTTTCTCCTTATGCTAAAAAACCCCAAACTCCTGTACATACCAAGATAGGGAACACCTTCTTTCCTCATGCCATCAACAGTTTTCTGAAGAACAGTATCTCTTATTTTCTGCAGTAAATCTTTAGAAATCTAATAAAACAGGATCAGAAAGCAGCATTTGTAAAAAGGGAATGCACGATTTTTCCTGCTGTGATGGCTAGCATTTTTAAGAGCCAAGCAGAACACTTCAATGGTCTCTTGCTCGCTCCAAACATTTCATACAACAGAAAGCTAATATTTTTTTCTCTCTCCTCAGACAGCATACCACAGCATTAAAACAACCGTCTGCATTTCTCCAGACACTTTTCCATGCTTAGATCCACACATGCAAGCAATCCCACTGGCTTCACTGAAACAAACCATTTGCACAGACAGGCTGGCATTTAGGTAAGGCCTCCCAAAGACAAATTGTGGTTGGAAAATATAGTGATCAATGATCAAATTTTATTCAATAAACAAGATTAATAGCTTTCTATACGATCAAAACTGATAATATTTTTGAACTTTAAAAAGAAAAATCTCTGGCCATGACAGGGGTGAACAGAAAGCAAAGTAAGTCCTTTTGCAAATAGTTCCTTGCCAAACAGAAACCAAACTACCTTGAGGTACAGTAAGTGAACTAAACTCATCATTAGCTTAGTGTGGCACACAATGAAAATGTGCTATTAAGCACTTAGTTCTAACAACCAGTATTTCCTAACACTTAAAAAACAAATCAAAATACATGGTTGCAGAAATAACACTTCCACCTTTATAATTAAAAGTATTTCAGTAGAAATATCCTGCTCGTTAGCAAAACAAATTTAAGCTATGGACTTTACTTGACCATGTCTGTTTTAGGCAACTCTTCCCATCCACAAGACCCCACTCTCTTCACTCTCCTGTTCATCATGGTGGCACTAAAAATTTACACATGCTTTCAATACTAGAACTGCAGTACAGTTTTAGTGAAACATCTCCATGTCAATACATTTTTACCTGAGGTGCTGGGGAATAAGCTCCCATCCCTCCAGTGTTAGGGCCTTCATCTCCATCCATTAATCGCTTGTGGTCCTGGGCTGGAGGCATGGGAGCAACTGTGACACCATCAGTGAAACATAAGCACTGGAAAACAAGGAGAATAATTAAAAATAATTAAAACCTCAGTGTAAGATTAAAGTCAAAGTGCAAAACATGCAAATATATTTGATTTTCAGTGTTGCAAATGGATATTTAAGAGTATAAATTCTGTCTCCCTGATAAAACAAACTACAGTATTCTAAACATCTCCCTTTTCCCTCAGGAAGCAGTGCCTCAGGTTATATGACCTTCCTACACAAATTAACTTTCACACAATATAATATCCATAGGTTTACTGACAAGAAATACACAAAAGGTTAAAAAATATTTAAAATACTCCACAATGGAAGCTTCTTCTTCCCTCCCCTTTCCTCCCCCCTGCCCCAGAAGGAAGGCATTACATTCCTTTCAAGATTTCCTTTTCCTTGTTGATAAAACTATTTACTTTTGAATTATATATAAATTACTTACACAGCAGATGCTTTTAACCTCAGTATTGTCATAATAACAAGCCTGTCGGCATCTTCTGTAACTGGATGGTGATGTTCACTGTCTAGACTACTGCTAGCAGTACTCATAAAAAAGTTTTCTAATGCTAATTAAAAAACAAGCAAGGATTCCCTGACAAAACCCAAAAATACCAAAATATTAGTATATTAAAAACTACAGTCATTTGCAGAAGGTGAATTATTTTGACAGGCAAGGCAAGAAGTATTGTTTCTTCATTGTTGCAATCATAGGAAAAATCCCTTTCAACTGCATATTTCTATTCTTGTGTTATGTTACAGTAAGTCTGATAGTATTCTAAGGACTAATTAAGAGCTTTACATATTTTCCACCAGAGAATGAAAATCTGGAGGTCCCCTTAGTTCCTAAAAAGGCCAAGTCAGCCAGGAAAGAATAAGGATGACCAATATCTGCATGTTTAATTTCTTCATATTGGACAGGAAATCAGACTATGCAAAGAGCAGCAACAGTTGGAGATGATAGCTTACTTTATAAATACCACCACCTCCAAGACGAATGTTCACAACATCCAGCACAAGTCAATTCCAGCTCCAGGAATCAGGAACCTGAGCTGGTACTTGGCTCTTCTACTTTGTGTGATGCAAGTGTGAAGTTCCCCTGCCACCTCAAAACCTAAGCTCTAATTCTTCTTTCTTCCTTCACACTCTGCTAATTAAATCAGATACAATTTTTTAAACAAAGGAGCTGAATCAGCTTAAAATAAAGGAAATGTTCTCTCTACATCTGCAGAGTGAATCAACGCTGTCAAATCATTCAACAGCCTTTGGTTTCAGATCCTTCATCCCTGCATGCACTTCCACACTGCAATCTCTCTGGCAATGAAACTGGTTAAAGGGGATCCTGCCTGCACTTGTCTTAAGCTGGTTGTTCCCTTGCTCCAAAGGAGTTTACTTCTCCTTCATGATGCAGTTCCACATATTCCCTTTAATCAGCAAAGCTGATAAAAGAAATTCTCCATCCTCCCTTACTCCCAGCCACTCCTTGCCTTCCTCTGCACTTCACCATCCTGTTACTTGTACTGATTCAAATGGCACTGGGTGCTAAACCAGAACACAGAAAACAGGCAAGGTGGAGGTGTTGATTTCTTTGAAAAACGGTCTTTAGGCTGTAGCTTCATGAACAGGTAACTGAATCAACAGCAAACAGCAGTGAAGCGGTAGCAATGCGGAAGAGACAAACTGTCTTTGCTGTCAGAAATCACAACACAGAACTGCACACTCAAAGACACTCAAAATTTTTAAGGTTTTTTTACCATGTGGCAACAGCTGATTACTGTTTGAGTTATTTTTATTTAATGTGAATTATTTTAACAGACTGTAGGAAGTTTGGTTTCTACCACAACTGTATTTAATTAATACAGTTTTATTTATAAAGAGATAACTATTTTAAATTTAAGTAATATAATCTTACACATCCCTGCTGTACGTACTTATATAGTGTTTCCTAAATAGTTAAGGACAGGTATAATCAAAGTCTTACAGTGAGATGCACACTTACAGAAACTTCTTCTCCTTCAAGAAGTTCTTCAACAACAACAGTTTCCCCAGCTGTGCCAAAAGTCTTATCCTACAGTAAAACCAAAATCTCATAAATTCTGTTTCAGTTATTTTAAAATATTCAAAATACAACAAGAAAAAGTATTTTAAAACAGCAAGAAAAATGCAGCATAGTTTTGAAACCATTAATCCATTCTCCACCCTGGGTATATCAGTAATGGTAAAATATTTGTTCCTCTTTTCTGCTTATTCTTAAATAAATGCAGATTTTAAGCCTGAATATTTGTGAATTACAGATGATATTTAAGACTTACTGAATGATTCGTCATGCTCTACGTTCTGAAGTTTGTACCCATGACACAGAGTAATAGCAATGACCATCAAGCCTATAATCTGAACTTCTACTTTATAAGAAAATGCAGTTCTATAGAATGCATTGGAAGGGGGCAATATTTTCATATTCAGATACAATGTTTGAACACTGACTACATATGTAGGCAATTAAGAACCACCAACCCACATTGACAAGATAATTTTGTGCATCTGTAAGACTTTCTAACACACATTTTTTTTGTTCAAGAAACGGGGCCACATGTTAAGACATGTATTTGTCCAATAACCATACACACACATACACATAAACCAAAATGTGAGTGCAGACTCTTGAGATACAAGCATGTCAGATAACGTCTCCTATGAATCAGCATAGCTCCACTGAATTGTAAGATGCTGTGCTGCTGATGCCAGCTGAGGACCTGAACTGTATGTGTGTTATTTTCCAGCTCTATGTTCCTAACTGTTCAGACGAAATTGGTTCATTTTGCTACTCTTCAGATTTTCATGGTTCTAAAATATTTGTTGAATATCCTACCCAAAAATACATTTAACTTGAAATAATTTCACTGGAATTTTACTACACATTTAAGTGCTGTGTGACTGGAATCCTAAAGCTGATGTTGCTTGTCAAGATCCAGCTTAATCACAGTGTTAATGTTACAGCACTGCAGTACCTGTTTGATTGCAGCAGTCTCAAATGGTAAAAAAAAAATGAAATCCATATGGAAATAAGTGTGGGTTTTCATTAAGAATGACTTTATTTTAGTCAACAAGAATTATGTCAAGAAAGAGTACCCTGCCTCAAGAAATAAATATGACAGAGCTTCATAGCTACCCAAATAATGGATAAAAGATTTGATGTCTTTTAGCCAAATTCCTATTACATATATATAAAGAATATCTTTGAGACTCTGAGATGGTTAACAACTTATTTTGTGTGAGAACTCCTCCAGTTAGTGCATGACATTTCTACTTACCTGCATGATTTCAGTAACAGCTTTGCAGGCTTCTTCCTTGTTTGAAGCCACAATTACTCCTTTGCCAGCTGCCAGGCCACTAGCTTTTACAACTAAGGCAGGGAAGTTTGCACTTCAAAGACAGAAGAGAGATTCAACAGAAAACACTGTATTGCAAATATATTTTGTAGGCATTTTGAACATTTCTATAGTTGAAAGACCAAAATACTTATCAGATTTCATAGCAACTGTTTTACCTTATTGTAAAACACACAAATAAAACACAGCCTTCTCTTCTTCACATGCTCTGCCTGTGAAGGATTTCTGTTCTCTGTTTTTCCCCACCACTGAATTTCTGTACTGTTTTGAAAGGTTGCTTTCCTTTTAATAATTTACTGTTTTAACATTTTTGGGTCACCTGGATTGTATTCTGATGAGTGGATCATCATTTGCTAAGTCTCCAATGCAGAATTTATATTTATGGAGAAAAGGTACAAAGAAGGCAGAACATAGGACTATCAGACTGCAAGCTGGGTTTCCACAACTAGCAATTTGAAAAAAAATAAAAACTTGTCCTACATTCTCCTGTAAACTGAACACTGAACTTTATTTTCATAAAAGAGCAGTAAATAAGAACCATTTCATTATCAGACTTATTGCAGTGTGATAGCATCACATTAGATTATCCCTTAAAACCTTTACAGGTGTTCTATCACAACCAAAGTACTGATACATTAGTAATCATCTGATTGATTGCTTTGGATACCTAGCACATTGCTGTAAAAAAAAAGTATTTCTAAAATGACAAGATTTTTACCTGTTAATAAAGCTACATGCTGCTTTAGGATCAGTAAAAGATTTCCACTTTGCAGTTGGGATCTCATGACGATCCAGAAAGGCTTTGCTAAAGCTCTTACTGGACTCCAGCTGAGCTGCCTTTGCTGTTGGACCAAAACACCTTATTCCAGCTGCTGTCAAGTCATCAACAATTCCTAAAAACAGAAACACAAAAAAATATTATAAATCACCAGGTGATTTATAGAAGTTATATAGTCCAAGTCTACAGATGCACTGATTTGTCGGAACAAGTATGTCAGGAATGATAAGCCATATATATCTATCCAGTGCCTATTTTACCAGATGTATCATAAAAAAAGATGCATTCTTTTCACTGCAATAAGGAGCAGGTAACCCTGCAATATGCTGGGCTCAGATCTGCTGCATTTGGTAAGAGATGACAATCCCTCCTTCTTTTATTATAGCTTTTAGCTAAAAAGTCAACATTAGTCTTTTGTGAAGAAGACAATTGTTGATCACATAAAAGTTAAAACACGAAAATTATCAATGTTTATAAATTTATTTTTTTTTTACCAAGTCCCAAATTATTATTATTTCAAAAAATGAAAACTCCATAGGAAAATGAAAACTCTAGTTAAGGTTCCTATATGGAAACTTTGATACCTCTTTTACTAATCTCGAGCACTAAAAAAGAAATTGAACATTTAAGTGTATTTTAACTGTTATATTACTCACACAATACCCTTCAGAAATTCATTTTCATCACAGAACAACCCTGAATTTCAGGGAAACTGCCACAGAGCATCTGTTTCTTGTCCTGCTGAAGACACTCAGATACTGTTGAGTGGTGCACAGAAGATGGGGACTAAAATTTACTTTTCTTCCTAAATTATGAAGGCTATGTTTTTTTAGCTTGCTTTCTCTTACCAGCAGCAAGAGGAACCTCTGGACCCACCACAACCAGCCTGATCTCCTGATCTCTGCAGAACTGGGCAAGCGCAGCATGATTGCTGACTGAAACAGCTGTCAAAGATACAAAAGGGCAGTCAGACTGCATTCATTACTGTTGCTTAGCACTTATTTATCACATAGTGCTGAAGGAACATTTTCATCGCTCACATTCTTGAACGGCAGGTCACTGTGAATCTGGAAGAGCAAGATATACACTAACATAAGGACTTACATGCAAGGCTCGAACCAAAATACACCACCAAACCTCCAAGCAAAGGCTGCAGTTTGACATACATTGAAAACCAACCTTGCTCTTGAAGGAAAGAAAAAGTTTCGGGTTCCCCTACACTGTCACACCATAAACAGTTCTCAACTCTAGGAACATGCCGTTTGCCAGCACAAGAAGCATCACAGAGGATCCAAGTGAAAAATAACTCACAAGCAAAAAAAAATATATTTTTCGGCCAGTCTCCTCCCTGAGTAGGGTCACCATGAAGCTCTACACACGTTTGTGCCAGCATGGTGTAGGGGACAGAAACAAGCGGCTGGTGGTGGGATTGCAACCACGTTATTTTCTTTTTTTCGTTCTTTCTGTTGTGCCAGCTAAAAACTGCCATGCTAAACTGTGACCCCACTGAAACTAAGGGGAGTCTGAACATTTTTTCTCACATTAGGCTGAACTTAGTAAGGGTAGGCGCTGTAATTAAGGGAAAGGATATTTGGTCTTAGGTTTTTAGGACTGGTATCATTCCATAAACAAATATTTAATATGACAATACCTGGAATGCCAAAAACTGTGTAAACAAAAGAAAAAGCTTGCAGGAAAGACAATAATGTCAAGTCTCATGACAAAAAAGTTACGCAAAGGCAATGCAATTCCACTGCTTTTATCAAGAATAAATAAAGCCAAGGTCTACAGAGGATGGGAACATAAACGCAAAGAGAGCCAAAAAAGGGGTCAGCGTAGCCCGGTGTGGATTGGCTGCCCCTGCGGGGAGGGGACGAACACATCAGGGCACGAAGCTGGCCAAGGGAGCACGGCACGGCACAGCACAGCCCCTCCTCGCAGCTGGGCCACTTTGCTTCTGTGACCTCCTGTTAGCAACTGTACTGGCAAGCACACTAGGAGCTGATGGTCTCTTCCAGCCAGTTTCTGGAGAAGCAATGTGACGACAGAGAAAGGAAAGGCAGTGATACAGCAGCTTCTGCTGGACAAACAGACATGATTCTGTGTCAGTGCCCACTGCACTTCTGCCATCCTGTACGAATGAATTGCCTGCTTCTGCAAGAGAAGGGGCCCTTTCTGCCTAAGGGACAGCATAAAAGCAGCTCTCTGAAATCTACATTTATAGATTTCCCCAATTTCAGTGCACTGGGGGAAAAATCCTTCCTGAACACTAATAAAAATCACCTCCTTGATAACTACTGAACAGTTCAATTATTTTGTTTCACCAACATTTGTAAATAAGGAGAAGCAAAGGCCTTTGACTTCCATGTGCAATTTATGCTAATTGACTTCTGGCTCACAAAAGAGCAAAACCAAAAGGATAATACCCTTGGCTTTAAAGATTAACATAAAGGTCAATATTGTCCTTCAGTCCTGTGGGGCTGTTGTGAAAGCAGCCGGAGAAGAGCAGATCTCAACTGAAGAGAGTGGGAGCTCTGCTGGGCCACTGAAGAAGGACGATCCCTGAGATGAAACCATGTGAAGGGAAGCAAGGAAAGGAATGAGCCCGTAAAGTGTTTGTGCTTTTCATCCCAAATTGTCTTGCCACAGGCCTGATGAACTAGTGATACAAACAGTGAACATGGCACAAGATTTACACTATGTGGAAATGTCCAAGTAACATATAGAAAGGAATAAATCATATTGTTAATATAAAATTTTAACTTTCCCTCCAAACATATTTTCCTCAAGATGTAGACTGAAAGGGGACATTTTTGTAGCTGCGTTTCATGTCTCAGAACAACAGCTAAACATTCCCTTTGAACCAGACAGAAGGACCTTGGACCGAGGTTTTCAAAGCTAGCATTTAAAAGTTAAGAGTATATATTACACTGAGAGCTAAAAGGAGATGGAAGGAGGTGTCAGGATGCTAAAGTCCATTCACAGACGTGCATACGGATGCTCTGGATTCAGGAAGCCATTCTGTACACTTCTGGCACCAAAACTGTCCTGCTAATTAAATATAAATTGAATATAAAACTATATTTAGCCACTCAACCTAAATCTGTCTTTATTGTCAGAAACAATTACTGACTCAAATTAACCATGAAAACCATTTTTTTTTTTACTTAGATACAGGCAAGGTTTGAAGGATTCAAGGTTATTTATAATTTTAAGCTCACCTTTATATGTTTCAGAGAAACAGAGAACCAGAGTTGGAACACTACTTAAAGGCGATCTCCCGAACCATGAAGGTATGATGAATTTTCAGAGCCAAATCTTGATTATACCAAAAAACCAGAAACAATGGTAGCAGTTTCACATACATTGTTGCCCAGGTTCACACAATGTAATAGGGCTCACATGCTTCTGTAAAGCTGTTTTCCATTTTCTTCCTGAGATAAAATCTAAAAACCAGTGCTAGGACTAAAATGCCTGAGCAGATAAGACAAATTGTTTCTGAAAAACCAAAGAAGTCAAACTCTTCACAAATTCTAGATTCTACCCATCTCCTGCTTGGCTGAGGATTTCTCTCACAAAGTACATGTGAGGACATAGTCTAGAAAAAAAATTTTAGTACACATGGTAGACTTCATGGACCTGGCTCGAGCATTATTACACACATGCTCAAATATTTTCCACTGTTGAGGGTGCAGTATTTTTTATGGAATAATAAGGTGAGAAAAAAGCACAGCAGTTTTTAAAAGACACCGTGTGTGAAAAAAATACTGAAATTAACATTCTGCGGGCCATTAGGCTGGCACTGACTCCATTCAGCACAAGAACAAAGATTTTTGTATGACTTTCTAGGATGAGAAGGAAACGTATGACTTTCTCGTCAAGCTCTTCCTTGGGCCCTCTCCTCAGAGACCAAATAGAACAAAAAAATACTTATGATACTGTGACTAGTGAAAGAAATTAAGGACAAAGTTATTTAAACAGCCTGTAATTAAGCATTCCAATGGAATTAAGTATGATAATTACCTGCTGTACAAGAATCTGACAGGATTCATGTTTCCACATGAGATGGTAACAAAAAAGGATTTTACTCACATACAAATACAAATACAGAAAATTGATACACATAATTCATGTTCACATGCATACTATGTTCACTTTAATTCCATATGTTATCACATACTTTAAAGTGGAAACTTAAGTCAGTTGTTTAAAGTATCTAATTCAGGCTCTGTTATATAAAGGACACAAGACAGGAATCTCTGAGTAATTACCCCTGGTTTTATACTGATTCACTGTGTGACTCCAGGCAAGCACCTTAGACCAGTATGTTTTTTTAAATGCAGCATGTAATTTTGGATACTCAATTTGAAATACCTTAAGCTTGATTTCTCAAAACTAGTAACTATGAATAGTTTCAATTACAGCCAATCAGAGCTTAACATATTAAGCAAGAAGCTCAAAACAGGCAATCAGCATGAACAGAGAAGCACTGAAAACAACCTTAACTTCTTAAGGTCACTAAGACAAATTAATGTTTTTCTATGGCTGAACATTTCAAATGAGAAAGTATTCTCATCAAAGGTTGTAGGAATCACAGGGCTTCAATGCACTTCCAAGAATATAGTAGTGAATTTAGTACTTCAGGTGTTGGCATTCGCTTCAGGTACTTTTCAGCTGTTCACCAACTAGTTGTTGAACTGCAGTGCACGCACCAAGAGAAACCATCTCCCCTTCCCTGCTAGGCTGCTGGGAGTCAGGAACCACTGCAGCTACCCCAAGCTGTATTCCTGGAGGAATGTGCATCGAACAGATGGAATTTTGACTGCATCCTCCACCCCTGAACCCAAAGAACTAGCTATCGAAACTGAGATCATATAAAATAAGTGGTAGCTGCACAAGGTTTTGCTCAGACATTTTTATTTCT
Organism: Podargus strigoides; assembly: GCA_028020825.1. Classification (NCBI taxonomy): domain Eukaryota; kingdom Metazoa; phylum Chordata; class Aves; order Caprimulgiformes; family Podargidae; genus Podargus; species Podargus strigoides. The sequence goes on from CM051643.1 coordinate 3,014,091, forward strand.
TAACTGCTACCATTTATTTTACATGTTCAGAACCTTAAAAATTAGCAATAATCATCATCATCATCATCCTTTCACATTAACAGATCCATGAATGGAACAACTCATTTGTTGACTTATCAAATTTAAAAGTTATTTTTTTCTTTTTTACCTGAATTGGAAATTTTTCCATTGTCAGCTGTTCCTGCATTTCCTGGAGCAACAAACACTTGTTTTACATGCGGGGATTGGGCCAACTTCCAGGCCAGGGCATGCTCTCTCCCTCCACTGCCAATCACAAGCACTCGATCAGCCATTTGTCTGCACAAAACCAGAACACAAGCAAAACAGCCAGAGTTAGGCATGTGAGGTTAGGAAAGCAAGAGCTTCACAGACAATGGTTTTAAGTGCTGGATGCAAGGCAACTCTTAACAGAGGTGATGTCACTCTGTTTCAGGCAATGATATTTCTATAAGGGTTTTGTTGGTTTAAAAAAAAAAAAAGTACATGAAAATTAATATCTGACTTAATCAGATACAATGTAAGCTAAATGTCAACGACTGAACTGCTCCAGAACACAGAAGTAACCCACAGGGCAACCAGTCCTGGTTCTCCTTTAGTCAGACTGGCAACTGCTTCAAGTTATACAGAAGTCTGTGATATAGGGAAAACCCTTACACATGACCAGGCTGTGATTTGTAACCTGTAAGAATTCATGGAGAATCCAAGCCTGGGCAAAGGGTCAAACCCTTCTGATGAACTAACTGTAAGAACACAGCACTACAGTGTCCGGGAGCTGAATGGGACCACTCAAGACTTTTTAGAGGCAATATTGGAAAGAGCCCTGAATACTTGAGGAAAAGGAAAGGCTAAGAGCAATGAGGCAGGGAAATCTGCTTCCAGCTTTCCTTAGGAGAGAACACCCACAAGGCAAACAACAGAGAAGACCAGGGGTCATTAATAATGGAGCTTGCTCTGAGAAGGTACTGCAGGACATTCAGTCCCCTCGGTCATTCTGCTGAGTTTTAGAAAAACACATTAGCACTCTCCTGGCCTGCAGAAAGTGTATGAACAAAGGTTGCAATTTCATTATAAACCATCCAAAACATTTTCAGCTGTTTGGAAACAAAATGGTCACAAAAATGAAACAAACTCTCTGTTTCACCTTCCCTATGTTCTTCTCTGTGTGTGCACACATAACTTGCACATATTGGATTCAGGTCAATATTACAATTTTTATTTTGAGCAGCTTTGAGAGTTAGCCTTTGCTTTTTAAGATGTTTACTTCTATGCGTATTCCCTACACATTTACTGATGTACGTCACCTCAGAATTGCTATCCCAACAAAGATACCACACAACTAGCAAGGGAACAGAACAGTTTGCTTACGCAGGAAAAAAACCTCTGGAATTCAGAAAATAGTAAATAAAGAAATAAAGTAAGTTCATAATTTATAAAATAAGTACATATGTCTTTATTTGGAGTTCCTTGAAAAGCAAAGACTAGCCTCCTAAGCTATTAAAAGAATAAGCTGTTAGAGTCACATTAGTCCGACTATATTTAAATTACATACACAAATGATGCCACTGCACTGGTTAAAGTGAGAGTTTTATTTACAGAAGTCAAATGGTTCCTGAAGAACCTATTCAGTGAAGCAGAAAGTGAGCAGCTACAAATTCTTAGTTGGTCCTAAGCCCAAATGCAGTATGCACTACTTGCAGAAAATCATCTAAAAGCTTTAAATCACAACATAAACAAAATAATGATCTAAACCTCTTAAAAAAAAGGCTTAAAGCATTTTATGTAATTGGAAAAAGGTATGATTTATTTAAAGGATTGTGCACGGCTTGCAAAGAGGCCCAATGTGTCCGTGTGCAGTACGAATGACCTCCCATTCATCGGGGTGGGGGAGAAACGCAGCCCAGGTAAGAGTTTTACTCAAAAGGAACACCAGTCTCCCTGCTGTAATCCTGGCATATGTAACATGCAACCCTTGGACGCTCCCTGTGTCTCTTCCATCAAGCGGCTGGTCATTGACGTGTGCTTGCCAATGTGTACAGTGCCTCCCAAGGCGAGCTCAGAGAAAAAACCCTGACATGGGATGCAGGTGGAATACACATAGGTGACTGCTCCATTTCCAAGAGCAGCAAAAATCAGAACTACTTTGCAGGAGGGCAAGAGAGGATGACTAGCACCTGGCACATCTTAAACAAAAGATATGGGAAAAACCCAACAGATTTCTAAGGAAAAAGCAAAAAGAGACGACAGAAAGCAGATTTTCAGCCAATTGACAAGGTAGGGATGTGTGCCTCTCCCTCACGTCGGCTGCTACAGCTTGACTTGAATAAAACTGCTCCGATAGCTCTGATCCTGGAGAAACCCATCCTTCCCAAGGACCCAGACTATGCAGAAAATGGCTTCTGCTCTGAGGGCACTATGCAATGTGTATGGTGAGCCTGATTTTTAAATCCAAATCCTCCATAATAAACTTCAGACTGGAGGAGCCCACATGTGTTTTAGAAGGTATTCCTGTGCCGTCGGCTAATATATTTTAATGCATTAACAAAGGAATGACTTGTTCAGAGAGTGATACTTTTAGGCAAAACAACCAGTCAGAATAAAGACAAAACAAACTTGAATAGAAGGATAAAATACAGAAAATTAACACGGAGTTGTTCATTATGAACCAAACACACTAGAGTTAAAATTTAATTGTAGTTTCAGGTGGGGGGAAGACCAACAGCTTTCTAATCACCAGTGTTTGACAAAATTCACACATTGCAAAGTTTCAGAGGTGTTTTAATTATAAAACTCCAGGATTACTCACAATAAAAAAAGTATGTTGGGGTAAGAATTATCAGCTATGGTATACATATTTGGGATGTCAAGTTATGCTAAACCTCTTTTATACTACAATGGAAGCAAAAAGAAATGATTAAAAGGGCTGGATACAACAGAGTGATGAATTACATAAAATAGGACAAAAGAATGCAATATAAAAGACATTTATCATGTTGCAGGCAGCTATCTCCTACACTAAAGTTAAAGCAAACAAGCACATTTCTAGTGCTGTCCACAGACAGCTGTCATTACATAATAATTATAAAGGCCAATTTTATCAATAATAAGTGGAACTATACACATTACAGCATTTTCTTACAAGTACCTCAGAACCAAGTGCAGAGATTCAAACCCAAACAGAGAACATACTTACTCTACCCTACGCGCTGCCAGTCTGAGGAAAGTAGTACTCAAGAGTTCAGATGCTTAAAGAGAACAGAGATAAGCAGCCTTCGGTTAAAATGTAGTCCCCCTGTCCCAGTATTACCGCCCCATTGACGACACTGTGCAGCTAGCCAATGATTGGGAAAGTTCAGCCATTCCAGCTGGGAAGAGGGGACAGAACCTTGCATACAAACAGTCTAGGAGTGAGGAGCACAAACTGTGCAGAGCAGAAGTTCATCCTGTTACTTTTAAACATGTAAAATAAATTCTGTCCCATCTCAGGTATTTTTTGAAGTTTTGCTATGCATAGTCCTATGCATATCAACCGTAAAATAAGGTGCATGATGCACATTCATGCTCCATTAAGCCTACTGCTTAAAAACAGTAGGAGGATAGGCTTGAAGATCCAGTGACACTGTTGCCAGCTAAAGCAACTCACCATGCTGGCAACTCAGCCAAATAATCACTTCCTTTTCTCCCAAAAGGTAACATAAAAGGTAACATATTCTAATACCACTGTCAGCTGAAAAAAAAAATAGTAATATACAGTATAAATTTGTTTATGGAAGCAGGTAAATAGAATAGACTATATATCATATGTTCAAATAAAATTTAACCATTTTATAACAAAATGTGAGTAAAAAAGAAGTTTCAGTCATTTGTTTTGAAACTCAGTATTATTTGTGCATCCCATAAGTGGTACCCTAGCAACTTTTATTTAGGGATGTAGCTTGAGAAGAGCTTCTGGTGGCAATCCCAGTTTAGGAGGCTTAAATCTAGCAGTTGCAGCCTTTCTTGTTCACACTGACATAATAAGATGCCATGTAGGCCCTCTGCTGCCCTGCAATATCTTGCATTAAAAATGTAAATTCCCAGAGGCGACATTTCTTTTTATTTTGTCAGTAATCCAGGAGTCAAAAGTTTGTTCTCAAAAGGACAAAAGCCATCCCCAAGGTAGATATTTCTTCTGTGGGGATTATCACACACTCAGGGTTTTTTTGGAAGCAATATGTAAACCCCTTAAACTCCAAGAAGATTCCAAAACACAGTACATAATTACCTTAAGCAACCACTGTCTGCTATTGTAAAGAAGGAAGATATATTTGTTTAAAAGATGTTCTAAAATAAAGATAGGTGGCATTTCAGGCAAGGGTCTGTTACTAGGTCCTTATAGGGAACAAGAACAGAAAAGCAGAAACAAGCTAAGCACTCCATGTATCCAAGAGGACATGAGGATAGAGGGAAGACAAGTTGATTTCCAGAGCCTATCCCTGAGGTTGCCAGTAGTAAGTCAGCAGGGACGAGCATCAGAGACCTTTATCCTCCACAAAAGGTAGGGCTCACCAAGAAGCTGGGCAACTCTTTCACTAGGTCAGGGCCTGTGGAACAGAGAAAATAAAGTGAGGAAGGTAAAATCAACAGTGTCCGACAGCTTTCTCCATCCTGACTCTTCCACAAGGCACGGTGAGATTTCAAATACAGGTAAAAGTGAGATGAGGTTACTAACTCAGTTGCTGCCCCTTCCCTATTAACAGGGAAGGGACAGGAGCCATTTACTCTTCCTTGAACTCAGCCTGCGCACCGACTTGGGCGTTAAATTGAGCTCCTCGGTTGTATTTATTAAGGTAACTAAGAAAATGTAGACTCCTTAAGCAATTTCTTCCCAAGTTTCAGTTTCATATCACAAGTGTGTGGTGCAAATTACCTACATATTTTATTACAACTAGATGGAGTCTCGTAATAAGCCATTGCTTTATTACCTCACCCCTAACTAAAGCAGTAAAAAGGTGCAATTAAAGTAAGATCTATGCAATATAGCATAAACAGTAAAGGGCATGACTGGTGGCAGCTGCAGACAGGTTCTTTGTTTGTTTTTGTTTTTTAAGTTAAATGCCAGTGCTGTTGGCTCTCTCTGTGCTCCTTGATAGAGAGACCTGGGTGCAGTGTGTTTTGCTTTGATGAGCCAAATAACACCAAATCCTGAAAACCTGTGTGGAAAAGGTACCATAAAACAAAGTAGTTTAAAAAGATACTTTTTACTGTCTTAGTTTCAACAAAATCTGAGCTGAAGGTGGAGTGACAATGATAACTCTTAGGTATTTTTAAAACATTGCACAGTGCAACATCAAAAGTGCTTCAGCCCTTCGCTAAGGTATTTGCTGCTCAAGCAGGTTTACGCTCTGCTGTGAAAATTAACACGTTCATTAATGCTGAACCCATTCATATACCTTGTTGTCATTGAAAGGGGATGTTATGAACCCAGACACACTTCCTTGTACTGGCTTCAGTGCTCACCTGAGCATAGTCAATTCACTGAGATTTCATAAAACTAACATGAGCAAAAAGAACACCAATCCAAAACAGATTTCTGTAAGCTGAATCAGCTTAAAGTGCAATCAGCCACGGTCTAGAGACACTAACAGTGAATGGAGAGGACAACAGAGCTGCACAGAAGAATCTGAGAGCAAGACCTGCCTTTCAGGCTGCAACAATCTACTCTTACCACTGCACGTGTAATATTTAACCTTAGCTGCAGCCTGTTTAAAAGCTTGCAATAGCTTAGTTTCCCAACACCAGGATTCAGGAAACCTGATGCAGGCATTCAAGTTTCTTTATACAAAAGAGGTGGCCCTTGCCCAGAGCATCTTAACTCCTACCTTTCCTAGAGCTTAGTCTACAAAATAGCCCAGCAGTGAAAGCACTTACTCAAAACACAAAGAACTCAAGCCCAGCATCACTGAGAGTGTTCAAACCCACAGCCCTTAGTCCCTGGAGAAGAGCTCTTATCACTTGGCTTTGGACTAAAGGAGAAGGTTCATTCTTCCTCTTGAAGTTAGGCAGGAGAAGGAAAAGAAATGAAGACTCACAGGACAGCAATAACACAAAACTGGGAAGGCTGCGCAATTCAGTTGCCTCCTCACGGAACACGGTATTAGTTTCTAGCCCTAGCAGTCAGGACCATTTATGTGGGGTTTTTTCACAGACCTTTAATGGGATAAAATATTGAAAGACAAGAGGCTTGGAGAAGCCAAAACCTAGGACTTCCTCCTCCCAACTTAAACAGCTAGGCTGCTGCCATACTCCCTCCCAGGAACCTGCCAACCTTTATTCGGCTTCTGAACTCCCCAGCAGACAGATCACATGGTCCCAAACCTAATCAGGCTGAACCCAGCTCTTCTGCTTTCTGAATTAATGCTCTAATCAGTAGGCTGAGTCATTTCTTAAGAGTCCACTTCACATTATGAGCGCACGCAGATCTTGGTACACACTAGGTAAGCTCTGAGCTGGCCTTCTCAGTGAGCCTCTGCCAAATGCTGGACCCTGTTCAAGCCTGGAGACCAACCAGAGGCTGAAATGCGCAAGCTGCAGGTTCACTGACGGGTGTTTCACAATTGGCTCACACTGCCCTTTGCCGGTGCAGCCTCCCATTGGTCTCACCAACTTCTCCACCTCCAGTCTCTCCTTCCCTCTGCCACCAGTGTGTGCCAAGGGTGCATAGTCACCAGGATCAGACAGCCAATAATGCTAGAAAAGTAACACTATGACAGTAACCAACACACTAAAGTAAATGTATCTATATACGCACATACAAAGGAAATACTTTTCTGCCAGTTTAGTGAGCTGAACTAACTCACTGAGGGATGAAGTGATCACCACAGCCAGTACAAGGGAAGCAGCAACAGAAGGCAGCAGGAGCTCGGTTTTTGCTGCAGCAAAGTGCTCATCAGGTCTGTCCTGTACACTGCACCCTCAGATAATCTTGGCTGATTGAGAGACCATAGTGCAATCGGTGTCAAATGCTGCTTCACGAGTTACCTTCTCACCCAACTGCTCACTCCCACCTCCTGCCCCAGCATGTTTATGGTCACAAGGCAAGTCAGACCAGAGAATCAAATGAGGGCTGGGGAAGAGATTCATGTCACTCCATGTATTTTTCCCATATGGATCAGGTAACTCACCATACCAATTGTGCAGGCAGCTCTACTGGTGCAACGCAAGGTGCAGAAGCAAACAGCCATGGCACCTAAACTGCCAGTGATGACTGAACTGCAAGTTTAGGCTAGGGCAGCATTAGGCTCGTCCTGAAGGAAAACAGCACAGCCTGAGAGAACTAATTTTCTCAGCTTTCAATACCATAAAGAGTTGTTAAGGAGTTCAGAGGCCTCCAGAATGAGGCAGGAATTAGGGGTTTTATTATAGTTTTCATTTTAAATAAGCTGCTTCTGCTCATGTGTTTTATTTTGGACTAATTCCTGGCTCTCACCTGGCCATATAGTGTGCTGTATCAGACAGCTTAATAAAACAAAAAACCCCAAGAAAAGACATTATTATCCATGTTTCACCCCTGCACAAACCATAGCATCACACTGAAGGCCTGAAGCAGAGCTGGGAATAAAAACTTAAGTCTTTCATGGTTGGACCTGAGGCTCTGCAAGTCAGGTGTCTTGCCTCATGGTGTGATCCTCCAAACAGCTGAATTGTGCGTGTCTAAGGCAAAACATTACTGGCAAATTTCACTAGTAAAAATAAAAGGACCTTAAAAGTTTTATCAGCCTCCTCAGAGTACTAAAATTTGACACACCAAACCCCAGGTAGGAAGCTGGAAGTGCTCAGTGTCCTTCACCATCAAAGCCTCAGCAGAAGCTACGGGGTGAGAATCAGAATGAACGAGGGGGGCGTGGGGGAAACGCCGTTTCTGTGTTACTCTGTCAGTTACACACGCAACACAGTGAGATAAGTATTAACTCTGATCATTAATTTCAAGTATCCACGGGATTAGAAAAAAAATAAATAAAAAAATAGAGGGCCAATGTTAAAGTTGGTGAGGCCCAAACTCGGCAAACAGCAGGGAAAGAATCAAAGTGAGTCAAAGTCCAAAAGAGGAGAGGTTAGAAGTTTAATATTTACTCTAAAGCAAATATTTCACCACTTTTTCAAAGCCAAACAGCGCAAAAAAACCCCTATTTTATTTAGAAATAAAAACCACGTGCGTTTTGAAATGCTTTAAAGCACAGTACGTTTAAACACGCTACACACCGAGCTCCTCAGAAGCAAATCTGCGCAAGAGACGCGCGGCTAAAATAAATACATAAACGAATAAGCCGTTAGCAACCAGATCTCCACAGCCCCTCCACGGCCACAGAGCAAGGCTGTGCCGGGCCGCTCCGGGCCACCCCGCCATTTTATTCCACGGGCAGCGGGGAGCACATGGTCCCGCCACCTCCCCCCCACCCCCGCTCCCGCGCCGCCGCCCAACAGCCCGGCCGCGGCAGGCTGGCTGCGGGCAGCGACACCGAGGCGGAGCGGCCCGCAGAGCGTGCCCTTCTCCAGAGCAAAAGGAGAACTTACTGTCCTTCAGGGGGATTTTAAGGCGCGGGAAGGCATCCTCCGCCGCGCCGCCGAAAACTACAGTACCCAGGAGGCACCGCGACATGGCGGCGGGGTCGGCCCGGGGGCAGGGGCCGGGCTGGGCGCGGGGAGCGGGGCGGGAGGCCCGGAAGGAACGGTGGGTAATCAATGTCCCAGCGTGGCAACTCATTAATTGATTTTTTTACGTAAAATTCTTCAAGTCTAGAAATATCTTCCGCTGAGGGCGGCCGCTGCCTGCGGGGCGTGCTGAGGCGGGCCGGGAAGGTGCTGGAGCCGCCCGAAAAACCTTGCCTATGTGTCGGCTATTTTTTTTTTACGTTATCTAGGAAGTGGAGTATCGCTCCTAAGGGTAAAGGTGGTGGTTTATGAAGCTGGCTGGCTAGGACTGTGCAAAGATTGGTTTTGTTTCTATGCCCTCTCAGGCAGAACGCTCCTGTGTAATACCGCGTAGGAGCAGCTCCTTAGTTTGTACCACGCTGAACTTTCTGCTGTATGAAACCAAAGAGTATTGGGCAACATTTAGTACAATTTAGCATTAAAATTGTGCAACAGTGCTGTTAATGAAAAGAAATTTGATGCATAGTTTTGCTTCTCCCCCTCCTCCAAGAGCTTTAATGTGAAAACCTCAATGTTCTTTATAAATTACCTTATGAACTATAGGTCTAATAAATACCATTTGTGAGTTTAAGCACACCTTTGCCTCTTGCTTTAAGAGGGAACAGTCACATGAACGAATGCTCTAAGTAGTACTGACAATTGCAGCAGAACTGCCATTGGTATAGTCCCATAATACTGTGTTTACACATCCCTGATCTTGACAAGATGAAAGCAAAATATTTCACGTAATTAATCTGAAAACTACCTAACTGAATGAAGACATTTAACTACAGGGTTGTGGGTTTTTACAGCAAACAGATGGGAAGGGAGAACAGGAATAGTGATTTTTCCTGTGGGGCTGTGGATAGTCATTTCTATGAAAAGTGATTTTTGTAGTTATTACTTTGTGTTAATTTTTAGGGAACCAGAGTGAAATACGCAGCACGCACTAAAATCTTTCCTTGGCATTTTTGTACCTTTCTTCATGGTTTTCCTTATACAGATGGAGGCCTACACCAATGGGAGTATCAGTGTAGTTAGGCTCCTCTGAATGAATGAGCTGCTGTTGGAAAGGGTTCCTTTCCTGAGGGTGGGTGTGATCCCTGGCTGGAACGGCTTTTCTGTCTGAAGCCCCTAACACCAGCTACATTACACCAGTCAAACCTGCTGTTCTCTTGAGTACAGCTGGGTTTGTTTCTTGTTTGGAAGGGGTAAATTATGATTATATTGTGCTGAAAGTCTTTGCAGCTTTGCTGTTATGGCACAGCCCCTACAAGCAACCTTACGCCTATGTAGAATATCTCTTACTTGTTTCTGGGTAAAATCATGCCTGGTCTAGACAAGGCCATTTGCATCAATGTAATCTAAATATGTCTGAAAGTGTTCAAGTGACACATTTTCAGTCTTTAGCTCACTGAATACCAGAACTTACAGTATCCTACTGGTAAAATCTAAAGCATATAAATGTTGGCATGGCATGAAAGGTACAGATTGTTTGCAAAAGAGCCTCTTAAATATAACTGCTTTCAATTATAAATGCAATAAATCGACTGTGACATAAAAGTAAGCTAATTGATCCAAGTATCAAATCCTTTATTTCCCCAAAGATAATATGAAGGCGTACGGCCTCCCAGCAATACACAGGAAAGAACAATGCTGCTTTTGAAGGGTCTTACAAGCGATTATTAAACCACATTGAACTTGAGCCTGATCTTGCAAATAAAGACCCCAGCAGCAATTAAATGGCTGTACGTGGGTTTTGAGATATATTAAAATTTATTTCAGGTCAACTAACCCCCCTGAGCTACTACTTCCCGACACCAGAAGAAACTCTATGTGGGAAGGAGTGTTCCACGTGTAGGATTATTCGGATTTCCAGGACGGAAGATGATATATTTGTATGCATATATACTCGAGAATCGGTTTTGGGGTGGCATGAAGGGGACTGTACTTCAGATAAATAGATTTTTGGTGCGTTCCAGCAAAACACCCTCACAGAAGCCACGGCTTAGGAGGCAGGCTGAGGCTGGGGCCGGCTTTCCCTCAGGTGTCATTTATTTCTTCACGGCGGCGGCGTTTTCCTTCTCTTTGTTCCTTTAATTTTCCTCCCCTCTCGCGGGGCGCCCGCCCGCCCCGGCAGACAGCCCCCGGAGCACATGTGCGTGTCACAGCCGGGCCGCCCGCTCTCACGGCGGAGGGGGAGGGCGCCTTTCGCATGGAGCCGCTCGGGGAGTGAGGGCAGCGCCGCGCCGGCCTGTGTGATGCAGCACTCGTGTGCGGGCGGGCCCCCCTGCTAGGCGCTGCCTGCGCTCGGCACACGGGGCAGCGGAGGCGCGGGGTTTGGCCCCGCTCCATGGAGACCAATGGCATCGCTCCCACCCACCCCCACCGGCTCCGAGCCCGCCGGCACGCACAGCCGCACGCTTCAGCCCACCATGGCCACGCCGCCGCTCGGGCCCTCGGCGAGGTGAGTGCCGGCCGCCGGGATTCGCCGCGGAGGCCCAGAACAGCTCTGGGCCCCGGTAGCCGCCGCGATCGCGGCAGAGGAAGCGAGTGGGAAAGGCTGGGTGGGTCTGCGGGGAGGGAGACGGGGACAGGGCCCTCGGGACCGACGGTCACCGGCCGCCATGGTGCCCTCCACCGACTCCCCCTTCTTTTCCTCCCCTCCCCAGCCTCCCGGGGGCTCGGGCGTAGCTTTTCGGTGTACGGGGCGCGAGAAGGGCCGAGAACGGCGGGGGGGGGGGGGGGGGGGGGGGAGGGGGGCGCGTCGGTGTGGGGGCACAACGGCGGTTAACGGTTTTATCGGGGGGGGGGGGCGGCCCGCCGGGGCTTTGCCTCTCACGGGGGGGGGGGGGGGTGTGGGGGGTACGGGGGGGCCGCCAGGAGGCGCGCGGCCGGTGGGGCGGGGAGGGCGGGGGAGGTGGGGGTGAGTGCAACAACATGGCGGCGCGGCGCGCTTCTGCGGGGGGGGGAGGGGGGAGCGGTGAACTTCTCCGAGACACGAGACTTCCCCCCCCGCCGGAAGCCAGACGGGGCTGGCGCTCTATGGCTTTTGCTCAGTGCTAGAGCGGCCGTTCGGAGGCCCGGGCTGTGCGTCGCCCCCCCCCCCCCCCCCCCCCCCCCCCCCGTTACGTCAGCCGTTAGCGGGCAGCCAATGGCGGGAGGGCATCAGCGATCACGTCACTAGGGCCCTCGGCTTCTCGTTGCGGCGGTGCGTTCCTGGATATTGGCCTCGCGTCTCGGCAGGAAGGAAAGCAAAGCGCCGAAGGAGGGGGTTGGGAGGGCACGGTGCGGTACAGGCTGTCATGGCGACTAATATCGAGCAGATCTTTCGGTCCTTTGTGGTTAATAAATTCCGGGAGATCCAGGAAGAGCAGCACAGCGGGTAACGAGCCTGCCCGGAGCGGCGGGGGGGGGGGGGGGGAGCGACGCAGCCGCGCTCGCGCCGGGGCCTAGCGCGCGGGGAGAGGAGGGAAATGCCTGGGGACGGAGGGGGACGGGCCGGGGCCTGGGTCTCCTGCGGGCCGTCTCGGCGTCAGCGTCGCGGGGCCCCGGGGCAGTCGCCCTTGCGAGCGTCTTGAGCGAAAACGCGGCGGGCGGGGGGGAAGAAAGGGGGGAGCGGATGGACGCGGGCGTTGAACGCGCAGCGGGTTTCTTTCGCTCGCGGGTTTTCGGTGTTGGGTCTTTTGTGTCGGGGCAAGAGGCGAAGGGGCAAGCGTCTGTGCGATTTGTCTTACTGCATTTGAGCTCACCTAGTTCTCCTCAGCCTTATGTCACCTAGTAAGGGACATCTGCTGGAGAAGAGGGAGTGATGAGTGCTTAATTTGTGAGGGGAGCCTGTACAAGTTCTTACATAAAGCACGGGGAGCGTGGCACGTTACAGAACATATTTTCCCCACTTTTGCCTAATACTCTGTTGTCACAGCGTGTTCTGTTGTGAATACCTGAAAGTTAATCGAAAGGTAGATGTTTCACTAAAGCATGGCTTCTTCAGGAGGCTGAAATACTGTTTGGAAGGGTTGAGTATATAAAATGCTTATGATTTTTTTTTTTTTTTTTTTTTAATAAAAAGGTCAAAAGAGGCTCAAAATTGCTTGTATTATGTTGATTTTTTTTTTGGTTAGTGGAAAGGTAGAAGGCCAGCCCAATGGTGACACAATCCCAGCTGAGCAAGCCAACCCTTCAGATGACACTGTTGCTGGTGCTGGGAGTCGTCAGAATGATCAGATAGTGCAGAAAATAGAGGAAGTGCTCTCTGGAGCCCTTGATACAGAGCCGCAGTGCAAATCAGGTAAATGAAAACACATCTGGCAAATATATTCTTGTTTAAGAAGGTTGTCATAGTGCTTAAAATTCAATCAATTCTACAGATTTTTCAGAGATGAAAAAGTACTTTTCAGTGCTGCTCCTCTCACTAAGGTTAATCTGACAAGTTGTATGCTTATTGTACTGTTTGTTAAGTATTTTTGTCTACTGTGATTTACAACCATAGATGGACAGAGAAATACATTATTTAAAAAATTAAGGTGGTTATTATACGACAGCTTTACTTAGTGTGTGAAAAAGTTATTTTTCTATCCATTACAATAATGCAAAAACGTATAGATAATATGTTGTGCTTTGTTTTGTGTATGCCTACTTCAGGGTCTCAATGAGCAGTTCATACTAACAAAGCTGGTACTGATGGATAGAAGCATTTTTTGTTGTGTTGTTTTGGACTGGTTTGCAAGATTGTTTCTAAAAATCACTTATTAGAATTCAGAACTCTGTGTTTAACTGTTCTGTCAGAGTAAGATGCTTTGTTGTTTTAAAATGAATAATGCACTTATCTTTAAAATGTAGATGCTCAGATTGCAACCTTCCAAAGGTTAAGAAAATTTTATTGAAGTTATGAGATTGTTGCATAAATTACAGGATATGTGATGCCAAAAAGTTGTATGTGAGTATCCCTTCTCATGCAACTAGTCCTTTTCTGCGACATTTCTGAATCAATAGAGATAGTGAGATGAAGACTAATTACTGCATTTCTAGTTTTTTGAAGTTGAAACATAGATGACTGCTATGTGCTTGGTAAGTACAGACTTGCAGTGTGATTTATTTATTTATTTATTTATTTTTTAAGAGGCAGCATAGAAAATTGTTTATTTCAGAGATTCTTTTTGCAAGGTTTTTGAATTAGTTTTTCTTAAATTCACACACAGTGCCTTGTTTACCTTGAGCATTTTCAAGTTTTTCACTTACGCTGTACCAGCCACACTTTAGGCTGGCATCTGGGTTTTTTTTTTTTGTTTTTGTTTTTTGGTTTTTGGTTTTTTTTTTTTGTTGTTGTATTTTTGTTCTGTTGTGGATGAGGCAAGCTAACACAGTAATAAAGAAGTGAGACCTATAAACCTGGAAGTTAATAAACTTAACCTATGGTAAACGTTCCCAGTGTTCATATCTGGAAAGGAGTTAACAGTTGGAGTTGGATAACAGAGATTATCTGAAAATACTGTGTAGAAAAGGTTGTTTGACTCTGCTGCATTGCATTCACAACAGTGTTTGGTGGAAACACTATTTTTCGTTAAGCTGTTTATTCTGTAAAAGTGTGCATGCTTAAAACTACCCGAGATCCTTGTTTATGGATTCTTAAGTCATGTTCATTTAATAGAATTGCGATTACCAACAGCTTTTGAATGATTTTGCTTTGTTCACTTGAAAGAGTGTGGTTTGTAATGACAGCCAGATTATATGGAGAATCCATATTGCTGCCCCGGCCAGTATAAATACAATCACTGAAACTAAACATGCAAGCAGAGTTTAATTTATAGCTCATATTTAACAGAAATTCTAACAAATTGCCTTTAATACAAGTGCCTTTCTCAGGAAAACATGGCACTAGATCCAAAGAGTAAGAACCTAACACAGTTCAACTTCAGAGGGAAATGAGGTATAGAATTAAAACAAGGTGATCAAAACCTCAGTCTTCCTCTTTTTCTTCCCCCCTTAGTGATTGTTTGTCCCTGCAGTCACCTGAATTAGTTACTTTCCTGTTTGAAGCAAAAACTCTATTAGGTACTTGCAGATTTGCAGTTTCTTGTCGAAGTTGCATTCCAGTCTGAGCAGCTGGTTGCCTGCAGTGCCTTCTGGCTTATTTGGGATTGGGGAAGGAGATAGTGTTTCCCCAGATCTTTTTGAAACACTTAGTGTGGAACTTAATCAGCAAATATGCTTAGGTCTTTTCTAACACGCTGGTAATATTGGGCTCCCTCACAAGTTAAAGCGTAGCAGGGGATAATGGGCTGGCCACATTTTATACAATAAGCGTACCACCACGTAGGTAATTTGGAAAATGGGAGTTCTTGTTTCATTTCTATGTGCAGCTTGAAACACGTTCCCGGCCTCCTGGAAGAATGCACTGCCCAGTTGTATATAGGTGGAAGTATATCCAACTACTTCTTGGAAAGTGTCATGTTCCCACTGGAACTGTGTTGCTGACCAAGAAGATTTGGTTCACTTTTTGAAAGCGAAATTAGTTATTTTTACTTGAAGTGACTCCTGAGAGGAAGGGTAAGAGGGCTGAAAAGGGAGTGTGTGCTATTTAATGAAGAAGGCATGGGTTTCAAGTTTAATTTTTTTGTATCTCTGTCCATGTACTTGGTCGGTAGTCTAAAATAATTTTTAAAATGTGATTTTAATAACTTTTACAAGGAAAATACTTTTTTTTTTTCCTAGATGTAGACAAAAATACTGTGAAAAATAGTACTAAGTCTACAAAAAGAAGCTCTACTGCTGAAGATGAAATTCCTAGGAAAAAATCCAAGAAGAACAAGAAACACAAAAGCAAGAAGAAGAAGAAAAAGAAGAAGAAAAGGAAGAAAGAGAAAAAACATAAAAAGCAGCCAAAGGAGTCAAAGTTGAGTACTCGTCATGGAGAACATGCAGACTTGCAGCCTGCTTCTCAGTTGATTTCAGAAAAATCAGACTCCAAATTGAGTGTACAGCATGGAGGATCTGGAGATGCAAATCTGGCTGTCCACGTGCAGCCAGAAGGACTGTGCTTAAAAGCAAGCGAGGAGCTTGATAGACAACCTTTAGGACTTGTTTCTCATTCAAGAACTGATTCGCAGCAATCTACTGAAAATCTTGGAAGTGAGAAGGGGACTTTGTGTGCAACAAATCCTCCATTTAATGTAGAAGGCAGCCAATCTGATATCCAAGAAAATGCTAGTATAATTCAAACTCAAATTTGCACTAGAGAAGAACAAATTAAACAGTCTCATGAAAATATTTATCCTATAGCTATTAACGTGAGTGAAAAGGGTGTTCTTGTTGATACTGGAAATGATTCAGCAGCAGCTCTAGCTTCAGAGGTAACAGAAGCACTGAAATGTTCAGAAGTTACTCTGAAATCTGTAGGCACTGGGGAAGTCAAAGCTTTGGATACAACTCTTGAGTCTGAGGCCATCAAGATGCTGCAACATTCAGGAGCATCTCTACAATTTGTGGCACAGGGGGGAGCAAAAGAGTTAGAAGCAACTTCAGAACCTGTGTCTTTGGCAAGTGATGTGACAGCAATTCCTAAATCTGCAAATCAGGCAGATCTGAATACTGTGAAGGTAGTTCACATGTCTGTGGCTATGGAAGAAGTGAAAATTCCAGAAGCAACTGAAAAATCTCTGCATATGGGAAATGTTATAAGTCTGGAAAGATCTTTGGAATTAGGGGATGTGAGCAGAACTTTGGAGCCAGCCCTGAAGCCCTCATTTATATCTGATAATTTGAGAGTGATGCAGTGCAGCCCCATGGAAGGTTCAAGTGTCTTGAAGGCAGATGTATCTTTGCAACATCCTTTGAAGATATCTGCAATGACTCCTGTGACCCAGGTGGAAATAAAAAGTGCCAAAATACCTCTGGGACCAGAAACTGTTATGAAAGCAAAGGATATTGAACCAGCTAGAAGCTCTGTGCATATGGAGAATGTGAAAGCTTTGGAAGAAGCTCTGCAGCCAGTTGCTGTAGTAAAGCCCAAAACTTTGGAAACAGTCGTGGAACCTGGAGGCGTTACAGCAAAAGATGTCAAAGCAGCTCAAGAATATCTGCAGGTTGGAGTAGCCAAAGATGTGGAAGGTACCACTGATCCTGCAGCAGTGCTGAGTGCATCAGGTGTGTTCCTACAACCTAAAATCTTGACAGAAACAAGAAATGTGGATAGAACCCAGGAGTCTGCACTTCCAGCAGAGTTGACAGATGTGAATGTAGATGCACAGGCAAAAGGTTTAAGAGCAACTTTAGAACCTGCAGCAGTTCTGCAGACCTTTGTTCCCCGAACAACTCCAGAAATCCAGATGACGGAGTGTTTTAAAGGTCCACAAGCAAACGTGGAGATTGCAGCACTAACAGCAGTAAAAGGTCAAGAAACAAGTTGGGCTGCTCTGCAACATACTAATGCTTCAAAAGTTTCAGAATCAACTCTCAGGCCTGTAGCTGTAACAGAGCCAAAAGGTTCAGAAGGTACTTCATTACTGAGACAACCAGAGGTGCTGAGAGAATCAAGATGTGAGAGTGAACCAAATGTGAGAGGTTTGGAAGCAACTCCCCTGTCTTTACAGAAAGAAGATGTGAAGGGTCCAGGAGGCATCCTAAGACCAGTGACTGTGGTAGAAACAAAAACTTTGAAAACAGCTTCACTGTCTTTGCAAATGGAAGGTTTGAAAGCTTCAGAAGAAGCTGTGCATTGTGGGACTGTGGCCAAAGGTTTAGCAACAACACTAGATTCAACAGCAGTGTCAAAAGGCTCAGAAATAAATCTAGGTAGTATGGCAGGAATAGAAGCGGGCTCAGATGTTGGTCCCCGAGTTATGAAAGTTGTACCTGTGACACCAGTGAAAAGTTCAGAAACTGCTGTAAGACCTGTGGCAGAGACAGGTGTGGCAAAGATACAAGCTTTGGAAGCAGTCTTAGAGCCTGGAAGCCTTGCAGTGGCAAGAGGCATAGGAGGAAATGTGTGTTATGAAGCCAAAATGAGTAGCATGGTCTTGGAAGCAAGTCCAAGACTTCCTGCCTTAGAAGAAAGGTCAGAAAGGACTCCTGAATCTGTGGTTGCACCTGTAAGCATGGAACCAGTTAGAGTGTCTGAGACGTTAGCAGGAATGATGTATTCGAAAACCACAGCAGAGAGAGAACTAAAACATGCAGAAACAGTTGCAGAACCTCTTGATGAAAGCAAAACAAAGAGTTCCATCATTTCACAGTCGCAGGTCATGACACATGCAAGAACTTCACAAACTGAGGTGGTAGGGGAGATGAAGGATTCTGAACTAGCTACCAGTTCTGCCACTGAAGAAGTGAGAGGTTTAGACAACTTGTCGGAGGTTGAGGCAGTTGCAGAGGTAAAAGATGTAGAAGCGAGTTCGAAACCTTCACACTTAACACAGATGAAAAATTTGGAAATGCTTGTGGGATCTGAAACAAGGACAATAATGCAAGGCTTGGGAAGGGCATTGGCATCTGAGGTGGTTAGAGAAGTAGGGCGTTCTGAGGTTGCTCCAGAAGATCCCAACAAAGCACAGGCAAGGAGCAGAGAAGCAATACTAGAACATGCGCAAACTTTAGGAACAAGTTTAAAATCTGTAGGGGAACAAGTAGTAGGTCATTCAGAAGAAGTGTTAGAGTCTTTTCCCAGAGTGGAAGAAAATACTACGGCATCAGAAATAGTGGCAGAAGTGAGAAACTTGAAAGGAACTACGGAATCTAAGATTTCAACAGATGTGAGAACTCAGGGACCTACTGTAGAATATATAATTGCAACAAGGAGGACAAGCACAAAAATAAATGAGCCCTCACTTAGTGTAAAAGATTTGGAAGAAGCTTCAGAAACAGAAAAAGCAGTGAAGGCAAAATATTTGGAGCTGGCATCAGAAGCTAGAGAAGTGAGGTTGTTGGAAGGTATGAAAGAGTCTCCAGCAGCAGAGGCGAAAGATTCTGAAACAGTTGAAGAGCCTGAGGTATGCGTGGATATGCAAGGTTTGGAAACTTCCCAGAAGTCTGGAAATGTGGAATTGATGCATGTTTCAGAGGATGTTCCGGAATCTTTGCACACTGAAAAGCAAGAACATCTACAAGCAGTTCTAGAAGCAAAACCTGCTGCAGAATGGAAGAGTACAGAAGAGACTCCAGAAATCTTGAGTGCTGCTGAAATTCAATCTTCTGAAGCAGAGGACATGAAAGATCTGGCAACAACGCTGGAACATGAAGTGGCAGCAGAAATACAATATGCAGAACGGGTGCAGGGTCAACAAATGGAGGATGTGAGAGTTCCAGGTCAAGCTCAGGAGTGCGCGATACTGGTTGAGAATAAAGATGCAGAGCAAACTCAAGCACCTGAGCCTTTAATAGCAGAAGCAGTTCTTAGTTCTTCATGTGCAGCAGATGAAAAACTTTCAACAGAGACTCCTGAATCTGAAATAATCAGAGACACAAAAGTGTTGGAAGCAGCTCCAGCTCACGTGGCAGAAACAAACGATTTGGAAACCGCTCCTTTTTCCGAGACTCTTGTAGAGCTGAAAGATGCAGAAGCAGCTGTGGGCTCGGAGGGAAAGACAAAAGATTTGGAAGCAGTTCCAGTACCTGAGACTGTTACAGAAGCAGTTCCAGTACTTGTGGCAGAAGCAAACCAGTTGGAAGTAATTCCACAGGCTGAGTCTGTCAAAGAAGCAACTCCAGAACAGGAATCAGAGCAAAGAGATTCAGAAACATCTGATGTGCAGCCTGATGTGGCAGCACGAATGAAGGAGACTCTGATGAGACTTGAGAAAGTTGTTGAAAAAAGTAGCCATAGAAGCAGTGATAAAAAACATGATGCAAAGAAACAAAAAAGGAGCCGCTCCAAGTCTCAGTCCAGGTCTAGGAAGCGGAAGAAAAAATCAAGGTCACGTTCTACTTCCAGGCGTTTGACCTCTAAAAGGGCACGTTCTAGGAGCAGAAACTATTCAGATTCCAGAAAAAAGCATTCCAAATCTAGATCCCGATCTGTGGAGAAGAGAGAGAGAAGAGTGTCATCCCGGAGGTCCAGGCGCAGACGTTCCAGGTCATCTGACCGTTACAGGTCTAAATCCAGATCAGTGGAAAAGCGACTGTCCTCCCGAAGGTCCAGACGCAGACGTTCCAGGTCGTCTGACCACTACAGGTCTAAATCCAGATCAGTGGAAAAGCGACTGTCCTCCCGAAGGTCCGGGCGCAGACGTTCCAGGTCTTCTGACCGCTACCGATCTAAATCCAGATCAGTGGAAAAGCGACTGTCCTCCCGAAGGTCTGGACGCAGACGTTCCAGGTCTTCTGATCGCTACAGGTCTAAGTCGAGGTCAGTGGAAAAGCGACTGTCGTCTCGAAGGTCTGGGCGCAGACGTTCCAGGTCATCTGACCGCTACAGATCTAAGTCCAGGTCAGTGGAAAAGCGACTGTCCTCCCGAAGGTCTGGACGCAGACGTTCCAGGTCTTCTGATCGCTACAGGTCTAAGTCGAGGTCAGTGGAAAAGCGACTGTCTTCCCGAAGGTCTAGGCGCAGACGTTCCAGGTCATCTGACCACTACAGGTCTAAATCACGGTCAGTGGAAAAGAGGGGTAGCAGGTTGTCCTCCTGGAGATCTCGCCGCAGACGTTCCAGGTCTTCTGACCGTTCTAAATCTAGATCCAGATCTTCAGAAAAGAGAGGAGGCAAAGAATACTCGTGGAGGTTCAGGCATAGAGGGTCTGGTTCTTCTGATCGTTCAAAATCTAGGTCAAGATCTGTTGAGAAGAGAGGTCGGAAGGCATCTGTGCGGCGGTCTAAACGTCAGCGTTCAAAGTCATCTGATCGTTATAAGTCTAGATCCAGATCAGTAGAAAAAAGAGATCGAAAGCAATCATCACGCAAGTCCAAACGTCAGCGCTCCAAGTCCTCTGACCGTTACAAGTCTAGATCCAAATCAGTGGAAAAAAAGAAGGAGTCTTCACGGAAATCTAAGCGCCGCCGCTCAAAATCTTCTGAACGTTACAAGTCTAGGTCTAGGTCTGTTGAAAAAAAGCGCAAGGAATCTTCAAAAAAATCCAAACGGAAACGTTCAAAGTCCTCTGATAGTGTTAAGTCACGGTCCAAATCCATAGAGAGAAGAGAGAGTAAGTTACCCTCAGGAAAGTGCAGCAGCAAGCATGTGGAATCTTCTGAACTTCAGAAGTCAACCAAGTGTCTTGAAAAAGAAGTTCCTGACCCTTCTTTTACAAGTGAAGGCAGCTCCTCCAAATCCTCTAATGGTCCCATGGCAGTAGCTTTGTCTGTTGAAAGAATAAATGGCCCAGAGCTGCCGCCATTATCTGAAAGTGGATTTTCCAGAACTTCTGATAGTCTTGAGAAAAGCTCATCTGCTGAAAAAACAGTGAGTGTGCAGCCGTCTGTGACATCTGAATTTGATGGATCCAAATCCCCAGATGACCAGGAACTGAGAGCCATGCTTCTGGAAAAGTTTTCTAGGACATCTGCAAATGGATCAGCCAAAAAAGCACTGGCTCTGGAGTCTTCATCACCACCTGAACTTACATACTCCACATCCAAGTCAAGCTTCTCACCTGTTGAAAAAAGGGGAGATCCAGAAACTTCTTTGGTAACAGAATGTCAGCTCTCTGCATCCCATGAAGATGAGTCAAGATCTACCTCTCTCAAAGAAGTAGAAGGTCCAGAGCCTCTTCTGACACTTGAAAGTGGATGTTCCATATCTTCTGAAGATTACAAGACAGTCTCCTCATCCTCTGAAAAAACAGAGGTTCAGGGATCTTCTCTGATGCCTGAAACTGTAGTCTCTGACTTGTCTGATGGTCATGAATCGAGACATATCCCTGTTGCAGAAACTCCTAGAGCTTCGTGTTTTCAAATACCTGAAAGTGAATTTTCTGAGTTGGCTGACAGCTCCGAGTCAAGGTCACTATCTGTTGAAACACTAGAGGCTCAAAAATCTTTTTTAGCACCTGAAGTTACCTGCTCTGTGTTCCCTGATGTCTCCGAGTCAGCCTCCTTGCCTATTGAAAAGGGCCAGATGCAGGAGCCTTCTCTGACTTCTGACAGTGGATGCTTCAAGTCTCCTGATGGACATGAATCAGGGTCCAACTTTGCTGCACAAATAGAGGAGCTTCCGTTGATGTCTCAAAGTGGCTCCTTCAAGTCACCTGATGAAAGTGAACAAAGATCTTTATCTGTTGAAAAAGTCAAAGCTCCAACTGTTTCCCTAACATCTGAGTGTGGTCCAGTTGAGATCTCAGGTGACCTCATTTCAGCATCATCCTTTGAAAACATGCAGGAAGTTGTACTGACAACTGCAGGACAAAGCTGCAAGTCTTCTGAGGTTCACGAGTCCCGATCATCTGTTGACAAAGATTTAGATGGTCCGGCACTTTCACAGGTACTTGCTGTTGACTGCTCTGAATCTTCTGAAATACGTGAATTGAGATACCTGCCTGCTGAAAAAATAGAGGGTACAGGATCTTCCTTGATGTCTAAAAGTGGTATTGCTGTGTGCCATGATGGCCATAAATCAAAACACAATTTTTTTGAGAAAACAGAAGGTGCAGAACTGTCATTGGCATCTGATCTTAGGTATTCTGGCTTGCCTGAAGGCTATGAACTGACAGCCACTGCAGCTGAAAAAGTGGAAATACAGAAGTCTCCTCTCCCAGTGGAAAGTGAGTTCTCCAGATCTGCTAATGTTTGTGAATCAGTAAGCACACCTACTGAAAACCTGCAGACTCCAGTGACTTCTCTGACATCTGAAGGTGGGCTTTTCCTGTTGCCTGATAGTCACAAATTGAGACCTATCCCTGCTGAAGAAGTAGAAGTGCAAAAGTCATCTGAACTGAAATGTATTGCATCCCCTGATGGCCACAAGTTGAGCTCTGCCCATGATGAAGAAATACATGTGCAGGAGCCACGTCTGATAATGGAAGGCAGATGTGCTGTTTCCTCTGATGGTCATGAGTTGACGTCCACCTCTTTTGAAAAAGTTGATGTAGAGGAGCCTTCTCAAGCGTCTGAAAATGAATACACAATAGGGCTTGATGGCCCAGAGTTGACATCAACCCCTGCTGAAAAAACAGAGATGCGGGAACTTTATCGGCTGTCTGAAGAAAGATATTCATTGTCCATTGAGAGCCAGGAGTTGCGGTCACCTCCTCTTGAAAAGACAGAAGTGCAAGAGCCTGCTTTGATGTCTGAAAATGAATATGCTGTATCTTGGCAGGGCCAGGAGTTGAGATCTAGCTCACCTGAAAATGTAGAGATGCAGGAGGCTTCTGTAGTACCTGACAACGAATATGCTGTGTCTTCTGAAGATCATGAATTGCCATCTTCTCTTGCTGAAAAAACAGAGGTGCAAGAGTGTTCTCTGCTGTCTGAAAATGAATATGCTGTATCTCCTGAGGGCCAGGAGATGTCAGCCAGCCCTGCTGAAAAAGAGATGCAGGAGCCTTCTCTGACAGTTGACAGTGAATATGCCATCTTCCCTGAAGGCCAAGGATTACGGTCTGCTCTTACTGAAAAAACAGAGGTGCAGGGGTCATCTTTGCTGTCTGAAAATGAGTATGATGTGTCCCTTGAAGCCCGTGGTCTGAGATCCAGTCCTGTTGAAAAAGAAGAAATCGAGGAACGCTCTGAAACATCTGAAAGTGAAAGTTCAATGTCCGCTGATAGCCAGGAGTTGCAGTCTGCTGTTGTTGGAAAAACAGACGTGCAGGAGTTGTCTTTATCTGAAGGTGAATGTGCCATGTCCCCTGAAGGTCAGGAGCTGCAGTCTAGCCCTGCTGAAAAGGTAGAGGCTAAGGAACCTTCTCTGACATCTGAAAATGAACATGCTCTATCCTCGGAAGAGTATGAATCAAGATTGACTCATGCTGAGAAAAGAGAGGATATGGATTCTTTGACATCTGATAATGACCATGTTTTGTCATTCGAGAGCCAGGAGGTAAGATTCACCTCTGTTCAAAAATCAGATGTGCAGGAGCTTTCTCCAACACCTGAAAATGAACATGCAGCATCTCCTGATGGCCAGGAGTTGAGATTCCCTGCTGTTGGAAAAGCAGGCGGTCTCGAACCTTCAATGCTAAACAGTAGAGCCTCCATGTCCCTTGATGACAGTGACTTGAAATCCATCCCTGTTGAGAAAATTGATGATGCAATGCCTTCCTTAATGCATGAAAGTCGATACTCCATGTCCCCTGATGGCTACAGTGTGAAATCTGTCCCTGGTG
Source organism: Podargus strigoides (assembly GCA_028020825.1). NCBI lineage: Eukaryota > Metazoa > Chordata > Aves > Caprimulgiformes > Podargidae > Podargus > Podargus strigoides. The sequence goes on from CM051643.1 coordinate 3,038,007, forward strand.
AAGAAACAGGGGATCTAGAGCCCTTATTGACATCTGAACGTAGACATTCCACATCTTCATATCAAGAAGGTCATGAGCTGAAATCTCCCATGGAGGAAGAGTGTCTCGAGTCCTCTTTGGCATCTGAACGTAGGCAGTCTGTGTCCCCTGAGGGCCATGACCGGAAATCTACCATGGATGAAGAAGTGGATGATCTGGAGCCCTCTTTGACATCTGAACATAGGCGCTCTACGTCCCCTGATGAGCATGAGTCAAGATCTAGCATTGGTGGAGAAGCAGAGTATCTAGAGCAGCCTGTGACAACAGAACGTAGATGCTCCGTGTCTTCTGATGAACATGAGTCAAGGTCTACCACTGGGGAAGAGGCAGAGGATGCAGAACCCTCCTTGACAGCTGAACGAAGAGACTCCACATCCTCTGATGAGCATGAGTCGAGGTCTACCACTGGTGAAGATACAGAAGATAGAGAGCCCTCTTTGACAGCTGAACGTAGACACTCCACATCCTCTGATGACCGTGAGTCAAGATCTACAACTGGTGAAGAAATAGAAGATTTGGAACCTTCTTTGACAGCTGAACATAGACGGTCTGTGTCTCCTGATGGACGTGAGTCAAGGTCAACCACCGGTGAAGAAGCAGAGGACCAGGAGCTTTCTTTGCCAGCTGAACGTAGACACTCCACATCCTCAGATGAACATGAGTCGAGGTCTACCACTGGTGAAGATGTGGAGGATATGGAACCCTCCTTGACAGCTGAACGAAGAGATTCCACATCATCAGACGAGCATGAGTCAAGGTCTACCACTGCTGAAGAAGCAGAGGATATGGAACCCTCTTTGACAACTGAACACAGACGTTCAGCATCCCCTGACGGGCGTGAATCAAGGTCTACAACTGGTGAAGAAGGAGATGATGTGGAGCCCTCCTTGACAGCTGAACAAAGAGACTCTACATCGTCTGATGAGCATGAGTCTACCTCTGGTGAAGAGGGTGAGGATGTGGAGCCCTCTTTGGCAGATGAAGATAAACAAGATTCTTTGCCTCTTGAGAGATTGGAAGAACAGGACTCTTTTATACCTGACAGCAGGCGTTCTGAGTCTTCTGAACGTGAAAAATCTAGATCCAAATCTGTTGATAAAATATCTGACAAAGAGTCTTCACGAAGATCTATAAGCAGACGCTCAAAATCTCGCCAAAAGAGTCGATCCACATCTGTTGAAAAAGCAGCAGACCAAGAGTCTTCATGGAGATCTAGACATAGACGTTCCAGGTCCACTCTTCGCCAGAAGAGTAGATCCACATCTGTTGAAAAAACAGCAGACAAAGAATCACGACGGTCTAGACGTAGACGCTCCAGGTCCACTGCTCACCAAAGGAGTCAATCGACATCTGTTGAAAAAGCAGCAGACAAAGAGTCTTTGCGGAGGTCTAGACGTCGACGCTCCAGGTCCACTGCTCGCCAAAGGAGTCGATCCAAATCTGTTGAAAAAACAGCTGACAAAGAATCACGGAGGTCTAGAAGCAGACGCTCCAGGTCTTCTCAGCGCAGATCCCAGAGATATGATACAGAGTCTCGCTCTAGACGGAATCGTTCCAGATCAGTAACACGAAGAAGAGCATCAAGATCAAAATCTAATCGTCGCTCTCGCTCTAGCTCATTGTCACGTTCGAGGCACAGAAGGAGGAGTAGGTCAAGGTCAACATCAAGAAGGCGGCGTTCTTTATCAAGAGACAGGCGTAAGAGATCTCAGAGAAACCGATCACGATCTACTGATAGAAGAAGGAGAAGATCAGATTCAAGAGATCGTAGAATATCACTCAGATTACGGAGCAGGAGTCGAACACCTGTTCGTCAAAGGCGATCAAGGTCAAGAGGAAGAAGACGGAGCTCTAGTAGATCACCAATTCGCCTGCGGCGATCAAGATCTTCAGGTAGAAGAAGATACAGCAGATCACCTGATCGTCGTAGGTCGAGATCATCAGAACGATTTACAAGCAGGTCACCGAAACGTCTTACAGACTTGGGTGAGTGATAGTTTTATTTTCAGTAGTTCCATGGTTAGGCAATAATATGTTCATTTACATGGTCTTATTTTAACATACCTCTGTAGCATTCATAAGGGATATGTTGGAAGTAGTTTTGTGCATTACTTTTAGGCAATGACTTCCAGTAGGAACTTCTGTGTTGGAGCTTACCATTTGAATGAAAATGTATTTAGAGTAGATTATACAAAGGTAGTATGTTGCAGTTGTGAGAAACACTGTTCATTGTAATAGTTGGTAGAGGCCAAGTGTTCTGTAAGAAAGTTACGAATTTCTAGTTCTCCTGAGAACAAATTTGACGTGAAAGAATGTTTGAAAGTAAGTGCCAGTTAGGGAGTTCTTAGCTCTGTTGTCAGCTGTAATGCTTGTTTATCTGTTTCCATTACTCTGTCTTGCCTCTTTCCCATGGTAAGAACTTAATGGGAAGGGAGACTCATTTCTGAAAATATTCTGGGACCTAGCTGATTGGGAAATAAAAGAAAAAATCTGTGTGACTGGAGGAAGAGGGGCTTCATAGTTTCCTTAGGTAGTAAGTTAAGTTGTAAGGAGCTTTCAGGCTACGTATTGGGAGACTTGAAGGGAATTCCTCAATATTTCCCAAACTAGAATGAAACAGTGAAGTAAAATAGGCATCAGAACTTCTGGGGTTTGGAAGATTTTGAGTTCTGCAATTTGAACTCCCCTGCTTTGTGTCGAATTTGCAATTTTGCTTGTCCGTTGGGTGGACCAAATTTTTAAGAAGTCTGGAGCAACTAAGTACACTTTTGGTTATTTTCACAGAACATAAAAATTAACAGTGTGGGTAAAGTCTTGTGTTTTATGTTTGTACTTTGTTTAGACTGCAGGCAGTGCTCACTTGTTACTAAAACAAGAATCTGTAGAAAATAATAACCTTTCTTTAAAAAATATTTGTTTTAGACAAGGCCCAGCTACTTGAAATAGCCAAAGCTAATGCAGCCGCCATGTGTGCTAAGTCTGGTGTTCCCTTACCACCAAGCCTGATGCCTTTGTTATCTCAAAAGAAAGACGACAAAGCCAATCAGAAGTCATCAAGAGATACACTAAAGGAGCTCACTGAGGTAAGTGGGAACAGTATCAAACCTGAAAATAAGCAAATCGGGTTTTTGTGGCTTCTGAGCAAGCTGTCATTCTGTGTGCTTGATTCGTGTGTAAGCTGGCTTTTGGCTTGAGCTCTTATTCTCTATGCAGGTTTTTTTTTAAGTCATGAAAACAGGCTTTTTATTACCATGGCAATGCATGAAATCCAGTTCTTTTGCCTTTTCTTTAATTTTGATTTTGCTCTAATTTTGTACAAATTGGTACTTCCTTTTAAAAACTAGCAGTGAAAGCTTTGGTTTTTATTGTTTCTCATGTTGTTAGTTATGTTCTTTCTTTTGTTAGTTAAATGTCTCTGGGTTAAAAATCTAGTGCCCACTTCACATAGTTCTGTGTTTTAATATTTTAATATATATGTTTTTTAGTTGTATTATCACTGTGACAGTTCTGAAATATCTGTTTGTGGAAATAACACCTGAAATTAAGCAATGTCAAATCACTGAAAAGTAATCTCTTAGTTGTGTGTGGGCTTGTGGAAGCAGAAGCATTTGTTAGTAAAAAAGCTGAGATTGTGCAGGTAACGCTGTGCAGACATCTTAAGTGGTTGTTCTTGTAACCTGACCAGGATCCAGTGCAGCTAGTGCTAATCTGGAAGCACAAAACCAGCCCCTTCCTTGCACTTTCCAACTGTGGGAATCTGTTGGACGATCTTCCTGTTCTTTTGAATCAAAATTAGCATCAGCAGCAGTCCAGGCTGTCATCATATGGTAGTGTGCCTAAGTGGAGAACCTTTCCAGAGCCTGTTCAGCTCCTTGCAATGCTAGCTGTGTTGTCTTTCCTCTCTGCAGTGTAACCTGCAAACTGGACAGACTGCTTCCAGTTAGTTGGGAGGCAACTAATAACTATAGATAGTATGTTTTGTTGATTAGCTTTCCAGATAGTGCAGGCTTTTCCTGCTACCTAGAGAATGTGCTTCAGTCATTGTTTGGAGAGTGTGGGAATCTTTGGGAATCTTTTTTTTTTTTTTTTTTTTTAAATGGACTGATGAGAATAGTGCCATCAGTGTGTCCTGATTTTTAGTGATGGAGCTGTCTTGTTTGCTCCTTATATGCCAACAATGAAGGCATCAAACACATGTGACTTACAATGGTATGAACTTGAACTAGAATCGCATCAGATACTGGCTTCACTTTGCCAGTATTATGTTCTCAAATATTATGTTCTCAAATGTCTTCTGTATACTTTTCATGAATGAGGACATAATAGAAGCATGATACTAGATTATAATGTTCTCCAGTGCGTTTTGGACTGACTCATAGTTGCTACTAGTAAGCACTCAGTGCAGATAACCATGATCAGTAAAGAGTTTTTTGTCAGAAAATTCTAGCCTCTCTAGAATGTCTATTTTTTTTTCTTTAGTTTTGATTTTTGTGTTTGCTTTTTTTGTTTTTTCCTGGAGGTTCTCTTCTCATTTGACTGCAGTGTCCCTATAGCATCTTTATATTCAGCTTCTGTTGAATATAAAATGGGGGTGTCTTTTGTACCTGGCCAACATCAAAACATTTCAGAAAAAGTCTGAGGTCTTTTTAAGCAATTGCTTCTGACTAGGTCTCTGCACTACCAGTGGAGTTTAGAATTAGTAACTGTTAATTACTACTTTTTCCTGTGTAGTAGTTTTGTGAGTTATACTGAAACTTCTATCAGATTGCGATATGCTAGGTATGTGGGATTCCAAATGGCTAGTGAGTTCCTACTCTGGAATGTTTGCAGCCTTAGACACACATTCTGCAACTAGCACTGTGTAGCAAGTTTTACAGTATGCTGCTGAAATCATAGGTCTTTTAAATTACTCACTGCATGAGTACCTAGCAGACCTAGGTAGGTGCTTGATAATGTGTATAAGATGTCAAAAGTGCAAATATTGATGACATTGCTAAAAGATTTTCAGATATTATAGCTCCTGCTTTAGGAAAGAAAAACACGTTTTTGTAAAATGTTCTTTTTGTATGTTGTGGTTGAAAGTCCAGGTTTATTCTGAGCTGACATGTCTGTTCTGTTTTGTTTTCTTCTTTTTTTTTTTTTTTTTTTAGAAATGCAAGAAGATTGCTCAAAGCACAGATGATGTAATAGTGAACAAACCTCATGTTTCTGATGAAGAGGAGGAAGAACGTCCTTTCTATAACCATCCTTTTAAGCTCAGTGAACCCAAACCCATTTTTTTCAATTTAAGTGTGAGTACCTCTTTATTGTTCAATATTTTAAATTGTGGTTGTTTTTACATAATACAAGTGATTTTATAGAAATCAAATAGGAATTGATAATCTTGGTGAAGTTGTGCTGGGATGTTGTTAAAAGTACTCTTGCTGCAGTAAGAAACTTACCTGCAGTCTGTGCAATTGTGGTAGTTCCCATAATTGGATTGAAGCTTTTTTTTTTTTCATTAATGTCTTTGCAGCTTCTGAAGATTAAATAACATAAAGAAGATCGGTTTTATTTCACATTTTCGTTGCAAAAATATCAGTGTGAATGTACAAACAGGATTGGAATTGGGAAATGCTTTTGGAACAGCATTGTTTTTCTTTAAAGGACAAACAAAAAAGCCCCTAGCAAAACTCTAAAGCATTTTGAGGTGTTCTGAATAAGATGATGCCATCAGCTTTGTGCATACTCCAAATCTTGTACCACTGTTTCTTCAGTAGATCTCAAGTGTTCACTAGAGGAGAAAAAAGTTCCATTAGTTTTGAGATTAGAGAGGTAAATGCTGTGTTACGAATGAGGATCACTGGTATTGCCTGTTACTAAGATGGTCTAAATGTCCCTTTAAACCCCCTCCCTGGGGGACTGCTTTTGGGTCTGTCGGAGCTTGTGTTGACACTTTCTGGGTATGAGCATGTTGGAAGAAATAAAAAGAGGGAGCATTTCTTTGAGAACATTTGGGATTCATATGCTTGGAAGCATGGATTAGATTTTGTGTGTGTGTGTATATATATTTTTATTTTTTTTTAACAGTTGCATCTTTGGGGTTTATGTGCCCATGAAATCTGCTCTGATTTTATACAGTATAAAGTACTGTAAAAGTATTAATATGCTAAGTGAAAATATAAATAGTGTTTATATTTTTATGTACAAATATGTATAGCTTGTGGCATACGCAAAATAAGCAGTAATACATATTTACATAAGATGTAAGGTAGAAAGAGATTTATACTTTTTATTGTACTTTTAGAAAGTAGTACAATGAAACTTGAGAAACCTTGGGATTCCATACAGGCTCTGAAGAGGAATGTTCTTTAGTGGTTTTGGTCTGCTCTGCCTGTTTTCCATAGTTCTGACCCTTTTGGTATCATTCTTTCCATTCTTTCTGGATTCTAGCCTTACTACCATTCCCACCCACGTTTCCTTTGATAGTAGGAATTTACTGAATATTGTGAGCTGTCTGGACTCTGCTTGCCTCTTAGAAGAGGAACCTGTCAGAGACTTCTGCAGACTCTTAATATATTAGCAGTACTTTCTAAGGAAAACAAGCTTATAGATACAATTTAATTCAAGATTCATGCTGCTATTAAAAATTAATAAAAAACCTACGGAATAAAATGTTGAAAACTGCTTTCTCTTTGTATAGTAAAGTAGAGCTTGTTATCACCATGCAGATATCACAGCTAATATTTTTTGCTGCCCAGGATTTTTATTTTGGAGCTTTCCATTACAAAATGCATGTGTGGCAGATTAAGATTGTTCTCTTCCTGATGGGGTGGAGGGAAAGCAGGGAGGTTAACTGTGAGAGTGAGGTTCTGTGTATTTTTGACTGCTGACGCAGATTTAAGCAATTTCAGCTTCTAGCTGTTTCAGCTTCTCTTCTGCTGTAATTTGTTGCTCACTTGTGTGTTTTTAGGGCTGTGCTAAAATGATTTGTTATAAAGGCTTTCAGTTTGATGTTAGTAAGAAGGATGGCTGTTTTATGAAAACTTAATACCAACTGTATGCAATAAGTAATTTCTCAAAGGCATGTTGTGAGTATTGGGTGTTTTCAGGTTTTAACTTTTTCTCATTTTTCTTCTTTTAAGACTCCCAGCATAAAACCAGCACCACCACCACAACCCAAAAATCAGGTCAGCCTGTCCAAGGAATTTCCTGTTTCATCTGGGTCTCAGCATAGGAAAAAAGAAGCAGATAGTGTCTATGGAGAATGGGTTCCAGTTGAGAAAGGCAAAGAAGACGGCAAGGATGATGTTTTCCCCAAACCGTCCATTGAGGTAAGGAAGGACAGGAAAGCGTACCATATAAGAAAACCAAAACCATTATCTGGTCAGTCTGGTATCAAATTGCAGTCTGTGAAAAAAAAAAGCTTACATAGGTAGTATGTTACACTTTAATAAGCTAATTATCTGAATTGCTGTGCTCTTCAAATGTGGTCACCATGCTCAGATGCACAATGATGAAAGCAACCTGTACCTGTACTGTGTGCTTTTGTCACCTAGCGACTTCTTTCCCTCGACAGAATGTAAGCTTTTGCTTGAAGATGAAAAGCAGGTTTTCTTGTCCAGTTTCCTGCAGAGGTCAATACCCTAAGTTGAGACTTTAATAATTATAAATTTAATAATAATTAAAATTGTCCTACCAATCTTAGAGCAATAACATTGCATTGAAATGTAGTCCATTAAAAATAGTTTTGAAAGTATTTTCTAAAACTGCCATTTCATCTGGATGTATCTGTTAATTTTTCGGCTTTATGGTCCCATTTTCTTACATAGTTGCCTTCCGTGTGGCCTTCCGAAGGAAAATATAATTGTATTTATAATAAACTAAAAAAAAAAATACTTAAAAATAATGTTTTTCCCCTTCAAATGTCTTCAAAAGGATATTTTGTGGGGGTTTTGTAATTAAGTAAATTAAATATTTAAGGCAGATGTAAATTTTTTTCAAGTTAATGTTAACCTCACTCCATCTGAAGACTTGTTCTCTTACCTTTCAAAGCAAATAAAGGAAAAAGCCTCGGCATCAATTTCTGATGAAACAGTCTTTCCTCTTGGTGCATTTTGTTTTTGAAGAACTGTCTTAAGATTGTATAATTCCCTTTCTGAAGCACAGAAGGTGTTTTCTTCTGTGTCTTGTACAGCACCAAAAGCACAGTGAACAGAACTCATTCAGCAGACATTTTCACAGTATACCTCAGAGTCTGACAGTCAGGCACCCAATTCGCTGTTCCCTCGGTGTACGTGGTGACTGCTGTTTGGTCTTTGTCAGGAACCACTAATAAGACGTTCTGGTATGTTTGCACAGAATTTCATTCCAGTTACAAGTGCATATGTAAAAAGTCCAGAATATAGAAACATTGTATAGTAACGTTTGGCTGTGCTCTTACCAGGTGGTAAAAAGTCTTGTGCTTTAAATGGTTAATGATGTGCTCATAGTTCAGGCAAGCTCTGTAGATATCCTCATCCAGGTTGCCAATGTCGCTAGGCTTCCGTCTTTGACAAATTGGGTTAGCTAAGCACTGATGGTTTGTGTATTGATGATGTAGAAGAGGCCTTAAAAATTGACATTGGAGTAAATACATTAAACATAACTTTCTTTCCTTTTTGTCACATGTATGTTTATAAATGCTTGTAACAATGTTGTCTGTTTTTATATTTTGTAAATAAATATTTTTATTTGCATTTACCTTAACTTGGTTTGTGTTAAGGGTGATTTCAGGGGTCATTAGCTGACAGAAGAGCATACCATACCCTTGGGTTTGGCAGTCCTTAATTTTGAAATACAGGAATACTCTTGTAGTAGCAGAATCCCTGTACGTTTCTGCAGGGAGTCTGAAAGGTAACAAGAGTGCTTCTCTGCTTTTTTTTTTTTAAATGCTTATGAGGACTCTTTGGGGATGAAACGGCTTCCTTTGAGCAAAATAAGCCAGATAAGCTTCCTTGTGGTTGGAGTAGGGTAGTGGGGGAGTGTGCTTGGATGCTGAAGAAGTTTGACATATTTACCTCCATTCATTGTTGCTGATTTTGAAATCTGATTGTGACATTTCTGATGCAAGTCTATACTGACATTAAAAAATACGTAATTGGTTTTATTGTAATGTTTTTATTGAAGTCACAGAATTAGTTACGGGAATAAGCAGTCTGAAATGGCCCTGCTAATACATTAAAAATTGTTTTAATAAAACATGCTCTTAATATAGTTATTTGTCGTAGTAGGAGATGGAGGAAAAAGTCTTGAATAATCTGAAGTATCAGCATGTCTTTAGAAGCCAGAGAAACCTATGAGAAAGAAGCTGTATTCGAAAGTGTAGAGTTGAAGTGTTGTATTTACGTTTGGAATATACACAAGTGATGATTATGCAGAGAAGCCATCGTGACCTAAAAATGTAGTAAATACATTTGGTGTATCGGTGGACCTACAAAGTATGTCAAAAATGCCTGCTTTCTATTGTCAGCCTCTTCCTTCTTGCTTCAGTATTTGTCATTTCTGTCTATGGGGCAAAATGTTATTAAAAGTCAGGGTTGGAAAGGCAGAACTCTTCCGGAGAAATAGCATGCTGAACTTGAAACTGTTTTACTTGACTAAATAATATCAACTTTTCATACTTCAAGCAGAGATTTTTTTTTTTTTTTTTCCAAGATCCAAAGCTGCCATCGAATGTCTTGACATAATACAAAGCCTTGATGGTCTCCAAAATGGTGACTGACCATGTGGGGAAAGTGTGTGGGAATTCTAACTAACCCAGGGTATCTACTAATAGGCCCCAGTCTGGTAAAGCACTAAAGTACACATGTATGTTTTAAGTATGTGAGTGGTCCCAATGTGGTTTCAGTGGACTATTTGCATGCCTATGTGTATTGCTGGATTGAAGCTTTTGGTGAGTAGACTAACTTTTATTTATCTCCTGAATCAGTTTCACAAACAAAACATTGAAGAATTATTGTAACTATGTAAGGGGAACTTATTAACACGAGAAAGTGTATGTTGTAAACAGGCATTCTTTTACATACATGCCTGTCACGTTAGGTGATTGTTACAAAATCTTTTAATTCTTCTTGTGCCTTGTTTTGTTGGCTGGGACAATAAATACTGCAGTCAGTTTCATAGACGCATAGGATTTCTGGGATTTTAAGTCTGTCTTGGTCAGTGCCAGGTGTTTCAGCAAGGATATTCCCAACAGAAGTACTTTTTGTCCAAAAGAGTAAAAAAAATCCCCCCATCTCAACAAAAAAAAAAAAAAAAAAAGGATTTAATAGCCAGAGTACAAAAATAATTACTTCATTTTATACAATCGTAGACATTTGTGTCTTGTCTCTTACTGCTTTTCAATATTTACTAAATTCCTGACCTGGTTCCTTTGACAGGGCTTTTTTGTGGATTAACTGTATTTTTCTGTTCAGCAGAGTCAATTTTAAATTAGTTTCACTTTCTTCTACTGGCCCTTTATTGTAGTATAATGTGAGATATTAAGGTTATGAGATACTGACTAACAAAAGATATTAAGTATTTTGTAATACAAATTTAAAAAAACCAAACCAACCAAAGAACCAAAGCATCAACTTGCTCCATGTCTATATGCCACCTGCTGTTTTGATTATTTGGTTTCTTCTGTGCTTCAAACAGTTCCAGGCCTTTCAGTCTCCTTCACATGCTCATCTCCAAAGAAATTTCACTTGTCTCTCAGCACTGTTCTTTTTCTCCTTTCAAAATCTAATGATCCATAAAGTGCACATCATCTGAAGAACAAGGCACAAGTAATTTTGTAAACTTAAGACCTGTATACTACCCATAATTTGTTACACCTTTATATCCCCAAATGTTTGGGATTTTTCTCGATTGCTTTACATGTAGAGCGGAGATTTTTCATTGATCTTCCTCATTTGCTCCATATTTTTACCGAAATGATTCTGATTTGTATGTGCGAGATAGTTTCAAATTTTATTTTTTTTATTTTATTTATTTATTTATTTTATTTTATTTTATTTTTATTTTATTTTTTATTTTTCTTGAAATTTTATTCTAGTTCAGCAGCACAGATCTAAATCTTTTCCAAAAGAGTAAATTTTATGAGCTGCCACTCTGGTTTTACTTTTATGCAAGTCTCTTTTAAGATGAAGATTAAGATTTGAAATATTAAAGCCAAGTTCATGGAATATATATCATTCTTGCTGTTATTTTTTATACATATAACTTGAAGTTTTAGTGTGACTTAATAGGAGGGTGCTCATGTGAACAGCTCTGTATGAAGGCTTTTTTTTAAAAAAAAGTATGAGCTAAATTACATTTAATTCTGTTGGTTAAGAAGATTCCATTGAACAATAAATATGCTTCTCTATGAAGTATTAGACACCGGAACTTTTTGTGACCAAAATAATTCTTTGAAAGTAATTATTTTGGTAGTTTGTAGGTACAGGTGATATTAAATTATTGGGGTGTTATATTTTAACTTTAGATTTTTGTATTTGCTTAAGAAAGCCCATATTGTGTATACTTAACAAGTAGTCCCAGGATGTTTTTTCACTTTGCTTGTTTATATATCAAACCAACTATTCAACGTGCAAAACAACTTTGTGGTACTTGTAGCATTTATTCTACAACAGCTTTTTCCAGATCAAATGGATATTATTGTGGTCTGATGTATTTTTAAAAATAATCTTTTTCTTCCTAGGGCGTGGACATAACTACAGCTATGAATGATCGAGCAATAGCTCAGAAAAGGCTTAATGAAAACACATTTGATTTAGAGGCCATGTGCATGTTAAATCGTGCACAGGAACAGGTATGTTGCACTTCTTCATCAGCATTTTGATGAACTTAAAAAAGTAAATGTTTACCCTTTATACCAGCTGATTTTTCTCACATATTTAAGTACAGATTTCTTGAAGCCCAGTTTATGGGCACATGTTTAAAAATTCTGCCTTTATTTTGCACTTTATAGCACGGATTCTGAGGATTAGTAAGTTTATAGTTCATGGTCTGCTTGACTTTTAGCTGAGGTTTTAGGGTTAACATACAAAGATGCTCAGCTTTTTGGAGTGTCTGCTTACAGTGAATGTTAACGAACACAGCACTAAACATACGTGCAGAATCATTATGAAAATTATTGAGAAGCAACAGAGAATTGAAAGGGAAAAATGTGCAAATTTTTATTTTGGTCTTACATTGATTTTTATTTTGTAGATTGATGCCTGGGCTCAGTCAAACTCCATACCTGGCCAGTTCACCGGAAGTACTGGAGCACAGATACTGTCGTCAGATGAGCTGACCAACAGTGGTCCCCAAGCATGGATTAGAAAGGTAGAAGTTACGCAGACATACTTGTCTAACTATCACATTTTAAATAGCAAAGAAAGTATCAGAAAATGCAAAAAATGTGCCTTAAAAACCTACGGTAATGCATGTGTCAAGTACAACAGGTTGAGTTAAATCATTGTCTTTGATCAATTTAGATACTTGCTGCTGCTGCTGCTGTGTGCGTTTTGTTGTGCATTAAGGTGGTGTTCATGACATAGAGTACTCAATAAGGTGTACGTCTGGTATTTGAGTCAGATTGGTTCATATATATTGTTACCTTACACTGAAATGACATTCATGATATTGCCATGGTTGCAGTGGTAGGTCCATCACTACTTGTACAGGACTGGGACAAATCAGGCAAGTTATGATGTTACTGAAATCAGTGATGTTTTGGCATCAACCTCAGTGAACCAAGTCCCAAACTGCTCTTTTGTTTGACTTGGTTCTATCCGATTGCTACTTTGCCTCTATTTGTATCACTAGTGTTTTCTAGGAGCCAAAGATTTGGAGTATTGAACCAGGAGTTGCAGCTGGAGTAATAAGTTTAATGTCATCTTACAGTGAAATAGTTACCTCTTACTGCAGAGTGATACTGGCTTATTTTTGAGGTGTGGTGCGTCATACATACATGCGTTTTATAATTCATGCTTCATCTTTGAAAATGAATACTGAACTGGTTCTCTTTCAAGAAGTAGAACTGAGGAATTCAAGCAGTATGCACATTTAAGACAAAAAGAATAATGAGTTACGGCGATCAATCTTGCAAATTATGTAGTTGAGGATACGCTCTATCTGCTGATCCTTCCAGAACACAATGTTAAGACAACCCTCAAAACTGGTAGGTTAGATTTGTGGCTTAGGTACAATTTTCCATAAAACTTGATGTAAACTGAACACAAAAGTCTGGAATTACAACATCCTAAAAATAGAAATATTTTTGCCAAGATTGACTTAACTTGTTTTTCCAGTTTATATAGCCAAGCAGTACAGAGAGCCAGGCAACGCAGAGATCCAAGTTACTTGCTAGACGGGAATCTTATGGGCTCTTCTCAGTAGTAATATAGAGCATAGATGATAAAGTCTTATTTTAACAATTAACTTTTGAGATTGTAACAAATGTTGGCTTTGATGATTACAATAATTGTCCCTGGCAGAGGAACTTAGAAATATAAAGTGCTCAGCAGGGATGTATTGGTGAGAAAAGGAAACCTTTTCCACCACGAGGTTTGTGAAAGAGATCTGCAAGCCTAGGAGGGTTCTCCCTTTCTGCATACCTTGTCTGAGTTCCCAGGGCAACAGAAAGGAAGCACCTGGTCATCTCTTTCCCAAGTCTCCTCATTCTCATTCCTTGAGGTTCCGTGGTGCTCTTCTGTGCCTTAGAGTAGCAGGAGTGTTCGCTAACAAAAAATAAGTGGAGAAGGCAAGTGTATTTTCCTTCTGTCTTTTAACTTCACTCTGTGATCTGCTTTAAACCAAAACAACAAAACCCCCAACAAAACACTTTATAGGGAGAAAATGAGAGAAGAATCTGGTCTCTGGCTTGTGGACATGACTGCTGTGAGGAGCAGAAGCATTTTGGAACATTTTGTTGCATCCGGAAATAAAAGCGAGCTGGCAGAAGCACTTCTGTCCTTCCCATAGCTGTAAAAATGTAGTGGTTTGCAGTAGTAGGCGTCCTCCCTAGCAAGCATCATGTGGTTTGTGAGAAAGGAGGCTGCTACTGGAAACAAGAAGAGTTGTTGGGTGAAGAAGATGAGGACACGGTCCTCCTTCCTGCTCTGGCATTCCTCAGCTTGACTTCTTTTGCTCTTTCCAGGTTCTGTGTTCGCACGCACATTGCCATCAAATTCATGAGGTGACAAGTAGTTACAGTCACGCGTCCTCTACAAAATGCATTAGGGGCTACAGGAGACTCGCCCTGTGGTTTTTAGGAATGGTGGGGTCTGTGGGAGCCTTCACAAAACTTAGGTCTGATGAATTTAATGTGGAGTCACATCCTGTGGTTAGAGGATGATTTCACATAAAAAAGTGAAGTAGGGATAATGGGTTATGAATGCATGTTATCTTTCTCAGTGGCATGAATGCAAACCAACCATGAAATGCAAAGTACAGGTTGTATTTTACTTAGACGCTTGAAGCTGTGTAACTCAGTTCATGTTAATTATGCGATTTAGCACTGGGAAGTCAGACTCTACTCCCTTATTTGTCCTAAGCAGATGCATTTTAACATTAAAAAAACCCCAGTATTTTTAAATTTCTCACCTGTTGGTAGGGCTGTGGAGTTTCCTGGGGCATGCTGTGTGTGTAAATTAAGGCACGTTTCTGACTGAAGATGTTTACTGAAGGCGTTTTGCTTGGGAGGTTGCCGTAAGCACTTGCCATAAGTGGACTTGTGGACGCGTGCTGTTCGGCAGAAACAGAGCCCATGTCAGCTAGCTATTTGTGTATCATTAAACAAAAATTAGAACATGTACAGTACATCGTGCTTGACAGAGATAATCACAGAACTAGATAGATGTAAAAAAACGAAGAGCGGTGTCAGGAGGGGAGGAAAATTAAAGCGCTTGGGGAACTTCTTTGATAAGCACTGTCTTCACTTTGCATTTCTTGGATTTCAGCTGGTTTTTTGTACTTCAAAAATCGCTCTGGAGAGGTAATATGTACTCAAACCAAAATATGCCTGCAATTTCAATTTTATCTTAAATAAAGTTTTGAGGGAATTAGTTACTGAAGTGATTAACGTGGCATACTTGAATGATCGGCATACCAGTTAGAAGTGTGGTTTATTTCCCTAAGTAATGTGCTAATTCATGATGTTCATGTATAGGGTTCTGAGCAGTATTCATAAAGGAATAGCATGTTGTTAGGCTTTTGTATCATTGAAACAGATTTATGAACAATAATACCTTTTGAAAAGTGGTTTCTGTTTCAGCTTATCATCATTGGTGTAATCAGTTCACAAATATGACTTACTGGAGGTTGCTTTTTTCTTGCAAATACATTGTGCTGCTGAGTAAATGTCAGATGAGAAAAAGCGGTCAAATATTCTTTTCTTTTCCAAGCCAATTCTGTTGAGGTCTACTTACTCAGACTTTCCCAGACTCACCACTTGTTTCTGGATTTATCAGCTTAATTCTATAGCCTAAACTTGCTCTCCAAAACGAGGTTTTTTTTCAGCGTTTTACACACACACGGTAATGCTTGGGATCTGTTTCATTCTTCTGTGCTAAAGCACGACACACAGTTTTACTGTGGCCATTAGAATGCTCTGCTTGGTGTGTAGCAAGTTCTGAAAAGTTAAAGCATTCCTCCCATTCTTCCACAGTCATAGCAGATAGGTAAAACACTAATGATGGTGGTAGAACTAAGTCTTGTGATTGTCATTTGCACAAGGACTGGTGACCTCCTGACAAGGCCGCTTACCAAAATACTTATGTTCCCTTATACGACCCAGTGAGCTTTCCTTGGAAATGAAGGCCATGTGGCAAGGCAGATAAACTATATGTTAGTTATATTGGACTGACTCCCTGTTCAGTCCTCAAAATGTCTTTTTTTTTCCAGCTGTCCTCAGCTTGCTTTTACTGATTGTGTGCAAAAGCTGTGAACAGAAATCTTGAAGCTGATTGTGAGCGTAGTTTTTCTAAGACATTTGATGGGATTCTTCAGAAAGATATTCTTCTTCTTATGCTGGGGAAAGAATGCGGCTGCTGCTAAAAGTGCCATTTTAATTTAATGGAAAACAGCTACTTTGCAAAATTTTTGCCAAAGATAGATGCTTATTCCTGGTACTTGACTTGGAGAAATTCTTCAGTTAGTCTTAAAGTAATCTTTAAGACAGCCCTTTGAGGTAGAGCTGAAACTGTCTACCTACTGCTTTTAAGGCTTTGCTGTCTTCTGCTTAATAAATTATTGCTCAAAAGAAATAGACCTTCCTTCTGATAGAACTTAGGTTTTAGTGCCACGTCAGCCTTCTGAGAAGGAATGGATATTTTCTTTTCAGAGAGTGGAAATTGGTGATCTCTTTTAAGTTATCTCAAATAATTATCTTTTTAATATTCTGGATGTTGCAGGTGCTGTTTTATAGATTGTTCAGTTCAGTGCTGTATGCTATATTTTTCCCAAAGACAGCTGTGGCAATTCAGTTATGGTGACTGTTGAACTTGTGTTTCAGAAAAAAAAAACCCTGTAAAATCGTATTTCAGGTGTGATTTTTTTATATTTGCTTGCTTAGGCCCTTAAATGCTAATTCAGGCATTCATGTCACCCAAAATTTGTTGCCCTAAGGTAACTTAAAAAGAGGAATAGCTTTAATTAAAATTACAAAAATAGCCTCTTAAGTGATCAGGTTTTACTGTGTAGCCTTCTTTTTAAAGAAAAAATGTTGACACAAGAATGTTGCCTCCACCTGCTGGCAGAATGGAAGTGTGCTTTATTTGGCTGACCTTCCATGGAATTTAGAGATCAAAATATGAGAAAAATTACATTAAATTTTCATGCAGACTTACTCAAATTGGGATTAGTGAATGAAAGAGAACAATTAATTTCTAAATAACGAATTAATTCTGATAACAATAACCAAATACTTAGAAACCTGGGGGGTTATTTTATTATGTACTCTTCAATTTGATGTCTTCCTTATGGGCCAGATCTGCAAGGGTACAGAGCTGCTAAATAGGTTTTTGAGATTAAGCCTTTTTATGGTTTTTAAAACTGAAGAGAAATGTATGTCTTGCTTCCCTGCTCTTGTTATCATTTCCGCTATTTTGACATTTTCAAATGTAATTACAAACACAGCACTGTTTTTTTTACCCATACTCTATCAAATGAGTGAAGTTGTCTGTCATTAAATTATTTAAAAAAAATATAAAGAGAATATAATTGTATAGGTGACACTAAAGATTTATATATTCTGCTTATTATTTAAAAAAACCCAAAACAACTGAAAAAAAGAACTCTCCCCTGTTGCAGGCCTTTTTCACTGCTTCAATAAACTAAATCAAAGTAGACTTTTCCTGGCTCCTTTCATGTTGGTACTGGAATTACTTTATTTAGCCTTTTAGTGTGATGCACAAGTAATTCAGTAATGAAACAAAACTTTTAATTTCTAATTCCTTGTTGTCTTGGTTCTGTTGTGCATGTTTAAGAGTCAGCATAGTGTAAAAGGTTCCTACTGAGGTTACCAGACAGGATTCTGAATTCACACATTAGAAGAGGTGTTTTTAATAAACTGCACTTTGGAATTTAGAACTCTTTATTGCCAGTATTTGGAATTTGTTCAGGCTCTGGTAATTTCTCGGGGCTTTGATTTTTAGCTACAAATAGCAATATTTTGATTTGTTTCTCTCTTTTCTACACCACTCCTGACCCCCAAATTAGTACGTCTACAGGTGTGATGAGAAAGCTGTGTAACATGAACATGACCTCATCAAGAAATTGCACTTTTATCATTTGTGAACTGAATACACACTGGTGGTAATGAAACAGGTGTTTATATTGAAAATTCTATCATTGCAAAGCAGGTACAAAAGAGGAATCGGAACCCAGGGTGACATTGACTGGGGTTTGTATCATTCTCGGCATGGTTGCCCTTTTCTTATGAGAGGTTCCTGGAAAAGAGAGGGGAGGATGAAAATGGAAGTAAGTAAAAGCCATTCTAGGTGTATAGATTGAGGCAGCTCGTATTGGAGAAACTGATTGTCTCTGTGTGCACACACACATACACTGCATGGTCTGCACCAGTCAGAAAAAAGCTGAACTGGAGAGGTGCGCTTAGCATCTCGATTCTTCCATCAGAGCACTTTGTTACTGAATGCAGCATCCAGTTGCATGATTGATAGGTGTTTACTGTTCCGTAGGTCAGTATTTGGAGAAGTCCTGCCACAATCTTCAGCAGTTGTTTTTTTAAAAAGAATTTTTAACGCCACGTATAGTGGGGATTTACACACACACGTTCATCTTTAGTGTGTCTGTTGCCAATTTGAAATCCCCCTAAAATTATATTATCCTTAGTCTCTGCAAAAGTAAGACTTCTGGTTTTGTTTATGTACAAATCGAAACCGAGGACATAGCAGTCCTTTGTCCAAATCTGGGAAATGCTTACTTTTGCAAGCACAACTCAAAATAAAGGAAAAAAAAAAAAAAAGAAATTGTTCCATTAATTTGCTTTGATAGTAAGTAAAACATTCACAAAAAATACTAGGCATTGTATCATCTAACCTACTATGCGAAATAACCGATGGACTTATCAGTGCCAGTGTGTAAACTTGTATATTTTAAGGCAAGCAATTTTTTGCTGTGATGGAAATGATTGACTTACTTACTTGGGTCAGTGGGGGGGGCAGAAGAGAGATGATAGTTCACAGAATAACCTGTGAACTTTCACCCCTCTATATGGAAACTTGTTTCAGGGTCAAATCCTTGTAGCTGCCTTCTTGCCACGGTCAATGCCAGCCCTACTATTCACAACACTGCGGCCATCGAGGCCTAGGTACGTAAACATTTAAGGAGTTTTTAAAGTTCTTTACATCAGAACAGATTTTTAAGATTTCTGTTTATAAGCTTTCACCATGTAACAACTATTATGTTAATGATGATTTGAAAGAATGTGAAGACTACAGCTGCCAAACTGTGCAGCTAAGCGCCCTTTTTTTCCTTTAAAAAGAAAAGGAAAAACCTGTATGTTTCATGTGGATTTTCAGAGTAGAACTTGAATGTGCAACTGCTGTATAATAAAATGGGGAAACTTTTTTTTTTTGGTTGGTTTTTTTTTGTTGTTGTTTTTTTCAAATATTTAAAATACGCCTAAACACTATGTGAATGTCATTACTAAATGTGCTTGTATTTTGTTCAATAACTAGGTACACTTGGCACACATGTTGCCAGTTAAACAGTTAACACTGCCTCCTTTCACAAGATGAGAAGAGATGCATTGGAACCAAAGTAGCGTGTTTAAAAATGGACGGTTATCATTTTATTAAATACATATGTCTGAAATGGGTCACTTGCCACTTTTGGATTGCATTAGAATTTTCTTAAGTTGTTCTTTTTTGAAAATATTGATTTGTGTCTCGTGTGTCTGCGTGAATTCTGGTTTATACAAGATGTTAATGTATATAAAGCTAAGGTGTATTTTTTTTTTTAATTGAGTCTGTGAAAGGTTGTTAGAAACTTTTTTTTTTTTTAAAGCTCCCACTTATTTTTTAAAATTCCAGTGCTAACTTTAGGACTTGTTTTACTTCTCTTTTTCTGGATAGGATCAGTTCTTAAGAGCAGCCCCTGTAACGGGAGGAATGGGAGCTCAACTGATGAGAAAAATGGGCTGGAGAGAAGGAGAAGGGCTTGGAAAAAACAAAGAAGGCAGCGTTGAGCCTATTATGGTGGATTTTAAGACAGATCGAAAAGGTAAGCCCTTCCTTAAGTGTCTTGTGGCAGTATAAACTTCTCATGTCTGTTCTGGAGATAGGCAAAATAACTTTGAAGTAGTAAGCTTTTTGTGGGTACAGCTTCAATGTAAAGATTAACAGAATTTGTCCTTATGCCTGTGAACTCTCCTGGATATTCTCTAACTTTCCCTAATCTTCACCTTCCACGCAAAATTTCATCAGTCAATGTTTATGATTTAATTGTTCTGTTTTGCATGTCGCCAAAACAAACAATTTAACGCTGACTGCAGGAAAACAAATCCTTTCTGTTCTCCTAAATATTTTTTTTAAATGGGAAACCTTTAATATATTAAACAAATCACATCTAATATTAAAGCATGAAAATATTTTGCATTATGGATTTGTGTTAGCTTTTGTCAGCGCTCATAATTGAGCTTGGAAGAAAACAAAGCATATAAATGCCAATGTTGCCAAGTTTATTTGCAAAGATGCTGTTGGAGTAATCTTTAGGTGTCAAAATTGCTAGTTCCCAGTACAGAGATAGCAGAGTACTGCTCAGGTGACCAAGCTAGCAGTGAAAATATAATTTAAACATTTAAATACTAAGTGCAAAGAGGTCAAAAATGAGCAAGCAAGCCTGCATTATGAGAACATCCATTGCTTTCTAAATTCTAAAGACCTAGCAGCATAATACAGCTTTATAAATTGAGAAGTGTGGCAGTCTCAAAGTACAGAACACAATAATACAGACATCTTCATTTTATACAATGATCAAACTTGCTTTTCAGCAGTTTTTATTCTGTGCAACCTTTCTGTTTAAAGAACGAAAATAAATAAATAAATACACCCAGTGACAAAGTGATTGCCAAGAAAATATTTGAAGAATATTTTGTTACTTAGTTACTTTGATCTTTGTGGATGTTGTTTTGTAAAGTTTGTGCTGCTGGTAAGAGTTCATTCTATTTAGCTTGATTAATATCAGTCAGAGGAAAGAAGCTGAAAACAGTCAATTTCAGTATTATTTTCCTAAGCAGCCTGCACAACATAGTGAAGGATTTGTGTGGTGAGGAGGGAAGATTTAGCTCTGTTCGTTATGTTGCTTGCTTCTCATTACATCACAGGAAAGAGGCAGCATTGCTGCACAACCTGTGAATGTTTTGAACATTAAAAATGTTTTGCTAATACACAGCTGTGTCACAGCTCAAGTTTCCAGTTCTAGAAGTGTGCCTCAGGGTCCTCATGTGGTTTCTGATATAAGTTTCCTTAATGACTACAGAAATTGATACCAAGTTTCAGGCATCAAGCCGTAAAGCGTGAGACAGGAGCAAGCCCTCATTGTGCTGGGCATTCTGTGACAGATAATTTGCTCTTTCTGCTTCAGAATGCTCATCCATCAATAACAGTTAAAATGTTAGATGGAGTTAAAGGATGCCTCTTCTGGCACGTAATAGATTCATCTGAAAATACTGATAACCTTAGTGATGGCTGGGCTTTGCTTTAATTTCATAGTTTTAAAATATTATTATCATATGTACAATCTTACCTGATAATTTCCACAAAAAATCTAAAGGTATTCTGTGTTGCTAAAGAATAATTTTTAATATTGAGGCAATCAGGTCCATAATGTGGGGAGACAACTTGCATTATGAAGAAGGAGCATGTTTCATGCATTACAAAGAAGCAACAGTGATTATACATTTATGATGAGTAGCTGAAAAGCTTCTTCAAACATTCAGTGTTTTTTGATGTTTAAATGTATAAGAAGCCAATTTTTTTGAAGTTCTATACAGAGGTTTAAAGAAAAGTCTGAAATTTTTAAAAGGAGTCTGTCTGTTATTAAGTAACCTGCCCATTTTTGTTTTGTAGGAGTTTTTAAACACATTTTTAGAATTTATCCCCCAAATAAAATACTGTTCCTAGATACAGCAAGCAGTTTGCTAAGGAGTTACGCAGTAGGCTGCACTAAGACGTGAACCTAAGGGCTGTCTGCCTTTGCCGTAGCTTTCCCTTAGACCCTGTTTTTTCCAGACACTGAGTGAGATCTGTAGTTCTCTCCCAGGCAGCACTGAAACCAAACTCTGCTTGAGCTTTGTTGTCAGCCATTAAATTGTTGGTTGTCTGTGTTCAAAGCAACTTGGTCCATCAGCAGAGCTAGTTGAAGTCCATTGCAACTTTTTTGAAAATCCCTCTTGAGGTACCGGGGACAAGGTGTGGAAGACAAGTGTCAGTGGCTTAGAGTGAGGGACATGCAATATTAATGCGGAGAATGATGTAAGAGTTTTTACTTTGGGGGAACTCTTTGTTTATTTTGGATATAAAATTCTGTAAGGGAAAAAAAGCATCTTTGTTTCAATGATCGTTGTCTCTGAGGGTTTCATGCCACTTGGAAAGTTCCTCCTTAGGAGCTGCATGAATATTAGGATGAAAGTCTGGTAAGGAGGGGAGGATTTTTTTTTAAAGCAAAGCAAAACAAAATTCCAACCAAAAAAAGCTGAAGGAACAGGAAGAAACTGGAAACAATTGCAGTATCTCCCTGTCTTTATTCACCAAAGCCAGGAACAGAAACAAAATTTGAGGTAAGAAACAAAGTAATACTAAAGGACAGAAGCCTGAGAATTCTGAAAAAAAGGGTCAGGTATTTTGTTTAAGTCTATTTAAGGTAATGGCAAAATGAATGGAAAGAAACTTGAGTCATAATGAATGTCTTAAGTATGGCATGGTTACTGGCATTTACTACATTTTTGGCAGTTGTTACATTTTATTTCTTACTCTTGTAAGATTTTTAAAAAGAATGTTCAGCTTCCGTGTTTCACAGTGACTTTCATTGGAACTTGTGCTCTCTGCTCTCACTTGGGGCCCAGCTATGTGCTTTTCCACTACTTTTTAAGATGTGATTGAAATCACGGTAATTGGGCTGTGAATTTGCACATAAAGGATAAAAATTTGAATGCCATTAAATAAAGAGAGCACATATTATAAGAACACTGCTGCGTTATTTGTATCAAAAAAGGACATACTCGGTACACTTTTTGCTGTTTAATGGAAATACTTCAAATGCTTTGTATGTTTGAGGCAAACTGTTAAGGTCGTGGATGACTTTGGGGTTGTGCAAAACAAATACTGAATTGAGAGAATGTTTTTAAGTTTATCTCTTGTTCAGTGTTTCTCCAAATACGATGCAGAAAACCAGGTGTTTCCTGACTTGCATAAGACTGATCCCAAGTTTTCTACTACCTGGCTTGTTAGAGTCTCAGTAGAGCAGTTGAGAAGAATGATACGTGTAGTACGGAGGGGAAAAAATGCTGGCTGAAAGGGAGGTTTGAAATTCAGACTTCTGAAAAGACAGTTGTATGGTGTCTCCAGGTTTCATCTCCACTGATACCTGTTATTGCTTTACTGGTGAGAATACAGAAATCAGGTGGGAATCATAAATGTAAACTTTATTGTCTTTTGTTTAGGACTTGTTGCGGTGGGAGAGAAGGCACAAAAGAGATCTGGACATTACGTTGTGATGAAGGATCTTTCAGGTGAGATTCTCCTTACTTGTCTAAAAAAACCCCAAATCTCACTTAAAATTACTGCTTTGATAGCAGTATTGAAATTTCAAATGCATTTTATCTTTAAGGTAAACATCCAGTTTCTGCATTGATGGAGATCTGTAACAAAAGAAGATGGTCACCACCTGAATTTGTGTTGGTGGATGATAGTGGGCCTGATCATCGCAAACATTTTATCTTTAAGGTGTGCTTGAGTTTCCTTGTTTTCTGTTTGTTTCTCTGTGAAGGGTGATGTAAATTCATGTTTGTATTTGTAAATGTACAAGGCACCTCCAGGGTGGCTGACCAGTGTCTTGCTGCTGAAATTTCAGTGCTGAAATTTCGAAGTCCTGTCTCTGTAAAGGCCAAATCAGATCTCTCAAGTATATTAATCTGTAAATCTGTCAAGAAACACACTACTCCACTTACTAAAATTATTTATGTATGTGGTATCATATTCTTGCTGTTTACTTGCGGGTGTGGTGTTAACTTTACAACTGTACTGTTGTAAAGGTACTGGGAAAGATTTAGTTACTTTTGTCCTTCAGTTATCTTATGATGTGGTCTTTTTTTTCCACGTGATGTCTTGTATCAGCAGTTACTGTTTGGAAATGATTGTGCTTACTGACCAGGTGTGGATTTTGCCTACCCCTAATGAGGAATTACATAGACAATGTGCTTAAATGAGCTCTGTAGCACTGTCTCAAAACAGAATTGAAGAGGCACTTTCTAACACTTTCTTTTTTTCCTCCCCCTCTTTCACAAACAGGTGAGAGTCAATGGAAATGAATATAGGCCTACTTTTGCCAGCCTTAATAAGAAGCATGCTAAAGCCACAGCAGCAACTGCGGCTCTCCAAGCGATGGGACTTGTACCAAAGGAAAGCATGGTTAATACCACCATGTTCAGGAGTGCCTCACACCGCTAGATATTGTTTTTTATATTGACATTATTTCAGATAAATTTACTCTGCACAAAAATGGTATTTGTCCTTTCACGTTGTAAATACATTGGCAATTCCCACGTTGTAAAAACTGTACAGACACCTTCAGGTTTTTCTTTTGTACCATCAAAATGTATTTAAATCATACTTAGTTTTTGGTATGTTTATATTGTTTACATTAGTGATGTAATTATTTCTTAAATGACTAAATCAAACGACAGACTCTGGAGGCATCAGTAATCTAAACCCTTGTTTTAAACTCATGCAATTTCTCTTCAATACGGAATGTTAACACTTTCATACTGTTTTGTACTACGCTGCAGTTTTCCCTGGTCTCGGTAAAGCTACTCCTGCAGTTTTACCAACAGCAGGTAGAAGGTCCTGCAGCTTACCCTAGTCTAGTCGAGGCTGGCGTGTACTGCTGGACAGATACTGGGCCAGTACTGTGACCCTTCTGAGAACGCGTGCGGTGGCAGCCCTGTTGTACAGCGTTAACGCTGCGGCTTCTCTTTGAATTCTGTTTGGGGTCTAACTCAGTGGTGCACTGCGACCGGCCGTACAGCCCATGCTCTAGGACATACGCGATTAGGCAAAAGACTTGCTTTCAAAGGGATGGCAGAAAGTCCAGCAATGGAACTGATGAGACTTGCAATGTAAAGGTGACTCTCCCTGCATGTTCTGAGAAGGGAGATGATGGAGTTGTCTATTCCAAACAAATTAACACACTGCCTGATGTTGATTGTATGAATTTGTGGTTAATGTGAATTTTAAACTCTTTAACAAATCTACAACTGGATTCAGGGGGGAGGGAGGGGATAGAACGATGCTTAAATTGTTGTACCCGACTTGGTCAATAAAGCAGCACAAGTTCATAATCTTAATCACTGGTCAGTAAACAGTAATTAACTTGTATGCCAAAACAACTTTGTGAAGAAATGCACAGTATAAAAGTATGCTTTATGAAGATTATCAACAGCTGTTAGGATTGCTGAATCAGTTCTAGCCATTTCTGGTTGCTTTCAACTATTACCAAATTAACTCCTTGGGCTTACATTTTTCATATGGTACTCTGCCCTCAAGGAGACAGCCTGATCCAGAGTTTTGGCAGTTTGATAAGGGAGAGAGGATGTACAAAGCATTTCCTTCTTTTTTCTTTTTCTTTAAATTTAAGAAGTATTAGTACTTTAGCTATGTGCACTTTGAATTGGAAAGGGCATTGTACATCTCTTGCCAGATTTGTCTGAGTTACAAGCAGATGGCCAGGATTTATGGACTCTAGCAGTTCAGGTGCTTATTTCGGAGTAAGTCTTTTTGAGGTCTTTTTGTATTGCATCTACTCACCAGAACTTTGTCTGGGACAGGAACAAAACGCAGTTTGTACGCAGTAAGGCTGTGCTCAGGCCTGAAGTGAATGACCTTTGCAATGGTAGTAGGAATGTGGAGGTGAAGAATTACTAGTACCTCTTCTTCCACAAAGTAAGGTCACTTTTGTGTATCCTGTCAGCTGTTACGGAACAAGGTGGCTTTCTTTGCCCTAAAGGGACAAGGATCAGTATTTCACGTTGTATACAGCAGGGAAATGGTATTTGGTTCTCTACCACGCTCTTGCGAGAAATAAAGCCCCTTACAAGTCTGTCGAAGCGCTCTAGAAATGCGTAAATTAATCTGAATTTTCATGGACGTAGTTGTCTTCAATTAAACTTTTTTCCTTTTGGCTTCTCACCTTCAGTCTCTGACTAAGTATGTGAAGATCTCCTTGCCTCATTTGCTGAACTATTTGGAAGGTGTATATAAAAACCAAAAGTAAATATGATGGTACAGCAATGGAAAGATCTACTCTGGGAGAACTGGGTGTTGTATCTGTCTTAGCTGAAGTCTGGCTTTTTGATGTATGACTTAAAAGTGATTAACTCGGGTTGTGGGTGCAGCTCCTAACCAGGCTTTGGTTTAAATGTCTGGTTTGATAGAGCTAAAGCCTCAGAGATGTTGATCGTTCTGTCTAGTCTCTGGTGTCCATGTAAGCACTGGTTTCACAGCTGTACAGTATCAAATCTGGAAACATACAATCTCTTGTTTTGTTGGGTTTTTTTGCTCTATATTCCCCATGTATAATGTAAAGATACATGTTATCTCACAGCAGCAAGGAGCAGATAAATTCAGTCCCACTGAAGACTCCATTTAAAAAATAGCTATTTGGGCAAGTTCTGGATTTCATGCCTTAAAAGATGTGGTACTGTATGTGGATTTAACCTTTGGTCTTAAGGAAGACTTATAAAAAAAATTTAATTAAGGTCTATAATGCCCTAATTATGATACTTCTTGATTTTGAGGTTTCTGTTTTAGTTTCATTCCTTGTTGTTTAGAATTATACATGAATCTAAAGCTAGTGCAGCCATGTGCTTCTGTTAAATTTGTAAAGTTGAATTGGTTTGAGTGTCCTTTGCATGCAGGAATAGATAAGTAGTTATACATTAAAAGAACAACTAGGAAACATGCTCTTGGAACCTGGTTATTTATGCAGCACTTTTTAGCTGTCTTAAAGGTGAATAGTCTGTGACTCTTGCTGGTGGAAGACATGATCTGTTGGGCCATTGGATTTCCTTTTGCTGCAGAATTATTTTCCTAGAAGTAACCTTGCTGAAAGTACTTCTGACTTCTCTGTCATGCGAGGGAGGAGCGTTTTGAAACAGGTGCCCAAGAACTTGTAGCCAGCTTCCACCAGAACAATGTCTGGGCAGTCTTCTAATTTGTAGTTTAAAATAGGACTGGAGGAGGAAAAAGGTGAAGTTCCTATGCCTTGGAAAATTCAAAATTGCCTCTTAAAAGTGCAAAAACTATGTGAAGTCTTAACTGCTTCAGCCTCAAGCTCTCCCAAACAAATCACAGTTGTGATGAAAATTCACCCATTTGAACAGATTAAATAAATAAATCTTACTGCTCTACAAGTGTCTGGAATAGTGGCAGTATTTACCAAAAATACCCTTAGGTGGAAAAGCAGCAGACTGGGTAGTGTAATGCTGTAGTTTTTACAGGGAAAGTTTGTTGGAGCCAAGTATGCTTCAAGAACAGTGCTGAATCCCAGAGCTGAAAGCAACTGGAATACACTTCTGAAATTGCAGGCAAAGCTATGACAAACCAACAGTTTACAGTACAAGGAGGAGCTACAGCTCAGGTAGTGATGCAGTGTGTGATAAGGAATTTGGTGGTAAACTTTTGAAATTGCTCAGTTCTACACTAAAAGAATGCAATTCAATTTTTCTAAATGACTGCAAGCTATTAATTGGTGTCTCTCCAAAACTCTTAATGTGATAGATGTGAAAACAGAAACTGGAACTGAAATTAATAGTAATTATTTTATTTCCTAGAAACAGGCTTAAGTCCACATACCAGAATGGTTATTGTCTTGATTGAAATTGCTTTCCCATAGAGGCTGCTTTTTCCTATTCCTTTCAGTAACTTGTTCCACGTACTAACACACTGCCAGTAGGCCTGTTCCTTGAGCACATGCTCAGGAGGTGCTGCCTGTTTCAGAAGTGGGGCTGTGGGCTCAGGCCATGAGCAGCTTTCAGAAGGGCCCACCCCTGTGACAGCTGTACACCAGAACGTGGTCACTGTGAGAACTGCCACTGATGATCTATAGCCTTGGGCCAAGGGTTAGTTCAAATCAGACTGCAGAGCCCAGCAGCAGAGGCTGTGTATCTGGCAGACAAGCCAGATGAAAAAAGGCATTGAGTTAACTTACTCTGAAAAAATGCCTGGAAATGAAAGTGTAGTTAGCACACCAGCCACTTCAGAAACCCAGTCTTCTGATATTCCCCATGATGTCATTAGCACTGGATTTTCACTCTTGCTGTCTGGTACTAATCAAACGAGAAAAGTTCAGTAATTTGCTTCTAGATTAGTTAGGGAAAAGTGTAAAAATTAATCAAGTCAGATTGTACTACCTTGAACTCCACCAGAAACACAGTATTCGACATTATTAAAGTATTTAGTATTCTAAGGTGCCTTTTTCCATCATAAGAGAGGGACTTTCCCTTTATCTAGGTTTTCCACATGTTGTCTTGCTCAGTGTACCACTAGGCTGACAGTGTCAGGGTAGTTACTGTAAGGTAACAAATGTAAACAAAGTATCCCAGTGTAATTGTATACATGCTGTATTCTTGGGGTAGGATACTTCAAGTCATGTCAATACAAAGTAACTGGAGGGCAGAGGAAGCTTTCATCATGCCTCAATCTTCAGTAACTTGTTTACATGCCCACATAATTAAGTGTACAGGTTCTTTCCTCGAGTAATACCTGTCACAGACAGATTCTGAGGTAGTGAGCAGAAGGGCGCTGTGCTATAGATGAGGGTGGCTGACCACGTGGCGTGAGCGCAGCTTCGTTTTCTGTGCGTATGTGAATCAGTGATCTTGCTGGAGTGCACAAGCACGACTGCATTCTACATACACTGTTCTTCAGATTTAGTCTTCTCTGCTGTAGGAATCTGATCACCTGACAGCAGTATAAAAAGTGGCACACATACCTCCAAAAATCACAGCTTTGGCTACCTGAAGTGGAACAGACTGCATTAAACTTGTTAACAGATGCTACCATTGCTCTGAACATACAGAGTCAGATCAGCAGCCCCTCGCTGCCTCTCGCTTTCTGTGTCTCTGATAAAGTGGCACAACTATGTTATTGCTTGAACTTGTTCTGATTCAGGTTAGAGTTTGTACAAATTGCTTCTTAAAAGCCTAGCTCATTCTAACATGAGTGGGTATGCGAATACTGACAGCTATGCCAAGCAATTCTGAGGAATCCTAACCTTTTAACCTGGTTCAGCTGCAGCCAGAACTCTGTGCTGGTGGCCATCTGACTTTTGTCTGGTCTTCGCAGAGTTCCGAGCAGGCCATACCAAGATAGAAGCCTGACAGCTCCGGCAAGGTGCTGTAGGCAGTCTTGGAAGGGGTTTTGCCAAGAATTCCACCCATCCAAAATGATGACAAGTTACCACAGAGAGCAGTAGCAGAAAATCTGTACTTCAGAATAGAACCTGCATGTGCATGGAGAATACACACCTCCCAGATGCAATTCAGACCGATAAAATAATACTGTTTTATCAAGTTTTATTTTAAAAACGCT
Organism: Podargus strigoides; assembly: GCA_028020825.1. Taxonomy (NCBI): domain Eukaryota; kingdom Metazoa; phylum Chordata; class Aves; order Caprimulgiformes; family Podargidae; genus Podargus; species Podargus strigoides. The sequence continues at coordinate 3,067,364 of CM051643.1, forward strand.
TTCTAAAATACAAAAGGAGATGTCATGGCCTCTTCCTTAATTTCCTTCAAAAGTCCTCTGAAGTGTTTTATGACGGGTGACATGCAATAGTTCTTGTCTGTGATGTTCAACTAGACTGTATCCCTCCCAGTACTGCATAGGTACTGCCCATGTAGCCCTGAAGTACAGCAACTGCACACTAGAGAACTAAATGGAACTAGCATACCTAGGACTTCCAGGTGTAAGCATAATCCTTCATTTCCAGAAATCGGATGGAAGATTTTCCCAATGTTGGACACTGAGTCAGTTGATCCAAAGTCTTAGGATGCAGTCCACACGCAGGAAGATCTTTGTGTATGGTTTCCTGTGGAAATTCACATGAAAAAGAGAGACATGGAATAGGTATTTTTGTTTTAAATACCTATAGTTTTTAATGTTCATTTGTGTACCTCTGGGTAACTCCTGAAAATTGGTTTTCCACTTTATTCCATTTCTGAGGGAATGACAAGCCACAAGGACTGCCAGGTGGTGATCACAAGTGATTGGGTGTATTAAGGGAAAGTTTTGTTTCACTCAGTGTCCTATGGTATGTAATAAAGATACTATACCTAACAGGAGAGACTGTCTCTGCTAGCTTCCTTACCTTATTTAAGGCAGGGCTTGCATTGTCAAGATTAGTGTTAAACACAGCGGTTGGCTCATGTGTGTATAATATAGCAGAGAACGCTCCCCTCTGTGCAGATTTGAGCAGCATGGTCAGTGAATGCAGGGAATGAGGCATGGCAGGGCCTACAATCTCCAGACTGAATATATCCTCGTACGCCAACTGAACCCTGGCTTTGGTGTTCATATTTCGAGCCTGAAGACAAGAGCACATAGGGTTAGTTTTTGACATACCAAATCAAGTCCCAATTTTCATTGGCTTTAATACTGCAGTGCCAGAGTTTCAAAATACTTTTCAATATTGTCAACTCACTGTTCAATACATGAGTATTACAATGGTTTTTGTAAAGACAACTACAATGTACCAACTATGATATAGAGGAGGAACAGCAGGAACGCTATTAAGAAAGTTAACTGCAGAATAACAGTGGAAGAGGGCTGTAGAACCTGTATTAATAGCATATCCTTCAGTATCCACCACCTCTTTACAGTGAGGGTAAGCCATGGTTCAGAGGCTCCCTCATTGCAAACAGCTGTGATAGCATGAGATCCCGTAAGATCTCAGGAGAATTTTTTAAGAACTATTTTAGTATCTGGGACACCTGCTTAACCTCTTATGTATCATGATGTGAAGAGTGGTAATAGTGGGATTTCAGTTCAGCAGCATCGATCTTTGTAGATAGAGATGATATAGGAGGCAGCCTGTATTGCAGTCAAAATGCTAAACAACTCAGGCTATAGCAACAAAAATTGCTCTGCTGTACCTGAGGGAGACTATACAAAGACAGTATCTAATTTACTGAGTGAAGAAACAACTTACTTTTTTAAGAAAACAGAGATAGATGTGTTACTTACTTTGAGTGTTTGCATTGTTCCGCCTCGGAAAGCAACAGGGGACAACAAAGTTGGCGGAAGCCCCGCTTGCGGACCTGCAACAGCCACTAGGCTCTTGCAGTTTATCAAGAAGTTCAGCAAGGTGAATGTGTTTGTTCCCTTCACTAATGCAAGGGATTCAGGTTTGTGATCCATCTGCACCTCATGCTTCTCCTTACGGCTGTATTGACTGGAGTCAAAGGAAAACCATGAGGAAGTGAAAAGCATCAGCGCAGTCTCTTAAAATGCAGTAATGTGAGGATTAATATTTAGAAATAAATTCTCAAAAGTTTTTCTAAAACTTAATTCTATACCACAAAAAGGTAACATCTGCAGGGTTTTCCAGTGTCATACATCCTGATGTGCAAAGAAAGGATACAGTTTAATAGAAATAGCATCTGGTTTCTTAACCTTGTCTTGGACTCCCATCTCCTCAAGCCAAGAGAAACTTCCATCATCATCATCATCATCACTTGGAGCTGGTTCCCTGGGAAACACAGAAGAGGTGTTAAAAGGACAGTATGTCATATGAAGGTTTTCCCAAATGAAATGTGCAGGAGTCTGTAGATGCCCTTGAATTCTAGCATTGCAGAAGACTTATTACATACTCTCCATTTTCCAAGCTGTTTTCCACTTCGAGGCTGTTAGCAACTTCTGTTTCCAAATTCACTTCAGAGGTTTTCTGTTTTCTGGTTCTACTTTCTTCCACCAAAGGTAAAGAAAACTCTATGCCTTGAACAGAGGAGGAAAGCAAGCAATGAATGGCTTTGTATCACAGCTAATACACAAATCCTAGTTCGACTGGTTTCACTCTACCTTCATTTCTCATGGCTTCCCTTAAACCTCTAGTTGTGGGAGAAATTACAGCTGTGATAATGTCACTTCCTGCAAGACCAGCCGCACGGAACAGGACAGTAAACTGGTAGGTACATACATAGAAGTAGGGACACAGTTTGGCTTTGAGCAGATTGTACAGAGAAGTAAAGCTGACAGACCTGCAAATTAGAATAAAACAGTTTTGTAATTAACCAAAGTTAATTCTTCGTTATTGACACATCAGACTGGATATGGCTGGGTGGCACTGATGCGTACACTGTACAGTTTTGAGCATACTGAATTTCAGTCAGATTTTCAGACGTGCTCAACGTCTAGGAAGCTGCATTCCTCTGAAATGCAGCCTGTCTCTGAGTGCTATATGTGCTTCCAGCATACTTGCTTTCTAGCACGTGGGTTTGCATGAAGCATCAAAAGCAACCTGCTAACAGGATTTAGAGAATTGTATCCAAATCAAAAACTAGGATTGGAGAGGGGCATTTGACACAAGAAGGCAGCTTTAGTCTTAAAATTTATTTCTTTACCCTGGTCCTCAAAATAACAAGTGCTCTATACCTTGGGGGAAAAAAAAAAATCAAAAAGCTTTCTCATAAAAATAAGAACTTGTGCATTAATTAAAAACCCATTGTCTTAATCGTACTAAATACATCAATTATTTGGTTCCACTTACCAGTCGCTCATTAGCACTTGTTGCAAGGCTTCATCCTGTGACCAAGGACTACCCTTTCCAGCTATTTTTCTATCTGCTCCAATCCGAGGGAACAGCTGCAGCCATGGCAGTGAAGGGTGAAGCCAGTAAACGAGGCTTTGCTGAAAGGCACAACGCAGTTCTACGGACAGTTTTGGTTCCTAGATGACAAAAAGTATTTTATGAGGACAGTAATGCTTTACTTAAGGCAGCAATGCAAGCAATGGGTTAAAAAATACTACACTAAGTGGTAAAAAAAATCACAGACTTGTCAATAACCCAGTGTGAATATGGATGGCCAGTAACTGGCAACTACTCCATGGTTAAAGTTAAATGACCGCTCACTTAGCACTATTTGCCACTGAGGGTACAAGCCATGGATGGATTTAGGTTAATAGTCTAAATGAGCTTTATTCTTAATGCAAGTAAGACCAAAACCAAAACACAAGTCTTCACTGCCAGCATGTTTAAGGAAAGGTACATTGTCCTTTCTAAAGCTGGAGCTTTGAGCTACCCTCTGAAGTATTACCTGGATGCTCTGTGGCAAGTTTGTTTCTGTAGCTCTACAATGCTGGACAAATCCTTGCGCTTCCTCTTGTGCTTTTAAATGTTCTGCCCAGGTAAAAGGTTGGGAAGACATAAATAGAAGTCGCGTTTTAATACTCCAGTCTGCAGGAAATTCGTGTCTCGGTGAGGAGGGAACTTTGGGTACATCGATAGGTAAATGAAGGTCCTTACAAAACACAAATAGAATCACAGAATGTTAGGGATTGGAAGGGACCTCAAAAGATCATCTAGTCCAATCCCCCTGCATCAGTTAACCCACCGAAAATTAAAAAAAACCCAAGTATGTAGCTACCTATTTACATTTTAGCATGGTTAGGTCTCCTCCCATGTTGACATAATAGAGCTTTCCTGGCAAGCAGGCCAGACACTGGACTATGGCTACTCCATGTAACATCTTGAGTTTAATAGCCTACGGAAAGACAACTTAAACCTGTCGTCTCCTTCATGTTGTCACCCAATTCACTGCAACAGCAAAAATGCCTAGCTCGTTTTGATCCTAAGGAAATATTTGCAATAAGTTAAGAACATACTTTAAAAAAAGCTTTTGCAGACAGATTTTCTAGGTTCCAAGTTAGACCCAGTTTGACTGTCCATAGGTTAACCAAAGTCACAGTCTATAGTCAACTGATTATTACAGTCAGTAACAGATTCTAATACAGCATTATACTGCTTATAAAAAAGCAGAAGAGGGTTTTCATTCACAGGAATCTTTCCAGAAGTCATACAGTAGGAATAGATAAAAGGATAAATGATTCAAAAAAAAATAGAAAAAGGAAACTTAGCCTGAAGTTTATGAAGACGAGAATTTCCATGCCAAAACAATTTTTTCATTTCATCCTCTTTCAGTGATTGTAATGTCAGGCACTTCCTAGAGGACGCAAAAAAACCCACTGGGGAGTTCTAGGACTGTTTGTCAAACTCTTTGAGGAGTTATTTTTCTATTCTGCTAAGTTAGTTGGAGCTTAAGTTTCTGAACCTGTAACAACATTAGACACTGTCTGCTTGCGACTCTCTTTCAGGGACTGGTTTTCAGGTATTCTCTTTCCTGTGTGCCTGGTAATGTTGTTCCCTTTCTGTAGCTGACTAAAAGACTGCAGGTGATATATCACTTGGAAGAACACCCTTATCTCAACAAAATATAAAACTAAGAAACACAGGAATTAGAGTGAACACAGTAATAAAACTGGAAGAAGACAACAACCTCTGTCACCTAGAACGACAACAGTAGTGATGTCAGGTAGAAGGCTGGCTTGTAAGACAGTCACTGTAACAGGCAAGGCAATTTAAGAAATTTTCTTGAATGCTGACGTGAATTTATACAGAGGTGGACTATTATACAGAGGGGAGCTATCAAATATTAAGTTAAACATTTTCAGCTTTTTTTGCAAACTGCTAAAAACGTTTCAGAAGCAGTAGGTGCCATTTCTTACATGGGTCAGGGCGAGGACATCGGCTTTTTCAGAGGGCTCTGCTCTCCTGGCGGGCTTATTGTCACAAACAGGCTCTAAAAGCTGAAGAAAAAAGGAGCGTAAGATGCAGCACAAAATAAGAACCAGGCTGATAAATAAAAAAACCGTCCCTTGCAGTGACATTTCGAGCGTGATACCAAGCACACCCATGCTGCAAGCAGCGCAGTGCCACAGCTCGGTTCCACCCTACGCACAACCAGGGCAGCCCAGGCCCGCGCTGGCTCTCTGCGGGGAAGCGGGCCCCGGGCCGGGGCTGCCCGCCGGGCCCTCCCCGGTTCTCCCCTCGCCTCTCCGGTCCCACCTCGTCACGGGGGAGAGGAACCCCGGCCCTACCTGCCAGAAGGGTGCTGCCGAAGGGGACCCGCTCGCCGGTGGTGGTGGCGGCCGCCAGGCCCGCTCCCGCGGCTGGGTGGTGCCGGCCGCCCGCGGCGCGTTGTCCAGGCTGGAGAAGGGGTTGCGGCGGGCGGGCGCTGAGGGGGCTCGCACGGCCGTGCCGCAGGGCGGGCTCGGGGTGGCGGCGGGCTCGCTCCTCCGCAGCCGCTTGCGCTTCAGCCGCAGCATGGCCGGCGGCTTCTTGAAGCCGGGCGAGTAGCCGGGCACAGCGGAGGCAGCCATGGCCGAGCGGCGCGGAACGCAGCGCAGCTGCCGGGCGGGAGCCGCTGTTCCGGCTTGGCGCGAAAAAAGGCGAGCTCCGCCCCGGGGCGGTCTGAGGTAACGCGGCCGCCGCCATTTCCTCCGGCTCCCGGAGGGTCGGGGTTCCCGGAACAGGGGGCTCCGTGTGGCTCGGCCAGCTCCTCCCGCCAGTCCCGGGGACCACGGCCGCTTTGGCTAGTAAATAAAAACAGCGTTACTGCTAAAATGCACAAGTGCATTTCTGACCTCGTTCTGAAACCTGCATGAACGGATTTCTCCAGTCTGGGATCGAGGAAATCACTACCTCGGATCACAGAATGGGTGGGAAGGGATCTTTAAGACCATCTAGTTCCAACCCCCCTGCCATGGCAGGGACACCTCCCCCCAGACCAGGTTGCTCCAAGCCCCATCCAACCTGGCCTGGGACACTGCCAGGGAAGGGGCAGCCACAGCTTCTCTCGGCAACCTGGGCCAGTGTCTCACCACCCTCACAGGCAAGAATTTCTGCTGCACCAGGACAAAAATCACCTATGAAGATCCTATAACATGGTTACAGTTTTGCGAAATGTGAGATTAAACAACCCACTGTGCACATTTGGGGTAGAAAATTAGTTTTGATTGTGATTTGTGGCACTGTCCAGGGTCCACAGTGAAGCGTTTTGCTTCAGACAGTGTTGCAGAAAGGCACCCATCCCCTCACCATCAAAAAATGGGCAGTAGTTTTCAGCCCATGAAAGGCAGATGATCCTTTCCAAAACACATCTCTGAAGGCTATTAAATAAAACAATAATGTATTATAAAACTAATCCAGGCGCAAAGCTGGTTTTGAAGACGTGGCTGCCCTTAATGGCAATCTACGCGCCATCCACACACCATCCAGCTACGTGGGGCTCAGCTCACCAGAGAAGCACCCTTGGCAAAACCTGGGCAGGAGCCGTACCTGGCACTGCTCCTGGCATGCCTCTCATGGTTATCAGCACTACAGACCATGGGCAGCCTTCAGGGGCTGTCAGATCAGCGCACAGGTAGCAGCGAGGCACGTGCTACTTTCTTGTCAAAGCTACGAAGGAACAGGCAGGCACCTGGCAGCCTTTCCTGCAAGAGAGGAGGCAATTGCTTAGGGAGCCTCATGAACCCTCTTGCTCAAACACATGTAAATCTAACCCTAGTTTTGTTAAAGAGCATTAGAAAGTGTTGAGACATCTCAGCCAACTAAATGCACCAAGAGGCAGCTCAACACCCAAAATATAGAGAGACATTTGCTTCATCACCTGAGCCAGCTGAGAGACTAGCCTCAGTCTGTTGTATGTGGGGTTCAAAAGGCATTTAATTATGTAGTTAGGAGCAACATATCTACTGACAAAAGATTAGTAAAGTAAAAACTATACTACAGAAATCTTTCTTCTGCAGTTCTGTCAGTGGTTGATTCTGTTTTATTAAACATTAAACCTTATTTTTTAACACTTATTTTGTTTCCTCTGATCTACTTTATTTTGCAACATTTAAGCTAAAATGAACAATAGCTGGAAAAAGTAAGCAGTTGCGTACAAAACTTCAGAATAAATGTCAAACTAACAGAGGATTCACATGCTTCAGACGTGTGTGTACACACGTGCATAAAAGCCTAGATTTGCTGATAGTTCATGGTAACGGAGGATGCTGGATAAACAGATTTGAGCTGTGCTAGGCACAGGACTGTGGGTTAAAAGATGGGAAGTGAAAGTGCACAGCACAGGAAGGTCTTACTGGAAAGATATCAAAGATAACATTACAGTAACACAATACATAAAGTACCTCTAACATCTGAATGACATAATTGGCTTATAAACTCCAGATTTTCTAGGCTGCTAACTTCTTGCTAAAACAGAGAAAATCAGCTGCATGGGGGGGGGACACCTCTTACTGTCAGTGCCATATCCTTCCCCTCTAGCAACCTTGCCAGTTCTTAGGGTTTTGCTTGTCTTTCAATTAAATAACAATTTTAAATGTGAATTAAAGTCTTAACTGTACCACAGAGAGTGCTCAGTCTCGATGCAGTCAAAAGGAAAAGACAATATAAAGGGGGCTACTGGGGGCTGGAGAAGGGAGGACTAATGAAAACCACCAGATTTATTCTTTTTTCCCCCCTTTAATTTCTTACGGTTGAAAAACAATGGCAAGTGAGTATGCCTGTAGATGCTACTGACATTTGTAATTGGGGCAGCGCAGACAAGTCTTGTGCATCAAGACCACCTCTTCAGAAGCTGCTGATGGGAACATTCTGCTCAACTGGATCAAAAAACCCCCCGAAGTCACAGGAGCTTCTCAGACCATTTGTGCTGAGGTACAAAAGATCTTCAAATTCTAGTTACAGAATTATTTCAAAGTGTACACTAATTTACTTCTCAAATACATTACGTTTCTTTATCTTCCACAGGCTTAGAAATCAAGAAGTTGTGTGTCAGAACTGAATGACTTGTCTTTTTCTTGCTTGATTCTTCTGAACTATTTCCATAGAAACTTTGGCTTCATACAATGGGATTGGTTCATCCAGCTGAGGCCTAAAAAGGAACAGTATGTCAGAAATGTCTGGTGAGCATGCTCAGATCAACAGAAATACTGCAGGACAACTGTTACAGACTTTACTTTCACTATGTAAACTTTACTCCTTAAACAAAATAAAAGTTTTATAGCAAAGCTTGGGTTGACAGAAGACGGGAAGAGCTCTAAAGCAAACAGGAAAGAGAAGTTAATTAAAATAGATCCGTCTTACAGGGGTAAAAAAAAGATGGTGGTGAGGCTTCTGCTCAACAACGATACTGTTATCCTGCATTAAGAGAAAGGATCTTCCATTCCCACCTCATTAAGTGAGCCTTCATATTGAGTGAAGCTGTCACTCTTCTCAGAGGAGTATAAGATGGATCTAACATCTTTTTACAGCCAACATCATTTCTCAATTTGACACACTGCTGAGCAGCCAGATATATGCTCTTCCTCCACCAAGAAAAGAATGTGCTATCTCTGTTAAATTTTGACATACACCATAATAATGGGGTTTACCAAGTTTCCTTGTGCTTAGCCTGCTGTATTACAAAGAGAAATAGACCATAAACTGCTCCATGTAAGCTCTGTGAGACATCTTTTCCTAAGCAGCCCAATATAAATTTGTAGTACAGTGCTGGCATTAAAAAAAAAAAATATATCCCACCTCTCACCTGAAAATATTACTTGATAATTTCTCCATTATATCTTCTAAGATGGGTATCTAAGAGGACTGTCAAGGTAACAACATATCTACAGATAAATCTCTCTATAATCATGTTTGCTGGAAAAAGCCTTGTATTCATATAAAACCAGCAGGATCAAGGCAAAATGAAAATTAACCTTAATTCCAATATTTAGATTCAATTTATGCATCAGAAACCTCCTTTCCTGAAATAGTATGCAGAAATGAAATATGGAAAATAGAATTTTGAAAAATAAAGCAAAAGAATTAAGATTGACAAATACAGCCCGCACTAGTACAACATCAATCAATCAGGATGACAATTACATTTTTTGTGCAGAATGTAGGTGACAGACTTTGGTACCAGTTAACTATCCCTACTATTCATACAGACATCTGAGGTAAAAATCAAAATAAAGTTGGGAACATAGCAGAGTTGGTAAATTCTTGGGCACCACTGTGTATCTATAAGGGATCTTTGAGTTAATGACTAACATTCACGACAATGCAACAGATGAGGCTGTATTTAGTCTTCATATGAAATTCAAAAAAATAATGTTCCTTCCTTCATTTTAGGGAATTTAGCTCAAGCAAGCCATTTCAAAAAGCAATCACCTTCCAATTTCTTCAGATGACATTAATGCCATATGCTCAAGAATTTCACAAGGTATACACATAAAAAAAACCAACAGATTTTTTCTTTCAACTTGTAAAGCCTGTTGTGATAAAACATGCTGCTGTTATTAAAGATACCCCAGGAGATGACAGAAGAAATCTTACTGTTTATTCAGCTTACTTTTTCTATGTGGATAACTTCTCAGTAAGCATTCAACAAAAATACCAAACTGTAAGACGATTCACGATAACCTGCATCCCGTAAATATTTCCTTGCCTGACCTTGCCTAATCTACTTTGCAGTTTAGTGGAGGAGGGGAGGGCTGCCTTGCAGTATAATTAGTCGTTTCACAAATATAATGACTTAATCCTCACCTGCCTCTGCCATTCTGCTAAACTCCAAAAGTGATTCAGCAGATCTCATAATCTGCAGTGCAGTACAGAACAGGGAGGGTCCTTAAAGCCATGAACGGACAAACCTTCCATTACGTGAAGCGATCTACTAGAAACTGTCATGCTAGTAGATAGCTCAGAGCCCAGCCGCTTAAGAGCACATGTAGGAAATGCAAATGAAGGAGGCATTCCTCTTCCCACACCCACATCTTTGCTCAATAAATGTTACGTACATAACATTGCAAATCAGGAAAAGGTTATGAAGCCAAAATATTTTAAATTTACAGTTAAACTGATTGCATTGTTTTACAGATGATGCATCTACTGCCCAAAAGAATAAAAAAAAAAATTCAGAAATGCCATATGTATGACAAAAGCTTACAGAATCAAATCTTCCACTAATTGGTTCAATCTTGAACCAAAATATTGCATGTTCTCCAGAACATGTTTTATATTTCAGCACTGCTTTTAATGAAGCATGTAGACATATTTAGAAGGAATGCAGAGACTGGCTTAAAACATGAGTGTATGTTATATTTTAGTTACACTGCATACTTAGCTATGCTGACCTTTAAGCCTATAGTTACATAACTGAATATAAGTGAATGTATTAGTTTGCCTCTCAGTTATATTTCCATCCACACTTATTAGCAGTCGGTATTAAAAATGACCATCAAAAGGATATAGAGATACTTCCCTTGCTGTATATTGGACAAATTCCATATCTCATCATTCAGAAAGGAGACTGTAGCTCCTTTAAGAAACAAGGAATGGCTATCTGGAGGATCCAGCTTAAACGAAATGAAGAAAAATGTTATTTAGTTATATTTTCCTATGAACAAAATAAAGGTTAAATGGTTATTTTATATTGATTGTTAAAAAACCAACCCAACCCAAAAATCCACTCCTTTCCCACTCTCAGAACTTAGCAAACTTGTAATATTTGCAGCTTTGAATGATACTTTTCTGTCTTGTCAAACAGATTAATATCCTGAGCCAAACAAAATAGGTCCTTTAAAATTTGTCAGTATAGCCAAGCTACTAACAACTCACTATCGTCTTTGAGAAGGCAGCTCCAAAATTTTCCCAAAGGAAAATAAAAACATTTATTATTCATGCTGTACGCTTCCCATTTTCTGGATGTGAAAGTTTTCTTAAGTGAAAACTGATGATATTTAACAGTGGGGAACCATTCAGCCATGGCAGAAGCTCACAGATACATCCATATACATATACTCCGTGGTACAAACTAACTTACTGACACGGTATCTTTACCTGAAGATTTTTTTCTGTTGTTATCCAGTGTCCCCCAACACCAAGAAGAGTAATGATATCATGCTTATGAGGCAGCAACTGTGATTTTGAAGTCGATTCATCCTCAGCACTATATAATTTCACTGGGGGTGGGGGTTGCAGCAGAGAAGAGAACAAATTTGAGCTCAGAACACAAGTCAGTTCAGAATGAAATGTCCATCTCTTCCTGTACAGAAAACCATGTATCGTGGGATTCTTTACAGTCCTATGTCTTCAGATACAAATGAGTTGCAATATATCCATATGAATACACACAATGAAAGATGGCTGCCTGGAACAGCACTACAATTAAATTATGCTGTTAGTCACATGAGAATATCTAAGAAAGCAGAAGAGTTAGGAAAATAAGTGTATATTTCTTTCAACATGTTTTAGTGGAACTCTAAGAAGTTCTTCAATTATTTCAGCTAAAAATAGTATAACTTCAGAGTTTTCAACTATCACGATGGTTTTAGAATACAGGCTGACAGTCCTGGTGATTGAGGTGTAATTTTTGTATTAAAATAAGGTAGCATAAGCAATGATGTCACAGCTCAAGTCTTTAAATGCATTTTTTTCTTTTCAGTTTTAAAGAGAAGAAAGTTTCAGACAAATTTAGCAGATTACTAACAGTATTAGATGCTTCCACTAGAGGGTGACATGAGGAGATCTTAAAGAGCTCTTGTTTAAGGAGATCTACTGAGTAAAGGTACATACATAAAATTGCATAGGAACAAGCAACTAAATGTAATTGAGGTGATGCAGCCTCCACCTATATTATTTGGAAATAATAATAATAAAGAAAACCACTAATGGTGCTCTGAGGACCAGATTTTCATCAGTTACATACCTCCAGCATCTAGAACAATATCTACTCCCAGGCCACCTGTTTCTTCCAAGCAGCTTTCTGCCACATCTATCTTTCCATTTGACACATCTATCACTCGAGCTAGAAAAAGCAGTACAATTGGTCAATTACAATAAAAATTGTGGAGTTCAGAATCAGAGCAGAATAGTAAATTCCTAGTTTCTGAAAATATTACAAGTAAGTTTGCAGCCAAGTAAAAAAACTAGCCAATAGTTTTTTCATTTTCCAATACAGTGCAAGATCAACACCAAAAATACACATTAACTTAATGCAGATGTAAAACTCACAAGTCTGCTTAGGCCAAAAAGGCTGAAGTAGTCTACTATAAGAACTGGGAATCCTTCTGTAAGTTCATTCTTTGCTATTCTTCTTTTCCAAAAGCGCCTTCAAAAATATCAAGCTCTGGAGTGACTAGCCATGGTACTGAAGCAAAAGAGAGTGGCCTAAAGATAAGGAGGCACCTTATTTCACATCTCCCAACTTTCAAATTACCTACCAAAGAACCATAGCAGTAATGCTTTGGGAGAGATTTCCAAGCATAGCTTTCTTCCCTTACTCTGTGTAAAACCCACCACTGCCTGCCAGTCCCTTGCAGAGCCCTTCTCTTGCTTCCACATCATAGTGAGAAAAAAAAACCCTATTCTCCCTGGCATGGAGGCCTGTTTTCCAGTGCAAGTCAGAAGTAAACATGTAAAAAAGCAATAAATTCAGTCACTTATGAGGCACTGGCTTGACTTTTCTTATGATTCCAGCAAGACACTTAATCTTATTATATTCATCTTTTCTTTAAAATAACGCTTAGTAACATCATTACTTATCTCACAGCATGGATAAACTTACTAATAAATTACTGCATGATGTTTTTAATCTTTAAATGGCTCTCTGAATCATTAAATAAATATTTAGATGGAAGTATTTACATCTCCTCTTGAAATATTTCTGAACTAAAAGTCCCTAATACATTTTCATCTAATATATCTGTGATACCATATTTACAGAGGGTTATAAAGAAAAACCACAGCAACAGAAATAACTAGGGCAGAGAAGCAGCAGCTAAGGTTTTTAGTTTTGTTTCATAATCATGAGACAGAACAAACATTTAAGAAACTAAACAGGCAAAAGACTTATCAGCAAAACGGTAACTGAACTAATGTCAAATAAGTTTGGAGGCACATTTCCAAGCATCATGGATTAAACTCAAATTTGCAACGTGTACTTACCCACTAAAGGCTGCCGTATACCTTCTTGAATTTAATCACAGGGAGTGGGAAGGAAGGAGGGAAGACAAATCACAAGAAACTGGTCATTACGAGGAATATTAACAAACACTCAGTTAACGCTTTGGGGTTTGGTGTGTTTTGGTTTTGTTTGTTTGTCCCCCCCTTTCAATCAAATAATAAGATGCATTCAGATTTTTAGGTCAATCACTCAATTTTTTCACTGGAGTCAAATTATCTGGCTAAAGAGAACACACATGCTCACAATTTAATAAAGATACCACAGTAATGTAATAATGATAGACAATTTCCCTGCACGCAAATAAAACCCCATAATATCATTTTCTTACTAATTTCCTCAGTCAAGAAGTGAAAAGTTTTTTCTTAACATGGCTATTTGATGTGGTATAAAGTTTCTCCAAACAGTTTCACTTTTTGAGAATAATTCTGATTTAATAGACTCGAAGCCCGACTATCAAAAAGAAAGGCAATAGTTTAATCGGTTTGACTGTTTTTTGATTTCTGTTTAGCAAAAATGTCCAGTTTTGTGTTACTTAATAAAATAGTTCAAACAGTACTCATCAAAATCCCATTCAACCTCCTTCCTAGCAAAATGCTGTAACAATTTCTCCCCACTCTGAAAAAGGCTGAGCAACGAGTTATAATTTTCTATAATCCTTTGTCATTTATACAAAATTTCTCACAAAATATTTGTAAATTAATTCAGTTTCTTCTTCTCTGACTTGCACAACTTCTAAAGTAACATTATTCTGACTGGCTAAAAGGTTTCAGTTTGTCTCTTCTTTCAATGTTGGTGAGAAGTAGAAATACCAATATTTCCACAACTTCCTACCAGCGTTTACTCTCACCTAATAAGTTCAGCTAGAGAGTTTAAAAGCTATCACACAAAAGATCTGCTGCTTGGTTTATTGAATATGCTCAAGACAGCCATGAAATCACCAATGAGTTCTTACCAGAAACATATCTACTGAAACCTCAATACTGGTTTTAAAGAAAAAAAAAACAAACACCAAAAACCAACAACAAACCAAACCAAAAAACAGGGGCAACCAAGGGAACAGAAGAAACGTGTGTGTGTATATGTTTTTTTTTTTCCTTCTGTTCTCTAACAGAAACTCATCACATTAGTAATGTACTACCCTGTCTCTAGTCTGAAACATGCATTAAAATTTCAAAATTTGTTGTAATCCTGTCCTTCATACTATTATTGTATTTACTCCAGAGATCACTGAAGACGTGCAAAGACCCCATCCTGTTGGTCTAAATATGAATCCTTAAACGTTAACAGGAACTTCTACTTCAGGCACTGAAATCATACTTATTAAAAAAAAAATAATAAACCGACACAAAAATCTAAACCCCCAAAAAACCCAAAATGCAAGACCAGTGGCTTTTTGCTTTCACACTCAAAACTGTTGCCCTTTTTAATGCTGTACTCAGGTTATATCTCTTTATTTGAAGTAAAGTTGCAATTAAATGTTTTTTTCATGTTCCACAAACATTTGCAAAGCTGCTAAAGTAAACTCCGATTGTTATAAAACAAACACATATGTGAGCAATATAAGCGTTGGCCTTTTCACTACAAGAGATGGTTATTTTGGCCATTTTACGAAGCAGCTAGTTATGCTATACACTGATAACACAAACTGCTGCTCGTTGACAACTGACAGACTCTTACTAAAAATCTAAACAAAAAAAGCACTAAACAAGCACAAAACTGAAAAAGCCTCCACCCACAGATATTAGAAGCAAGCTCAGATATAGCTGGCTATGCTTGAGTTAATATAAAATAAATGCTCTAAGTAACATTCAAATAACTTCAAACCGCCAGCAAGAAGTTAAATATGCCCGGCAACCCAAAGTCGTATTCATATGTGCTGATATGAAAATTAATTGTAAAGTCCTTTCTTAGCTCATAAAGTTTTCATATCATTAGCAAAATATACCCATAAAATACTAGAAAGCAAAGTTTTAGGTATTTTGTATTTACTCTTTTACCCTGTAACAGGTGGCATAACAAACCTCTGCCTATCAACAGCATTCACAAAAATGCTTTATGTTGTGACATCTGTGATGTCTACTATTACAGTGAAAGAGACTTCTGAAGTAAGGAAAAAATAGCTTTTTTTGTGAAATTGCAAAAAATCAGAGGTAATATAAAAGTCTAGAGACGTAAGTCTGCAGGGTCTTAGAAGAAATTATTACATTCCTAACAGAAAACTTTGCAGTTCCCTGTTGAAGATCATTAAGGTCAGACAGCAAAAACGTCTTTCTCCCTGTTCTTGTGTAATAACCTCTGCACAGCACTTCACTTCCTGCTGCATTATCAGCACTCCAAACCCACTACTGGAAGAGCTAAATACTCACTTGGTAGGCTGGAAGTGAATCATTCTCCAACAGTGCAGATGTGTGTGAACGTGCAGCCCCAGAATGCACATGCACACTGTGTTGTCTCTGTGCTTCCACTGCCTGTTCTGTTCTCAGGGGCCAGAAAGGAATTAAAATTGACAAGAACTCTCTTCTCTCTGTGTCTAAAGAGCAGCTCTCTGGCTTGTTTCATCCCTCTGCTAGCTTACTATTCTTGAGCCACCAAGGAGAACATAAGGACAATACTATGTGCACCTGCATATCGGCAATGCCTCATTTTAGTGAGTCACAAAGAACAATAGAGGAGATTTGAGAACTGCTCTATTTGGAAAGCCAAGCTTGCTAACAAAATTACTATGCAAAACAGCGAAGGAGAAAGGAATCAGAGTTAGGGACAGTTAACCTTGACATTATCTTTTAAAATCAGATCTCATCTTAACCCATATATATTTTGATCGATGGTACTGTAATGTATGTAGACATGATAACTGACTACACAATACTTTTCCCACAAAGATGCTCTTACAAGAGACACACCTACTCTTACTTACACTTCTTTGAATGACAAGAAAAATAATACACTGAAAAATAAACTTGGTGATTATACTGGGCAGTCTTTGCATTTTGAGGAGGAAGTATCAGATACTAGTTTTAACCTTCTGTTCACTGTACAGCAAAGTTCATGGTCTGTAATCAAACTGGACTTTGCAATACCATTTTAAAACTGTCTGAATAAAGAAATATTCTATTTTCCTCCACTCTGCAGCATTGAAGTAAGAAAAAGTTTGATCACGAAAGATGCTAATAGCTTTTACATAGAGTCTTTTCTCATGGTCCAAATTGATACTTATGTTTTTGTAGGTTTTGCCCTCAAAATAACAGTACTAAGAGAAGAAATAGAAGAAGTTATAGATGAATGTAAGTATTTTGTCCAATGCCAAGCTCATTTGGAAAACAGGAAAATGCAGAGCCTTTGAGTGTCCAGCTACAGTTACAACAGTACTTGAAAGTGAGTTGCCACACGGCTTGAGAAAAAACTATTAGAAGTAATTTGAGTTGGATTAATACGGTATCTCATGTATGACTACATCTAGGTACCTAGATTACATAGTGTGATACTGGTGATTTAGTTATGCTTTCCTCTTGTTCACAAGCTACAATTTTATAAAATGAAAAGATTTTTTGAGTAGTTAGGCCAAAAGCCAGTGTTCAAGCACTACTGTGTGAGATGGAAAATACTGATAGTCATCAAAACTTAAATGAAGAATAAAAATGCCATTAAGTACACCTAAAATATAAATTAAATACCTGTCGAGTACAGAATAAATTTTAAAACTATTTAATTAGAATATTTATAAATTTGTATTTCAGTATTCAGCTACTGAAATAAGTCCCTAGACTAAAAAAAAATACAATTTGTTGAGACATTCTTTAGCATCAACTTTAGCACTGAAGAATATAACTTACCTGCAGGAGATCTAAGTCTTTCCAGGTACTGTTTATCTTCAAGACGGTATGCAGTAGAGATTACTCTGGCTCCTCTGTGTTGTGCTAACTGAATAGCTATTGTACCGAATGGCTGCAGAACAAAAAAAAGGAGATTAATTTATTTACAGCAACAATTTGATGCAGTTTAAGAAAAATTATATTGCAAAGGACATTCAGGTGATGTCAGGAGAGTATCTGGAAATGAACTTACTCCTTCAATAAAACACATCTGAACCAAGAATTTGAATATTCACAGATCTCCTTCTGTTCCAAGTGAGGCCAAAGAAGTCTTTTCATTGACTGGGAAGCTGTGAACAAACTTTTAGGGGTTAACTAGTTCTCCTCTTCAACAAAATAGCTCAGATTATATGTTTAAGAAATACAAGTACTATAACTGCAATTGCAACTTGTAGCTTCAGGCTTCTTCGCTTATTGAAGGAAGAAGTGCTACCAAGGAAAAAGCCCCAGCCACATTTACATTAACGAATCTTGGCTGAGGCAAGCTCCACATCTTCATTAGCACTAAAGACTGCAGTAATGCAAATGAAATTATTTATATCTAAGAGAAGTTAAAAAGCAGTGGTGGGAAAGGAATAAAACAGTAAGGCACTTTCCTCCAGTTATACCTGAGGGCTTAGGGTAAAACTATGTCAATGGAAAACACAAGAACAGAACTACCTCTTCACTACCCACACAACATGTAAAGGACTTTATTCTTGGCTCAGTATCTTATGTGGGAGGGCCCTTCCTATTAATCCATTAAGGGCACTGCCAGGAGTAAAATACAAGGCTTGATAAGGTTAGTATGTTGTAAGAAATCCAATCGTTCTGGTGATAAGACAGTTACTCACGGCACAGTTAATCTCTCTGTTCCGAAATTGTTATTATTGCACAGTTGTTACCTACACTTGCTCCATCCATTACAAGGACAGTTTTTCCAGGAGAAACTTGGGAAAGGTAGTGTAAAGCTGTGTATGCTCGGACACCGTCACGAACAGTCCCGGCTGCTTCAACCCAACAAACTTTTTCTGGTTTACGAACTAATTTTGGGGAAACAAACAAACAAACAAAATAGATGGGGAAAAAAAGCAGCAAGTCCCTGACATTTAACTCAGAATTATTTTTTTAGACTTCATAAATTTTTAAAACATGAAAAAAATCATACAAGTGAAATCATCTACAGGTGTAATTATGATCTATTTCATAAAGGCAATACTCCAGTGTTGCGGCTCATGGCAGTGTTAGGTCAGGTATCTGGAGTCCAAGTGGAAAAGGCAATTGTTATTCCACGAATAATCAGTTTGCTTCTGCAACACTCTTGTGAGCAGTTTCAAATACAAATACAGTATTTAAACAGAAAAAAAGAAAGAGATACCCACTTCCTACTATAACCTCCTGACAGAAATCATCTGAGGAGGTCTCTTCTTTTCACAAAGATAGTTCTAACACAAAGAACATACAATGCAAGTTCCAACCCATGAGTTCCTAACTCTAGAGGTTAGAATCTTCTATTTCATAATCTATTGGTATCAACAACTTCTGGAGGTTATAACACATTTAAGAGAGATAAAAGTCAAGATAATATTATTTGTTGTTTCTGTTTTCTGTTGTCCCTACCTACAAGACACTTAAGAGTTTTCCATTTTATCCACACGTTTAAAAGCCTGGGGAGGTAACATTAATGAAGTAGTCTGTTAACTAGAAATCACAAGTTCAAACACCATTTTTAATGTAAGCAATTTACATGATTTTGCAGAGACCTTGATACTAAGCTAGAAAATCATCATAGCTCAGGCTGAGAGTCTGGCATAGAACTGAACTAAGCAGAATCCCCTTTAGGCACACCAGAAAGGAAGACGACTGGAAAAGTTTGGTCTGTCCCTTTAAGCATAAGAACTGACAGTGTAGCCTGAGTGGGGAAGCTATGAAACAACATAAGCAATGTGATCACCTGGGATCATTTATCAGTGTGCTAGAAAAGAATTCTAGGGATCATCATCAGCATCATCACTTTGTGTGCCAGTTCATACTACTTAGCACAAAGTAAACTACTGAAGGTAATATAAAGTCAGAAATATTTTCTGCATATAGCTGCTGTAAAAAGTGATAAGGCAGCAGACCTTTAGATTTCATTTTGCTTGATTTGTACTTTTAAGTGTTAGAAAAAGTAAACATTTTTTTCTCTCCATGAGTCCATGATTTATTTTTCAAAAACTGCTATAGCTATTCAGGAAGATTTCATCTTCAAACAAGTCAATATAAATAATACCCATTTTCCTCTCATATATATTAAAGAACACAGAGAGGATATTTTACCATATTTTATGCAATAAAAGTAGTTTTGGTATAAACAAATTTAAAGCAGTCACTTCATAACTACACAGGTTGAATTCATGGACAGTCACAGAAACACAATACAAACTAAAAGAGTAGCTTGCTGAAAGTAACACAACAAACTGTTGGGAAAAGCACATATTAAATTTAGCATTCTACACATTAAAGCACTCCATGTCCAGAAAGGGGAAACTAGAAGCAATAATTGAAAAGAATGTTTCAATACTAGACTTTCCCCAGTCCTCATTTCCTGAAAATTTAATTCTCCAGCTTCTAGTCTGCTTATTTTATCCCATCTGTTAGTCTAGTCACAAGTGATGCTCCTGGATCAAGCCAAAGTGAGAAAAAAAGCAAATTTCTCTTCATTTAATTTTGTGACAGATGAGGTGAGGAAAAAGTAGAAAGACAATGAAGCAACAAAAAGGGAAGTCAGAAGGACAAAAAAAAGAAAAAAGAGTCAGCTTGTGTGGCTTAGGCAAAATATTAACCCATTAAACGGTAACAGCTGAATAAAAAACCTGTGAGAGAACATAGTATTCAAAGCTTCTAGTAACAGGTGGAGTAGACAGAATGTCCGAATGTTGCTATACAGAACAAGTTTGCCCAAAGGTCAAAGTTAATTAGCTCCCTGTTACAAAAGCTATCTGAAGTCTAAATATACAGTAAATGTAAATATTAGCAAAATATATGAACTATGTACCTAAATAATGCTCATGAACTAGAATAACTTCACAGAGGCCAGACTCTTCAGAATCCAGGGGCAAAATTCCTGAAAAAAAAATGAACATAGAGCTTTAATTTCAAACAAGCATATGTTATAACAAAAACAATTTGAAATTTTGAATGAAATTGTTAGTCCCACTTGGTCTGTGGTTCAGTTGCCCACTTGTCAGGTTTATGACAGGTTAATAAAACTTGGCAATGTCTAAAGTAGCTATCCATAGCAGCTATTGTGCAATTAGGAAATAACACAAGAAGGGCAAGAATCTCAGAACAGAACACACTTTCTTACAACATCACTATCAATTTTTTCTTCCTTTCAGAACTTAAGTCATCCTCTAATCCTTTAATTCAGCATACAAAATATAAAGATGTATGAAAGAATGTCTGTAAGGAATATCTCTTCTATCCTAAAGTATCATTCAGATTTGGACAATTAATACAATATCATGTTTCAAATGTTAAAAAAAAATAACCTCATGAACTAAAATAGCCTTGGCAACTAAACCAGTTTGCATTCGAACATCGTACTATAGAAAAAGCAAAACACACAAGAAGACATGCCTTTTCTTGACAGATGCAAAAGTGCAGGAACAAGTCACATTACCTCCTAACACTCAAGACAGCCTCCAAGGAGTCATTACACATCGCTGGCAACTCACGTTGATTTCAGGGTCTCTAAAACCATTCACGAAAACATGACTCTTATACTGACAGAAAGACATATGGCATCTTAAAGAATGATGCCCCTTAGTATACCTCATAACGCTTACAGAAGCTCCAACATGAAGTATGGACTTTTTTTTCTTTTAATGTATGGTATACACATCAAGCATTTGACAGAAGTACAAAATCAGATTTTTCACCTTCCTCATTAGAAATACTCCACATAGCGTAGGGCTTTCACGCATTGATTACTTATGTATTCAGTAATGGGACATATGCAAGAACTGACACACAAACTGGCTACCCCCAGTAAATCTATGTGGGTATATTTATAGTTAGGTTCATGTCTCCAAGTACTTGTGGCCAATTTAACTCTCAGAATTTTTTTCCCTGCACTACTTTAATCAGGAACATGGCACAACTGATTGCTAGAAGACTCTGAGAGCAACAAATAAAACTGACTGTAACTTTGAAAGGAAGTCAAGATTGTATCTCAAAACAAAAGATTTTTGTCTGATCGGAGGTTTTACTACTGTATTTTCTTCACCAAATGACTATGTATAAGAGATTACATTATACAGACAAGGAAGTCTCCTCTGGAAGATTAAAGAAGCACCAGAAAAACTTTAAAAGTGAAAAACAATTTTTGGTATTATTTTAGGAAGAGATTAACGATTTAACACAGCAAGTACTTCCAGTGAGCACAGTACTATTCTTAGATGAAAAAGAGCAGAGTCATAAATAACGACTGTATTACCATATTATTACAGTTAAGTAAAGAGTATATACCATGACTATACTCTTCAACAGAAGGACAGACTTTTTGTAAAATTCAAGTAGAAATATTTTTCTGACAATTGTATATTTGGGGGTAGTTTGATATTCTTAAACACACAGGTAACCAAACCATTTGGGAATAGCTCATTTTCTTTTAAATCTGCTATGTACAAACTCACAACAATAGTAACTGGGAAGTGTGCTTGTTAGGAAAGATTTGCCATAATAGAAATATTTCACTCCTATCCTTTTGTCTTTATAGCATCTATATTGGATGCATAAGGTTGAACAGCTGTTTGAAAGGGAATGCTGGGAGATTTCAGTATTTGAAGTAGTGGGTTTTCTTTCTTTTAGGGCTAAAAAATATTTAATGCTTTTTTCTTCATATTTCTGTACATGTAATGCTGACTTTTCCGTACCTGCATTCCCATTCAGTATTCAAGAACAAAAAACGCAGAAAACAGAAGGCTCAGACAAAATGAGACTGCTTCTTTCATGACCCAAGTACAGTTTCCTTTCCCTTAATGTCAGATTCACACTGAAGTAGCTCATCTGATTCAAACTAATTATTCTATATTTGAATTAACAAGAATGGAATCAAATTGTAATTCACAAAAACCCCCCACATCCTTCAGCCACTTAGAACATCACTTAGACCTCTCAGGTCCACTAATATATTTTCAGAGGGGTTTTTTTTTGTTTGTTTTCCTACCTACTGTCTTCCTTCAGCTGCAACAGGAGGTGACTGAAACAAACACTATTTTAAAATATTCAACAGATGCAGCATATGTCAGTAAGATATTTAACCAAATGAGCAATACTATTCACAGAAATGATACCGTTCATAGTTCAAAGTTAATTCATATACAGGACCACAAAATGCCTGGCCATAACTGTTTTGCTTTATTAAACAAAGCAAAGCCACTTCTGTACCCCACAAAACGGAATATTAATTCCCAACTGTAAGAATTGTACCTTCTGTGGTGAATAAATAATAATAAACACACATCTTATTCCATTAGATTTAAGCTAAAAGTTCTACCAGGAAAAGAAAAACCCCAAACACTTTCCACGTGATTTTTGACCTGGGAAGTCTGTTTTAAAAATCAAACAAAAGAGTACAGTGATGACCACTTGCCTTTTTGATGGGTTTCTCTGACAAAAATGTCACAGCAGTATCATAAAACATGGACTACCTGTGGTTAAGTACGGGAGGAAACAAGTCCACTTTCAAGAACTCTAACATGCAGTAAAAGTGAAGATTCTGGAAAATGAGCAGCTTGAATCAGTGTTTCTTTTTAAATGTGGCTTTATATTTAACAAAACACCTGGGGACCTGAA
The DNA here is from genome assembly GCA_028020825.1 of Podargus strigoides. Lineage (NCBI taxonomy): Eukaryota > Metazoa > Chordata > Aves > Caprimulgiformes > Podargidae > Podargus > Podargus strigoides. The sequence goes on from CM051643.1 coordinate 3,090,375, forward strand.
CTTCATTTTTATAACCAAAAAAACTTCCTTAAGAGAACACTTGGAGAATACAATTCCCATTTATAGGAGTTTATTCATACAACTCTAGTTGAATCTTTAAAAATAAATGTCTACTTGTATCTTTAGCAATGATCATAACCTCATCCATTAATTATGAAAAGATTACTAAGGCAAACAAGCATTAACTTACCCACCACTTCATCATCTGGCTGAAAAAAGGTCACCTTTTTCCCAACTCATGAAGAATATATGAAAAGGAGGAAGGAAAGTATGAAGACAAGTGTTTATAGGTGAAGTTGAACATGCAATTGAGAGCACTGCTTATCACAAGCTCACAAAACTAGAAATATACTGTACTAGTGAAAAAAAAAAAATTATATTAAATATGCACATACCAAACCCAAACGTTTAATTCACTTAACTTTGGCACCCAATACACAGTTACATGCAAGTACACACACGTATACGTGTGTTTGAAAGATCTATGCTTTAAACTACACATCAAAGGTGGATATGCCAGTGAAACACTGCTGAAATTCCTGAATGTTGTCTTCACTAATCCAACGAATGACTTTTACGGATAAATTAGAGATTGTTATAGCACGTGCAGGTTAATATCCTAAAACTTCGGTATATTTTGTTCAGAAACCTGTTGCACATTTTTTTTTAAACTCTGAATAGGTATGCAAGAATTACAGTTTGGTTCCTTTTTTTAACTTTCATTTCATCACTGACTTAAGGAAAGCCTCACTAAGAAAGCAAATAGTTCCTACTATTAAAAGGTTGTGGTGGTTTAGACCCTGCCGGGACCCGAGACCCTGCCGCTGCCCCTCCCTCACCCTTAGACAGGGACAGGACAGGGAGTAAAATACAAACCCCGGGGTTGAGATAAAGAAGATTTAATACAACAGTGCAACAACAACAGGGATAATAACGTACAGAACAAGAGCTACACTGCACGGACACAGCACGAGGGACAGACCCGGACAAAAGCCGCTCCTGCACTGCCCGGGCACCCGGACACGACGTCAGCATGGGATGGAACAGCCGGGCTGTAGCTCCCTCCCAACTGCTGGGGAAAATTAACCCATCCCAGCTGAACCAGGACAAAGGTTTACCATGCAAACAGTATTTATTTGTTCTGTATTATCAGACATTAATTCTTGCTCCATATCCTCACAAGCCAATGACACTAACTTACCTTCCAATACAACTCCAGAAATTTCTCGACCAACAGGTAGAAACTCCCTCTGCAGTTTAATTTCTGACAGAAGCTAAATGAGAATAATGGTTACAACATTCTTATTAAAGCTCAAAATTTGCATATTTATTATCATCATACAGTGTTTGATATTGACAGTAAGAAAGTTGGGCCATTACCAAAACATTATCTGAGTGAAAAAAGTACACACTTTCCTCATTTAATATCAAAAAATTTGCACTGTTTTTCTGCATTTACATTTAGAAGTGTATTAAAAAAATAAGAACAGAGTTATTAACAGGCAAGCCAAACTGTGACTTAAAGTCAGTATATAGAGGATGATAAGAGGGATTTATTTTAAGAGAACTCATAAATGACAACTGATCTTACTCCATTACTTAGGAACCAAATTACAAGTGCTTTTTATTTGAAGAGATATGCAAAAATACCACATCAATCCTGTGCCCTCTTTCTCAGCAGTAAAGCCATATCCTCAGATGGCATAAATGGAATCCTGCCAATTACAAGCTAAGGCCCTGGCTTAGATCTTCAATGGAAACTGTAAACACCTCTAGCTTTTATCAAAAAAAAAAAAGCAAATACCTTTGTATCTATCCAGCTCAGTGCACAGGCTCTAACTTGTACTTTCACATCATTGTCTCTCGTAGGAGGAAGGTTTTCCTAGGACAAATTTATAGATGTTACATTATACAGTGCAATGCGTATGTGCTAGTAGGATCCTCTCAAGCTCTCGAAAGCACTTTTCCATAGAGTTTGTTTTAGATAGTTTTGCACTCAGAACAAGAAATTTCTTTCAATGAAAAGGGAACTGATATCACAATGGATTTACAACATTTTGAGTACTTGTATATTACTATTACTATATTACTAAACTGACCGCTAGACCTTACTAAACCTGAACACACACTGACATTTTTTTCTTTTGTTTTTGCATGTTAAATGTCTGCAACAATTTGAGCATGTAATTACCTCCCTGGTGTCTGTTTAACAAATAGAAGGAAGCAGATCTTTAATATTAAAACTAATGGATGGAGAATTTTAAGAGAATTTTGACATGAATGTCTGACATTCTGAGGTAAATATTCAAGTAGTCCAGATGGTGTCAAAGAAATAGCATCAATAAGAACTGTTGTTAGCCCCACAAATGATGGACACATCATGTATAAAAGTGTTCTACTAATGAAATCTCTCCTTACTATTTCAACTTTTGGTTTTGGGATTGATATCTGAAATTATTTTAAGTAGTTGAGTACTGCTACTTTAAAGTACTTAATTAGCTAAGTTGAGTTCTGGACTTCTAACTCCATGGCAGCTGTGGAAGAGCTGCCTCAAGTACTGGAGACATAATCGTGTATTTCCATGTTATACTGTGGACTGCAGTCTAGATGTCTGTTGGAATTGAAAAACACTTACCAGGAAGTCATGAGAGAGCTGTGTTTCTACTTCTGAAGTTAAGATACATTCTTAAGTGTTTAAGCTTTGATTTTCTTAAAAAACTCTTCCCAAGAAACAGCTGTTGCTTTTCTCCTAGGCTTAGCAACATGAACTGTAACCTCTGTCCAAGGAATATCGAGCTGAACCTTTTCTCACCCCCGCTGAGTCACATTCATGCTGTTGCTTTAAAACTGAAAGCATTTTGCAGTCAGACTGACCTCCCGCTCCTCAAACAAACCAAAGTGGGTCCTCACTCTTCATTCCACAAAACAGAAAAGCCATTAAACTGTTGAACTATATGAATTGTACATCTCTTTTTTAAAAAAAAAAAAAAAGTTAGAGTCTAAGGGATTTATGCCATTTATGTAAATGTATATTGTCTTTTGGAACTGTCCTTTTGGTATGCATATCTCAATAAACCCTAGGACTGCTACAATTCACAAAATAAAACTGCTTGTCTTTATAAGAGAATACAAATCTTAAGAACAGAAAAGAGATGATGAAACATTTGTGCTGTTAACTGGTTCCTGCCTTCATAATTTGAATATGTCATTATTAGAAATTGACCAAGCACCATATAAGGAGGTCTGCTATGGAAATTCTTCATCCAAGCTACGGACTTTTCATTATCCACCTTCTATTCTCAGCCAACTAGCTTTCTTCTTTTTTTTTTTTTTTTTTTCCCCCCCAATATTTATTTCTATTTAAGATGATGATTTAATAGTGCTGGTCATTACACAGACACCTGCAGAATCAGTTCCTATCTGAAGAATTTTAAATAGGCAAGTAGGCAGACAAAGCTACCTCCACTGGACTGCAGTTTCAAGATCTGCTTTAGATTACCTAAGACTGTACCAGAGCTGTCTGGCTCATCTGTTGCCAGCATTGACATATTCCCATCCCCTCCTTTGTGCTGGAGCTAGCAATCATGGAGCTATCACAATAATGTGAACCATCTTGTAACACATTACTAGTTTTCACCTGGATAAATAAGCTGTTCCATCCCACTTTATAGATACATGACTCCTATAACCATTCCAAGGAAGAGAACAAAAATATGCTGCTGAAAGGTGAACAAATCTTTTCAGCAAAAACACAATTTCACAATCAGTTTACGTAGATCTAAGACTGTTCCATGAATATGCACCTTGGCTGTATCAAAATCACCCATCTCATTGCATCCTTCTCTTCAGGCAGTTCATTAGACGTGCTTCACTACTGGGACTCTGCAGCTGCTCAAGCAAGATTCTCACCAGTACTATATTGTTTCATTTTGATATATGGCTCATAGGTATATTTATGTATCTGTGTTCCACAGGTATACATAGGTATCTATAGTAATTTATTTTCTACCTATAGGAGATTTAAGAACACAGGTTCACATCCTCAAAATCATGTAAGCATTTTTCTACTCTTCAGACACCCATACCGCATCAATATACCTTCACCGACATCCTATTTTGGCCTTATGCCACGAGCTCATATGTATGCACTTATCCAATTAATGCTTGCATCAAGCTGACAAAAATGCTTTTGCACAATAGTTTTTGCTACATTTCACAGAAAAATAGTTGTCTTCTTATTGTTCCTTTAAGTTGTAGGAAAATAGGTAGCTAGACAAAGGATAATGCCTCTGAGAAAAAAGCTGCACTGTGATCTCAATACTCACTAAGAGTAAAGAACTCACAAAAGGAAAAAAAAAAAAACAAAACAGTAGAAACACTCTAAACATGATAAATTTCTCAAGCTATGTTTCTACTTTTCCAGTTACCAGAGAATCCAACCAGGAGATGCAAATCCATATGAAGCCAGGGTGTGAATTTGTTACACCTGCAAAACTTATTTTTAAAATACGAACACCAAAACTGCTCAGAGAAATCTAGGTCTTGCCAAGTGCTCCATGATGACAGTACAATACGCCTCCCCTGCTTTCATTTACCTGCCTGTATGTGGAAGCATTATACCAGTTCTTTTTTAAATCTACAGATTTCAGAGTTTCAATTCCCTTGTGGCATTCAGCCATACTCTCTTCTTCCACTAAATGATTAAAGTGCTATTATGATCGCAACTCACTCTTTCCTGGAAGACAAATGTCATTTCCTCTCCAGGTGAATTCTGCTGACAATACAAGGCCTTCATAGTAATCTGAAAAAAGACACAGCAACCAAACTGTAACACATGCAGTATCTATAGAGCAAACAAGTAACTAAAGCTTTACATTATTTTATAAGCAGAAGTGATTGTTTGCAAGCAACAGAGGGCCTATGAGTCCTTCAGATAAGGCAAGATACAGCGTTATATGCAACAGTTTACATCAGTGTCATTGACCATCACGTCGCAAATACTAGGGACTGAGCAAAAGGCAACGAATGGTATGAGATTTACCGACTGGCAGTCCAATGCAGTAGGTGTGTTGTTTGCCACCCAGGCTGGAAGGCACACAGCTCGACTAGCTCAGACAAAGGCAGTGCAAGGGGCAATATAACCAGCGCGGGAACACAAGGAACCTGACGTGACTTCACAACAAATCACAACTTGGGTTTTTGTTCTCTTCTCCCAACTCGGTGTATGTTGTCCTCGACAACCAAGATACTTTTAGAGAGAAAAAAAAATATAATATTAAAATAAGAGGTCTCTTCAAGCCACAGGAAAACGAAAAGCACAGAGAGGCAGAAAACCATGCAGCCGTGGCAGTGCTCCTAGCAGCCAACACTGACCGCTCCGGGGCCGGCCAAGGTTGCAGGGACCGCGCAGAGCACCCGGCCTTTTACAAGGGCAGTGCAAGCGCGGCAGCCGCGGCCCGCACAGCCCCGCACAGCCCCGCGGAGCCCCGCGCTCGGTGGTGCCGGCCATACCGCTTGGCTCTCGGCGGCCTCAGCGTCCACACGTTCCCCGAGTGCCACCGCCACGCCGCTGCTGTCGCTGCGGTGCTTTACCACACCGGAGAGCAGCTCAGCGCCCGGGGAGGAGGGGGAGACCCACGCGCCGCCAGCGCCCGCCTCCGCGCCCCGACACCCGCGGGGCCGCAGCGGCGCCTCAGAGCCCGCCTAGGGCCAGGCGCAGAGGAAACATGCCTGGAGACAACGCCAAACCGAGGGGCCCCCACACCGCCCGAGGCACCCAGCCTCCTTCGCCCCAGAGACACCGGCGGGAAAAGCCCCCCAGCAGCCGAGAATAACGCACCAGAGGCCCCGGGACGCGCCGCCGCCCCACTGCCGGCAGCGGCCATGACAGACCGCTACTTCCGCCGCGCCCCCACCTCGGCGCTCTCCGGCGAGCGCAGGCACCACCCCCACACCCCGCTCCCAGCCCGTGTCCAGAGAGGTCCTACGTCATTGGTCACGGCAGCCGCCGCTCGCCGGAAAAGCGGAGGCGGGATTGGCTAAGGTGGCTGTCGCTCGCTACGAGGGAGAAGGCGGGAGCAAGCGCCCCCATGCGGCGCGAGGGGGACTACGCGGCCCAGTAGCCTGCGCGGCACCGCCCGGCGCATTACAGCGCCCAGCACCTGCCCTGCATGACCTCCCGAGAGCGGGGTCGGCAGCCGGGATATTGCCTGGGGTGGGTGGGGGAGGGAAGAAAGACACCGGCTTGAGTTACCCTTATGTAAAATAAAGGGACCGGGCGCGTCCCGCCGGCACTGAGGAGGGAGCCTGGCCATCTCCTCCCACCCTGCTTCGCCCCCTGCGCGCTGACCCCCTTGGCGCGAGAGCGGGCCTAGCAGAGCCCGGATTGGTCGGGGTCCCAGCGGCGCTCCCGGCCTCTGATTGGCGGCGCTCGCTTGTCCGTCGGGCGGGGGGCGGGAGGGAGGCCGCGGGCGCGCGTCAGTACGGCGGCTGTGAGGGAGAGCGCGAGCCAGGGCTCCTCCCCTCGCCGCCCGCCAGACGGTGGCTGAGGAGGCAGCGGGAGGGGATGGTGCGTCTGGTGGAGGCGGTGGCGGACGCCGCTCCGGCTCCTCCATCCCCCCCGCCGTCGCCATGGGTGTGAGTAGGGCCTCCTGGCCCGCGCAGATATGAGGTACTGCCCAGCGGCGGCGGGAGGGGACGGGAAGGGGGGCCGACCCCAACTGGGAGGGGCGACGGTTCACCCCAGGCCAGCGGCGCCCGGCGCGCACCCGCGGGGGAGCAGCGGCGCCTCTGCCCCGCGCTGCCTCAGCCGCCCCCGGCCTCCGCACTGTACCGGCGGCCGGGCGTGTCCCGGTGCCCGGGCCCGCTGACAGGCGCTGGGTGCCTGGCGCGGAGCGAGGTGCCCTGCTCGTCCTCCTCTCCGTCTGGGAGGTGATCGTCGCCGGTGTGGGGGGGCGCAGCCGTGAGGTGGGTGCCCGCGGGATGCGCCCCCCGTGCGGGTCCGACGCCGGCTGCTGCGCGCTGGGGCGGGCGCCGCTGCTTGCTTTCCTCGGGCTGGCCTTTTTTTTATTCTTCTTCTTTCATTTTCCGTCGGTACCTCAGCGGGGTGGGTTTCGCGGGTGCTGGTTTCGCAGTTGCGGGGGCAATGCGGCGGGAGCAGCGCCCCGGTCCGTGTGCGCTGGCTCAGTGGTAGCACAGCCCTCGCCGTCACGAGACGGCCATCGCTCCCGGGGGGAGCCGTGTCCCGGCCACCCCTGTCCGCCGGGGATCTCGGACCTGGAATGCAGTGGGTGGGTGGTGCGGCTGCGGGTAGCGGGTTTCCCTTCGCCGCGTTAGGTAACGATAATTCCTGCTGCCTCCGTCCTCTCTGCTCCCTGCCCCTTCGGCGCATACGGTCCGCCCTGGTGCCAAGTGAAGGAGGAATGCCATCCCTTAAGGCCTGAAAAGGGCACGCGATCAATGGAAGAAGGGAATGTTGTCAGGAAAAGGAAACCGGTACGCAGTCGGGATTTTTGTCCCTTCTTTTCTGTTCGCCTCGGATTAGCAGACAACTTTGCGGGTAATGTTTCCTGTGGACATCTTTTGTTCTGATTCAGCTGCTTCTTTATTTTGAAAGAAATGTGGTTTTTGCTTTTAGAAAGCAACATTTTTGGTGAACTCTACTTTTTTGTGGGGTGTGGATGTCACGATAGGGAAAACACTTCTACAGGTCGTTAAAGAAAGATAATATTGTTCAGTAAATAAATCTTGTTAGGAAAGTAACTAGCATCCCAGATGTGATAGTGTAGTACTCACGAAAGCAAGAAACATTCTGTTTCCTCTACCTCTTCCCACCCCCCAGTTCTAAGGTATGCTTTTTGTTTAGAGCTTGCATGGCAATATGCATCTAAGGTAGTGGCTGTGTATTTTAACAAAATATTTGAAGTCAACCTCCAAATGTATGCATTTTTTCCTAAGTCAAAAAGCCAAATTGTATATTTAGGTATCGACTCTGGAGAGTGTTAGTCTGTGCAGTGTTATTCCACAGTGTGTTAGACAACCTACCTTTCCTTTGCCTTTTTGTTCTAATCACCAGTAACTTCTCTTGATGAGTACGACCAGGTGATGTTTTTATAAAGTGTACTTCTTAACATACCAATGAATTGATTACTGGATTCTTCTTTCTGTTTTAAAATGCTCATGCTGCATCTCCAAAGCCCTCCTGGAGGGGCTGAGATATGGAAGGAGGAGTCTTGCATGTCAGCTGTATTGAGATTTCCAAATACAGGAGTGGTGGGTGTACTTACTTGTAGATGATGATGAGATGTGCTGATTGCATTAGAAATACAGGTGAAGAAAACAGCTGCGTTCTTTTTGTTAAGATATAATTTGATATATGCAGCCATGTATGTTTAGGCGTGTATGTAAGTCAAAGCAGCTTGAGCCATTTTGGCTTGCGTGATTAGCACTTGTATGCTCTCACTGATTTTGGCAGCTTTTCCGGGGTCATGTTTCGTACAGATGAACTGTTTCTGAACAGTTTCTCCAGTGTATTAGGCTCAAACTTCATTTGAGCTGAGCAGTCTGCTCTTTGTGCTTGCTGCTTCACAAACCACACTTAATTCTTTCAGTTTTAGTGTTCCCTCTATAATATTCCACTGTCTTTCATTCCAGATAATGTCCTTTTCAGAGTAGCTGTGGTTTTGTGATAATTTTCCTTTATATCCTGGTTCAGTGGAATAACTACTTAAAAACAGTAAAATAAGAGTTTGTATCTCCAAATAAACCAATGACCTGCAGTGCCTGTTCTGTCTCTTGCTGCTGTTAGCTGTTTGGTGGAAAGTCTGTATTCCCTTTCCTTAATACCTCTAATCGAGCAATTAGGATAGATTTGGATTTGGGAAAGAACTGAATCTAGCAATCAATTCCAAATGGTGATGTTGAGTAGCCTTTTCTTTGTACAGTCTTTGTATTGTGATCATAGATTGTAATTTTAGTTTTTAATAACACCGGGGCAAATAGGACTATGACTTCCATTTGTAGAATAAAAAGCAAAATAGAAAAGTTAAGGAAAATGTCAGCAATGGCTTGAGGAATGGGGAGATCATTATCATGGAGAGTTACCAACTATTAATATTTGTTTATGCTGTCTTTAGTAATAGAGTGGAATAAATCATAAGCAGAAGAATTTGTTTGTAGTGCACATTTCAGGTGGGGGTGCCTGAGTAGTTATCTTGCATGGAACCAAAGAGATCAGACTTTATTTTTTTTTTTTACTATAAAAATAAACCAAAGATTGCTTCTCTTGTCTGCTAGAAACTTTGAACTCATTGCTATTGTATTTAATACAGCTGCTGAACTTGAAATGCCCCCTGCACAGTAAGTTGGTTTTGTTTTTACTTGCATAGCATGAAATTGGGTGGTGCAGTAGACAATTAGAAATTTGGTCCAGTCTGAGATCTAATGATAAATTCCTTGTGCACATAAAACCTTACTGTGAGGTACTAAAATTTCTGTATAATATGTAGCAAAAGTAGTTACCCTTTTTTTAAGAGTACACTTTCTAAAATTAAAAAAGAATATAATGGATTCTACTGATTATTTTTGGATGGCATTGTTATTGTAGATATGTCTGGGTGTTTTAATTGTGGATTGAAGTATTTGTAACTGTATTTGCGGATCCTTCATGCAGCAGAAAAAAAATTGTGTAGTTTTGGAATGTGCATGTAGATGGCTAGTTAATCCACTTGTATAGAACAAATCTCTAGGTAGCTGTGTGTGTAAGGGGTAGAGGTGGTCAAGTTTTTGATAGAGACAATGCACAATTTATATAGGAGAGATTAGTTTCTAATTACTGATCGTAAATGCTGTTCTACAACTGAAACTGGAATTTGTCTATGTACTTCAGAGTGTCAGAGGATTAACTTCTTGACCAGAATAGAAACTGAATGAACATTAAGTGACTTTGGGGATCAGTGAAGAGAGGTATCCTTTGTCTTCCCCAGAAAGTTAGTTGTTTTTTTTTTTTCTTTTATTTCTTGTGCAAAAGGCACATTTTTGCATTATTCCCTTCATATTAGTCAGTCAAAATGAAGAAAAGTTAAGTGATATAATACATACTTGGTTTGTTTTTCTGTTATGAAATGTATTAAACTTACATATGTTGGATATTAATTTTCCTTTTTCATGTGTTGTTTCTAAGGTAATTGAATTAATTAGCGCTAGTGTCGTTTCAGTGGTCATCTTTCCTTTTTTCTGTAAAGTCAACTTTTCTCAAGCATTGTGTGGGTAAAATATGTGTCTGGAATTTTGAAATAATCATATTATTAATTGCCTGGAACCTAAATCGCTGCTGTATATTTCTCTTTCACAGTAGTTCTTAATCTCCCTTTTCCCGGTCTGTGTCTCATGGTTGTGTGTGCCCACAGGCTATTTGTGGTGACCACAGTTTTGACAGTAGAAGTCTGAATATTATGGATTTATAACAGTAATTTTTTGTGTGATGGCAATCCTTGAAAATTATGGCCTTGGTGGTATGTTCTGGTATTATAGATAAATATACTAGTACTAATGTCATAGATCTGCAAGCCCTAGCAATACTATCCAAAATACTTTCACTGAAGACCTGTCGTCTCAAGAGTTCAGGTTTTCCTTTGTATTTTGATGGGCAGCTCCTTCTAATTTCCACAGGGATTCTCTACCTAAACATCTTTTAAGATTCTAAACCTGAGGATGACTAATCTACTGTGAATGAATAGACAGTGGTTCATCTTTGCATCATTTCTAGATAAAGTTTTACTTGCTTCATATAAATGCACAATTTTTAGATACTAGTTACTAATATGCTTCCAAAATACAGAGAACACCTGGGTTTAAATCTATGGTTTGTGAAAGAGTGTTCATGGAGAGCCATCTGAAATAGTTGGGACTTCTCTAAAGGACTCATAATGAAACTCCTTTGTAGTACTTTGCTTTCTATACTTTCGTACATAATTGTAAGTAATATTTACAACAACTAAATATACCTATGAGGTAATTCGTGAGCTATATATGAGGACTTATTTACAGCATTTAGAAAATTTCTAACTCAAACCTCACATAATAAATCTAAAGTAGTATCTTTGGACCAGTTTACTGATTAGCTGCTCTGCTTATCTTTTAGCCCTACGTTCTAAAGTTTTTTTCCAGAAGTACTTACCAGACTTTACAGTAGATGCTTTAGTATTTTTAGCTTTATATATTTATATTTACTAGCTTTATAGTAGATGCTTCTAGCTAGAATCACATGTGCTGTGAGCAGGTAGTCTGGGTTTACCAGCATCTTTGACAGTTAACTGCAGTTTTTGTCTTGTTCTGGTCCTCTGCTTTTTGAATAAAGCAGCAGTCAGTTTCTGTGACTGGTGTTATGATTTGTATGTGTTTTTACTGAACAGTGTGTTAGGCATAACTAAGTCACCTGCATTGTATGAACTGCCCACAGATTTCTTCAACAGAATTTTTAAGACTTGAAGGACTAAGATAAACACTTCTGCATTAAAATTAAAGCTGTATGTTTGAGTGCTTACTGGAGATACTGATTGGCAAGTAATGCAGAGCACAGACTTCTGGTTTCTCAAATCTGACAGCAAGTGTTTCTGTGCTGATAACTTTATTAGGGTTTGAAGACCACCACACCACAGCTTGCCAGCAGGCAGCTTTTCTCGGCTTTGTCCTTGCTTTGTAATCGGAGACATCTGTAGAAACGTATTAAGATTTTGAGGTTAAGACTGTATACTAACTCTTAAATGAGAGGGTAATTGTTTTAAGCACTCAGTTACAGTTTTGCAACATGTTACAAAGTAATTTGTCAATAAATGTAACCGATACAAATCAGATTGTCCCATTCTGCAGGCCTAGGCCTGCTGAGATCCAGAGGTACCTATGTCAGGATTGCACTGGAGAATTAAGAACTCTTATTCATTTCTGATCGTACTCACACTGAGAGACTTAAAAGGACTTAGCAACAGTATATGAGAAAAATATTAAAATTATGTCTAGTTGTTTGTTTAAGAGAGAGCAACCACCCATCTTGGGGGGGAAAAGAAAAAAGATATCTGTTGTTTTCTAAATAATGCTTATCCTGTGAAATATACATTAGCTTTCTGTTAGTTGCCCTACAAGTTGAACTGTAAAGGAGAAATCCAATATTGGCTACTAGGAAGGTAATTCAATTGTGTGTCTACAGAACAGAACAGTCTTTGCTGCCTCTTTAGCTGAAGGGGCTGTGTAAAGTCAGCTGCATATCTAACTTTCAAAGATCAAGGTGAGTTTATGCAGGGACACTAAGATGCTTATCAAGGATGGTTGTCTTGATACTGTGTTACAATTTAATATCTATAGTTGTGTTTTGGAAACTTAGTGCTTATATATTAAACGTTCATATGACTGATAGGAAAATTGAAAGTATAACTGAGCCAATTTTGTGTTTTAAGGTCACCACCTCTTTATTTTTACAGTTACTAATAAGAGGCTTATTAAAATACACTTTCATGTACTCTACCCTTATATTACAAGTTCAAATTAATAATCACAAGAATATGGACTGCCCTGTAAATTTTTATTGCAATATTTAATCTTTTTTTTTTTTTTTGAGGTAAGTTTTTTAATAGGTCATGGCAGAATTGATCAAAACTTCAGTGTTACCTGTTCTGCCAGTCTTGCAACAAAAGAAGATAAAGGCTGAGCAGATCTATTCAATTGCCTAGTTCCAGTTATATTACACTATGTTTAGACATTAGCTTCACGTTGTTAATCCCTTATCCTGCAAGCTGTGCTGTATGAACACGTGCTTGTACCCATACAAAGCCTGCAGTTGAAGAGAATCTATTGCAGTGTGTAGAGTTTCATGCAGGTACGTGGCCTTCAGCTGTGTACAGATTCTGTAAGGATTCCTGTGTTTGTGGTGAGGAGTTTTAGGCAGAAGCTCAATTACCCAGTGTAAGCTTCCAATAACTTCCATAAATCTTCAGGGTGTTTCAGGAAGTGAGATGCTTTCTTTCTTACAGAGAATCGTGAACTAAAGTTGACAGCTTCAGAGTTCTGTTTTGTGATCAAATGTCAGTAATCTGATCATGTTCCAAAGGGGATGGTATAATAGTTTAATTTTACAAAATTACACAAAAATGCATTTTTTTCTTTGAATCATGTGTGAGTCCCAGTTGGATAAACTTGTTCTCTGTTTTTCTCAGGCAGACAGATAGACTCCTGTGATATTCAGGTTTGGTTTTTTTTTGTTTTTTTTTTTTTTTTTTTTCGTTTTGTTTTTGTTTTCTTTTTTTTTGTTGGTTGGTTGTTTTTGCGTGGGCATCCAGTGTAATTGGTTTGTTTGAGATAGCAGTTCTCTGACCTGGGCCTTTGATGCATCTGCTGCCTGTGCTACTGCAATGTTTGCTTTTCTAGCTCCTTGCCTTCACCAGTCGACATTCTTCTTATCTGTTCTTTTTTACTGTTTTTCCTCTTGTATCTTTTATTTCCTCACTTTAATGATCCTTTATATTTCAGCATTATCTGAAGGCTGGCTGGTGTTCTTTCCTGCTTAGGCTTTGTATTTTGATGTTTGTCGATTTTGTTCTGTTGATGTTTTTAAGAGCCAATCCCAACAAGGGAAGATTATGTAAACTAAACTACTGGAAATAGCTTGTAGAGCCTGAAATACTTCTAAAATTTCTCACAAAGAATCATTCCATTTTAATATCTCTATTCAGCAGTGTGTGCTCAAGTTGAAAACCAGCATGAGAAACAACAAAAAAGGAAGAATTATTATGTTTTTTAGAATAAAGTAGTGTGAAATTAAGTTGCTAAGTTGTTAATTTGAGCAAGTACTAAATTTTAAAACTAGACATGCAACAAGGCTTTCCCCCATTCTTTTCCTACTATTCCTTATAGTTGTATCTCTTTTAATTCCAGTTTGTAAAACTTAAATTCAGAGGAAAAGTGCAGAACATTAAAATGGTAAAATATGTTTTCACAGGGCAAGGTCATCTGTACTTAAATTCATGGCCAGACATGAAGAATTTTGGAGGTGTTTAATGACAAAGTTTGAAAACATCCATTATCCGGCTTAGAAGTTTATACATATTCTGGTGTTCTGTACTTACTCTACTTAAAACTGTAGTATGCAATATAATATGTTCATAAAAGATCAAATAGCAACCTACTATTGAACATAATATGCTAATTTTATGAAATATGATAGAAATTAATTTTTTCTTGTAGCTAGTGTCTGCTGAAAAATGATATTGCTTTAAGGAAATGTTGCCAAACTGTGTGATGATAAGGGTGAGGAAGAAGGCAAAGACATTTCATTTTTGTGTGGTGCAGCACTTGACTAGATGTAATATTGGCATTACTGATAAGCTCTGACTGGCTGTGGTCAGGAGTCAGAGAGTTGGTTAGTATCAGTGAATCTGTCTTAGTGTTGAAAATTCCTGTTTGCCAAGAGTCCTTCAGATGGCATTAGTGGTACAGAGAGGCTGATACAGGACTTCTGAAGAAGAGATTTTTGTAGTTGATGTGGAACTAAAATAGTTGGATCCTCCCACTCTAATAGTGGATTCCTCCCACTATTATGCTTTTATAGTCTCTGAACCAGGCTTGCTGATAGGAAACTAAGTGTGTTATCAGTGCTCAGAACATACTACATTACCACCGTTTTTATCAGAATAATCTGAATGGATTCTTATTAGAGTAATCTGAGTTGAGGCTAGCACAGCATTTTCACTTTAATGGTTTCATGCCGTTTTGATCAGTCATCCTTTTTGCGCAATCAGAAGTTACGGATGAACTGTAAGTCACAGCTCTGCGGAATAACTGGAATCCGCTATTGCAAAACGGAAATGTGACATACTCCAGATGCAGTGCTGACTTTAACATGTCAAATGCAGCAATGGATTGATTCCTTTGATGTGTCGCAAATGTACATTTGGTGCTACTATGTAAATTCAATGTCTACATCCGAGACGATTGCTTAAAACTTGCACTGTCCGTAGATAATGCAAGGAAAACAATTTTTCTTTGTGCATTTTTGTTTTGGGTTGGTTTGGGGTTTTTTTGAGGAGCGAAAAAGATGCATCCTTGTGAGTCAAGTACTCAACGTTATTCTGAATTGCTGACAAATGCTATTATATGACTTTCATAAAAACTAGCTTATTTGTATTAACTAGTTGGTTTGAATTTAACCCAAAGAGTTTAATCTGCTATTATTTTAGAACTTACAAACAAAACCATGAGTACTTACATAATAACCCAGAAGTGTCCCTAAGTATAACTGTCTTCTAAATGAAAAAAAACCAAACAAGCACCAAACCCTGCATGAATTTACCTGATGTGTTCTACAAACTTATATAAGACCTTGATACTTTGGTGCCTGTTTCTATTCTTCTTCTATCTTAGGAAATCTGTCAAAGTTTTATTTTGATCTCTTTGTGTTACCTAAGACTTTTCAGGTGATGTTACAGAGAAGATCCTGGTGAAGACTGTGAACTAGTTAGTGATAGCATTTGTATGGGTGGCTAAATGGCATTTAAAAGCTAAATTTGCATTGGAAGCCTATTGTCCAGAACCAAGTAGTAGTGTTTGACATGCTGTGTGAATAAGGACAAAATAAAGGAATATTGAATTAACAAAAGCAGAACAGTATTTGTGTGTGTCTGAGATGAGCCATTTTAGCATCAGATCATCTTAATTCCCCCAGAGTAGAGCTACTGGTGTTGTGGGGAAAAAAATAGGAAAGTTTGAAAATATTTGATAAAATGTCTCTTTAAAAGAAACAAGACCAAAAACCCACATCATTTGTTTATGCTGTTGCTTGTTTCTTTGTCATACAACAGCAGAAAACTTTAGGCTTCAGTATTAGAATTCAGGATTTCATGAGCAGGTGACAAACTGGTAGGATCCTGGCTAGTTTCACTCTGCTCCTGCTTGTGTCTTGATACAGGCTTTGGAGTCCTTAGTGAGAAAGGCGAACTGTAGGAATATGTAGAATTGTTTTTCTTTTTTTTTTCTTCCTGGTCTCACCATTTGCTTGGAGTCAGGGATAAGAGAAATGCAGCTTTGACCTTTCTGCGTTTTTGGCTCTTATTAGTGGCTGGCTTGAGGAACTGAATGTGTTCCAGGGATGACATGTTAGCTGAAATTTCAGCAGACTGAAAGACTGTAGTCTTTTCAGCTGGTAGTTGTTTCTGGATACTTGGTAGTCTCTATCGACAGCTGAATAATAAACCTTCTGCCTGTTGTGCGGGTTGTGTTTTGTTTTTTTTTATTATGGAGTTTTAAGGACTTTTATATAAGTAAGAGGGAGGATTCTTCCCTTGGTGGTTTTGATAGATGATAAATTTTTACATTTTTTTCTTGCTTTAGGTGCTTCAGCAGAAAAATGTTACACTGTAGCTCCAAGGAAAAGGAGATTCCCTGCTGGAGTTGCTTAATTCCTAGAGTTTCTGGAATTTGTTATGGCAAAAATTTCTTGCTTTTCCTGGATTACCTTGATCCAATTTTGAATTAAGCCACCTGAGGTTTGTTAGGAAAAGCAAGGATAGGCTAGTTGGGGTGGGGCAACAACTACATTAAAATAGCTTTCCTGAGTGTGTGCAGGGAATATAATTGTGCTGAATCGCTTAAATGGTTATCTTCAAAATAAAAAGTAGGCATCCTGCTTGGGAAGTTCAAAACAGTGACAGAAATTTAGTCCTCTTATTTAAAACAACCCAACCCACAAAAACCTGCTGACTCAGCTGAACTTTGTGCACTGAAATGAAACTTGGGAAGTCTGCATATTGAAATTCTTGTGAAATTTCATTTCCTTTTGTGTGGAGGTTTATTGTGCTTCATTATCCTTTCCCATCTTCAAAAAGGAAAAAGAAAGAAAGGAGGAGGGAAGAAATAAATACATTTAATAATAATTTAAAAAAAAAAGTTGATTTAATCCTCCGGAGAGGACAATGCATGCAGTTATTCTCCACCTGAGATACTCTGTAGCTAGAGAGATTTCAAAAGACAATAAGGCATATAGTAGGGAGGTTGAACCTTCTTACAGATACACGCGTCAGGAGACTTACAGCAGGAGTGGTTACATGTGAACACAGAGATAACCAAATTGCTGCTTTCTTCTGAGAACTTACAGAACCCAAATTTCATATGTGTGCAGCTGCCACTGTGGAGCTGACGTGTTCATATGGCTGTTTGTTTTAAATCTCCAGAAGATTTATTGATAGACCTTTACAGGGGACATGGAAGTATTACTAAAGTTGGCCTGTCAGCGATGCAGTGATGGGAGTAACCAGTGTGAAAAAAGTCTTGTGGAAGTGCTGCTCCAGAGGAGAGGCTTTGTGTGATGTGAGAAATAGCAACTTGCATACCTACAGTTTGTGTGTCTGTTTATTTACCTGTTCCTGGATATTTGATTTGCTTTAAATTACCCTAGTTTTGTAATGACCTCAGATTTGTACTTTATCTTGAATCACAGCAGTGAACATACTTTTTTCCTCCCACTAGGAATAAGCTAAATTTGTTGGGAAAGTATTTGGCAGTTGTATCCAGTTCATTCTGTTTGAAAAATATCTCAGCAGCTGGTTGCTATAGAATCATTATATCTCTTCCAGATTTTTGTGTTTAGTGGGTTGGATACAGTGCGGAGGTTATTGGCAAGGTAACTGAAAAAATGTGTTAAGTTCTTTCTCTCTTGGGATGATACTGGCTTAGTGCCTCTTTGTAGGACTCCTTTTACTGTTTTTCAGTGGCTTGCATGAGCAGTATTGTAGGTGGATGCTGTGACCTCTGGCACTGAGTATATGGTTACTCATATTTTTGGCCAGGCTGTAGCATTTTAATGCTATGGCTCATTTTTTTCCCTTGCATCTTTATGTATCAGTTCACTTGGCATGCCAATCTAGAGGTAAGCATTTAAAAAATGAGGTTGAACCTAGTTTCTATTATATGTCTGCAACACTTAATTTTGGCTAAAACCAATAACAAAATTATTTCTCTCTTGTAACTGTTAAATACCACTTGGAACATGTGTGATCCCCTCCTCCCCCAAGCTTTTTGGGTTTGGGTTGGTTTTTAGTTAGTTATTTTTTGTATTGTTTTGTCTTTTTTTCTTCATAGAAAAAATTCACAACTGATTTAGGTATGTCACCGGGGCTTGATGCTCTGAAATTGCTGTTTTCCAAAGCAGACCAAATCTCCCGTCACAGAGAGAATCTCTTCCAGAGTTCAGTTATATTGACGTGTGCAGTCTTCTAGAAGATCAAATCTTAAGGATTGGTCTACATAATCAACGCTTTTTTATTATTCAGAAATTAATCATCCTGAAATATAGGCTATGGTCAGGATGATTCATGCACTTCCTCTTGTATCCCTTCAGAATTTTTTAAGAATGGCCTTCTCTAAGGGGTTGGCATGAGCTACATGTGTTGTTCTAATGCTTGTATGTTGTTTGCATGTCCAGGTGGGTATATGTTTAGTTGTGTCTTAATATTATAAATGTTTTAGTTCAGGAGCAGCCTGATAGCTTTGTTACTTGTCAGTAATGAAAAAAATTTCCCAGAAAGACCCATGGAAGACTGCCCAAATTACTAAGTAGGTTAATATAAGGGAACAGGTGAGTAAAACAGAAAACTTGCTATGTTTGTGTAGCCTGATGTTGGCCACCAGCTGTCATTTGTAGCTTTAGCTCTGACAGCCCAGTCCATTTCGAGAGTTTGTCTCCCTCTTCCGTTGTTGTTGTTGGACAGTAGGTTTCTTCCTACTATTTCCTGACAAGTAAATAGTGCTCATTGTCCTGAGGTATTACATTTTCTTGTTAGTCTTTAATGTTTGCACTGTTACCCAGATTCTTTGCTCCTATTTCAACTTGATTCTTCTACTTGATGCCTTCAGTTTTCTGAGGATTTTAACACTGCATGCTTTGATCGTGTCCCAGCTGCTGGCAATCAGGTTTCTTGAGGCCTCTGGTAAGACTTTATTGGTTTAACAGCCCAAACCCAGGAACTTTTGAAAAAGCTTAAGTAATGAGTGCAGAGTTGGAAGATGCTGATTTTTCAGCTGGGCCTAATTTAAAAGTTTTTCTCTTTTGTTAGTGTCATGGTTTAACCCAAGCTGGCAACTGAGCACCCCAGAGCTGCTCCCACTCCCCCTGCAGCAGGATGGGCGAAGAGAATTGGAAGGGTAAAAGTGAGAAAACTCATGGGTTGAGATAAGAACGGCACAATAATAGAAATAAAATAAGATAAAAATAGTAGCAATAGTAATAATAATAATAAATTGCAATGAAAAGGAAAATAACAAAGAGAGAGAAATAAAACCCAAGAAAGACAAGTGATGCAAATGAAAACAATTGCTCATTACCAACCAAACGATGCCCAGCCAGTCCCTGAGCAGTGTCCCCCTCCCTGCCAACCTGCCCCCTAGTTTTATTGCTGAGCATGATGTCGTATGGTCTGGAATATCCCTTTGGTCAGTTGGGGTCAGCTGTCCTGGCTGTGTCCCCTCCCAGCTTCTTGTGCACCGTCAGCCCACTTGCTCACTCTGTGTGAACACTGCTCAGCAATAACTAAAACATTCCTCTGTTATCAGCATTGTTTCCAGCACAAATCCAAAACACAGCCTCATACCAGCTACTACGAAGTAAATTAACTCTATTCCAGCCAAAACCAGCACAGTTAGTATCTTGAAGGAACTGGAAATCCTGGGTTTTTTTTACTACTTTCCCACTTGAGCATTTCAATTCTCAGCAGTACAAGCAGTGATTAAATGAGCCATAGCAAATGTATATCCAAGATACTTGTATTATTCTCTCAATTGTCATAATGTATTTACCATTGTTGGACTTGATGATCTCTTTAGAGGTCTTTTCCAACCAAGGCGATTCTGTGATTTAAGAACTGATAGTCAAAATAATTAGTGAGATTTTCCAGCAGGTCTTAAAGTAAGAACACGAATTGTTGCTATATAGTAGAACTGTAGCTCAAAGGAGTTGTCGTGGACATTGCTCGTTGGAGAAATAAAAACAAAAAGGAAAAAGAAGTGTGTGAGTAAATGGCCTTGTTGAGTCTAGAATGTCAGTGCATCCCTTGGCAATGCTTGCTAGTGAGGATTACTTGCTGCTGCCTTTTTCTCCTGTAAGCATATGAACTGGCTTTTTTTTTTTTTTTACTGGAATATTTTTCTTGCATAATTTGGGATTTCCTGCTTAAAAGTTGTACTAAAACAGCTGTACATTTGAAGGAGTACTTTGAGTACTTGGGTTCTGAAACTGCCAGCAGTGGTATTTAAGCAGATGAGGACTGAGGCATGTTCATATAATTTTATTTCTGAGTACTATATTGCTCATTTATGTGAGAAAGTGAAGTTGATTTGACTTAAATATGAGATTTATGGTAGTACTGCTCTGGAAACTTTAAAAGTGATAGAAAATAGTACTGTAGCTTTAGGAAAATTGGTTATTGTCACTAGATTTTCAGAGGAAATTAATTTAACAATCTTACTGTTATGTTCCTCACTTTTTATAATTTACTGCTTCATGGGACCTGTTATGAGTGTTCATAACTTTGGGACTGAACATATGTAAAAGAAAATGCTGTATATCATATTTGACATATTTAGTGCCTCCATTGAATCTTGATTAGACATGTATTAATGTAGCCAGCTCTTCTTTCCAGTAAGTTCATTTTGCCTTTTGCCTTTCATTTCAAGCCCCAGTAAATGCGATGTGTATTTTTCAGGAGAGTTGAAAACTAGACTGTTGAATTTATCATAAAGGCTTTTTTTTCTGATGAAGGTTTGATTGTAACTGTATGTGGGGTTTTTGAACAGCTCAAATATTGACAACTTAGTTTTTAGTGTAAAATGTCTTTAGTCTACCATTCTTCTACAGACAAGTGACTACAAGAAAATCTTGCTTGTTGTTTTAGAAGGTAACTTATTAGCTGTAATGATTGGTGAAGGAGTGAATGCTTCATTATAATGCCAGTTTTCATTTTCAGGTCTTATCTCAGAAGGTAAATAATCAGAATTTATTTTTAGAATACAAAGTTTATTTTTAAAATCTTGTCACTTGCCAACTCTTAGAATATGCTGTGCTGTACTGAAGACAGCCAGTGTGAGTTGAAAAATTAATGCTGAATGTACTGCCAATTATGCTCGCCTCTGCTCTTTCAAGCTTCCTTCACAGCTGTCCCCAAGCCTCTTCTCATGATGTCTTTACTGCAGAAAATGGCCCTCAAGCTATCTTCTGTTGGAGTCATAAGACTCAATATTCAAGGTAAACTTTCCCCTATTTTTAAGAAGCCAGCCTGAGAAATAAAATGATCCTGATTCAAGAGCGAAGGCACCTTAAAAGTTGCAGTAGCTTCTGGAGTAGGTTGAATGAATGAGGGCTGTAATCATTTTAGCTGTCAGGTTTTAATCCACTGCTGCAAGTGTGAGCTATACATTATGCAAACTTGTATTCCTCCTGTGCTGTAAATTGTATAGGCTTCTCATATCTGTCATTCTCTCATGAAGATATGTTAACATATCTGTAATGGAAAAGAAATTTAATTTCTAAAACTTCTGATCGCTGCTATTTCTTCTCCAATGCATAAATATATGTACATATATATGTAAACCTGATTCCTGAGACATATGTGTTCCTGTTAGCAAAGTGAGGTGGGTTCCTGTTCTTCCAATAAAAAGAGGTTCCCCTTTCTCCATGCAGCTTTTGGTACCTAGCAATATTATTTTATTGCTATATTAGTACTAAGTGCCTGTTTGACCAAAAAGTGGAGAATCTTGAAAAACTAGTATTGCTTCATATGATTGGGTTTTTTTAGAATAAATCTTATTAGAGTACTGTTTTCAATTTGTGAGAAGTGATAACTGAATTAGGTATGACATATGTCTGTCATGGATACTGTGCTCTCTGGGCTGAAAATCGAGTGATTTATGAGAATTACTTAGATTAGGAGATTACAGTCACTTAAACAGCTAGAAAAAAAAAAAAAGAATCATGTATGTAAAGTCCCATTTTAAGATGAGATCAAAATTGGTCAACCAGAGTGCAAAAAAATACCTTCCCAAAAAGCAGAAGAATTTCTTAAATTCACTTTTTAAAAATTTGAGAAAGGTTAAAACTGCTGCAAGTGAGAAATGTCCTTTGCATCACAAGAACTAAATTCACTAAAATATCTCCGTTATGGCAGCATATGTGTAACGTCCCTTCTGTTATATGTAGTCAAACATTTTTTCCATCTTACTACATATGTGTAAACATCTGTTTTATGTGAGCTGTTTATTTCAGAATCTTTCTGAGCTTTGGCTGCACGTTTTATCCTGAACTTGGAATCAGCATAGAAAGGAGGGAGCTGTCTTGAGGTTAAGTTTAAGGACTAGACACATTTCTTTCTGATTTGGGAAGCATATCACTATATTGGTTACTCTGAGTGTTATGTCTTTCATCATATCAGTCTTGAAACCATAAGAGGGAAGAACATGCTGAATATGCACAGATTTAACCGGCTTTTGAGGAGCTTAAGCTGTAATTGTTAACAAAGCATGGGAAATAACTTTCTGTGATGGAGAGAAGGTAGACAGCTTCAGACTTTGTAATGATATAACTTAAACACTGGGTTCCTTCTTTTTTTTTTTTTAGTGTGGTCATTTCCTCTTTTCATAGAATTAGATTTTTAGTCTTGGAATTCTCATTTTGGTAAAGATGATGTAAATGTCTTGACTTGGTCCCAGGATTTCACTTGGTAACTGTTTAAATTGATATTAGAGGTGGCATCTCTGACTGCAGATCATGGCTTTGTCTTCATAGACACTTCACTTTCAGTGAACTGAAGTAACTGATGGCAACAAACATGCCAAGAGAAAAGTGCTTGCATGAGATGTAGCACTGTTGACTTCTGTAGGAATTTAAAGTTCATACATTTAACAAGGTGGCTGGAGTCTTTTGCTTCTTCAGCATCTATGTCTTACAAGAACCTTGTTTGGAGCTTGTGTAGTGAGGGAAGATGAAATAGAAAGGATCTTAAAATCCTATTGACTACTTTAAAAAAGAACTATACTAATGGCTAGTCAAGTCAGATCCTAAAACCAAGTTCTGTCTTCAGATCACCATTTTGTGTCATCAGTGGGTGATGGGTGTAACGTCATCTTCTGGGTGTATCTGATCTCTTCTCAAAGTGTGAGACTTAGATTAACTCAAAGATTAAGCTTTCTTACAGCACGAGTGCTGTAAGAGCTGGGGAAGTTTGATGATGGGGTGAGTTGTGTTTGAACTACGAGGTGGATGAACCATGAAGTCCACTGTAGCATCATGCCCTTCCTGTGCTTTTGTCAGGCTTGTCTGTTTCATTCTTTGTTGGCCCGCCTCTCTGACGTTTGTTTCTTTACTACTCCCCCTATAAATGTTTCATCTTTTCACTTTCTTTTTTCTGTCCCTGCCTTTGCTTCCGAAACAGATCTCTCTTGAGGATGCAGAGTTCAGGGTATCTCTTCACAGTAATCAACCTGCTGCCACTACACAACTTCAGTGAATAAGGATCATATTGTTACCTACCAATAGAACTGTACTTATGTGTGTAGCTGGGTACTGCTTAATAGTTACGTATGTTAAAACCTTGCAAGTGTGAGGGTTTTTAAGGAGCTTGGTAGGCTTTTTTTCATAGCTGCCTTCAGTTTCTGCTTGAATCAAACTTGAAAGATTTTCTAGATCTATTATGTTGGGACATCAGAGCATTGTATTACAATTTTGCAATTTGATTTTTTTCCTGGTTAAAGACAGCCCCACAACCATAATGCATCTTGTAACAAATTTTCCTCGTTACTAGGTACTGAAAAACAGATGAGTTCTGAAGTACCCGCAGGGGAGAAACTTGCAAGCTGCTGTAAATAAACCTCCCCACGCTGCAGATTTGTGACTTACAGTAAATAAACCATTAGCACTAACAATAACGTTAATGTTCTTATTTTCTTTAAAGAAAGGAATTTTTATCCTGGAAAGAGGTATTAAAGCATTTCAGGACAGGGGAATGACTCTTTTAGCCATACGGACTTCTTTGGTCATTTACAGAGGGACCATAACAAAGTAGGCAGCTTTCCAGATCAAGCATGAAAAGTGCCTGTGCATATGGTACCCTCCCCCTGTAACCTGCATTCTTCAGAGAAGCCATCTTATCAGCTATAAATATTTGTATATTGAGAATGAGCATTTCTTTCCTAACTGCTTGATTCATGTATCTTTTAAAAAAATGTCCTGTCTTCTGTATCTAGTTTTTTTTTTCTTGGAGTTAGTTTGTGTGCATGTCCTGGTTCTGTCTTGTATAGGCTTGAAATAATTCCTAACCCTTGGCAGAAGTGCAGGGAGTTTGTAGCCTGGAACTTGGTGGCACTCTGAGTGATCCCATTGCTCCCTCCACTGCTCAGCAGTTAGAAAGTGCAGCTGTGGAACAATGTTTGCAACATCCAGCCTGTTATGACTAAAGCTCAAATCTGTCCGTTCTTCCAATAAAATTTCTTCTATCTATCTAGTGCGCGATCGAGCGTTCGAGTGAGCGATGGAAAGATCGCTCGCCCGCCCTGTCGCCCGCCCTGTTGCTTCCTTGACTTGGGGAAAATTAATTTATCATCAGTTAAAATAGGTTTAGACGGTGAGAAAGAAAGACAAATTGAAATGTCTTTCCCCCTCCTTTATCCCAGGCTCAACTTCCTTCCTTCGTTCCTGACTCTTCTACCTCCCCCACACCCAGAATAGCACAGGTGGGTGGGAAATGGGGGCTGTGGTCAGTCCATAACAGCTCCTCTGCCGTTTCTTCCTCTGTAGAGTTTTCCCCTGCTCCAGTGTGAGTCTTCTCTGCAGGCTGCAGTCCTTCAGGATAAACCTGCTCTAGCCTGGGGTCCTCCGTGGGCTGCAGTGTTGACATCTGTTCCGTTGTGGTCTCTCCATCGGCTGCAGGGAATTCCTGCTGAGGTGCCTGGTGCGCCTCCTCCTCCTCCTCCTCCTCTCGCCTGAGTGTTTGAAGGGCTGTTTCTCACACTTTCCCCCTCGCTGCCAATCAGTGTTTTGCTCTTTCTTACACACAGTTTCCCAGAGGCATCACCATCTTGGCTGAGGGGCTCAGCCGTGCCCTGCGGTAGGTCCGTTGGAGCCTGGGAAGCCACCCCTGCAGCCTCTGCCGCTGGCACCGGGGCACCTGCGCTCCATACAACTGTTCAAACTCATCCTTGTAACAATAAGGATTTAACCTCACTGTTTGATGCTAAGTGACGTGGCATTCTTTGTAGATACCTATACGTACGATGCGTGTGCTACATATATATTATTTTAATAGATATATACTTGTAAATTGAATAGCTATTACATGTAAATTATGTGTGTTGCTTTGGAGAAATCAAAAGTGTCAGATAACTGAGGTAAATGCAGTGCTTGGATCACTGCTTTGTATACAAATACGTTCAGTTGCCTTACAGCTCTGGGGACAGGACTGTAGCTGTGTGTTAGTGCCACAGAGCAGAGAATTTCCTGGTGTGTGCTGCATTGGTAGCTTCATAGGTCAATAAGATGTTTTTAGCTGAATATCTGAATACTCATAATTCAATCTTGAGAATTTTGTTAAGTGCTTGCTTAGTCAGTATAACCTCAACAACTAGAACTATAACTTTTTGTGGAGTGTTTGTGTGACTCCTTTCTCTGGGAAGTTCTACTGTGGAAGAAAAAAGTAATTTAAAAAAAAAGTTAGGAAAGCATTCTCTTTTTCAGGATTTGTTTTAGTGCCTGTTCTGTTCTTGCCCCTAAAGCAAGCTTCTCTTACAGCATGCTGCTCAGTGGTGCTGGGCAATTCACTGATAAGTGATTTCTTTTTGAAATGATTTTTTAAACAAAACCAGTAAGTTTTTGTCATTTACCTTCAGTGCTTTGGGGTCTTTTATTTTGGTGAAGTGCAGGGAGGTTAGCCATTCCTTAGGGATGCTCCTCACATTCAGGGCAGGTTCAAGGAGCTCATATATGTTCTGTGAGGTCTCCTTCAGAGAGTTTTGCCCTGAGATCAAAGTTCTTGAATTGACATTCTCGAGGAAATCAATATGACTAATTAGAAGAAAAAAAGATAGCAGTCATTCCTTGTAGCTTACTCCTCTATCAAACTGTGTCTGAACAACAGGGTTAAGTGTGACCAGAAGGAAGGTGAATAACAGGAACGCTTGTTTATATGACATAATATATGTCTGTTCTTGGATCTGAATGTGCTCCTAATGTCATGCAAAAGACCTAGGAAGACAGAGCTTTGAAGAGATTCAGAACAGAAGGCACATGGGTGGGAGGTGTTGGCTACAACAATAGTGATGTGGTCTGACACAACTCCTGGTAAAGCTTGGTAGACACTGAATAATTTCTCCTATCAAAGCATTATTTTGAAAATCTGCTTTACAAATATAGCAAACTGCTTTTGCCATACCACTGCATTTATGTAACTGATGATCCCCTTTCCTCTAAGAGTTCAGAAGAGCAGATGCTTATGGAGAACAAACTGACCTACACTGGAGCAGCTCAAACAGTGCCATCTGCACCTTCTCTTATATCACCAACTTGATCCTGTCTCTGCCCTACTAGACCTTTTTATCTTACAGTTTGGCCTAGGAGGAGGGAAAAAGGAGTAGAAACAGATCCTGAACTCTCTCAACTTCTGCTTATGCTGACTCTGGGCTTTTTCTTCCTTCTTACCCTTCCCCCAGCATAACTGTTGATTTGGGGCAGAGGTGGAGAATATGAAGTGACAGAACTCGGAACATGTTATTTTTTTTTTTAATTTTCCTTTTTTCGGTGTCCCCATATCAAATGATCAGCTATTGAGTTCAGACAAGAATGGAGGTTTGCACAGCACAGCTACATGAGATTAGATTAGGCCTACAAGTAATGATATCTTCGGATAGAAGACTGCCACTGCTGTCCAAGAAAGACTTGATGGCTCTGACCTATTCTTTTGTCTGCCCTCATTCCTCTAAGAACATTAAGCTGGGTTATGAGTCCTTTGATTCCGATCAGTCTAATGTTAGAAACACTTACGTTGGCCTACTCATAAAGGAGGAGAACGGATCTAAACTGTGTCCATAATTTCTTTGCTTTTCAGTCCTGTGACTGAAAACATAACTCACAGGTCTACCATCTCCACCTCCCTATCATTTCTGAGCTCATGCAGGGACATGAAAAAGGAATCCTTTTCAAGGTTAGGGTGGCATTAGCTGCAGTGGAGGTAAGTAGCAATGATAAATTAATGTTCCTGCCCTCTCAACACAATATTTTAGAGTAATGCTGGACAAATATGGTGAAACATGGGAGAGTTCATGTAGTTGTGTAGTGGGAATCTATAGAAAAGTGAGGGAAGAAAGTTATCAGCTACCTTATGGTATATTTACATGACCTTCCTGTCCATCTCATTGTAGGAGGTGGCCCAAGGGAAGTGGAAGCTGTTGTGTTGTGATAGTTGATGTAGGAATAAGGAAAGAGTTAATCTGAAAAAAAGCCCCACGTATTATTCTGTAGTTGGGCTATTTCTTGCTGAGGCAGTAAAGAAACAAGATTACTTGTTACATGGATGGGAGAGATTGGAAAACTGATAAGGGAAAAATACCTATAGAAATAGAAGTGACCTAGTACTACACTGGGCTTTGAAAAAAACCTGCTCTACTCTGAAAAGCTATTTACAAAGTTAAGAGTGTCTAAGTTAAGTGTGATGTGGATATCAGCCTCTTCTTAGAATAATACACTAATACACAAATAACGTAAAACTAGCACTTGGGTTTTACAGAGCACTCGGACTTTGCTTTCCTTTGGCTAAGACTGGACTCCACGCTTTGGCCACTTTTCTCTTTCATTCTGAGTATATCTTCTATGTGCCATTGCTTAGTGATGCTTCAGTCATGGAGACAGCCAGATTAACGGTTCTGAAGTAAAGCATGACTGGCTTGATTTTATGTGATGTAAACAGCACAACCAATCTGCTTTATCGGATTCTGTTAGCATTCAGTATAAAACATTACTTACTGACAATTGAGATCACTACTCAAGTTCATATTTGTGAAACAAAATAGACTTTGAGGATCGAAGAGAGCACAATACTTTCATACCTTGCAGTGATACCACGCGTTTCCTTGTCCTCCTTACTGAATTATTCTTGAAGTTAATGCCAGGTTCCTGTTAAGGCTCTCTTGTAGGTGTGGCGTGTGTTCCTCACTCTGTAATTCTTGTATTTCAGATTTTTAGCGTAACAGAACTTGTTTTGAAGGGAGGAGTCAGAACTTGCCAACTTCAATTGTGTTAATGAAGCTTTTTAAGAACCCCCAGAAAGAAACAAAAAACCCCTAGCTTATTACTATGCCTCTGTAAGTAAAGACAACTAAAACAAAAAAATGAAAGTTTTGGGTGCTAAGAAACTACTAAAAGTTTGTTCTAAAAATAAGAAAATTCATACTTTAAAAGGTCTGGTGGTTCAGAATCAAGTCAACATATATTAAAGTAAAAATAAAATGAGGTATTTATTTTATTTCTTAATAAGTATTTTAGAAACAGTTGAGTGATGCAGTGGATTTTATATCATGTTAAGTCTTTTAAAATGAAAGCCAGTCATCTCTTTAAAAAGATACTGTAATTCAGTCACAGTTCACTCAGTACTGGAATTACTGGGTGAAATGCTGTCAAGATTAAAACCAGCCTATGTCTGTACAAGATTAGAAACAGCCATTCAAATTGTGCTAGCTAGACTATACAACAAAACGATCTTATCACTGCAGCCTTTGCTTTCTTTCCTCCTAATGTTAATTCCATTTGATTAAACTGGGAACTCCTTAAGGGACAGACTTTTGCTTTAGTTATATAGCCCGTACTGTCCTGAAACATCTTAACTATAGTGCTTGGGAGCTGTTTGAGTACTGCTGGTAATATATAGTCATCAGCAACATTTCTTATGTGGATGAAGATGCAGAATGTAATGATACTGGAAGATCTCTGGTTCTGTAACGTCTCATTTCCAACCTTATCATTTAGTTTCTCTGCTGCTTGTAATACCCATGTGCAAAATATCTTCTGATGGTTCATGATCAGACTGAATTAGGTTTCCGTTAAAAGTTAATAGTGCAACTTAGACCATGAATTAGAATGCTTCCCTGCTATGGCATTTCCCTAGTTTCCCTAGCTTTGAAATGGGGATTGTCATTCTCATTTGCTTCAGAAGGGATGATATTAATGCCAATAACCAGTTACCTAATTGCTTCTCATCTACTGGAAGGAAAAAAGGACTAAATTTTCAAGGAATTAATCTCTGAACTCTCTCTGAAGAGGTAATCTTGTGTGCTTGTTAAAGACAAGTTCTGAGCACCTTGCTTGGGTTAAATTGATAATTATGAATGTTTAGATGTCAGTTAAAGAAATGAGAAATACCTTCACTCAGAATTGTATGAGTTAATATAGCCTGGGAAACTCAGTACTGTTTTAATGAAAGACAAATTGTGGAAAACAGCAAGCCAGCTGTTAATCTGGATGACAAAGTCTGTTGCCTGGATCTTAAATTTGTGTGAGTACTTTGAGCAGTATAGGTCGGATGTGACCAAAAATGTTCTTCATAACCGCTCTCTTGAACTTTGGCTCTAAGGTTTTGAAGTAATAAAATGTGTTTTGGACAGTGTGTCCCTTACGTAGTACTTCAGCAAGAACAAAAACCTGGTAGTGCCTGTGGAAGTATTTGTGGTGTGCTTTCCTACCATAACACTTAAAGCTTATATGACTGAATGAGATAAATTGACAGTGCCATTGCTAGAAAATAAACAATGTCCTTAACTGCTTGCAAATTTGCTGTACACAGAAGCACCATTTGTGTTGTTAGTCTGGGGCTTCCACCACAGTTGATAAACGTCAACATTAGGTTGATAAATGTCTTCATTTTTCCTGTTTGTTTTGAGAAAGTAAGTTCTTTGTTTATTAGGCTCTTGGGCCATCTTCTCACTTAGAGTGGAGAAGACTACACCTGTTTCCTGCTTGGTGGGTTTATAGTGACTTTTCTTCCTTCATGGTCTGATTGTCCTTTCCTCATGGCAGAAGGTAGATGTCATGAATACAGAAGTGGCCTTCTCAGCAGTTTGATCATTGCCACAGGAATTGAAAAGCATTTGCAATGGTGACTGGCTTTGTTAATCTCTTTTGGGTATTTAGCAAAACATACAAGAAACAGTAGAAGTTAACACTTGTTAAGGCTTTTTAGTTAGAAGTCATTCCTGTAAAGAGCAGAAACTGACAAGTTTGACTGAAACTGGTAACTGTATTAATGATCTGGTCTCCAAAATGCAAGAAACAAACTTGCATGAATGTCTTAAAATGTTTTTGTTTTCCAGCATCTATCTGAAATTGCTAGGCTTTGCTGAAGCTATCCTTTTATTAACACGAAAGACTTTCCCGTGTAACCTGGGAAAACAACAAAACCTGCTGTTAGTCTATGATACTCTCACATGACATCCTGCTTTGGGGGCGTTTTGTCATAATTTGGATTGCTTGAGAAGGATGTGGGGTTTTTATCTGGTTGGGTTTGTTTCTTTATTTCCCATAGGAGGAGGAAGGTGACTGATAAGTTGCTTCACAAATTACTTCTTGAATTGTCTGCCCAAATTATCTTGCAGATGATTGTTTAGGAATAGAAATACTGTGCTGCATTTTAAGGAAAACAAAAATACGATTTTTTTCATGTGAAACTTGTCCATATAAAGACATACAGCACTGAAACAGCTAAATTGTTCTTAATTTATACCTCCTATGGCTTTATTGCAGTTTTCTATGTAAACACGTCCTTAGAAGGGCACAGACAACTTTAAATAGAAACTATAATAAAGTTTCGGGCCACATTATTAAAGTCCATATATAATATGTAGTGGAAGGAATTTTCATACGTGTCTGAGTTTTATGCATAAGTGTTGTTAGTCTAGTTGTTTTCAACCTGATCATTTTTTCGAGGTAAAAATTTAGATAAGACATCAGTACTGAAATTTAGATATGAGCTAAGTTTATGTATATATGGAGCTAGTCTCTGTATAAGTTTAAATTTAACCTTTATATGAATAACTTTTAGTCTAGAAAGCCCTCCTTTAACATTCTGCTCTTCCTTAAACTTAAAAGTGTACTTGTGTATCTAAAAGAAAGTACTACTTGTGTATAGAATATTGGTTTAGGATAAGAGAGTAAATGATTTGGAGTGAGGGATGGGAAATAAAATATTTCTGAGTTTATCTATAGTAGTATAAGATGGAAGAGAGAGCACTAACAGCTGAGATGCTGGCCATTTCCTTGTCTCCCTTGCTTAGAGCTGGGTTTAAGCAAATTTCTCTCATAAATGAACCTATGCATTTTAAATCTATGTTTTAATACTCTGTGTATATAAAAATAATTGTGTAGATTATGAATGTTCTAATTGTATGGAATATAAGCATTATGCCTGTCTGAATGCTGCAATCCTAATGTTTATTCTACACTTTATGTCTGTGTGCCAGTATCACATGTCATCATCCCCTATGCTTCAGCATGGGGAAAGCCTCATTGTGCTCTAAAGTCCGTGGGAGACTGGATGGGAAGATTGTATTTATTCCAGTAGAATTGCCACAGTGGAAGACAAATAGGGTTGAGAGCCTCTCTCCAAGTATTGTCTGTCTCCTTAGTTCTGAGAAATAGCATTCGTCCTCAGACTGAAAACCACAGGTTTATCTGGTCTTATTGACCCTATTATTTTTGAGAGATAACACTCTTTCACCACTTTCCTTGCTGGAAATGTTCACTCCCAGCCTTTGTGGGCTTTCCACCTTCCGAGCAATGGGGAGGTAAAACTCTTGAACACAGTCAACACTGAGTGAAATGGGAACAATGCTGACAACCAGCATCCTTTCTGCCTGCTCATAACAACATAGTATAATAATCCTGAGCGGAAAAGAATTACAGAGAGCAGACGTGTGTAATGGGCCTTGTGTGCATGTGCAAATTATTGATCTACTGGAACATCATTTGATCGTTATGCTGCTTTCCCTGACCTGAGGACACAAACATGTTCTGGTACTGCACAGACCTTTGTGGGGAGAGGACGTGCGGTGCGGTTGATGTGGGTACCACACTGTGAATTTGAAAGCTGGTGTGTATGTTTTTTCTGGAGAGTTGGGGAGTACAGAACTTGTGAACGAACATAGCATTTAGTGGTTTTTATTGTGTGTAGATTAGTTGTGCATCTCTGCTTATAGACTAAGTGATGTGTGTTAGGAGTAAGTGTTTAATGTTTGATCTGTCAAGTCTCAGTGTGGTGATGGCTTAAGCTTTTTTGTGGACAAGCAAAGGTGAGTAGCTCAATGTTCTCTGTTGTTCTTTCTAAAAGCAAAATAAAATATCTCTTGCATCTTCTGATTCTTGCAGAAAATAAACTATTTGATGGACTGTTATTTAATAGCTTATTACTAGCATAATTTTGCTTATGGGTTTGAGTTTGGAGGTTTGGACTGGCTTTCTAAGGAAACAGTGCGTATGATCGACTGACAGTGCAGTTGTGGTTCCCCTTATTGTCTTTCCTTCCTGCTTGAATAATTTTTGAACTCATTGGTCATGAGTCAGTCACATTTTTTAAGAGTTCAAAAAATTGCTGAGATATCGGAGTTCCTACAAATACAAATGTCAGTAGATAGAGAGAAATTACTGCTTTCCTGAAGAGAATGGCACAGAGCTCAGTTTGCCCATTCTTTTTTTCTATCAGCTTTCTGGTCAGTCAGTTCCTGCATAATTTTTGTTTTGTCTCACTATGTGTTCTTTCTTGTTGGAGGTGTCAGGAGGAACAAGGAAGGCAGAGGAGTTAACGCTGTTGTGGAACCAGTAGAGATTAGGGTACAAGGAACACAGATGTATAACAACTTGTTACTATTTCAAAGTAACGTTGCAGATTGAAATGTCAGTGCTTCTATTTCCATTACAATAATTTACAAATATATGGTAAATTTATAATATAATGACTATGCCAAATGCTTTTTGAATAAATAATACCTGGTCTCCCTCCCAAAGATCTTCAAACCAAAAAATAGAATGATAGAACAGCTGGGTCAGAATGGACCTCAAAAAATAGTCAGGTGGGAGGGAGAGCCTAGATGAGATTATCTAGCACCCTGTCCAACCACATATTGAAAACCTCTACTGATGGGGACTCTACCACATCTGTGGGGAGACTGTTCCAGTGATTGGTTGTTCTCACTGAAAAAATTTCTTTTACATTGAGATGAACCTCTCCTAGTGCAACTTGTACCCATTGTCCCCTTCTCCAGGGAGAAAAGACCTAACTCCTTCAGTCTTTCCTCACAGGGTAGATTCTGCAGCTCTTTGATACTTAAACAAAAAACTATGAAGTCAGTATTGGAATGCTGTGAAATTCCTAATCTCTTTTAACCTTAATTGTCATATATAACAAACCCTGAGCTGCTGGAATCAACAGTCAACAATTGTGAAATTTAACTCCTGCAGAGTTAGGGTCCCTAGTGTCACCTCAGGCACGTAAAATGAAACCTCTGGTTCTGGAAGTTGAGTGTTACATTAGCAATAAACAGGAAACTTAAATTGCTCTCTTACTGGAGTATGTTGATCTTTTTCTCCCTCTGTTTGCTTCCTATTGTGTATCTGTCTGCAGTTTGTTTTATTTTCTTTTTCTGTCTCTCAGGTTTAAACATAGCTTTCTGCCTCTTTTCTCCATTTTAACCATCACTATTTCATCTGCTTACTGCTAATTCTTTTTTTTTTTTTTTTTTTTTTTTGTTGTTATCCAGCACTGGGCTAGTCTTGAGACATCCCACTCCCTCCTCTCTTTCTGGTGTATTCAATGTAGAGGAGGAATAAACTACCAATTCCTTTGGAGTGCTAGTAATCTGTGGAGGCACATCTTCCCTTAAGTGTCTAAACACTTTCAATCCTTTTATGTACTCTTCTGTCCCAGTATTTACAATATTTAAGTTTTCTTAGCTTGCAAAAAACCCCCAAACCAGCAAAACAAAACTAACACCATCACCCCCAACCCACCGTCTAGTTCTCCTTTGCAAGTCTCTTGTCCTCCCGTTGCTGCCCCAAGTGCTTTTCCTGTCCTTCTGCCTACTGTGGGAAATTGAAGTAGGAGGAGAGTCTGCTCTGCTGGTCTCTCTCCTGTTATCTTTTTAACACTCAACTGTAAAAACTGCTTGTGCTGTAAGATTCAATAGTACATGTGTGGAAGTTCAGAGATTTTTTATTTTTCTTTTTTTCCCCCTAGGGTTTACTTGCAGTTTTGAAAAATAGAAGCGTAGTAGAAGTATTGCCCGCAACAGAGTACAATAAGAAAGCATAAGCAAAGATTAAAGTGCTGATCTTCTAGCACTTAAGAAATGCTTTTGAAAGAGCCATACTAAGATAGCTTCTTCTGAAAACACTGTATCAGTATGCATGTGATTTTAAACTTTTGAGATAATGCTTGCTCTGCGTGAAATTAGTGTTGACTGTGTTACCTGGCATTTGGAAGGAGGTTTCTGAGTCATGTAGCACACTTGGTTGCTCTGCCAAATTATGAGGGGAAAAAAACCAAACAAGTATTTTTTTCGTAGATCTCTAAATTACAACTGATGGTGAGACTGGCTTACAAAAGTGCTGTGGGTTTTTCTGCAGTGACATCTGTGGAGTGTATATTTAGTAGGTTCCCAAGTTGGGAGCCAGAAGAGTATGTGGGAAGTGTGAAAGGGGGCTGGGAAGGGGAGCAAACAAGAAATTCAGACAAAAGGAAATTGTTGATGCAAGTTAATGCCTTTTCTTTGTGATATTGATAAATTTCTGCTGCTGTTCAAGCAGTCTAAATTATTCTCCTTCTGACTCTGTTTCCTTTTGCTTTCCTCCTGTTGCCTGGAAAACATGAGTGGAATCTAGTAGGACAAGAGGCTGCTTTTTCATTGTTTTGTGGCTCTGTTGCTAGCTATTGTCCTCTTGGCTCAGGCAGTTCATGTCAGTCTTTGTGTGGAGTAAGAAAAATGTTTTTCCTTTTTACTTTAAAGATTAAATTTCTAGACTGTGGAGATTGCTTTTATTTGAAAAGCAAGCAGTGCTAACTTGAGAGTATCTCCCACCAACTAACACGTTTTTGCTTGTGATGTCGCCTTCAGCACTTTGTTCGTTCAGATGTGCTTATTAAATTTGTGGACTGGTTTGGGGGTGAAGCAGTCTTGAAATCTAGTTTCATTTTTAAATGTACTTTGTTTAAAACAAAGGAACTCTGAGCAAGACAGTGCGTTTCATGAATTTTCCTGTCAGGAATAAAAGCCAGATCACTATGTCGTATGTTTTCAACAGTTGGAAATAGAGCCAGATTTGTTCTTAAGTTAGAGCAGAGCTCTAACACCCGGTAAAGTAATGCAGCCTTGAGCAGTGTCACTGAGGTATTGTCTGTTGTGGCTGGCTTAACTCTGTTCTTTACTACATCACTGATTATTTATAAATGAGTATTGGTTTTGAGGATACTGTTGAAACAGAACTGAAATGTAGCTGTTTGCTGGTATGAAAATGCGCTCGTGGATGCATAGGGTAGTGCAAAAAATGAGATGTTAATTCTCTTGTAAGTAACAGTTCTTGCAGGTGGTATTTGTGATCCTATTTCTTCAGTACCTTTATTTTTGCTGTACTAATTATATGGTGGCACAGAAAATATATTGAAAATAGAAGACACTGTAACTGATTATCTGTTGAGTTTTATGTTGTTTTTTTTTCTTTTCAGGCATCTATTAGCAAGCTAAAAGTGACAGAACCATGGCTCAGTTTCCAACACCTTTTGGGGGTAAGTTGTTTATAGTGTATTCTGAACTATTCTGATATGCAAAAGCCCTTCATTAATCTGTTGCTTCCTGAATATGTTCTGTATGGAGGTGTTTATGGATAGTATATCTTTCTGACATGATAGTTTATCTGTTTTGTGATGTTTTTACAGACCCATTAGAGAACACATGTGAAATTTTGCAGAGACATCTCGGAAGAGTCAAACAGAAAAGCTGTGCTATATCCCTTTGTTGTGCATTGATCCATTACAGTCCTACAGTGTTTAACTGTAGGGCAGATCCAGGCCACTCAGCCACTGGCAATGGGGCATAGCCTCATTCTGCACTAGGTGTGGCTAGGAAGTAGATATGTTTTTTGTTTGGGGATTCCTGAACTCTTTCATTACTAAAAAGTACAGCATATGCCTTTGGATTCTATTGCTTCAAATTTATTTTCCTTATCGTCCCATAACCATGTTTAGGTGAGAACAGAGCTGATACATTTTTTAGCTCTCCATTTACAACAAGGGAAGGTATAGCAACTTGAACTTCAGTCTTTCTGAAAGCTCCAGGAAGGGCCCTGGTAGTGCAATAGAGACATTACTTTTTGCTATTCACACGAAATATATTTTTGAGCCCAGTTTCACAACTGATCTGAAGAAAGATTGCAAAGGTAAATTTCAGTGCTGAGACCTAGTAACGAGTTTGATTCCACTTAAATGTTGTACCTGTTAAGAGATTTTCTCTGGAGATGCAGATAAGGTTCTTGTGTTTGTGTGTGTTTGTGTATACATATATACACATAGATATGCATAGACACATACACAAAAAAAGTATGTGTGTATATATAAATATATATGGAAGTGTAGTTTTTGGGATTGGATATAGCTAGGGACTAAATTTGTATCTAATGTTAGTGTTTCAGTGGGAGACATCAGGAAACACTCATGTTATTCAGAGTAAGTTGTTAGAGAAACCTAGCTCTTGTTAAACCCAATTGATTGGATGCAATCTCTGCCAGTCTGAAGTCCATGAAACACAACAGAATCAGCATGTCTTTGCACGTGGTAGTTAGAACAAACATATAATTGGAAGCTGTCATTCATTGCCTCAGTTATCTCTAAGTCCAGCTCCCTGGAATTAAATCTTGTTTGGTGCCAGACTTTCTCAGTTTAGGAGTGAAACTTGCTACCAAAAGCTTTGATCAAATAAACTCACTGGACAGTTTAATGTAGAATACCCTTTGAGGTTGTGTAAAAAGCTGTGAACAGCTTCATTTCACTGTGATTTTCACAATCTAAGAGAAGTCATGATGTGAATGAAATCTGCTTGTTCAGACTGAAGTATTTCCTTTTGTTTAGAGTTAGGGCTGTGCTTTTCATGCACCCGTATTTAAACATGTACATACATTCTTAATGGAAATATTTTCTTCAAAGCTTTCTCCTCTGTCATCTTCAGAGATTTCTTACTGCATTACAGATGGATAGCAGCTTTCTTTTTTCAACTTTATGTCTTACCATTTGATCTTGCATCTGTTGTCCAGGATCCTGTTAACTCTAGTATGTGGCTTTAGGAAGGAAGGAATTCGCTATTTCTTCTCAAACAGCTCTTCTCATCTGACTGGACTACAAAGAGGAAGTTGAAATAAGCATGTGGCTAATGTAGTTTCTGGAGTATCTTTGATTTGTAATGTGGTGTGAGGAAATTTTGTTATGATATTCATACTTGAACTACATCTACCAAGCAGCATTTCCTCTTAGAAGAATGATTACAAAAGTCTAAGATTGTTGTAAGAGGAAATAAGTGGTGTAAAGAAAATTCAAATTTTTATGGGGAAATTTGTCATCCTTCGAGAATGCAACATTTTCTGTTACCTGTAGTAACCAAACAAGATGTAGAGAAGATGATCTATGCAGTCTTCATCTTGGGAGAGCCCTCACTCCAACTGTACAGTATCTAGTATTCCATTGCTTATGAATACCAATAATGATCTATTTGTTTTTATTTCACTTCCTTTCTTTTTAAAGAATCTTTCAAGTCAGCTTCGGAAATGTATATGGAAAAAGCACAGCACCCAATATTTAAATTCTGATATTCCAGAACACTGCTCATTTTAAGGATGACTATCTGGAGGAAAAAAAAAAAAAAAAAAAAGGCATGATAGGATTTTTGTAATCGTTGGCAAGAATGTGGTATGCTCGACCTTCTCAATTTGTCCATGAGAAGAAAATGCCCATTTCATACATGAGAGCCCACTGCTTTACTTTTGCATATGAGGTAATTGCTGAGCCATGATGGTTAGAGGGCTTGCTGCTGCATTCAAGTATAACTTGCTTATAAGTCAATTTTGTGGTTTGGTGACTGCCTCCTTTGTATCCAAATACATTAAAAAGCCCCACAACCTCTGTATTGGCATACAGGACCTGAAACCATGAAATGTCTTGGTGTTCGTAAGATCCTGCTTCATGCCCTCCCATAGGTCTTACCGTTTCCTCAAATAACAGAAGATGGAAACAGGGCAATGCCAGAGATGCCACTCATACTTTTCTGACTGAAGAGGCTACTACCCTTGCTTGGTTTGACATTGTCTCTTTTTGTATTCATATCCCACAAGGGAGATCTACTGTTTCGATACCAACCAAGTCTCCATCTGGAAGAACAAAAATTTACAATTTGTTCTGGTTACAGGGACTTCAGAGAAGAAATCAACAAATTTTGTTTTAAAATAGTAGAATATATTTTTAGTTACCTCATGCCATAAGAGTTCTTAGTTCTGAGTTTTATTGCCTTCTTTGTGGATGGATAGGAAGAGCTGTTTGGGGTGTTTTTATTCTGATTTTTGTGGTTTTGGGGGGTTTTTTGGTGTGGTTTTTTTTTTGTGGGTTTTTTTTTTTTGGTACTGGAGTCATGCATACCTCAAATTGAGAGAGATCAAGCCAGCAAAACATTGCAAATTTTGTGTTGTGTTGGTTTTATTTTGTTGGGTTTATTTTTTGGTGTGTGTGGGGTTTTTTTTTTTTTGGTTTGGTTGGGTTTTTTTTCCTTCTCCTCCCTACATTATATTCAAAAAATTCTCCTTCTTTCTGTAAGCTACCACATCCAGCCTTAGGATCTTAGGCTGGAGTAGTCATGTTTCCAATACAGAGAGATGTTCATCTGCTCCTAGTTGGCCTAGTCTACATATTGGTCATAAAGTCTTAATCAACACCATTCCTCTTCTCCTGTCAGGAGTTCATGAGAAGATGAGGGAGAGAATTGCTTACATAAACTATTGTGTTTTCAGATGTTCATATCCAAAGAAGAGTCCTGTTTTATCCCCACAGGGAGCACAGCTATGAAATCTGTTTACAGTGCCTCTGTGAGCTTAATCACTAAAATTCTGGGATTTTTGGACTAATCTTAAAACATCCGTTCTTTGAATTAGATATTTTTAGTCTGTTTGCTTCTAGAAATACATAGGTTACTGAAATCGAGATGATCATTTTTTACCAAGAATGTAGCTATTCTTTTATTAATGAAATCTGCCATTTAAAGGAATGTGTTTATTCCCCTTGTCCATTTCCTTTTCTCTCTGAAGTACATTTTGCCACATGAAAGCAGATTTTAAATAGAAGAAATTCAGGAGGCAGGAAATTCTCATGTTCTTCATAACTGCTGAGTCTGTTTCTGCTTCAGCCTGCAAGCAGTTTGAAATACTTGCTGTAAATATTTGTGGACCTTACTACCTGAAATTTAATCTCTGTGAGTTTAGTGCTGAGACAGAGTGAATGCTGGATCTCTTCTTTATTTTTCTGAAAGTCTACATTTTGTCTTTTAACATTACTTTAATGAAACAGTGAAGCTGTTAACTTAGATGCCTTCAAATCATTGCATCCCTATTCAGTAGGAGTTACAGGAAGGTGCACCAGCACATTGTACTTCTACAGATGTTGAAAGCATGATTTTTACTGGTTAGAAATCATTGAGACAAACCTGAAACACAGTGTTAGAGAGTTCATTGGAGGTCACAAGTGAAAGTTGAGATATGTTTGCTCTGAGTGCAAATAATCTGAAGGATGAAAGTGAAACGTCTGCAAGAGGAGAGAGAACTGTTGCAAAAATGGATGTAGAACTGGAGAAAGCATGGCACTGTAGAAGGGGTAGTAAATCTTGATGTAAACTAAATATTCACCTCTAATTTATGAGTATGGTCTGAAGAATCTGGACTATGTAACATATTCTCATTCTCAAGAATGAGGAGCACACTTTCTGTGCTATTGTTGCCCATGAAAAATGTTTACTATCTCGCTGAATTGCACTTTTCCTGGACTAGTAAGGAGAGTTCTTCTCTTATAATAGTACAAAACCACATAGTACACAACTGATTATTTGATGTACCTTTTCAGTTAAAAACTTGCGTTTCAGCTGCATGTACTCTGAGAGGCAAATTACCTCTCACTCCGTAAATATCTAGTGTTATGAACTCTCTGCATTATATCCTCTGGTATGCTGATCTTGTCTTTTAATAGCCCGTTTATAAATTTGATTGCACTTTGAGTAGCTTGGTTGTAACTTAAATTCTTGCATGAGCCAGATAAGTGAATCAGTGCTCAGCAGTCATCTTAATTTGGTAACACTGAGTTCTGCTGAGTTCATAAGTCCTAACTGGCTGTTTAAGGATTCATGGAGCTTTCAACTATAGACTTTGGATGAACGGCTTCTGTGTGTATGTTGTTTTCAAAGGCCCAGGATGATATGATATAATTACACTCAGAAATATAAATAGTGTAGGTTTCAGATAATGTTTCTTAATTTTATTTCTCTGTTTCTTTTTGAACTAGGCAACCTGGATATCTGGGCTATTACTGCGGATGAGAGAGCTAAACATGATCAACAGTTCCATAGCCTGAAACCAACATCTGGATTTATCACTGGTAATGAAATAGTTTTCATTTCTAATTTCATTTAATTAAATCTTGACTAATGAGCCTAAATACGTACAGAGTTGCCTGGGAGACATATGAGCATAAGAATTTAAAAAATTGAACAGATCTTACTCATATCTCGTTTTTTTATCTGCCTTGCCACATCAGCCCCATCTTTTCTGGTATTTTCTGGTATTTTTCTGATATTTACCAGCTATATACCTGGTTTATGCCAGGTAAGTAGAGTTAAAATTATCTATAACTGTGGCTCTATAAGCCAGTTCTCTTGTGCAGAGCCAGCTGATACTTACAAACTGTAGAGTTAGAGTTCAGGACGTGGAATTATGCTGATGCCTGGTAATATTTATAGTGCTTTTAATGTGCTCAGTGAATTAACTCGCTGTAGCGAGTCTGGCTGGGATAGAGTTAATGTTCTTTCCAGCAGCCTGTATGGTGCTGTGTTTCAGATTTGTGATTAACGCAGTGTTGATAACACATCAAGGTTTCTACTGTGGCTGAACAGTGCTTGCAAAGCCTCAAGGCTTTCACTGTTTCTCACTCTGCACTCTCCCCCAGTGAGTAGGCTGAGGGTGGGCAAGAAGTCAGGAAAGGAACACAGCAGAGACAGCTGACCCAAAATGACTAAAGCATTATCCCATACACCATACTTAACAAAAACGGCGGCAGGGGCAAGGCTGTTGTCTTCCAAGGTAGCCATTGCTTGGAGATTGAGCTTGAGGGAGGTGGTGAGTGATTACCTTTGCATCACTTGCAGGTTTTTTTCTGCTCTTTCGTTATTAAACTGTTTTTATTGTGACCGAGTTTTCTGAGTTTTCTCACTTCTATTCTCCCTATTCTCTTCTCATCCTGCTGGCGCGGGGAGAAGCGAGTGAGTGGCTGGGTGCTTAGTTTCTGCCTGGGGTCAACCCACCATGCCAACATACTAATAGATTAAGAAGTCCATTTAAAGATGTATCAATTTAACTGAAATGAGTTTCAGAAACTGATTGTTAAAACTAGTGAAATCAGTGTGGA
This sequence comes from Podargus strigoides, assembly GCA_028020825.1. Classification (NCBI taxonomy): domain Eukaryota; kingdom Metazoa; phylum Chordata; class Aves; order Caprimulgiformes; family Podargidae; genus Podargus; species Podargus strigoides. The sequence continues at coordinate 3,132,125 of CM051643.1, forward strand.
TGACCTCTTAAAAAAAAAATCTAAGTGGCAAAGTTGATTGAAGTTGTGGGGAGTAAAGCTTCAAATAAAAGAATCACATTGATCCTACTAAATTTTCATTGAACACCACTAATTTGCTTTGGTGTTGAAGACAATAGGATGCCTACTTTCTTGTTAGTTTGTTTTGATGCATTTACTTTTCTTTTTTACTATCTAAACTGATGCTCAATTGAAGTGAAAGGTATAGAAGTGTTCTACCTTTCTTGCTGTCTGATCCATCAAGAGGATTTTCAGAGTGTGAAATCAGAATTTGCTTCTTAGGAGAGTCTCATCACAGCCATATATACCTCCAAGTATACAAGTTGATTGTTTCTGCTCCTGTTATATGACAGATACAGTACAAACTGCTACTGTTTTTATTGACCTTCTTTGATATTTAGTGCTATTTCTAGTCTGTTTACAACTTTCCTTTACAGGCCGCAACATTTCCAAGTGCCTAATCCTTTTGTAATTGTTTTGCTATCCTTACTTTTAATTGATAGTTGGAAAATGACTTTGAAATATAGCATTGCTTTCTTTAATGGTGGTTTATCAGGTTCATAGCAGGTTAAAGGCCTTTTTATTTAGTTTGTGCTAGCTGACTGCAATTGTACTTCCAGAAAATCTAAGATAGGGTTTATATTGATACATACTTTTCTCTGGAAGAAAAAAAATTCTTGTTCTCACAAAGCATATGATTCTGGCAAAGCGAGCCATTAACACAGATTAGGAGCTATGAACTGTGAGTTTCCCAGTGGCTCTAAATGTTTATGCCCAGTTGACTATGTGTGGTGCTGACTGCTGTAGACTTAAACAGTATGTGCTTGTTGGAAATCTGTGATAGGTTTGCAAGTGACAAAATAAGTTTAAAACTCATACTCTGTTGTATATGCGTAGCATTAAGTATTTATGGGTTTACTCTTACTTCTGTTCTAGGTATCTTTGACTCATGATTGTCTCTTTCCTCTTAAAGGTATTTTTAGCATTTTCTGAAATGATGTTCTATTTATTTTATAGGTGATCAAGCTAGAAACTTTTTTTTTCAATCTGGGTTACCTCAACCGGTGTTAGCACAGATATGGTGAGTATATGGGAGGGGATGGGAGACTTGCAATTGCATCACAGTGTGAAATTTACTGGTACAGGCTTGGACAGTAACTATATTTCACATTCTAGGATTTAAAATCACCTATTTAGCTCAGTGTGCTTTCCAAAAGTCTAGAGGGGCAAATATACTTCGTAGTATGTTTTAGCTGAGTTTTTAAGTTACTAGTTCAGAAGATAATTACTTTCTTGCAAGAAGAACAGTTGGTTTGGAAATATGCATGCCTCAAAGAAGGACTGGATTTACATGGCTTTTAAATAAACAGCTTATTTTCTTTTCAAATTATCTTCATCTTACAAATATCAAATCTGATCTGGTTATCTTATTTGCTGATGACTCAGTGAAAGTTCAGATGTCCCTTTGGAACTTCTCTTGCCTCTTTATTAAACAAGGAAAGAAGTTTTGTCTTAAACAAGACGTCCTTTCTGCAAAAATGTTACGTAGGCATTAGCTTTAAGTAGGTGTTAACAAAACTAAATAATTGTAAATAGTCTGACTAAAAATCTCTTCCTCTCTGAATTACTCAGTTTTTCAGCCTCTTGAGAGGGAATCATTCCACTAATTCTGTAATTGTCATAGAGACAAGACCTGAACTTGCGCACTTTTTAAAATAAAGCTGAACTACAACTTATTCATGCTGCCTTTATAAATCACAAAAAAGCATGTAGACATCCCTTTCTCACTGTCTCTCTTCTTATATTGATATGTCTGAATTAAGAGAAGTAAATATTTAAGTAGAAATCTGGATCGCTTGTATATATTCCCAGTTGGAATTAGAATAGTAGGAAAGTATGAAAATAGTTGCACAGTGGTAGTAAGACCCCTTAAAAAGAAAAAAAAAAGTAAGGAACCCCCCCTTATTTTCCTACAACTCAAATGGTGTAACTCTCTTGATTTATCAGTCAGTGTTTGCTTGTAAACTACCACAGGTTACTGCTGTCCCACAGACACAAAGGAATTTAGACTGTTTAATGGCAAGAAGTCCTTTGCAACCTGCAAAGTATGTCACAATGTGCTCAAGACTGCATTGAAAAATGTGAATCATTGTTCGTCTTAGCTTCCAGGGTTAAGATCTTGAAGTGGCACACTTGCTTTGTGGATTAATAGCAATATGGTAACGCTGTCCATCTAAATCTCCAGTAACATCATAATGGATCTGTGAGTACTTTAATAGGGGAGGGAGTTCTGGAGTAATAAGCCCAGGATCTCTGTGAGAGTTACAAGCTGCATAAAACTCCTTTTCTATCAGTATTCTTTGTTTCTTGAATAGATAGATTCTTTTTTTTTAAAAAAAAATAATATATTTTTTTTTAAGGTAGCATTTGATTATTAGAGGGAGAGAAGGGGAATTACAACAGTCTTTAAGGAAGGAAGGTTGTTCTGAGTTAGAGCAACTTGTAAAACTCTTCAAATTTAATTTTCTGATGCTAGAAGTATGGAAGTGTATGCATGTTGTATTTTGGGAGTGTTTTCCTGTTCTTAATGTGTCTACTTATTTTGAATACAGTTGATCCTGTTAATCTATCTGGAAGATAGGATCTTAGTGTTTGTTTCATAAAGGTTTATCTACAGCTGTATGTAGACAAGCTTATGCTAATACAAAGTTTCATATATTTTGTTGGCTATGGAAGTTCTTGTATAGAAAAACACAACTGGGAAAGGACCTGCAGGGGGGTTGGCCTAATGAGTGATTGGCCATACTGCTTTCAGAGCTCTCTGCAGAAAAATAAAGCCCTCTGTCTCCGAGTTTCCAAAAGTGTTCTCTCGTGAGTGAGAGAATTGTTTACCTAAGTGAGCAGTATAAGGATTTTTGTTATCTTATATTTTAGTTTTAATTAAAACTGACTTGCCACTTTTGTATCATGAAAAAATATTTTTCACTATAACTTCAAGAAATGCTAACTGACTAATGAAGTACCAGTTCATAGAATCATAGAATAGAATCATAGAATAATTATGGTTGCAAGGGACCTCCAGGGTCATCAAGTCCAACTTTTATCCCATCATATTCCTAACCATTAGACCATTAGACCATGGCCTCAAGTGCCTCATCAACCCGTTTTTTGAACACCCCTAGGGACAGCGACTCACACTGGCACAGGCTGCCCAGAGAGGTTGTGGAGTCTCCTTCTCTGGAGACATTCAAAACCCACCTGGACATGTTCCTGTGTGACCTGATCTAGGTATTCCTGCTCTGGCAGGGGGATTGGACTAGATGATCTTTTGAGGTCCCTTCCAATCCCTAACATTCTGTGATTCTGTGATTCCACCACCTCCCTGGGCAGCCTGTTCCAGTGTCTAACCACCCTTTCAGTAAAGAACTTCTTCCTGATAACCAACCTGAACTTCCCCTGACGTAACTTGAGGCCGTTTACTCTCGTCCTATCATTAGTAATTTGGGACAAGTGACCAACACCAGCCTCACTACAACCTCCTTTTAGGTAGTTGTAGAGGGCAATGAGGTCTCCTCTCAGTCTCCTCCAGACTAAACAACCCAATGTTCCCTCAGCCGGTCTCCATAAGGCCTGTTTTCCAGTCCTCTCACCAGCCTCGTTGCCCTTCTCTGGACTCGCTCCAGCACCTCCATGTCCTTCTTATACTGTGGTGCCCAGAACTGGACACAGCACTCAAGGTGCGGTCTCACCAGAGCTGAATACAGGGGCACGATCCCCTCCCTACTCCTGCTGGTCACACCGTTTCTGATACAGGCCAGGATGCCATTGGCCTTCTTGGCCACCTGGGCACACTGCTGGCTCGTGTTCAGTTTGCTGTCAACCAACACCCCCAGGTCCTTTTCCTCCAGGCAGCTTTCCAGCCACTCTTCCCCAAGCCTGTAGCGCTGCATGGGGTTGTTGTGGCCAAAGTGCATGACCTGGCACTTACCCTTGTTAAACCTCATACAATTGGCCTCAGCCCATCGCTCCAGCCTGTCCAAATCCCACTGCAGAGCCTCCCTACCCTCAGGCAGATCGACACTCCCACTCAATTTCATGTCATCTGCAAATTTACTGAGGGTGCATTCGATCCCCTCATCCAGGTCATCGATAAAGATATTAAACGAGACAGTTAAATGTCGTCTGCCTCAGGAGCTGCTTTACGAATATTCTGCTGGTGGTGTTACTGTTTTCTAAGATGAGACTCTAAGGAGTATACTTTATTTTCATTTCTGCTATTAATCAAAGCTTCCCCCGAATTCACATTCCTTAAAAATATTATCTCCATGGTTTTAACATTGACAATTCTTGTGTCCCTTCTACTCATCATTCATTAAAGAAAAAAGAAGTCTCTGGAACCTGAGTGGAGCAAATTAGTGGAATTGTTATGGTCTGTGATGACAAGTTCTTTACTGTTCTACCCTTTACAAGCTTTGGAGTCTGCCAAGCTGGTGATCTATTAAGAAGCCTCTAAGTAGGCTCTGAATGAGACTGAAATGTCTTGGAAGATAACTGTTTATAAGTAGGCAATAATCTGGCTTTCTTCTAAAGCCCTGATGAATAGTGGCCTCAAAAAACATCTTCTGTGTAGCCTGTCTCTCTGGAATTAAATGAGAACTAAAATAATCAATGCCATCTGTTTTTTGTGCATTTAGAGATAGATACTTTTTCAGGACAGACTAAAGCCATTGGTTCACTTACCTATTTCTGACATATGCTTCCCTCACAGCCACCTTAAATTTGTGTCTGAGTGTGGGATTGAAACATTATGGGTGGCAATTCTGAGAGTTGTAACTCTTACTATACGTGCATTGATTAAGTGACAGATGCTAAAGACCTAATTTCTTCCATTATGGCTGAGTTTTATAATGCAATATGGCATTGTATAATCTAATATGGAAATGTGAAGCTAGATAAATCTTTTTTTTTTTTTTTTAACTGCAAGGAGGTTTCCTTGTTTTAACACTGTGATATTTTTCATGGAGATAGATGTTTTGTAGGCTAATCATAAGCATATTTGATGGGAAAAAACTGTGCATGCTCAGTTTCTGCACCTCGTAAATGCAAAACCATTCAAGTTGTCTTTGCATTCTGCAGAAAAGAGGAGAGAAAGAAGGAGGAAAAGATCTGTGGCGGAAGAATTTTGTCAGCTTCTGAAACCTAGCATTGTGATGAAGCCCAGCAGCTATTCTCATTAGAAAACCCCTGTTATAAACACAGGCCTGTTCTATAAAATATGATAAATATTTAGTCAATGTTTAATCAGTTTACTCCTCTGCACTGGTTCCGGACAGACCTTAAATGAAACAAATTTAAGGACACTACATTCTTCCAAATTTCATTAGAAACAGAACAGTGAAATTAGGTAATGTTTGCTGTCAGCCACTCACTGCATGTAAGGTGATGTTTATTCAGAAGTAGCACTGTAATCTAACAGCATGACACTAGGTTCAGTAATTAGAAATGGTAATTTGTCCTATTTTGGCACTAAAGATTTTTTCAGATAAAAGCTGATTTTTGTTAGCATGCTGTAAAAATTTGTATAAATTCTGTAGTATGTACATAATTTTTCTCACTGAAATTTGTGCTGTTAATTTAAATAGCAAAGACATTGATGTAGAGTAAATGAGTTGAACAGAAGGTCAGATGTTAAATTAAAATCTAGTGATGATTATGGGAATAGGAGTTCAGTTAAAGCAATGAGACTGTGCGCATCGAAGTTTCTTGTTACTGGACAATTAATATTTTGTCATGTAGAACGCAAAGACTTACTATATTCTTGCAGTACTCTGTAAATAGTGCCTGGAGAATCAAGGTCGCCTAGTGTGATATTTACTCTTACTGCATCTTCATGGCCATGCATATGACAGGTTGAGGGACTCTGCCTGTGCTTTAGTAATGGAAAGTCTTAAATTTTATAAATCAAAGTATTTGCAGGTGTAGAAGCCACTTAGGTTGAACGAATAAGACTATTTTAAATGCAGCTTCTGTAATTACTTTGCTTAAATGCAAAGATGTGAGAAACATCGTGACTATTTGAGCTGTCGGTGCCAGTTGGTCACTGTGGAGCTGACTGACTTCAATAATGAGTCGTCTTTGGGAGAACCATTGACTGCTTGGAGTGCAGTCAAAAATCTGCTAGAATAGGTTTATTCAGATCAATTTCTCTAGCTTTTTGTGCCTGTGTACATTCTTAGCTTGCTAGCTATTTCATTCTGGTTTTTACTGCCTGTTTCCACTGGGCATCTGACAGAAGAATGGCTACGCAAACGTTGAACTAAACTTTCATTGAAAACCCCACACATTTTCCTTGTTGAATATTTTTGAATTTTCTTTCATTTCCTTCAAAAAGGTGTGGTGTCTGCTTGTAAGCATCAATTAAATAAAGCTAATTATCTGCTCCTGATTTCTATTTGTTCTTAATACACTGTAATTTTCTAATGAGGCTTTCTTACCCTCTGTATTCATTCACTGTATGTTGGTTTACTTTCTAGTGCAAAACCCACAAAAGGGAGCACTTCAGAAAATACATTTAACCATTAAGTTTCTGACATTCTGACACACCAAATACCTTTTGCCTCTTGAACGTTTTGTGGTTGTAAGACTTGCAGCATGTATGTCTCCCAAGTGAGACTTCTGGAAATCTAACATCACTGTTTATAGGTGGTGACTAATGGATGTTATGTGAACTGTTTTGGTTGTAAAAAGTGAAAGGTATGAAGAAGAAAATGAAAATGTACTGAGTAATACTGTTCCTTGTAAGCCTGAGCGATGATTTTGGGCAGCAAAAATTCTATAACATATTATGGGACACTTCATGCAATTTTTGAAAAATAGAGTGGATATTCTTAATTGTCATAGTTAAACTATGAATTCCTTCAAAATGAATTTGGGCTTTTTACAGGAATTTTAAATTCATATAAACATTTCTGATTTAGAGAAAATTTTAGAGAGATGTAATCATATGCTTTTGAGGTTTATACCACATTCACTGTATAGGAAGAAAAGCACTACATACTGCATACAAGCAGTCTGTTTACAGGTTTGCACATAGTGATATGTACACCCACTGGACAGAAAGATATGAAGGAAGCTAATAAACTCTTAGTATTTTTATGTCCAGAGAAAGCCATTGCACTTTGCAATTAACAGAACATGGATAATGTCAGTACTTTGTATTTTTAACAATTTTATAAAAGTAACTATACCTCTTATTTGGAAATATACATCTTCCATTAACAGCTATTGCAGTCTGTCCTTGCTGTTGTTTAACACTCATGGGAGAGAGGCTCCTGTGCTTTCACTAGGATTTTCCTAGTTGTCTCTGCAAGTTGCATGAAAGCAAAAACATTACATCTTCCACTTTAACTTAACCTGCCAATACAGCAGGTACCAGTGTGTTGTTTGCTCTTCGTGGAAGAGTGATCAGAAGCTGAGACTCTAGAGCAGTGGTATTCTGCATGGAAGAAGACATACCCATTCCAAACTTGTACTACTTTTGATCCAGGTTTGCCATGCTGGCCTTCCCTCTTCTGCTGGTTGGACTAACATATATGGAGTCTAACTGCTACAGTAGGATCTTTTTAACTGATCTTTTCAGTAGTATTATTTAGCCTCATGACATCAAAATCGGTGGATTAGGACAGCTACAGTGCTGAAAATGCTGTCTTGGGAAGGGTTGGAGTGTCTACATTTTTTAGGAAATGCCACTGGTGATCTAAACCTGAGGAAACTCTAAGAGGTATGGTTGATCTGTGGCAACCACTGCTGGGATCTGCATTTTTTTGGGGGGGTTTTCCTATGGTTTTTTGGGTTAGGGTGGGAGGGTTTTCATTTTGTGAATGCTTTGTCACTGCATTTACCTGACTGTCAACTTACTAATTATCAATTATAATTAACTGTCAATTTATTGCAGTATTTTTTGTATAACTTTTTACATACTTGCATTAAAGCTTTCCTTGACAGGGATTTCATCAGAAATAAAACTCTAGTTTGACTCGACTTCCTGGGTCTTTTGTATTGTCATGTCCATGACATGCAAATTTGTGCATGAACTTGAAAATTTATATTATGCCAATACTGAAATGTGTACTTAATTCTTTGAATGAATGCAAAGAAATAAGCATAATGTTTAAAACTAAGTTTAGAACTGATTATATCATTAATATAATCTGGTTTTTGGTTTTCAACTGCAGGAGCTAACATTCTTCTTTCTGCTTCTCTCCCCTCAACCTCCCAACCCTATTCCCTGCTGAGTGTGGTTTTCTTAACCATCAACTGAAGAAACAAAAAGAAGACTGTTTAAGTCAGACTAATTTACATGAAAACTTATTCAAGGTCTAGGCTCCATGTTTTATCTTGAGTACTGTTGTTAACTGGAAACACATTTGTACACTTGCAGATGTAATGGTGTTTAATAAAGTGCACAGATTTAAAGAACATTTTATTTTAAGTGTAGCTAAAGTACGGATTTGCAGACTAAGTAATTTAATTCCCTGTGGTGCTGTTTGTAGTGCCATGTAGTTTCATTTGTGTGATTTTGGAAAGTCTTTGTAGAACCACATTAATTCTTCTTCTCTAGATGCTTCACTGAAATTCCTCTAAGAGTTGAAAAGTAACATTAAAAATATTTATTAATTGCTCTAAGAAGCTCTTGATTTATAAAGTGGCTTATTTCATGACCATTTTTAGCCTGACATACTTATTTTGAATGGAAACTAATTAGTCTTGAATATACATGCCTGTGTGTGCATGGTCTTAGGTCAGTTCCTGAGGTTCATAATTTAAGAATCTAATTGTGAAAATCTTGTGTTTTGTAGGGCTCTAGCTGACATGAACAATGATGGGAGGATGGATCAGTTGGAGTTTTCAATAGCTATGAAACTTATCAAATTAAAACTACAAGGTTATCAACTCCCATCTGCACTGCCTCCTGTTATGAAGCAGCCACCTATTGCTCTGCCGAGTGCACCAGGATTTGGTAAGCTCTTTGTTTTCCTCCTTGTTAGCTTGTATTACAGCAACCTAAGGTGAATTCGATTGGTTTGCAGTGTCTAAGAGAAACTTTTAGGAAAAAGTACTTCTGAAAGTACGGGGACTCAAAAAACAAATGCTTCCACATGCCTGCACATGCCCCTCAAAAAATCTCAATGAGCTCTTTAGCACCCAACCATATTGAACTACATAAGCCGAGGTCCTGTTTGCTTCAGGTCTTATACTGCTCCCAGTATGTTTCCAACAAAAGCGTTTGCAGGGAAAAAAGAAGGATCAGGTAGCAGGGCTAGTGCATTCCAAAGTGGTGGTGTTTTTATTTAAACTATTGTTATTTATCTCTTATTTTTATTAAGGCATCTCCAGATTTGGCAAGATTAGCTATGTTTTTCTTGACTTTTTACAAAATATGGTAATAATGGACCTCTCTGCTTTTATTTTATGAACAGTTCTGCACTTGTATTGGCTAGGAAAAGAGTAGGGAAAATGGGATAGTGAGAGAAAAATAACAAAATGAAGCTGAACCTCATGTTTGGCAGCTTGATGTTCTGTTGGATCCTGTAGTGAGAGGCTCTTTACCTTTCTGTTATAGTTGTTGCTGTGACTCAGGTTGATTGGTGCCTGAGAATCACTGCTGTTTCTAAGAAAAGGGAATAGTGCATTTGATGAACTGCGTGCAACTGTGTTGATTGATCAATTGTTGCTTCCATGAGTTTTACAGTTTTATTTTTGTCTGTAAGAAATCAGTGAAATCAAACAGAATGAGTACTGGTTTAAGTGAGAAAAGGCTTAATAAAGTCAAACTCCCAAGAAAACCAGCAAAAATCTGTGATTTTCTTTTTTTCTCATTCAGTATAGATTTGATCTCAGCTGTTTGCACACAGCCTCATTTTTCCCATTGGCGTGACTGGACCTCCTTAACCTCCCTGTTATCCATGCAACTATGCTTACACCTAAAATACCTCATTACTGTGCTTTACCCTATTAGCTTTGCACTGTTTCATCTTGACAATAGGCTGCAAGCATTTATCCTGAAGCTTGTTCTTTTCAGCTGTGGCTAAATGTAGGCTTTGGGTTCATTACTCACTGCAAGTTGACAGTGCTGCTCTTCATTTAGTTCAAGGCAAACAATTCTTCAGCGAATGCAAATAGACTTTTTTGGTCAGTGTTGCATCCAGTGCGATCTTACATGCATACGTTATAAAGTGGTACGTTGTTCCCTCTGCATTATTTTATGTTCCCCTGCCATGCTAATGGTGCAGCGGACTGTAAGAATTCTTTCAAGGGGTGTATGGAAGTTTCTATTTCAATTTGCTGTTTAATTCTGCATTTACTGCTGGGTTGCAGGCTGCAGTTAAATTGTTATAACATATTAGGAGTCTCTAAATTAGAAAAAAATTCTCCTTTTCTTGCCCATAGGTATTGGGGGCATTGCCAGCATGCCATCTCTTACAACTGTTGCCCCAGTGCCAATGGCATCTATTCCAGTAGTAGGAATGTCTCCACCATTAGTATCTTCTGTTCCTGCAGCAGCAGTACCTCCCCTGGCTAATGGAGCTCCTGCTGTTATACAGCCTCTGCCTGCTTTTGCTCATCCTGGTACGCTACACACTGAGACTCTGTTTACTCTCTTGCTATTAACAAAGTATTTTGCCATTATCTTTGGAACAGAGAACAGTAGACATGGAATTAGCCATTCTAACTTATTCTTTAAAGAATGACTTTGGGTAAGGACTATAAGGTTTAGCCCAATGTAATTGATAAGAAAACTTGTATAAAAGTTAAAGGAAGAAACATGTATGTACTGTAATGTAACAGTCAGTCATGTTGAGCAAAATATTAACCCTGTCGTAACAGCAAAGTGGTAAATCTAGTTTGCCAATAAACTGTTGCCTAGAAATTGGTTCTCTCCTATCCTTAACTATTGAAGTACTGGTATTTGATGGGATTACTTTAAAATACTGGAATATATATGATTTCTTACATTGATCACAGTACAATTTGATATCAACAGTGTTTGCATAAACTGCAAAAGTAAAAAGACATGACAGAAGTGCCTGTGTGTTTTCACCTATGTTGTTAGACAGTGTTGACTTACCATAATGTTTTTAATAGGGATACCATCAAAAGAACCATAATGCTTGTATTTGATGTTAGGACCTTTGTAAATGTCATTGAAATTCTACAGTTTAAAACGCTAACACTAAATAAGTACACTTATTCTCTTATTTACAGCCACATTGCCAAAGAGTTCTTCCTTTAGTAGATCTGGTCCAGGATCACAGCTAAACGCAAAACTTCAAAAGGCACAGTCATTTGATGTGGCTAGGTAAGTTGGTGTGGAATGAGTGCATGTGTGTATCTGGTTCCAGAGTCAGAAAAACTACTCTTTCACAAAGTTGTTTTCTGAAATAATATTTACTTGCAGAAATCAGTTCCTGCTGAGATACTACTTCAGGATTTCATAGGATGCTGTGGTTTTACAAGGAATGCTCCATAAGTACTGAATCACTGAAATATAATAATTAGCTATTACAGTATGTGTTGGCACCATTTTCAGACTCTTACAACTTAATTTTTAGAAAAGCGTTTGCTGCTATAAACAATCTACATTGTGTGATACTGCACAGGCACTCCTCCTGTTAGTGTGAAAACGTAACAAGTAATATTCTTTAAGATTAGCAACTCTTGGATTATTTTTAAAAGCAAAATATTTAACAATTCTTGTATTTTAAATGTACTTCAAGTAACTTTCTTTTATATTCTTCAAGTTCTGCATGAAAAATCACCTGAAAAGCTTTAAGATTATTTCAAGGCCTAGGAAAATGTATGTTCAGACAAAATGTATTTTACTATGGTCTGAGGAAATGTATCTAACAAAATAAAACTTCGTTAGAGGAGGAAAGATCATAATTTCCCAGAGTTGTTACAAGTCAAAACTTTCTCACGGGTCTATACTACTGATTTATTTTGCAAGAAGCAGATGGGTTGGGACATTATTTAACCATCTATTTTTATTTTCATTTTTCTTCTGCAGGTTTTTCTTGTGCCCTGGTATTAGATTAGCAACGCTATTGATTACTGGCAAATAGGATTAAAAATCTTTCAAAACAAACAGTTCTTTTTCTCTTTGAAATCTAGTACTGTCAGGAACATAGTAGTGATGTTCTGATATAATTTCCAGAGGTACAAGAAGTTAACTGTTTTGTCTGTAACAGTACTTCCAATATTTATAATGAATGAAGTTCAGGGAACTTCAGCTGAAATGGCTTCTCGGTATTCCATTAGAGGCTGTCATAGTTTTGGGGTTAAATATATCTGAATCTTGCTAGTCACTTTTTCACCAGCACTGAAAGAGATATTCCTTCACAGACTCCTGCTAATAGTGATGAACTGGTGTGTTTCTTGATGTTTTATTTTGGTGAAAACAGATAGCAAGGTAATTGATTTGCAGAGTTTATGAAAACGGAGGAAGAAGAGCTAAGTCCATTAAATTGAAGTGTAAAGTTGAAGCTGTTTTTGATTTCTTCCCCCCACCTCAGCTGAGTATTATTTGAAATTTTGACAAGGTTGAAATTTGAAATTCCACTTGTGGTGCTTTTATTACTCTTCTGAGTCACCAGTAGTGAACTCTTGGCATACATGTTGTTTGGCATACATGAGCCAACTGTTTTGCCATCTGGCATTTTTTCTTCCAAAACTACTATTTGAGTATCCATGAAGAAGAGTTTCATTACTTAATATACAGTAACCTTACTTGGCAGATCAAGGTATATACAGATGTAAGACAAAAGTAGACTTAATGTGTGAAAACTCCAAACCTATCAAAACTGGTGAGGGAGGAATTCACATGGATAAAACTTAGTCAGCTGCGCTTTTTTTTTTTTTTTTAAGTTTTGGTTTTTATTTTTATTATTTATGATGCAGCTTGTTTTTGCTTTGCTCCCATGAAAGAGTATTATTAAAGCACAATAGCTGGGAAATAGGAAATAGAAGATATGGAGTCAGTTAGTAGAGTATTCATATAATCCTTCTCAGCTCAACTTTGAAAGATCTTACAGTGCTGTCTGCTTAATGGACCAGGGGAAAGGGATTTGGTGGTTTAGTTTAATATTTTTTTTATTGTAATTTGGTATATTGTTACAAATGCTTATTTAATCTGGCTGCGCTTTTTTCCGCCCTGCCCCCCCCCCAACCTTAATAAAAAAGGACAAAGTTTGAATGTGCCTAAAGACAGAAAAATTGGGCTTATTGTCTTTCAGTAGGAAGATTTGTCAGCCTCAAGCATGGGAAATTATAACTACAAATAACAGCAGTCAACCCATGTGGATGAATTAGAACTGGAAATTTTACATTTGTCAGTTGAGTTCCATTACAAGAAACTTTGATTGCTTTCAAGTGTAGCTCATTCACACTTTTTTTCTGGTTTCAGCATATTTTACGTTTGGTTTCCTTAAGAAGGCTTATGAATTATTTGGCTAAGATAGCCAGTTAAAGACAGGGTAGAATGAGATATTGCTTCTGCTGACCGTGGTAAGGCATTTCCTCTTATATGTTTAGGTAAAAGCTTTTTCCTCCTCTAAACTGTTTAGGTTACTTAATTCCCTGCTAGTAAAGAAAAATGCAAAACTCTCAGGTCTCTCAATCAACTGTACTAAAAACCATCTTCTAGGACACTGAATTATGATACATGTTTTCAAACAGGAAGTCAAAGCTGTTGCGGTTTCAGGAATAGAAGGGAATATTTGTGGAAAGAACTATTTCATGCATAAAACTTGATCTCTGTGCAGCACTTGTTGTAGCCGTTTGCTTCATGTGATTAAACTTAAAATTTTATTTCCCCCCCCTCCTTATCCTTTTTCTAATTCTAGTGTGCCTCCTGTGGCAGAGTGGGCTGTACCTCAGTCATCAAGACTGAAGTACAGGCAGCTGTTCAATAGCCATGATAAAACAATGAGTGGACACTTAACAGGTATTGAAGCAGTTTTTGTCGTCTCCTTTTTTTTTGTTCCCCATGCTGTAAAAAGCCAATTATAGTAGCATTTAGAATGCTATTTAGATAGTAAGAGACTCTCATCTCTCTCTGCTGTCATCATCAATATTTTTCTGTTGAAATCTCCCAACTGCTTAATGATCTCTTTTTTTAGGAGCAAATATTTATTGTAGCTGGGATAATTTTTTCACCTTCTTTTCTTTATTTTCTGCAAAGTCGGTTGGCACTAGGGAATGATTCTTGAAAGGGATACAGTGGGTTCTGTGAAAACTTATGCAGCCATTTACTGTGTTCAGCTCATCCACTGATGAGGGTGCCTATCCAGTTTCAGAAAGAAACTAGAATGGTACGCTGGCTTAGTTTTACTAGTTCTAGGAGCATCTCTTTGCCTTTCATAGCTTTATTTATTTATTTATTTAAAAAATATTATTGTGGAGAAGGGAAGGGTTATGTATTTTTTTAACATTTTCCTTTTGGGGGCGGAGGAGGGGCCTAGGGATAGCAGTGTGTACAGACTGTTTGTGCTGATAACATCCCTTCAGTGTTACCTATTCAGAACTAAGGTCTGCTTGTGCAGTAACTACTTGTTAATGCAAGAAAAGGAGAAGGTTGCTAATTTGTTAATTCTTGTTTCACTTTGTTAGGTCCACAAGCAAGAACTATTCTTATGCAGTCAAGTTTACCCCAGGCTCAGCTGGCTACAATATGGTAAAAATAAATCTATCAAATTCCTACCAAACTAGAAACTGTATTTAAACCTCTGTGCTGTATACTGTCGTTTTTCCTCCCTTTTCTATCTCCCTCCACTGTTAAGTCATTATATGTTGCTCTTTTTAATGTATAGCTTTATAAAACAAAACCTGCACTGTTACGCTTTTATTAGTATTACTTCACAGAATTAAAAAAAGAGCATATTTTATGCTCTGTGCAGAGATGTTTTGTAAGTTGGATTTTCAATTGTAGAATTTTTGGGAAAACCAAATGTTCAGCCTCCTATGTCTTCCACATCTCTGGCCATATGTGATACAGCACCAGTGAAACTTAGAGATTTGCACAGGCAGTACAAAACGAAGCTTAATCCAGAACCATACTTTCTCTGAGGCTTGTCTGCCTTTTGTGCAAGTTTCTGAGGGCTTATTTCCAAGGGACTGAAGTTAAGTACATTTCAAATAATGGATTTTAAAAGGATTTGTCGTGGCTTCTCTTTTTCCTTCCAGCTTCTTGTTTGCTGAAGTTTGTGTTCATAGTGTCCCATGGATTAGCCTTCTCCCTCATACTTTGGAAGGTCATGCTTTCCTATGTACTGTGTAATGTTTCTACTTTACTACTTAAGTAGTACTTGGTTATTGTTGGTTTATGGTTATCTTTGGTGACTTCTCAAATGGCCTTCATGCTGCCTCTGTATATTTTGAATTTCCAGTTGCCCTCTGTGAGTTATTTCTAATTAACTTCTATTCTTTATAAGTCTTTGATTGTGAACCATTGCTCACTAACCCATCTGTCTTCTGCGTGAGGATATCAACTGTGTCACTCTAACATGGTGGTTCAGTGGCACTTGCTTTCTTTGCTGGCGTTTTTGTTTTATCTTGTTATATCTTAAAAAGCACCCTCTCCTCTTTTTTCTAACAAAGCTACTATAATGAAAAAAAAAAATCAACCCAATCATCCAGCAGATGATTAGCCAAAAAATACTCTGCTTGTTGCCAGTATTTAAGTAGGTTGTGTGGGCAGGGGAATGATGTCAGCACGCTTCAGGAATTCTAAACATAACTCTTTTAATTTTTGACATTCAAAAAGAATGGATTTTACAGCTTTTCTCATCCTAAGTATTATTCCCTTTCCTGATACTTACTCTCTGGCAGTGGGACTGCTGTTGCTGTTCTCTGGAGCAAGATTTGTCAGTCTGTACTAGGAGTGGATTCACTGACTTATAGACACACTAAGTGAAGTACTGATGTGCAGGGTGCCAGCTATTCTGTAGCAGCTGTTTTGGTATTCCTGTAACAAAGATGTGGACCCAGACTTTTACGATAGCTGATCAGTTATATCCTTGCATGCTAGATTTTCATTCTCCTGGCTTGTTCTTGTGCCCCAGCTGAGGAGTTCAGTAACACAAACACAGATCAAATGGGGCTATAATTGTCTTCCAAATTTAAATCCCATAATCGAAGTCCTGTACCTTGAGACATCAAAGAATGTATCGCTTGCTTATCTTTGATTTTCACAATATTATGGGAGATTTTGCTGCATGATTTGAGCACAGCACGTGAAAGAAACAAAGCAGATGTTTAGGCTGTTAAATTTTGTCCAATGCTACCTTAATATGAGTAAAAGCGTTTTGTGCATCTGTTGGAGCATTGGTTTAGGCCACTCAGAGGTGTTACTCCATAATTTTTAATTTGTGCAAAATGTTAAAATGTTTTTGTTCTTCTCAGGGCTATAATGTTAATGGCTTTGATTTTAATGCAAGTGCATGCTCTGGAATGTGAGATAGGAGCCTCTGTGGAAGAAAGACCAAACCAAAAAGTTCTATCTGACACATGAGCTGATGCTTTTCTAAGTGATACTATGTAGAAGATGTTCATAAGGTGTTCAAGAGAACTCTATTGATAAACATTACTTATATAGCATATGTTACAGGCAGAACTCAAAGAGCATGTGAAGTAGAAGCCATGGCTATAAGTATAGTTTCAAGGCAAACATCCATGAGAAATCTGGGAAACAGTGAAGCATTTGGGGTTTGCTTTTTTTGTTTTGAAGAAACATAGTGTGAAAAATTGCATTAATTTGGAACTTGGAATTTTAATACATTAAAAATATGCTTTATAACTGTGATTTTTCAGTATTTAAGAATTTACTTACTCTGTACCTTTCCTTTAAAAAGGAATCTTTCCGATATTGATCAAGATGGAAAACTTACAGCTGAAGAATTTATTCTGGCTATGCACTTAATTGATGTAGCTATGTCTGGTCAGCCGCTGCCACCGGTACTGCCTCCAGAGTATATTCCACCTTCATTTAGGTAACTGGTTATAATTTTGGAATCTTGCTCCTAAGTTTTAATTTCATTTGGGAAAGCTGTCCTGTGAGTCTAAAGTACAAGAGATAGAAAAGTAACCCCTCTCCTTTTTGTACTGCATCTATGGCACAGAATGCCTTCGCATTGGGAAATGCTTGTCTAGCTTTTTGATTTTATTGCAAGTACTGGATGCTGGAAGTAGCAAGAATTCCTTGTAAGAGTACAGTTTTGGTCAATGTTTTATGATAGCATACCTTCCAGAACTTACTCACTTTGCCCTTATAAATTTAATGTGTTTCAGTTCAAGCTTTTACTTCTGTAGAGCAAATGGGATGTATTGGAATTTGAAACACGCTATAAATTTACACTGTAGCAAATTCAGACATTGTTTGATACAGTTGTATCTGAATAGTAGTGGCGAGTCATTCCTTCTGTTTCTCCATTTTTTAAATTTTTTTTTTTTTTTGTGGAGAAATAGGTGGGAAGACAGTAACAGGAATGGAAAGAAGTGTTTGCATATGACCATAGCTTCATGTTCTTTGAATATCCTCTTGAAGATTGCAGCATTATAATTTTTTTGTTTATTCCATGTGGGCTCTTGTTTTTAGCTTGACTATAGCGAGGTCTTTCTCTCTTTGCAACTTCTGCTATAGTTTAAATTGGCATTTCCCCAACTTCAGACTGGTCACAAGTAAGAGATCTTGGGGACATGGTTGAACACATCTGTAAGTTGTATGGTGCTGTAAACTTTGAACTAGGTCTCTCAGGTCACTGGTGTGTGCTGTTGGGACTCGAGGATATTGTTATCTTAATAGCAACAGCTGAGTAAAATCCTCTGGGCAGCACTGAGGGAACATTAAATATCACTAAACATTACATCATTGCATTTAATTTATGATTTCATCATTAAATCATAAATAAATTTGGCAGGCATAGGTTCTTTTAAGCAACATGGAATTATCGTTTTATTGACAGAAGAGTACGCTCTGGTAGTGGCATATCTGCTGTAAGTTCAGGCTCTGTAGACCAAAGGTTACCAGAAGAACCAGCATTAGAAGAAGAACAGCAGCAACTGGAAAAGAAATTACCAGGTGAGCAAGCAAACATAGAGATTCATTGTGTGCTGTCATCAGAGAGATGTTATCATCAGGTTATATGGTGTGGAGTTATAAAAGCTTATTAAGAAATGTTTTCATTCCAGATCAGTTATGTGACATGTCAGAGGCGTAACCAAGACATTGCTTGGTCCAGTTAATTCCTGACTGTTGCACGATCTTTTGTGTTAGTGACAATGGAGTTATGAACAACATTCAGGCTGGTTATTTTATGCATTCTCAACAGAGGCAGCACTTTGCAGACCTATTATAGGACTACAATGAAATCTTTTACTGTCTCCATGTTCTGACATAGGTGGAGTGTAGTTTGGCTACAATATACATAGAGAGGCCTGTCTCATTGCAGTCTGTGTAACAATGTTTTTTTATACAAGCTTTAGCAGCTCTGCTTTTGGGAAAAATTAAAAAAAAAAAAGGGGGGGGGGGGGGAAAGGTAGAAAGCCTTCTAGATGCTAAATGTTAGGAAACATCTTAACACTTCTGATCATCCCCTCACTCTTTGTACTTTCTTTACTTTTGCTCTATTTTATTCTAAGTTGACCAGAATATCATACTGTTGAAGATGTAGCAACATGAGAGATTTATGCAGTGCCATAATGCTGCTTTTCTGTTTGGTTCTAAATTATTTTTCAGTTTTTTTAATTGATTCCTAACACTGTATTTTCTCTTTGATCACATCTTAGATTTGATCTGGTGTTTTTAGGAGACTTTCCACAGTGATGCCAACATCCTTCCACAAATCTGTTAACCATTTTAGAGCTCATGACTTTGTGTGTTAAGGATTATTTTTATTCCCCATGTACACTGCTCTGTGTTCATTAACATTTGAATTTCCTCTGCTTCTTCATTGCCAGATCATTCAGTTTTGTGAAGTTCCTCTAAAGCTCTTCACTGTCAGGTTTTTGTTTTAATACTGTGACTATCTGGCATCATCTCCAGAAGCTACCTTGTTGCTTTTCAATCTCTTCCAGATCATTGTTGCACACTGAACAGCACAGTTGCTAGTAGAGATCTTTGAAGGAAGCTACTGAGAATCTTTCTGTCATTGTGAAAGTTGGTAATTTATTTCACCCCTTCTAATCTTTTAACTGTTTGTTAGTTCCTGAGGACCTTCTGTCTCTTTCCATACCAGGTTAGTTCAGAGGATCTGTGTGTGAGCAACTGTCCTGGTTCCCCAGGTACAGCCCCATGGGCCAGCCATGCAGGCAGGCCATGAGTAGCCCGGAGTCAGCTGAGAGATCCAATCAAGGCAGCTGACTCACAGGTGTATCATGTATCACAGGAGCACCTCATCATGCTCATTATAAAAGGAGGTAGCTCAGTGAGGGTGGGGTTCCTCCTTTCCCTGAGGCTCCTTGCTGGTGGTCTTCTGTTCCTGCTGTTGGCATCAAGAACTAGGCTGAGTAGAACCCTCTGTGCTTTATGTTGACAGTTTTGTTATTCTATTAAATCTGTTTATACTTCAACTCAAGGGCCTTCTTTTTTTCCCCGATTCTCCTTCCTAGCTGGGGAGGGAGCCTTGGATGAGATACTAATTGCTACGTTTTAGCCCTGAGTACTGGCTAACTGTAGACAGTAATTCAGATACAACTCTTGTCTAACTGGTGCTGACAGTCTGCTGGGTGGTTCCTAGGTGTAGGAGTATGAAGGGAGACAGCAGGGACTGCTGAAGCAAACTTCATTGAGATCTCATGATGAACCATTTGGTCACAGGTGAGATAAAACTCTCCTGTATGGGCTCTTTGAGGCTGAAGTCTTATGTCTCTGGAATCAGAGGATTTTGATATGCAGTTTGTAGGGTCAGGAAGGTCAACCACTGCCTTGGCTTTGTTCATTAGACTTCAAAATCATGCAAGTATTCTTCTGTTGACCTCGTCTTCTTTTTCAACTTGCGTATTGATACAATTGGGTCTTTTAGACTTCAGATGAAGCTCTTCCTTGCATTGGTTCTTTCATGGTATCATGTTTACTCGTGTATACTAACTAACTCTGTCTATTGTAGCCTCTGCTACTTTGCCCAGCATGGGAGCAGACTGACTTGTATGTAGCTTTCAGGGTCATTATACTGTCTTTTCTTAGTCTGGTGTTGCACTTGCTATCTTCTAGTCTTACAGCTCTGATGTTGATTAAAGGATGGATTGCATAGCACAGCTAGTAGTTCATGAATTTTGTATTTGAACTCTGGATTAGCATTGTCTGGGTGTGGCAACCTTTTACTCCTCATATTTTGGTTTTATTTTTGTTTTAATGACTTTTCTGTTTTCAGTTAGAGGAACTAGAGTATGTAAGCCTCTTATTGTATTCGATGTATAGATTTTCCATTGTAAAGATCACTTATAATAGTGAATGTTATCTTGCTTCTTAATTGGCTTTGCTAAATCTGGCTAGATGTTGTCTTTTTTTTTTTTCTTTTGAGACATTTGAAAGGGTTTTTTGTGTTGTTGGCTTTTGTAACCTTCTAGAAGCTTTCTGTTAAGCATAGTAACACAAGCCAATAGCTACTTATTTAATTTTCTAGAAGTTGTTTTCTTCTATTTTCATACTTTTGGTATGCTTTGTTTTGGTATCTCTCGTAGCTACCTTGATTTTGCTGAGTAACCATGTTAGCTTGTTGGGCAGCCATCTTACAACCTGGTGTTTCTTCTTAGCGGTATGTGTTTTCTGAGCCTTGAACACAGTACCTTAATGTCCATTGCAAATGTTTTGCCCTTCTCCCTATGTATAATACCTAAAATACCTAAAAGGAGGTTGTAGTGAGGCTGGTATTGGTCTCTTCTCCCAAATTACTAATGATAGGATGAGAGGAAATGGCCTCAAGTTGTGTCAGGGGAAGTTCAGATTGGATATTAGGAAGAAGTTCTTTACTGAGAGGGTGGTTAGGCACTGGAACAGGCTGCCCAGGGAGGTGGTGGAGTTGCCTTCCCTGGAGGAGTTTAAAAAATGAGTAGATTTGAGGCCATGGTCTAGTGGTTAGGGAGATGATGGGATAAAGGCTGGACTTGATGATCCTGGAGGTCCTTTCAAACCATAGTAATTCTATGTGATTCTATTCCTTTTGACTGACTTCCTTGACAAAAATAATTTTTTTCCTTTTTTTCCTTTTTTTTTTTCCCTTCCCATTTTTGCTTGGTTTCCTGTATCAGTGGGGGTTACAATCACATTCTCTGTCTAACTGTCTGTATCTTAATATTCTTTGAACTCAGTGGCTAATATTAAACAAACTTGACAGTCATCAGAGTGGTTAAAGTTTTTCAAGTTTTATGAAAAATGGTGATTATCAACAGGAAAGGGGTCCAGACTTAGAAATCTGGTTAAGCAGATGTCTGTCCAAGTCAAACAGTGCATGCAGACTTTGAAGTAAGTATGTGCTATCTCTTGACTTGACTTGCATGCCAAAAATGTACATGTTAGGCGTGTGTAGAGAGAAATATTCAATATGGGGTATGGGAAAGGGTCATATAGGGTATGAGAAAAAACAGAATGTGAAGTGGAAAGAATAATTTGGAGGAACTGTGAGGGCAGGGCCTAGGAGCATGGAACAGGGGAAGGATAGTCCCTGATATTGCAGAAGAATGTCAGAGACCCCATGCTGGAACTGAGGTAATTCTTTTAGGACAGTAAGTGATAAGGATGTAAATCTCTAGGAATCCAGTCTTCCTGAGTTCAGCTGCTTGAGAACTTAAGCAAACCATTTATTTTCCTGACAGTAATGAGTAATCTTATGAGAATATCAAGTTTAAATACATTCTGGTCATTTGATAATGGCTTTTTCATAATATTGTCAGCTGAATTCTCTTTGCCTTCTAGTAATTTGAATGTTGGTTCTTGTGATGCTACTATTAACAAATGTATAGAGGAAGTCCATATCCTGTGTACTCACAGAGGATTAGCTGGTGAATGGTTTGTCTGAATTATACCCACTTGTTGGGCTTTGTGGAGAAATCTAGAAGCCTAATGAATGAGAACTGACATTCACACCTTGGTTTCCTAAGAATGTGGGTTTAAGGGAATCTACAATATAAATGTGAATGATAAAACCTAGAATTACCTGTAGAGCTGTATTATCAGTAATTAAGAGTTACGTCTAGTACTGTTGGAAGGTTGTTTTGCTTTGATTCAGCATATATGGATTTTATTTTTTTAAGTCAGTATCAGAGTTTAATTCTCCTTTGCCCCATGTTTCCACACATTAAAGTTACATTTGAAGATAAAAAACGAGAAAACTTTGAACGTGGCAATCTAGAACTTGAAAAACGGAGGCAGGCTCTCCTGGAACAACAACGCAAAGAACAAGAACGTCTAGCACAGCTGGAACGGGCAGAGCAGGAAAGGAAAGAACGTGAGCGGCAGGAGCAAGAACGTAAAAGACAGCTGGAGCTAGAGAAACAGTTGGAAAAACAACGGGAATTGGAACGGCAGAGAGAAGAGGAAAGGAGGAAAGAAATAGAAAGAAGAGAGGTAACCAACTGGATAAAAGGAAGGCGGTTATGTCACTGGCAGCTGTGTTTGATTAGAACAAAATGCAATGTGTACACTAAGTATTTTGCTGTTATTTTTAGTAAGCAAAATAAAGAATGAACTTAAATTCCTGGCTTTTTGAAGGTAAGGAAAGAGTTGGCTATCTCTTTATTTTTCATGTGAAATGAACAGATAAGACATTTAGATCTAGGACAATGTGCTCCGAAGCTTTGACTTCTTTAACAGAATAATTTTTTTAATTTTTTTGGTGTTTCATTTAAAGAGGTATTTGAATGAATGAAGAAAAACTGATGGGCATTGGTGGCATTCATGACTTTTCTGTGATGAGTTAATTTGTTAAAGAAAACACATACTGGTTAACTGGTTAACTTAAAAAGCTACTATTTTCTTACATTGCCAAGTAATGATGCATTCAGTGCAGCAGCATTTTATTCTTTGCAACGCTGCATAATGTCGAATGTTGGAGGTCAGAAAGAGATTTGATCCTATCCTGGAGAGTTCTTGAAGTCTTAATATGAAACAACTTGTTAAATCAGAAAATTAGATCTTGAGAAACTGGTTAAAATGGAATGATACTCTAGTGACCTATCTGCTTTATAGTGAAGCCCCATTTTACCAGCACTTTCAAGTGAGCGTTTAAACAATTGAGCAGTTTGTGTGTTTAGAGGCACATATTTAGTCCACAGTTTAGCAGTGTGTTTTGATTGATGTTTTAATTGCACATTAGAATATGAATGTCAGTGATTAGAGTAGCTTCTCAAAGTAGATCTTTCATATCATTATTATTTATTTTATAAACGCTACAGGCTGCAAAACGAGAACTTGAGAGGCAACGGCAACTCGAGTGGGAGCGTAATCGTCGGCAAGAACTACTGAATCAAAGAAACAAAGAGCAAGAGGACATAGTTGTTCTGAAGGCAAAGAAGAAGACCTTAGAATTTGAGCTGGAAGCTCTAGTAAGTGACTACGTTGCAGATAAAACACATGAGCACAGTAGTGACCATGATATGGCCATGTTTATTTTCTATAATTTCAACTTTTAAATGTGGAATAAAAGTACTTTAGATCCTGACTTGCATGACAAACCATTCTGGTAAAAAAGAGATTTTTATTTTTTTTATTTTTTTCCCCCCCTGAAGAATGATAAAAAGAATCAGTTGGAGGGAAAGCTTCAGGATATCAGATGTCGGCTGTCTACCCAAAGACAAGAGATTGAAAGTACAAATAAATCTAGAGAGCTGAGAATTGCAGAAATCACCCATTTGCAACAGCAGCTGCAGGTGAGAAAACGTTCTCTAATTTTGTTCTTGGCCTTGCATTTTGACCTTCTCAACTGCATCTATATCCTAAGCAGACTTGCCACAATATATGACAGTATCATAGAATGGTTTGGCTTGGAAGGGACTTTTAAAGGTCATCTAGTCCAACCCCCCTACAGTGAGCAAGAACATCTTCAACTAGATCAGGTTGCTCAGAGCCCCATCCTGGCCTTGAATGTTTCCAGGGATGGGGCATCTATATCATCTCTCTGGGCAACCTGTTCCAATGTTTCACCACCCTCATTGTAAACAATTTCTTCCTTATATCTAGGCTGAATCTACCCTCTTTTAGTTTAAAACCTTTACCCATTGTCCTATTGCTACAGGCCCTGCTAGAAAAGTTTGTCCCCATTTTTCTTATAGGCCCCTTTAAGTATTGAAAGGCTGCAATAAGGTCTCCTTGGAGCCTTCTCCAGGCTGAACAACTCAACTCTCTCAGCCTTTCTTTGTAGGAGAGATGTACCATCGCTCCGATCATTTTGGTGGCCCTTCTTTGGACCCACTCTAACATGTTCATGTCTTTCCTGTGCTGAGAGCTCCAGAGCTGGACGCAGTATTCCAGGTGGGAGTACTCCAGAGTCTAGTAGAGGGGTAGAATCACCTCCCTCAGCCTGCTGGCAACACTTCTTTTGATGTAGCACAGGATGCAGTTGGTTTTCTGGGCTGTCAGTACACATCGCTGGCTCATGTCCAGCTTTTCACCCACCAGTAACCCCAAGTCCCTTTCCATAGGGCTGCTCTCAATCCCTTCATTGATACCTGCATTGATATCAGGGATTGCCCTGACCCAGGTGCAGGACCTTGCACTTGGCCTTGTTGAACCTTATGAGGTTCACAAGGCTCCGCTTCTTGAGCTTGTCCAGATCTCTCTGGATGGCATCCTGTCCCTCAGGCGTGTCAACCGTATTTCTCAGCTTGATGTTGTCAGCAAACCTGCTGAGGATGTGTTGTTCCTTGTACATAAGGAATTGTTGTAGATAATTTGTCATTCTTTTAAATGGATGTTTTCCAGACGTGTCTAGGAGTTGCTTCCTGCACTTGAAGGTGTGTCTCTGATTATCACTTCACCCTCATGGAATCCTGTTGTGAGGAGCAGTAAATAAATTGTTTGGCTGAAGATGTTAAAGGGTTTGGGGGGATGAGGAGAATGAAATTGTACAGCGTGTATTTTTGCTGGTAGTGATTGCTTGTTTGTGTGCTGAAAGAAAGAATTGACTTCAAGTGGCTTGTTGATGTTGTGCCTTTTTTTTTTTTTTTAAGTTCTAAAATAATGAACTTTCAAAATTTAAGATACCAGTTAAACCAGTTAGATCTTGGTCTAACCCTGGCATTTGCCTTTCCTACTTCTCTATATAAAATTCACTGTCAAATTAAGGATAGAATTGAGTAGATGTCTGCTTTTAGTGAAAGAATGTTCTTTGCAACTTGTAAAGGTTTCTAGATGAGTTGTAGTGTTTTATTTGGGGATTTTTCTCTTTATTAAATATTTTATATTGCTTTAAATTATTTCCTGGCCAGTGATGGGGGCTCTCAGTGCTTTCCTACCACTACAAAGAGTATCTCACATTTATGTTATGAGGGCTTAGGTGTAAAACCTGTCTTAAAACCTAATCCTACTGTTCTATTTAAATTTTCTAAGCATAATTAATATAGTTCATTCATCTGAGCAAAACCAGAACCTGAAAGTTCAGGTTTTTTGTTTTATGTGTGAGTATTTTTTTGACTTTATATTTCCTCTTTTCATAAAACATCTTAGATTTCTATTGAAGTTTTGTATACTCCATTACACCTTTTTGAAGACAGCTTTCTTTTGACACCAGCTTGTTGTGAAGAGTATAATTTAGGGATTGTTCTTGCACAGTGTTCATGTCTGCTTGGCAAACATGAAATGCTACTAAGGGACACTTGTGACACGAACAACTGCCATTGTTAGGCTTGAATCCACTCTTCTCTCTTTAATGAAATGCTCCTGTGTTGACTGAAACTGAAAATGAAGTCAAACAGCATTGAATCAAGTGTAGGAAATTAAGCAGTACTTAGCAGTATTGGCTCAAAGAGAGGAAAAACTGACTATGCTTGATAAAATGTGTGGAAAAAGTCCCCATTTACCTGAATAAGATTAAAACTACTGATCTTATGTGCACGGCCAATCTCCATGTAAAAGCAACAACCACTTGAGTTTCCCTCTAACTCTTCTATTCCAAAAGCTTTTCATATAAATGGTCTAAGGTACTGTAACTTGCTTCAGAAGAATCTAAGCAGCTACCTAGCCATTGATAGATAAATGCTATTTCAACAAATTGAATGGAATTCATATCCTACTTTGATATGTCAGTTCTGTTAGCTTGTTAATTTTTGTTCAGTTAGCCCCTGTGGTCAGAAAAGATAAGGTATCTCTTTGCTTTTGTCACAATATAACAAAGTAAGTGGGAAAAAATAATATGTTATAGTAAAAAGCTGTAAGTCACGTATGTAATAGTGAAGACCAATGTGCTACAGTTGGGATAGGGTCCCATTAAAACAGACACTGTAAAAAACCATGAGGAAAGTATCATTATTATCAAGAACTTTGAATGAGCTTCCAAGCAGGGTATAATAAATAGAAGGTGCAGAGGGAATAAAAAATTGTGAAACCAACACTTTTGGGAAACAAATAATGAGAAAGATAACCACTTCTACTTGTTGATAGATTAAGCAGCTTATTAAAAAGTACAAGATAAACGAGGGACAGTGTTCTCTATAGAATCATTAACAATTTTTAATAATACCTGTGACTGATTGTGGATGTGCTTTTTCCTTACCTACAGTTTTGTGCATCAATTTTAACTACATCACCATGAAAGGCAAAGTTAAGGAGAGCAGAGGGTTTCTTCACCTTCCTAGTATTTCATTTGTGCTGCTTTGTTACTCAGTCACAATGGCCGAACGTCAGATTGCTTTTTTTTTTTTTTTTTTTAGCATCTTGTCACCACTCTGAAATTTTCATAGAACCACAGAAGGGTTTGGGTTGGAAGGGACCTTAAAGATCATCTAGTTCCAACCCCCCTGCCATGGGCAGGGACACCTCCCATTACACCAGGTTGCTCAAAGCCCTATCAAACCTGGCCTGGAACACTGCCAGGGAGGGGGCAGCCACAGCTTCTCTGAGCAACCTGTTCCAATGGTCTCACCACCCTCACAGTCAAGAATTTCTTCCTGATGTCTAATCTAACTCTACCCTTTTGCAGTTTGAAACTGTTAGCCCTCATCTTAATCACCACAGGCCCTTGTAAAAAATCCCTCTCCAGCTTTCCTGTAGGCCCCTTCATGTACTGGAAGGTGCTGTAAGATCTCCCTGGAGCCTTCTCTTCTACGAGCTGAACACCCTGATTCTGTCAACCTGTCTTCACAGGAGAGGTTTCATTTTATTGAAACATCTGGTGAAGTACAATGAATTTTGCACAGTTGTCTGCAGTTTACTCTTGTTTTGGAATCACTACTCTATTCGTAGTGAGTTTTAACCATCTGTGGTCATTGTAATTGGTACTAGATGGTATGTATCCAGTAGGTTGGTTAATACCTGTTCACTTTCTAAATTGTTTTGTTCACAATGACTGTAAGAGCACTTCTGTAATGAAAATTGTGTTTGTCTTTCTTGGCAGTTGTTTCATTGGATTTTTGGTTTTGAGGTTTGGTTTGTTTTGGTTTTTTTTTCAGATTGACTGCAATAGCTCTGGCTCTGTGGTATTGTCTTCTCTCATGTGATCATTGATCTTCCTCACTAATAGTTCAGTTTGTGTCACTTGAGGGGTTTTTCAGAATTGTAATCCTAGAAAGAAGTGTCACTACTTAGTGGAAAAGGCCAAATTTTGTCTGGGGAGAACCTAAAAGAGTGGATGGTTTTTCTGCAAAAAGATGAGTTTCTCAAGTATCTTTTGAGTTTTACTGTCTGTTTTTTAGAGAAAAGGCTAGAACCATAAGTGACTTTTTAAAAAGGGGATTTTGATTCTCTAAACTCTTCAATAGATTAAAAAGTTAATATTGTCAGTTATGTTTGTAGAATGATGTATCTTCACTTGGAAATATTTTAGTGTAATGCTTTTGACACTTGCTATGGAAAGATGAGTTAATTCAAAGGATTAATTACTCTTCAACCTATTAATTAGTTTCAACATGGAGTTTGATTTAACTGGTGGAATAAATTGTATAACAATCCTAGGTGATGAAAATTTGTGCTAGTTATATGAATCTGAGGTGTCTGCTAGAGTGGTATTTCCAGGGATGTTCAGGAAGATCCTGCCTTCCAAACACCTTAACTGTATGTGTTTGAATCATGTTTATACTGTCTGCAGGGCTTCTGCCAGTTACCCGCAGGGATTATTTGCCTCCTTGATGGACACTTTGGCTCCCAAGTAATTTGGCTTTCCTCTGAAGCACTGGAAGCAGAGTATGTGGCAGAGACTTAAGATGTATATTGATATCTCAGTTTCTCTTATTCCCTCTTGCTCATGGTGTAGGATCAGAAGATGATTTTCCCTCATTAGATTGACAGGAACTGGTTTTTGATTGCTTTGTTTGTCTTTTGCTGCTATATGGGACAGTATTCAATTCCTGGGAATTTCTTCTTGCATGAAACTTCAGTGTTAGTGATGCCATTATTTTTTTTCCTATTTCTTCAGAATGACTGAAGGATGTAGAAAAGCGTGTTGTGATGTTCTATGAGTAGATGCTTATTACATGGTTGTCTGTGATTTCAGGAAACAGAACTTGACCCTCACAATCCCTTGGCATTCTCTGTCCTCAAATACTCTCCAAACCATTCTGTGTATTTAAGATTGAGTAGTCTGGAATTTAGAAGTATTCTGGCCTTTGAAAATAAACAACTAAGATTAGGATTGCATTCCACCCTGAAATATTATCCTGTGTTACTTTTTGTGCTTCAAGAATATTAATTTTTCTGTAAATTCTGTTTCATTTTGACATCCATTCTGCTATTTGGCTTATCTAAGTCGTCTTGATTTGGAATGATACAATTTTGATATCCGTGTGGCTTGAAAGGTGGTTTTCTTCCGTCTTTCTCTTGAGATTTATGTATCAGTACATTTAGCCTCCTAGATGCCACCTTTCTTTGATTATACTACTTGGAAACTTCATTTCCATAATGTCTGTGTGCCATACTAATATAATAATACTGGTTAAATTTTTCATCCCAAACTATGGCATGGGGCGTGCAGGTATTTCGGTGGGAGGGTGTGGTGGAAGGGAAAGTGTGAACACAAAAGACAGTGTTTTGCACGTAGTTTAAGAACATTGTAATGGTGGTGGTGGTTGAGAAGGAGACAGGCCTTCTCAGGCAGATGATTTGGAAAATGCTGCATTATATATTACGGTTTCTAATCTGCTCCTAGGTAAGGAATAATAGTCTTGTGACAGGAGTATGTGGCCTTCTGATATCCTTGAAGGGCTGAAAAATACCTGCTGATGCTATAGACAATGCAGCTGAGCAGTGAGGGGCATGTGTAACTCCTAAGTCAGATGCATAATTTATCTTAATTTTGATACTTTGTGAACTTATAAAGTCCTTGCCTCTGCTGTGCTATTTAAATATGTTTTTTGGAACATAAAGAGATTACAGTAGTCTGCAGTCATTGCATACTCTTAAAATCTGAGCTGTACACTGCAGAGGCCCAATCAAAGACTGTCATGAGTAAAGTGGGACAACTATGAAGTCGTGTCAGTATAGCCAGCCTTGTGCTCTTGTAACAAAAACTAAAAACTTTTCATGGGACTAAGCAGTTAGGTGACATTTATTCTTAGGATTGTATTACGTCATTTGCAGTCCTTCATGACAAATTGAAATTGTCAGATGCCTGATTCCTCAAAAGCCTCCAATTCAAAACAACCACTGAAATAAATTACTTAGTTTGTCTGAAAGATGGGACGTTGACACTCAGGCAGCTTTTGTAAAATAAGCTGTTTCACATCATGCTTCTATAATGATTTTTTGACAACTTGAAGCTGGAGGTCAAGACTTGTGAAAGGCGTATGAAGTAGCACTTCATCCTCCAGAAACAGCAAGGATTATATTTGATATATAGATATATGATCCACCAAAGGAGAATTTTTCATCTGTGGGGTCTTCTGTAACATATTGGTGTACAATCTTATGACTCTGTGTTGAAATTGAGAAGATCATAATCCTCTTTCAAGAGTGCTAAATCAACAGATCTAGGACTCAAGTATTCTCATCTAACAGAGCTTGTGTTGCGTAACTTTTGGCCATAATATGTTCCTGTAAAGTGAAAGCCTTTTTCTTTCTTTTAAATAAACTGTAAATATTTGTCTTTCTATTCTTGATCAAAGTTAATGTTAATCTGTTAAAATAAGAATCATTTGGCAAGTGCTTGTTTAACATTTTCTGGAATCTGTCCTTGTCCTTTTGCCCTGAATTTCCAATAATTCCAAGCCAAGTTACATATTCAGTGAGAATCAATTCTCAAGTAATATGCTTAAATTTGATATGCTCACTTTTTTTGTATTGGCAGAGAACTATGTCTGAACAGCAGTACCATACAGATAATAGCAATAATACATAATTTAATGAGAGAAAAAGTAGAATCATTTCAGAAAAAATGAAAATGAGAAGTCTTATGGTTAGAGTCATCCTTCACTCACCTTTTTGTCTGTTTCTTATCTTGTTTTCTCTCTCCTTCTTGTCTTCTATTCAGGAATCTCAGCAGATGCTTGGAAGGTTGATTCCAGAAAAGCAATTGCTTAATGACCAACTAAAGCAAGTTCAACAGAACAGTTTGCACAGTAAGTGTGTTTTTGTTTGTGTATAGGGCATGACACTGCATTGCACAGTGTACTCTGTGATTTATTTTTCTGTATTGCAAGATGCATGTTGAAAAACATTGCTTTCTATGACCTAAAATTCTGTGTAAGAAAATATTTCTTTGACAATATGTTTAAAAACAGGAGATTCTCTTCTTACTATCAAAAGAGCCTTAGAAGCCAAGGAACTAGCACGTCAACAGCTTCGAGACCAGCTAGATGAAGTAGAAAAAGAAACCAGATCTAAACTTCAGGAAATTGATATTTTCAATAATCAGCTGAAGGTAATCCTAGACGTTTTAACCCTTTCGTGTAAATGTTCAGTTTATTATTTTCTAACTTGATTATGGAAAAAAATATTGAACTGGAATAAATGATTTAGAATGTCAGCTTGGGGAACTCAAATCTTTTTTTTTAGGCAATACTACCTACATACTCAGAGTTTAAATCAACTTAATCTGCAGAATCTGTTTAAGAACAAATTTGAGCTCTGATTCTAGATCTATGATTGCAAATATGAAATTGCCAGTTTCTGCCATTTTGCATAAAAATTGCAAAACAGTAGTAGATCAGCAGATCTGCTGGAATTCAAACTGAAATGTTTGGTAGCAACTTGTTTTTTCTGCTGACACACAGAGTTTTTATCTGCTGTTCATAAGCTCATACTTGTTCCTAAATGTATTTGTCTGTTGTTTGTGTTTTCATGCTTTATTGATGAGTCCTTTGTTAAAACTGTGATTTTTGTTTATTTCTGCACAAGAAAGTTACAGAAATTGCAAAAGGCAGTAGAGAAAGTTGTCTTTAGAGAGAAGGTATAAATAAGTCTTTGGTTGCAAACTTTTAATAACATTCATTTTTTCATAAAATATTCTAATGTTAAAGTACTTTATCTGCTAGTTCAACTGATGGTTTCTCCTGAATGCTGACTAGAAAAATACTCAGTTTCCTGCAAGGTATAATAAATGGTACTACAAGTATCTAGAAGGAAAAGCACCATGACAGATACATTAATGTTTCTGTAGTTGTTTTGAAATTAAATCAACTATGGTTACATCATATGCTTTAGGATGGAAGGCTCATTTGAAGTTAAACAACAAATAGCTTGTTTTAATATTAAGTTATTAATAATTACAGGAAAAATTAAAAGCTGTAGACCATACCACTACCTGTTTCAATGCCGATTCAAATATGACTCTCACAATCTTAGGGAGGGAGGGAGAAAGGGGGGATTCTCTGCAGAGTCATAAGAGACACAAGACAAAGAAAATATTCACAATTTATTTTAAAAGAAAATAAAATGTTTTACATCATTTCATTTTTTTTATATATGCTTTTTGGACACATCTTAAGATGTCTTGCTTTTTGAGTGATTTCTTAAAATTATTTTTATTTTTAAATTGAGTCCCTTTGAAGTGCTTTTGGCATAAATATATCCGAAGAATATTAATTCTAAAATTAGTGTCAGCATTCAGTTTGATCATAAATGACCTAAACAGCTCATGAGTAGTCAGGAGGGTGAATAATCTTAGTACTGTGACAGTAGCAAAAAAACCCCAAACCAAATAAACCAAGCAAAATTCAATAGTTTAAATACTGAAGGGCTCAACTTAACAAGCTACTGATAATTGAAAATGCACATTAAACAAAGACATTGATTTATCAGAATATCTGCCACCTATCCAAGAATGCCTTGTCTAATTGTAAACTATTTTGCAGTATAATGAGAAAATTGATTTCTGTGTTCAAATCTTAGTATTTAGAGTTATCACTTTAAATGCTGAAAATTGGTTATGTAGATGGTTCTTTGGGAAGGCTTCAGCAAGCTTCCTCTGGCTTGACTGTATTGTATTCTTCATTTCATAATGGCTAGAAGCGGTGCTTAATATGAAGACCACTTTTTGATGCTGTATGTTGGTATTTTTGTCTTGCTGCAGCTTTCTTTGCTTGCTTGGAAGAGATGAGTTTAAGAAACTAAAATAAGGCAATGGGGCAGTTGTACAGTTGAAACTGAGAGGTGGGAGCTGAATTCAGACAGAACTGTGTTTTCCCTAGATGTGCAAGATGTATTTTGAGGAGCTTGGGTGATTTTATTACTGGATTTAAATATCTACAAAGGCATATATACCTTTTTGTGGACTCACTATGGAATGGTTATAGTATTTCCATTTGCAGAGAATCCTCTTAGAAGATGCTGTGTGTGCAGCAGTGATGTAATGGCTGTTGTTCTTGTGGAAAGAGTTCTCGAAATGCCTTGCATATGAGACTTTTTTTCCACAAAGCTAGTAGAAGCTTTCCTGAGACTCATGGTTTTATTAGGATTTGTTTGAAGTGGAAGTTCTGTTCTTAAACAAGGCAGAACCTATCTCTCAGGTAATAATATTGCTCTAAACAAAGTAATCTAGGAACTTGCATAATTCTCAGATACTTTTAGGAACTGCCACTGGAAAGATGACTCTTAAATTTGGCCTATTAATGGCCTATTAATAATTGCCAAATTTATAGCTTCCCCAATTAACAGAAGTACTTTTTGTTTACTTATTAGTAACTGGGTGCATAAATACAGCAGGCTCATTTAGTGCTGTAATACCTTGCAATTTGTATAATTATCAGTCAACTGTATAACGCTCACATTTAAATGTAAAACCTTTTCATATATTATATCAAAAATTCCACCACATCTGAGCTCCTAAAGCTCAGATAATAAAGACTTATCTTGTAAACTAAGGGAAAATATGTAAAGATTGGAAACACAGAAATGTTTATTTTTAAAATGTATTTTTGGTGAATAAATTAAAAACTCCATTTTTCATCAAGGCTGTTTCTAAATTATCTTGTAGGTTAAAACAGATGGACTTCTTTTATGATGATCTGTTCTTACTTTGTGCTTCAGTATACGAACTGAGAGATGCACATTTGATGGGCTGGCTGTTAGGATGGCAGCACCATAATTGACACTGCCTTGTGCAGCTTTTGTTCTCTGATAAGTGATGGAGAGGCATTGGTGCTCACCTTGTCTTCTATAATACAGATAGCTTCTGGATGAGAAGCAAAATGATGTGATGCTGTTTGCGAATTCCCAGGGGAAAAAAAAAGCAAATCTAAATACTCTTTAGGTATATACCATCTTGCAGCATTTTCCACTTATTTCCTACAGGAAGAGGGAGTAATACATGTCTTTACTTAGTCAAAATGCTTAATTTAATAGAAAACAGAACCAAAATTGTAACTATGTAAGCTCTACTGCTCTCTGAGTACAAGATATATGCCAAACTAGTTTTGATTAAATGCTTAAGAGGACAGTGAAGTTGACAGCAACATTAAATTTTAACGTTTTGTCATCATTGTTGAGACTTATTCCTTATTGGCTATGAATATTGATTGCATTATCTCCTGTGTGAATATATCCTTGAATTTTGCAAAACTCCATTTCTGATTCATTCTCTTAAACTAGACTACACTTGATCTACTGATAGTGAATACAGAAATGTGCCACAATAGTACAAGATAAAATGAATGATTTAACTGGTATTTAGTGTGCCTTTTCATTGATGAAACCATAAGGTTTACCTAATATTCCAGGATAGAATTGTTTAGGTTGGAAAAGACCTTTAAGTTCATCAAGTCCAACTGTTTACCTAGCACTGCCAAGTCCACCACTTCTCTGGGCAGCCTGTTCCAATGCTCGACAACTCTTTCAATGAATAAATTTTTCCTAATATCCATTCGAAATCTGCCGTGGCGGAACTTGAGGCCGTTTCCTCCTTGTCCTATTGCTTGTTACTTGGGAGAAGAGACCAACACCCACCTCACTACAACCTCTCTTCAGGTAGTTGTAGAGAACAATGAGGTCTCCCCTCAGCCTCTTCTCCGGACTAAACACCACCAGTTCCCTCAGCTGCTCCTCATACATTTTAAGTTATGGTCGACCTGTTAACGCCATAGTAGTATACAGTGGATTGCACTGCATTTACCTCCATATTGTAGTTTTCATGTTCTGCAGTAAGAGAATACTTAAAACAAGTGTTAAACTACCTCTTCTTTGCTTCCTGTCTTAATAGTGTGTATGAGTGACTGGGGAGATAAATGAAACATTTTTTCCACTGGATCTTTTGTCATCTCTCTAGAACAACTGGTTTAAATTTCTTCTGATTATTCCTGTGGAGCTCAAGTACTTCCGTTACTTTCATTTCAAGTTAACATCTCAAGAGTTGGAAAAGTTCACAGAATTTGGTTCCTTTTCAAAAACTTTCTGGAGTATAAAATGTTATTATTATTTCAAAACAAGTAATTTCAAGTGTCTTTATTGAGTAACCACATGGTAGAACCACATGGTTTCAGGAAACTGTTAGTAGTTGTTTGGCAGAGAAATGGGTACCTTAACCTGCAGCTGGTCAGATATCCTGTTAAATCGGATTTGAGGCATTTTATCAGAGAAGGTAACAGTCTTGTGGATTATGCTGTGTTTGGCTATAGAGTAAGCAACTGAGTTTGTAACAAGGTTGAAAGTTGAGCAGCTTCTTTGTGTCTTGAATTATGGTTGAAGGAGTCTAACTTCCATTACTCTTCCATGTTCATCTTAGCCTAGAAATCTAATAATTAAAATTAATATAGTTATTATAAAATGTAACTAGGCACTTCTTTATTTTCTCTACTTTGTAAAATAATTCTGTAGAACAGAAGGCTTTATTTTAGGTTTCCTGCTGGTATATGTGTAGTCTTACTATAATTTACCTTTATAAAATCTTTCTACATTCAGTGTGAATTTATATTTAAATTTCACAAAGGTCATTCATTACACACTGTCAAATAAAGCAACTAAAATAATTTTTAATATAGTTCTAGTCTCCAAAGACGAAATAATAATTTGTTATAGCATAGAGAATCAAGTATTTAGAGTTCATCTGTGTTATTGCGCAGGAGAAGACAACTAAATGTTTCTGAAGTACACTAATCTTGCTGAGAAGCTATTCTGGAAAAAGTGGTGAACAAGTGGAATCAAGTTCTTAAAAATGTTTTACATTTTGTGTCATGTTCCAGTTGTTGTCAGTCCCTGTCGTAGTCAGTGTGCACTGGACAAGTCTTGCATATGAATGCCTGTTTACATTTGAGCATTTCTTTCTTCCAGTCAGTGGCAATGGAAGACGCAATGCTGCAGTGCCTGGCAGTTCTCCTGGGCTGCGTCAACTACTTAGACTCCTTTCTAAAGGTCTCCATGCCATACTCAGGCAGTACACAACTATCTCAATGAGTGATGAACCTCCTCCAGTTATGTGCTTCACTTTACCATAAACAGATGAGTGTGCAGTGTTTAACTAAGTTAGTATTTAATAAGAGGTGCTAGCACTAAAACATAACCGAAGAGAAGAGTTTATAATTTGATTCTTTATCTAATCCTTACTGTTGAGATGAGGAGTATGCCTTGAATTGCAACCTGGGCAAGGTACTAGTTAGTTATTATTGTCTTTTGCATATCTGAACTTTCAAGATTTTAAGTGAATTGCCTATTTCAGTCATGATGTTCAGAATTTTTAAAAAGAAAACACTTTTATGTTAAGTATTCCTACACAGCACTGTAATTTGTGATTCCAGGTATAAGAGAGATGACAATACATAATCCCCCATAGCTATAATATGGGGTGAAAGTAGGACAAAGCAGGTATTTTGGGAGCTGGGGAATGGAGTAGAAGAGTATTGCTGTGGGAAAGCCTCAGTGAGCACAGAACTGTAGGGTTCTTTCCTCTGGGATCAAGATTTGATGGAATCTGGGGAGATGATATGATGGAAACCCTGTATGGTAATCCCTGAAGTATCTGCAGTTCTATTATCTTTCTGTCAAAAGGCAAAATCTGGGCTTTAACAACTACATTTCTAACATTAAGGTTTTCATAGCAGTATGACTTGTCTATATATAGTGATTATTACTCTGCTGTATGAAGCTCATATTTTAATTCATATCCAATATTATGTGGGTACCTAAATGTGGCTATTGTAACATCTCAAAATTATACTTGTTAGTCTGTCTGTGAGTTAAGTGGTAAGGTAACAATTTCATTCTGCTTTTAAGGTAAGACATGCTTTGTCCTGCACACCAGAAACAAATGAAACATTGTTTTGTCTTTGGAGCTACAATATATGATTTGTAAATGTACAGCTTTTAAGTTGCTTGTGTCTGTAAAAATGAGTGTAGGACTCTGCTGAATATTCAGCTAGCAAATGTTTTATTCTGTTGACTGTTGAAGTGTTACTATAATTTTGTTCAACTGGTGTTCTATAGCACTGTGGGAGATGTTGATTCTTTCTCCCCCATCCTCCCACTGTACTTGGCAGAGCAACAGAGCATCTATCTGTTGCATGAGATATCGATCAAATATTTATTTCCTCCTAGCTAATGCAAAGAAGGATAAATATTGCATTTTTTTAATCTCCAAAAATATTCCATTCAGTGCTAGGAGTATAAAATAGGTTAGATTTTCTTAATTTACAGGTATTTCACAGAAAAATCTCCTCACAAAATACTGAACTAGCACGTTGGCTTAGCTGGGAGGGAATAATGTGTTAAAATGTCTATGGAAAACTTAAATAATTATTACAATGTCCGTTGTTATCCTAACTTAGCTGAGCAGATAGATAAAATGACAAAATAAGCAAACAAAATAATGTAATTATTTGTTCCAGAGTTGGCAGCAGCACTTAACTGCTGTGATGCAGCAATTAATGATCCTACTATATGTATTCAGTATGAGAAACTACTTTCTTCAGGCAGACAGGGAGGCATGGCTCATAGCTACAACTTCCCCAGTTTTCTATTTGGCAGTAGAAGTGACATATATCATATGTTTAGTTGTGAGATAAACTTACATGTCTAAACTGTAATTAAAATATTAAGCTTCGCCTAGCCTTGTACTTGGACATCTAGTGGAAGTAAATAATGTTTGGTGCACAGATGTCTTGCAAGTTGTAACTTGTTTTTATGTATTTGTGAATTCAGGAAGTTTTTCTGAAGGGGGGAAAATACCAATATTCTGAATTAGAGGTAGGTTCCTCCTGATTCTGCGAATATAGATAAACTGAATTATTCTTTCTAGTTTATGAATTTCTTGTTAAAAAAGTAAACTTGCATCTGGGTTGTCTCAAAGATTTTTATTGGGTTTTTTTGTTTAACTGTGATAGCCTTCATGCTCTTCAAGAATTGTAGTTCTTCTTTCTTTGCCTAGGTTATTTCTGTTTTACTGCTCAAACACCAGAGTTTGGGATAAAGATGCAGAGGGAAAGAGAAAACAAACCTGGAAAGCACTGTTGTCTAAATAGCTTAAAATTTTGCAAGTAACAGCAGGTTATCTTCGGTGTTGCCTTATTAGAGAAGTGTGGCTATCACAGTGCTCTCTGTTCAATAGCAGGAGGAGTTCTCATCGTCTAGGACTCAGAATCTGGAGCTTCTTGGCTTACAAAGTTAAGTGACAGGATGGGACATGAATGTGAAGAAAAGCTATAGCAAGTAGAATAACAAAGGATTTCTAAATGGAAGCCTGTGGTTAAGCCTAACTTAAATGTAGGAGTCAGAAACCCATGCTTTGGATAGCACTCTCTTTACCCAGAAAAGAGAGACAGCTTGTTGAAAATCATGAATACCAGTCAAGTTATTGGATACTTCACAGAAGAAGTATTTTGAGCTTCAAGAGCATTGTAGATACTCACTTTCTACAATCTACAAAAATTCTTAATACTGTTGGCCAGGCGGAAAACTGTTTTCAACTGTGCCATTTTCTAATCTATGTCCTTTCAGACGAATGCTTGTAAATCGCTCTACTGCTAATGTTCTTATGGTTGTATGTTTGTCCTTGCACTTGTACATATGTTTTGGTGCAAATAAGGGTTCAGGTGATCATGTAGAGAAGATGGGGACTGTGATTCCCACAGAGAAGTTAATTAGAAACAAGGGTCAAATCCTCTGTACCTCAATACATTACAAGTGTAACAACGTTAAAGAAGCTGAATTAATAACATACAGTAATTGGAAATGACTGTTCACTCCAGCACTTCAGAAATTTGTAGGCTTGTCAAAGGCCGCCTCTAGCTCCAGGTGCAGTTGACCAACTGTGTGTTCACTGCAGTCTCCCAATCCCTTTATTTTCTCATTGTTCTTTATGGGCCAATTGCTAAACCCCCATTTTGTTCAATATTGCTAAGGTATTTCTTTTTTAGTAGCCCTTTTTCTTCATCCAGAATAAGACTATGCATTAATGTTATAACAATGGGGATTCCAGGTTTAAAAATTTGCCCAAAGGCAATATCCTGCCTGAATAATTCTGGTGATTTTGCAAGAGTAGTTTATTTTATGTTCTGTAATATCCATTCTAGATACTAACTACCTACTAAGCTTTAACATGACTATGGAAAATATTATGATCATGAAATATGGTACTGCCCAAATTATCTCCATATTTCAGTGAGTTTCATGGTCTTAGCAGAGTTTTAATTAAAACTTACATAAGAACTGATTATCTCTTTAATGATGTTGAATCCAGTTTTCATTGAATTTAAAACTGAGGATCATTAATGAAATGAGACTGAGAGCTAGGATACGAGGTTCAACTTTTTTTTAAACTTTCATCCATATATTAGAAGTGTTCTTAATACCTTGCAAAGGTCATGTGCTGCTCCTCTTCATAGTTATTTTGACATCTTAAAACTTGATGTTGCACAGTGTGCAGTCATTCAGCACTAATGCATGTATTAATACTTTCACTAACTAAAATTTTGAGACACAGTGCAAGTACAGTCTGTAAATAAACAAGTATTAACTTTCAACTTTTATGAAACTATAGCTATGAAGTTACTAATAATGTTGTGAAATCAACTTTATGAAACTTCTCATTTTGGCCATTTGAATCAGTTGATATTTTGGGGTTTGGTTTTTTTTTTTACTGTTAGCAATTTTCTACATTTTGGTCACTGCGTGAGGGTAGTTACATGGAGTCTTCATCTGGCTAATTTGTAGATAATGAATTTCTGAAAAACTGTCCAAATACTTTCAAGACTGTTTCAATCCCTGAATGAATTAAGGTAAAGTTTTTAGGATAGAGGAACTAAACAAACCTGCATTGTGTAAGTTATAACGTATTTCAATAAAAGTAGGCATTATTAAGTTACAGATTAAGAAACAATTTCCTTCTACAGACTTTATCTGGATATTTTTGTCTGTACTACATTTTCATTAAACATCAATTTTTAAAAGTGAAATGTTTTCAATAGAAAATGTCAGTTGTTGTAGGTGAAGTTACCCTTTTTTAATTTGTAAAACTGAGAAGTTCAGATGCAAAATTCTAGGTTATGCAAAGAGATTCAGGACAAAATTAGTGGTTTTGTTAATAGGTGTTAATGCAGAAAACAAATCTTGAGGAAAATACGATGTTTTTGTTATTACTTATATTCTAAATGTTTCGGGCAATGTCTTTCCAGTTAATTAGAGGAAAACTGAATTCTATATGCATGAGTACTCTCCATGCCACGATTTGTCCCAAAGACATTGCTTAAGGAATTCAATCTCCTGGTTATAAAGCAATCCTGAAGATTCTTTAGTAAATCACCATTAATTTCAAAGTAAAACCAATTAACTGAAACAGTTGCTGTTATGAGCAGCTCAGAAGGCAGATTTTAGTATGGAATTTAATAAATTAATTCAACAAACCAGCAAACAACTTAGAATAAAACATAAGTGACTTTTCAGATTAAGCTTTGTCAAACTTTTTTTAAACTTTTTAGAGTCCAATTTAAAATAGATTTTCTTGTTTCTTAACCCTTTAACATTTCGGTTTGTATGGATAAAAATAGGAAGACAGTAAGTGGTTTATAGAGCTTTGAAATCTACCTTAAATGTCTGCCAATGCTTTTGGTAATAGTGTAAGTCTGAACAGAGATACCCAACCATTTGCAAATTTTGTCTTCACAATGAAATATATGGGGCCATTAGTTATGATTCACATAGTATATGTTTACACATATTTTACTTTTTTCTCTAGGAGCTGAGAGAAATACATAACAA
The DNA here is from genome assembly GCA_028020825.1 of Podargus strigoides. Lineage (NCBI taxonomy): Eukaryota > Metazoa > Chordata > Aves > Caprimulgiformes > Podargidae > Podargus > Podargus strigoides. The sequence goes on from CM051643.1 coordinate 3,172,953, forward strand.
ACAGCAACTACAGAAGCAAAAGAACTTGGAAGCTGAGAGGCTGAAACAGAAGGAACAAGAAAGAAAGACAGTAGAACTGGAAAAGCAAAAAGAAGCTCAAAGGTAACAAGCTACTCTAATTTAAGGCCTTTCTGTAGAGGTGTTAGAATGCAAAGTATTTTGCAAACAAGCAAAATAATCTTTGCATTCCCAGGCACATAATCTGATCTCAAATAAGATATCACTAAAAGGCAAGAGTATCGAAGACCTAGATGACATTTCGTTTAAATGCAGATGTGATCCCTTTTAAAATTTGGGGAATCTCTTGGTTTATCCTTGAATGAGAAGTGTGCTGTGGAGATGAGCTTCTATATATGACTGTGACTTTTAACTGTCAGTGATACATAGAGATTTCAGCAGTGTTACTTAAATGTGTAGTGTACTTCTACACCTTGAGAGGTTCTTGAATAGTGTAACTAGCTAGCTTTGTCTTTTATACTAAGATAAATTACAGAGCTAATGTTTTTCTGCCACACACTTGGAAATTTGTTTTCTAGGTATATAATATGTCTATGTAAAATGAATGGCATATAGGCTAGCAACCAATTCTATTCTGGCATCATTTATCAGTAGCTGTTTGATTTAATTTTTAGCAATTGTGGTGTTTTTATACACTTATTGAAAGTTGTTGGTCAACAGATGAAAATAAAGGCCTGGGAAGAAGAAATCTTAAATTATTGGTTATAGCATTACATGGACTTGTGACCTAAAGTGAATTGGTAGCCTGTGTTACTACTTGGTGAGTCAAGTTAATTTTTACATTTCAGGCAAAACCAAAACAAAGTCTCAGTGAAAACCATGTCTTTGAACAGAAATCTTATACATAGAAAGCAGTTAAGTTTAGATAATTCTTAAATCATTTACATAAAACCTATGCCTTTAAAAATCTTAAAGATCAACCTCAGAAATAGCAAACTTTCTCAGAAAACAGCTTTGTATCACAAAGAAGTAACTACACTAAGTATGGTAATTATGTTGGAAGCTTCCTTGAAAACCAGAAGGCTGCTGAGGTACTGGAAGTATAAGAACACTAAAAATATTCTATTTCAAAATATTTAATAAAATACTTCTTTCCAGAAAAATGGAAATTTAAAAAACAGATTAAAAAAGGAAAAGTTTCTGCTGTGGAAAACTTCATGTCTGGCTTTTAATGCTAGTTGAGCATTCAGACGTTGCCAGTAATGAACCACTTCATGCTGTCCCAATATTCAGGCTTCTAAATAATCATTATTTTTATACCTGATAATGAGCAGTCTGCCAGTCTTATTAATTTGCCACAGACACCAAGATGAATAAGGCAAATAATTAATACTCATAAGCTGGATACTGCCCCATAATGATTACAGAAGTATGTTGTCTTTTAATAGCTCTAGTGAAAACAAACAAGGAAAGAATAATCTAACGTCATAGTAATGTGCACTTTAACCTTTGGCTTAATGGATAACCAAAATGACTTTATAATGAGAGCCATTTTAAGAATTTTTTGTTGGTAATTATGCACTGAATTGTGCAATTGAATCTTAATTGAGCAAAGATACAGACGTACATATTTGGGGATAGTAGTCTTAATTATCTTAAGGCTAATTCCATGCAGACTTGTATGATTGTGGGAGTAATACACAGTTCAGTAGGGAAGAAATCCCCTACATTCGAGGAAAATTAATAGAGCTTACTCTTGGTGTTTGGGATAGTAACTGCCTGAGTATATATATAATGCAGCTGGTGAGAGAAAAAAAGAAATTAAGAGGAAAAGCAAGTATAGCTGAATCCCAGAGTAGAGGTCATAATCCACAATAATTAACACATCAGGAATCTTGAAGTAAGGAAAAGAACAGAATGTCAGGTTTTCTGTTCCTGACTCCAAGCTGTGATGCTCACACCTAGGCTTGTGTTTCTTTAGCTTCTCTGTCTCTTCTTATTCCCTTCCTTGTCTTCAACTTGTGATACTAGCTTCTGTAACAATTAAAGAAGAAGGAACCCCCCCAAGATACATTTTTGTTTGCTCTTCTCACTCCAGCAGTTAGAGCAAACTTGGTTTATAAGTATGGGAAGATTTAATCACTCTACTAGAAACATAATTAAATGGGAAAATTAAAGGCTATTTAAACCCATCTGACTAAACTCACCACATAAGACACCACTCAAATCAAAAGAAAATTGAGCTCTGTATGCCTATGTGAGGCAGCTTCAGTGTTGCAACAAAACTGCTGAGTAATTGGCTCTGAATATCTTGCAAATGAACATATGAAGGACAAATTCAGCGATTAAAATAGGAGGTCATCGGAACAGTGAACTGGTTAGATGACTTTGCATTGAAGGCAGGAAAGTATAGCAGTATTTCATAGAGGAGGAAGTGATATCCTTCACTCTGGTGTCTTAACCTCTACTCATGGTATACTGGTATGCAATATTGAAATATCAGCAATTTCATTGAGAACCAAAGATTTTTTTTGAGGTTTGTAAGTTAGTACCTGCCATCTTAAACAGATACTGGGAACCTTGATGTCTCCCAGAAAATATTCTTGTCAACTCAAAACTTACATTGATAGAGATGAGATTTTTGCCCTCTGGTGCCAATCCTACTGTTTGGAAAGTGGATTTTTCCCCTTGAGAAATTAAATTTATTTTTATTTCACACAGCTTTGGGCCAGGAATTCATGCTGCCTTTGGACAAAAAAAGTTCTATATAGTAAGACAAATCTGTACTGACCAGCTTGTTGTCATGTGTTCATCACTAGTTTTATAAGTATGAAGAGAGTATCAAAGTGTAATAGGTCATGGAATAAAATAAAGCACACTGCGCATCTGTTTTAGCCCTGTAGAGTTACCTTTACTGGTGCAAATTGTTTCTAGCAGAGTATTTATTCTTTTCTTCTCTTGTCCTCTGTCAGGGGGGAAGGACTTAGTAGTAGGTTACGTGACATAGTGTTTTCTCATTTGTCTGAGCATCACAGCTCGTTCTTTAAGAGTACATATGGAGTCATAGCAAATCTTTCTGAATATTTCTCCTTTGCTCTCTAGCAGCCATTGTGCACAAAGATGCTGTGGAGTGATCGATAACTCACCAAAATAAAATTAACAACTCTTACAGAGTATGCGAAAGCCATGAAGAGTACAATTTATACTATAGATCACGTACAGTCTTTGTTTGACTGACCTAAATACCTTAATTGTCCAACAGGCGAATCCAGGAGCGAGATAAACAGCGGCTTGATCGAATGCAACCAGAAGAAGAACCTCAGTGGCAAAAAAAAATTCAGGAAGATGAAAAGCAAAAAAGGGAAGAAATAACCAAGAAGGAGGGTGAGGATAAGGGGAAACAGGAAATGCAAGAGAAACTGAGTAAGCTTTTCCAACCACATCAAGAGCCAATCAAGCCAGCTGTCCAGGCTCCTTGGTCAAATGCAGGTAGAGGAAAAAACCAAGAAATGCTGTTGCACATGCCTCTTGAACAATTTTTTTCTGTTTTTTCTTCTCACCTAATAAAGAAGAATATTATGTCTCAAGATTGGATTACTAGTCTTATTAAAATAAATTATGTATAGATTGAGCTCCAGACTCCAAAAAGTTGCTCTTTTAGGCTTCACTATTCTTTTGAAAAGTATGGTGTTTAGTAGAGTGTAAAGCATAGTTGATGAGACTCTCAGTGCCAACTGAAGAGAGAATCTTTGCTGGAAGTTGTTGTAAGATCTTGATGGAAGATGTCAAGAATTATTTCTGTACTTTTCTTTACAGTTCTTATTTTGGTGTGGAATATATGCCTTGGGATTTTTTAGAGTAGTAGCAATATGTCATTTAGTTGTCCTTTTTCCTCTCCCACCTTTCCCAGGCATGTTTGTTTACTGAACAAATGACCTGAAGTCTAAGATTTTATCCCCCCCCCTTTTTTTTTTCTGCTATTCACACACTTTTAGCTGAGAGCTTTTTCTCTGCATTATAACCTGATTTTTACCCATATTGGGAATCACAGTTCCCACTTAAGTGGCTTTAATACACACTTAGGAGAACTGATTGGGAATCTAATATTTTTTTAATATATTTCATCAAAGGATTGCATAAAGGGGAGATTACGTTCTATCTTTTAGAACAAATCTAGAATTGACTTAATCTAAAACGTCCTCTTGCTAGGTTTTTATTTGTGCAGAGTAGCAGAGGGCACCTCTGATCAAAGAGGCAAAACAGCAAGTGCAATACACAAGTGATTTAGCTTGTATCTTTGGGGTTTTTCTATATCCTTCTTTCTCTAATAATGCATATTTAGCATGTAGTTTTTTAAATACACTTATTTGTGACCTATTTTCAGCCAATCTGTATATACTAGGACATTTTGAAATATCTTTCTCGGAAGTACCGTCAGGCTGCAAATGAAGGTGACTGTAACAGTATTTGGGATACTGTTGATATTCCTACAGGCAGTATGAGGTTTCTTAATTTGTGTCTCCACTTTCATCTCATTTTTCAAATATTTAAAAATAATGTGTTTTGATTTTATTTTTTTTTTTATTTGTATCTATATGTTTTTTTCCTTTGCTCAGAAAAAGCTCCTCTAACCATTTCTGCTCAGGAGGATGTAAAAATAGTGTATTATAGAGCACTGTATCCTTTTGAATCAAGAAGCCACGATGAAATCAGTATTCAGCCTGGCGACATAGTCATGGTAAGAAGGGATTGTGATGTTACTTGAAAAAATTAGTTGAGCTTTTGCACTCGTGTGATTGAAATTGTATATGGCAAGATTTTTTACAGACTTGAGAAAAGTATTTCACTGAATACCAAAATGATGTGATATGACATAGTAATCATATTATAATAATGGATTGCTTCTTACAGTTCATTGTAAGTGTAAAGTTTAAACATGATCTATGAGTAGATCATATCAGTTTTAGTATGCTGAGCTTTGTGTGTCTGTCAATGTGTTTGAAAAAGTTCCTCTACAGAAGTCATCTCAGTGAGAGGTTTGTTGTCCTCCAAGGTACCTAGGGAATAAAGTTACTGTTAATTTCCTATTGAGAGAGTGACTATTATGTGTGGAATAAAAAACTGACTTTGATAAATAAGTTTCTAATAAGAAATTTATCTTTTTGTAAGAATAGTACAAGAACAGTGTAAAACTTTTAATTTGGAAAATTACCTTCATTAAGAAAATGTGTTGTCCAGTGTAATACTATGTGGAACAATTATCCTGAACTACAAGATGGCTACACTTCTGTTATGATTGCATAAACATTAACATAATCTTTGTGTGATGGTGATACTTCTTCAGTAATACTGGAAATTTTTTATACAACTCACTTGGTGACAGTTTTTAACATAATGATCTAGTGTAAGTGTAACTTGGAATTGTTTGTATGATGACTTGCTTTATTGGGGTTTTTTGTCTACCTAACTCTTTTGCAAGATACTTCTACATTTATTTTAAAGCAGATATACAGTAGGTAAAATGCCATTTCTAAAAAATGGAAACTTCAAAAACTAAAAATTTGGTTGCAGGTGTGTTGATACAGAATAATTTCCTTTTTTTTTTAAGTAGATACAGGGATATGGTCAGTTTGTAACCGTCATGTTAAACTCTAAAGTGATATTCTGCTTTTGTCTTCAATGATCTCTCAAATTACAGTTCTGTTGTTAATGACTGCAGTTATAAAAAAAGTGTATATTAATAAATTACTAGTATGGTCTTAACATGCATAAGTCTACTCATAATGGAAATTCCTAGTGTAACTGTTAAATGATACCTTGTTCACTGTGGGAAAGTATATTCATTTTAGTGTTCTACCTAACAAAATAGATTTCAAGAGCTATTGCGTTTTGGCACAGTTTAGTAAGAATGGATTTTTGAAAAAATATACTTTGTAGACACTTGTAACTATAACTATTTTTTAAAAAACATGTACTCTAGGGATACAAGCCTTCATTTTTCAGCCTTTTTTTGGCTTGGTTTTGGGTTTTCTTTAAGTTGGTATAGTCATGTCACACTGAAGTAAGTGTTTGTGGCATTAGAATCTGCTTTTGGAAAATAAAAGGTGAATCCTGGATTAGTAGCACTACTGAATGACTCGGGATGAGGCTCAATGCCATTCTGAATAATAGTGGAATGTGGTGTTATTTACACCATATATTTACAATATAACAGTATTGGTCAGTCAGCTGTTAAATGAGAGAAGATAAAGGTACACGGATCTCCTTAGGCTATTGAAAAATGCTCTGTCGTCTTGCTTTCTTGGGAAAGAGATTGTAGCCTAGGCATGTAAGTAAACTGTTTTTTCCTTGAGGAAAAGTGATCGCTGCTAGGTAGACTTGCAGGGAAGTAACATTTTTGCCAAAAAGATATAGTTTGAAGGAGTACTTAGCATGTTTTAAATAAAGACTTTGAGGTAATCAAATTCTTCCTATATGTTACTTTTGGACTTTCTTTAAACTTTTTTTTAAAAGTAACTACTCTCAATTTTCTTTATTTAACTTACTTTTGACAATATTAAACCTGATGATTGATTCTTGTAAGGTTTATCTCCTGCTCTGTAGCAATTGCTTTAATGGGCTACTCTTAGAAAAGTTAATATAAGTAAGACACTTTTGTGAAATGTGTTATAATTCTGCCTTGCTTTAAATCATTGCTTTCCTGATGGAGGTTAAAAGGGAATGGGTAAGTGTGCTATATGACTGTTAGGAAGTCTATGCAATTTATTCATTTTCATAAATACAGATTTTGTTACCATGTAGTTTACTTGTGTTTGAATTCACCTAGGGTAAAATCAACAAACTAGCTCACATTGTCAAAAGTAATTTAAGTGCAGTGGACCAGAACTTACTTTTGATAATGGACTCCTAGACTCTTCTCTGTCCTTAAGTGTTTGTCGTGTCCTGTGGTTCTAAAAGGTTTGAGTCGGTGATGTTTTTTTTGAAAATAATAATTTACAAGCTTACATGTTAAAGTGTGTCTAATTTATGACATAAATGCAACTCTGTAGTTAAGCTAACCTATACAGTTAGGAGTTTACTGTGTGCAACAAAATAAGTATTGCTTAGAATAGCTGTGCTCTAACGTAGGCAAATTTAGCACTTCACCATTTTAACACTAGAAATGGCTTTGTGTGTGCGGGCTTGTGCAATCATGTCCTGTAATCATATAGCTGTACAGAAGATACCACCCAAACTGTAACTGCCGCGAGCAAAGAATCCAGCTGAAGCCCAAATCCACTGACTGCGCAAATGGGATCCAGGCCTAAATCTTGGATGTAAATAGGACTGCAGAATTCATTATGTCAGAATGACTTACGGCTTTAATAGATGTATAGCTTGTAAATGGTTTTTACAACAGGGTAATGCGGTCTTACACTGTGCATGAATCTTGAGACCTGTCTTGGTGCAAATGAGGGAGAAGGATGAGGGTCTATGAACCCTGAAAAGTATTTGCAAATTTTAGGAGGTCTTTCTTCTGCCTGACTTTCCCATACATGTGTTAGTTAACTGTAGCACTGATGTATCTTGTGTTATCGTTTAGAGGATGCCTGGGACATGGGCTGTATTTTTACAATTCTTCCACTTTTTAATTACAGGGGGTTTATATTTTCTCTTAACTTGGAATTCTGCTTTCTCTGCTTCTTGCCTTTCTATGTACTTTAAATTTCTTTTACTGTAAACTATATTGATTTATAGTCCTAGCTATAATTTAACAAAGCTTTTGTCTGGGAATAAATATGCTGAACCAAGAAAGCCATGCCTCTTCGAAGGCTCTGTCTGTTCAAGAAGTTAGGTCTCTATTATGTGTATAAATACATGTATACAATGTACGGAATTGTTTTCCTTTGGATGTCTCTCTTGCAAAGCAAGTCCTGCTGGCATTTGCTGCTGTTAAACTACAGCTTAAAGTAAATGAATGGATTCCATTGTTGCTGATAATATTTTATATAGTACAACTTTATTTAAATAAACTTAAGCATAATTCAATGAAATACAGGTGAATTATTGAATTGCTGAACTGTAGTGGCTGCGATAGCAGGAGAACATAAATTAAACAGGAAGTTCAAAAAGAAGCTTCCATGGAAATCCTAAAACAATGTCATAATGATAATTTGTCGTCAGTTTTGTTAGTTGATTGATTGTGAGAATTAGAATGAATGTTCTTTGTATTAGACACAGGCTCGTTGTGTTAGATCCTGTGTAGGCGTAATGAGCATATGGCCCCTGACCTGCAGAGCTTATATTCGCATTATAACCCAAATTCCAGTAGTCTCAAAATATTTAGATCAAAAGCCTATAAATGGAATAGAATTAGAATGGTCATTTAATGGATAGTTGAACAAAACAGACAATGGTACTTTGTTTAGTTTTGATTAAATACTTTTTGTGAGAGTATTAAGAGTTTGACTTTGTATGTAGTGAATATCTACTGTAAAACAGGGCTTCTCTTTTTGTATGCATGCACTGCTGGTGATACACAAGCCAGGTCAAAGTGGAGCAGGCCACTGCAGAACCAGTATCTCTGTCAACAGGAGGGCTAACTTGACCTATTGCTTTGCTGTGAAGAGTTGTGTTCCTGTTACTCCTGTCACTTGTGTTCAGTTGCTGGAATGAAGTAGCTGTAAGCCGTGTCTCAAAAGTACGGTTAAATATATAAAAAATAAAAACACACACTATAATTCACTATTCAAGTGTCATTTAAAGTCTAGTTGTATTTTGGAAAAAAATAATCTGGGATAGTTTGTCGTAGGGACTTGGGGTTGGTGGGTGTAAAATTATTAGGAAATCAGGACAAATGAATTTAAAAAAGATTCAAAGGAACTTAAAGTTCCACTACTGTACTACAAAAACAGATGCAAATTATATTTTATATGAATAACTGAGAAATCAGATTTTTTAATGAATTATGGAGTTAAAATAATCCTTCAAAAAGCCTTTTCATGAGTATACATAGGAAGCATAATTGGATTGAATAAGCATAAATGTGACTAGTCTAGTAGGCTCGTTTGTGAATTATTCTAAAGAGACGTTAAATTGGTTGTTTTTAAAACCCCTTGGTAGGCTTTTTTTTTTCTCTTGTACAAAACATTTCTTTATGGAAAATCACGGCCATTTCTGTATGACTGTGATTCATTTCAAATATGCCCTTTTTAGAGCATCACCATTAGAGTTTTTTGCCTTTTCAGTCCTTATTCTTTTGTATGTTAATGATTCTACCTGACCAATGGAATTAGAGTAAAAGCAATCTGACTATTTTTGCTGTTTAGATAATCCATTTCTCCTCCTCTCTTCCAAGATTCACCCTCTGCTGTGACCTTTTGTCACTCATACAGCTGCTTTATCAACCCTATTCAGTGCTGCAGTGGAAATTTTGCTCTGCACTGCAGTAAAACCACACTGAATGGTCAAATGTAGTCCGTTTATTTCTGGGTTTGCTTTGAGGTAATAGGACTGAGACAGAAGATGGACTCCACAAATAGCAGAAATAATGGCTTGTTTTGCACCAAAAGAGGGATGTGGGATACAAATTACAATAGGAGTCAGTCAAAGAGTCAACAACTGGCTTAAGGCAAAGTAATCTATTAGCAGCTCAAAGGAGTAGTCCAGAGACAGTCGGAGGCAGAAGCTTTGCTGCTTCAGTTTCAGTCACTTATAGGCAAAAGAATGGTCCCACCATTAGTCTCGAGTGCCTAGTTTGCACCATTGCACCATTTTTTTTTTTATTTTTCCCCACTAGTTTGGTTTTTTTTTTCTCCAAACAGGCATCTGATCGGGTTATATTTTGTTAAAATCAGTAGAGTGAATTGGTAGGTGTGTTTCCAAATGTAGAAGCATCTAGCTTGAGACACTACTATGTGCTGGTTCTGTATAATGTCATGTACTGAAAATTCCTTTGACTGAAAAGGATACTATTTCTTATTCCTTAGTTCATGAAACATTCTGTTATCAACAAATCTCTCCCATGGATGATGGATTTTTAGGAAATAGTGTTGGGTGATTTAGAAGTACAAATTTAAGCATCTCTGTCTGCTGTACTGCTAGAGTCGACTCTTGAGTTACACTGTCGTTTGAAACTCATGTATTTTGAAATACTGATTGCTCTTGGCCTAAATAAATGAGAGAAATTCTTGCCAAAAACCAGCCACTGTGTAGGGTTTGTCATCTGACTTTTCATTACTGGCCTGGTTTTACTGCTGACTTGACCATTGTTGGGGAATCTGCAGTTACACACAGCAGATGGTTGTACAAAGTAGGTGTTATTTACATGTCAAAGGTGCCAGCCCTATTCATATGTAAGGGTTTGTTTGAAAACTGAGATTTTGACCTATCAAATAGATTAGATAGCTAGAACACCAAATTCACCAAAATTATTACTGAATACAATTATTGCCTTTTTTTCTTCTTAAAAGTTTCTGCAACTGACATTGCCTTGGAGGTATTTAGCCACCATATCAATTCACCAGGGGTAGCAATAGTGAATTACTTTTCTTCTGTGATTCTTAGCTGCAGCTCACAGCATTTAAACTGATCACTTTTGTTGAAATAGCAGAATAAGACAGTCTGTCAGTAGAGCTTGGAGAACAAAAGTGTGAAATGTTTAAGAAAAGTTAACAGGAAAGCATGAAATTTGCAAAATCATACCTTAACAGAATCAATAAGTAGAAATTAAAATACAGCAGCAAAAATAGCCCTGTTTCATCCTGTCCTATATGGCTTGGCAAAGATATCAGAGTGAAGGAAAAGAGCAGGGACCTGCAAATTCATGTATGAAAACTTTCCATGGAATTGTTTTGTATAAATACGTTAGCAAATCTGTGGATTTGTTTTGAATTGTTTGATGGGTGTTGTTTTTAATGTTGTGGGCTTTTGTTGCATTTTCTAGAGGAAATCTAGGAAAAAACTTGTTAAAAACTGCATTTTTTGTTAGTTAAACCAGAAATACCAATATTTAAGAGATTTTTCTAGATCTCACTTCTCCCAAGTCTGATGTACTATGATAGACTTTCAAGCAACTGTTTAAAATTCCATCCTTGGCTTATGTATTCAGACTGAAATAAAACATTACCTCATCACCAAGAAATCCTTTTGATTTTAGCTTGGGTAAAGTAGTATTGCATTGCAGAATGTTCCCTTATCTATTAATACGCCAGAGAAGCAATAGCTGTCAACATAATCTTCCAAAGCTAAATTAATTAACAACAGCAAAATTCCACCTGGGTGGAAGTTGTATTTGTAACAAAGGTGTTGTGTGTCTGTAACTAGAGAAAGTTAATTACTGTGGATGAGATGGATTGTTTTAAGTAAAAATTTAATGCGTCTGTAATGTTTCTTAACTTTCTAACTTAATGTGTCTACAGGTGGATGAAAGCCAGACTGGAGAACCAGGGTGGCTTGGTGGAGAATTGAAGGGGAAAACTGGATGGTTCCCTGCAAACTATGCAGAGAAAATACCTGAAAATGAAGTTCCTGCTTCTGTAAAGCCAGCGGTTGAGGCAGCTGCTGCTGCACCTAAAGTTTCTGTGCATGAAACCACTACATCGCTAGGAACTCCTGCTTCTACAGAGTGCACTACAACTGCCAATAACTGGGCAGACTTCAGTTCAACGTATGTTTGGGTAGTGGTTATCACCTGAAATGTGGTGGAGTCCTTTTCCATCGATTTGACTGTGGTGGCAGTTAACACAGGGTATCAAGATTGCAAAACAAAAATAGCTTGTTTGAACTAAAATATTTTTTCCATAGTGTATAGTTACAATCACAGCCTTGTGGCACTTTAACTATGCTCCCATCATACCTGCCTGAGCAATGCAGAAGGACATCACAAATTGGAAACATTGTTCCATAAGTGAGGATGGTGACGTGGCGGAAATGCCAAGGTGTTTGTTTACCTTTCTTCTCTTAAATTAGTTGACACCAATCCTCATTGAAGGTTTCCAACTTGGATTATGCAAAATATGATAATGACAGAGTTAACATGAAAAGATGTTCCTTATCATAACATTAATAATAGTGATGAAAGTAAAACATGTACCCTTCCCTAGATGTCTTGTTAACTCAACTTAATGCTCTGTACAGTATTATCAACTCTATGTAAATGGGATTGGGGTAGTAATTGTTGTGTCTTTTGATCATGTAGTACACAGTAGTTATAAATTAAAATCTAAACATCTTAGTGCAATATTACAATACATATTATGGTCTATTTCAACACTTTCATCAAATAGGTCACAATAGCTTTTCCAGTTATTTTAACTTTTTCCGTTTTACTACAGTCATTTTTCTGAGGGGAGAGGCCAAGACTAAATCTTGATCTTCCTGGAGATATCTGGCACATGCTGGACTTCATTGTTTTGAATAAATCGTACTTTTGACAAAACTCTTTCTACCCTAGGTGGTTAATGCATGCTTTCATGTTTTTCATAAAAATTAATATTCACTTTCAATATAAAGTGAGTCCCAGAGTATTTATAATAATAATACTGTCCTTGACAAGATATAGGGGTTAGGGATGATTGTGGCCTTTGGACACTATTACAGACTAGGTGGACAACAATGGATTACTCCAACTAATAGCACAAGCCACAGGCAAAGGAAACTTGGTTTAAAATAGGTACTTTGTTTACTCTCCTAGAGTTCAGGGGATTTTGTTCATTTAAGTGGATATTTGGAGGCAGAGGTGTGGATTGTGAGATTTAGGAGGCATTTTAAAGGATAAGAGAGAACACAAAAGATAAGTTACATAAAACTCTAAAAGAGTTGAAAGAAGTCAGTAGGAAATAATTCTAGGCAAAAGAAAAAAGTTAAGGATTTGAATGAGAAGCAGCAAAATGATGTATAAGGAAAAGGGATGCAAGAGGTCAGTGACATGCAGGTGTGAAGATTTCAAACCAGTTTTGAAGAGAATGATGATTTTCTTTTTTTTAAGTTACCTCTTTCCACTATGTATAATATAGACTGCACTACTTGAACTCCTGTTGTAATGGGGCATAACTAAGAAGTGAAACTAAAATACAGAAACAGCTGGCCATAAGTAGCAAGGACAAGCAACTGTATTTAGAGATTGCCTTTTTAAGGTGAATTTGTTAGTTTATGTTTGACTGCATTACTTCCACCTGAGAGTTATGATGCTCATGGAATATTTAATTAGAAGAAATTAACCTAGGGTGTAGAATTTTTTTTCTGCACAACCTTCCTGCATGAGTGTGTTTTATTCAGTTGAAAATGGTAGGAATTACATCAATCTCTTTTTTTTCAGATGGCCAGCAAACACTAGTGAGAAACCAGAGACTGATAACTGGGATGCTTGGGCAGCTCAGCCGTCTTTAACTGTTCCCAGCGCAGGTCAGCTGCGGCAGCGATCAGCGTTCACTCCTGCCACTGTTACAGGTTCATCTCCCTCTCCTGTCTTGGGTCAGGTGAGCACCTATATTCGTTAAATCAGTTCTGACTCAGCACAAATGCTTGGAAAGGAAAATATGAACATTGACCATGCATTAAAACAGTCCCCTGAAATAGGTAAGCTTTTTCAGTTTGGAGTGATGAAGAGGTAATGTACATCCATTTGCAAAATCCGTGGCAGAATTTAACAAGAAGTGATTTCTGTTCTGCTATTCTGTGCTGGCTTTTTTAGGCTTTGGTGGTCTAGTATTAATGTTTTGGCAGGATGCCAGTTTTGGGTCACTTTGGGGCTTTCCTGAATCACATGACAAAAACCTTCACTCCGAAGTGGATTATGTGGTTAAGTGGAATAGCAATGGCAAAGCTTCATATCAGATGAATTCCATCCATCTGTTAAGGAATTTCTTTTTCCTCAACTGAACAACATACTGTTCTTGTAAGCTAATGTGTTCTGAAAATGCTAAATATCTTAGCATCTTAGAGAAAAAAATGTTGGAATGTACAATGAATAACTTGCAGCAAAACATAATTTTCCTTAAAGTTTACTTTAAGTCCTGCCAAAATAGCTTCATGAAGGTTTATTACGTGTATATCTTAACTGTAAAACTTTATTTAACTTTTTAAGCAAAACCTCTGATAATCTTGCATTGTATTGATTATGTGTTAACAGATAGAAATGTCTGAGGACTGCAAACGTTTCTGGTATTACTTTGTAAGTTTAATTGGCTTTGCTTTATACAGTTGAGGGAGATTCTGTGTATTTTGTTGCTATGTAAGTATCATAGGAATATAATTCCTTGAGCAGCTTTCTGTATGAAAGGTGGTGCATGACTGACTTCTCTCTCTTTTTAAAAAAAATTTGCATTAGGGTGAAAAAGTGGAGGGGCTTCAAGCACAGGCTTTGTATCCCTGGAGAGCGAAAAAAGACAACCACCTTAATTTCAATAAAAATGATATCATCACAGTTTTGGAGCAGCAAGATATGTGGTGGTTTGGAGAGGTTCAAGGACAAAAGGGGTGGTTTCCTAAATCGTATGTGAAGCTTATTTCAGGCCCCATTAGGAAGTCAACGAGGTATTTTATTTGCTTTTACTGTACTTTACTTCTCTACTGTAATAGTTAAATAAATATGAAGAGTTGCACGCTTGCATTTTAAAAAGTTTAGAATCTACTCTATAAAAATGCTTTTTTTTGTATGACACTTTTCTGGGGGGTTTTGACTTCTAGCCCTGGAAATCTGTGTGGGGAATAAGAAAACTGACCTCAGTTCTCCTTTGGCCATGCATCACCAACACAAGATCTAATGCTTAATGTTTGGTCTTAATTTTATGTGACTTGCAAGTAAAAAATTAGTGTATTGGATTTTATGAATTACAGCTATGTAAGGCATAGCTTATCTTTCCCCAAAATAAAAAGGTATACATCAAAACTTAATCACATCATTATTCTTGAAGGATGAAACAAACAAAGTCTGGTTCTGTGTCATGTGAAGGCAACATTAACATTAGTAACACGAATGAGAATTGTTTTTTTTCTGAGATGCAGAAACCTGTGTATTTAAGGCAGTTACCTAAATGTAACCATGGCTGGCCGTTGTACTTAAAAGCTTTCATTTGCACATTTACTTTTCTCATATAATGTAGGGAATTGCTTATGTATGCATATGCATTCTTTTAGTTTTAAAATATGATAATATTTCTGAAGAGATTTAGTTTTTTAAATAACTGTTATTTTCTTGTAAAGCATGGATTCTGGTTCCTCAGAAAGTCCTGCTAGTTTGAAAAGAGTAGCATCACCAGCAACAAAAGCAACTATGTCAGGTGAAGGTAAGGATTTCAAACTGAATGGCATTAATAGTATTTTACTATTTTTACTATGTAATTATTTTTTACTATGTAATTAAATAGTATAACTCTGCTTATTGCCAGAAACAAACTTAGAATCATATCTTAGTGTTTTAAGATTGGGCCTGTTAAAATTGTAGTGCTAATCAATTTGCCTCTAGGATGATTTAAAATCATTATAGTAAATATTTTTGTATGTAGTGTATATAAAAGAAATAATTTCACATGCCATTAAAATATCTTCCATTAGTTTGTACTGTTTCTTGTATAAATATTTTGGCAACAGTCTAGCCTCTGTAAGGTTTTAAAAGACTTGAATTCCTCCTTCACCTGGAGGTTAATGTCTCCACAGGAGCTGTGTTAACAGACTGTGGGCACTCTTAATCCACTTCAGTGCAGATTCAGCTAGGTGAATTTAAAGCACAGTCAGAGTAAATCAATGAATCTAAATATTGGTTACAAACGAACATTTGTATATAACCTCTACAGCACATGTTAAGTTTTTTAACTACAATGCTACATACAGTTTTAAGTGAAAGAGTGCATTTTGTTACCGATGTACTTAATTTGCCACTGGCATGAGCACTACTGAAATTAAATGGAAGGAATGGTAAAGATCCATGTTAACAAGAGAAATGAAAACATCAGTTATTTCAAAATAGAACAAGTCTTGCTGGCTACATATTTGAGGAAATGCAATTGTAGAAACGCTGTCTTTTTTGTAAAGTATGGAATATCTCAGGTTATATGTTTGTATTAAAAAGGAACACAACTTTTTAATACAACATTTCAACACAAGCTTTATTTTAAAGAAATAATAAAGCATGGATTTAGCATCTTCTATTATATTCAAAGGATTTGAGAAAAAATCCATACATTATGACATTTAATGTGTGTGTTCATGTGTATGTGCATGCAAACAGATGTGTGTGTTCTTCAGCTGCAGTTGTTAGACAAACCACGCCTTAGCTTTCATTACGAATAGTAATTGAATTCTTGCTGAACTTCCCCAAGCTAAGCTTTTTGGTCAGATTTAGTGTTCAAGTGAGTAGAGGAATTGCCAGCTGCAGTGGAATACTTGAATGTTTTTGTTACATATGCATGAAAGTATTCCTGAAATATTGTGGTCTTGCTGGTCCTAGAAACAGAGGATAAAATCTTCAGAAATCTGGTGTGTGCCCATATAAAGTGTGATAATGCTCAGTTAAGTAAGAATGTATCAAGTTGTAAGAAAATGTTGCTGAATTGTTGGAAATTCTTCTTTGTAATCACTTATGTAAAATTTTTTCATGTAGGTCTGTGATTGAATTGCATTTCTCAACAACAGTCTACTTTAGTGTTTTTGCACTTGAATACTAAGAAGTTGACTGTGTTTTAACAAAACAGAACACATTCAGGCTTTGTCTTAATACTTCCTAGCCATCCGTTGCGTAACATGCAATGAGATGGTTGCCCTTCATGCAAAGCTTCAAGTAATGAAAGAATTCATTGTGTATGACAGCCAAACAGCATATGTGAAATGAAGACTGTATCTACAGATATTTGGATACTGAGACTTTCTATCCCCAAGACTGAAAATTCTAGTTATAAGCACAAAACAGAAACCATTGGGAGACATGTTTTCAGAGTAGTTTCTGATATGAATTAATAATTTGTGTGCATTTTAATTATACTAGCAAATTATTAAAAAAATCCCCCAGAAGCAGCCTTTTGATAGATTGAATTTAGTTCTGATAGATACTGTTTTATGCATTCAATATTGAAGTTTTGATGAATAGTAATAAATTTGTGTTCTATCTAGCCTGTGGATAGACTACATTATATTAGTTAGGTTTTGCAAATTATAATCGAGCAGTTTATCAAGTATTTTCCTATGCTCTCTATTTATTTCTCTTTTACAGAGTATATTGCTATGTATACTTACGAGAGTTCTGAACAGGGAGACCTAACTTTTCAACAAGGTGATATGATTCTTGTGACAAAGAAAGATGGCGACTGGTGGACAGGAACACTGGGGGATAAATCTGGAGTTTTCCCATCTAATTATGTGAGACACAAAGATTCTGAGGTAGAGACATATTGAAATGTTATAAAATTGAGCTGGGGGAGGTATGTTTTATTTGGTATTGCAATGACAGTTGCAAATGGGTAGATCATAACAAGAAAAAAAACTTTGCAGTTTTACTGAATGTGAGATTGGAAAGAAGACAGTTGCGTTTTACAACATAATGTTGTAAACAACTTTGTGAATCGTATATTGAGATGAATCTTGTATGTGTTAATAGTTAACTTGGCAGTTTTGTAGAGACAAATCAGTAGCTGTGACTACTCTGTTCCCTAGGTAAGTTTTTAATGTCTGAGTTGTATCTTACTGCCATTATTTTTTAAAAAAGATATAGAGTAATATTTCAGTCTAATGTCTTTTTTTTTGTTTTTCCTATTGTCATTTTCTTGCCATCAAGGGGAACAAATTTTGCAACAAAAGTTAGCTAACTATTATATTTATTTTAAAGTCCTTGACTGAACAATAGAGATTGTGTTTCATCTGATTTTTGTCCTGGAATAATCCCTTAGAACATGTCTGTATTAACTTTTTTTCTTTCTTTTTAGACATTCTAAAGAGAGATGTTTTCTCATTTATATTCCTCATCTGTTTGAGAGGAGAATTAATCTACTAGTAGGAATTAGCTTAGAGTCATAGTTGAATAGAATACTAATCTCTTGATGAGAAGTTCTTGTTTAAGTGTCTAAGAATAATAGGGGTTATAAAAGTATATAAATAAGTAAAAATTACTGGATTTTTAGAAATCTATGTAGTAAGGCTTTTTCCACAAGTCTGCAATATAGAGCTTGAGCAAAGTCACTCCTTAAAGTTATTTCTGTTGCTGGAAAAGCTGAAAAATAAAACTTTCTGTGAAATATGTAGCTGTAGAAAGCCTTTATATAATAAATTTCTAGATAGTAGAGAAATTTCAGTAACATCCTCTGAGACAGGATTAAAAAAAATGTGTATTTAATGATATTTAGTACTGCAGTCCTTGGGAGAAAATAGTATTGTGATAGTGCTTTCACAAATATTTTAGAAACTTCTCATCTATTTTGCATCATGTAACAATATTCTTCAATCCCTAATTCTACTAGTTCAAAAACTGATCAGTCCTGTACTGGAGAAGTCCTGTCCCAGTTTTGCTTAGTTGTTCCCTTGTGTTTTGAGGTACGCTTTTATGTGCACATTAAGACTGTAGTTTCATAGAGTCATTTAGGTTGGAAAAGACCTTTAAGATCATCGAGTCCAACCACAAACCTGACACTAAGTCCACTGCTAAACCATGTCCCTCAGCACCACATCTACATGTCTCTTAAATACCTCCTGGGATGGTGCTCAGCCACTTCCCTGGGCAGCCTAAGCCAGTGCTTGACAACCTTTTCAGTGAAGAAATACTTCCTAATATCCAATCTAAACCTCCCTGGCACAACTTGAGGCCATTTCCTCCTTGTCCTATCACTTGTTACTTGGGAGAAGAGACCAACCCCCACCTCCCTACAACCTCCTTTCAGGGAGTTGTAGGGAGCAATGAGGTCTCCCCTCAGCCTCCTCTTCTCCAGACTGAACACCCCCAGTTACCTCAGCTGCTCCTCATGAGACTTGTGCTTCCAGACCGTTCACCAGCTTTGTTGCCCTTCTCTGGACACACTCCCGCAGCTCAGTGCCCTTCTTGTAGTGAGGGGGCCCAAGCTGAACACAGTATTGCAGGTGCAGCCCCACCAGTGTTGAGTACAGGGGGACAGTCACTTCCCTAGTCCTGCTGGCCACACTATTTCTCATACAAAAGGATCATATGTAACCCATTGTAAGTGAGCACAAGTATGGTCCTACTTGCCACATTTTTGCTGACACTGTCTGTCATCTGACCTGCTAATAAGTCAGTTTAGGACACTAAGCAGAGCAGGAAACTAGTCTAGCAGAAGGAATAAGATGGTAGTCTGAATCAGCACAATGAGGGTTAGAAAAATGTCAGTACCAGAAGTAGTACAGGGCAGTAGTGAACGAGGCAAGATTGCCTCAGCATTGTCTTAGATTAGCTTGAGCTGTTTTTGAACTGCATTCTTAGCAGGCTTTTGTGTTAAACACTTCATTTTAGAAGTGAAATATCGTACCTTATGTTTAGTATATGGTTTTGAATATGCCTGTGCTCATTCCTACCTTTCAGTTGTATCAAATCTAGTGACTAGGAAGCAGCAGATAAAGTTAGATCAGGTCCCAGACTAGAAGAGGAGTACTTAATGGTTCTGTTACTGGAAGCATTGTAGCTGTAGCACTATGGAGCCCATCACAGCAGGCTAGCTTGTCTTTTCGACAGAGCAAATTTTGTACAGCAGTAAGCTGTGGTGTTAGGCAGGGTATAGGTTTGCCTTGACAATAATGCTCAGTGAGAATCTGAACAAGAAATTCTGAACTCTCTGTCCCCAAGTCTAGCTTGATTATCTTCTGAGTGGTGCAACATCCCTTCAGTTGTGGCAGCGGAGATATTTGTGGGTCTGTATGAGGGAATTTACCTGGTTAAGAAAAGCACTCCTTTTTGCAGTCCAGAATGTGGATTATGGTTCAGCCCTGCCAGTAGTTCTTCATGTACATCCAAAAGATGGTGGCTTGCCCCACAGAGGTATAGGAACAAGTGTACAGATAATTGCGTAACCTGTGGAATATCTTGTGATCATGAAGCTGTGCACCACGTCTCTTTATATTACCTGTAAATGTGTATTGTAGTTGATGACTGGGAACTTGCACTTTCAGCCTCCTAAAACCCTGTGAGGCCTGTTTCATAGGTAGATAGTAATAGTTGCTAGTTAGTTTCTTAACCTCAGCTACATTCTTGTTAATTAACATTAAGTTTACTTTGTACTTTTGTAAGGGAACTGTTTTTGTTTTCACTGAATATATTCTCAACAGAGTTTAGTCTCAAAACCTGGGAATTTATATTCAGATGTGCAGAGCTGCTTTTCGTGTGCCTTAAGGACTGGATGCTTGTCCTGTCTGGTGAGAGACAGACACACATAGTGGCAAATCTTCTTTGTAGAGAACTCAGAAATAGACTTTTAATACTGAAAAGTACTTTTATTAGAGAGGTCAGTTTGATGTTTCTCAGATCTCAACTTGTCTGGGGCTGAAACAGCTAAGTGCAGTTCATCAAAAAGTGTTCCAACTGCCCTTTTTGCTGGTGAAAATCACACGTTCAGATAAAGTCTTCATGAGAGAGGGAGGAAAAAGCACCGAGCTCATGGAGATCTTCATATCTAGGATGCTTATTTTCATAAAGTGATTCATATGCCCAGCAGGACATATTTCTTGTTCCAAGTGGATAATTGCCATTACATGTACAGTGTTTTGCTATTCAGCTTGTTCACAGAGCCAGCTTTTACAGAGGATTTCACAATAGTGGCTGTCTGTTAACTTTCAGATGTGCCGCTGTGCTTGGACAGCTGGCTGATTGTGGAAAATGTTACTAAAAGAGTAAATTAATTTAATGTGTTCTGCACTATTGACTTAGGCCCAAAGAAAAAGGCAGTGCTGATCTTTCAGCAGCAAAAATAGAGTGCACAGAAATGGTTATAAGCCTCAAAAGATCAATGGTTTGTACATCAGAAGAAATTTTTTTTTACTCTGTTCTTCTGTACCTAGTCCCAGGCTACCCATTCACCTCAAGTTGCTAAATTAAACTATTTCCTATTCCTGAAAGTTTGAATTTATTAACAGAGTGAAAGACTTTGTTCTTCAAATAAACAATGACACTGATTCATGGTCCATCCTAAGAGTTTTCGTTAGATTGAGGTAGACAGATACAGATCTGTAACAGGTTTTTATTCTACCCTGCCTTTCTTGAGACTGGTGATAATTACCTCTGCGTAAGGTATGGAGCTCATATGGTGGACTTGGAAACACAATAATTTAGAAGCCCATAGTTAGAAAACTTTGTATAAATATTCTAAAAATAGTAACAGATTGAATGTATTTAATCTGGATTCTAAGGGTCTTACTGTACAACACAATTGGCAAGTCTACTGCTGCGTCTTACTAAATTAACAAAGCAATTTCTGCTCTGCTGTTTCAAGAGACTTTATCACTTGTCACAAAATGTCTTCAAATGCAGTTAGTGCCTCAGGTGTGCAAAAGGGAAATAGAATGAGCTATGTCGTCTCCACTGTGTTTCTCTCAACAGAAAGAAGATACTTCTTCATATACCGAGTGGGCCTGAAGTTGGGTTTAATTCTTTTAATTTAGTTATTTATTGAAGTACTGCAGGACTTCTCTATGTATTTCTTCTGCTTTTTTGTACCAAGAATTCAGAGAATCCTCAAACAGAATTCAGACTGAGTCTAGTCAAGGTGATTTTGAAGCTTCTCTCTTAAAATAATCTCTGTGTTTACCCGTTAGCTGTAAAGATAGTGTCACAGCCTGTTTTAATCTGTCCATATGTTCCTAATCTGGCAAAACGGATGTAGACTAAACGATATTTTGAAGAAGTGTGTTCCCTGAAGGCCCAAACACATGCTCTTTATTGAGGAGGGGAAAGAGTGTTTCTCTACCTGAAACACTTTCCAAAGCAGAATTAATTCCTGATATTACCTTATCAGTGCACATTGCCACCTTTGGTTCCATGCTTTATCTTCCCTACTTGGGTCTGTTGACGGACTCACAGTCACTGTCTGGACTGTCTTCTCCTTGTCCCCAGACTTAAACTTAGTCTTTGTATCTAATCTCTGCATGATACTTTCCTATTTCACATTTTTTTTTGTTAATATAGGTAACAGGGGTTGTAGAGGAAGGTGGAGAACTGAAGAGAAAGAAAGGAACGTAGGAAAGAAAGGAACATTTGCTGGCCTTGTAGAAAGTAACTATACTTTACAATGACAAGAAAGTAGCACTGAGGCAGCAATATCCAAGTGTCATTTAACTTAAAGCATCCACTTTCCACAAGTCTTCTCTTTAAATTGCAGAATGTCAAGAAGCGTGTTATACTAGATGCATGTAAGGTGCTTTGGTGCCAAATTAAAAAACAACAACAAACCCCCCTCCCCCCCCCAAACAAACAAACAAAAAACCCCCCCACACACACACAAAAGAAGCAAGAATAACAGAAAAAACACACCACACCACCAAAAAAAAAATATCTTCCTGTCCCCACTCTTACCTTCCAATACCAGTTTCAGCTTGTGAGGTAGGCAATGCCAACTCTGCTGGGTTTTCTGCTCTTACTTAGATGGATGACTTAGAACAGCTATGTAATCTTTAAGTCAGATTAAAGAGCTATCTAATGATGTATTTTATAGAGGCATTCAAGACCAATACACATTTTTTAAATGGCCCTGTTCTCTCAGTCATTTAACTAGGATTTTAGTTGCTCCTTATATTATTTTCTACCAGAATCTCCAAGTTTTCAAACCATTGAGTTAATATGGGGAATATTGAGGATGAAACTGTTCTTTTTTTATAGAGAAATGAGGATTCGACAAAAACCTTCAGGTCTTTTGGTGTAGGCTCGAAGTTTGTAAGGAGGATCCTAAAGGGGAAGTTGAGAGGACTTGAGAGGAACTGTTGTGAGTCTTGCTTGAAGGCAAGAGGATATTAATGGTTATCCAACATTTCTGACCAAAGTACAGCTGAGATTTGTTATGTTGCTGTTACCCATATCCGACCTTTTTATTGCAGAAGATAAGACTGGCAATGTACTGGGAAGAAACTGAAGTAATTATTTAGGGAGCAGGAGGAAGCTAGACAGGGATGGTGACTAAAAGGGTTAGAAGATGAATGAGGAAGGGGGGGATGCAAGGGGCAGAGTTGAGACCACACTCTGATTTGAATACTATAATAATTGCATGTATATCAGTAGACCTGTGAGTGAATTAAAATGAATAAATAAAGGTAACTCTTTCCAAATAACCAGTGGCCTCAAGGGAAGAGATTATTTTGTTGTGTTCTTCAGGAAGAGGACTTCAAGTTTGTAAATCATGAAAACTTTTCATGTTAAATTTCATCTTTCAGTATTGCTGTTTTCCTGTACATAACTGAACTTGAACTAATTTCACTGCTTGCTGGCTTCTCTTGCAAATCTCTTGGCCTGGATGGTGATGATGTTCATCCCTCATCTCACCCCACCTAGGTTCAGGGGAAATAGCTACAGATAGATAGTACCTTGCTATTCAGTGTCCTACGCTCTTGCTTTTAGTACTGCAACACACGCTACGTACGAAGTTCAGGTGGCTTGTCTTAAAAATGCAGTGACTACACTGACCATGCTAATGTACCATGTGAGAAATTGTAGAACCATAATATGGACAGTATTGAAATAATTACATCCGATTAGTTTTTTAGGCATATTTGCAAAACAACTATTTGTAGAGTTGAAAACTACTGTTGTTTTAACTCAACTTGGCAGAATTCATATTATGTAGATACACAGATTTGCAGTTCAAATCCTATGTCATTTGGAATTACATTGGTATTTGCAATCCATGAAAAGAAGAAGAGTTCAGGAAAGATGTCTACACATTTGTATAGTTAATCATCCACTTCCATACACTGTTTGTTATTTATTCCTATATATTGCCATCTCAAGTATTAAGGGTTTCTGAAAGAATAGAACGTTCCTTTGAGAGTTTTTTACTTACATCCTTGTTTAGTGTGTTGAAGTGAAGGACAGTAAATAATTTTCATATACTGGAGAAATCAATGAGTGCTAAACTTACATCTTGCTTTCTATTTCAAGGCTCCTGGCGCTGCGGGAAAAACGGGAAGCTTAGGGAAGAAACCTGGTGAGTTGTATACTGTGACAGCACCTTACATCTCTTCCTAAGTACTTAAGTTCAACAGCAATAAAATCTCTTCCGTGAAACTAAACTGTATTTGCTCTTGGTCATTTTGTAGTAATTTGCACTGATAAAAACTGATGTCTATAATAAAATGATGTGTAATCTGTCAGTCGTTCTATCTGGCATGTATCAATCACTAAACAGCATGTAGCTAGAGAATAAAAACATGCCTGCTCAAAAATGAACATAAACTTCCTGATAGATTGCTGAACAGTGGAAGCCTACAAACAGTCTAAGTTTGCCAGTGCCTCTGAAAATGGAAGTATACATTCTTACAGCATTTTGCCCAGAATGCTACTCAATATGGTATACATGGACTCTGTGAGCTCTTGTGCCTGCTTCTCATTTTCAAGAGCATGTACCCTGGATCCATGCTATGCAGCTTATTGCCTGTAAAGCCTGGTCATATTGCAGAAGATCATGTTGCAGGTTATTTTTGGCTAGAATGAGGTCCCCTGGCTCTTGGGGTAGTGAGGGCTGTCCTTCTGAACAGCCATTGTATTTCCGAGGATCATTAGAAGAGTGCATTCTCTGCCACTGGCAGGCATTTGTAAACTTTGCAGAAGACATCTCTTTTTTCCTTCAATGTATTTATTTGCTTTTGTACCAAAGACACGACTGCTTTGAGCTGAACCAAACTAAATAGGGAGTGCTCTGTGCTTCTATTCTGTCCCTTTCTGTGAGGCTTGTTCAGTTGAACAGTGAGGTTGTTCAAGGATGCAATCTACCAAGTCTTGCCTCATTTCCATACACACACACATGCATATGCGTATTTTGTTTAGTGGGGAAGAGATTTCACTTTGTCTCCCTGAAGTAGTTCACTGTGTGTGTAAAATTGCAGGGGGGGGGGAGGGCAGACAGTAGATTATAGCAGTCCCAACTTTATTTAGCTTGTTTTACTTTGATACATGAGTAATGGGCACCTCTTGTCAAATCTTACTGATTTACCTATGGAAAGAAAAGCTTGGAAGTAAACTACTGCCTTTTATAACTTTAATTTGCATGATTAAAAATAGTTGTATTAATAGATACAAATCTCAAGAGAGGCAGACAAGAATAGAGATCTGGAAAACCTCTGGAAGTGATACCTAGTGAGAAGATGCTGATAGGTCTGCTTTTTCCATGCATGCATGGGAGAATAGTGGATGGCAAGATTTCAGCCTGGAGCACCGGCCTTATAATCACTGGTCTCCTGTATTCAAACTTTCAGTGGAGACTGGGGGGAAGTTGACAAAAACTGTGTTCAGAATCTTTTGGAGTTTAAGGATAGTTTGGGAACAATCATGCCTATTTTTCAGCAAGGAGATTCATGGATGTTTTTGCTATAAATGAGCTGCAAGTGGTCAGCCCATATAAGTGAAATGCTAATGAATGAGGTGAAATATTCCTGTTTATTCTAGAAGCAGCTGGACAAGTGGGTGGGAGTTTGTAACAGTATGTGTTGAAGGGCAAGGGAAAAGAAACTATTCTCTGCAAATTTAAAGAGCAATAGGAGGACGCTTGATCTGTGAGAAGGTGTTTTATTTCTTTTTCTAAATGTACCTGTTTTAGTAGAGGTCACATTTTTTGGCCTGAACTGTAATTGAATTGGATCTCTTCTCAGTAATTCAATACTTAAATAAAAATTTAAGTCTTTCCAGGAAGGAAAGCTATTTCTGAAAGTTTTTTTTTTTTACTTTTTGCTGAGTTGTCTTCTCTAACTTCCTGCTTCCCTGTGACATGCAAGAGCTGAATGTTAAACTTGTAATTTATATTGTAACTTACTTAACACACAGTCCACAGTCAAAATTCTTCATGCTGCTGGTTGGTGAAAGGGGATGTCTTATGCCTGGAGCCTTGTAGATCACCTTTTTGTAGGCAAAAATGAAATTTTTTGTTCTGAGAGAGATGCATGGTATGCGATTTTTGCTCTTTCAGTATGATATACTGAATATTACAATTGCCATGGCAGTGAGAGAGGGTTTTGCTGGCTTTTAAAAAAAATAATATTATTTTGACAAATTCCCACAGTTACTTTGTTTGCTTGCATTCATTTTGCCTCCTGAATGGCTCTAGGGCAGAGGAATTAATGTGATCCTGTGGAAAAACCTGCAAACACAGGAAGCTTGCAGACTTTCTAGCAGTATAGCCATGTTTCCTGCCAAATAGCTTGCTTGCTTTGCCTTTGTACAGGACACCCTGTGCTGCTGCTGGCTTTTCTTTGTGTAAACCTTTCTGCTCTCCTATCATCACCTACTATATTTTACTTAGCAATTCCTTCCTCTATCTTCTGCTTTCACACTTTGTGTGCTAGGTTCCAAATTCAGGTTTAAAGCATCTTTCTATCTCTCAGCTACTGGCTTTTCCATCACCTGTTTGGTTCCACCTCTGTGTGCGTGCCTCTCCCGTTTTTGAGTGGTCACGAGGGAGGTTCTGCCGTAGTTAATTCTGTATGCGTCATCGTTTGCCGTGACCTTGCTTGTCATATCTCTGCTGCTTCATCTCCTCATGTTGTTCATTTACATCTTGAATGCTTCTCCAACCATTTTTAGTTTTCCTAATAATCCTTTTCTTCTAAATTTTAAGGAAACCATCTCATCTTTTTCTTGGCGGTCTTCACTTTGTTGTTTCTTCCCTGCAACAAAACCTCCTTCTGTTTCAGAGGAGTTGGCTTTGTGGTTTCCTCTGCCTACCACTGCCTTTTTAATGATTGCTCCCTTTCTCTGCCTTACCAGCAGACTCCCCCCTCCTTTCCCAGCCTGTGGGTGATGTGTTGTTACTGAGCTCCTTGCTGTTTCTCTTGGCCACAGAAAGTTTGGCACTTGTTGATAGAGACGGCCAAGCAGGACCGTGCCCAGCACTATGTTACTTTCTTAGTATGGCTGCCTATGAGAATGCTGTGTACTTTCTGACTACTGCTGTGTACTTTCTCTCTTCAGCCTCAGTTCCTTTTGCTGTTGTTGCTGTGTTCACTGCTAATCCATCTCACACTTACTGTCGCATGGCTTTCTGCTGCTTTATAAAGGGACAGACTGATGGCAGGTGTGACCTTTTTCTGCTTAGTCTTCCAGTTTTTTAGGATAGACTAGATTGAAAATATATACAAACTGTAATCATCAGTGAAAATAATGCATACGGATATTTTTTTAACCGAGATTTTCAAATAAAAGCTAAAATCTCAGGCAGTATATTGATCTGTGACCAGGTAATTGCTGAGCTTTTAAATTAAGCTGACTGTCTTTGGACTGAGGCAGCTGAGACACATTTCTGTGATCTTGTACTACTGGCTCTGCTATGGTCTTGTTCTAGGATAGTCTTAAACCACAACCATAACCAGTCAAACTTAATTCCCACATCGGCTGTTTGATGGTCCCCAGTTTTGTTTGATGCATTGCCAAATAAAAACTTCCTTTGTCTTAAACACAGGGTCAGAATTTACTGTTCCAGGAAAGATTTTCAGGGGAAAAAACCCAAATTCCACATCCCCCTCAAAAAATCCCAACCCCTAGATGATTCTATTAAGGAGAATATTTAAGTGATGAATGTCTGTGTACTGGGATCCTAAAGTGGAGTTTTCAGCAGTAACAGCACTGGTTTTGTGCTTCTTTGGATGTCTAAGATCCTTTACAACTAAATGAAGCCTAAAAAAAACCATTCCCCACATATTCTCCTTAACTCATGGCTAAAAATGGACTACATAAATGTAGCAGCCTAGAAGGTTTAGCTTACCAAAAGCTAAAAAGTTCCCAAATCTATCATCTCTTGTTTATGAAAGGTTCCAAATAATCATAGTATTAAATGTATTCTCCATCACCCTAAATATGGCTTGGTGACATGCTTAACCTGACTTAAAATCTGTCGGTAGGACATCAGAATACCTACAGCCACTTACAAGTTCCTGTCAGTTCAAATTAGTTCCAAAAATGCGTTAACCCTGCCAGACTTCGTGGTGACTAAGTTACAATCTTTCTTTCCACAACCACTGTAGAATGGAGTAAATTGTATTGTCTATGTTGGCTCATTTAATGGGGAGTTAATTGTGAACTCACAGTTACTCTGCATCAGATTCGTGCTGGTGGGTGATCAAATAAGGTACCACCAGTTTTGTATTAATGCTCATGGAATAAAGATTTCAAAATAAGTCCTGTTTGTTACATTTTGAAAACATTCACTTTTTTCATCTAGTCTAGTAGTGAGAAATATTCTGCAGGCCTTCATTAGTTTGCACCTCTGTTGCTGCAGCTTCAGTAGATTGTCATCCACAGGTATCTCCTCTTTTTAGGGAGCTTAGTCCAAACTGATGCCTCAAAAATGTGTTTATTGGAAATCAGTATTATGACACTTGATTTTAAGAGCCGTATAGCTCTAATGATGATCATTATTCTTTTTCTCTATTTCAAATATTTTTTATATCCTATCCATATTGCTGCTGCACTTCTGCTGTTTTATTCCTGTAGTGCTGTGAACTGTTTTAAGATTACCATATGTTTTCATGGAACTACATAAACACATAACAAGTTTTATGGAATGAAATACAAAATGGTTATACTGTGGTAATAGCAGAGTCAATGCTGTATAGAATGTGTTCAGGTTTTTCTAAATTAACTTTTTTTTTTTGTTCCCCCCTGCTTCAACAGAAATTGCCCAAGTTATTGCCTCTTACACAGCAACGGGTCCAGAACAGCTTACTCTTGCTCCTGGTCAGTTGATTCTTATCAGAAAGAAGAATCCAGGTGGCTGGTGGGAAGGAGAGCTCCAAGTTAGTTACTTCTTTTTTTTTTTTTTTAAATAAAATTCCATGTAAAAAAAAACTGTAATCTTTTAGTGATGTTCAAAATGATGAATTAATTTTGAAAAAGTTCTGCAACTAAGCATTTACAAACAAAATGCCTTTACATTGCAATTCCTTGAAATTGAAATAACTTTGGAGGACAGCAGGAGAAAGCCATTGTGCCTCATTGTGTGTCAAAGATACCCATTGCACGAATGAGACCCAGGCTGCGGTCTTCTCCCTTGTACGTTTTCCCGGAGACTCTTCAGATATAAATGGTGTGGATTTTGGGGCATATTGTTTTGACTTCTTTTGAATCTTCCCAGTCTTGTGCCCAGTAGTTGTCTTCATGTGAGCAAAAAAGCAGTTGCCATGTCAGGTGCGGAGAAAGCCAGCCATGCAGCAGGAGTCCATGGGACTGTTGGGTTAAGTGCCAGGGTGTCCTTGTATGTCCCGTTCACATAGTGGCCATATATGTTACTAGCATTTGGATCACTGGGTACCTGTGTGCACTGTGA
The DNA here is from genome assembly GCA_028020825.1 of Podargus strigoides. Lineage (NCBI taxonomy): Eukaryota > Metazoa > Chordata > Aves > Caprimulgiformes > Podargidae > Podargus > Podargus strigoides. The sequence continues at coordinate 3,202,331 of CM051643.1, forward strand.
AAGTAGAAGAAATACTAGGGTGCACAGTCCTGAATGTCTTTCTAAGAAGCTTTCTGAATTGCTTCAGCTGAAGGTTTGGCTATCGCTTTTGTTGAAAGATTGAGAAGTGTTTTACAGCAGTGGCTTTAGTAAGATGGCCACCACTTTTTCAGGTTCCTTAATGAATGTGACAGTGTAGAACATCAATGTAATGGCCCTGTTCCAGCAGCAACCCAATGCTGAGAGCTTCAGTGTTGTATTAGAGCACAATAGATAATGGAATGTTTTAACCAGTTGTTTTTTTTTAAGAGTAGAACTTTGCAATTTGTAAACTTTGATTCTCAATGACTTTCAGTGGCAAATCTTTTTTTTTATTTTTGGTTTCCTCTCCATTATCACTGAATGGGGTTTTGTTTGGTTTTGTTTTTTAACAGGGAATATTACATGAAAGCAAGTAATTGATTTATTTTTGCAATGCAGATACTCAAACTAACTCAAATATTTTTTTCACATTACTACTTGCCCTTTTTGCCTTTCCTGGTGAAATTTTTTCATCTTTTGGGAAGAAATAATCTTGCAGGATTGCTTTGGTTTTCATTCATTTCATTTTATGTTGTTGTTAACGTCTAGCTTTGAAGAGTCTCACATTAAGTGTATTTTAAGATAGAAAACAAACTTCACTGGGCAATTACCACCTAGCAGCTAATGTGAGGTTTTTTAAAAAAATAGGTTTTGATTGTGTAAATACTCGTATGTAGCTTTGGACACCTTACTCTCTTACATATGGTTTTACAAGTTGTTTTTTTCTTCATTAGCAGTCCCCTGCCTATTCTTTTTATTCTCCTATTCCATCATTGGAATACTAGTTCTTGGTCCTTTGTTATGTGAGCACAAAGGCTAATGCAGCAGAGCATGGTGAAATGGATTGAGGAACTGATTAAAAATAAAAGCAACAACACACACACACACACCCTCAAAGTAGTGAAATGACAAGATTTGGAGAAGGGCACTTATATTAACTTTTATTTATGCATTTAATTTCAAAGTGGCAGATCTTTAAAAGTGTAGGTACAATTCAGTTTCAATGTCAAGTAAATTTTGATGGTACTTGTCTTAGAGGTCAGAGTGAAGGTAAAATAAGGCAAACATATTGCATTGCATTGCCAGGTTTCATGCAGTCTTCCAGAATAGATCTAGATTCACTTTAGAGCAAGTGCTTGCCTTGATGACACAAATTTTGTCACACTGGATTGAACCTGCAGTTCGTCTGTCCCAATATCCTGTCTCTGACAGTGGCTAATTGCAGCTGTGCTACAAACTGTAGCGCGGTACTGTAGGCAAGGTGTATGGTAACCTGCTGTGCTCTCAGCACACCCACAGACCACACACACACTAACACGTGTGTGCCATGTTTTTTGTTCTGATGTCCTCTGATTAAATAGGCATGAGAACATCTAGTGTACCTTCAAAAAACCTTAACATCTGTTAATTACGATCCTTTGGACAGTGTCTATCCCTATATATTTGTAGTTGTGAAAGCTTAATTTTTGTTTGATTGCCATCTGGACTTCAGATTTTGTATTTGAATCCAAACTTTGCACCCCCACCCCCAAACCCCCGCCCCCTTTTTTTTTCCCTCTTTTTTTCCTGCTTGCCATAATGTTTTGCTGTTTTTCTAGCTCTTGGTTCATGTGACCTATGTTTATACTCTGTTGTTTGGGCAGGAGAGACTATTAAAAAGTTTGGATACTGTTTCTTTAAAAGAAAAAAGTAATTGGGATTCTTAATCTTTATTTACACTGTCTCAATCTAGGTATCTATTTAAATGCAGTTCTTTGGATAATTAAAAAGCATTTTAATGCTGCCACTCATTAATGCAATAGCTAGCCTAATGTTCTGTAGTTATGGTTGAAACAGAATCAGGAGAAATCCTTCAGAAGGATCAGGGTTGTAGTATTAATTATAAAGCACAAAAATTAGGAACATTGTTAAATAAAAAATCACTTAAATTAGTACTGAATAACTACTGGTTAGATATTACAAAGTACTGTTTATGTATTTTAAAAGCTTTCTTCACATAATGGAAGTATCATAATATTAAACTATTGCCACACAAATAGCTGACTTTTCCCTTATAAAATGCATTCTTCTTATTCTAAAATAGTCAGTGTGACTGCAAGTAGTTAATATATTGGCTGAATTACTTTGTCTAAGGATCTTTGATGTGCTTAATCCTCTTAAAAGAATTGTTTTTTTACTAGGCACGAGGGAAAAAACGGCAGATAGGATGGTTCCCTGCTAATTATGTAAAACTTTTGAGCCCTGGTACCAGTAAAACTACACCAACCGAGCTACCTAAATCAACAGCATTACCTTCAGGTAAGCAATGTGGTTGCATTAACAAAGTTGTTCTTGTAATGTGTGTCATTTACAATAGGGCTTCTAAAAATATTTATGGCCATTCAGTAGGATATTTTGTATCTGTTATACTAGTCACTTTGGTTAAACTCTTCATTTTAATTTATTTTTCTTTTAAATGAGAAAAACATACAGTTGATCTGCATATTTATGGTGGTGGTCCCTCAGGTATGAACTGTTGAGTGCTAAAAAGCTCTCTGTGACATTACGTCTTAAAGAATAAAAAATTCATATTATCAGTCCTACTTGTTTGCACTAATTGTAGAAAAGGAGTTTTTAAAGGGTCAGGATGGTCCACGGACTTAGCAGTTCAAGCACCTCTCTTTCAGAACCTTTTATTTTTCCCAAGGTGAAGTCTGAGAAAACCACTTAAATGAAGATGTAGCTTCTTGTCCTGTGCACCTCCTTGTTTTAAGGTTTATGAAAGGATACAAGAGCGATAGGCCATTGTATTTTTAAAGCTTTTTGTTACAGCTCCACCACAGGCAATATCAAAGAGTCCTGTCAGTCTACTGCAAGGTATAAAGCCAGGCAGAAGACTGAGAACAAAAAGTTCATTCCTTGTGACTCTTATAGTCTTGAACCATTTTGGGCTTGTGAGTTGGTGTAATACTAAGTGACTTTTTGTCAATCAAAAACATGTCAAATGGTTGTATTTTCTTCCGTAAGCCACCCAGAAGACTTGATGTGTTTCTCTCATCTGGTTGGATTTTGTTGGGGTTGGCAGGGGGCAAAAGCTTACTGCTTCTCCAGGCCATTGTTTGACTGTATATCATTAAAATGAAATAAATGTTTCTAAATGAAAAATGGTAGTGAGCATAATTTTCTCCTTTAAATATGTATGAAGGATTATCGTGCAGTGTATTGAACTGGAATAAAATACTGAAGAATTAGTTTCATGTGTCATTGGTATAAATAAAACTACCATATCAGAGAAGGCAAATGTTATAAATGGTGCTGATTTGCTCCTTTGATAGTAGTCATAAAGATGCAGAAAATCAGACTTCTATAAAGACTCAGAAGTTTGGGTCCTGTAGTTAAAATGGTAACTCAGGGTTGAGATGCATGCTTTTACAAGGCAATATGATGGGGTTTGTTGTTTTGGGTTTTTTTAAAAAATATTTCAGGTTTGACAGTCTGGGACTTTTCATACAAAACTTCTACAGAATAAACTTTTAAACACTTTTTTAATTGCCTACACAGCATCAAATTCTTAATGATGTTCATTTTTAGCAAATTCAACTTTGTTATAGACCTTTCATTTTGGAGGATGAGAAGAATCTTGTCTTTCCATTAGGATAGATGGCCTCACTGTGGTTAATGTAGGGGTTTAAGAGGTTGATGCTTGAGAAGCATCTTCATAGTGGAAGTATGCTAGTGGGGAGGCTTACTACAGCAAAAGATACGGAAAGCTTAAAGAAAACCATCTACAAGAGTTAAATAATGCCCAAGGTGTTGCGTTATGAAGGGTCTGAGTGTACTGTTTTTTACTGTCTGGGTTTTGAAGGTAGTGCATCCATCAGAAACTGGTATCATCAAAACCTCTGTTTCTTTTGTCATTTTATTCTGTTGTATATGCTCTCCGTCTGCCATACTGTACTGCAAGCTGCATGACTTTACAACTTTTTTTTTTTTTTTTTAATTCTGTTGCGTGGACACTTCAGCTTTATACTCTCAGGTTTTCTTAATTTCTGACTGCTTTGTATGTGTTCCCTTCTAAACTTGTGTCATGAACATGTCCTTCCTGGTGTTGAGAAATGAGAAGAACTGTTCCTGCTACTTGAAGCTAGTCAGGCATAAGGAAGTTCACAATATAGCAATAGCGGGAAACGTGTTTCAACCATTCTGCTTGTTTAAATAAAAACGTTCTACATTGTACTGATCGTGAGTGTTGCATGAGAACCTGGATTCCCTCTGCTGTTGCAGTAGGACTGGTACTACTCAATAGACAGTCTTTCTAAAAAGGAAACAAATGACTGAAAAGCACTGGAGCTCAGAGAAGGTAGGCTATGGCTTCTGTAGTTAGCAGTGGCTTTTGGAGTTTAAAATAAGTGAAAAACTTTCTTGCTAGGACTACTGTAAGAGCTTTCTACATAGGACTAAGGTGTATTCTAAGCTTTGTGACCCAAGTGTAAATGAGATCAAGATGAGGTCACTGCTTCAGGTTCAATTGAGGAGTCCTGTCTCTTCAAGAATTCTCTTAAATTACCTCCCCAAGTTTAAGGTGATTCTTGGGATCCCAGGAACTGAATTGGACTATTTATATATTCTGATGATACTACTGGACAGCACCAAATTTCATAAAATTCTTTGAAGTAGAAGCGAATGAATCTGAATGAAAAAATCTTGAGAGAAATTAACTCTAGAATGGGTTATAAATCTGTGAATGTGTGTATTGTATTCAGGTATGGCCTAGCTTAAACTTTTTATCATCCTTAATGTTAGTAAAAACCTGTAAAAAAAAAATGCTGTAAAAGAGGTTCACTTTAAAGTGAAATGTGAACATCAGTGATGTTCACACATTTGAACTTGTGTTAGCAGAAAGCTACATAAAACAGGAGTATACCATAATATACGTTCCTTCAGAAATACTGGTTTATCTCTAGTATGCCAGGGAAATGTATACTTTAGTTAGTTGATGTGTTAGGTCTGACAAATGACAGTGAGTGCCTCATTTTAAATTTTCTCTTTTTTTTTTCCCTTTTGCAAGTAACAAAGCTAAATTTTGAGATACGTGTAAAGTCTTATTAAATGTGGCGTTTATTTGATTATGATCTTTGTGAACAGGCACAATGTATTAACTAAAAGGAGTTGAATAATTTCTGAAAAATGAATTTAAAAAGAGAGAAATTATTTGACAAATTTAAATAAGTTGCTGGCTGAGTACAAGAATGAAAATGAAAGAAAATTTTAGGATGAATACGATGAAAACAACCTGACAGCAAGGCTAATTAGATAAAAGTGTTGTGTCTCAAGGCAAAATACCAGAAGCCCAGTGACTTGGCATAGAGAAAACATCATAGAAATAGAGGCAATTATATATTTAAACAAACAGTCCTGCTGCTTTAGAGAATTAAGAAAACTGCTCTATTATAATTGAACAGAAAGATCTGCCTTCTGAGATGCAGATTTGATGAGTTTCACAGTAAGGAAGTAGAAAGCAAGCTACTGGAAAGCAGTCCTGTGGTGCCAGAAGGGCAGCCTAAATGGCCTAGGATGCTTTTTATTTTTCTCATCCTTTCCAGGATCTCTTGTGTTCCTAACATCTCAGTGGTAGTACGAGGATATCACCATTGGTTTTCTCTGGAATATAGAGCTATGTTGAGCCTGTCAGGTGCTGACTAGAAAAGTGCCTTTTTCAGGCTTCAGGATGTGAAACTGAAGTTTTGCAGACTTTTCTGTCTGTTGACCAGTTCTGTTGGAAAGGAAACTTTTCAGAACAGGTTGGTGAGGATGCAAAAGGCTACTTTTATAAATGTACAACAAATTTGGTGCTTTTGTTGGCAAAATTATATATATATATATAAAGCGAAAGCGAAGTGTCAGTAGAAAGCTAACATCCTTGAAGTATTTGACTTTTTGCTAAAATTTTGTACTGTACCCAATATCTTGGTACAGTTCCAGGCAGGTTACACTGTTCTCAGTTTGCACTGCTGTCCTCTGCCATCCGCAGTGTGATCCTGACTCCTCAGTAAGCTGACTCAGAGAGCAGGAAACTCTTTAGGTTTTTTTTAAGCACCTTCAGCCAATTTGTTGAGGGCTTGGTTAAGCACCAGTAGAGGGGCAATGACCACGGCAGGACTGGTTCAGATCAGCGTAGTGTCTTGCAACTATACTGCGACATCTGTAGTGTTTGTGGTTGGTTTATGCGTAGCTTATGTTTTGCTGAAAGCAGTGCAATAGCCCTCTTCCTTTATCTTACAGTGTGCCAAGTAATTGGCATGTATGACTACACTGCACAGAATGACGATGAGCTAGCGTTCAATAAAGGCCAGATTATAAACGTCCTTAACAAGGAAGACCCAGACTGGTGGAAGGGGGAGGTGAATGGACAAGTGGGTCTCTTTCCATCCAACTATGTGAAGCTGACAACAGACATGGACCCAAGCCAGCAATGTAAGTGACCCTCTCTGCTGTCATGCTGTGATTATTTGTGTAGTACTTCTAAGATGAAACATGCAGCATTGCTGTGATTCTGCTGTGGTTTGCAGAACTCAAAGCTTCACCACTGCTGCACTTGTCAAAGTCTCTTTGAAGACCTTCTGTAATGCAAACCTTATTTTATGTTTGTTTTATTTTTAGTTCCCATCCCCTTTGTAGCATGTTACCCTTTATCATTTTTGCACCACGCTGTTTACATGCCTGACTCATTTTCCTAGCTTGAATTTGCTCATTGTTTTGTTTTGCTTATGTGTTGTTTTCCTCCTTTTTCTAGGAATCATATGTTGTCCATCCCCCACTCAGGCTTGAAAGTCCTCAAAGAGACCCACTATCCCATATCACTGCCCAGAGGGATGATGGGAGATGCAGCCTTGATCATGTGGCTTCCAGCATGATCATCTACTGCCTTCTGAGTAGAAGAACACACTGCAGAGCAGTTTACCTCATTTTACATTAGTTGCATGTAATCGCAATGTTTGAGTTAATTACCTACAGATATAGACGCAAAATTAAAATGAAACAAAAAAACACAAAAAAAATCAGAGGATAGTGGGTCCTTTTGTGGCTTTCATAGTTACCAGACTAATTTTTCCACCTCTGCACAGGTGCTTTGAGTAGCTTAAAAATTATTTTTAAAGATGTATTTTAGCCTTTTAAAGGAAAAGTATAAATTAAATTTCTTCATTGCAAATTTGTTTATGCAAAAAGACCCACTATCAAGGAATGCTGCATGTGCTATTAAAATTGTTCCAAATGTCCATAAATTTGAGACTTTATGTATCTTTCTTTTTTATTGTTCACTTGTCCAGTGTTGTCAATATGTCTTCTTTTTTTTTTTTTTAATTATCTTTTGTTTTTTTAAATTACGTAAGAACAGAAGGAGTTAAATCAGTTTAAGGAACTTTAAATGTGCCCAGTTACAGAGAAGGTATTTTGTTGTAGTTATTGTACTGTATGTATCAGGTGTTCCTTGTTGAGTGTGTAATACATTGTGGAGAGAAGAAATTAACTTCCTTCCAATGCCAGAGATATTAACCTTGCATAATGTTGTTATCCCAGTTATGTTAATTTTATTTTGCACATTACTTGTAGCTGCAAACAGTTAGAAAACACCCTGGTTTGTGTTTGTCTCAGACGTGTCGGTTTTTGCATTTTCATATCAGAAATCAATGCTACGTTCATGTGGGATTTGAGAATTAACTTCTTTATTTTCATCTTGGTTACATGAAGTTTGATCGCTCATTTTTACTTTCTCATGACTGTGGAACAACACGTTTTGAACAAGTAATTTTCCTGACAAGAAAGAATGTATAGAAATATCTCCCTGCAATTAATTTCCAATGTTTACATTTTTTTAAACTAGACTGTGGAATTTATACAAATTAATATTAAACGGAGCTTACAGTCATGTTTATGTAGTAGATGTGCTGTAGCTAAGCCATGTTTGTCTTTCCAGCATTAGTTACAAGCTCTTGATGAAATGCCTGGTGCTGTCAGTGCAGAAACCCTCCCTTCTCGATGCCTCAAGCACAATATAGCCGTTCTACTAATTACTTTACCATTTAGTTATGTTCTGGTTTATGTATTTCATTAATTTCTAAATTTCATGCTGGCAGTGCTGTAGTGTTTCTAATCCTACCCCATCTCCCTCCTTCTTCACCCGTCATGCAGTGCAAAGAACAAGTGAAGCTCCTTATTCAATTGCACTTCAGTATTTCATCAATATGAATGTAAATTATATAAATATATAAAAACCTGCAGCTTTAACAACTGTAATACAGCCTTTAAAATTAGTTACATGTATAGATAATTAAATTCTTCATATAAAAGATAGACTAAAATGTGTGTGTTGTCTTGTTGCTGTGTACACACAGAATTCACCAAGTGGCATCAGTGCATGTAATGAATTTGCCACCAGAATAGCCTGAAGCCCACCTGTTCAATTTCAGAACGATGTTTGTCTTGTTTCTTTCAATATTACTCAGATTGATCATGATTATCTGCAACCTTTTGCACCTTTCTTTATTCAGTGCTTTCTATGTGTAACAAATCAGTTGGTATTTTTTGACACTATACTGGTAGATGAATTAAGAATCCTTTGTTGTTTTATTATTGGTTTACATTGACTTAGGCTCTGTGTTTTATGCCAGAAGCTCTAGTCTTAAAACATGCACAATTGCACAGATTTTTCTTTCTAGGATAGTATATAAAATGCACGCATTTTTCATTTATCTCTGTGCCATAATAAAAAAAAAAAAATGTTCTTCTCCACCATAGCCATTTGCTGAAAAATATGCTGCCTGGTATGACAGAAAATGAACAGAACATAATATGTGTATACTGAGAATGGTATAGCCAGATTTTACTCCACTATTTTAATATTTCATGCATTAAAATGTTATTTTAATGAAAGTATATCTCTATTTTCCCATAATGAGCTGTTGTGTTGAAAGATGTGTAACTTGACCAAAAGTGTTTGTCCTTAGGGGCATTTTGGTTTTTGTAACTTCAGGCCAGAAACATCCTTTCTCTACATATTGAAATATTGGCAATACTTTGGATATAGGGGATTCAGATGCTGTTTTGTTGGGGTTTTTTCATTAATTCAAGTGAGAAGAAAAATAAAGCTATTATAATAATCTGCAGGCTACATGTTTCCTAACATGCTGCTTAAAAATGCTGAGAGTGATGGCTCAGAAAAGATTTTCAAAATCCCAGTGCTCTAAAAGTTTGGGTTAGTTTTCCATTGAGGTGAAAAGAACAGCCTGAAGTTGTCCCCCTGTAGACAGACAGACAGACACACACACGCCCCTGGTATATGTTGTGCCAGGACTCCTCAGACAAAGTACTGTGTGTTACTCAACAGAGCAACAGCTTTATCAGACGGTCTATTGTCGAGAATAGTTAACTCACAAAAAACCTCAAAACACATTTAAAATGTCCCATACAAAGATACTCAAACCATCGTGGCTTATATCAACGTACGTTGTTGAAATACCTATAATGTTTATTTACTCAATTATTAAAGTTCTTAAGTGTACTACTATAGCTTGGCATGGTAGTGTTTAATATTCCTCATAATCACTGATTTCCCTTGAGTAGCAAGGAACAAGACGTTGCTCTTACTTTTTCTTACCTGTCTGGATTTTTGTGTTTATATACATACATATATAACTAAAAAAGGGAATATGAAAGCAATTCTGTAATAAAGAAAATGGATTGTTTCCATTTTAAAAATAGCTTTTCAGGGTTATGTCTCAATCCAGTTTTGACCCTCTCTCCTCCTTCCTGGTTCATCTGAAAAGATCTTTAACCTCCTAAGGCACACGATCCCCTTCCAAAGCCACAGATCCAACCTGCAGCAAGCAAACCTATTTTTCCAAAAATTGCTTGCACCCTGTGATGGAAATGTGCCTGCACTCTTATTTCTTTGGTCCTTGAATTGTGGCTGCAAAGCCAACAAACACGAGTCCTAGTCAAGGCTGAAACAAGATTTTTGTAGAGGAAACTAAGAAACTATTCAGATGATATGCGATTTTATTTGTATTTTAAGTCAACATTAAGAAAAAGAGCAGTCTGGCTGCTGCCTAATGAATTGAATGCATTCTTCATATTAATTTTCATTTGCAAAGTAGCTTTTCCCTTTGCACAGGAGCTCAGGATAAGGAGCTGTCACTTGAGGGTTGTAGAGGAGACTGGATTTAGAGGTGGTGGTGGGTTTTTTTGTTCGCAGTTTTTCAGTTTACCTTGAGAAGAATTTCCTCTGTATTCAGCTGCTGAGGAAGAATTCCCATGAATGTGTTTTCAGGGGATTTGTTAATATCAATTCCAATGCTCTAAATCTGTCCAAGACAACTCAGAGTCTAAGATGTGAGTTTATTAAGAGTGCTTTGCTTTATATTCAGAATCAGTTTTTTTAAAATCTTGTTTCTTTTGGAGCTCCAGGGGCATCTCTTTCAGTCCCCATGAGCTCACTGAACATTATTTAAAATGGCCTATTACCATAACCGTCCTCCAAGGCAGCAAAATAACTGCATATTCTGGTTTTAAAGCAGTTCTTTTTAGTTCTTCATGATTATTGACTTCAGCTCTTTAACTTCTTGTTAAATAGCTCCTTATATGCAGTCCTCTTCTGATTACAGTAAATGGCTTATTTTTAACTTTTTTTAGACAACTTCAGTAAGTCCAGGGCTGATATAGCTCAAGTATTATTTGATCAGTTGAACTGCAAGCTGAGTGCGGGCACACAGACAACTGGATAACAAGCTGCTACTTAGCTAATAGAGAGCAGTAAGGTGACCTTTCAATTCCAAACCCTGAAAGAACATTTTCAGAAGGTTGTCCTGGATGCAGTCAAAACCATAAATTATTTTCACAAAGACTTCATTTCCTGCATATAGACTTTATGGGCTTTTTTACTTGTTGTTTGACAACTTGCAAAGAAGTACTTCACCATGAATAAGGAACCCAAGAAGTAGCCCTGTAGTGTTCCTCCTCAGAACAAAAATTCAGATTGCAATGTCTGTGTACAGCTGGAAACCAATTTGAATCAAACCTGTAATTCTTCTTCTGTAACTTTTATTAATCCTGTGGAGAGACCCAGAATAAGAAGTCAGATTTTAGAACAAGTTTGATCTTGTGGGATATTTTAATTAAGCATTTCATGAAAAAGGTAGCTCTTGTTGTGTAAAGATAGAAAGGTGTTTATACTCCAGCTAGCTGTCCTACAGCAAGTAAGCATAGAGCTTTTAAAAGGTGTTGGATTCCCTGTGGCCTTGTGGTGCTTCTTGATCACAAGACTCGATTCCATCTTCTAACACAAGTTTCTCAGTTGTTTCTTTGTGCCCTACCTGCTGTTTCAAGTCTTGACCCCCTGGCAGCAGCTGGCCCTCGCAGCAAGAAGGAAGGTCTGTGCATACATGCCATTCACTGCCTGACTTCAGCATTTGGTCTGTCCAGGTACCAGCTGTCACCTCCAGGGTTCTGATGGGATACTGCCAGCTCAGCTGGCACCCACTGCTGTCCAGCTGTGAACTGCTGCCAGCCCTAGCTGAGTGCTCAAATCAGTGTCACAGATAAAGGTTCTCTGTGCCCCGGCCCAGATGGCTGAAACCGGATTCATAATTTCTCCGTCACGCTCATTTCTGCCAAGTGCAGTTTTCTCTGCTGAATTGTTTCATATGTTGGAGTAATTCCGGATCCAAATGAGTGTTAAAGTCAATCTGGTTTGATTCTTTCACTTCAATTATTTTATTTTTGGGGGGGCGGGGGGGGAGGGGGAGGGAAGAACTGAAGCCAGGAAAGATGATGGCTGAAAGTCTGCCCAAGAAAGTGAAAAAAAACCCCAAAATATTATATTTTAACTTTTAGAATACTACATTTAGTTACAACATTTCTGACTCCAAGTGAAATACCTATATAGCATCTTTATTTTTGTGGAAAACTGTAAAACCAGACTTTGCATTTCTTTCAGCTTGGATCTGTGGCTGATGCTTTTGACTGATTTGCCATTACTGTACAGTAAGGGATCAGGGGCTCAAGACAGGTCCTGGGTCATAACTCAGAGCTGAGATTTAAAGTTACCTGATGTGACCTAAACCAGTACAGGAATCGGGTAACTCTGCCAATTTGTGTTTTTAGCTGCATCCATGCCCGTACATGTAGGATTTTACTCTCCCTTAGCAGATTTTGGAAAGGGAGTGATGGGCATGTTCAGGTTTTTTCTGAAAGGATTTAGTAGATTTCCTTCCCAACTGCCTCACCTATTGTCTTCCCCTCCTTCCCTTGGTTGGAAAGTAAAACTTTATTTTACTTTTATTTCCATAGAAAATAAGGTATTAATCTAAAACATTGAATAAAGATTTTGCTATTGCAAAATTAAGGTGGTGGTAGTGATGACAAGTGCATGTTGTTAAGGACTACCAACTTTGACTTTAACACTCGGGCATGTTCTAGATTTTTTTTTTTTTAAAAAAAGGAAAATTGAAATGTTTACCAGAGATCCATGAGTCTGTTGCTCGGCCTGTGTGGGTTGGCAGTAGCAATCCCCCCACCTGATAGTAGCTGACTGGTGCGAACAGGAGGAGGAGGCACATGTGTTGGTAGTGACTGGTCTTGGCAAAAAAACCTAAGTGATGCTTGATATTTTCTAAGTGGGACTTTCCAGACTTGTTCCTAGATCCTGCTTCCATCTGTCCCAGAGGAAAACGCTCTGCTCTAACAATAAATGGACATACTCATCCAGCTGAGAGATTCTAAATGTGCCAAAATCATTGAAAATAGCTGTGAAATGGGATTTTGTATTACTGAAGCTTGAGTTGTAGAGATCTGTTTCATCTCTAGACTCTGCGCTGTCCTCAGCAAATGCTTGAGAGAGTCTCTCAGTGGAGGGTCCTCCATCCCACAAGATATTTCTGGGAAATTGCTGAAGCTAGCTGATAAGAAGACTGAATGGTGAAATGCTGTAATTTGTCTGAGTGAAGGAATGCTATCGTGGTGTGCTATTCCCTTCTGCTTAAGGTTTTGGAAAAAAACTGTGACATAAGTTTTTTACTACTTCTGGTTCCTTTTAAAAGAACAGATTTCTGTCTACTGTGATCTTGTCATTATGGACTGGGCAAGCATGAAGTTTACAATGACGTCTGGCAGTTACATTGTTTAGAAAACCTGCCCAAAGTAGAAGAAATGAGTTGTACCCATGCGTGTGGATCAGCAAGTTCCACAGCAGAACTTTCCCTTTGAAGATGCAGCATCTCTTGCACATTGTTTTCAAGCTTAGAGATTAGCTTTTAAGACCCATATATCCAGGGCCACCTCTGCAAGGAAAAGGAAAAACACATTTACTTTTTACAGTGATATTTTAAATTGTTTTTTTTTTACATTTCTAGAATCCCTTAGTCCTACAGGTCCTATGGTGATAGAAGGTTGGTGCACAGATTCCTAGTTACAGCGGTTGTATGTTGGTTCTGTAAGTCCAGACAGAGTAACCAGTCTGGTGAGTGTCTGTGAATGCCTCTGCTTGAGGTCCTACCAGTCATGCAATTAAAAAGGGCAGAAATTTGCATATTCACCGTGCTGTGAAAATACAGAGTTAGCTGTTGAAATTTCTCCTTTTTTTTTGTTTTCCTGAGTTTACTAGATTGGATTCAAATTTGGCACCTTCCAGACTGGATACAACACTACTTTCTCAGAGCAGGAGAGAAAATATAAAATAATGGGGCACTCAGTAACAGGAATGAAATGCCAATGCCTAATTTTAAGTACCTGAATGGCTGTATGCACGAGGGACTATGTTAGGTTAGAAACATTAACCAATTCTGTATGGAGGTAAGGTCCTGTAATTCACCCACAGCAGAGCTTTCCTGTGGGAATGACTGAGATCAAGGGCGCTTTCTAGCCCCTAGCAGGAGTCTCCTTTAGTGAACTGAATTAATGAATGATATTTTTACAGCTGTAAGTGGAATTTAGATGTTCATAAAAGTACTTTGCACGGTACTTTGGCAATCATGAAAAACTCTCAAGAGCCCTATGGCCTGACATTTCCACCTGGAAAGGAACCCAGTTCTTCTTTGGTGTCTTTAACACAAAGACAAGAACAATCTTTGTACTTGTGCACCTCATGAAGAAAATCCCGTATCAAAGTGTCTCCTGCATGCTCTGCTCAGACTGAAGCAGAGTGTTTTCCCAAATAGTAAAAGCAGACCATTTGTTGAAGTTCAGAGTAGCCCATTTACATCCCCATTGGCTGGCTGTCAAGCTAGCCGCTAAAATATGTTATGATTCAAAATGTTAAATGCTTCCTGTAAAAGGTTGGTGGTTGGAAACCACACTTCAAAACAAGGTCATCGGCATCTTTGAACAGTAAACATCCCCAGTCTCTAGAGAAAAAAAATTAAACACTTTTTTCACTTTTAATGAAGCTGACAGTGCATGGGGAGAACTAGTTCTGTTTATTAGACCTCTGATTTACATGATAACTAATAAAATGCTCTGAAAGTGCCATTTATTAAACAGAAATTATAATTTTGGCTTTTGGAATGTGCCTAGTGCTTTGATTATTTTAGCATAAAATCAATAATTCTCAAAACCCACTTTTTATTTCAAGTAAAGTTTCAATTGCATCTTCTAAAGGAGTGCAAAGTACTGTATCTCAAAGGAATGTTATCGATATGCATATGCTTCCAATCTGATCTGTTCCCAGGTTCTTAAATCATAGAGGAAACTACCTTGACTGTCTCTATCTACTTTTTTTTCTTTTTTTCCTTTTTTTTAAAAAAAAAAATCCAAGTCAAATTACAAATTACATTACCTGAAAAATTACATTACCTTTTCAGGAGCACGGATTAGTTGAAGCAGCAGTTGAAAGGTAGTCCATGAAAAACTTAATGGTGATATATGTGGACCTTGTTAGTGGCATAGTGCAGAATCAGCTCCTGAGTTACATTCAGGAAGCTAAAAATGTAGGAAATGCTATCTAAGTATTAACTTCATATGCAAAGAACTGAAAAAATTGTCCAGAGTGTGATGTGATTAGGAGCAAGTAGTGGTTCACATTGTGAAAGCATCTGAGAACATCTGATCTAAAAGCATCCCTATTAGATCTCAGTAGGTTGATGTCATTGTTGTTGCTGGTGAACAACATAAAAAAAAAAAAAAGGCCTGGATCATTTTAAACCCCATGAAGTGAAAGTCCTCTTGAATATTTTTCAGTCAGAACTTTTTCCATAAGTAAAGTTTGTTTCAATGGGGAATATACTAAATTTGCCCAAACTTCGCTAAGGGGAAAGAATTAAAATGAAAGATTCTGATTGCGTAGAGATTGTTGTAAATAGTGCATTTTTAAAGAAAAAATGTTTTCAACCTGTTTGAAGTAACCTTTGCTGTTTGAAATACATTTTATTTTATGCAGAGAAATTATAAAAGTAGTTTTAAAAGTGAGACTGGAAGAAAACATTCTGCTTGCCAGTCTCAGAAGAATTTAATTAAGCTCAGCTGAAAAATAGTGGCTCACAGAAAAAATTGTAATTAAGTGTTCTAATTCAGAATAGAAAATAAAATTTGAGATTCTAGAATTTATATAATAATTCTAGCATCTACACAGGATAAACACAAGGGAAGTGGTCTGCAAAAATTAAAGGACAAAACTGATGGAAGATGAGTTCTTAGTTACAAACTTTTTACATGCTTTTGAAGATGACCCCCTGGTCTAGTGGGAGGTGTCCCTGCCCATGGCAGGGGGGTTGGAACTAGGTGGTCTTTGAGGCCGCTTCCAACCCAAACCATTCTGTGATTCCATGAAGATAAAGGAGTACAATAAGAAACTCCTTTGGCTTGGCCTATACATTCGTGAAATCTGTGGAGTGATCTCTACTGACCTTCGTGTGTTCTGGCTCAAGTCCTTCAAAAATTTAGAAGCAATTTTTAACTGAAATGTGAAGAAGTAAATAAGCTCTGCAGGACCTTCTTGATTAGGATGCCTACTCTGACTAGAAGGATAAAGGCTGACCTTGAATTTAGAATATAAACAAGCTGAAATTCCAAAGTGTCCATCAAAGCATTATTAAGGTCACTTTGTAGTAGTGCTCTTTCCTAATTCTGTTCCCTTTTAGGGTATCTCTACATTTTCTTTGGCAGTAATACCAGAGGAAGTCTTTGTCCCCTGTTTTATGAACAGCCATTCATTTGGGGAATCGTTTTACAGTGTGACTCCAGTTGAATGACACAACTGAAGGGGACAGTGAACTTCAGAGTGAGGTTGGAAATGGGCAGGTAGCGGTGAGGAGGACTTTGAAGCTTTGCTACTAGAGAAAGATTATCACTTAAAAAAGGCCTTGATTTAAAAAAAAAAAAACCAACAAAACAAACAGGTGTTAAATACAATGTTTTGAGTTATGAAGAGATGAAGCATTGTTAGCATTGTGCCATTACATGTGAATAATGATTGAGTGAAGAGGCAGTAGTTACTGTTCATTAAGTGTTATTTGAACTACTATAGATCTGAACCAATTTGCAAACGACTGTAAGTAAAATCTAGGATCCTTTTGTGTTTTCCAGGGTGTGCAGACTTGCATCTTCTGGATATGTTGACGCCTACCGAAAGAAAAAGGCAGGGATACATCCACGAGCTCATTGTCACGGAAGAAAACTATGTAAATGATCTGCAGTTGGTCACAGAGGTAAGAAGGCACAGCAGCTTTAGCAGCAGGTTTTAATCACTCATCTTTTTAAAGTAAATTGGATCAATAATTTGACTGTGCAAATTCATTTTATATCACTGCTGTGTTTGACTTCCTAAGGATGATCTGTGTTAAATTTTCATATATATCTCTCTGTATCTATATCTATAGATATATTTGTATATATATGCATGCGTGTATGGGTGTGGGTGCAGCTAATGCTAACCCTTGTGTTGCTGTCACTGAAACACTGATGTTTAAAGAATCATTCTAGTAAACCCTTTCCACTCCTGATTTTAAACGTTTATTTCTTATGTGTAAGTTCTTAAACCTTGAAGCACTTTATGTGCCAGTTTCTACATTCATAGTGGCACTCAGTTATCACTGTTATCATTTTATCATTTTCTTTAAATGTTACAGGGTGCATCTTGTATGCATGAAGAGAATTTGTACAGGCAACCGATGTGGACAGTTCTTTTGACAGAGAGGGAAAGCACTTTTTTTCAAACAGAGGTCAAGATTTGCAAACTTGAGATACTATGAGATAAATCAGAACGTCCATAAAAGAGTCCAAAGTAAAATGTATTTCAAGTTGTATTATCAAAGTAATCTTGGGATATTTTGCAGGAGACCTTTGGCTAAAATTCCCAAGTTTCAAACAGATTAGCCAGGTCATAACTAACACCACCAACACAAATCCAGGGCATTCTCTTTTAAAGCCATATGCTGCTCACAAACATATTGTTAGGGAATTCTCTGGATCTCTAGGGCACAGTGCATGTTTGAAGTCTGTTCCACTGAGTGTCAAGTGCTGCTCTGATGTAAAGTTTTCTCACCTCCAGACTGTGGAAGTGAGCATCATCAGTCTTAGTCGCTTTGATGATACTTAACATATACTTTCTAAATTGCTTAATTTTCTGAATCTATAGATCTTCCAGAAACCACTAATGGAATCTGAGCTGCTAACAGAAAAAGAAGTTGCTATGATTTTTGTTAATTGGAAGGAGCTGATTATGTGCAATATAAAACTACTGAAGTGAGTTGTGGGGTTTTTTTTCCTCTCATACTTAGTAATAACAAAATCATGGGCCTCTCCCCTCATTTCTCCTTTTAGCTGCATGAAAATATTTGCCAGTTATGCAAATTGTAACCGAAAGGGCCATGCATTTTCCTTGTTGGAAAAAAGCAAAATATTAACAATGTTTGCTATGACTAACTGTTATTGTTGAGAAAAATCCAGCAGTTCTTTGCTGAGTAAGTATTTGCACTTACTTTGCTGTTGGTGTACATGTGCTCCAGAAGGCAAGACCAAATTACATTTCTTTTTATAATGTGTCTGAGCTGGCATTGCCTTAAGTTAATGTCAAATAACAGTTCAGTGACCGCAGGAGGGAAAAATGTTGGCTGGGGGAGCAGGCTTGAGTATTGTATTCTTACAATATGCAATAATCTAGTGGCTGATCTATTTATTGTTCAGGGGTCTCTTTATTTCAATAATGAATAAGAATCAAACCATTCATTTCATAAAAGAGGAGTCATTCTTTTGTAGTCTACTTATAAAACACACATGACCTTTTCATGTTTAGGGCTTTGCGTGTGCGTAAGAAGATGTCTGGAGAGAAGATGCCAGTGAAAATGATTGGTGACATCCTGACAGCTCAGCTGCCACACATGCAGCCTTACATTCGATTCTGTAGTTGCCAGCTCAATGGGGCAGCGCTCATCCAGCAGAAAACAGATGAAGTCCCTGAGTTCAAGGAGTTTGTTAAAGTAAGAAAAGAAGCAATCACCATGAATTTTGTACACCGTAAATTTAGCTCATCATTTCGCTAATTTGCAAAACATAGTCTCAAATACTGTTCTGTATTGGGCTAGAATGAAGAATCTCCAGACTTAAGCACTCATTGAAGGAGTACATGCTTTCACTGAAGGAATATTTTTTTTCAAATAACTATACAGCCATAAAATACTTTAATAATGTTTTTACTGTAAAATGCTGGGACAGTAAGAAACAGTGAGTAGTGGGACAGTAGGAAGAGGCCCTTCTCTTGTACAGGCAAGGCAAGTGAAGAGTATGTTGTAAAAAATCCAAAAAATTCTACTGCACTGGCATGGTGATCTTAGAACAGATTTAGCTGAGGCATGGTGTTCATTTGTTGCCTTACCTTTTTCTTTCTTGGAGGAGCTAATTTTGCAGGGTTTCAAACAAATGGACTAACACCCTTTTACCTCTCTAATGTTTCAGAGGTTAGCAATGGATCCTCGCTGTAAAGGAATGCCACTATCAAGTTTTCTACTAAAGCCTATGCAACGGGTAACAAGATACCCACTAATAATTAAAAATGTACGTTCTTTTGCAAAGATGATGTTTTTGATGCTGCTTTGCTCATAGCTTAATTACAGGATAGTTACCCTATTTGTGTCAAGCTTTGTCACGGTCAGATATCTGATGTGTTAGGGTACGTGGGGTATCCTTTTGTATTTGATCACACTAGAGCAAATGCAGGAACTCTTTTGGCTTCAGTGAAATGACTCGGTATTTCCATTAGAAACAGAGGTGAAACACAAGGAACCAGAAAGCAGTAAATGCTGAATGAAAACTTTAAAATTCAGATAAGAGTAATGGGTCAATCTAATGCTCATCTTTGCCTTTTTCCGCAGTGTTGTTCCCTCCCCATCATCTGGTAAATGACATTCAGTGTGCAAGCCTGAATGCCAGTATTGTTGCAAGTTACCTTACTGCGCAGCTTACGTTGCTGGATAACTTACAACTCTTTCCTAACTTTCATTTGCTGCCTAACGCTTACCATCCTGAATAATGCTATTGAACTTGGCCCAAGACTTTTGCAGGAAAGAATTATAAATTGGCTGTTGGCATTTAAGGGATTCCTTAATGGGTCATGGCTGTATTTCTGTGTATGGCTGGGATTTGCATACTTCTCTCAGAAGAGTGAGCAGTCTACTGATGCAAAGGCTCTGCAGGCAGGCATTCATTTCAGCTGTTCACTCACAGACTGTGAGTTTGTCTCCTATTTTTCATATTTGTCAAGGAGGAAAAGAAATTTGGAACATACTGACTGGCTTTGATGAAAATAAAGAAATAAACCAGAAGCGTAGGGCTGACAATATAAATACATTTTAACTGCAGATAACAGAAGAGGCTAATGTATTTTATTTATCTGTAGATAATAGAAAACACTCCTGAAAACCACCCAGACCACAGTCACTTGAAGCATGCTCTTGAGAAAGCGGAAGAATTATGTTCTCAAGTAAATGAAGGAGTGAGAGAGAAGGAAAATTCAGATAGGCTGGAGTGGATCCAGGCTCACGTTCAGTGTGAAGGCCTGTCAGAGGTAAACAAAGTGCTCTCTAGAGTGATGCAAATGTGGGCGCACTTCTCCAGCGGTCGGGAAGAAACCATGGCTCACTTACGGCACTGCATCAAGGGACAAATAGTGTAATTAATCAAGTCGTCTGATCTTCAGTCCTTTGTTTTCATCTTTCTTTGGCTCCCTTTCACTCCTGCACGTAATCCTTTTTGCTGCTCATGTTGTTGCCTTCTATATGATAAATGCTGCTTTTATTGCCTGCCTCTGAACTAGTGCAAGGTTCAGTGCTGCAATTTTCAGCCACAGCTTTCCCGTTTCATAGCTCTTTACAGTATGGTGGCCATTGTACTGCCACACCTCGTCCTGAAGCTCTACCTGATCATTCTAGAGTGCTTTAAAACTCATCACAGAAAATATTTTTTGTGGTAAAACTTTGTACACATTTTGAAAACTCAAGAATACTGATCAAGTCTCTCTCAAGACTTTACAGAGAGAATCACTGCCTCCCATTACATATTATTTTTAAAGGCAACATGCTAAGTTTCTCTACGGAAACTATGATGAAAACATTGTGTTGGTATGTCCTGCAAAAGGATGGAGGATATTTTGATGGCTTCCCTACTGTTGGTGACGATAATAGAGGCAGACAGATCACAACTTGATTTTGAATATATGCTTTGAGTTTTCTGTTCCAGAAGATAAAAGAATAATAAGCACTTGTTGGTTTATAGACTGGAAAATGTTGCATTTCATGTTATGAAATCTAACTTTTTCAGGGGAAAGCCAGATGTGACAATTTCTGAAGGGTCAAAGTCATGTTCAGGTGGTTTATAATGACTGTGCAAAGGAAGGTGGCTGCTTTTATCTTCCGTACATAATGTCCAGCCCTAGAACACCAAAAATATTACCTGAATGACCAACTGGCTAGTTGCTGACACAGTAACTCCAGTAGTGGCCTTGAATCTGTGGCAAGGAGTGGTCTGACCTTCCTATAGTTTTCTGGCTGAGATGTTTCTAATCTGTAAAAGGAGCCACTCCAGATCTTGCTGTCCAGTCAACTAGGATGGCAAGAACCGTATCATCACCTAGTGAAAATAAACCTAAAAATGACACTTGAGGAAAGAATAAGCCTCTACTCATCTGTTAATAACCTCCAGATGAGTCTTGAATTCTGCCACTCCCAGCCACTGTTCAGCAGCTGTCCTCTAACTCCAGGTATCATGGGTGCACGAAGGCAGGCTATGATGAATTCCTTTGGCATGTTTTAATGGGTGAAATTCAAACACAATTCCAAAATCCAGTCCTTGTTAAGAAAGTTCAGCGTTTGGAGAGGCTTTTTGCATAACTCTGCTAATCCAGGACAAGTCATCATCATCTCAGTTCCACTCACAGAGATGCATGCGCCTGGCAGAGAAACTCGAAAAGAGGCACAAATGCTTTTGGCTTTTCTCTGACTGCCCAGGCCATGCCCTGTGCAACTGATGGGCTGCCTGAAAGTTAATTTTCATGTAGTGATTCTATGACTTGCACTGCTTATCACATGCAAGGCAGAGACATTGCTCATCATCCCTGTGATACAAATTGAAACCGATGTCAGGACTCAAAACTATATTTGATCTCTTTCAGGGGAACCTCGATTGTTTTACTTTATACAGTGCGTTGTTGTTCTTCTTCTACTTTTCGCAGCAACTCGTATTTAATTCTGTTACAAACTGCTTGGGACCACGCAAGTTTCTGCACAGCGGGAAACTCTATAAAGCCAAGAGTAACAAGGAACTGTATGGCTTTCTGTTCAACGATTTCCTCCTCCTGACTCAGATCATAAAACCTCTTGGCTCTTCTGGC
Source organism: Podargus strigoides (assembly GCA_028020825.1). Lineage (NCBI taxonomy): Eukaryota > Metazoa > Chordata > Aves > Caprimulgiformes > Podargidae > Podargus > Podargus strigoides. The sequence continues at coordinate 3,224,238 of CM051643.1, forward strand.
ACAGACAAGGTCTTCAGCCCCAAGTCTAATCTGCAATACAAAATGTACAAAACTGTAAGTACTGCTCTTAAATGGTGACTAAGATGTTTCTGTGCTAACAGTGCATATAGCAGGCAGCAGCTCCCATGCTGCATGTGCAGACAGTAGCCTTTTTATAGAATAGATTTGAAAGCTTTGGCATATGCTGGGGATTCCAGGGTCTGATGATGAGAAAGCTGGTTGTTTGCTTTAGTGAGATAAGAAAAGATGCTTTTGAAGTTTTGCTAGAACAACCTCTTCCAACAGAGGTCATAGTATCAGGGAGTGATGGGGAGAGTAGTGTTTGATGGTCTTTGTGGAAAGGAGAGATTGCTATGCTTCATGAGGCTGCTTTCTTACTTCAGGTGAAGTGTTCCCAGACTCTGCAGGCACCTATATCTTTGATAATAAGAAAATTCAAAAAATGACATATCTGAAGAAAGATGGGAGGCAGCCAGAAGGGGAAAGATACTGCAGGCACAAGATAAATCTGTTGTAAATTGCTCTGTGTTGAATGCATCTGTTCAGATATTGTGTGGTAGAACTCTAGCTTTGCCTAATGTTTTACAGCCCATTTTTCTAAATGAGGTACTAGTAAAATTACCCACAGACCCTTCTGGAGATGAGCCCATCTTCCATATCTCCCACATTGATAGAGTCTATACACTCCGGGCTGAAAGCATTAATGAAAGGTAAGTACCTGCATAGGCTGTGTTAGTACTGAATTTGAAAAGTCTGGTGCAAATATATATGATGTACACATGCATAGCAGTCTCCAAACAGTTTATCTTACAAGACTGGAGAATTCCTTCTGCTTGAAAATAAAGTGAAATATATACTAAATGTATGAAAAGGAGGGAGAAATAATGTTTCCTGAATTCCAGTAAGATCAACAGTCAAATGGCTAGGAGGGCTGACATATAGGCCATATTTCACAACATGTTATGTTAGCATAAGGAAGCCAAAAGATGCAATCCTGTCTTTTTCTGTTAGCATCCGGGTTTTTTCATGCCAGTGTATGGCTGTATGTTGAATGAGATTCAGGAACAGGTCAGAATTAGAACTTCAAGCAAAAACCTACCAAACAAAACCCAGTTAATTTTATTCTGGTTCGGTTCAGACTGAAACAGTCACAAGCATGGCAACCTCAAAACCTCAGCTGGTGATTTTTGTCTCTGGCAAGCTTAACGGCTGTTAAAAAGTGAAAGCTGAAAGTCCAGCAAAAATACCCCATAGTATAGGCATGGCATTAGGCCAGCTTCTAAATGTATGGCCCCTAAAAATTCTGATGCATAAAAATGTATAAACCATCTTTGCTCCCTGCCTGCCTGACAGTGTAATTCGTTATTATTTATATGCAAAGTTTTTCTTGCAAAAGATTGTACTTTTATAGATGCCACCTGTCCTTTGGGATGCTGTCTGTCCCTCTGTGCCACAGAATGAACGAGCATTGTGGTTAGACCCTTGGTGAGGAAAATTGACACAGCCTTTTCAATGTAGGATCTGTTGCACAAATCAGACTACAGCATTAATCATCTGTTCTGTGTCAGAGCACTCACAGTGGTAGTCAGAAACATCTAAACTCTGCACCACATTCATCCTGCCTAGCTGGAGGAACTTCAGCGAGATGCTGAGGCATGCTACACTGAACCATCAGTGGAAGCAGCCAGATCTTCACATGCTGAATGCCCTCCAGAGGTGCCTGCTTCTCTCCATTCACTTCAGAGAGGACCGACAGGAGCTGCTGTCCAAATTTGAGTGCTCTAGTCAAATGCCTTTACTTATATGGGATACAGCCTTTGACTTTCTTTTATGCCAGAATTGCTTACTAAATAAATGCAGCATTTCAGGTGAAATACCTCCAGGTTTTCATCATTCTCTTGCTTTTAATTAAAAGCAACAGAAATAAGACATTAGCATCAATGAGTGATTAATTTGCCCATTTAAAATTAAAATACCTTGATGATCAAAGGCTTGATATACTTCTGAAGCTGCCATTTACCACTTAGGGCTGGGCTGGAAGACAGAATTGTCCTTAAGTGTTTTGTTTTCTTGAACAGCTTTCTGTGCAGAACACAGGTGAGTGTTCAGACACAAATCCAGCCCAGTGTAAGTAGCTGCAATGCCCTGTAGAGCAACAGTTCATCATTTTGGAATCATAACTAGATCCACAACTTCTAAATTCTCCCATTTTGCCTTGACTCACATCTCAGGCTCCCTCGAATGTCACTGCAGTTTTTCTAAACCCTGGAGATCCCTTGGCATCCCTTCTTCAACACTTTTCCTCTGTCAGTCTGTGCACTCAGTCTCTTTAAGTGTGAAATGGTTTCCCAGAAGGGCCCATAGGGAACCATGATCATTCATCACCTGTGTACTCCCTGAGTTATGCTTCACGTGTCCCGAGGCTCAGAAGGATTTTGGCATGAAGCATCAGGGATCGAGGAAAGTGGCCACCTCGGCAACATAGCTGTCTTGTATCTACTGGCTACAAGAAGTTAGTTTATTATAGTAAAGCAAAAGCCTTGGTGAAAGCAAACTTGTTATCTGTACCTTTTGGTTTCTCACCAAGTCCCTCCTGCTCATGATTCTTTTGAGCCTTCTTTGCATGGTGAGGTCTGCTAGCTTGGGACAGTTAAATTATTCTACAGGTGCTATGATTTCCACTAAGATCTCTTTCAGGCAGACAGCTTCAGTGTAGCAGAGCCTGTGATGGGCCAGAGCCTTAGACTGCAAGTGACTGGGAAGGAGGGACAACTTTACTTTTGTCTGCTGTGCTTCAGGGAGGAAAAATGGAAATGATATTTTGCAACTTTTTTTCCTTTCCTTCTGAAGGACTGCATGGGTTCAGAAGATCAAAGCTGCTTCAGAACTTTACATAGAGACTGAAAAGAAGAAGAGGGAAAAGGCCTACTTAGGTACAGCATGTGATGGGGGAGGTCTCATCTTTTGTGGAAAAGTCCATGGGTAGGAAAATACATTAATGACTTCTCTCTCTCTCCTCTGTTTCACCACAGTTCGCTCGCAAAGAGCAACAGGCATTGGGAGGTTGATGGTCAATGTTGTTGAAGGCATTGAACTAAAACCTTGCAGGTCCCATGGTAAGTGCCTTAGGTTTTTCATAATATGCTCTATGAAGAAGACATTCCTATTTGTCAGACTTACTTTGAAGGAGGTTCTGTCCAAAACGTGGTTTTGTTTAATGAAGCCACTTTAATGAACTTAAAATACACGTAAGTGGTTTTGTGCAGTGCAGTAGCAGTCATGCAGTTGTCCTGCATGTAAGGATTTGTTTCAGACAAACTTAGTTCCCACCACATAAGCTATATCATAAGAGACCATAAGCCACAAAGTCCTGAAACGAAGAGTGGAAGGTGCTAAGTGCCATGCAGAATTATGTCCCTGTTCATTGTAATGGCAGTGAGGTCACAGTCTTTCCCTACTCCATTGGCTGTAGGAGTAGAAGGACATTTAGGAGGAAGATCATGCACCTAAAACCACAGTTACTCTTTTCTGTTTGTTGCCATCCTCCCAGGAAAGAGTAACCCATACTGCGAGGTGACGATGGGCTCTCAGTGCCACATTACCAAGACGATACAGGACACCCTCAACCCGAAGTGGAACTCCAACTGCCAGTTTTTTATCAAAGACCTTGAGCAGGACGTGCTCTGCATTACGGTGTTCGAGAGGGACCAGTTCTCCCCAGACGGTACGCAGGGGGCTGCCGCCCTTCCAAGGGTATTTTCAAATCTCCTGTTTTGAAGAGGTGTATGTCCACTGATGTAGATCATAGAATCAGGGAATGGTTTGGGTTGGAAGGAACCTTTAAAGATCATCTAGTTTCAACTCTAATTTTGAACCCCTTTGCATATTGGGAGCCTACTCACCATTGTTCCCTAGTGGGGTCATGCTAGTATCAGCACAAAAAGAAGCAAGCCATCCCTGGGGTTTTTTGGGTTTCCTTTCCTGTGCAACTTGACAACAACTAAAGTATGGTTTGTAATTGTGCTGTGTCTTTAAAAAACTCTGGATGCTGTTTGCAAATGCATAGGTTAATGCAGGAGGAAGAGAAATGTCTTCATGTTCCTGCAATATGCAATAACAGTGGCAAAAAAGAACCCAAGATTCATAACCCATTCTTATTTAATAAGCTGGGATAGATGTAAGGAGCACTGAAGAGTGTATTTTGGAGTCACAGTCTCTCAGGAAGTGTTTGGATAGTCCTTGTCATTCATCTGGCCAGCACCAGCTGACCTTGTTGCTAGTGTGGTGCACTCCTCGGCTCTGTCATCTCCAGAGGGCTTCACACTCAGTTTGAACTGTGCGGAGGCCTTTGGCCTTTTTTCTAACATATCATAAAATAAATAAGCTACTGAAGCAAGGCGGCTGTGAACTACATTGTGGATTTTTCTGCTTATGGGACCATTTATTTTTAATGCTGTTGCTGTCTAATATGGTCCAGCTAAAATCCTCTCCTATGCAGATCGGCAGCCTTTGGCCTTCTGCAGAAATATAGCTGGCCTGAAGACTTGTTTTCTCCTTCTGTTGTGTGTGGATGGAAGCTTAGTTCCTTCTGCAAATTAGCATTTTATTGCAATGTAAAACAGTTGAATAATTTCTGAGCATGCTGTCTTTTTGCATTTCAGACTTTTTGGGCAGAACAGAGATCCGTGTGGCAGACATTAAGAAGGATCAGGGTTCAAAGGGACCAGTTACAAAGTGTCTCCTCCTGCATGAAGTCCCAACAGGAGAGATAGTCGTCCGACTAGACCTGCAATTGTTCGATGAGCCTTAGAAGGAAAGGGACCAATGTTTTATTTCAGTCTGAGTTCACTGCAATAGGTGTCTGCAGAAGCAAAATCCTTATTGGTGTGGTATGAAACTACTGCTTGCCTTTCACAGGTAAGAGGGTTATCAAAGCAAACAGGAGCATCTTTGTGCCTTGATAATTCTCACTGAAAAATGAATCCCAGTTTAGTGAGGAGATCTCCCTCAATTTCTCTGTGTGGAACTTGAGGTTAGTTTCCTGGGTTTATGAAATAACCTAGTTGTTCATTGTGCTCCAGTCTGAGAGGCTGGCAAACCACATAGGTTGCTGTGCTTGCTCCAGTTACCCTACTCTTTAATTTACATGAAGAAGGCAATGTTAGTATGTTTTGGAGGCTTTCTGCAGGATTTTCCCCCTTGAGGAATTCTGTGCCTATTGCTCAGCAAAGTGGTGTGTAAATGTAATGTGAATGGAAGGAACGGTTATGCAGTAAGCAGATCTTTGAAGATCTTCATGGTGGTACTGAAAAGACTTTAAAAATAAATAGTCTATATCTATAAACAGAGAAGATTCTATTAACAGACCACTTCATGACTCACGTTGCCCCTGGAAATAAATTAAGTATGGGCCTTCTGCACAGAGATGAATTGCACTCCGGAAGAGTCCACCCACTCAGTACCTTTGGAAGCTGCTGTTTTCTACAGGACTGTAAATGTTCAGAGAGCAAGTGAAGGATTAAACATAGAGCCCTGCAGAATGTTGTGCTGTACCACTTCAGTACTACTTTACTACTGCTGCTTGACTGTGTGACCGCAGATGGATGATCTGTCACCTGCAGCGGGGAAGAAAAAAAATCACGGCTGTAGCTCAGGAAGCTAATTTCTGCCCCGCAGAGTCTAGTTTGCAAAGCAATCAGAGGTGACCAGTTATTATGTTGTACCATGCCTGTGTTTGACATCATGTTGCTGAATTCAGGGCAGCAGTGTGCTGTAGCTCATGAAGGTGTTTGTGGCAAGCCAGGTGATTGCAGGTTCGGTGGCAGCGATACTGGATGCAGCCAGAAATGGAGTGCTTGTGATGGTGCAGAGTGGGTAACCCCAAAGTAAAAGCCTTGTCATCTGGGGGGATGCCAGGGCTTATAGATCCATTGAACTCTACGAATACACACGTATAGGCCCACATCCATCAAACTTTCCCTGTTTGACAAAGCACCCAGCTTTAAGCGTGCACTTACGTCCTGTTTCCCTTAAGCACATACGTAAGTGCTTTGCTGAGTCTGGATCCTAGAGACAATAGACCTCCAAGAGTAAAATTCCTCTTTGTTCTGCTTGGATTCATTTTGTTCATGACCTATCATGCATACACTGGTATTTTTGTAAGGACTTTATTTCTGAATGGGGGGTGTCAGCCTGTTTCATTAGCATGTGAACGTTCTTGTGGAGCCTGTTGTTAGGTTTTGGTGTTCCTTGCATGTCCTTTCAGTACTGGTTTCCACCTTTGCTGTATAGGCAGTGTTCTCTAGCACTACAAGTCTTATTGATTTCCATTAGGAAATTAGGATATATTCATAACGGATAGGTAGATACAGTATGGTAGTAAGTGTAACTGTGCTGGGAAGTGTCTGTGTATTATAATTTCCTACAAGACCACTGTAATGTTTCAAGCAACAGGAAAAAAAAAAAAGTATGTTGGAGGGACAACAAAGTTTACATTTCATACTTTTCAGAATCGCTTTATTATTTATTTATTGAAGATAGTGTAGAATTTTGTATCAGAAATGACAGACATACTTATGTATTTTTTGAAACAAAACAGAGATACACACTTTAGTTAGAAACTTTCAACTGACCACATTTTAGAGGGAGTGTAACTTCCTAGGCATGCATTTGTTTACCACTAACTGGCTGAAAACACGATTAAGAGAACTTTAAGTTTCTATTTTTCAATGTTGTTAAGAAAACTGTTTCAATTAAAATATGTAAATAGTACTAAACCCATGCTTTCCTAATTCCATATCAATACATTTTATTAAATATAATGTATATGAAAATACACATTGTTGTGGTAGGATAAAAAAAAGTGATAAAATCTATCAATGGAGTAACATTAAATGTCATTGTCTAACCTTTTATCGCTGTCCTAATTTTACTCAGTAGCTGTAAATACGGTGAACATTCATTTGAGTATTTAAAAAGTAGCATTGTTTTTTTTTATGATATCATTTCACCAGCATGAATTACAGTAACAACTAAATAGGCAAACAGGATAAAAAAGACCATGAGTGTAATGCAGAAATCCTGGCCAGGTGTTTGAAGGGAGCCTTCAGGAGCTGCACCTTCCTCTGAGATTCAACTGGTGTTGGAAGTGGGGGGACCCTTAACTGCAGGGGCTCCTCTCAAATTGTGACCCTTGTCATGGGTGTGTACGATTGCACTATTATGGGGAATTGTAACAGAACTACCTTCCCAACCACCATCACTTGTGATTTCCCACTTCCCTTCAATGCACAGCAATGTTTAACTCCCGTTAATGTCAACAGGAGTTAAGCAAACATGATGATGATGAAAGGCTGAGGTTCAGCTCACAGATACCTAATGAATCCCTCATGATTGGTCTAATCCTAAAGAGGAAGCTTGTCCTAATCCCTGTGCATTGAGGACAGGATGTATACATACCCTTAGAGGCAGCCGACTGTGTGTTGGGATGTGGCTGTTCTCTCGCTTGCTTGCCCTTGGTGCTCTGTAGCATATCGGCACTGCTGGCTTCCCAGACAGAACTGCTTTTCACCAGGGTGAGCCAAAGGTTCTTAGAAACCCAGTGGCTCCTGCCTGGCTTTCCCTGTTCAGGAATGCTACAGTCTTGCACATCGCTTTGCATTAACGCCATGGCTGCGCGGGCTGCAGGTTTCTGCTTTTCTGCCTACAGTAGCTGCACAGACCTGCTGCTCATCCAGGACTTCATGCTGTAAGAGCTCAGGCCTTTTACTGAAAAAAGTGCTTTCATAGAGAAAACTGCAAGCTCCCAGTTTTGGCTGTCAGGCCAAACTCTGCTAGTCTGTGCTACTAGTATTAAATACCTTTATTTACATAGACCCTATTTTTTCAGACGCTGGTTATTGATCTCTGAGTATCTTTGTAAAGTCGCACACCTTAGCTCATAGGTCTCTTTCCAGCCCCATCAAGATGTGTGTAAACTTTTCCTAATGTTACCCAAAACAACTACAACAACAAAATTGAAGCCCAGATAATACTTGATCACATTTTGGATTGAAAGAGCAGATTTGTGCAGATAAGCATTCCCACTAAAATACAGAGGTTGTAAACCTGTATATTGTGGAGCAGTAGAAGTGGCTGTCTGCATTTGCTTTGGTAAAATTCATCCTTGCACACAGGCTGCATACAAGATCTCTCCGTTACTCATCCTTAAAATGAGGCACTGGTGAGCCTGAACTGGTACGTGGGCCACTGGGACTGGCCCTCAAGATGGGGTTTCATTTTTGCCTTATAGCAGGCTCTACTTTATTGGAGAAGACCATTTGCTTATAAGTAATTTGTCATTGGCAATCAAGCCTTTCTAAAAATAATACTGTGACTTTTTAACATGCTCACTGCCTTCATTGAAGCAGTGGTCTTGCTTTGGATGAACTGGGAGAAAAAGCCCAAAGAGAAGAAAGAGCAAAATCTGCAGCTGTGAGGAAACGTGCAATGGAAAGAGTTGCACTGGCCTTTGGTTTCCAAGCTGTAAATCTGGGAATTGTGTTTTTCCCTTTTGTGCGTTCGTTTTAACAAGGAGTGGTATTTCTTCCTAGTGCTTTCTTGGTTTTAAGTCTTCTAGTAGAACTGAGTTAATGGGTCAGAAACTGGAAGGGAAGACCACTACTTTTAGAAATTATTAACATGACTTTTGAAAGATGGTAGTACCTGGGGACGGGCAGAACATCAATGTTGTGGCTGCAGACAGGACAGGATACCTCAGAGAAAGGAAAGAAATTTTTTTTTCTCTTTTTTTTTTTGGGGGGGGGAGGAGGTTAGTTTAAAATCAGATCCACAGTCTCACAGCAGAACTTCAATTATCCAGGATCCCAAGCATCCATAATAATAGTAATAATAACAACAACAGTAATTGATAACAAACCATGTGTTTGCTCAGCCTGGGAGAACCACACTGGACTTAGCGCAGCTCTGTATTTATGCAGGAGTTTGCACACAGATTTTGTAGAAGTGGAGCTTTTCAATGTTTTTTAACAGCTCTTATATTCACCTTCCGAGATACACCTCTGAGGTCCTTAGGCACTGTGTTGTTTCAAGATGCTTTCACAAGGAATTCATGGGCTTATAAACATTTGCTGTCAGGCTCTTTGCTTTCCTGGTGCCATGCAGGCAGCTCTCATGACCATCCAGGAGACACACAGTACAGGCCCTTTCCCTGCAGCATCAACATGCTAGTTTTCTGTTTCTCATGGGACTTAGGCTATAGCTATATGAGGTGTTTGCCAAGTGATGCTGTTAAACATCAGCAGGATGGATGTGTGTCCTTTCATCCACATTTAGGACCTTTCCATCATTGCTCTGATTGCAGAAAGAATCAGCCTGGTCTTGTCAAACCGCCTCAAGGGCATTTTCTCCCTGTGGACAGGAGTCAGCTCTTCAGAGATGCCTCTCTGGGAAACCACCTGAGTTCATTTGCCTCTGTGCTTGGTTGGATGCAGCTGGAAGTCATTATGTCCAGACCAGGTTCAGATGTCCCCCTTCAGAGGTCCACCCTGTCACCTGAGCTTGCATCCCAGCCATCCTTCCCAGCAGTGCCAGCTCCTGAGGTCCCGCTGCCCACGCTGCATGCCCACAGCCTCCAGTTCATTGCCCGTAGGGTTGAGGATCATGTTTGAGATCACCCAGGTCCCCTCCTGGCTGTGTTTTTTCCCACGTGCTGAGCCCATTGGCTCCCTCCAAGTCAAACACTGGCTGCATTGCACAAGTGAACACGGATGACTGGAAAACACACCTCACCTCATCTCACTGCCTTTTCTTCTTTTTGTGAGTAAACTGGTGCTTCTGTCCTGTAACTAATTAAGTCCTTTGGAAAGCATTGCTCTTTCCTTTCCTTTAACCCCAACCCATGAAGCTCAGCTCTGTGCAACAGTGCTGCTTTAGAGACCCCTTTCTAGGTTTCTCCCTCACAGCTCATCTGGCAGCTGCCATCTCTGCCGCAGCCTCTGGCTCAACAAAGCACTTCAGCAGATGCTTAACTTTAATTTGTGCCCCAATTCAGTGGAAAGGCAGAGGTAAAGCCAGCGGGGTGCCCATGTGCTTTGCTGGGGACACATGGAGACATTCAAAAGGCTTTGATAATGTAGAGCCTACGTTACAAAGTTGGTTCAAGCTCTGTAAGGATTGGAAGACTGCAATAGAGCATCAAACAGAAAGTCAGGATTAAGATAAAACATAGAAAGAACTCATAGTGTTTGCAGCTGGATCTGTTTTCTGATTTTAGCCACTAAGCTCACTGGAATTGTATTTACCAGGTAAATCATAATTCGTATACATACAGACTGCAACACATTTGGAAGCACTGTAAAGTAAAAAAACACTAGGCTGACCTTGGCCTCAGAAATACCAAGTACCTCGCCAAGTACGGTGCAGGTAGAAAGCCAGTCTGAAAAGCCCTGCCAGGTTGCATGCAGCCGGTGGGTTGACTTGGGCACCCTGAAAGAGCATATTGCTGAGCTGACACTAAGCCAAGTGACTGATACAATTACAGAACTTTTTTCTAGATGCACTTAATTATTATGTATTTTCTCAACATGAGTTTTTACGAGGAAACTTTTTAAATGTTCATTTTACAATTTTTTTACCCTTTAAAAAGAAATAAATCGCTTTTTGTTACATATGAGTAGGGTTGGGGGGGGGGACATTGTGGATAATGCAGTTTTTGTAATATTATTAAATACATTTTCAAAACTAAGATGTGACAAGTCCCGACTTCTATTGCAACAGTGGTGTCTACTTTCATACTGCTCCATTTGCCACTGTCATATTCCAGTTTATTCAAATCCAGCAGTCAAAACCCTTGAAACACAGAAAAGCTGGGAATGGGGTTAAATCACCTTAGCTTTGAAGGGTTTGCTGTGTACATACATTCCACATGTATCCTGGCATTTGTTCAGCCCCAGCACCCTTGTCCTACATGCATATCAATGTATTTATAGTTAAATACATGCTTTTATATATATATATATATGTGTGAGTATTCGTATACATAATATAAAAACACAGTTATGTTGTCATTGTCAAATACTGAGTGAATTTAACAGGAAAGCGTTTCTACATACACAGTTTTGTTTGTTCGTTTAAATATTTTAAAATAAGGACCGTCCTTGGGAAACTATTTTTCTGTATGCAGGAGGATATATTTAAGACCTAATTTAAAAGAATAAAGAACTGCAGTAAGAATATGTTAAACTACCCCAGCTGCTTGATATAGTTGTCAAAGGCTCTGCTGTGACTGTAGGTAAATTCCTTGTGCTGCTTGTCAAGCTGCAGGCGTGTCACTAACCCTGGGTTTAGTGGTCGATTCTGGGATCTTAATGTGTTGTGCAAGTGAAGGGAGCTGGTGCTTCATCCAAGACCCACCTGCCAGACCCCCAGGCTGCAACTCCTGCCTGCTGCAGTGAGCACAGGTGAAGGGGGAGGACTGGCATGAAGGGGAGTAGGGAAAAAAGGGAAGAAATAGGGGCAGAGCTAGAAAGTAAGAGCTTAGTGAGCAGCCAGATTTCTGCTTCCCCAGATGATGTGGGTGGGTGTCCATCAGGTGATGGACTGGAAGAGGAAAATCCCTCCCAGCTGCAGTGGCTTCTCCATGGTGTAACCCATTCTTGCCAGGGGGAAGGCTGGGTGCAGGACCGCAGCATCCTCCTGGCGCTGGTCCAAGCGCTTGGCCAACTCACTGCCTCTGCTCTTGTGCCCTCTGTCTCACCGCGTCTTTCAGGCTTCAGGTTCGCACCACCATGCTCGCCCCTAGATGGGCCTCTTTTGGGGGGTGACCCGGCAGCCGGTGGGAAGAGACCTGCACCGACCCTCCTGCACCACACACATCCCACCTAGGCAAGACCCATAGCAAGCCGCTGCCGCAGGTATGTGCCCCCCCCATGGTGAGACAACCCCACTCCCCTGGGAAAAGGCAAAGCCACAAGGTTTTGGCTTTGTGAACAGCTTGTGCAGAATTACCTTATTGCAGTCCTCCAGTTGCTGAAAAGGAATTGAGATTCCGGCAGCCTTTGCAGACGGTGTAAATGTTATACTTAGAATTGGGGAGTCCTCCTCCCCGCTGGTGGTGGTGTCACTTTTTAGTGCACTTTTTGCTGCCAAACAAATGGTATCAATTAGTTTTCTGTTTTGTTTTTCCTAAAAAAAAGGAAGTATTGTACTGTCTGTAGCATTCATATGATCCTAAATATGACAAAGGCCTTAAAAAATAACTGGTGTGTGTGTGTCTTAAGATCTGGCCAATAGAAGAAAAAGTTGGGGGTTTTTTGCCCCACAGAAAATGGAATTAATTTATATTGTTTATTTACATCACATTTAACTATTCTTCAGTAAAACATACTGTAAGGTTGGATCCTTTTGGTTTGTTTTTTTTAAAGCATTATTGGATATAATGAATAATTATGAATCAGACAGCACTGATTCTCCTAAGACCATTTCAGCTATACTTGGGTTGCTCTGAATGTGTTGTTTTCTCAGCCACACTTGGTTAAATAATGCTATTTACAGACAGGGTCTAATTAAGCAAAGTCCTTAAAATGTGTTCATCTGTTTAAGGAATTGTGCTGCTTCCCAGGCTGCAGTCACCGAGGTGGAAACTGCCAGTAAGAGTTTAGGCTGATTTGTCTGACACAGGTGACGCTGTAGTTGTGCAAGTGAAATTATGCAAGAATAAATCCTTTTTTTTTTTTAAAGTTTAACTGTGTACTGTTACGTTCTTGACAAGCACCGAAGAAAACTGATACGGTGTCAGATTTATTTAGTAAATCTTCAGATTAGTGTTGTTGACAGAAGGACTGCATAGGTATAAGCAAAGTGATAACCCCAGCAGCAGGGAAATAATTTACCAGCACTTAACAACTGGCACATGCCTCTCTCCAGCTCTGTAATGTGCTGTTAAATTGAGAGTTAAATGAATCTGTGGTAAGACAGCAAAAATAAATTATCAAAAATAACAAACTAAAAACATACCCACCCCCAAAAAACCCTAACCAAAGGCAGTTGCTTAGTAGGCCAGGTGCCACTGCTTTGTGCACACTGCTGCGTTACACAGTCCCTGCTCTGTGGCCAGGACATTTATGCAGCGGCCACCTGTGGCTCTCCTGCCTGAGAATACAGGAGGTCCCCAGCCGGTCCCTCCCCTAGTTTTTGTTAATAACCACCGAGGGCAATACCCCTGGTATCCCACTAAGCAGTGGGTCCCTTTGTCTAGCTCAGCACCCGCACCTCTCGGATCTATTTTTTCCCAGCTGTTTTGGGGCTGGGTCGGCAGAGCGGGACAGCGCTGCAGCCAGAACGCTGTGCCGCGATGGGGCGCGTCAGGAAGTTCACCATTGTTTGGGGCCGCTTTGTCCCAGACAAACAGCTGGTTAACAGGTTTCAGTAATAATTGAAGTAAGCTGGCACTACCCCTTCAACACTCCACCCCTGCAAGAATGGCATCCATCCACCCATAATTAAGTCAAACGTCAGTTCTTGACCGAGGACCAGTGAGAAACAGGCACTGCACACTCCTTCACAAGCTATCGAAGATTATCTAAACGGAAACCAGAGGCACAGCACATCAAGACACAAACAGGACAGTTAAATTTATGTGCTTCCCCATTAACGTTTGGACACACAGCCCGTCATGACAACACTGCTGTAGTGCTTGCTAGTCCTGAACCCCCGTTCTGTTCCAAACATTCTTGCATGCAGTTTTAAGTTACAAATACCTTAGCCTCTCACACTAGTAAGCTTTTGGAGAGTAATTTTAGTTTAAGGCATACACAATACTCTCTCCAATGATACAGACATGGAAAGTAAACTGGGCCCGACAGAGTTCCGGTCGGTGTTCAGGCCTTCCACACACACAAACAGCACGTGCGGCAGCAGGACTGCTGCTCCACTGTCCTGACAATATCCTGTGCAGAAGTTTTCTCTGGAGACACACAGAACCTCAGCTGCAGTGACCCCATTTATCAGCTCCTACAGAATTGTTCTCCTTTCCTTCAGAGCAACCTTCGCCTGCATTCAGGGTGAGCTACACTTTCAAGCAATGTCATGAAATGTTCAGTTAGGACGCAATGAAACTCACTGCAGCTTCATCACCTCTCTGCCTCAGTGCTGTTTCTGAATCAAAGCACTTTACACCACCTATTCAAGAAGTAATAATTTTATTGTTTCCATCTGACAGGTTTCACTGTGAGCGATGAGGACAGCTTTGCTAGACAGTCTCTCTCATGATTTTGGTGAGTTTCTGGATCTTTGACTTCGTTGACATGTCCACGTACTTCTCCCCAATGTTGACAATCATGCCACCAAGGATTGATGGGTCAGTCTAAAGAAGAAACATTCAACAGAAATTCTATTAGCAAAAATTTGTTAGCCTAGTATACAATTTTCACACTAGTAAAAAAAAAGAAAAAAACAGCTTTTAAAAGAGTCTTTTTTGATGTAACTGATCAGTCACTCTATTCCAAAGTTAAGATTTTAGTAATTAAAGCATCATCAGGTCTACAAGAAAGCACAGAATTATGTAATACAGCAACTGCATTCAGTAAAATGATTTTATTTTATTTTTTTAATATCAGAGAGACAGAAGCCCAGTTTAACATGAACTTGATGAAATTTATTTACAAATCAAAAATCCAGACCTTGGTCTCCAGCTTCAAGACTTCTCCTTTAGCCAAGAATCCACTCAGAGCACTTTTTAGCTCAGTAAGGCTGGCATCATCCAAGGGCTGAAAAATACGAACAGAAGACAAGAAAAATGAAGGACGTGAAAATATTCAAATGATGTAACAAGAACCCACATTTTCTCTTCAGGTTCTTCTAAAGACAGACACTTCCACCAGGAAGGCAGATGAAGCAGCCTTCTTGAACAGGAATAACCAAAGGACAGCACAGAAACAGCAGTCACTTTGTGCCCTCCTAATTTTATGAAACATTATGTTATTTGTGCACATATTCCCAGCAGAAGTTTGATGCTGACATCTTCAGACAGCACACATCAGGAATTCATACTTGCCAAAGTAAGCTCTTGTTAGAAAACCTTGAGATCTGCCTCACGGCAGTGTGCAGGCTGTACAGGGAAAAATTAATTTTGCTGCTTCTAACAATTAAGATCATTAGCTTGAGAAGAAACACAGTTTCTTCTGGGCAGTGACTGAGGACAGTAGCAGCAAGCTCCTAGCCCTGCTGCAGGCTCACAGAATGCTCCTGGCTAAGTACACCTCTCTCCATCACCACACAAGATCTCTGCATCCCTGTGGGAGAGACACTGGGAATTCATCCTTGCTTTCCCTACAACTTGCTTGGATACCACCAAGACAGAAACAAAAGGGACTTCACTGAAGCACAGTGGCTTTCTGTTACTGGCAATTTAAATAATTTCTATTTAATAGCTAACAATTTAAGAGCTGAGAGAAACTAACAGCAACAACCAATAGGAAAGTAACTTTAAGTATGAAATATTTGGGAAAACTTGTGGAAAGGTTCGCACAGACTTGTGAGTCTACACATCCCTGAAGGCTACTAACTAGACTGACACTCTGTGCTCCCTGCCTACAGGGAGCCAGTTAATCAGAAGTGGATCGGTCTCATTCTTTAGCCCAGGTAGGCAGTTCACTGTAGCCCTGCCCAAGGGCTACAGATTTACATTACATACCCTAGCTGATCAGCTTCCTGCTCTAATAGACCTGGGCATGGATCCATTAACCAGGCAGCTACTGAAGTGCTAGAACCACCGTGCCTCCAGCCTGATGTGTACCGTTCACGGAGACACCATCTTCCCTCTCACCTTCCTGAGCACCAGCCAGACTTGCCTGCCTGCTGCTTTTGAAAAAGTCTTCCTACAGTTCTGGAGTAAGCCACTTGTCCCGATTACTGCAGGAGGTGAATTAGGTAGCTGCTCTCCATGAAGCACAGCACCAAGCACCACAAGCATTCTCAGTCTTATCAGGTATCTCCCTCGCTCTAGCTAATAGCTCATCTGTTAGCTCTGACCTGATCTGTACGATACCCTGATGACAGAAATAAGAACATAGGCAGCTGTATCTGAAGACCAAGCTGATGTTTATCAGCCACTGGGTTCACACATAGGAAGGAAAGATGTTACCTGCTAAGCTGAAATGGGAGGAATTTAATTTTTAATTTAATTTTTGACCAATAACTGATGGATATCAAAAAACTATGCAGAAAGACTTTCATCTTGGTAGAGGTGAGATATTTTCTCACTACTCATATAGCGAGTACTGAAACTACAGAGAGCAAAATTAATCTGAAGAAGTTTGCCTTTTATACAACTACCTGTTAAGCTCAATATAGAGGTTCCTAACTCACCTGTGCAGTGGTGACTGTGCAGAGCACTTCTCCTCGGTACGCACTCATGATCTTCCCAAACGCAGAAACAATGTCTGGAGTGTAACGCAAGCGACCGTTCTCAGCAAGTAGATCTGGAAGAGGCAGATGCATTGAAAGGGTTTAAAGCAATAGAAGCAGATTTGGTTAGCTACCAGTAAAAACAAGTATCTTCAGATGTTTTTCAAAATTCAGATGGTTACTCACTCATCAGATTGACAGTAATAGGAGACATCTTCTCTTTTGCCAAGGCATCGTTCACAGCTTTTTGTTTAACTGTGCTCTTGGTATGAGGGTTCATAACAACACTGGATAGCTTGGGGTCCCTCATGAGAGTCTAAGAGAATAAACAAGCAACATGATAAAGACCAGGAGTTCTCCAGGCATTACATGGCCTAACTGGACCACCCAAAGCAGGCAACATGGTCATTCCTACAGTAAGAATCATAGAACAGAATCACAGAATGGCTTGGGTTGGTAGGGATCTTAAAGACCATCTAGTTCCAACCCCCCTGCCATGGGCAGGGACACCTCCCACTAGACCAGGTAGCTCAAGGTCTTGAAGAAGACCAGCCTGGTCTTGAAGGCCTCCAGGGATGGGGCATCCACAACTTCTCCGGAATAGATCTGAAGCTGACGGAAAGTGAACTGGCAGCTCCAGGTGTAACTCATTTACAGTACGTTTCTTTCAGAGCTGATGCTCCTCCTGTATCACTTCCAAGCAGCTCAACAGTGGGGGCGCAGTGCAGCCAGCACAGATGCCAGACCAGCTCTCAGCGGGAGTCCCGCAGTGTGCTGAGCCCACCGCCCCCCGACCACGAAGCAGTCGGTGACCCCACTGCTCCCAAACCCCGTGCGAATTCGGCGAGGGCAGGTTGGGGAATACCTTACCCGCACTCGGCTCAGCTCCTTCTCGACCTGGTCCAGCTTCTTCTGCTTGCTGGCGGCGGAGTACAGCGCGGTGGCATAGCGCCCCTCCAGCCCGTACACCTGGATGGGGGGCTGCAGGACAGACAGCGGGGGGGCGCTGGGAGCGGCTCTGGGCCGGGGAGCCGGCGGCTGCTCGCCGGGCCAGGCGGCGCCGCCAGTGACCCCCCCGCCCCGCTCACCTTCACCAGCCTGGAGACCGGCCTCGCCGCCGACGTGCTCAGCTGCCGCACCTGAGGGGCACACAATGGCCGGCGTCAGCTCGCGCCTCACACCGACCGCCGCCCCCCGCTCCGCCTCAGGGAGAAGGTTCCAGACCCTGCGCGGGCGCCGTTTTCCACTCGCTCCCGCCCGGTCCCCCCCCAATACCCTGCGAGGGCCGCAGTGCCGCCGCCTCCCGTCAGCTTCACCTTGAGAGAAAGCCCTGCCGCCGCCATCTTCCCCGACCGCCGCCCGAGGTCACAGCCGAACCGGGCCCCGGAGGTGAAGCAGCGCGCAGGCGCGATGGCGGCTCCCGCCCCCAGTCCCCCTGCCCCACCGCCCTGTTCCGCCGCGGGGCACTCTGGGAAGTGTAGTTCTTCACCGAGACCCCGTCCCGCCGCGCCGCCTCCCGCAGGCTGCAGTCCCTGAGCCCCCAGCCCCCTCGGGACTTAGAGCGCTAAGGTGCCCCCGCCGCCCAGCGAGCCCGAGGGGCGAGGCCAGGCCCCGGCAGCAGGCCGCTGCGCACCGGTGCTCCTCCCGTGGGAAACTGCTGCTTGGTGTGCGGGGGGGGGCCGCACTCGACCCGCGGGTGAAGGAAACGGGAGTGTGGCCCCTGTGGCATCCCTGCCCTGCAGGGTGAAATGTCCCCCTCGTCAGCCCTTCCCACAGCCTGTTGCTGAAGGTGGCTTTCCTCAGAGTTACACCCAGCCCCTCAGCTGGCCGTGTGTGTGTCTGTGTGGCTCAGCAGCTGGGGCCATGGGATAAGCAGAGCAGCCTGGGCCGCAGGGGATGCCTGCGGGCCTTGTGATTGCTGTAGCAGAGTGCAGTGACCCACAGCCCCTTCTCACGTCCCTGTAAGGATTCTGTCATTCACACACCTGTGTGCATCCCTCTGTTCAGGTGCACCAGGAGAGCAGGTGTCACACGAGTTCCTCAATAGGGCAAATGTCAGATGTGCTTTCCTCACTGACACTTCTGCTGGCTCCTAACACACCAAGGCTACCTCTGAAACACGGTGAGCTATTTCCTCCCCACAGATAATCTAGATCCAAGTGTCCCCTGGGGCAAAGAGACAATCTTCCAGGTAAAGCATAGCACAGGCAATCTGAATGTCAGCTCTGACTTTGTCATTCTCTCTGCGTGACCTTGAGCAACTCAGGTCCTGCCTGCTACTCACCTGTCTCGAACACTTAAACTTTTTCTCTCCTTAGTTTTTCCACCTTTTCCGAAGTTTCAGTAATTACTTTCCGCGGTGTGAGTAGCTCAGCTGGGCGGTGCTATCGAAATAGGAAGGATGGCGTTAATGAAAAGCATGCCGCATGAAGTCTGCAGGGTGGAGTTGAAACACTAGGTGTTGCTGTTGCTACAAATTCAAAGCCAAGTGATCGCTTCAGCTAAGTCAAAACCGAAGAATTAGAATGAGGCTCTTCAGGAAATACGGTGTGAACAAAAGAGCTGTCTACCGTGCCACCAGAAATACGACAGTGTCACCAACAGGCTTTATTCTGCATATCGGAATTTAATTCCCTCTTCTATCCCTGGCTGTATATGCTGTGGTGGCATTCAAGGGCACAAGTACAGTCCATGAGAGGTTTAAGCCTGACATAACATCGCACTCCTTGATAATTTTAATAACTACAGTACTAAGAAAAGCGTATCTAAAATGTAGTAAAATATTTGTTTTTCTTTAGCAAAAATAATATTTTGTCTTTTTGGTTTTGCTTTTGGGTTTTTTTTTGTGATAATGTGCATGCACTGAAGTTTTAGAATGGTGCAGAGAACAGGTTTATTTGAAGTGGGTTCTGTATCCCGGAATTTATTAGTGCAATTCTTAAACACTCTGTAATCTTGTAGCATTTTAATACACAAAAAATCTGGCTTATTGAGGCCACACAAATCACTGAGAACTGAGAGTATTTTAACAAACTAGGGATCGGGTCAAATCCTGATAGTGCTTTCAAGAATTAAAATAAGAGCACCTCTCACAGGTTAATTTTAGACAAGTAAAACCCCATAGGTGATAAACAGTTTGTACCTCTTCGCCTTATGCTGGAAGGAATATTTAAGGCATATTTAAATCCTGATAAAGCCTATTCTTGTATTTGGATATCTGTTACCATAATGGATTCCTCCATGATCATGATATGGGAGTTTTTAGGAGTTGTTTTTTTTCTCCTGCAAAGCAATTAAACTCCCCATACTGCCAGTCCTTTCCATTTGACATTTTCCTCTGTCCCTGGTTTCAATTTGGTCGCTTAGTGAGCACTTGAACATTTACAAGCTCTTCCATGAGAAACACGTGGAAGAACATTCACTTGTGAGCCTGACACTTTAGTGCTTGTTCGACTGTAACCTTAAAGTACTCATTCTTAGTAAATGTCGTGATGTTATAAACATTACATTTTTCTCCTATGGAAACAGACTAGAGCTGAAATAACGCAAAATATATTTTATTTTCCTTTTATTTGAGAAATCTTGAAAACAATTTGTCCGAGTTTAGATATGTTTAGACACACCCTCATGTTTATATTGAAGACACATGGGCTTCACACAGGCAGGACAGCCACAGAGTTCACTGTAATCAGCACTTTTATGTCTCTAAAAAGAATGTGATGAATCTTCAATCTTGGTAGTGGTGGGGATATGTTTTGCCCAGGGCTCAGCTGCGTGAGGTGTCATGAAACTTGTAGAAAGACCGTTTCACAAAGAACCTGCAGTATGTAGAGGTAAAAAGGAGATGAGGTTTGTAGCAACACATCTGGGGTCCTCCCAGTGATGAAGGCACATCAGGTCAGTGCTGCAAAACATGCCAAACTCACCCTCCATCAGACTATGGCCAACCAACCAAACAGAAATCCTACCCCCTATAAAACTCTAGTAATTATACTAGTGACCCCAAATTTTTAAGCAAGGCTAAAAACACTGAATACTTTTTTCCCCTCACCTTGCAACTCAACTGGAACATGAGCTTTCAGCCTGTTCTGAATGCTGTTCTGCACCTGCTAGTCAGGAATTGCACCCGGCTGTTTCCCTTTGGCTGAGCCTGTGATTCCCAGGCTCAGCATGGGAGAGTCCCAGAGGAGCCAGGGCGTAGCTGCAAACAAGTTCCTGACCTCTGTAAAAAGTTTATGTTATTTACAAGAAGTGGAGGAGTTTTCCTCTCATGGTGCTCGAGTGAACCTCAGAGAACGTGGCACAGACAAGCTATGATCCAGCTCACCTCCCCGTTGCTACTGTGTTTTTGTTCCTGCAGCTGCTGAAGGAAGGGGTTTGTTTGTTTATTTTGTTGGGTTTTTTTCCCCTCTCTCCCAGGGGCTGCCCTTTATCTTCTGCAGGAACAGTTGGTACTCTCACTGAATCTAATTCACCTGGTTGTTTTCCATAACCTGTGCTCCATAAGCAGTTCCACTCGAGCAGGTAAGTTCAAGTGCTCTGTCACACTGACTCCCTGGGGACTAAGCCTTTACAGGCAGAGTGACCCACCCACTAAAACCCACCCACTTAAACCTTGCTGCCTAGGGAGGACCTGATTCATTTTCCCATTAAGAAAAGGGTTTTTCATTCAGTGGCAGGGGACAGAAAACATTTCTTTTTTTCTTCTGAACTGGAAAGAATGATTGTAAACCCTCAAAAGTGGTTAGGGGAATTTGGAATAGGAGCAGGAGCAATGTTAATTGAGTTAGGTGACGACTCACTGACCTTAGCATCAGAACACTTTACTGAAAGATCTTCATAGGGATATTTGCAAAACCTTTGTCTACGTTTTCCTGCCCTCCAAGGGAGGTTTCAATCTAGCATTGGTAAATGCTAAAATGATTAATCGTTATGATTTTATTGTGCACAAGATGCTTCTGGGGTGCTCATGGTGTTCCAGTTTATTTTCCATGCTACCATAGTAATCTGTTGTAAAAGGGGAAGAAAACTACAACTAACTGCTTGTAGCTTCCTTGGCAAAATATCTACACTTTTAAAGTGCAGGTTTTAAGAAATCTACACTCTTTTAAGACACCCTAGAAAGCCTGAAAAATTAAGGGTGAGCTACGATATGATTTTTTTACAGGTTGGTGAAATAAGCACTAATCTGCAAGGCTTTATAACTAGAAAAGGTGATGTGGGCTTACTTGGACATTTGATTGTTTTAGAGGTTGTCCATGAAATATCAATGGCAAAAAGAACTGGTTTGGGAAAATATGTGAATAATAGACATGCTTTGGTGTAGGTAGTACTAATAGCTGAGCTTTACCATTTCACACATTGGCAGAGAAGCAGTTAGAACACTGCACTGAGACTCGGGAGTTTTGGGATCTATTTTCAGCTCTGCATTGGGCCTGCTGATTGGCTTCTAATTATTCTGCACCTCAGTTCCCCCATCTGTAAAAAAGCAAGAATGAGACCAACATCCTTTATAAACAGCTTTAAATTCTGTTGATGAAACACACTTTATTAATAGCAATGATACCTTCTCACACACACTGCCATTAAAAAAAAATATTGTAAATTCACAAATGTCAGTCAAATTATGGTAACGTGCAAGTGGCTATGGAGAAAATAAAGGAAAGGAGGACCATCATGCCTCCTCCATCACAGCTGTGGAAAATGAGATGTTAACCTAGACTCACCTTGAGTCAGAATGGCAACACAGTGAACTAGAGCTGTTGGTCCATATTCTTGAGTTCTGTCACACTAATCTGGCAGAATCAGCAGAGATCATTGACTGAACAGATCTAGAACATGAACCACCCTCTCAGCCATGACTGAAAGTTCACCTTCAAGTAGAAGACCTGTCTTCCTTCAGTTTAAACTTAGGCCAGATACTGGCCTGAGTCATAGTGGGGTAGATCTCCAAAATACTCAAGTCAGAGGTATTTCTAAAGAGCTGAGCCCCCAGCCTGCAGAAATTGAACTGAAATTAGCTGTCTTGCCCAATGAGCATATTGCAACATTTTGTGTTAGGCAGATGCCTCAGCAGATTCTGGTTACGTATTAGGGCTACAGCTCGCTCATTACCACAAGAGGGAAGCCAATACCAGTAATACAACTTTATTTGTCTATTAACTATGGTTATTGTGGCAAGGTTTTTATCCATTTTGAGGCTGTTGCATGTCTCCTTCTCTTTCCTCGTAGCAAACTTGCATTTAATCATATGTCAGAAAGTAAAGAACATTATTCTACATTCCATTTGCTCAATGTCCTGTGAAATGAATTTCATGGATTTGCCTGTCTCGTTTGAATGGCAAATACATAAACCTGAAACAGAAAGTTGGGATAAAACCAATCTGGTTGGTTTCTTAGCAAATTGAAACAGCCCGCATGCAAGTCAGGGGAAGTTTGGTGGGTATGGCACTTGAAAAAATGAAGATGGTGTTTTCCCTCATATGGATGAGCATGAGAAATTAGAGACTATTCTAGGAGTCATAGACACAACTATTTCTAGTAACTCTTACCCCATAGTAATGACAAATTAATTCCGCAAGTCTTCTGACTCTTGTTAGCTTGTTTTGCAATGTATGAGCATCTTCTTGATAGATTCATCTCTTATGGAAAACCTGATCTTATTTACCTTGCTGCAAAACAGAGTAACTCTGTGAATTCAGGAACTTCATTCAGTCACTTATCTTGCAGCATGGTATCTGTGAAGGTCACCCTTGTTCAGATCACATGTTGAAGACTTAAACCCGATAGGTCAAGATTTATCATTACATTTCATTTTGCAGCCAGATGCTATAATGTGCATGCGGCCTTTTGAAAAATGTGGTGAAAGCAGTGCCTTTGCAAACGGGGATTTTTAAAATAGTCTGGGTGTAATACAGAAACTGAATGGGGCTTTATCAACCAAATTTCTTTGGTTGATGTTTTCCTGGTCTGTCTTCTAGATTGCTGTGAGATATAAATACATGAGAGTCGCCTTTCAGAAGACTTCTGTAGAACATTGCTGACATATGACAGTGGTTAGAGATCATAGTTCTTGGTGTTTGGAAGTCATAATTTTTCAGGAACATCAGAAATGTGAAGCCAGAAGCAGTGCAGAAACACATGTGTTTTGAGACTTCCTATAAAGACTCCTAGGGTGCTCCTGCAAGTGCAGGAGAGGGAATCAGGGCAAGGTTGTGAAAGTCACAGACATAGATTGCAGTCCCCAAAGGACATTTGCATAACTAGGTTCTTTGCTATTTTTTTTTTTTTAAATAGTTTAGAAGCATTTGGGGTATTTTGTTCTCCACACCACCGCCCTCCCTTTACAGCAGCCATATATTAAAATGCTTTCCTAAAGATGCGGCTAGTCTCAGAGAAATTGCCAAGCTTAAAAGGGAATATGTAACCAGAAATATTACTGTTGCCCAAATGGGCAGACACCTTTCACAGACCCTCATGGAACATTGCTGTGCAGGTATTCTCACACTACTTTTCTTTCTTCTTTCCCTCCAGTGCTGTTTTAGGCCCCAGTCCCGTGTGTATATATGCGTGTGTTTAAGTACATGAGCAGTCACACTGCCTCCAGTGAGAATATTCACATGACTGAAATCATGCACCTGCATAGGGATTTCCTGAATGAAGGGCATAAAAGGAAATGGCCAGGTTAAAAATAATGGGTTGGTTTTATCCCTGATGTAATGCCTTTGACACTAGTGGAATTATACAGGGCTGAAATGGATCCAATATGTCCAAACAAAGGACTATCTCCAGCTCCCTCACCTGCCAGTTTCCATATCTATGTTTATGGTGTAATCAAAGTCAGTCCTCCTTTCCCCATGCTTGGGTGGCTGAGGCTGGGGGAATTCAGATCTCTGCACCCGCAGGAGCTGCTCTCCTTCAGGACAGTATCTCCCCAGGTCCCAGGTGTGTTTGCCCTGCAGAACTGTTGTGCCCATGGAGCTTCACCAGAGCCTGTATTCCCTGTTGCCCAGTCACTGCCACAGGGGGTGGCCAGGGTGGCTAACAGAGCAGGTCTTGCCTGTCCTGCCACTTGCCTGCTCCTGTCCGATGCTGAGCCATTCTGTGGCCTTAGCAGGAGCTGCTGGTCTTGAGGTGAGAGCCCCTCTTGTCTCGGTTGATGTCTAGGTTGCTGCTCTTTGTCTCCTGCACTGGTGCTGCTTTGGTCTGTGTGGGTATTAAACACCCCAGATGAATATGCCTACTTGAAAACAGCTGGCATGTAAACATTAAAAAAAAAAAAAAAAAAGGTTGTTAGGCTTAGAAGAAACTCCTCTTAAAAATATTTCTCCCTTCTTTCTGGGGCTGTCGTGCCCTGTGGCCACGCAGTGTTTGGGGGTCCCCAGCCCATGCCACTGAAGCTCTGACCTGGGACCTGTGTCAGGCTGAATTCACACCTGCAGCTAGACTTCTGTGCAGCCCATCTATGGTTTCCTCCAGATCACCAAAAGCGTGTGCCATACCTGCCTGCTCACCCAAATACTCACTAGCATGGGATAGACCTTCAAATTTCGAAAGTTAGGGAGTCAGGAGAGAGAGGAAAAATACCCATCCCAAAACATAATGCTGAATAAACAACCTCTAGCATCCAGGGCTCATGACTGCTTTTGACAAGATCTATCTTTAGTTATAATAGTGAGTCACATCATTGTGATCTGACTTTACGGTTAGTTTGAGGTATGAGCCAGGCCATGGGATTGAGAGCGAGAGCGAGAGCATCATGGGATGTAGCTGTAAAATTCCACTACTCGCTACTCTCTAAATCAGGTTTGAAGAGCATTAAGAAACAGGAAGTGTGGGGGGTAGGGTGGGGGGAGGTATTTTTTCAGTGGAAAATTATTGCAGCGCACGGAGCATCATGATGTAGTTTATCAGCGCAGGGAGAATAATAGGGGAGATGTATTAGCAATCGGAGACGGCTGTAATAGTCTTGAGCAAAGCACACCTCTCTCCGCATAGCTCTGTGTGCAAAGTGTCACGTCTAACCCAACCCACCAGCCACTACAAGCTAATGCAGGATTTTCTTGGATGGTGCTGCGTTGCTTAGCAACATTGCTAGGCAGCATGCTATACATCATGCACAGCGCTGGCTACTACGGTTTAGCAGGGCTGCTTCCAGTTATTTTTCTCTGCTAAAAAATACTAATTTTCTGCTCGCCAGCAGATGTGGCACTAGGAGGTCAAGGGACGCTCCCTCCCGGGTGGACATGTGCAGCTCCTGTTGACTGTAATGGGAACCACAAGCAGCCCCAGGCTGAGCTGAGCTCTCGGTATGTAAAATGTGGGTGTGATTTCTGAGGTATAAACACTTGCCATGCCTGAGATGGAATACAGTTTGGCTTTGACATAAATAAATAAATAATGAGGCAGTGAAGGTGATGTGACAGACAGAATACATGTAACACATACTCCCCTACACCTTTTTTCTTTGACTGGCATAAGAAAATCCTGTTGTGAGGACCGTGTGTTTGTGTACACAAAGAGAGGCATATTTACTCGACATTTTGGGATATTTTTGAGGCTTCTCCACACCATGGCATTGTTGGATGAGAGCTCATATCACAAACACCAGTAATGATTTTTTAGACTGATGAGTGTGATTTCAGTGGAGTCTGCCTGCCAAGCCCCCTCCCCGAAATGATTGCATAACCAGCTGTTGCATGCAGACACACACACACAAAGAGAAAACCAGCCCTATTCTATGAGAACCTGAGGTGTTATTACAGGAGGTAAACAACAGAGAGCCTGGTCCCCAGAGCTACAGAAAAGATGACATCTGCAGCTTGCTTCAGGTGTGTGGACCCAGAACTAGGAGCTGTCTTGTCTGAGGGCAAAAAAGGCCTACACAGGGCAGAGTTTGAATAGTTCTGAAATCTCCGCACCTAAAGTGTTTAATTTTTGGACATATCGTTACTGATACTGTTAGCAGGTGGCAAGAAGGGAGGGATGCAAAATTGCTGATAACAGGCAGCAAATAGATAGATTCTGGCATCTGAACACTGTTTTTCTTCCGCACATCAGCGGGCAGAGTCATTGTTTAAGCCAAGCAAAGAGGGAAGCAAGAGGGGAAAACCACACTGTCAAAATACACAACGGTTTGTGAGATGAACAGCTGCATTACCCTTCGTTTACACTTGCAGATATGGCAGCACTGATGGAGTCAGCAAAACTGTATTTTGTCTGACAACTATTTTTGAAGGGAGTAGGAATTTAGTTTTAGCAGAACCCATCCTGCTGAAGGCACACCTCACTGCATCTTGGGGTGTATGGTGGAACCAGATAAATCAGACTTTTCTAGAACAGAGTGCTATGTCTTCGCACTACAGATCCTGAAGGAGTACAGCGGCTGCAGTTTGATACAGAAACCGTTCTCAGGGTGTTCAATGGCATTTGTCCAACAGCAGAACAAAGACAGTGACAGAACTTCCATTTCATGTTTTTCACCAAATCGTGGCACACTGAAGCAAATTCAGTGCCCAAGGCTCAGCTCCTTTGACAGACTGCTCAGTCTTTCTTTGTACATAAGGCCAATTTAATCCTAGGAGAAGATGTTCAGAATTTGCACTGCGTAGTATGTGTACCTAACACTTTGGAGTGAAAACTACTGCTACAGGCAAGTAAAATATCATCCCTGTTTTACCTGTGCTTCAGGCACAAGTGTCATCTATAAGCCTGTCCTGGTTTTGCAGCCATTTTTGTCGAGTGAGATAAAAAAGAATATTTACAATCTTTTTTTTTTTTTTCAACCTGAAGGACTTTAATTGGAATGATTGCCCAGTTTTATTGCTAGATTTTTAGCAAGATATTTCTTCCATAAAATGCTTCAGCAAATATTGACCGCAGTCACAGTAAAATTTAAGGTGTATGGAAAATTTGCAGAATTACACTATATGTTTGCAAATCTTTTTGTCACTTCACAAAGCCTCTCAGCACTTATCACTTGACAACGGATGGAGCTGCAGTACTTTTGGTGAATGAAGACCAAGCCAAAAAATACAAGCCCTGTAACTGTGCATTCATTGATGTCTCAAGGAATGGCTTCCCCTTGTTATTCAAGCAGAGGCATGAATTGCTCCAGAAGAACTCCTGTGAGTGGTAGAGGAATGCCAGCACACGTCTAGGACAGCCAGGGAGCCATGCCTGGTTCCTGCCAACACAAGGACTTCAGCAACAGAAAGGTACTTTGCTATGAGCATAAATGTCATTTGTATCTGCTGCAAGACGTCTGTGGAGTCTTACTACAAGTGACAAACTATCTCAGACCCTCCTGAGGGATGAGAGTCTTCACAGCAAAATTTAAAAGATAAATTACACCTTACCATAAAATGGTGCCATATACAGCACATGCAAGTGTCTAAGTCTGTGCAGAAAGCAGAACAGTGTTTTGCTGGGCAGGAGTAAAAAAAGAAACAAGCTAACTTCTTATGAAATTGGAAAAGAAAACAGTCAAAGGACTTTTTCTCTCTGTGAGTTACACAGTAAATACCACCTAGTTTTTGGTATCATTAATAAAATATTATGACTACTATTAAGCAGTAGCCCCACCTACTTTGTGTTTTATGGGCACACCTCAGCGTTTTACAAGTTGGAGGTTGTGCTAAGAGTTGGAAATATTGTATCATCATTTCATTACCACCTGACTTGAAGAGAGGATGCATTAATCTGGTTTTGTAGGCATCTGCTGTGAGAAAGGGAGGAGGCCACTGCAAACTCTACTATAGTTACTGGGAAACCGCAATTATTTTTTTAAACAAGAGACAACATTTCTCTTCTAATTCTTTAAATTGCTCGTCACAGCTTCGTTTTTTCCCTTTCTTCTATTTATTTGCAAGAAGTAAGGTTTGTTTGTTTCATGCTACAAGAGATGTCACAGTCTTCTTTCTCTCCAAATGACTTAGGGTCAATGTAATCTGAAAAAACAATGCTAACAGAAAAAATTTTCCACAGATAAACCCACAATAACTGAATACAGTGCCAATCTCCTCCAAAAACTATTTGCATGTTTCCCTTTCCTTTATATCTATCTAGTATCCATGGATAAGGGACAACATGTAGTTAATTTCAGAAGCAGAAGAGCTCTTCTATAAAGATGTGGACAAATACGTAGTATGTCAGAGAGGTCATGTCACCTGTTTCACCTGGAAGAACTCCTGAAGTGAATGTGATTGAGAAAAAAAAAAAAGGTGAAAACCAGTGCTTAATAAAATTAAGTGCAATCAGATAGGATGTGTATATGTTTATTGGGGTATTGGTCTCCCTGACTCTCTCTAATACTTTAAAAAACAGCATTAAAGTTATGAACCCCACCCTGAGAGTGAATAAATGAAAGAAGGAGATGAGCCTGGTCATTTGGCCCCTCTGCAAGTGTGGTTTAGGATACGCTTTTAATTAAACAGTCACCTGCCATTTGTTCATAGAATACCCACCTCATGGACTCAGAAGCAGGTGGTGACCAGAGAACAATGTTCTCAGACCCCTGTCTGTCAGGGTGAAAGCGTGATAGAAATGCCTTCAAGAAACCTACCAGTGAAAGACTAGAAGGACACACACAGAGTGTAGTGCAGAAGTCACAAGCTAACTAGTGAAGGTGAAAAGGAAAAAGTCAACTTGTTCTTTAGCTCAGTGCTGTTGGTCCTGAGCACTGAATGTGGAAGGTATTCTTAGATAAAAGAATTTCTGACCTTGTTATAACAGGATATAATAATTGAAATGCACTAAAAGGCTAGTTAAACCTATTTGGACCATCATGATCATCTCATCAGACGTCCTGAAAAATTTAGGACATTGTTCCTGAAACAGCAGTTCCTCCAGTCACCCTCTGACTGCTGTTTGAGCTTTGATATATGTGACTTTGCTGTGATCATATTCTTTTGATGCTTATTTTAAATGTGTTAGTTGCATTTTGCCTTGCACTTTTGATTTGAGGTTGCAGAGTAGCCAGCCCAGGTTTGCTTAAAAAGATATGCACAAAGGCTTTGCATGCAAAGTTACATTTTAAATATTGCTAGAAGCAGTCTCACATTTATGATGTTTTGGGTTTTTTTATATTTACTTTTATTTATATTTAATTTTGATATTTTATTTAAACATTTATTTATGTTTATATAGTGAATTGAAAAATGAACAAAAAATTATGAGTTCTTTTGTTTCTTTTCTTTTTTAAGAAACACTTCTAAGCAGAGAAGAAAAGGAAATCAGAATTTTTGTATGTGTAGACATTTTAAGACATTTTTCCTTTTTTAAATGAGGGGAAAATTAAAATAAAAATAGTATAACTCCTTCCTTTATTCAGTCATTTTTAATACCAGAGTCTTAAAAGCTGGTTTGGAAGATAAACATGCATTACAGAAATATCTAAGCATGCATTTTTTTGCCCTGGTCCTGGATCAGTGACAGTAACACCCTCCTGGATATTTTTCCAATGTGCGGGAGGCTGCTGATTGCTGGTTAATAGATGTTGGGGCCATTTTGTTTGTTCCTTAAAATTGTGTTAATGTTGCTGCCATCTCACAGTATCAAACCATGCTGTTGCTACGAATTAAGAATTCACTGAAAACCTCACTTACTGAAAACAGCTACAGAAATCTTTCTGATTCATGAACGTAACTGTACTGATTAGGGGTAATAGCAGCACTACCACAGCCAGCTTACTCTCTGTCAAATCTGTTGTTTCAGTCTGGTGAGTAATGTGATCTAGCTTTTGATATTACACTGTTGTTCTGCGTAGTAACATTTGTGCTCAGGTGTAACGTGAACCCATCGTTGACAGCATGTCAATGAAAGTGATGCCAACCTATGCTTTAGTCAGCATGTCAATATGCTCCTTACTCCAGCAAATTGTACATCCTTGTAATGTATGTTATATAGTCAATGCTTTGCTTTTGCTTTTTAGTTTAGAAAAAGAGAGAGTTTGATTCTGATCTCCTGGGGCACATGGGGCTCATGGGGACGAGATGCCTCATGAAGATCACAGGTAATTTAGTTAGAACCACTGGAGCCACATTGCTCTAAAACTGGAGGAGGACTTGAAGAATTAACCCATGGTTTAATTTACACAGCAGTCATTCTCTTGCAACTCTGTTCACTTTGTTGATGTTAGGAGGACAGAGAGGAGGACAAAAGTTTCCAACTCCTTGCCCAGGCTCCCTGTCACATAAACAGCCTAAAACTTGTTGCTGGCTTCTTGTCACACTGACTTCCTCTTGATGAGCTTTGTGGTCCTGCTTCCAGCCTTCACAGTCGACTAAAATTCACATTAAATTCTACCTGCAGGTCGGAGGGACTCCTGTTCATCTTCAAGTTTCAAGAGCTATTCATTGCATCTGACTGTCACACAGCCATTCAGCCTGCCTCCCAGGTGTTTTCATCTTCTCGTGTAGCTTCAGTTTGTATTTGATGAACAGTGACCTCTTCAGAGGTATCTCATTTAATTTATCTTTAAAATGTCTTTCAAACCACTGCGTTGGTATAAACAAACAAACAAACAAATTAATATTTATGAATTTCATATTGTAATCTACTAAACAGTTCTGAGGAGCAAGTCATAGGAAACAGGGTTGGGAAAATCTTTGTTCTCATCAGCCCCTGTCAGTGCTTAGCTGCTTCTCCACAGGATATTGTCAAGTGCTTTTTCCAGCTGATGTTTAACTGGCCTGTTCTGACTGGCCAGATTAAACATTCTCATGTGGGTTCCTGTTGAGGGGGGTGTCTATTGCAATAAGTGCTGCAAATACCCTTGAGCTCAGCTAGCCTTCTCTGGGCTTTGCTGCCTTGTTGGAAGGTGCCAGCAAAGGAAAATCAATACAGAACATGTGAAATTGCTGGCCAGAGGTTTGGAATAACTTCTGATGTGAAGAAGGAAGATAAAGACCCCATTTCTGGGAGGAATTTTTCCAGTATTTAAATTTAAATGGGGTTAATTTGGGAACAGAAAGTTCTAGAATGGACATATTTGTTTCCAGGGGAAAAAAAAAAAAAAAAGAAAAAAAAGAAAAAAAAAAGCATGTATTTCTCAATCAGCTAAAATGTCCCTGGCCATATGTATTGGCATTCTGACACCTCTTTCCACAAAAAACTAACCCTGGATTTAAGAATGCAAGTAATTATTTGCTTACAGTTAAGTCTGGAAATAAATCTTTTCAGGATCCAAATCTTGTTAAATATTTTGTGGTGCTGGTGTTTGATGGATTGGACAGAAAAAAGCTTAAAAATTTCAGATTTGTAGTTATAATTAACTATTAGGAGGGAGAAAATATTCCCTGAGTTTCCTTCTCCTTTTTCTTTCATTGTTCAAAGACTTTGTATGGACAAATTCTACAGCTGCAGAACTGTAGAAAATATTGGAACGGTGATGATGGTTAACAACTGGAATGGTTCAAGTGCTAATTAGATGTAAAGTGATACAGAGAAAAAGGGCTAAATAATAGCTGCTAATATATGGTCAAAGCAAGGAAATTGATTTTTTAAGATTTAAACAGGATTTTAAGAGAATCTGTTTATTTTCAACAGAAACATAGTTAAAATCTGCCACTGTTTCTGAGTGCGCAGCATGTCATCCAAAACGACTGTCACATGTCCAGATATACTTTCTTCCACCCAGAAACTTTGTGCTGTCAAAAAAGGAAGAAGGTAAGCATCCACCTTGAACTTTCAGCTGCCAGGAAGATGTCCCAAGTCTTGTAGAGACGGCCACTGTGCCTGTGTAGAATAACTGTGCGAAGGATGTGCGACGAGTCGAGTGTTGGGGCTGAGCATCCTTCTCATAGGCTGCAGGGTTGATCTGTGTGCATTCAGTAAGTCCAGGGCTGTTCCAGCACTGCACGATCTCGTTGTGGTGAGATTTCCCATATGGAAAAATGGGAGCCTGAGGTGGATATGCAAGTAGAAAAAAAGGGCTGTATAGGTCTTCTCACTAGTCTGCGTGAAAACAGGTGAAAAAACCACCACTGAATAGCCATAGATGCACATAGCAACTGTCAGCCTGCAGTTTGTGAGCTTCTTGTTGGTCTGTGACTATTCCTATGCAGTCATTGAAAGGTGTTTAAAGAAAGTGAGCTCATTGGCACGGGAATTGAATCACTACAGAGGGATCTGCAGCCCCACAGGGAATTTTCTAGAGGTGCAAACTGGAAAATCTTGAAAATATGGGTTAGGTAGAATTGAGTTTAAGTGTAAAATGTGGGGGCGAACCAAGGTGGCAGACTTCACAGTGCCTGTTTGTAGAATTTGGATTTTGGCACAGTTTGATGTTTGATGTGGTTTTCTGTTTACTCTGAAGAGAGTTACATACATATGTATGTATGCCATTGATACTTCATATACCTACATATAAATATATATACTTTGAAGTATGTGTATGTAAACATATATATATATATATATACACACACACACATATATACACATACTTATTTATATATGCTTATTTATTTATTTATTTACATATACATATACATACACATACCTCAAAATGCACCTCTGTTACTTTCCTGCCCATGTATTCTTTGTGTGAAACATGGAGAGAACAGTGAGAAATGGTTCAAGGGATTCAAATTGTTGCAGGACTCTGCTTGTAAAGAGATGGCTATGTAAACACCACCAGCAGTGGCATCACCTCAAAACCTGCCCCTCCATCTTTCTTACTTTTTTCTTTCATTATTCTCCTCACTTTCAGACTGCAGTAGCAATAGCAGCTATTGTGTAGGGAATTTTCTGTAAGTAATGGCTAACTAGGGTTAACGGGTTTCCACTGCTTCTCAGGTCAGCTCCTCCCAGCTGGACCCTAATCCCCACAAATGCCTTGCACCTCAACTGTTCTCTTGTTTCCTGGAAGACAATGCAAGAGACCTTTGGTGTTTTAAAATGGATGAGACACTTTGAATCACACTGAAATCAACTATCCAATTTTAGCCTAGTCAACCTTTAATCATGACATGAGTGCTTCGCTTTCTTTCACTCACTCCCCCTCTTCTGTATGGTAACATGTCTTTCATAAATGCCGAGAGAAACAGGATAATCACTTTTAGTTCCTCCTCCAAGGTCAGCAAATCACAGCTGACTCAAGTGTATCTGGTTCTTGTCCTCTCTGAAAGCAGCTATGACTGTGTGAGAATGTAGCTGTTTAAATTATTCAGATTACTACTTGCCTGAGACAGTTCTTCTTGTATCAAGGCTTTCTTTTGTAGCTCTCAAAGCACTTGTTAGGGGATGTTTTACGGAAGATGAGAATTAAGATAAAGGTCTTGCCCAAAGTTCACAGTAGAGCTGGGAGTTTGATCTCAGGAATGGACTGCAATGTCCCAGTCATTGCTCCATGCTACCTCACACTAGGTGGGATGGCAGAGAAGCAGAAAAGGGTTTCCAAGGTGGCTGGCAACGTAGCTTCTAACACTGGTGTATGCTCCAGAGGAGTTGTGACTAGCTTTTACACATCCACTATTGAATGAGTATCAGCGTGCATCTTTACAGGTAGGGATCTACTGCTCTCTGACATTTCTGCCAGTGTAAATACAGGATAATTTCACTGCAGCCACCATAAAATTTGTGAGAGGCAGCACAATCCAGCCCACACTGCTTTTCAAGTGTAAAATAAGGGAACGTTTTGTTGAGAAGCATCAAAGATAAAAGTGGCCATTCACATCATCAAACTACAAAATGAAAGAGGAAACAATTGGTTGGTTTAATTAGCACTCATATTCCTGTTTTTCTTGCTGGCTGTTTCAAGCAAATGGCAGGTCTTAACTCTGCTTTCACTGGGAGCAGGAAAGAGGCCACTTTCACTCTCTGCTTTTTTGTTATTATTTTTATTATCTTAGTAGTACGTTGACCAGAATTTGTTGGCAAGTATGTAGCAGAGATCGTAGGCATTCCTAGTGTTGTTTTATTGAAATGAGTAAAATGACATCAGGAGTAAAGTTGACCCAACATGTTTTGTTCTGGTTTTACTCACAAAATCTTGCTGGGCACTGATCAATTATTTTTTAAACAAGACTGCTCCAGATTAAACAAGAATAGTACAAACCAAACCATGCAGGGTTTGCTTGTTTTGGACACTATTATTGAAGAGGTGTAGCTTATAACCATCCTGCCAGTTTGATCAGTTTAACAGTGCGCAGGAGAAAGCATATAGAGAGTTAATTAGTATGCCAGCTGCCTATGCAATTATTTGAAGCTCCTTAGTTCATCTGACCTTTAAAACTTACTTCAAAACCTACTTTAAAACACAATCACTTTTGATCAAGCGGAGCATTAAGGTCAGTTCTTCCTCTCATAGCAAAGTAAAGCCAGCCACTGTTGTGCAAGCAGAACTGGACCTTTTAAAACATTAAAGCTGGACCTATTTAAAACATATTATTTACAACTGTAAGAGAAGATTACTTAAAAAAATAAAGACTAAAGGTGATGTGGATTTAAACTATGTTTTAGAGCCAAACAAGCAATGCCAAGGTCCAAATATAAAATGGTGTCATTTGGCCAGATCATCGTATGTCTCCTAGACTTGATTGTGGTTGGTTTGGGATCCTCCTGAATAAAATTAAGTATGTATGAAGACATGCAGAATTTGGCAGAATCTTCTGTGTTCACATAAAAGGGCTGCTATTAACAAGAGCACATTTGAGCCTTACGGACCACCTGAAGTGCTTTTCAGCCATATAGTAAGACTGAAATAAGATCTACATGGCCAGGGGGTAAATGTTTCTCTTGTTCCACTCCCCACTTCTCCTTGCAGATTAAACTCCCACTGACTTCATTGACAGTTTGTCTTAATGGAGTAATAATTGAATAAATCTCAAGGTCTGACTCATAGAATAGCCGTGTGATCCACCCAGATACAGTGGGTTAGTCTATTTAAAAAAAAAAAAAAGGGGTCCTGGTTTGGGTGATGTTATCTTTATGGAGGAAGACTTCGCCTTTTGGCAGCTGTTGCTGTGAGAACGTTCACCTCCTGTCAGTATTGTGATATCAGATCGGGACCTCATGATGCCCTTCATTTGGAGATGTGGAAGCTCAAAGTTTAGCAGAGTGGTATGGCATGTGCCTTTATCCTGGCTTTCAGTTGTCCAGTGACAGCAGCAATGGGTCTTGGCCCTGTTGGTTTTGACCAGAGAGGAAGCCTACAATCTGAGCTGTGTTTCTTGCTAGGTGCTCAGTGGACTTCAAAGGATGGACCAATTTTAAATCTCACAAATCATCCCGACTCAGTTGACTGAGTCAAGAACAAATTGTCAAGGGAGTAAAATACTTTCCACTTGCTTCCACTCCATGTCCCATGCTATCATTAAGACCTTGGCTTAAGTCCTCTAGCCCATTTTCAGCAAAGAGGCTCCCTCTTTTTCACCGCTTTATAGTGCCACACATGTTTTTCCAGAGCAGCAATATACCTGTGTTATGGTTACAGGGTTTTTCAGGGTTGTATGTTAGGTGCAGCACATATTAGAGGTACCAGACTTTAGTAAGACTCTAAAAGGACCTAATTTTTACTTTGACAACACAGGAAATACACTGACCTACTAACCCTCCCCTTCCCCCCTCAAATAAAGCATAAAATGCTAATATTTTTCCTGCCTCAGTTTTCTGAAGGAGTTTTTTACTTGTGCATTCCTGTGATTCTTCTGCTCCAGCTTTGTGCTCCATCTGAGCAATGTCCAGCTCATCTTGGTCAGCTTTTTTTCTATTTTTGGACAGTCTTAAGTAGCCTGGACATCACTCAACTGTGGGAGCATTGAATATCTGTTTCTGTCTTCTTCCAGTGGACCTGGGAATCTCCATCTCCCCATTTACCTTCCCATGGAGGCCTGAAGGTTAGCATCAGTATCTTGTTTCCTTTGCCATGTCTTAGAGCATTTGCCAATCTAAAACTGGAGAAAACTTGCTTCACATAGCCCTTGTCTGAGTAGACAAAGACTGAGATGGATTGAAAACTGGCTGAATGGCTGGGCTCAGAGGGTGGCACAAAGTCCAACTGGAGGCCAAAGACTAGTGGTGTACACTAGGGGTCAATACCAGGTCCAATACTGTTCAATGTCTTTATTAATTATCTGGATGATGGGGCAGAGTGTACCCTCAGCAAGTTTGCAGATGACACAAAACTAGGAGGAGTGTCTGATATGCCAGAGAGTCCTGCTACCATCCAGAGGGACCTCTGGATGGTAGCAGGCTGGAGAAATGGGCTGACCAGTACCTCTTGCAGTTCAAAAAGAGGAAGTGCAAAGTCCTGCACCTGCAATGGAATAACCTCATGTACCAGTAGAATCATAGAATCATAGAATCACTATGGTTGGAAAGGACCTCTAGGATCATCAAGTCCAGCCTTTATCCCATCATCTCCCTACCCACTAGACCATGGCCTCAAGTGCTATACCTACTCGTTTTTTAAACACCTCCAGGGATGGTGACTCCACCATCTCCCTGGGCAGCCTGTTCCAGTGCCTAACCACCCTCTCAGTAAAAAACTTGTTCCTAATATCCAATCTGATCTTCCCCTGATGCAACTTGAGGCCATTTCCTCTCGTCCTGTCATTAGTAATTTGGGAGAAGAGACCAACACCAGCCTCACTACAACCTCCTTTTAGGTAGTTGTAGAGAGCAATAAGGTCTCCTCTCTAGACTGAACAACCCCAGTTCCCTCAGCCGGTCTCCATAAGCCCTGTTTTCCAGACCTCTCACCAGCCTCGCTGCCCTTCTCTGAACTCGCTCCAGCACCTCAATGTCCTTCCCACACTGCGCTGCCCAGAACTGGACACAGCACTCAAGGTGTGGTCTCACGAGTGCTGAGTACAGGGGCACAATCACCCCCCTACTTCTGCTGGTCACACCGACATGGTGGGGATGACTGGCTGGAACTCAATTTGGCAGAAAAGGACCTGGGGGTCTTGGTGGACACCAAGGTGAATATGAGTCAGCAATGTGCCTTTATTTAGCAACGAAGGTGAATGGTATCCTGGGCTGCATTAGGAGGAATGTTGCCAACAGCTTGAGGGAGGCAATCCTTCCCCTCTGCTCAGCACTGGTGATGCCACACCTGGGGTGCTGTGTTCAGTTCTGGGCTCCCCAGTACGAGAGAGACATGGACATACTGGAGAGAGCCCAGCAAAGGGCCATGAAGATGATGAAGGGACTGGAGATGAGGAAGGGCTGAGAGAGGTGGAACTGTTCAGCCTGGAGAAGAGAAGGCTCGGCAGGATCTCATCAATGTATATAAACACCAAAAGGGAGGGTGCAAGGAGGATGCAGCCAGGCTTTTTTCAGTGGTGCCCAGTGACAGGACCAGAGGCAATGGGAACAACATGAAACACAGGAGCTTCCATCTGAACATCAGGAAACACTTTTTTACTGTGAGGGTGACTGGCACTGGCACAGGTTGTCCAGAGAGGTTGTGGAGACTCCGTCCTTGGGGATATTCAAAAGCTCTCCGGACACAGTCCTGGGCAACCTGCCACAGGTAGCCCTGCCTGAGCAGGTTGGTTGGACCAGATGCCCTCCAGAGGTGCCTTCCAACCTCAACCCTTCTGTGACACTATGACAAGCCATTAGTGTTTATTTACCAGCCTTGCTCCTGGGTATTGCAGTAAGTGATATAGTCCGTGCCAGCAAATGGTGAATTCCAGAGCCACACAACAGTATCTCACAACAACTTGGTATTTCACAAGTTGCATATAGATAAATGACACAGGTTATCTCAAATATATAAATGTTAATACAAGTGTGGGGCAGGAGGTGGGTATAGATATAACAAAATGCTGAATGCGAGTGAATTTATATTTCATAATGAACGAGGAGGGGTTACTGACTTAATGAGCTAATCTGTAATGAGTCATAAGGTAAATTTAAGTAATTGCTCACTGTTTTGTGTAATAAAAGTGGTAACCAAAGATTTATGGATAACTGAAGATCTAGTGTTTGATGGCAGAGAGCAATCTAATGCCATCATATGATACAGTTTTTATATGCTGGGGAAGATAAGCTCTTGCCTAACAAGGCAGCGGGTGCAGATACATGGCAACGTCACGTGCCAAGGGCGACAAAAGACTCTGCTAGGAAGAGAAAGGTGAGGGTAAAGACCCCTTGCCCCACCCTGGTTAAGCCTACACCTGTATGAGTCAGAAGTGACATTGGTCTTCAATAGCTGTAATTTGGTTTCCTAAGGAATTGAGGTTTTCATAATCACGATCAATCTCCTCTTCCCTCCCTACCACTTTGGACACTTTTGGATAATTTCAGCTACATGAGATAGAGGGGCTGGGTATTAAAATATATTAAATTCCTACCAGTTTCATGAAAATCAGAATCTGAAGAAAGAGAATGTCAACTCAACATCACCACTGAGGAGCAGGCTGGCAGAATTCAGGCATTAGTTTGTTTGATAGCAAGCATTTTGTGGGCTGATCAGCCCATATGTAGCCCCAAACTAGCTGCATTGCATGCTGTTTTTTGCTTGATAAGAAACCTTATAGGGAAAGGGGCAGGGAATTGGTTTGGGTAGGGGATAAAGGGCAACAAATGGCTGAAAACCTGGCTTTATTCATACCATTGGTTGTACAAAAATATGTGGAGCTTTCCCATGTGATGTCTTCCTTCTCTGTGTTTAATTTTTCTAACACAATGATTTAATTAAGGGCTTCAAGAAGCTGAACTTAAGGTAATTTCCTGAATCTGTATTCAATCTTTCCTGATATTTAAGGGAGTACAGTGGAGGGACTTGTAACTAGAATTTGGAGCCTTTTGAGAAGGGCTCCAAATGAGTGCTTTGGAGATGGGTCCTATTTTTCTCAAAATCTGAGTGTTTTCAGATCCAGAATTCTGGTTCTGGCATCCCATGGGCAGTATTTTTTTCCTGCTGAACCAATAGGGAATGTTTTCCATACAGGCTGGGTGTTGGGACTTGATGGACAAGCTGCCTCATCTGTTATGGCAGAGCCATGTTTCTGCTAGCATCTTCTTACCTAAATATTCCATGCATCAAATATGTACGACATGCAACATAATTGCGTACAAAGGATGACGTATGAAGAAAAATACACAGTGCCTGTGGCTAAGAATGTCTTAATCAGATGTTCAAAATGCACATCTACGCACCAAGGAAATATTTTGAGGTATATTATCTCAGTCTGCTATAAATAAAGATTTTTTTCATGTTAAACATAATAGCTATCATTGGAGGACAAATAATTGGAATGTATTTGCAGTCCTATTTTTCTGGGGCAGTGGAAATTTTCTTTCTTTTTTCCTTGCACTAATTCAAACAAATCTGCTCTTTGGTCTTTCCAGCCAGATTACTTCAGTAGTTGCCCTCAGGACAGCTTGTTTAAGCATAAACTTATGTAGGGCTCATGCTTTTTGTTAATTCCAAGGGCTTTTATACTGGTTTCCCCATTAAAACTGAAGGAGAGAATGACTTTGTTGTTGTGTCTGTTTCCTGGTGAAAATGAGATGTTGTTTGTTCCCAGACTATGGAATTCCCTCACTTTAAGATCTATAATTTCTTAATATTGGTAACTTGTAGTGCTTGAATTTATGAAGAGTGGGATACTGTAAGAACCAGCTGGAGACAGAGAGCTTCAGGTGCCTAAGTGCAACATAAAGTTGGAGGACTGAGGATCAACAAACTGAGTAGGGGAGCTGAGAAAGAAAGAGGAGCCTATGGTATTGTATTGTTGTCATGTATCCTTAGTGAAGTGTGGCGGTGAATTTATGACTCTCACTGAGGACAAGTTGCTTTTGCCATAGCCTGTTAATTTCTAACAGGAATGAATGGTTGAGTGGGTGAAAGCAGCAAAGAACAACAAACAAATAATACAAACTTAAAGAAAGCAATATTAAACAAATGAAATGTTCCAGTATGTGACTACACAAGAGAACCTGAGGGAACTGCAAAAAACAAGGATTGAAAGGGAATGGAATTTTGTAATAGAGTAAATACAAATTAATGCTAAGCTACAGTGAAATTCCTGAGGAATTATATTTTGCATCCACATGAATACTAGGGTAATTCATCATGATTAATGATGTTGCAATGAATCCTGGTATGTGTTGAAATACTTTCTTACTCTGAAAGGAGGAGTAAAATGTTTACTATGAACAGCTAAATATGGACATTTATCATTATGTCTTTAATGTCAGGTCAAAACTGTTTCCTGCTGCAAATATTCTGCTCATTATTATGATATTTAGAGTTAACAGACTGACTGAGGCAAGTGTAAAATTCATAAAGAAATCACACAATTGAAGTTAGAGTTGCATAGAAAGTCTCAGACCTCTCAAAATGTTTAGGTAGTCTCCATTGCTACTTACTTTTCACAAGGCACAAGTGCAAAATGGCTGGAGAAGCAACAAATGTAACACAAGGTGTTGTTTACACTGATTTCACAATATCCTTTGTAGTCAAGCCGTGGAATTAAATTCTCAGAGTCATACTTGCTCCGTGAAGGACAACGTGGCCTCTAGGTGAATGGGTGCAATCCTAGTGACTGCAGTGGCATGCCCTTCAGCAAGTGTTTAGTTGCTACACTGACTAGGAGTCCTGGCATCTGGCTTATCTGCTCAGAGCTCCTAGGTCCTGCACGCATCCTTGGACAATCCCCTCTGAAGCCCATCCTGCTGCTCTGGCAGTCAGTGCCACAACCACTGGTCTCACCAGGAACAGAATCAAACTCCAAATTTCCCTCTGTCTCTGTTCCCTGTCTGGAAGATATGCTTTGAGTCCAGTTGTACAAACATTTTCCCACCCTCAGCCTCCTGACTTCTGCTCTCCTTGCACCTGAAAGGACAGTGCCGCCACCCATGGAGGTACCTTCTGCTCCAGGCCCTGACCCTGGCCAGTTTGTGCTACCCTTCCCCATGCTGGCATTAGTATTTGTGCGATCAGGGGTTGTCTCAGCTCCTTTGCAGGGCTAATTTTCAGCCATTTCAGTTCCAATTTGCCTCTTGCTTGCCCTTGTGAAAGCTAGACCTAGTTCAAAAGAAATAGCAGGACATATTACAATGTTCTCCAGCAGCAGCCTGCACTTTGGCTGCTCTTACAGTTCGGAGGGAATTGGAAACTGCAGGCTCATCCTGGTATTCCCCTTATATTCACTCTTTCCCCATCTGTGGCCCCTCTGTACTGACCTCCTCTGATGAAACACCTCATGCTATAAGTCTCCCTCCTTTTTGGGTACCTTATGATAATTTGGAGCCAAGCCTGCTCATCTGTTGAGCTTCCCCTCTGCTTGGCTCACTGGTGTGCTTACGTTCAGTGGAGGCATGGCTCAGCGGCAGCAGCCAGGAGGAAGGCTACGCAGGAGCTAAGGCTGCTGGCCACATCTAAGTGGTACGTGCCTTCTGGAGAGCCAGACCACTCTGGAGAGTGTGTGACAGCTCTGGCAGCATAGGGGAGCATAGGCCATGGCATCCTTGAGTGCTGATGTCTCTCTGTTCAGAGCTGGGGGCCCCAGGCTCTCTGGTGATTCTTTGTTACCAACACATGGCAGCAGGCTGGTGTGCTCTTTTTCCCAAGCTCGCCTCCCACAAACATGTGTTCGAGGGGCTCTTCTCATGCTGGAGTGGTTTTATTTAGGGGAAATTACACTGGCAGGCGCATACCCATATCTGTCTGTTTACATTTTGAAGCTTCTGGGGCTGTGTCCAAAGTCCACTGAAATCAGTCGGAGTCTTCCCATTTATTCCAGTGAACTCTGATCGGGCTGTGCACCAACACATAGGGGAGACTTGCACTCACTTTGCCACCTCCCCACTCCCTTCCTCCCTGCTTCCCTTGCCCCAGCTTCTCATCTCCCTCCTCCTCTTCCCATTGACACCATCACCACATAAACCTGAAAGGCTTAACAAAGATTTGTGTTATCAGTGACATTTAAAGCTTCCAGAAATCACGAGTCTTTGTAATCATGGTCACGGGCTTTGTAATCCTCCTGGGCCAGTACTGATTATACAGGTAATGGGGTGCTGTAGCAAATGTTATCACTGCCTATTCAGAGTGCTAATCCAGTGACTAGAAAATTAATGATCGCATTAAATTTACACGTATTTCTATCTGTCTAAGGTATTGGAATATCGTGCATTCTTTATTGGATTTACTTTCTCAGTTTATGTTCTCTTTCCCCAGAGGAAACCCAACCACCTCTCTTCTGTTGCCACACACAGAGAAAATGATGTGGACTAGGCAGTCTGTGGTAGAATAAGGAATTGAACACGCATCTCGATGCACCAGGCTAGAGCAGGGAGGGTAGATCCCATGATTTCGAACAAAACAATGATTTATTTTTTTTTAAAGGCCAAATTGGTGACTTTTTGCAACACAAATGGCTGAAGTAATCATTACCAAACAAGCAAATAGAGGTAGGAAAAGGGCAGGGAGAAGAAACTGTGTGTTTCAACATTTTTTAATGTTTCAAGTTCTCTAAGAGAACAAGGCTTCTTCTAGTTTAATCCAAGCTGTACTCAGAGGTTATGCTGGAGCAACCAAGTAGCTTACATATGGGGACCAGTGAGACTTAACAGTGCTTCTCTTATCTCACCCTGGTGATTCCTCCACTTTATTAGCCCTGGAAATCATTTTGCAATACTGTGTGTCCTGTTTGTAAGTGCTGTTAAGGGACAGTGATGTTTTATGTCATGGAAACAGGACTTTTATCTGCCTCGGGTGAGTATTTAGAGGAAAATTTCCCCAGAAAACAAGTCTTACTACCTTGTTCTGTCCATTCTGCTTCCCAGCTATCCAGTGCCTGCAGCCTTTCCTAGGATCTGGCCTCTCTGCCTTGTGCCGATGAGTGGAGGAACAGGGAGCCTGGCTGCTCTCAGCCTCCAGAGTGAGGGCACCAGCAGGGAAGGCTCCTGGGCTGGTGGAGGGATTTGCTGG
The DNA here is from genome assembly GCA_028020825.1 of Podargus strigoides. Taxonomy (NCBI): domain Eukaryota; kingdom Metazoa; phylum Chordata; class Aves; order Caprimulgiformes; family Podargidae; genus Podargus; species Podargus strigoides. The sequence goes on from CM051643.1 coordinate 3,267,532, forward strand.
CACCCCCTGCTGCAGCCCCTGGCATGGGAGCAGAGCCAAGGGGAGCTGTCAGGGAGGAACCCAAATGTGTTGCAACTGGTTACTCTTGGCTGACATCAGGGCCCCCGGGGGGCTGCCTGCAAGCCAGCACAGCGTAAGCAGGCCTGGCGCGCGTTACGAGACACGAAAGTGGCTTGGAGCCACCTTTGTTCCTCCCCTTGTAGCCCCTCTGCTGTGCCCAGGAGCGGAGGATCTCAGGGAACTGGGATAGAAGCAGCGACCAGCCGAGAACCCATGGGGAAGAGAGGCATTTTACAGTGATAATTTTGATCAGCTCTGCATTGTTTTAATTGCATACTCCTTACAAGGAGCTGCGAAGACTAATGGCTTATGTGGTACGATACTGAGAAGAGGATTTTGTTTAACATTGTGGAGAGTGTATAAAGTAGCAGATGAGAGCTTTGTAAAGATTGGAATAAATTCAACAGATCTGGAGAAACTCTGTGGATGTATGTCTCTGTAAATCCTGGGGTCCTTAGCTTTGTCTTGGGCTTAGCTGGCTGATTGGGGGCTGCAAAGTCTACATAAACTGTAGATTATCCTGATTTTATACTGACAGTTTTTATCCTAAGAGTATCTTATTTCTCAGTAATTTCTAAATATTATCTAAAAGGCTAGTACATGTATATTCAGATGGTTTTACTGTGCAATAATCTTCACACTGTGGTTTCAGTTCTGGAAACAGCAGTGGTTTGCTGGAGTTAGTAACCTGAGTCATGTGAATGCTCCTGTGTCATCTTTGGAGTTTATTTGCTCACATTAAGATAAGCAGGTATGCAGGAATGGGCCTAGTGGAGCTCATGTAAAGGGTTACTCCCTATCATCAGAATATAAAAGCGTAACAAATAGGTTTTAGAATGAAAGATGAAATAGGTTTTCCAAATTCAAAGCAAGAGGTAGTGACTTACCACAGCTCATTGCTTAAAAAAGACTTGGTAAGTTAACTCAGTCAATGAAATGGTGACGTTTCTCAACAGTGTATGGCATTGCCTCAGACAAGCATTTATGTTTTTCATAAGCAGCAATGTTAAATTTTTAATCAATGTTTGGCAGATGCTTTTATGTTTCTAAGCATTTCATTAATGTTTCAGCAAATGTGTCATATCTCCAAAGCAAAGCTTTTGCAACATTTGTGAATGTCCCAGAATCCTTTACCACAGACAGGAGTAATGGTTGGGGAAAGCCCATGGTCTTGCGTGGGCTTCAGTGCCCTGGTGGGAACATGGCATGGTATGAGGAATGTAGAGTCTCAGGGAGCACCACCTTTGGGCAATCTGAAGGAGATGAAGCATCTGAGAGCTGTTGAATCACAGGCAATATGAGCCGAGGAGTTGTTCCTTGATGGAGGGTGAAAACGGAAGGAGTTTGTTTGGAGAGCATGCATGTACTGGTGATATTTGTGAAGAGCACGCAGGCAAAAAGAGCACAGATGAGAGAACAGTGGGGACAGAAGGAGGTCCTGGATGTGATGGGAAGTGGAGGAGCAGGGCTGAACAGCAAATATGTAATCTCCCAAGAACCGGAGGGTATTGGAAGACATAACTGTGGTCTAAGATAGAGCAGTTCATGCATGGCCATGAGTGACTGAGATAATGAGGTGGGAGTGAGTGATGAAGGATTATATTCAGCAGGAGGGAAGCAGTTTGATTCCTTCATTGCTCATTCCCAAGCACTCTAATGTTTGGGTGGTATTTCAGTGGCAGGGTTTTTATAAGGGAAGTGTGATGTTGTTTTATGGGGTGCTAGCCAGATCCCACTGAGCCGTACTCTCAATCTTCAGTCTTCTTAGTCACAGTTTTTTCAACAGAGCATTCATCTGTTCATAAAGTTGCCAGTGTTTCAACATTATCATTGCTAAGGACTGGCCTACATTTATATGTTTTTGCCAATATAGCTGTCTCGGAAATGTGGGGTTTTATGGTTTGGTATTGTTGTAATGAAGGTATAGTCATTAGTGGGACTGCAGTTATACCAGGACAAAAATTACTTCTGGTGAAAGTATCCCACTTAGTGCCTGGGAATAGCTGCATTACCATAAACGGCTCTTCACATGGTTGTGTAAAGGATGTATTAGCACAAAGGTTAACAGTATTGGAATGATAATGCACTACAGAGTTCAATATAGAAAAAAACTTGGAAAACAATGTCAGAAAGGTGTTGCTGAGCCTTCAGAGTGTTTTTTCTTGGTTTTGAGTTTGAAGGATCTTTCTGATGCTCTGGAGCTTTTGTCTTTTTCAAGAAGACGCAAATTTTCTAAGTAGTCCGTGTATTTAGACTCATTCCTCAGCACTTAGCTTCAGTTATTTTCATGACATATCAACAAGACATTTAGAAAAAATGTTGTATTCTTTTGTTCAGCTGCACAGAAACAACAGTGCAATGAGTTGAATTTAAAACAAACACATTGTTTTCCCCTTTCCTGTGATACCCCTGCACCAGCTCAAGATAGCATTATATTGTTAAGTAACATGTCAATAAGGTCTTCTAGTTATTGCTTCCCTTGAGAAAAAGATGAGTTCTGAATCCACAGATACAGCTTTTCTTTAGTGGGCTAGCTTTTAATCTGTGATTCTGGGCTCCAGTGGTCGACACAAGCCATCGTAAAAAACACTTGGAACAAGACTGTCAAGTTGAAGGCTGCTGAAATTGAACCTACATGATTGAAAGCCAAAGTGTCTGTTCAGGCCAGAGGGCTTTAGAGCAGCAATAATGCACACGTGAGCAGGAAAAGTGCTTAAGGCAAAGGACATGTCAACCTCTGCAGCAGCATTTTGGCTGACATAGTGTGACAAAGGGTGCTTAAATGCTTCTAAGCACATGCCATGCTAGCTTTACAGATGCCCACTGTGACACAGTCATCCTCATCCAAGAAGGTGCAGTGACAGCGATCTTTTCATGATCAGCCGGAAACTCATCACCACAGTTGCATAGAGCTGCTTGTTGAAAAACTTGCCCATGCCACCATGCTGGAATTGAGTTGTAGGTATTAGAGGAGCACTGCTGACTTGCTCTGGTTGAAGGCCTTGCATAAAGGTTGCTTGTGCAATTTACCTTTTCTCATTTTGAATGTTTCATCCCTGGCTCAGAGGGTTTTGGGTGGTACTCTGCATCATGATCTTAGCTGTAGTGATGAGTCAGGAACAGTGTTATCTCTTGGGACCATCGATATCCAAGGAGTTAGTTTACATTCACTGCTGCTCCTGACTGCAGAAAAGAAGTAGGTTGGATTTTATACCTGGAGACACTGCTTCTGTTAGAGTAAACATTAGGGTTGCTAGAGTTATTGGACATGTGCAAAGTACCTGTATTGACACTCTGGCCCTGCCCAGATTTCCTTCAGTAGCTACAGTCAGATTCTGCATTGGCAAGGTCAAAAAATAGTTCAGATTTCAAATACTTCATTGTCCTTAATTCATAAAAGGGCACAGTGTACTGTACCCTTGCATCAGTCAAGTTCCAAGCAGACTTGTCTGGGGATGAATTTGGAAAGTTTGGAAAGGGCTTTGCGAGCATTCTGGAGACTCAATACATAACTATTCCCCTGATTTGCTCTGTAGCTAAGTTTTAAGCCAAAGAGTTCAACAACTTCTATTACTTTGGGACTAAACTGCAGTGATCAGGTTAAAAGGGTAGTAGCTTGTCAGGATCAAAGTGGCTTTGTGTTCCCTCTCACTGCAGTCATTGCTTGAAGAACGGTCATGTAATCCCATTAATAAAATGAGGAATAGAAACCAACCTGATTTTGGGAGTGAGCAGTAAGACTGGGAGGGAGGGGAGGCTGAGGCTGGATAGCAATGCAAGTGACCCAGTGAGTCAATGGCAGAAGGTAGGGGGCCAGGGCCCCCAGAAATTTACTGCCAACTCTAAACGTAGGAGCAAAATGTAACAAGAGTACAAAACCACTAGTTCCCTAGAGAGACTTAGTCACATGGAAACCTGGTCTCCCTAGCAGACCCTGTAATATTCTGGACCTGTGTTACATACTGAAATAAAAGTGACTCAGTGTCAGCTTTTATTTTAGAAAAGCTATTAAAATGGTTCTTAAAAGCAAAATAAAACCAAAAGACACATGACCAGTTTGAAGCAATTATTAGGAAAACTACACCGATTCAGGATTAAAATACTTTATTAAAAAGAAAATCAATCTTAATACTGAGTAAGAATTAAGTCACCAAATGAATACCAGCTCTAAGCAATCCTGAGCTCAACTCTAGAAGGCAGAGTATAAAGTTTTGCTATAAATCTCACCTACATTATTGTATTGAACAGTTAACTTAATGACCTGAAACTGTTGGTTGTTTCATACTTAGTTCAAAGGGTTATTTTGGGTGCCCCTTGCTTTTGAAGAAGACTGTATTTTTAAAATCTGTGTTATAGTTGTACACAGGACAAGCACACTGCTACATTTTTACTTTTGCACCTTAAAAATTAAGTAAGAGATTAGGTTGCCCTCATAACTGGTTAAAACAAGAGATGAGAGAAGCTGTTCCACAAGGAAGAAGCTTTGCTTCCTGTGGGTTTGTGCCCTCTCTCTCTCAACCATCCGTTTCCTAAATTCTTTTCCTGTTTGGCTGGGAAGGCAGCTGGCTGTAGGTGTGCTGACTGCCTCACCATTTGCTGCCACGTTGGCCAGCTGACCAGCACCGCATGGCATACCCAAGGTGCTGGCCTCTGCCTGCTTGTTCCCATGGGGGCAGTGGTCCCACACCTCTCCCTTGTCAGGTTAAAAAGGAAGGCATAGAAACCTCACCTCTCAGCTCTTTGAAACCTCCCCTTCTCGGTCCGTTTTAGCAGAAAAAGACTACTGGTTTGCAGTATTACTGTGGTAACTAATAGCTGGGTGAACAACATAATCACTGTAGCTTTGTGCCCTTGGGAAACCAGACTAAGGAACAGAAAAGTAAGAAAAAGAAGATACTGAAAATATGAGGGCAGTGCAAGCTCTTCAGTTCTCAGAGTCTTCTGCACACTTGTGTAGTAGGGTGCTGGAAGTGCAGAGCAGATGTTGCACTGTTTTGCTGCCATACTGCTTTCCACTAGGAGGGATTTTTTTAGTCTGGAGAACAAAGATGATTGATTTGTCAGCTACTGAAGGAGCTTTTAAAATGTTGATGCAATGACTTGCTTTTCCCCAAATGATAGATGTTAATATTCTGAAGCAGCAATATTCCCTCAGGTTGCTTGCTGACCCATAAGACAAGGCTTTTCTGCCTCACCCTTGAATTTTGTGGGTTGCCTTGCACTGTTTCCCTTAGGGCCAGGCATCTTTGTCCAATCAAGCTTGAATTAGGTCACTGTTAACTAGTGTCAACTTGGAGGACTCTTGCTGAAGCTGGCAGTCTGAAAAAAAAATTAAATATTTTCCATGCCACAGAGACTACTGGTCTGTGACCCACCAAAATATCAAAAATCCAGATGCATAAGACCAATTCTGATGAAGTTGGCATAGTCTTATCTGGGTCAATTGTCTTAACAAGACATTATGTCACCAGTTAGGGGAAAATACAATCTAAAACCCCTAAAAATAACTAATGGGAAAAACCTTGCACAACAAAGCCAGTCGCACAGCATTTGATCATCAGAAAAATAAAAATAAATTCAGACTCATGATATATTTAATCATCTGTATTTATTCCTCTGCTAATCTAAAAACAGGCAAATGTTCTTTTTCTTCTTGGAAACAAGGCAATTCCGGAAAACTTCATATTTTAGGCAGCTCTTCAAACAGCTTTTCTCCTAAAACTTAGATTTTGTTATTTGTTAGGAGGAAAACCATTGGAATGAAAAAAATTTGAATTGTATATAAGCTCCTTTACCATACCAGCTATGTAAAGGAGAACTGTTCTCTAGGCTCTCAGAATAGGCACCAGAGGAACACGCTTTTTGTGTTCTGTCACAGAAAGAGAACTTGGATTTCATGACAGTCACTCTGGCCTAGCCTGAAGAAGACAGAACTGAAGACACCTGGAGGAAGCTAGACCAAGAACGAAAAAGTGTCAGATGTGAACACGTACACTTCTGCCACATTATCTGCCATTTTGTCCCAGAAGAGAAGTGGCAGCTCTGTAGCCGCAGGAGCAAATAGAGCACAAGGAAGAAAGGGAAAGGCAGAGGAATCTCCAGATAGGTTATGTGTATGCAGAGAGCATCCTGCATGTGAAATTATTCTGTAGTGGTGATGTCTGAAGCCTTTGAAAACACTGCTCCATTAGGACAGAAGTTATCCAGACATTCTCAGCCACCAACTTCCAGGTCTTTTTTATGAAAAAGCCACGGAGGGAAAAAAATTTAGGCAAGAGTACTCCAAAATATGCTGTTGAATCCAACCACTTATGGAGTTTTTCAAGATCAGCCTGGATTTGAGAGGGAAAGAAAAAAGCAATGCTGTGAGAGGGCTGCAAGAGAGTCTCTAAGTCCGTGATGGTATGAAAACATGAAAAGGTCCTGCGGTCCTTCGTCACAGCAGTATCTAGAAAACCCAAGAATTTTTCATTGAGGGGCTACCTTTGAGGAAGGAGATGAAGTAAAGCATTTCACATGCCTTGGAGTTCTTAAGAACCTTGAAAATGGTTGTTTGAAGCTTTTTTCTTTTGCTAAGTGGACTAGAGATTTGATTGGATTAGGGCCTTAATAAATACCTATAGTGTTTGTCTTTCATCTGCAAAATGTTTGCCTCCTTTTAAACAGACTATTCTTATTTGCTCCAGTGTTGTCATCTTGATGTGAAACTTTGGAAACAGGAATTCTGCCCTTAATTCAATAAAAGGTTTGGAAACCTAAGGCTAAAATTTGCCTCAAATATAACTGGAATAAATCCAGAGTAGCAGGACTTTATTTCAGTGCTGGAGAAGCAGCAGGAGACTAGCTCCTTGACAATTTCTGATGTCTGGATGACTTGTTTATTTGTCTCATGATAGTTTGCGGTAGTGTAGCTATTATTTTTAAAGCTCAGCCCTGGCCAGAGGGCAGCTATTCTGTTCCACGCGACGGGGAAACCCAGCGGTGCTTCCCTGGGCAGGAGATGGGTTCCTTCATCTGGAGAGCAGAGGACTGCTGGCTACGACAGTGATGAACAGAGAGGCAAGGCCTGGCCATCTTTGCTACCCTGGCAGCCATGCGATCGTTAAATGAGAGCAGCTCTCACGAAACAGGACAGGACTTCGTGAAATCTGTAGATGACACCGAGTCAATGGGGTGCAAGGAAAGGTGCAGCCCAGCCATGCTCTTTCTCTCTGCTGCACAGCACTGCTGCTGCTCCTCCCGCTGGTTGTCCTTTGTGGAGCGGCTTGGGTGGCCCTGTGTGCAGATATGCCTCTGTGTGTGGTGGAGGAGATGCTGGCTGCTCTGTAGGAGCATAAACAGAGGATTCATAAAACCTGCTCCCTGTCACTCTGGCTCTCCTTTGGATGCTGTTAACTGATGAACAATTCAAAGGTGATAACTCGATGATGACAATTTATTGCAGCGATTTATAACTTCAGTCATGTACAATTAACAACCTACAGGCAATAGGATGGCAATGATGAAAATTTACTGCAGCCATTTGTCATTTATATTGGTGGCCAGAACAAAGTATGTCAAGGCACAAAGACAGGCCACAGACCAGGCAGTGATAGCCAGCCGCCAGCTTTGTGGATGAGGAGGCCCCCAGTTCCAAGTGCTGACCCACAGCATGCCAACCCCTTTCCGTGCCCTCTCCCATGAGGGTACAGCCACGTGGGTTTTTATGGTTCTGGTTGCGTACTGACACAATGGGGAGGGTTTCTCATGCTTACAAGGCCAAGGTGGAAGCCGCTGCCGGGACTTTCAAGACCTGACATTGCAAGGTGGGGTGCAAGGTGAAGCAAGAAGCCGGGGAGGTGGGAGAGGTGCAGTTGTACGAAGGGACTGTCATGGCAGGCCTGATCCATGATCTGAGAGTGTTGTTCATCAAGATGGGCTGAGCTGGCTGACTCCCGGCAGTCTGGCATGGCAGTTATGCCTGCCCCTTCCGTCTCCCCTGCTCCCACCACCCAGTCTGCAGGTCAGGGCTGCCCACCTGGCCTTGCCAAGGGGTGGCAGCGAGTCACAAGCCCAGAAAAACATTTTCTGATGGTGTAGTGAGCCACACTGTCAAGGGTGCAGGTGAGTGCTAAGGCAGAGTTTGGAGGAGAGAAGGAAGCAATGAAGGAAAGGGAGCAAGACCCCTGCCCCTTTTGGTGGCAGTAAGACAGGGGACTATTTTCAGTGATTAAAGGTGAGACAGTCCCAAGCCTGCTTCCCAGCTGCCTGGGGAAGGGGCAGGGTTGTGCCTGCTCTGCAGGCAGAGGTCTGTTTCCAAGGGCATTATTGACAGTGTCTTTGTAGAGCGGAGATTAGCTCAATAATGAATGCCTCGGAATAAATCAATGGTGGGACAGCTCCCGGATCTGGTGATTTTCCACCCTCTGCAGCTTCTAGGTAGCAGACTAGCACAGGCTGCAGCCCAGCAGGGACAGGAGGGCGTACTTTGGCTCCACCTTGGAAAGCGCTTAAGGAGCCCACTTGTTTTAGCTTCAGTTCAGGAGGGTGGCCTTTTTTCTTCAAGGTAGCTCTTGGCAGCATTTTACATATTCTCTAGGCTGGCGTTTTTGCTTCAAGGAGTTGTAAAGGTCACCGACACGGCTGTTCAGATGCTGTTACTTTCACTTGAACACTACTCCATCCTTTGCCATCTCATCTTTTAGTATTTGTGATGATGGGACTGGTTTTCATTCTGCCTGATGAATACAGCTGGTTGCTTGTAGTCTTTATTTCTGCTCTCATAAAATCTTTTAAAAGAAATGTATTGATCTTTATAAAATATAATTACAAGGTTGTAGGACAATTACAGCATGCTGAATTGCGTGGCATACATCAGTACTGGAGAGGTCAAGTCCTATGAGTGAAGGTGAATCTTAGGTCTGGAGCATGATATATAGGTGATATAAATTAGTATGATTTATTGCTTACACTTTAAGAATCTTGTTTCTCTGGCCACCACAGCCAAAAAATAAAAGAATCCCCTTTGCAAAGACCTTATGGTGGCCCTCTACTCATATGACAAAAAAGGTGAGAAAGAGCAATAAGAAAGGAGGGAGACAAAGGACGTGAAAGGATGCTGATCAACCCAGTGATCACAGATGTCGGTGTACTGTCTACCTGCCCCTTGTCAGATGATTTGTAGACGTAAATAGTTGTTCAGCCTCCTATTTTTCCACAAAAATCTCTTCTGATATGGCCTTTAGTTGTCATCTTTTCCTATATTTTTTTTCCATAAGAGCAGGACAGTGGTAGACAAGTTGCTATTAGACATGCACAGAAAGCAAGAAGCAAAGTAGGAACCAGAAGGTCCATGCCAGAGTGGAGAGTAAACAGGAAAACCGTTTCGTGACTGTGAGAGAAAGATGTCAAATGACAGGCTGAACAGTTTGGGCAAATGGAGGTGTTATTCTCCGTGTCATTTTAAAAGCTGATGATTAATAGGAAGAAAGAGAGAGCACGCAAGAGTACTTTACTATTAAAAGGGATAAGAAGGAAAAATTGTGTGATCTCCTTATTACAGATCACACACTCAGAGCTAAACTTGTCACAACAGAATCAGGTTGATTCATGAGTCTGTGTGCTGCATGTAATTATACCTGATTTAATATAAATTAAAAAAAAAATTTAAAAAGAGAACGGTCTTAGGTTCAGCCATGCTGCTCTTGCAGAGCTAAATTCTGGCCAAATTAGGGAGGAGGAAATACTGCTGAAAGGCCCTGAGTTGCAGGGCTCCTCCTGGCCAAACCAAGATTCCTTGGTATGGTTGAGGCAGTACGTTCTAGAAACAAAAACACACCCGGGCCTTCCTCCAAAGGCAGCTGTCGTGCTAGCAAGCCTAACAAACTAGCCACCCCCCCCCAAAACCACATGCTGCAGTAAGCTCTTGCGTGAGCTTGCCCACATGGTGAGCTGGTCCTCTGTGCTAGGGCTTTCTTGAGCGCAGAGAACCTGATCAGCTACACGGGCTGAAAAAAGAGGCTTCCTACATCTGCTGAACAGCACATGATAGGATTTAGCCAAGAGATGACTTAATTTATGTGGAAATAGCCTCATTTTTTCCAAAGTGGCCGAACACCATGCACATCCTACTGACATGAGGGGAAGGGAAAGATGCAGGCGCTCTGCCTTGCTGAAGACCACTGTGAAGGGCTGTGCTCCTCAATGTGATGACGTCTTGCAGATGTATTTTTTGTTTTTGCAAAATTCAACCATGGCTGAAAGGATCCAACAAAATCTTTTCTGATGCAGAGACAAAGCAGGGAAACTTCAGCCTGAGCAGAGGATTGCTCAGAAATGTAGGAATGGGTGATAATGGGATTCAAAAAAACAGCGTGGCAGCTTGAAGTGAAACCATTACTACCCCAGAAGCTTGTGTATTCTGATCAAGAGTGGGAGGCAAATTAGGCTGGCAGTATCTCTGTCTAGTCACCCCACCTGCAGAGTTTCTGAGCATGGTATTTCCGAGCTTTCTCTATTAAACAGCTGAAGTTCAGCCCCTTCCACACTGCTAAAACCATTTCTCTCTCTCTCTCTCTCACATGTCCTTGATTAAGTGACGGCTACTGATAATCCTCCTCTGCCAACTCCCCTTCATCTAAACCACCACTCTTAGCAAGGGCTTCCAATCCAGCTGGCTGACTTACTGCCTTCAGAGCTTCTGTTTTTCCCGACTCCCTCTTTCTGGAAATGTAGCAGGGAAGGAAGGCAGCGCTGCATGGAGGGCACCGACCGGGAAGGGACACAGACAGCCCGGGCTGCCAGTAGGTGGGTGCCAGGAAGTGTTGGGAAACACCCCAATCCTTCTTCATGCTCATAGATGCTGGCAACAGACAGCCTTGCCGTGCCCCACCAATGGCACTGTCGAGAGTCTGTAGTTAGGTCAGTTAAAAATGCGCAAGCTAGAGCTACCCTCTGCACCCCCACAAGTTAACTGCACCATTAAATGTCAAACAGCTTTTGTTACCACTTTCTGCTGATCAAGTGCCCGGTCTGAAAGTGTGTTTTGCCCACCTACTCCATAAATTCTCACTATTTTCATCTTCCACAATGATTTCTCATTATCCCTTGCCTGACTTGTTTGCCTTTGCTGATGTCATGGTTGCAGCCCTGGAAGCTCCTCAGTCTGGGGCACAAGTATTTCTGAGGTACAATTCATTTTGTGCAGACATTGTTGACCTGCAGCCTGTTGACTTAGTGGGTGTGGCACCTCTACACTGAATAGCAGAGCACTGCTCTGAACGTGAAACATGCTAATAAATAATAACCTCGTTGACCAAATGCCAGCTGATTTTGTATGCTTAGAATGGATAAACCAGCAATAGCTTGGTATTTGCTTGACTGATATGACCTCTCTTTTGTGAGCCCAGAGTAGGAGAGGCATGGAGGACAAGTGAACATCTTCTTTAACTCCATCTTTAGGGCTGGTTGGGTAAACCAAAGCACTCATGGTACCACCCTGTGGACAGTTTTATGCTAATCTCAGTCCATGCAACCACCTTCCTCCATGCACATTCCCCACTGACATTTCCCTTCTCCTTGATATTCTCATGGTCATGCTAGTGACCATATGCCTATACAAGCACTAGCATGACCACAAGGATATCAAGATGGAGGGGAATGTCAATGGGGAATTTGCATGTGGGGAAAGAGGAGGAAGCAGGAATGTGCATCAGAGGGGAAAGATTGACTCAACAGTGATCACAGAGCCACTTGGACATACAGCCAATGGTGGCAAATCTGCCCATCTTGGAAGTCACAAAAGCCAAGGGGCCCTGGCCCAACCACCTCTACCTGTTGCCATATCATGGTTTTGGAGGTGGAGTAAAGATGTTCTGGAGGTTTAGTATTGTGGACAAGATGTTTGTGAATATGAGAGAGCTCTTATAAGGTGGCTAAGATGGTTTTTTAGTCACTTTACATCACGTGAATGGGGAGTCTGGATCGAGCCCAGGTTGTATGCGCGTGCTCAGGCTGCCCAGCATTTTGGAGTATTGATGCTTAGACACCAAAAGAAATGTTGAATTGAATCCTGCTTTCTCCTTAGCACAGTATTGATCTTTAAATAGGAAAAGACCAAACTGTAAACCGGAAACTCTATATCCATGGAAAAAGCACAACAGTAATTATTTTGCTGTCATTTCTACGACTTCATAGCTTAATGGTATTAAGAGACCCTCAGCTCTTCCAGTTGTTTATTATCTGTCATTTGTGGTTAAATAATACTGTCAAAAGAATATCACTGACTGAAATTTTCTGTTCCCATTTCAAAAATAACACCTACAATATACTGATGTATTAAGTAGTATTTGAGGTTTTAAAATTACATAGACAGACAGACAGATATTTTGTCTCTTTTTTCCCCTCACTCATTTATTTTTTAAATGGAGATACAAACATGTTCTGTAGTTTTATTATAACCCTGATAGAGCCTGTTAGCTAAATTTCTTCTTTCCCTGGTTGTCAGGTTGGTCTTTCACTCAGCAGTGAAGGAAGCTTTTTGTAAATTGGAAACAAAAACAGTGTTTCAAAACTGAAAAGGCAAAAAGAATACCTCTGGCAGAACCAATTTATGCATAGAGACTGTTTTTTTTTACTGCAGCACCAATACTGATGGAATTGGTTTTAACAGAAAGCAAAATTGCTTCTGTTAATGATAGTTTTTTTGGCTTATCTCAGAGCTTTGGGGAACAAATTGGGGACCATATAAACGGGAAGGGGCCAGGGTAAGTGTTTCTCAACCGGATGTGATCAAGCTTTGGGTGACAGGAAGTCTCACATTTTAAATAAAAGGTGGTTTACTGTATTGGATCCCATGGTATTTTCTACTTCACAAATATGCACTTACTCATATTGCGGAAGACTCTTTCATGCCACATATGAAACAAACTAGCTTTAGATACAGCATTCTTCACTAGGTTTGTAATAAGTTGATGGCAGGCTAAAGACTGTTGGAAAACTGGTATTGAATCCTGGGGAGAAGGAATGAGAAGGTCTGATTTCCTTACCGGAGCTTGCAGGACGCTCCCTAAGTGTAACAAGTGGTACTGCAACTTGCAACACAAAGGGCTCACAAACAAGGGAACCTTTATTGCAGAAAAGTTTCCACTGCAGTGAGTTCTCAAATGGTCCATAAAAGGGCATAAATTGGCTCTTTCATTTCAGAAAAATAAAATGCCTTCCCACTTGATAGCACAAATAGTAGAACCCAAAGCCAGCTCTTGTTTAAGGTGTTTACAGGATTAGGCACACACCAGAGAACGGGAGTGGAGTAGGGCAAGGGAGGAGACCATGCCTCCCTGGACTGCTGCGTCATGTACCTGGACCCAGAATATCCATTCAGGATTTATGCTAAAAAAAGCAAACAAACACCACCTTAATGGTTTAAAAAGCACTGTCAAAAGAGAAGCGCCAGGAAATGTGCTGGTTTTGTTGCACCATGAAAAAAGAGAGAAGGCCTTTAATTTTAAGAGTTCCAGGGCTTTTCCTCCCCCTGCCTCCGCCCTCCCCCCCCCCAAGTATTTCGCATGAGAAAATAACTAGGCATTCCAACGACATCATTTGGCAGAAATGAAATCTAAGCTCTCCAATTTGAGTTTCAATAAATCAGTACTAAAATTGGCTCTGTCACTCTATAAACTCTTGGGCATTAACTTTTATACCCTTCTGGAACAGGCTGGCTGCACTCTTAAGCACGCTGATCATGACGCAGTGATGGTTTCATCATGACATGCTCTAGTCCAAAAAAAAAGCGGAATATTTGTATTACCCTCCTACCTCAAAGATGAGTAGGTTTTTTATGGTTTTGTTACAGCCTAATGAAAACAGAATAGTTTGTTTAACATTTCCAGGATTTCCTTTTTTTTTTTTTTTTTAAATTATTTGAAAAATTAAAAGGCAATATGATACCGTGCAGCAGCCACTGCTGTTAACATGATCTTTCTGTAATGGTGTGTGGAAAGAATGCACAACAAAGGAACTAGAAAAGCTTTGTAAATATACATTGCCCATTTTGGCAGAGAATAAAACTGTCTGATTATCTTTCTGCTACTGCTGTAAATGATATTGCCCTTTTATTGAACAGATGCAGGCTCTTCTGAATCCAATTAAAGGCTTCTCAGGTGGGCCCAATAGGAGCAAATTTTGGATGCTGAGGTGCACGTGCATTGGTGCAGCAGGTATTTCTGACATAAAATCTGTGAAGGTCTGGGCATAAGGGTGTGTACATTGCAGGGGAACTTGTGTTTTTCCAGCTTAGATGTTGTCAGAGGCTCTCAGCATCAGTGAGTATGAAAAGCATTGTTCTGTCTCTAAATGTTACGGCAAAAGCATGAATGGAATTACAGCATTTCTAAATATTTTGCCTAATTAATCTGTTGGGAAGAATTTGAACTCCACTTGTCCTGGATGTGAATGTGGAGTGTTGAGTAAACCCAAACCACGATTACTGGTCATGAGGAAGGCCCAGGATCAGTATCACCAGACCACTGCAAATCCCAAAGGACGCTTTTCACAAAACTCTCCTTCCTAACCTTTGCATCTTTGAGAGTTTTTTGACTCTGAACCAGAAGTGTCCCAGATTACAAGCCCAGATCTTCCTCCCCTGGGTTAGAAGTGTGTGATACAAACAAAACTGAAGGCATAAGCCATCTCAATAGGAAGTAATGAAGGCAAGGATTATATCCCTATAAAACAGCTATGCCCTGTCAGGCCTAGCTCCAACAGCTGTGTTCTCCACGGCTATATCTATTGGAGGGGCACCCTCTGATACATTATTCCCCAGTTTATTTAAATCAAAGCTTACCTTCTGTGGTAGAAAAAGTAGCTGCTTTCTCCAGAGCTGGAGCAAGGGACTCTGCCTGCTGTTCCATAGGCGTTACTGGCAGGGCTGTGAATGGAAGACTGATGAGAGATCAAAGGGTTTTATCATTATGACACAGGTTTAAAAAGAAAAAGTTCTTAAATGCTCTATCTGCCTTTAGTCCACTGCTACAGCTACCAACACAGCCACAATAACAGTGAGCAGCTGTGATTAGGTTTGCCAAGAGAGACACGGCCCTCTTCTTAGGGAAGTCTCCCTGGGATCTTTCAGTTCTTGGGAAGCTCTGGAGGGTGATGCAATCCCCCCTCACTGCCTTTCCGCCAATACTAGATAGCTCTGCAGAACATGAGTGTGCTTGGGTGTGACTGAGCATGTCCCTGTACCTTTTCAGTATAAACTGCATTTAAACAAATCCTGCATCCAGTTGGTAGGGCACATCCTTCCCATATGCTTCATTACATCATGTCTACAAGAACTGGGAGCCAGCAAAGGAGTGAAGCAAGGTGAGGACGATGGGGAAGCTCAGAGGTAGGGAGAGGACATAGGAACAATATTAAACAAACTGTTGAAACAGAGACAGATCAGTTTGGCCTCATTTTTATGTGGGTAGATGACAGACCTCCTGTTATCGACTTTGCATCCATCAGGAGAGACACTTACCCTTCTTTCCAGAATTGTCCTAGTCAGTTAAGAGAATGTCTTCTCTATGTGTGATACTCAGACAGTCCTGGGTGCCAAAAGCTTTTCCATATACCACTTTCTGGGTGACACTTTGGTTGTCTGGCTGTTGCGGAACACCTGGATCATGGTCACCTGGAGATGAATCTCAGTCTTTTAGCTTGGACAGCTGATACAGGCACTGATCCCTTTCAGAACATGGAAGGCCCAGAATTCAGAAAAAAGAAGTCTCGCTACTTCTTGTCCCTGAGCTAAGCCTACCTGTGCAAGTGCAAAATACACCTGCTGTGGTGTGTGGTGTGCAAGTCTGCATGCACTTAACTGCAGTGAACATGGGCTAACCTGCCATCACCTGGTGAACAAATTAACAATCTCCTAATAAATTGTCACCACTAGGTTCGCTTCTGCCTCCCACTGCTCTTCCCTTCCTCCTCTTGCTCCTGCCCAGCCTGAACACCCCCTTATCTCTTCTCCATTTCAACCAACCCTTTACCTGGATGAGGAACAGAAAGTCCCAGCGTCCCACCTCCTGCTTTCACACTTTCACCTTATACCTCACCTCGTTTCTGTAAAGACCGCTCCCCCTCTCCTGCGGCAGGGTCCCAATCTCGCTCCCTGCCAGCCTTTCTGCCGTGGGGCGCTGTGCTCCTGCCTCTCCAGGCTGAGGGTACCACTAACCGGGGCCAGAGGCAGGGGACATGAGCAGGACCCGTTGCTGGCTAACTGTCCCAGAGTGGAGGCTGGGATGAAGCAATGCTATCTCACTGACAGTGTAGGGCAAGATTACCAGGAAATTGCAGATACAATATCTGGAAGCAAAATGGTCTCACTGAGTTCACAGGAAGTGTCACCGCTTACTGTGGAGAAGCTGGCTTATTTTCTGTTCACATTTTCACACCATAATATGAATTGACTTGCAGGGCAGTGACAATTCTTCCATGTCACCTTTCTATAATTCTCTGAAAACACATGGGGTGAGGTCTTGGCTATATAGAAGGCATACCTGGCATCAAGGTGGCACCTAGAGTCACTTTAAATAGTAGCCCGTGACTTCCCAGGTATGCTCTGGAGTCCCCTAGCTCCTGTGCATTCAAAGAGCTAACCTCCTATAATTCATGCTGGGTGTATTCAGAATCATGCATACTGTGAAGATGGATTTGTTATACTCAAATAAATAAATACCTAGGAAATGAGCATGTTGAAAAATTCAGAAAAATGAGTGTGAGGAATTAAAATTAGTGAGGAACTAAAGCTGGCAAAAATGCCTATTTAAGGAGGAAACAGCCAAGAAATCCTGTATTAGTGAAGCTTGTTAAATTAGCAACCTGTTGTGTCCGATATTGTAAGGCTATTAACAGGCTACCTACTTACTGTGGTACACTGGGTTTGTTAAGCCCTTGGATTACTTTTCTCAAGTAATTTTAATGTGTGAATTTCTTCTTCTTTATTTTACTGTGGCCAGGGTTACTTCTCTGAAAAGAGAAGAGAGGGTACTGCCAGGTAAGTTGTTTAGTATTTAAAAAGCATCTTTTAGCCATAGCCATCATGTAATGTTATCAGTAAAATGTCAGTGTTTTTTTATGCTTAGTAGTTAATAATCATGAGATTTTAGATGCCTCAGTGAGGTTACACTTGCCAAATGCAGGCACCTCAGGAGACTTTTTGCCTTCAGAACCTCTTCTTGAATCAAGTAAACCACTGATCTGTCTCATTTCTCCACATAGCCCAGGTCTGTGGTAAATTATTCTTTGGTTATATTCTCATGTGCCTGAAGGCTTCTACCTAGGAGCTGAAATTTGTTCTTTTATTTCAGGAAGTTGTCTAGATAGGGTTACATCAAATGGCCCATAGCAATCCTTAATGCTAATCTTTCACACTCTTCAGAACATTAGGTTAAAGGGAGGACAAATACCGTACTTGCTCATGTAATTGATGTTTTCCTCCTTTCACTTCCCAAGATTTTATCCATAAAAGTGAGGATATGGCTGTTATGCACATCTTTTCTACAGCTGCTTGTAACCTTGCTCACAATCAGGTAGCACAAATGTGTGTTATGCCATCAGGTCTGCATGAGGGTCTTGTCCTTCAGGACAGGACTTGGAGGTGAAGTTTTTGCTCCTAGTGTTTCTCAGACTTACTGAGTATGCACTGACTTTGGGCCATCTTTTCAAGAGAGTACTGTGGTTTAGGATGCCTCATTTCTGAACTATCAAGTTGAGATACCTGGAACTTTATTTTTGGACCAAAGGAGTCCTCAGAGGGCCACCTGCAATTGGTGGCTGCCCAGCAGAAATTTAGGCTCAAGTAAACCCTGCTTGAAGGCATGCAGAATGGGTGCTGCTTTTGAAAATGCTGGCTTCCATCTTGCTTTTCTTCCTGGAAATTAGTGCAAATATTAATATCCCTCATCAGGAGATAATTTGGCTGATAGTCTTTCTAGTCTCTTTGGGCTGTTTCTGTTTGATATGCAAGGTGATGGAAAGTGTCAAACTTCAGCAAATTTAAATTAAGTACAAATTGCATTTTCTTACTTGGTAACACAGCCTACGTGTTAAGTTTAAAGCGGCTCTTCCAACTCCTTGGGTGTATACCTGAGTTACTGAGTATATGCCTAGAAGGAGGGAATAGGAAACACAAATAGGTAACATGGGGAGGCATTGATTCATCTCCATTTGTAAAATTGACTGTTTAACAAGTCTTTTATAACAGTGACTTCTGGGACTGGGTCCATTTGGGATGAATAACTTCATATAATATTTGGGGTCTAAATTAAGAGCTGGATTCTGCCTTTGGCTGCCCCCCTAAGTAAGAGAGCAGAGAAGCACAGATGGTAGAAAAGCTCAGTGTAAAGTTGTGACCTTACATGCAGCCAACAAATCTGCTCTCTGCCCTAGAAGATATTGCTCATGTAGCAGACTGCACACTGAGGTAGCTCTTAGTAGCTAGAAAATAGCTAGTGGGCTATTTCTTGTGTTAGCATATGCATGCGTTGTCCTCAGTGGCAAAAGCAGCTGCTGATACAATGTGCAATCCATGATGGAAAGAGGAGGAAGGAGCATCCCATGGCACCAGGTGGCCTGGTACAAACTGGCCTTCTGTGATCATGCTCTGCAGTCCCCAGTGTCTCTGTTCTTTGCTGACTGGGGCAGGATGCAGGGGTAGGGTGGTCCCTAACACTTTAATGACAACAATCATATGTTTTAAATATTTCTGTGCAGAATTGGGCTCATATTCCTTTTGCTGTTTGGGTTTTGTTTTGAAGACTAGGGAGCGAACGTACTTCCTGCTGGAAAAAGGTCTTCCAGTACAAACAGCGCAGGCAACTGAGTGCCCTTGCATGGTAGGTCTTCACCAAATGGGGAATGAAAACAAAGGGAAGGAATATGTGACCTTTCAACCTGAAGCTCTGCATACCATGTGGCGGGTGGGAGGCATTAGCAAGGCTCCACTGTTCATTGTTGTGGGTGTCTTTACCAACGTTAGTGACAGAGCGCCAGCGGGCTAGCAGTAAATACAGATCAGCACCAAAATCCACATTAACACTTCTCCACTCCACTGACAATGGGAAAGATATTGCAAGTGTTACTGTTTTTCAAAAGTTATGTGTTGAATTCGGCCTGCAAAGCAGAGGTATTTAGGGCCATGGTGACATAATATATCCCATTGAGTAAGCAGTATTTGCAGGGGACTGTGTACAAGCCAGCTATATGTGTGCTCTAGCCCTACTTAAAATAAACCTACACATACTATCACTTTCTTATTCTGGGAACCAGCTAAAGGGAACGAGGGCTGCAGCAGCTACATATCAGTATATACTGCACATACGCTGATTACTCCCACTCTTGTCACGGCCATTTCTACTCAGCAGTTGCCAGTGTTGTGGAGAGGCACAACTCCTGATATTTTGGAGAATGCAGGAACAGGGTAGTCAATGTTTGCTTTGCACCTTCACTGTTGTCAACCTAGGTGATGGGTTTCCAGCTGCGTGATGTGCATGTAGAAGCAATATGTGTGCACACAGGCAATGCTGCTGTGGAAGAGAAGGGTGTATTTATTGACTGAGGGGCACCTGAGCCTTGATCCAAGCTTCAGTGGAGTCATAGGGAATCTCTCTGATGGTGTTACAGTTGTAGTGTTACAACCCTAGAGAAGGCAAAACAGCAGTGGAAAACCTGCATGATGCTCACTCTGCAAAGGCTACAGACCCTACTGTGTACCTCCCCTCTCCCTGTCCCCCCATTCTTTTCTGTACAAGTGTGCTGGATGAGCTGGCAGAGTTGAAAAAATAAATACTTTGGGGTAATGATGCTGAGTCATTAACCATGTGATGGAAACAATTCATCCAGTTATCACCAGCCAGCTCCACCTCCAGCCTCCCAGTAGCTGGGGGCTGCTAAAGTGCTGTCCCTCCTCCTCAGAGTCTTTTGTGTTACAAGTCCCCCTGTCCACAAGAAGGAGCGGGCACTCTGGTATATGACTCACACCCTGGGCATGGCATTAGCTACGATAATACTTTCTTCTCAGATTCTTTCATATCTAACACAGTTGGGAAAGTCTGAAATAAGTAGAGTTGGGGAGGGGAGAAAGATTAGTTCCCAATTTCTTCTCTTTTATATATTTAAATTAGTATCTGAAAACTAACTTTAAAAGGGACCTCTGCTTGGCCTCTATAATTGTAAATCTCAATTTTCACATCTATTTCTGCATCTGCACCATCCTAGATATAGGTACATACATACTACAGATGGTAGTTTGCATATAGAAAAGCTATTTGTGCAGTTTAGGAGGTGCAGGAAAAGCTTTTCTATATGCAAACCAACATCTAGATTTTGAAAATGTGTCATTAAGTGGTAGTCTATCACATTTTTTTTACCTTCCTTCCTTCCAAAAGACTGTACACATACGATTGAAATACTGTGTGAGCTGCTAGTTGGAACAGGATTTTCTGATTCTTCAGTAATTTATATTTACTTCCATCTAACAATGAAAATTGCTTACAGTGCACTACTTTCAGCCTACTATGGACTAAAATGCATTTTGGAAATCTACCCAGATTCCTGGCACATTTATTACAACAACTCAAAAATACAGAGCATTTGGGATCTTTAATCTTCACATTCCTGTAATAAGAAAAGTTGTATAATCCACCCCTGAAGGACAAATCCTTGTGAAAATATTGTGACTATATACTGATAGTAGGCTTTCTTTGTATTAAATCTCTCACCTGTATTCGGTGAGGAAAAGCCTCTCATTTTCTCATCTTATAACATTTGTTTGTTGAAAAGTGCCCATGAAAATTCAGCAGCCTGTTTCTGAAGGTCCACTTTCCCCCTCCAGCCCTCTTTTTTCTCCATGCAGCTTGTGGGTGGGCAACGAGGGGATGAGAGCAGTGTCTGCTGGAATGGGGTGCCGCACAGGAGAGAGGCAAAGCCCTGGGGATGGACAAGCAGGAGGAAAGGCAGGGTTAAAGTACAGTGCATGTGCTTCCTACTCTTCCCTATTTGGTGTACTTATCGCTGTCCTGGAAGGAGCAATCTTTCTCTGGCAGAGGTCTTATGGGTCATTGCCATCCCTAACTTCTACAGTGCTAAAGTTAATGGCATTTTATTGCTTCTTTTCCAGTTCACCTCTAACAACTTGGCCTCCGTACACTGCAGCTGCAGATAAAATATATACATGAAGGAAAATTCCACTGAACACATTGTTTTTCACTTTCTCCTTGTTTCCAAACACCACTCTCAAAGCATGCAATGCCAAGTTACATATTATAAATTAGTCCTCCTTCTTCTATTCCTGGGCCCCGTACAGAAACCTGTTTGTCATCTGTAAGGGCAGCTGAAGAGCAAGAAACAAATGGATCATTCTTTCATGTGCAGTCCAGATAGCAAAACAGCTGAGCTGGTCTGTTGACAAAGATCTAGTATTAGAAAGCATACAATTTTCTGGAAAGGTGCATTGTTCAGCGATCATCTATCTAAGGAGTGATCTTTGGATGTGACACAACATGAAAAAGTCTAGCTATTACTTGGATTCTTTCAGGGTACAGACATTGTGTATTGCCTGTCCAATATGAGAAACCAAAGAGAATCTTGTTTAAAATGGAACACCCTACTATGGATGATAAACAGTGGTTGTTGGTGACATTATAGGAAAAACTGGGATTGAACCTGTCAGAACTTCAACAGGTTCAGTTCAAAACTTTGACAGTCATTTGCTGTGTGATATCAATATTTATATTTTTATCTATAGATATAACCAGACTTGTTGCTATCCTTGGCAAATGAAAAGACAGACATAAATCATCTACAAAAAAAGTGAGATATGGGACCATTGCTTATATGATATAGAATAATTCCATTGTTGTGAATTATTCATTTTGGTAGAACAGTGAAGTGGTAAAAGCATTATTTTGGGTTTTTTTTCCAGACAGATATGAAAGAAAGCAAACTTAAAGCATTCCAGTTTCTTTGGCATTTTCATACTGATAATGGGCTCATTCAGCTTCAAGACTTAGAAATACTTAGAGTCCAGGAAGTTAAGGTTAAAAAAGGCAAATTTTGCCTTGCGACTCTGCTAAAGGGCATTTGTTGCTTCCTATGTATTTCTAAGTGCAATTTTTCATGCTCTTTCCAGTGTGGCTGTCTAAAACCACCATAAATGCTACACGGGGCAGAGCTGCTGTTTTTTATGGTAATTGAACTTCTGTTACTTTTTTTTTGTTCCCTTCTTTGTTGTTGTATTGTGTATTAATTCCCAAGTTCTGCAGCCTGCACTTACCTGCAGTAACGCTTGCATGTGTGTCCTGCTTACATCTTTGCAGCAGGTGTAACACAGTTGCACAGCAGTGCAAGCCACCAAAAAGACAAGATTACAGTGATGCTGGTAATGCAGTTCCACAGTTTATGCTAACGCTGCCACGAAAAACATGGCTGCACTTTGCCTCTGCTGCTCTTTCTTCTCCACATGTTCGTTCCTCCCATCTCTGCTTGCCAGCCCCAGCTTTTATTTGGCTGATTGTTGAGCCAAACCATGGATTTGATCTGGCTGAAGATTAAGCACGGCCCACAACTCCTCCATGAAGATATATGTGTGTATACACACATGCACACCATAGGTGTTACTGTAGAAGTCCTACCGTAGGCTGCAGACACAGGTCATAAACCGTAAATGGTCTGGGCTTTGTCTTGTTTCCTCTTCACAGAGTGCCTGGCACACACAAAGCACTAGACAAATAACAGCATTGCCATGGAAATGATCATAGCCAGTAAAGATGATTGCTAGTATTTGTATCTTCTGAAGTTGAAGGAACCACTGAGAGATCATTGTTTTGGTACCCCAGGTACATGAAAATATCGTGTCATTTCATCATTGGCTACCAGCTAAGACTTTAGCCTCTATCGCACATACTCGATGAGCAGAGAAATGACAGGGGTATTGTAGGGGGCTTTCTGTCAGCAAAGCAAATCCCTAGTGTGAATGCTGCCTGGAGCACCACCAGTGTCTGCAGTGGTCTGTGACCACTGCAAAACAAGTTGTTCTCTCCACTGGTATCAATCTGTGTTATCGTAACGCACCATGGGAGCGCCGGACAGCACGGCTCCTTTGTGCACGGTTCCCTCTGTGTGCATAGGAGTGGATAGTTCAGGCTCAGTTGAAACTGCTGCCTAAATAGGTGTGCAAACAAAGGAAGGCAGGATGTAGTCATACTGTTCTAATTTTACATCAGGGGATGTTGGCACAGTGCTGAGCATGAGTAGTTGGTGGTGCCAATGGAAACATGCCAGTATTGTCAGCTGCTGCATTGCCAGTATTGGAGGGGAAGAAGCTGTAAAGCACTGGGTGTAATTATGTGCATTACTGCCCTATTAATGTGAGGAAGGTGTTTGGTACCTTCTATCTTATAATCTCAGTTTTCCATGAGAACTTGGGAATGTGACCCATTAAAGAAGCACCAGCCGAAAGAAGTGATCTTGAGAATTACTGATTGTATCATACCCTCAGCACAATTTTGTGCAGGGAGGGAACTCTGCAGACTCCACTGCTAAAAACCAAGGAAAGGAGTTGCTGTTATGCCTTGAGTTATTCTGCTGAGAATAGCACAAGTTGTTCTGCCTCGCAGACTTGTATCATCTTATTACACAATACAGACAATTCCACATCCCATAAAGCAATGATACAGTTCATTGTTTCACGGTGTCCATTTCTTGTATCTAATTTCATCAGCGCAAATAGGAATTGCTAGAATGACTGTTTTTGTGTATCAGCATTCATAACATCTCTGCAAGGGGCTATTTGACTTCCTGCTTTCCTGCAACTGTCATCTGTTTTGCTGTATCTTCCGCATATTGTTTTTCACACACGTTTGCTATAGAAATTGTTCTGTGACTTACCTAATCCTAACTTCTGTACATAGATCCTCACATTTTGCTGATACAATATACAGTTCTGAAAGCAAAGTTCTATTCTGATTCACCTCATTTTTGGTAGCATTGTCAATACTGTAATGGCCCTGCACGCATTGCAGTAAATGTGACAGCCAGATCACCTTCCACTGAAAAAAGGTGTGACTTCTTCCCAGACACTTGTTGATGCTGAAGCAAGTCTGAAAATCCTTATTTTAATGGGATGCACTGTTGAGTATCACTGTGGTACCTCATAAAGACAGTCCCATTTCATTCTCTCTTGCTGGACCATAATGTGTGTACACACACACACACACACACACACACACACACACAAGGGCTGTGTGTATTGTTGCCAGACTCTGTGCTTGTCCTAACTTGCTGCGCTTAGTAACTCAGGTTCAACATACTCTTGCTCCTACCAAGCTTGCTGTGTTGTTAAATTGTGTGTTAAATTGCAGAACAGACCCAGCAGGGATGTAAGTAGAAAGCAAATTCTACTGATTTTCTTGAAAGCTAAGCAGTTAGAGATTTTGGATGCAGAATAGTATCTATAAGGAATTATGCTGGAAACTGTTTTCATCTGTTGGCTCTATAATTTCTGTCTCTTTTTTGAGGCTGTGGTCCTGAGAGAGATTTCTGAGTTTTTGTTTGAAGTATGGAAGAAATAGCTGATCCTCCATTTTTTCACATTTGGATATTCTTGCTTGCAGTGTTTCCTCCCAAGCTTTTGCTTTGTACTTCACCCTGAATAAAAAAAAAAAACAAAGACTGAATAACCTGGAGCTTTTTTCCTCTTGCAGATGAGATCGAGTTGTTTACTGTACTACATTGAGTTAACTCTCTGCAAATCACTAAAGGCAATGGGATAGATAAGATGCTATTAAGGGCACAAAAAGGCAAACAAGCATTATGATTGGAAATGATGCATATGCTATCAAAATACCCCTGGGCTGATACTCAGAGCCCATGCTTTTTTCAGGTCTGGAGATCAGAGTACGCTTTCACTTCTAGGTGGAACACCTTTCCTGCAAATATAATTGAGATGAAAATATGGAAGCCCTTGTTCCTATTTCAGGCCTTTTATTCATAGCAGAATCCCATTTAAAAGTTCAGAATAATTAGAAGTTTCATGCTCAAGAATGCAGAACTGGCTTGTAATTGTCACTGAGACAAACTTGTACTGTTCTGTCACTTCACTCACTGAGGAACTTGCAGTATATTATGCTGAAGATTTACTACAAGCTTCATTAGCTTTTTGAAAGCCACTAAATTCTTAACGTAGACTGGTTTGAATATACCCATGATTTAAATACACTAGATCTATGCACTGATTTTGTTTGCTGGGAATGAGATACACAGCTGAATATATTTACCATGGACGTAGGTTGGATTGCTTGCTATACATCATTTCACAGAATCCCATATTTTACTTAAATTTAAAAAATACAATAAGAAGCAAGACAGCAGATTACTTATTTAGTATATGTGTTCATTATATTGTATTCCATGAAAAAATTAGTAAACTTATATCAGTTCCTTGTCTTAAGAGAACTTAAATTATACTTGTAGTTGAAAATCAGAGAGGTAAAAACAAAGTGATACCAAAACCAGAGGTATTATAATTGTGTCATATACTCATTGTTTAGCTAGAAAATTTCATTGAGATAGTTTAGTATGAAATTAATTTTTTTTTGAAAGAAGAAATGGATGTGGGTGAGCATGACAGGTCATTCCAAATCAATCTACGCTATCAGCAGAAAGAACATTGGCTTACTCTCCTTTTTTAATCAATATTTTTGTATTGTGAAGATCTCCTGTACTGTGGTTGTCCCCCAGTGTGATTTTCACCAATATCCACTGATATTACTAATATTTTAATTTCTGGTGATCTTTTTTTTCCACTTGCACTTTTTCCTAGCTCATTTTACAGTGTTTTCTCTTCTTGATTAATGTGACAGGTGAAAACAAACAAAAACCTGAACAATGTAACAATGCTGGTTTTGTAAGATCTGGGTGAGTTGTCTTGGCAGACCTGAATCTGCAAGGAGGAGGAGAAGGGAGGAGCGAGTGGCCTAGAAATCCATGGGGAATCTTAGTTCTTAAAGGTCATGGATGATCCTGGTCTTTTCACCAGATAGCATCCCTGTGGTTTGCACATTTTACCAGGCACCTACAACTGCAAGACCTCAGGACCAAACACCGGTTTTGTACCCAGAAATACCTTCATGTTAGAGAAGAACTTCAGCTAAGTGTTTTTGCTATGTTTATGCTCTTACTTTGCGTGACTTGAGAAGTGCAGAAAGATCAAAGTTAGACAAGGACGCATCCCCGCTCTCTGCTCTTGATTGTGCTATGTGAGATTATTCTAATGAGGCAGAGGTAAGTGGATGAGTCAAACTGTACATTCATTCGGAGGAAGCAGAATGGTTTCTGAACTGAAGCTTGGAGAATGCATTTCTTGCAGCTTGCAGAATCTGGAGTGATTCTTTCATAATTCCTTCATAAATGAAGGGGCAGTGCTTTAAACAGTGGCAGAAGCTTGTGTGTTTGCTAGCCTCTTACAGCACTTTTCCTGTCACATCATGACTATGTTGGTCCTGCCTGATTACAGACTGAGCTGTTCAATGCTTCCCTAGCCAGCTGCTAACCTTCAGTACCCTATCTATCATTTTTCTGTGACACAACTGACTGCATTTGTTGAAACTGGAAGAGTCAAGTGATTCTCAAAAGTCATTCCAGTGCACCATATATCAGGCTGTCTCATGACTGTTCCAAGACTTGGGTTTTTCTTTTGTGAAAAATAAAGGGAGACTCAGACATGAATCTATAATTTTATTCCAAAATCCTAAATATTCCAGATCTTGGAGGAGTTCAGACAAATTTTCTGGCTTTTACTTTCAGTTTGGAAGTTTCGTTGTGTGAAGTTTTGAAATGCTATCAAAAAGACATTTTGCTACCGAATTCCTACCCAGACAGAAATACAAATTAACAGAAATTTCATAATAGTTTGGAAAAACTGTTACTATTAAAAGATTAAAATGCACATAATTCCCAGATGATCTCATTTCCCAGGTAGATGATATCAGCAACATTAAACACCTGTAAGCAGCTTGATCTTTGTAAAGAATACTACATTTGCACAAATGTTAATTGTAGAAATTGAGTAACAACTGCATCAGTCATCTGTAAAAATTATTTGAAGCTTCCGCTTGTAACAGTATAGGCATTTACTGCAGGTTGCACGTGCATGAATAACTGTATCATCTGAAAGATTCAAAATTCTTTAATTGAAATTATTCACACTGCACTGAATAGCTTTCTTAATACAATATTGATAGGACTAAATTCCTTTGTAGTATGACTCCAGTGAGCTCCCCTGACTGAAGTTAATACTGAGGAAAATAAGGGATCCTGTTTGTTATGGACAATTATAAATTGTTGCTCCATAATAAAAAAACCAAGACTAATAGCAAGGCCTTTTTTCCCCACGACAATATTTCTCTGGCTGGCAGCATGAGAGGAAAAGAGAGGAGATGCCTGACGAATACTCTTTATGTCATGCCTGGACAGAATTCCTTAATCTTGTGTAATGAATGATGTGGGATATATAACACTTCTCAAAGTGGGAGTAAAGCATGTCACAGATCACTTACTTGCCAGGCAGGCAGCCTTGGGACAGGTAGATTTGCCTCCTTACCTGCTAAACATACTTGGCATACACTGACCGTTTCTCCCAAATATTCCTCTCGCTTCTTAACAGATTCTCACCTGCTCTTTCCCCTGTACCTTTGAAAAAGTACAATGTAAGTTCGGTTTTAGCCTTAACTATTTCTTGTTTATTGAGTATTTCTAATATCTCCATAGAGACCTACAGAGGCTATATTTTTTCATGGGGGTTTCTCAAACAAAAATACTTGCGCATGTTCTGGATAACACACATACACCAAATCTGAGGCTGTTGAAATCACTAGACTTGCTCTGCAAGGTGGTATAGTCGGTCTGCAAATGCATAGTAAATCCAAAACATTCCTGTTGCATCAGAAGTCCTGCACAGGTGATAACTCTACAACACACACACACAATAGCTCTCACACTCCTTGGAAGCATCAGCCTCACCATGCGTGATGCATAGAGGTGATATGCAGCTGTGCAACAAGTGAGTCAGTGATAGGCAGACATCTATCAATCAGCCATGCTCAAAGTCACAATTCCAGTCAGACTGTCTGATATCTGAAAATTCTGAAGAAATGTATGAAAACTGCATTTTCAACCCAGACATAATTTTTGAACGGAAAAAGAATAAACATCCAGGGAAACCTGGGTATGTATGTGGTAACCTGGCGCAGAAGTTATTGTCTGCATAAGAGAGGCAGAGATGAAGGCTGGCTGAACATTCTTTGCTTTAATAAACTAGAGTTTGGGAAGAGAATAATCTGAAGCCATGATGCAGGGCTTCCCCTGGGAAGCAAGGGAGACAGGTGGGCTCCACTGAAACAAGAGAGAATTGTATTTGCTTGATTATTTTTTGCTTTTCTCATGTATTTACAAGATTATGAGCTACATACACATGTCAGCACTATTAATAGCAACATAATAGCATGGGTTTTGCATGTGTGATTTATAAGGGTGATGGGATCAAACCTCATCACTTCTCTAAATTAATCTGGGTTAGGGATTCCTCCGAGAAAATGTAGGTTTAAACTAGATTAAATAATTGGATCAGTTTAGATTTCCTTGTTCATGTTATTTTATTTGCACAACCCAATTTATTATCAGTAAATGCCCTCACAGAGAACGTGGCAAAACAGCTGTAAAGCTAGGGAGAGGCATTATGCATGTAGGAGGCGTCATTTTAATTGCATAGAATTACATTATCACTTTCATAGCACTAGAAAGATGCCTTAGCAATATACACAGTCTGCGGTCATTGCCAACATAAAATACAACCTTCACACAAGTTCTGTGTAAAGCAAACCTAACTGTTGAAACCAATACTGTTACAGTATGACAGCAGTGCAAGAAGATGGATGGTAGTGGTGTGAACACCAGAAAGACCTGGGTTTTACTCCCACTCATGTTTTGTGCAGCTTGATGCATGTCATTTCCCCCTCTTTGTGCCTTTGCTGCTTCTCACACCATTTTCTTGCCTTGGCTATTCAGAACAAAAGGCCTCCAGGTCAAGGACAAGGGCTGTTGCCTCCCAAATGTTGGCAAAGCAATGTAACAAAAACAGTCTGTCAGGTTCATGACAAAACCTTTCAGTCCTCTGATGAAGGAGAAATGCTCGTACTTGGTTGTCTCCCAGGTGATGCAATTTCAAGCTCTTTTTGCCAGAAATGCACATGATATAGCTAGATTTCCCCCCCCTGCATAAGTTACCAAGGAAGGCTTAATATCTGTTTTTCACCTGTAACAGGAAACCACTGCAGCAGTAATCCAGCCATTCTGGCACAACCTGTGCCTACTTACAACTGTAGAAAGTCAGAAGATACCTCAAGAAATTACCTATAGGACAGAAACCTTTCAAAGTTTGCATATTAGATCTGATTTCTTTTTCCCTGCTTTGAGGTTACGTGCACTTGAAAGAACTTACTGGGAGTTGAGAGACGCTTCATCCAATGACGACACTCTCGTCATGCCATGACTTCCAGCTCCAAATGCTACGTATGCCTTTCAAATATGTGTCTGCAAGTTATTCTGTATACTTGCCTCACAAGCTGTTGCCCTTGGGTCTAGTACCCCCATTTCCAAACACACACAACAATATCTAAATTATGCCTTTTCCAGCTGTGTTTAAAACCATCAATGCTAAAGACTCAATGACCTCCACTGGCACCAAGACTTTCTTAGCCTCCTAGCTAGGAAGTTTTTCCTTATATATAGCACAAAGTGTAACTCTAGATACTACTTAAGCTCCTTGCTCCCCTCTAAGTATTGAGAGTTACTTACTGCCTTCTGCATATTTGAAGACTGTTATCATGTTTCTTCTCAGTCCTCTTTTCTCTAGATTAAACAAATCCAGTTCTTTGAGATTGCCCTCCAGGTTCAGTTTTTTAAGACTTTTACTACTTTTTGTTGCTCTTGGGATATTCCCTAATTGCCCATTCCTCTCTTGAGTTCAGTGACCAAAGTGAATCAGTCCTTTTTCCAGTTTGAGACCTCACTAGTGCTGACTAAGAGTGAAGAAATTATTTCACATATCTCACCTAGCCAATTTATACATTTCAGCACAATACTTGCTTTTCCACACCAGTATGGCATTGTTAATTCTTAGCTTGAACTCTTCTAAAATCCCCAAGGCATTTTTGTGCAGGTCTTTTGCCTTGCTGGCTGCTCTCCTTTTAGGGGTTTATTCTTACCTAAATGTAAAAGTTTATACCTGTTCTTACTGCACTGAATCCTATTGTTTTCAGGCTATTTCTTCAATTGATCAAGATGTTAATCCTGCCAAGGTGCTTGTAGAACTTCCTCTACAAATTTGGTAGCCATACTCAATATTGCCACCTTTCAAAACACAATGAAAATATTGAGTGGTATGAGTCCCAGGAAGGGCATCTGTGGAACTGCTTTCCATAATTCTTTCACTTCAACAATGAACCAACAATATTCCTCTTCTAGTATTTTTTTTGAAGCAGCTATGAGTCCACCTTACAATAGTTTCGGTTTAGCTTGCTTACAAGAAATCACAAGAGGCTGTGTTGAAAGCCTCGTTCAAGTCAAGATATGTAATATCTATTGTTCATAAGACTTGCTACTTGTCAGAGAAGGAAATTAGCTTGGTTCGGCATGATTTGTTCCCAGCAAATCTTTCTTGGCCTCTACTTATCATTTCATTATTTCCCATACACAAAAGAAAACTTTGTTTAATTATTTGTTTCAATAGATTTCCAGCAATCGAAGCTAAGCTGTTTTCTCCACCTATATTCCTCAAGCTGCTTTTCTTCTTCTTTAAAAATGGGTACTGCAATCACCTGTCACAGGTCTGCCATGCCCCAGGTGCTGTGGGAAAGGATCCCTCATGGCTCTAGGATTGCTTCAGCCAGTTTCCCGTGTACTCTCAGTTAGTTTCTGTCAGGTCTGACTTACTGCAGTAGTCTATTCTGTTCTTTCTGTTATTTAACCTTAGACATCAGGTTAGTCAACTGATCATAGTTAATTCTTTTTGCTGAGGAGTGAGGGGAAAAAGACATTAATCACTCTGACTTTTTCTGTGTCTCCTCTTACTAGCTTTCCATCCTTGTTGAAAGGTAGATTATTTTTTTGCCATTGTCTTGCTATAACTTTTAATGTGTAGAAGTGCTTTCTTGTTACCCTCTCTTTCCTTTGCTTGACTTTGCCTTAGCCCTTCTGATTTTATTCTTATAGGCTTCTTTTATGTTTTTCTTCTTGTCCTTAGTTTCTGTAGTGTGTGGTCACACTAGAAGGCTAATGAGCCACTTAGATTTAAACAAGTTGCTGCCTGTAAGCTGGGGCACAGAAACCAATGATGTGCCTGCTGTGGCTCTGCAGCTTTCTTTCCAGGGTTTTCCTCTACCTGCTCATGCATTTATAGATATTTCCTCATGATCCTGTATTCCCCATAAAATACCACAATTACTTTTGGACTCATATCACTGATCTACCTACCCCCTAGTATAAAGCCTTACTTACACAGTTGAGCCCTCGCTTCCTACTTTTTTCCCTACTGGCACTCAGCAGTTCCTGAAAACTCAGTCGAGCCCTCCTGGTGACTCCACCTTCCCAACCACACATTAATTTCCAGTGTTCCAGAGCCAGTGCCTTTGTTTGGGAGAAATGGACTCTATCAGAGCCCCTGACCCCTCCACTGTCACTCCCACCAAAATGCAGTCTTATTTGAATTGCCCATGGTCCTACCTGGCAGAACCATTTAACACACGTGCAAAGGAGCAGTAGAGGGCCTTTGTAAAAGGGCCAGGTGAATCACAGCAACCTTCCTGCACCATCTTGGATTTGAGTTTTTGGTGGGCAGGACACCTCCCGGAGTATCAGGCTGAACAGCAGAAAGATCCTCTTCCTCCCCTTTCTGTAGAAAAGAACCACCAGCCCCAAATACCGTTTTTTTTACCTCTTGGGTGTCATGGTTTTGGGATGGGTTTGGGTTGGGTTGGAATTATCTGCAGTTTAAGGCTTTGCAGATTCTGGTTGTTCAGTTTGAGACAGTTAATATTTCAAGTGAGTATTTCAAGAAGTTGATGTGTTCTTCATTCAGAGCACTTCATATGTCTAGCACCAATTGAATTCAGTTTCATCTGGGATCATTCAGCACTTCTGCAAATTAGACCACAAAATGACAATTCAGATACGCAGAAACTAGGAGCATAAAATTCATGGCCACCTGCAAGAAGTGTGGTTTAACTGACCTGACTTATCCAGCATCATACAAGAACTATGCAGCAAAGGAGGGATTGAACCCATTCCTAAGGCAGAGCTCAGCTTTTTTTAACCAAGAGCTCATCCTTTTTCACATGATCCTCTGCTGTCATTTACTGCACATCTTTCATTTGCTAAATCAAATGTGGAAAAACTCCTGTAGACAGCAGCCTCCTCCACTATGTAGTCCTGACACAGCTCCAGAGCAGCTCCACCCTGAAAAATAAATGTGGCAGAGATCCCATGGAAAGAAAAGTATGCAATTAGATACTTTGCATATGCATATGCAAAGGAGAGGAAGGAGAAAATAACACTCCTCATTATGTAGTATTGATTTTGCAACCTAGTCCTCATTTAAAGCAGATTTTATATGTGCAATTATCTAGATTTTAAAAAAGCAAACACTAAAAAAAAAATCAAACCCCCTTCCATCATGCAGCATCATATTGTTGTAAATATCATTAGGGCTGAAGCCTTGAGCTTTGCCGCAGAGGTCCCTGGCACTCTGAGTTAACAGGGAAACTGATAAGAGCGGTGGGATGTCATCCATGCGTGGACAGGAGTAATAGTAGACAAATTTACTTTGTCAGGGGATTCACAGGTATTTGCTGACAGAAGAGGACTAGTGGTGGAGGATGAGTGGGGGTGGGGAATCTGGAGATCTGAGGTTTTATGAGAAAGTCTGAAATACATGATTCTTCCTGTTCTCTTCTAGCACAGCCCATTCAGCTTCCTGCTACCCCATCTTCCCCTGTCCTAGTCTTCTTGAAGACTGCCCTTTCTCCATCCTAGTATTTTTCCATCCATTCTTACTTCTCCCTTTCCCCTTACCCTCTCTTTCACACCCTCTCATTAGCTCCTAGTCCCAGTTTGAGAGCACCACATCACAGCCTCCTCCACATTTCTTCCCACTTGTCCCTGCTCTGGTCTCTTTGGCTCACACTTTACCCTGACAGTCCCACTTTTCCTTAATTTCTCAGCTCTGTTTCCTTTCAATCCCTCCTCCAGGGGCAACCCTGCCCACGTGCCGAAGAGCCATATTCCCAGTCAGATACTTCAGAGGCCCTATGTACAAGCTTACAATAGCCCCATTTATTAATACTATCTCCTTCACTTCAGCTTTGCTCACCCACCTGCTCCCTTTGGACCAGATGACTTCCGATATTTCACTGTTCTGACCCAGCTCCACCCGTCACCTCTTTGGAGTATGTCTGAGCGACAATCACCACCCTGAACGCAGAGCCATGCAGGTATTTCCATGCAGGCTTTGCGCTCCCTAGTTCTCCTGCTGTTACCTCAAATGTATAGTGCTCAGCTACAAACCTTACTGAGAAGGTGAGTAAATACAAGGGAGAACAGGCACATATCCATATCTGTATCTATATTCCTGCCTATAGACAAACACCAGTACAAGCAAACAAAACCATTCTTGGCAGTGTAATTACTCTTTCCACAGGCAATTCCTATTTTCTGCTAACACCTCTCAAAATCTGTCCTGATCTGAAGTTCAAGACAGCCAACATTCTCATCCTAAACCTGTGATAAATTTTGATTTTAGTTTGATATTGTGCAACATATCACAGCTAGAAATTAAAGCTTTTATTAAGAGGAGAGAATTGTCTTTTCTGTGATGCACAGAGTACTTGTTTCAAAAGTAAGTATATTCCATCATAAGAAAGAAATCACCAAAGTACAGAGAGACTATTAATGGTAATTTTGAGGGTTTAAAAGTGCAGTATTTTTTCTTTCATTTTCCCTCTTAATCCTGCCATGCTGGACTAGCTTCTTTGTCAGGAGTCTATGAGATATTGCATGACTTTTTTTTTAATGCCCTAAAACATTTCAAACAGCTTTTTCACAGACTAGGTTCTGTATTTACATATGCATATAGAATGCATAAGGACATATTTTTATCTTGTGCTTTATTGGAAAGGGTGATGTTATTCATTAGTGCTCCGTGCTCTCTCTGGCATAGGGATGAACATGAAAGACACTAAGATGCAGAGAGGACGGTTTGCCTTCTGTAGCATGCCCAACCTTCAGCATGAAAAAGTCATGACTCAAGCCTCTCAAAAGTCAGAAGTTTACACTTGTTACTTTAAAAAATAAATAAATTAGGGGAGTTTATATTTCCTTACTGAGTACTTAGGGCATGGCCACTACATGTTTTTCAGACCTTCTTCTATAACTGTGTGCTTTTAAATATGAAATGAGAGTTTCTTACAGTCTTTGGATACTTGTGGTTGGCGCTTTGAGGAAAAAACAAACTTGTGAGATTCAAGGTAGCTCATACCTGGTGGTCACACTACATCAATAGCAAGAAAGTCAGAAAGCATTAGGAACTCCCACAAACATCCAGGACATTGCAGATGTATGCAGTGTCCAGTCCATGAGCGAATATGCATAGCCATACATAGGCATGATGCATGAGACCAGATGCCCATGTACGTGTGGCATTCAGACACAGATAGCAATAGTCACTGCATCTGTGTTGCTAATACGCATGAGAGACCCTCAGGCATACAGATCTCATCCAGTGAATATATATAGGAATGCCTGTCTGAGAGTGTGTTTATTAGATCTCATACACAAGTGTTTCTGCATGCTTGAGCAAATCCCAGGCACAGACATAAGTGGACTCAGGCTCAATCTTATGTTTGCAGGGTCTTGATGCGCAGCGTTGAAGTACAGATGTGGGTGGGATTCATAAAAAAAGAGGGGGAGGGTTTGTTGGCCACATACAAATGTGTATTTGCGGGGCTTGCATGTGGAATGTAGTTAGAAATGAGTATGAATGGTGAATATAAATGTATATCCAACTGAGAACCAAATACTGGCATTCGAAAGCGGCACTAGATATTTCAGTATATAGACTTGGGCATTTGCATAAAGTTCTGTGTGTAAGAGAGAAAGACTTCAGGAACAGGGATTGAATGAGTTTCTTTTTTTCTGGCAGAGGAGTGTTTCAAGCAGGTAGAGCGTTGGTAGAGCAGCAGGGCGTAGGGGTTTTATGTTGTGGGAAGAGAACAGTGTGACTGCTCATGCATGACTGTGCCACCTCTGGCAGGGTGCACCAGGAGGGTGGGAACGGCTGTCCCATCATGTGTGTATGGCAGGGATACCTGGGCATTCTCGCCTCCACTGGGGACTATCACTCACAAACTATCTGGATTTCCTCTGCAACTGACCAGGCACCCATTCAGAACAAGGAAGCAGCTCAGGCCAGACAACACCATATTAAAAAAAAAAATCAAGCAGAGTAACCTATGGAGGGCTTGTATGTGGTAAGCACCAACAGGCAATAAATTATACCCATCAGCTGACTGGCAATTACTGCCTGAGCACTGGGGGGGTGGGAGTTTGGGAATCTGTGTAAACACTTCTGCACAGGCAATTCATCCTGCATGGCTGATAACTGCTAGTGGTACACAAAACAGCTCCTAGCACCCACGTAGGCTTTGTTGTGCCTGTAGGGAACCACCTAGAATGTCTGCTTAGGATGAGGAAGGCCTACAACACTACCAGTGCTGGCTGTGCTGCAGGTAACTAGTGAGAGGACAAGGGGTAAAGGCCTCAAGTTGTGCCGGGGAGGTTTGGATCGGATATTAGGAAAAATTTCTTCACTGAAAGGGTTATCAAGCACTGGCACAGGCTGCCCAGGGCAGTGGTGGAGTTCCCATCCCTGGAGGGATTTAAGAGACGTGTAGATGAGGTGCTGAGGGACATGGTTTAGTGGTGACTTGGCAGTGTGAGGTTAATGGTTGGACTTGGTGACCTTGGAGGTCTTTTCCAACCAAGGCTATTCGATGATTCTGTGGAAGTGCTGGCAAAAGTTTTCAGTTAGCAATACCTGCACTCTGGATTCATTTCATCAGCTATGGAATTGCTTCTGTGCAAGCAGAGCAAACCCAAGTGACCCTGCTTGTTAGTGTGGAAGGCCACGGCTGGGGTTTCCAGGCCAGATGCTGAGGTCTCTCTTGATATAGTGGGGCTGGTATTTCACAGATAGATATTTCATTAACGTTTTTGACATCTCGAGGTCTGCCTTCTTCCCTGCTTTCCCCTCCCCTTGAGCCACACCACGGTGGCTTCAAAACCTCGGGCAGACACTGCATGAGCTCACTCTCCTTAAAGCCAGCCCACGTGCTGGGTGCCCTGGGGTACGTGTGTGACGGAAGGGGGAACCCCAGAGGGATGCGTCTGTCATGGAGGAAAGAAAATACTGTCAAAACAAGCCTGATGTACAGCCAGGCTCTGCAAATGCCCTGCTTTGGTGGCTGCAGGTGGTTGTAGGCTTCTGGCACAGCCACAGCCGGACACCGGTGTCGGATGTGCTGCTGACAGAGGGTATCTGTGTCGCTGACCTTGATGGCTGTGTGCGAGTACAATGCCAAGGGCACGCGCCCAGCACCACCGGCTGGGAAATGTTTGCCCAGAAGCTCCCTCACTGGGAGCACCCAGGCATCAAGGCCGGCCATCTGCCAGCCACGCAGTTCCACCTCCGCCCTGCTGCCCCTCGGGTCCCCACGCCCAGCCCACTGCAGCGGGTCATGGCCACCTGCGCTTCTGTCAGCGGGGCCAGGCACTGAGGCACCCCGAGGGGCGGAAGGTTCTGGAAGGGCTGGGGGTGCCCCACACGTGCCGCCCCAGCCCACCACAGCACCCTCACCTCAGCCTCGGGCACAGGGCTGCTTCTGCCGCACCCTGCGGCCCGCTGCCGGTGCCAGCCCACCCAGGTGCGTGGGGACGATGGCCGCAGGGCCCAGCCCCCCCACCATGTGCGGTCTCGGGTGTGTGTGTGCGCGCCGAGGGGGGGAGCGAGGGGGCGGACACAGTGGAAATTTCCACTCCCTGCAGCAGCCACAGCCGCCGCCGCGGCGGGAAGAAGGAAGGCGGGCACAAGCCCAAGCAGCCACAGGGGGGGTCGGCGCCCGCGCTGCGGTTGGGCCGGCCGGCTCAGGCCCGCTCCCCGGTGGCGGGTGTCCCCCTCCCGTGTCCCCCTCCCCTTGCCCCCGGGCCGGGACGGCGGGACAGCCCGCGAGCGGGCGGCAACGGCCCCCCGGCAGGCGGGCGTGTGCGGCGGGGGCGGTGCTTGGCGCGGACAGGGGGCGGCGCGGCGGAGCCTGCGCAGCTGCCGGCGCCCTTTAAGCCGCGCCGCCCGTCCGTGTGTCTGTGCAGCCTGGGAGCCGCTCGGGCAGGAGCCGCCGCAGCACCGCCTGCCGCCGGGGACGCGCCTTCCTCCTCCGGTCGCCCTGCCTCCGGCATTGCCGCCCCCTCTTTCCCACCCTCTGTCCCGCCGCATCCCCGCTCCTCCCGCCACAGCCAGCTCTAAGATGCCCCGCTATGAACTGGCTTTGATCCTGAAAGCCATGCAGAGGGTGAGTGAGGGAGGGGGACGGGCGGGAGGGAGCTAGGTAGGACCTGACAGACCCCCAGTCCCCGGCGGCCCCTCGTTGCCTCCTCTCCCCGCGGCAGCCGCACGCCTCAGCCCGGGGCGCCCGGCGGGGCTGGGGGCGGCCTGGCCGGCCCTTTCCCGCGGGGCCAGCCCTGCCCTCCGCGCCGCGCTCTCTAGTGGGGTTGCGCAGCGTGCCTCGGGCTCCTCTGTGTCTCTGCCCTTTCTCCCCTTCCTCTTTTCTTTCTTTCTTTCTCCCCCCGCTCTTGTGGAGAGTTTCCTTAGTTGGTTCCCTAGAGCCGCAGTCCCCTTCTCTCCCCTGTGGTCCGCAGGTGAGCAGATCCCACACTTGGTGCATTTCTCCCTCTCCTATCCCCCCCTTGCCTGCTGCAAGTGAACCTAGCCCTTCCCTTGCCCCTGTGCATTGCTGACAGCACGTCCCCCCCTTCCCCTGCAGCACCAGCGCTTCCCATGGCCGTGTACTTCACAGCCCCGCCACCCGCGGTGGTCTCGCTGGGTGCCTTGCTCGGTCGCAGCAGCCCCACGCTGGGTCCCATCGCTTCTGGGAGGCCTCGCAGCGAGGCTTGGTTGGTGGGGGAGAGCAAGGACTCGCTCCAGCAAGCTTCCCCTCGTGGGGTGCCAGCTCACAGCCTCTCCAGCCCCCCTCTACCAGGGAAGTCTCAAGAATTATTTTTTTTTATCCTGCCGTTGCTAACACCAGTTGAGCTCTGCTGATACGGCTCGCCATATCGCCCACGGGAAGGGCTGCTAGCCGTTGCCGCCGTTTTTGGCGGCGTGATGATAAGCCATGGTGTGAGCCAGTGAGGTTACATGATGCTCTTTCTATTTTACAAGAGCTGAATCAGTGCGGGGTGTGTGTGTGCTTATGTGTAAGAGTACTAATAAAATAGAAACATCTCTGTGTAGATGGGCCCCTTTAATGGTAAATAATAGCTGATACTGACTCTTCTTTAGTACCTTCTGTAGCCTTTGTTTATCTGCTACTTTCCAGCTTAATATGCAGTGCTGGTTTTGGAATGTAGCAGCACTTCTGCTAGGCTAAAGCCCTTCTGGTCTGTCCCAGTGTGGACATGCTTGCTCTCACATTTAACCTTTATTTCAATGAACATGTGTATTTGTCATAGAATAGCAGGATGCTAAATAGCGTTACTGTCTTTCTTTTGTAGTTACAGGAGCATGTCTTCATGTATTACGTGTGCTACATATACCAGTACATTTCCATTCATTTTACATGTACCATCCACATGTCAGGGTTGGCTTTTTTTTTTTTTTTTTTTAACTTGGCTTAACTGCAGAAGCTGTAGTAGACTTCTCAGGTGAGTCCTCTAGTGGAGAAATACAGCAATAGAGGAAAAAAAAAATCTGGTGACATTGCTGCACCACCTCACAGAGCAGCATTTGCTTTGACAAAGCGCTCTGCTTTTGGACTTGGGTTGTCAACATGTGATTTTTATTTTTTTTTTGTAATTTTTTTCTGCATCAATGTGTAAGCCACAGGTAAGATGGTAAGGTGCTTTTTTTGTATACATGCTGTTAATGTGGAAGATGCATTATGGCATGCAGATACGATAAATCCGGAGCAGAACAGAAAGCGTAGCAAATCTGACACAATACTGAGACATAGATGAACTCACTACTCTGAAAGGCTGCCATGGAGTGCTCTCCGGTGGAAAGGATCTTTGGTTCCTAGGGTCTGAGCGCAGAGACACTGGGGTAAGCTTTTAGCTGTAAGATGCTTCTAATGAGTATTGATGCACTCAGGATTTAACATCTGTGACCTTTTCCTCTTTGAAGTTTGACTCCTTAGTACATTCTTTCCTGATAGATGCATCTTAAGGTGGTTTTTAGCTCTGTGATTTAAGTTTTTTAAAACACTTCAGTTTTGGTTCAGGTGTACTGCTATTCTTAACCTAACCTTGTAACTCTAAAATTCAGAGGGTCTAGATGGTTTGTGGTTTTTTTGTTGCTGTTGACAGTACACCAGATCTAGGTGCTGCCTTTCACGTATAATGAGAACACTTGAAAAAATATTTCTGTAGTAGTTACCTGCTACATGGTGCTGATGAATCCTGGGAAAGGGGCTGCTGTAGTGACTCCCATAGCAGCACATAATCTTGACCTTAATGCTAACTTAAATTAGTCAAAACTTGGAGATGTGAATATGGGGCTAATAAAACTGAAATTATGGAGTTACTATACAACTCCTTCCTGTGGAAGCTGGAGAGATCATATACAGTCCTGAATAAATTGCATTGCTTCTTAATGCTAGTGCTTCCTGACAAAGCTACTCCAGGCAGGTGTTTGCTGTCCTGCCATGTCAGTCCCTCTGCATGGTGGCTGTGCTCTGATGCCTACTTTAGTCTGAGGCTTCAGCAAGTGCTGACTCTTCTGTTGCTGTCACTGGCATCCTTCCTCATCTCTGACAGCTCCCCTGCCTTGCAAAAAAAATTAAGCCCCTGCTTCTTTTGCTTTAGGACTGTTGTTAGCTCCTGTGAGCTCCCTGGCACCTTGAGCGCAAACCTTGGAGCCATAGTCTGGTAGACTTTCATGGCTCTCCGCAGAGGCAAACTTTGTGATTCTGTGGCGTTTCCCCCACCCACAATTGTTTTTAAAAGTTACCTTGGCATTTTCATAGATCTGGGCAGAATAAATCCTTCATTCATTTTTGTTGCTGTCAACTCTGTTGCTCCCCAGCACTGCTTGTGTTCAAGTCCGGGATCCCTCCTTCTCTTTTCTTGCATGTGGCTTCTGTTGTGAGCCATGGAGCTTGTGCAGCTGGCCTCCTCCCTGCCTAGCGACCCTCAACATGGTTACAGGGTGAGCGTGACTCCTCAGTCCTGCCTGATGCTTCCATCTCCCTTTGCTTCTTGGCAGACTTCCTCAGAGCCTCTTCAGCTTTCCTTTTGTGCCTTCAAAATGCAACACTCAAGAGCTTGAGGCGGGCAAGGGGGAAAACTTTTGCTTTCAAACTTTGTCACCAGTTGTCTGCGTGTACTTTTCATAAAAACTCATGACTATTTTGAAGTCAAAGCTGAGAAGCCGGTCTCTGTCCTGTTTTGTAGGTAACGTATGTTCAGGTAATGGACTTGCACTAGAACTACTGTATTTGTAAATTGCCAGTGGATGTAGTCCTTGATCAGCAGGGATCCTGGTCAGTGACTTTTAGGAAAACAATAATAAAAAACCCCTAAAAGCACCCCTAAAATAAATAAATAAAAACCTACTTTTCTGTGTTATCACTGTGTTTGAAGAGTAGCTGCAGTGAGGGACTCGGATTGTGTTGATCTGTGAGCATATGAAGGAGGTGCTTTAGGAAAAGAAAGGTATGAGGCCAGTGAAGTGACTGGAACCTAGCTTGGAAAAAATGAATTTTGCCCATGCGTGTGGCTTTCTACACTCCAATGTGAAAATAACAAATATGGTGAGATTGGAGTTTGGTGGCAGACTTGTTATCAGCAGTGTACAGATGTATGTAAACAGCACGTTGCTTACCCTCAAGAGCCCGAGTCCAAGACTACAGTTGTGGTGAAAGTAGAGGTGTAAAATGAAGGCACATCTTTTCATGCTCTAAATGTTACTATTATTAGCAAAAGATGAATTTCTAATTATTTCTAACTTTCTCCCAGGAGAGTCATCTTCAGCTTTCAGTGTGGGGATTACAGCAGGGCAGGACCTGTGGCAGGAAAGGGTAGTGACCCGCTAGTGAATTAGCAGGAGTTGTTGCTTGCTCGAGAAAGGAGAGCTCTTCAGGGAGGCTTCCTCTTCGTACCCTTCCTGTCCTGCTGAAACTCCCTTGAGAGTCTGGGGAAGGAAGTTGGGGGGGAAAGGGAAGGAAGAGCTGGAAATGGCTTCCTATTGCTCTGATGCTGTTTTGCAGACTGACCACAGGGCGGCAATGTGAGACACCCTCCAAGGAAAATTGGCAGCGTGGGGAACCTAGGACAGAGAAGTTGGCAGTATTATGCTGTTCTTGCTGCTGCTCGACTCTTGCGAGCTGGGACGCCCGTCTTCAACAAAACAACTCTGTAACTGAAACTGAAGTGAATGGACAGTTTGAAAATACTTCATATTATTTGACTAAAAGTGAGGAAGCATATCAATATTTTATTAGCAGCATATTCTTCTCCCCCACTTCACCTGTAACAAAGGACAAATTCATAGTAAGTGTCATAGTCCAAAACTGAATAACTGTGCCTCAGCAAATGCCTGGACTAGGGGACCCATCCACCCACCTCTGTAACACTGCAGTGAGTCTGGGCTCTCAGTTTGACTGGCATGTTCACACAACGTAACTTGTCTTCAGCATCTGTTTGTTGCCTTTGGAGCAAGTTGCTATGTTTCAAAAGTTCCCTACCTGCTGTGGAGATCGTTAGCTATTTTGGGAAAGCCAAAGTAATGGGCAGTAATGTTGCTTGACATCTTGACTATTACACTTAATTGCTGTGTGGGCAGCTGCAGCAATTGGGCTTTTGATATCTTAGTTGCTAGGAAGAAGGTTGGCTGAGGGAGTAGAGAATGAAGAGGGCAGTAAGCAGGCAGATACTGGTTTTAGTTTCTTTCCTGTCTGGTGAACCTGCCTGTTCTTACAGTTGAATTGTAGGTCTTCCCTGCCCCTCTCCTCTACTTAGCAGGTTAAAATTACACAAAAGTTTTCCTCTATTTCCTTTGACTTTTTTAGTAGG
Source organism: Podargus strigoides (assembly GCA_028020825.1). NCBI lineage: Eukaryota > Metazoa > Chordata > Aves > Caprimulgiformes > Podargidae > Podargus > Podargus strigoides. Next base: position 3,310,000 of record CM051643.1, read on the forward strand.
CTGAAACAGGCTCTTCAGTGTAATGCCTAGGGAAGGACCCTTGTGTTGGGGGTGGTGCTGGAAAGAACACGAAAGAGTTGGAACTAAAAGACAAGACTGGGAAACAAAAAGATCTAACTTTGACTCTCCTGTAGGAGTCAGATTTTTTCCTGCCTTAAGCATTTCTGTAAGAAGAACTGGAATTGAAGTATGTGATACAGACAGTGTTTGAGAATTATACCCTCTTGGCTGATGTTTATGACTTGTCAGTCTTAAGACTTGAGAGTGGTCCTCCTCTAATTTTCTGCCAAGTGTGGGATATGTGCCTGGCTTAGGTGTGGGGGTATGTAGAACATTTTCTCTTCTACAAAATGTTTTTACAGTGGATAGTTGTTAGCTAGGTGAGTTTGGCAAAATTGTCCAAAGTGAGTACTAAGTTGACGGCAAGAATAAGGGACTTGAAAGCCTCTTGGTTTATACAGGCTTCTGCATTGTATCGAGTGATGTGCTTGAGTGAGTGTGTGCAATGGGATGCCTTGGTTAACTCTGCCGCTCTTGTTCCCTAAGATGGAAGCCTGAGCGCTGAGGCAGGATTGTGGGCAGGCCCTTGTATCCATGCTGGGACTGGCAGACTTCAGTGGGATTTGGCTAGCCCCTCTTCAGTGAGCGAGAATGGCAGCTAAATCTTTCAGATAGGACTTCTTTTTGCCCCTGTTACCTAATTAGCAATGTGCTCTTCTCTCTTGGCTGCGTATATCTCCTCATTGTTCACTCTAAATATGTATACATGTGGATGCATCGTGTATATGAACAGGGAGATGCATATTGTCTATCCTTTGACTGTTTAAAAAAGGAAGGAGAACCTGTTCTGAGAAAATAGTATTGCAAAAACCCTCAAAAGTGACTGACTCTTTTAAAGATATCACTTAGAATAAGCTGTTAAACTAATTAAAGCATGAATGTGTGTGTATGTTTACTCTCTTCTAATGCATCACATGCACCATAATTTGTAACGTCAGAATTTCTTCCTTTCTTTACATATTCTTTCAGGACCCGATTTCTGCAATTCCCTTGTTTCAGACCTGTAATGCTGGCAGTTTCCACTTAAAAATTACTTTGCTGGTTGTTGATTATTGATCATGTAACTTATTTTGCTTTTTGTCAGATTACAGCCAGAGCAGGCTGCTAATTTGGTGAGCCACAGCTGCCCATATCTCCTCTGCTACAAGTATGTGGCAATGTAAGAGTTGCTTATGTGGAAGCAGTTGCTTGATAGAGCTGCATATACCAGTCTCTGTGCTGCTTATCCAAGGGCAGCAGGAACCATTGAGGACCAGGTTGTTCACTTCAAAACCACGCACCCAGTGGACCAGCAGGAATATCTGTGGTGTGCGTTCTGTAGAAGAGCTGATAAGGTGAAAGGGGGAGGAAAAATAAAAGGGAGGACAGATTGGAAAATATATCTAGTTATATAGAAGCAGAACAGGAAAGATGGGAAATAAAAATACGGAAAGGCAAGATCTGTGTAAGTGAAGTACCTATACTGTGGGAGCACTAGTGCAAGTACTGGTGCTGGAAATGAGATACTAAAGAAAATGCATCACCCTTGGTGAGGAGAAGGAAGGAAAGAGGCAGATGGTGTAAAGAAAGGGTCATGAACCCTAGAAATATGATGATGAAGAATTACATAGGAACTATTGTTCTGCTATTTCTCACATCTTTTTTTTTTTTAATCCTGGTTTGTCCACTTGCAAGGTGGTCCTTGTGCTTCAGTTATGCAAATATCTATGGGGTAATAAAGGCAGAGCATGGGTACAGGAGGGGAATGTGTTCGGTGGAGTTGATGTGTTTATGACTATTAGAAAAATAAATTGATGTCTTGTAGTTTTTAATATAGGTAATTACAAAGCTTGATGTAGAATAGCAGTAGTTGTTTTAAAACCAAGATGACTTTATTTAAGCCTTGTTTTGGTGTCTTAAAATCCCCAAGAAGGGTCAGAAGTCTTTGAAGAGCACCTAGCAGGCTAGGAAGCTTGGAGGGCCTCAAACTTAAATTCTAGGATTAGGTATGGCCCTGAAACTTCTGTCTTGCCTTTCAGTAAAACTTGTGATGCTTTATGTTCTTGGAAAGATTATGGGCAGCCATAAATCTGATGGGAACTTAGGGAAGGCTTAAATAAGCTTAATGAGTCTGGTTTTATTTTTTTTATTCTCCCTAGAAATTCTAGGAAGAATTTCTTCCTAGTAATTTTGCCCAGTTGCATGGTGACTGGCACTTCCACTACTCCTTTCTCATTCCCCAAGTAACTTCTGAAGTCTGTATTCTCCTAGGCAAAATCCTCTTCAAGTGGGGTGAACCAGCACATTTTTCTAGGCTAGGAGTATGCCTGTTACATCAGTTACTGCTGAATGGTGGTAACTGCCAGCTGGATCACATCTTTGTACGTTGCAGCTAAAGAAAACAGTCATCTTCAGTAGATTTTGCAACAGTTCATGATGGTGTGCTTCTAATAGGGTGATAATGTTTGTTCTCTGTGTCCAGGAAACTTATGTGGTCCCAAATCCTCTACAGAAATCAAATACTTGCATGTTTATACTTGTTTTGCCCATTCTCTTGCTGTTGCTCTTAGTGACTAAGTACTTCATCAAACTAATTTAGGTAAATGGCAGTGAAAATGTTTGTGCTTCTGAACTGTAGGTTGCCACAAGAAGGAATGTGAGTCTTTGGTCTCAGCATCCCTCTGCAGCTTCCAATTTAGTGTGTTAGCTGACATATTGACACACTTACCTGGCAGGGAAAGTTCTACCTGATGCTGTGTGATGCCATAATCTTCTGTTTTTTTGCCATCTGGAGGAGACACCCCCTTCCACCTCCATTAAAATGGCTTGCTTTCTCTGTTTGACTTATTGTCCTCTTTACTTTGTTACTGTTGACCACATGCCTTTTCAATATCCTATTTCCTCTTCTTCCAGTTCCTGTGTAGAAGGAAGAATGTCCTTTGTCTGCAGTTACAAAGAAAAGCATGGTTTCCTTGCTGAGGGATGGAGCTGCTTATAGTGACAACCTGTCTTTGGGTATCTAAGCCTCTGGTAGTTATCTGCTGGAGTTATGGCAGAAGCACGAATGATTCTGCTTATTTGCTAGGGAAGAGTGGTCCAGTTCCAGAGTGGTGCTGAGCAGCAGCTGTACTTCCTGCTCTCTTCAGGAAACCCAGATAACATCTGTTACCTGTGTAAACATAAGCCAGTTCTTTGGGCTGACAAGAGAAAAAGGAAGTATTTACCTATGTATTTTCTTTAAACTAATAGTTTAACTTAAGCTGGTAGACTAGTCTTTCTTGAGACATAAGATGACTATGGTATGTCTAGGTAGGCATGGAGAAGATTTTCTTTCTGGTGTCTCTTTGCTTTGACAAATAAAAAGGAACTTTCTGTCATCTTTCTTCTGTCCCCAGCATAATCCCCTCCCCCTTCCTCTTTAGGTGTTTGGAGTTTTGGGAAGAACAGTGGAAGCAAATAAATCCCCTATTCCTGATGGAGTGCTGGGAACTGACTCATGGGGGAAAGGAGCCATTGAAATGTGGATGCCACAGGCAGTGGCATGAAGTGGCTTGCTGGGGTACTGCTAGTCATGTAGGTTTCAGAAAATAAGCTGTCTTGCTTTGCAGTTCAACAGTACTGTAGCTTCTGTTGTGTTCATGGAGTACTGAATGAGCACTGCAATAAAGATGCGTCTTCTTTCTTCTGCCTTCCCCCCCCCCCCGCCCCCCCTTAATTTGTGACTCAGTGGGAGATCTAAATAGGTACATATACCTGGGATGGTGGGAAAGAATGGTTAAACCCAAAAACAACCACCAAATTGATCTATTATTCTAACACTGTCAGTCACAGTGCCCTTCAGCTTCAGTTGGCTTTACAGTACTGCTTCCGTACTAGTCTATGGTAGCATTACAGTTCTGACTGGCAAATGCAGTGTAGTTCTCTGCTGCTGCTGAACTTCATGCGCTGAGGTTACTTCTCTCATGTCTCCTTCAGCAGTCCTTTACAAAAGAATTGAAGAATGTATTGTGGAGCAAGCTGCTTTTTCTGATGCTGCAGTAAAATGAAGACCAGAGCTGGAGCAATTCTTGAAACCCCAGACAAAAACAAAGTGCATTATTTGTTCATAACTCCTTTGAGTGACTGACTTGAAACTTGCACCTCAAATTGGACTTTTATGGTAGTGGTGTTTTATAGAGTGGCCTCTGTGGCACCTGTGTTCTTCAAGGCCAGCATAAGTGTTGATGCCATACCACTTTGGGGCAGCAAACACATGTGGCAAACAGGTTAGTCAGGTCGCTGCTGGGTCAGGTAACTTGTAAATGTGGTACTCTTTTACTTCAGCCTGTTGAGCTGCTGGGAATGCCAGTCCAGACCTTAACTCAAGTTATTCATTAGATGCTACAGGTCAGCTTCTGCCTCTGAGCTTTCCTGGTTCCTCTGACGTACCCTGTTTCTCTCGGGTGGGATTCCTGCCCAGCTTCTCTGCCTCAGCTCCTGGTTTACAAGGGAAGTTCTGCAGCTGCGGTCCTGGATGTTTAGGGCTCTGTTGAGTAGCTGGCAAGGATAGGCCCTGCTTTCTCAAGGGCATGTACTACATAAGGATAAGTTGATTGTATCAGTTATTCCATGAAGAATGTTTGTGCTCCTTTTTTTTTGTGTGTGTGTTTTAGAGTACTGCAATAAATGGAACAAAGCTTATTTACTTATTTATTTTCCTGACACATAAGGTACCTCAGACAACCTTGTGTTTACTGAGGAGCAGTGGACAGGTAGGAACTCACTTGCATGTCCATAGCAGGTAACCTTCAGTGTGAGCAGGCCAGACAAAACAGTCGAGGGATTGTTGTATAGGCCTGCTCAAGGCACAAGATATCTATTCTTTTTTTTTTTTTTTCCCTGGGAGAGAGATTGTTAATGTTTTCCATTTAGGTATTGAGCCTGGCAGTCTGGGTACACTTCTGTGCAAGTGAGTGTTCAGTAAGTAAAATGCTACTGGTATGAGTTCATACATCCCTGCTCGAAGAAAGTGGAGAAGAAACATTATTTCTAAGAAAGAATCTCAAAACTACTTTGAAGTCTATGAACAAAGCTAAGTGTTTACTTAATTTGACCACAAATGATGGCAGTGGACACTCCTGTGTGATGCATGGGTATCTGCATCCTCAAAGTAAGCTTTAAAGTGTTGGCCATTGGGACTGACTCTTTAACTGAAAGGGAAGAGAGAAGTCAACTGAGAAACTTCCCATCTGCAGAGAAGAGAAGTAGACTGAGCAGAAAACAAATAGTTGCTTTAGGGCTGGAACAGTTCTGGCGTATTTGAAGACTTGTCTTATTAGAAAAGCACTGTGGAGAAAGTTTTCCTCTAAAACAATCATACAAATTTCTCCTAAAAATCCCACCCTAAATCTGCTTCATATTATGTTATATCTCTTCAGGGGATTGCTTGAGACTTTTTTTTTCTCTTAAAGGACAGGCTGCATGTTGGAGAGACATAAGCATTGTTTCACCAAAGCTGTAGTCCTCTATCTTCAGACAAGAGGGAAGCACATTGTTTTGTGTCTTTGATATGATCCAGCCAGAAAACAGCCTTGGGGAAAAAAATTCACAGTCCTTGGCAGCAGTGCTGTCTTTCTCTCTTTTTTTTTTTATGTCAGTGCCACAATGTACGCTGTTCTAATAACTTGAGATTAAACTCGCATGGGGCATCTCAAAAGTCCTTCTTAAGACTTGAGGTCATAACTTGCTGAAAGTTCAGAGGGATGAGTCTCACTTTCATAATGAAAAAGAAGTTCCAGGGTTATTTTAGAATTAGGTCTAATAAGAAACTGGTACAAGAAGCTACTTTAGTACAGTAATTTAGTGACAGTGCAGCAGATTTGTAGCAGCTACTGAAAACTTCCCACCTTCCTGCTCAAGTAAGCTGAACCCTCCAAAATTTGGGTGCTGATTACAAAGTGATGGTTGGAGGCTTTGTGGACCGATTATTTAAAATGCATGGTCTGGCTGTACCTTCCAGTGGAAATTGCTCAAGAAACTTCATGTATTGTTTATTTTGATTAGAATGAGCCTATAGTAGTTCAGCAAGTATCCTAATTGAGAAATGTCACAATTTATTCAAGGGCAGCTGCATCTTCTACTTACACACTTTTCAGAGGGATTGAGCATGCTTGTAATAGTCATACAATGAGCTGGTTACCTCTTGTATCAAATAGATGTAATTTTAACAAATATTTTAATGATTTATGCATATTATTGTACAGTATAGTTCTGCAAGGTCATTGATTAACCTACAGGGAAGATGTTAAGAAGTGAACTAAAGTTGAAGTCTAACATCTTTCAGTAACAGAGCAGGGCAATAGAAGAGGGAAAATATTGGTAATTACTATTTTTTTGTCTTGCCCATTCTGTTTTTTTGTATAGTAGTTCTTCTTTCTACTGTGTCTCAGTAAAATCTCTTCTTCCCCTTTCCTTAAAATATTTATAGTTTTGGTACAAACATTATAATGTAGCTGCATTTGAAAATTTAGCTGAGTTTAGTAGAAGATGCAGCACTTATTAAAATGTTACTCAGAAGTGCTTAAAATTAAGAATAGTACATTATACTTGTATCTGATAGTGTCAGATGATCTGAAGTGTTTATAATTTTGTGTTGGATTAAACTAATAGACTATTTAACTTCTGCTGCATTTGCAGGTGGGGTTAAACGTGGATTTTCTATGGAAGAATTTAAAATACATCTGTGGTTTGAGGCTTATGAGCATGATAAATTTAGCACGCTACTGTAATCAGTCCATTTTGTGCCATGTCTCTGTAGTCTCTCATTATTTGCTATAACTCCATGTCCCGGTTTGAAAGACAGGTGTCTGCTAAGGAAGGCAGGAGCCCCCCTTGGAACAGAAAAATACAACCCCCTCCCCTCCGAATTGTTATAAAATTGAAATTAAGGGGCTTTCAGGCAAAGATATGAGTAAAATGGGAATAACAGTTTTTACTAATGTATACAACAAAACTATAATACAGAGGAACTGGTTACAGGCCTGACAGAGTCAGGGATACAACCTGGCCCCTGCCGGGCAGGGTGCTGGTACCAGTCCGATCCAGTGGCAGCTGCAGTTCTCTTTTAAATGATCCCGTTGAAGCGGTGATCTTGTAGAAAAAGAAAACCGGTCCTCCTCCGAAAATCCGGCGGCGGTGCAGTCCTTGTCCTCTGGGATCCCAGCGGGTAAGGCTGCTCGTGCTGTTCCAACCCGCCAAATATCTCCGGCGGGAATGCTTGGCTCCACCCCTCCCCCCCTGGCCGGAGCATGTCACAAAGGGATGGTGAGTCCTGGGGCAAGGCCCTGATGGGCGCATTAACAGAAGAATAGTCCCGGGGGGGGTTGGGGGGTGGGCAAGGAACACTGTCGCCAGGCTTCAACGGCTCATGGTAATAGAATACATTGCAACCCAGGACATTATCCACCCCTTATTCTATTACCATTTGCATCATCCCAAATCAATACCTTTCTTAAACTCTACACACACACACACACACACACACACACACACACATATATACAATGAAACTCTACACTCAGTTCTCACTTAAAACAAGGTCCCCTTGTGGTACACACCGGGTTTCCCCATCTTTCTGCATTACCCACCAAGTACAACCTGGTCCCTGAGCAAAGACAACCCCACGGATGGGTTTGTCTTTGCCCAAGGCAGAATTAACCCAAACAGTTTTCCCAAGCATACCTCTCATGTGCACTACTGGAACCTTATCCCCGTCTGTTGTTTGTAAGGATTCAGACTGAGCGGGGCCTGCTCGGTTCGTGGAGCCTCGGGTGTTAACTAACCAGGTGGCTTTTGCTAAATGCATCTCCCAGTTTTTGAAAGTTCCTCCACCCAGTGCCTTCAAGGTGGTTTTAAGCAGTCCATTGCACCGTTCAACTTTCCCAGCTGCTGGTGCATGGTAAGGGATGTGGTACACCCACTCAATGCCATGCTCCCTAGCCCAGGTGCTGACAAGGCTGTTCTTGAAATGAGTCCTGTTGTCGGACTCAATTCTCTCAGGGGTGCCATGCCTCCAAAGGACTTGCTTTTCAAGGCCCAGGATGGTGTTCCGGGCAGTAGCGTGAGGCACAGGGTAGGTCTCCAGCCATCCAGTGGTGGCTTCCACCATTGTGAGCACGTAGCGCTTGCCTTGGTGGGTTTGAGGCAGTGTGATGTAGTCAATCTGCCAGGCCTCCCCATACTTGTATTTGGACCACCGCCCACCATACCACAGGGGCTTCACCCGCTTGGCCTGTTTGATCGCAGCGCACGTCTCACAGTCGTGGATAGCCTGGGAGATACTGTCTATGGTTAGATCCACCTCTCGGTCTCGTGCCCACTTATAGGTGGCATCTCTGCCTTGATGGCCTGAGGCATCATGGGCCCACCGAGCTAAGAACAACTCTCCCTTATGCTGCCAATCCAAATCTGTCTGGAACACCTCTATTTTTGCAGCCTGATCTGCCTTCTCGTTGTTGTGATGTTCTTCATTAGCCCGACTCTTGGGGACATGAGCATCTACATGGACTTTCACAGGTAGCTCCTTTACCCGAGTGGCAATGTCCTTCCACTCATCAGCAGCCCAGATTGGTTTTCCCCTACGCTGCCAGTTGGCCTTTTTCCACCTATCCAGCCAACCCCACAGGGCATTGACTACCATCCATGAATCAATGTAGAGGTAGAGCTTTGGCCACTTCTCTCTCCCAGCAATGTCCAGGGCTAATTGGATGGCTTTGAGCTCAGCAAATTGGCTCGATCCACCCTCTCCCTCAATAGCTTGTACAATTTGTCGTGTGGGGCTCCATACAACAGCTTTCCATTTCCGGCTAGCACCTACAATTCGGCAGGAACCATCGGTGAAGAAGGCATATCGTCTTTCACTCTCTGGTAGCTCGTTATATGGAGGGGCTTCCTCAGCACGTGTCACTTCCTCTTCCACTTCTTCAGAAGATAATCCAAAAGCCTCACCTTCTGGCCAGTTGGTAATTATTTCCAAGATCCCAGGGCAATTTTGGTTTCCAATACAGGCGCGCTGTGTGATGAGGGCAATCCATTTGCTCCAAGTAGCGTCGGTGGCATGATGCGTGGAGGGAGCCTTTCCCTTGAACATCCACCCCAGCACCGGTAGTAGTATGATGTATAGAACATATTTGCAGATAAAATTATTAACTTCCATTTTTGTGGTGGTGGTTTGTTTTGTGAGTTGTTTTTTTTTGTGTTGTTTTGGTATTGTTTTTAAATTAATTGAATCCCATTCATTCCAAGACTTTTAAACAGAAGCTGAGGTGCCCCACTTTTCTCCACTTTAGTTGTTGCTGCTGGAAAGTAGACTGCTCTTAACTGGAAATACAGTTTATCTTGATTTCAGTAAAGCATTTGACACTGTCTCCCACAGCATCCTCGTAGATAAGCTGATAAAGTATGGGTTTAGTGATCAGGTAGTGAGGTGGATTATGAACTGGCTGAAGGGAAGAAGCCAGAGAGTTGTGGTCAATGGGACGGAGTCTAGTTGGAGGCCTGTGACTAGTGGAGTCCCTCAGGGGTCGGTACTGGGACCGGTGTTGTTTAATATCTTCATCAACGACTTGGATGAGGGTACAGAATGTATCCTCAGCAAGTTTGCTGATGACACCAAACTAGGAGGAATGGCTGACACACCAGAGGGTTGTGCTGCCATTCAACGAGACCTTGATAGGCTGGAGAGTTGGGCGGGAAAAAACTTAATGAATTTCAACAAGGGCAAGTGTAGAGTTTTGCATCTGGGGAAGAACAACCCCATGTACCAGTACAGGTTGGGAGCTGACCTGCTGGAGAGCAGTGTAGGGGAAAGGGACCTGGGGGTCCTGGTGGACAGGAGGATGACCATGAGCCAGCAGTGTGCCCTTGTGGCCAAGAAGGCCAATGGCATCCTGGGGTGTATTAGAAAGGGAGTGGTTAGTAGGTCAAGAGAGGTTCTCCTTCCCCTCTATTCTGCCTTGGTGAGGCCACATCTGGAGTATTGTGTCCAGTTCTGGGCCCCCCAGTTCAAGAAGGACAGGGAACTGCTCGAGAGAGTCCAGCGTAGAGCCACAAAGATGATTAAGGGAGTGGAACATCTCCCTTATGAGGAAAGGCTGAGGGAGCTCGGTCTCTTTAGCTTGGAGAAGAGGAGACTGAGGGGTGACCTCATTAATGTTTATAAATATGTAAAGGGTGCGTGTCATGAGGATGGAGCCAGGCTCTTCTCAGTGACATCCAATGATAGGACAAGGGGCAATGGGTGTAAGCTGGAACATAGGAGGTTCCACATAAATGTGAGGAAGAATTTCTTCACAGTGAGGGTAACAGAGCACTGGAACAGGCTGCCCAGAGAGGTTGTGGAGTCTCCTTCTCTGGAGACATTCAAAACCCGCCTGGACATGTTCCTGTGTGACCTGATCTAGGTGTTCCTGCTCTGGCAGGGGGATTGGACTAGATGATCTTTTAAGGTCCCTTCCAATCCCTAACATTCTGTGATTCTGTAAGGCCCCGAGCGCTGCTCCAAACCGCCAAACGATCTCCGGCGGGAATGCTTGGCTCCACCCCTCCCCCCCTGGCCGGAGCATGTCACAAAGGGATGGTGAGTCCTGGGGCAAGGCCCTGATGGGCGCATTAACAGAAGAAGAGTCCCGAGGGGCGAGGCAAGGAACACCGGCGCCAGGCCTCAACGGCTCATGGTAATAGAATACATTGCAACCCAGGACACTCCAGCAGAAAGAATATCTGTATTCTCATGTGGGTTTGTGGTGGTGGTGATGAACCCTTATTATCTATTTTGATTCTGAACTACTCTTGAAAAACAGCCAGCTTGTACAAATAACAAGATTGTGAATTTCTCCTTAAGACTGAAGTTGTGCTTTGCTGTAAAAGTTGGGTTTTTTAAATGCATCTGCCTTAATGAGAAGTGCACATTCTCACATCAGCATTGTTGCTGCCTTCAGTAATGCACGAAGTAAGGTGGAGGGGGGAGTGTGCATTTTCAGCTTTAAGTATAATTTTTATAATCTATCTGATAACTTGTAATGTTTTTATTTATTCTTTTTTTAATCAAAATGAATATGCTACAGGGATGCTAAACAGGAAACCACCAAAATTCTAAAATATGTTATCCAGGTGTTTGTATTAATCATAGGTGAAATAATAGGGAAATGTGAGCTTCAGCATAGTGCCGAAAGACTTCTGCACGTGAAGTGGAAGGGGCAGTGCCTGAAGTTGGTGCTTTTAAGACTTCTAAAGCTGCTAAATCTTATGGTCAGAACAAAGATCTAGTGATTTGTGCCCGTTGTCTTTACTAGTGGGTGGGAATGAGGAATGGAGTAAGAACCTATTCCTTACTCTTCTGTAGTAGTCTTCAATACTAAAGATTTGTGTTCTGGTCTTCAGACTAAACCAGTTCTTTGCTTTGATCTTCTCTTCCCTTGCTGTGTCCATTCAGTGTGGGAAGTAGAATATTATATCCAGTACTCCAAACCCTTTAAATGGTTATGGGTGGCTATAGGTAAATTATACCTCCCAAGGCATTAATAGGAGATAGGAGCATCCTACACCTCCATGGCAGGGGTGAGAGCCCGTGTGCTGCTCTTCAGTGCCCCTTCCTTTCCCACCTCTCTGGTTGTCTATCAGCAAGTCTCTTTGTTATTCCCTTCTCTCCACTTTCAGTGCTTCAGTCCTGCTTGCCTAAATTAGTGCCTTATTCCTGCTTTGGTAGAATTGGGTATGATTGAGGGTTTAGGAGCAGAGTGGTGGCAGGGTATGCTTTGCTTCAAAATCTTCTACCTCTGATGTTAATGTGATCCTCAAATGGATGGTGCTGGGAACAGTGCTTCCTGGCATCCTAATAACTGACTGCAGCCAAAATTCATCTGGTTCTCTCTCCTGTTCCTAGAGTGCTCCCAAAAAATCCAACACGGGTGTGGGTATCAAAAGGCACATGGCAGACAGAAATACTCTAGAGCTGGACGTCAGGTGTAGTTTTGCTTCTGTCACTTGCTTGAATGGGACTCTTTCTTTACTTAGAATACGTGGAATGTGTATGAAGAGCTTTCAGAGTAAAATGTAACCCTGTGATCATCTGTACCCCAGACAGGTGCAAACTAATCTAAAACTTACAGAATAACCTTGATTCTCCAGGTGATCTTAAATTTATTTTGGTTTTCAACAGTGTTGTGACTTCACTTTCATTTTTAGCTCTAGCAGCCAGTTGTTGTCTCAAGTGCATACATGTGATGTCAGGATCTATCAAGATTTGTGGGGCGCAATGCTAGAGCAATGTGGGAAATGACTAGCCAGGTTAATGCTCTTTAGTGGTTGCTATTTTTTTTATTTTTTTTTTTTGTACCCTAAGGTTGCTTGAAAAAGAAAGGCCTGTTTAGTGGCTTGAGAAGTAGACTTGTGAGACGATAAAGAAAAATAAAATGTATTTTTGTTCCTTGCCTTTTTCTGGCTCATTTGGGTCATTTAATACTCCAGAATTGCTGTGTCCCTTAAGGTACTTATGAACATTAAAGTTGACTTATAAAAGGCATTACTACTTAGTTTTACAAATGTTTAATTATGTGTATTATGGATTGCATAAATACAGCAGGAAATATAAGGGGGAAAAAAAAATCTGTGGTGTTCAGTTATTGTTTTGCTAGACTTCAAATTTTTTCTCATTACTTCATGAAATTCTTCTCTAATTCAATCTTTGTCTTTTGTCTTTGCTGCCTTGCAGGGTTGGTACAGTAGGCCTCACTAAACTTAGCTGCAACTAAGAATTTCTCCTACATCAACTGAGTTAAGGCTGATGTTCTTGTGGAATGTGGATTAAAAGTGCGTGCTAAGTTCCAAATTTCCATTTGAGAAGCGGAGAAAGTAAATGTACCACAACCACCAGCATCAGGACAGCAAACCAAGGGACAAAGAATTTGATCCACAGTGTTGATATATGTTAACTGGTTCACGTGTTGCTTAAAAGACGTTTGCTGGGGGGCGAGAAGTGGACGTCAGCTGTGCGAAGTCATTTTGTTTACAAAAATGAGGGCTTCTTTGGAAACAGCAGACATTGCCATTGTGGCACTGTACTTCGTGCTTGTAATGTGCATAGGTTTTTTTGCCATGTGGAAATACAATCGGAGCACCGTAAGTGGCTACTTTTTGGCAGGGCGTTCTATGACCTGGGTAGCTATTGGTGCATCTTTATTTGTGAGCAATATTGGAAGTGAACATTTCATTGGGCTCGCAGGATCTGGAGCGGCGAGTGGATTTGCCGTAGGTGCATGGGAATTCAACGCCTTAATGCTTTTGCAGCTTTTAGGATGGGTCTTCGTGCCAGTCTACATCCGGTCAGGAGTATACACCATGCCTGAATACCTGTCCAAGCGTTTTGGAGGGCATAGAATTCAAATATATTTTGCAGCACTGTCTTTAATTCTTTATATCTTCACCAAACTCTCAGTTGACTTGTATTCAGGGGCACTTTTTATTCAAGAATCACTAGGCTGGAACCTCTATTTGTCAGTTATCCTCCTTATTGGAATGACTGCACTGTTGACTGTGACTGGAGGTCTTGTGGCTGTCATCTACACAGACACCCTTCAAGCTCTGCTTATGATTATTGGTGCCCTCACACTTATGATCATAAGTATTACGGAGGTCGGTGGGTTTGAAGAAGTTAAAAGAAGGTACATGTTAGCATCACCAAATATTACGTCTATCTTGTTAACCTACAACATTTCCAATACCAATTCCTGCAATGTTGACCCAAAGCCTGATGCTCTTAAAATGTTGCGTGAGCCAACAGATGAAGATATTCCCTGGCCTGGATTTCTGTTGGGACAGACCCCAGCTTCTGTCTGGTACTGGTGTGCCGATCAAGTCATAGTTCAGAGAGTTCTAGCTGCAAAAAACATTGCTCATGCCAAAGGATCCACTCTGATGGCAGGCTTCTTAAAGTTGCTGCCGATGTTTATTATAGTTGTCCCAGGGATGATTTCACGAATACTGTTTGCAGATGATATCGCCTGCATTAATCCAGAACACTGTTTTCAAGTCTGCGGGAGCAGAGCTGGATGCTCTAACATCGCTTACCCACGTTTGGTGATGAAACTTGTGCCGGTTGGTCTGCGGGGACTGATGATGGCTGTGATGATCGCTGCACTGATGAGTGACTTGGACTCGATATTCAACAGTGCCAGCACTATATTCACGCTTGATGTCTACAAACTTATTCGGAAGAGCGCGACATCTAGAGAACTGATGATTGTAGGAAGAGTCTTTGTTGCATTCATGGTAGTGATAAGCATTGCCTGGGTCCCGATAATTGTAGAAATGCAAGGTGGTCAGATGTACCTTTATATTCAAGAGGTAGCGGACTATCTGACCCCACCAGTGGCTGCTCTGTTTCTTATGGGTATCTTTTGGAAGCGTTGCAATGAGCAGGGGGCTTTCTATGGTGGAATGGCCGGGTTTGTTCTTGGAGCGATACGGTTAATACTGGCATTTATCTATCGTGCTCCGGAGTGTAACCAGCCGGATACTAGGCCAAGCTTTATCAAAAACATCCATTACATGTATGTTGCGACAGCTCTGTTCTGGATCACTGGGATTGTGACCTTTGTAGTAAGCCTCCTCACGCCTCCGCCTACGAAGGAGCAGGTTCGGACGACCACTTTCTGGGCTGTGAAAAACAGGAACGTAAAAGAGAACGCTGCAAAGGGGGAGCTGTACAAAGTGCAAGAAAAGAGCATCCTCAAGTGCAATGAAAATGCTAACCATATCATTCCAAACGGCAAATCGGAAGAAAACATTAAAAATATTAAGCCAGAGGATATCAATCTTCTGGTTACTTGCAGAGATGACAGCAACCCGGTGATTTCTGTGAGTCACTCTGAAGTGGAGACACCAGTTGATTGTTATTCAAATGGACAAGCCGCGTTGATGGGGGAGAAAAAGCACGAGGAAGAGACTGATGATAGAGAGAGACATTTGAAATTCATAGATTGGTTCTGTGGCTTTAAAAGTAAAAACATGAACAAGAGAGCTGTTCGGGAGATCGAGGAAGAGACTGTTTGTTTACAAATGCTGGAAGAGACTCCAAAAGTTAAACTATTACTAAATACTGGACTGGTCTGTGTCTGTTCGCTTGGAATATTCATGTTTGTCTATTTCTCTTTGTGAGTGAATAATGAACTTTTAAGGGTATGGCTAAACATACAGAAGTTGATACAGGTCTCTGGAGATTTTGTTTGCTTTGTTTGTTTTTTTCTTTTCAAATAACATAACTGCAACCCAGGCATTGTTTACGCTATAATTGTAAGATCAACTCAACTTTAGCCTATTTAGAGACCATTTGAGACATGTTGTCCTATCTCTGCTGAAGGCAGAATGTGTCGTGGTGTCTTTTTCTTTTGTCTCTTTTTTTTTTTTTTTCCCCATTTGCAGTACAAACCTTTTGTTTTTCCCATGTATACATGTATAAATATACCAAAGGCAGGCAGGTGGCTGTGTTTGAAGTCAGGCAGTTACAGAGCTCAGTCAGCATTAAGGTAAAGATAACAAATAATCATTTACCGATGTGTAAAATCAAAATGATTAAAGCTGTGTCGAAAGATTTTTAAATGTAGGGCTGCAATGCACATTGCTGTGTAGATATTCTTTGTAACAGCTGTATTACCTTGGCCAACTTAGCACTTCTTAATTTTGCTCACTGCTTCTAGGTTTTTTCAGTTTCTCACTTCTCTTATGGCAACAACAGGAAGGTGTTTTCTCTCATCTTGTAGCACTTAAAACGTGGTAAAATCATAGAATAGCTGTTAGGAGCGTTCTGTCCTTTTTTTCTCTGTAAGAAAATTTTTGTCTTTTGATTTTTGTCCACTGTAAATTCCATCACTGCAAAGTTGCTGTATTTAAAAACAGAAAAGAAAAAAAAAAACAAAAACAACCCAAACCTGGAGATGACAAACTGGCAATGGAGGGAGAGAAGGAAAAGGAAAAACATAAATACTCTTTATTTTGTTTTTTTAGTGTATTGAAACAGAAAAGTATATATTCAGCCTCTTCAGTCTCCATACCTTTAGGACATGATTAGGGTTAGCCTCTTTTCAGAGAAAAATCTGTATGTAGTTTCTACTACATGGGGAAAAAGAGAAGTGTGAGAATTTGCATGTTTTCAGTTTGGTAAGCACACCGAAAAATAACACTTTTCCTCTGCTGTGTTTGTCTAGAAAGAAATATTCTGCAGCCCTACCATATATATACTGAGTGTGTAAGGGGAGGAAGACAAGAGATAGTGGGGGAAAGAGCCAGAAGTTCTTCTTGTTTTCTGGAGTCCTTTTGCCTGGTGTCTTCTCCCACTTCCAGTTTTACCCTGTCAAACTTACTTTTTTAAGGAATGACTCCTGAGGGATTCTGTGTCAGGAGATGAGTGTGCGCAGTTGTAATCTGTGTCGGTAATTGAGGTCTGCCCTTATGATTCTTCAAAAAAAGTGAAACTTCTCCCAGGTGATTGCAGATGATCAGTAGGTCTTGAGATGCTGAGGTTCTTTTTTCCCCAAGGATGGATGCCTGAGGTAGGGATAAACCACTTCCAGGTGTGGAGGACATGTACATGCAAGAGGTGGAGCTCATCAGACCAAAAAGTTGCAGAGCTTGGTCTGCTTCCCCTCTGGTAAAGCAGAACTTACTGTTATCCTGGGTGCTTTTGCCCTGATGCTAAACCATGTCAGAGCCTGTTTTTGGGTGCAGAGACCAGTCGACTGTGGCTGCGCTTGTCACGTTAAATTCCCCTACCCTCCAGGACAGTGGTTATATCCAGGCTTCCCATGAAAATAATTCCTCCAGTTGTCTTTGCTTCCGAGCTTGTCTCAGGACTTGTTTGGGGGAGAGCATGAACTGGCTGGGCCAAAAACAGTCTGAGGGACCACGCTGACAGTTCAGCAGCATTGGTTCACGGGTCCAGCAATGTTTCCTTGGCACATAAGCAAGAACCAATCCCTGTGGGTGAAATAATTCTATAGAGCTGAAATTTGGCTTAATCCTGCCTTGAACTGCTGGAGAAAGTTTGATTTCCAGTACAGTGGTGCTGTATGCTGCAGGCCATCCAAATAGCTTTTAGTAGTATGATGTATAGAACATATTTGCAGATAAAATTATTAACTTCCATTTTCGTGGTGGTGGTTTGTTTTGTGAGTTGTTTTTTTTTGTGTTGTTTTGGTATTGTTTTTAAATTAATTGAATCCCATTCATTCCAAGACTTTTAAACAGAAGCTGAGGTGCCCCACTTTTCTCCACTTTAGTTGTTGCTGCTGGAAAGTAGACTGCTCTTAACTGGAAATACAGTAGTAAGTGCAGGAGCAATGTTGCAGTATGTGTGTAAGAGGAGAGTTACCATACCTGATCTTGATGTTAATACTAGTGTGACAAGACACATTTTCTTGCTGTTTGTGTGGCTGGCTTCATTCAGAAAAATATTTTAAATCCTTTTTAATGGTAAAATTGTATGTGAAATGTTAATGGCATCTCAAGTTACTTCATTAGTGAGCTGAGTTGGGAAGGATGGTACTATAAGAAAAATGTAAAACATAGTTAATTGTTTCTATGCAGAATAAAGTAATCTAGGGGAAAATTTGATCTTAGTGGGCTGAAAAATAACAACTTGTGGACAGTAAAGATAAGTCTCAGCCCAACAATATCTTTTTGGGAAGGCTGGGACCTGGCTAATATGCCTAATTTGGCACAGGGAAAGACAGGCTTGTGTACCAGGCACTGTCCCTTAGTAACTTGGCATGTCTTTCTGTCACTGGTACTTGGATTTTCCAGACCCAGTCTCAATAGTAACAAATGCATTGCCACCTAGCCTGTGAAGCCAGGTTAGCTCAGGGACCCTTTTGCTTGGCTGCCATTGCTTCATCAGTGCTTTTTTCCCAGGGTGCCTTATGTGGTTATGAAGCTGAAGGCATGGCTTTTGTTGCCACCTGAAGAGTAGTTTGCTTATAATGGCTTTTCCCAGCATGTTTTTCCTCCTCTCTTCCCTCCCACCCCCAAGTCATTTGCTGTTTAAAGAGAACACTGTTTAAAGAGTTAATACACAGGATGCCTGTATCCTGTTCAGTTTAACTATGGTCAGACCTGTGGTGAAATTATCCTTTGACTGTGGGAGGGAGTCACAATCCTTTGCAAATGTATGGTGCAGCCTTTGACTGTTGGATCTGAGATACTCCATCTCCCAGTTAATGTATTCTCACTTGTGCTAAACTAAAAAGATGCCGCATTAATCACAGTGGTAATTGGCAGTCAGTCAGGATCTTAATAAAGTAATACTTTACATCTCCCCATCTTTAGACCTGTTATTGTGAAGAAGCTTTTAAGCAAATTATTTCTCCAGTGCTTTTTCTCTTCAGTAATTTAAAAATGTGTTTCTATGCTACTCTCTGCCTAATGCCAGCCTCTTCAGTCGTATTCTGTTTTCATGTCTTAGAGGTCATAGAATTTGCTAATGTCCTTTGCTGCGCATAACCACTTAATAAAAGGTCTTTATTAGAAAAAAAAATTAATTCTAAGGCTTCAGGCAAACTGCCTGTTGGTGAGCAAGTACCTTGCCCTATGTTATGGACCTCAGTATAAGAAGTTGTTTGAGGTTTTTTTTTATAGCGTAAACATGCCTTTGCTGATCTTCTGATCATGATCTACATGGAAGGTGTTAATCCAGGTTAACAATATTTTGGTTTAAACACCGCTTTTTGGTCCAGTAAAACTACAAAGTGTTTCCCATAATGGACAATCAGTCCCATAAATTTTAATGTGTGGCTCCTCCTCCTTGGTGGGGCTGATTAGTCAGGCAGGGGTAGATCCAGGAGGACACGTGCTTCTGTCTTACAGAGATTGGTTTATTTATTGCCTTGATCTTAGAATGACAGTCTTGAAAAACTTATTTTGGAATGACACCTTTTTTTGTTGTTATTTCCCTTAACTTATTTTTCTGTTAAGATATCTGAATTTTTCTCCCAGAAATTTATTAGAAGCCTTTTTTTCTTCTTTATTAAATAAAGGGAGAGCTCAATAGCACATTCTGGGAGACACTAATTATTTAATTTTCTTTTTAAAAAAATGTATGATTTGATGCTCTTCTCTGCCAAAGTTTAGGGTGGCTTTTTTTTGTTGTTTTTTGTCACTTTTCCTGTTAGCTTTTACTAATACCTGAAAAGAAACGGTGAGAGATTGTAAGAAATAAAAATGGCCTTCAGTATACTGCTTGTGTATTTTCTACTCCTACCCTTCTGTGTTCCCCTTTCCACCTTAATCCCAGAAGGGCCAGCATGAGACTTCTGATGCAAGTCATGAGTGTACTGTAACTGAATAGTGAAAATGATTTCCCGCAAGGTTACAGTGAAGCAGGCAGAGCCATCAAAGGATCTCTGCACGAACACTTAAAGCAGAAGATGCTTACAACTTTAAAACGTACAGCTTTATTTTTTTTATATATATATTTTTTTAAATCCTAAGATAAAGGAGGTGTTGGGAGATGCTCCCTTTCAGAGAACAGGATACATGGAAGAAGTTGGAGTTGCTAAGGTCTAGCTTTCTTGAGGAAATCTTTGGATTTAGCATGTATAGCGAAGCAAAAATACTCATCTGTTAATTTGGTATTCTGTATGTTCTGTGCCCTTAAATGTAATTGTTTTGAAAATAAAACTAACCTTGTTATGTGATGTTAAAAAGCAGACTTGTGTGCAATGTTTTAATTTTTTTTTAAGAAAATGTTTGTATATAATTAAATGGTTTAATGTGCTTTAATTGGCCTAAGGTAAAGAGTAGTCCTAGAATGTAAACATATATAATTAGAATTTCTGATTTCACTGTGAGATCTCTGAACTCTTGTTTTGCAAAGTGGTTTGTTTTGTTTACAAAACACTTTCTATTATTTCTTTTATGGTGTTGGTTTAAAGGCATTTGCTTCACTTCTGTTCTAATATTGAATTCATGGTATAGTGACATCTGGTGACACTTAGCATTATCAATTTCACTGTGTAAAGTCAGACACTTTGAGCAAAAATGGTAATGATATGACAATTCTCTGTGTCTATGAATACACGTTTTTAAATGAGGTGGTTATAAAAATAGTTGCTGTGCAAAATGTTAGTAGTCTTCTTCAAGAAGAAAGCAAATTTTCTAATATCACTAGAGCAGTCTCTTCATTCATCTTCTTATTTTTAAAGCACAGTGTCAAAGTGATGCTGCTTTACCTTGTATCTCTGATATAAAGTTTTTTTAGATATCTGTGAAGTATTTTTGGTTTTTGTTGCTGTTGTATTTTTCTGCAGATTTTATATAAAATACCAGTTAATGAACTGCCTTTTTGTGTTTTTTTGTTTTTTTAACTATTCAACTAAAATACATTTCAGACCAAAACCAAATGATATCATATAGCATTTGAAACCTGCCTTTTTCCCTGTTCCTTGTTTGTTTGGGTTTTTTTGGTTTTGTTTTTGTTTTTTTAAATAAGCCAAATGGGCATGTAGATAAGATCGCTATAATGGATCCAGGTCTCTTTTAGTAAAGTGTTATTTAAAGGTCTGTTAAGATCTTATAAGACAATATACTGAAAAAAAATACTGTACTAGGAATATAGATTTAGAAACGTTAATGAGATTAATACAGTTTAATTATATTGTAAGTTGCTGCTGTCCATAATGACAAGCTTTTTGTCATAGAAACAGTGTATGATAAATTAATTTTGATCCAGTGTATAGAATGATCATATTGCTATAAATCTTTGAAGTAAATCTGATGCAAAATTTTCATAGTTAGCATTGCTGGCCCTGTGTATACTGTTCTTTGTATACTGTATGCATATTATTTTGCCTACTGCATTAGTCTTCAAACTAAAACTCTTATTAGAGAGTATTTGGGTACTTCAGACTGTTTCTTGCAGTTTACATTCCTTTATCATGGCGTTTTGTCCTGTCTAAGAGTATTGTATGGAAATGTTTAAAACTTCTGTACAAAGTTTCAATAAAAATAGAGAAAAAAACCCCAAAACCCAAAAAACAACAGAAGAGAGATTTGTGAAGCTATTTTTATACTTGTCATACATATTCTTACTTATAGTAAGCCTTGTGTCCCTATATCTAAAGATACTTCCCATTTCCCCCTGTTATTAGAAGATAGACTTCTTGAAGCAGGGTGTGGTATTTGGTTAGAGAAGTAAAAAAACAAAGAAAACCCCAAACCAAAACCCAACAACCTACATTCATTAAAAGTGCACGAAGAACTATGAGGGCAGAGTTTGGCTGCAAGAACTTTAGGCCGACTCACGTTGTGGGGAGGTGGGGCTGGGGTGGGCTGGTCTGATCTTTCTTTGACCTGGATGCTGGCAGGGCAAGGCTACCCTGCAGAGCAGCAGCTTGCATGCAAAACAAAGTATGAGTGATGACCCCTCCTTTAGCAGAGCAGCCTTGTTGGATATTGTGCAAAATTGTGATTTAGTGGGGTTTTTTTTTCTTTCTTTCTCTTCAAATGCCCTGTTCAGCTGCTGCTTAACCAATTCTTGTGTGGGACAGGCATCTTCTTACTTAACTCTTGAGTGTCCTTAAATACCTCCAGTTGTGCTTCACTGTCCCTCTTGTACTGCGCCAGCCTGGATACCTCAGTTTCTGTCTTATGCTTATTTCTGACTGCGATCTAGAAATGAGTCCTGGTGCCCAAGTGTCTTTCCAGGAGCCTGTGCCAGCATTCATGCTCTGAGAATGATGTGTTTGATGCTGTCTTCTCCATTGTAGGAAGAGGTTAGAGCTTGTGGTAGTCAGTGCTTAGATAGCTGTCTTCAGGGAGGGAAGGAGACCTTCTTATGATTTTTATTTGTAAAAGATTAAAACATCAGTACAGTTTTGTAAACAGAGACCAAACATGAGTCTTCTACTTCCTTATCCCCCATAAGGATGTATTTGAACTACTAGCCAGGGAAAGCATGGTGTGAATCATGACTTCATTGTCTGGCGATGATGGTTCAGCAGGGAGGGGGACAGACCCCTTTACCTGTGGATTGGGGATTCAGATTTTCTTTTAGAGATGGGATGTTGGCAAAATCTGTGAGAAGGACATTAAACCCAAATTGTCAGCTGCAGAGGAAATGCTGGATTCATCAAAATAATTGTTCTTTTGCTGCTGTGTTGTAAAAGAAAAGTAGAAGCTTTTCTGTTGTTTGTTGAAGGAATGGATAAAAAAACATTTTTGGAGAGGAGGTTTTGGATTTGGGATGAAAAATAAGCAGAGTTTTCTGCCTGCAGACTTGGTTTGGATTTGTGATTTCCAGGAAGGAGTGGGACTCCTGTGTCTTCATTAGCTAGCTGTTGATTTGTTATCTAATTAGTTTATTAGGTGATTATTCAGTGATCAGCTTTGTTTCGTTGATTTTAGAAGAGGTTCAAGAAACTTATTCATCACTAGCTGGTTCCATTGTATTAGTTAACAAAGGCTCTGTCAATTCCTAATCTCTTGATGTTTGAGACTTAATGTTTTTTTAGGGGTGGAATCCTGGCCCATGCAAGTTGTGAGCAGGTTCAATAAACGTTGAAACAGCATTTATTTTGAGGGTTCGCTGGAAAAAACCAAGGAGATGGTTATGAGTACTCTTACTTGCTGGCTCTGAAGTGAATTCTCCCTCCTTGGATGTGGCTGTCCCAGTTTGCCCTGTGCATGTTCTTGTGCCAGGAAAGTGAACAAGCTGGGAGGTTTCATCTCCCTGCTTTCTTCCTGCCTGTCTAGCAAGCACATTTAATGAAGACGTACTTAGTGATTGGCTTTTTTGATATTTTTTTTTGAGATGTTTGTAGACTGATGGGAATAAGGTGACAATTTGACTTCATGGTCATGATGCTTATAACCCTTTAGTTTGTCAGCAACTATTTTTAATATTTATTTGAACCATGAAACTAGTTTTGTAAATTAAGTTTGAGTATCTGTTTTGCCGATTAGTAGGCCCAGTAAAAAGGACACAGCCAGCAGCAGACCAACAATCCAGTACGCAGGTTCTATTTCACGCAAAGGAGTCAGTATATAGAGGATTGCTGGGGGTACAAACAAGTCAGATAGATCACGAATAACAGACATCAACCCCAGCGACCCCAGGAATGACACAATATCGCTCATAACAGATGGAACAAACAGAGACACGAGATAACCCACAGAGAAAATAGGAGACAACCAGGAGAACAAGGCAGTTACATATGACAGAAGTAACCCCATGTTGCCTCCCCACAAAGCCCGCGTTTGAATGTGCCAGACCTGACTGGGACCCGGTTCCATGAGGAGTCAGGAGGTTCTTTCCCCAACAGGAAACTCTCTAAAGTGCGTCCACTCCACAGACAGACTCTCCAACCCTTCCTGCAAGTGGGCCCAGCTTTTATCCCCAAACAGGACACCTGGCACTTGTTATCAAAATGCAGGGTACCTGGGGCTTGTTTACCCAAGGGCTCTCCTTGCAAGGCCGGCCGCACCCTGGAGGAAAGCCAAAAGGCAAACTCATCCCCTCCTCTTAAAGGGCTGTGGGAACCACCCATATGTCAACCTTAATTCAGGGCTGGGGGTTCAGACCCCAGCACTTCAGTATCCCAGTATATATGCTGTAGCGTACAGGAGAATTTAAGCAAGAAATTGCCAAGGTTTGCTTTCACTTGTGCACACCAGTTGATCAAAACAGTGCAAAAAGTTCCACCTTAAATGCTTAAATGGTTCAGAGCCAAAGGCAGTTACTTTTCTGCAAAAGTGTCAGAATTTAAAAATTATGGTTACAGTCCTTACATGTTCTTTGGAAAATTTTTTACTAACTACATTCAGCTTTTCTTAGTCCTGATCGTGCTTTGTTCTTCTACAGCAGTAAGGATGTGCATGGTGA
Source organism: Podargus strigoides (assembly GCA_028020825.1). Lineage (NCBI taxonomy): Eukaryota > Metazoa > Chordata > Aves > Caprimulgiformes > Podargidae > Podargus > Podargus strigoides. The sequence goes on from CM051643.1 coordinate 3,333,944, forward strand.
GTATCACAGCTATGTATTGGGAACTAGATCTCTAGTCCTTAGAAGATTTCTATTACAGAAGGGAGCTCTTCAGTGGCTTAGACTAGTCTGAATGGTGCTTGTGGGATGCTTTAGGTCTGGAGTGTTGGAGACTTGGTTGAAATATATCCTGATACCTGACTGCTGCGATGGATTCTTTGGACAGTTGCAGATATCTCTCCCAAGGCTGGGCTATTGCTGGCATTCCAAGACTGGAAGCCTTCAACCCACAGAATGTAAAAATTGTGTTTGGCCTTCACAGCTATGACTCAACCAAGCTAGTGTTTGTCTCCTGAAGCTTTGCAATGCCTGTTGCCTTTGCTGCAGCATGGATTTCCCCCAATTACAGAGGTGTGAAAGCTGATTTGAAAAATGCTGAATGTGCTCAAAGCAATTACACTGGAAGAATACAGGCTTGGGGAGGAGTGGCTGGAAAGCTGCCTGGCCAAAAGGGACCTGGGGGTGCTGGTCAACAGCCGGGTGAATACCACCCAGCAGTGTGCCCAGGTGGTCAAGAAGGCCAACAGCATCCTGGCTTGTATCGGAAATAGTGTGACCAACAGGACTAGGGAGGTGATTGTCCCCCTGTACTCAGCTCTGGTGAGGTCGCCCCTTGAATACTGTGTTCAGTTTTGGGCCCCTCACTACAAGAAGGACACTGAGCTGCTGGAGTGTGTCCAGAGAAGGGCAGTGAAGCTGGTGAAGGGTCTGGAGCAGAAGTCTGATGAGGAGCGGGTGAGGGAACTGGGGTTGTTTAGTCTGAAGAAGAGGCCGAGGGGAGACTTCATTGCTCTCTACAGCTACCTGAGTTGGTCCCTTCTCCCAAGTAACTAGTGAGAGGACAAGGGGTAATGGCCTCATTGTGTGCTCAGGAAGAGGTTTACCAGTGAGAGGTATGGAGATCATGGAAGAAGCACTGGCTTCTTGACCATGGTTCTGGCTTCTGTATCACAAGATTGGAGAAGGCTTCTTTTCCTCTCACCTTCCTGTTTTTCTGCTCCTTCTGTTGTATTTTTGTTTGCTTCGTTGGAATGTCTTCCGTTTTTCATCTTAAACGCAACAAATGTGTTGTGTACACAGGAACTGTGTGTGAGTGTGTGTGTGTGTGCATGTGTTTCAAACACAAGGGAGAACAGGTGCTTGAAAAGAGCCCCCTCCTTGGTGTGGGGTTGTTTTGGGGGGGGTGGTGGTGGATTTTTTTTTTCCTTTCCACTCTTGATTATTTAGACTTAATGAATGTATAAAGTAAACTAGATGAAATGTATTCATATCTAAAAGTCATGAGAGGAACAAAATTTATAGTTTCTGGTAAGCTTGGTCTTAGCAAGTTTCTGGTAAGTAGACTTTAGCTGACCAGGAGTGTTACATTGAAATCCATATTATAACTTCTTGTGGTTGAGAAGAAAAGTGTTAAGTTTCTAAATGGAGTTTTAAGGAAGGTGTTTAATTGATTCTGAAGTTGTGGCCAATTCTTACGTTACCTGTTTCTAGGAATAAACGCTTGAAATGGCTCTGAATCATGGAGGCTTTCTACTTCAGACTTATGAGACAACTCCTAGAGTTCTTTTTAGAAATTATCAATAATATCAACTCTCTAAAATGAATTAAATTCAGCTAAGTTTAAAGTTGAGACTGATGTGTTAATTAACTGTGACTTTGTATTTATAGGGTACTTTTATAGGGTACTATTGCTTGAATTTTAGTTCAGTTTCTTTAATAATTTCCTTTGATATTAAATGTTGAGGTTTTTTTTTTTAAAAAAAAGATACATTGTGGAACTTAGATTCTTTGAAGAAGAAAGGTGGATTTCAGAACAAAAGAGATACTGCCATCACTTTGGCTTTAAAAGTTGTTGCTTCCTCTGCATCCAAGTCCCTGGGCTTCATATTCACATCATATAAAGTTGCTAGTTCCTTGGCTTATACCCTGTTAAAATGCTAATTAAAGATCTATTTTGAGGATGGGGTATTATTTTTAATTCAGACTGAGTCAATTTTGATCACTCCTCCAAACTTATTTTTGGTGACTCGCCTGCTGTAACTTTCTCTATATTTGCCAAATCCATTCCTAGAATAGTATCATGCCTTTTTATTCTGTCAGTGTTCAATGAAAATATGAAATGGTTATCATGTTCAGGAGCACTTGGGTTTCTCCCATTTGTTCCTTAATCTATATTGGGAAGATTGTACTGTCGTAGTTACAGAAGCCTCTGTCCCTACCTAGTGCTACCCTATGTCCAGCTTTCTCTAGACCGATCCATCCTCACTCCTGCCTGGGTCTGTACTTCCAGGCAGGTGTCCAGAGTCCTCACATTTCTGTTGCTCAGTTTCTGGATGTCCTGATTGCGCTCACTGGTCACACGCAGGCCTTTTTTAGCAGGGGTGCAGCATGGCTCACACGTCTTCTGTTTGCTTGATCTACCACTTTTATCTTTATTTTGATCTTTTCTGAATAGTACATGTCTTGCAGTGGTGGTACCATACTTAGGATTGCTCTTCTGTGTTGTTTATGCTTTTACAGTAATTGCAGCTTTGCATCTTGCACCAGGAGTTCAAGTTTGTTCCCTAGGCAGATAAAGAACAACCCTGCCACTAGCTATGTTTTATGCCTGGCTATGGTTTTTACTAATACTAGCACTAATTTTTTCTTTGCTGTCCATTCTTAATCTGCTGGTTATTATTTCATCTGTTTGTTGTGTCTTCTTGTGTGCTAAAACAGGGTGTGGTAGTTAAATGACTCTTTCCAGCTTCCCCTTGTTTCTCATTGCTAAGCTCTTCTTTCTTGTGCCAGTGTTGATCTTGGCTAGTTCACAAATGTATGTGTGGTTTTTTTATCGCTTTCACTAATAGGCTTCTAGTGTTTAATTATGTAGTAAATGACAGTAAGGAGTTGGGTTCCCCCCACACACACACTAGTTTTGCTGCTTTTGAATTGCAGCTTTCTTCTGAACATAGATTTTGCATTCTTTGATTTCCACCTCAGTAAATAATCGCAGAATAACCTTTTTTGTAACTGTTTAACAACCAAAAAAAAAAAAGACATAATTTTATCCTACTATTACTGGATTGAAGGGATAATCAAGCTAATTATGATGGATTTATTTCTGTTTATAATTTAAAGAGATGTGCCCACTGACTTTAAATGCTTCCTGTTGAACTGAGTAAGTGGCCAGAAGAACTGGAGTACAATCCTAGCCCTAAAACGTAGCTCCTGTGGCATAGGCAGCAGTGGTGCTGGCTCTCCCTGGCAGCACAGGTGTCTGGTAAATATGGCTGCTGTGATCCTCATCCATGGCGAAAGCCAACAATACCCAGAAAGTATGTTTTGTGATGTACCTCTGTTGTAATTGTTTTGCCTGGCAGATACAGGTTTGACCTTTTGTGGTATAACCCCAGCTGGCAACTAAGCCCCACACAGCAACTCGCTCGCTCACTCCTCAGTGGGATGGGGGAGAGAATCAGAAGAGTAGAAGTGAGAAAACTCGTGGGTTGAGATAAAGACGGTTTAATAGGTAAAGCAAAAGCCGTGCATGCAAGCAAAGCAAAACAAGGAACTCATTCACCACTTCCCATGGGCAGGCAGGTGTTCAGCCATGTCCAGGAGAGCAGGACTCCATCATGTGCAACAGTGACTTGGGAAGACAAATGCACTCACTCTGAATGTCCCCCCCTTCCTTCTTCCTCCAGCTTTATATGCTAAGCATGATGTCATATGGTGTGGAATATCCCTTTGGTCAGTTGGGGTCAGCTGTCCCAGCTGTGTCGCCTCCCAGCTTCTTGTGCATCCCCAGCCCACTCGCTGGCGGGGTGGTGTGAGGAACAGAAAAGGCCCTGACTCTGTATGAGCACTACTCAGCAATAATAAAAACATCCCTGTGTTATCAACACTGTTTCCAGCACAAATCCAAAACAGATCCCCATACCAGCTACTATGAAGAAAATTAACTCTCTCCCAGCCAAAAGCAGCACAACATGCCAGTTGACATGTTTCTTCTGGGCAGTTGTAAGTTTAAAAAATGTAGGTGTAGAGGAGTGGGGAGTAGTGATCTGTAGACCACTATGTGTTAGTTACTTCTTCCAGGGGCAGTTTTCCAAGGAAAAGCCCTTGGACAGTCTATAGTGGTCTCCCTTTCTCTTCCTTCCATGACTTGGTCAGGTCTGTAGGGATGTACCTTTCTGAGAACAAGGTAACTACTTGTGGCTGAATGACAGCAAACCAAGTTCACTATCAAAGTTCAGCAAGTTCACTAAGGGTGAAGCCAGTTGAAAGGGCTCTGGCTTGACTATGTGTGCAGGAGGGAGAACCAGAGCTAGAATTACATACCAGGGCTTATGTGCTCTTCCTAACGCTTTTCTGCTCTCCATGGATATCCTGGCACCGGCTTCCATTTTCTCCTTTTGTCTCCCCCATCTTTGCTTCCCCACATCTGTGGTACTAGAATTAGTGCTGGCTGTTCAGGAAAAAATGTTGTGGCTCCTGGGTTGGAAGCCAGGCAATACCATTTCCTATGTCCTCAACTGGTCTGGCTCTGAGGCAAACCAAGGAACCTGTGTCTGTGGATATTATGGTTAGCAAAGGCTAGCCTATATATAGTTTGGTTGATGGCTTTAGGCAAGCTATGATAAACCATGGTCTTTTTTGGAGAGGAAGAATGAGAGGGATTACAGTGACAAGCTTTCAAAACCAACAGTTAGTTTATGTTTTCAAAGTATGTCCACAAGTGGAGAGGTTGCAAAAACACGTAATATTTTACAATCCTTAATGTAGAAGCCTGTGGCTTTCTTTTCTTGTTCTTGTTCTTTTTGTTTTGTTTTGTTTTTAAATACATGGGACTTGATCTTAGACTTCATTGTGTTTAGAAACTGCACATCATGTTGGACATGCAGCCACTCAGGGAATGTGCTGATCTGTTGGCATGTATAAAAGAAACAGAAATCTTGTGTTATTTGAGGGTATGAGGGATGTAGAGGATTAAGCTTACCCAATAATTTAAATGTGCATGGTTGTTAAGAAGAGTATGTCAGACAACTCCACTGTTGGACGTATAGCAGTTTGTCTAAAGGTCTCGATCAATTAAGAACTCTTTTGAAAAGAGCTCTGTTTATGGTTCAGCATTTTTTATGCAAGTGGGAGACAAGTAGCAACAGTAAATTTAACAGTATTTTTATTCATTGACCTGACAGATTTCTCCTGTGGTAATTGTCTGAGCACAGTGGAGGCTTCTGCAACCTAATGGCACACAGCAGGCACAGTGGGAGAAGACTTGAATGGCAGATCCTATTGCTTTCCAAGAGTGTATTTTCAAGCCTAGGGTTGGAAGCACTACAGGTGAGCTGCAGTGCACAAAATCTTAAAGCTGTTAGGTTAGCTGCCCTTCCTCTCCTAAAACTGCTCATTTCCCTTACTAACTTGGGTAAGTAAAATGGTTGGTGTCAGATTCTTGTTTAAAAGGCAAAACCTTCTAGATAGTAATGCATACCTTGGGGTCTGCTTCACAACGTTGGTTGTTCTTTTTTTTCTCTTCTTTCTTGAAGCCACATTTCTGGTATGGTTCTTACAGTATTAAACTTGGGATGAGCATCTCACCAGTAGCTTCTGATTTAGATGGGTTTGGGTGCTGAGACCCTGCTTTGATGGAAGCAGCATAAAACCTGTCTAGAGTTTGGGCCAGCTATGTGCTATTAAGTTGAGTTAATTCTTCACGGGGAAAGTCTTAAGAGTCTCTGCTCCCCTCTCTCCCCTTGCTTTGGCGTTTGTGGAATGTGGAAGACAAGGTCAAGTAAAGTGGAGCTGCTACATTTCTCTGGCTGTTACTGATGTTTCTCCAATAGCAGAAGTTTGAAAGAACACTTTCCACTATAGCAAAACAACATGTAGGTGTGATGCAGATTAAGAGATTTTGTTCTGTGCTCTTTCCAAGTTGCTGTCATTATTATGAAGACACTACTTGATCTCCTTACTTGTCTTGTCTTGATTCTGTTCCTCACCTTCAGTCCTGTCAGCTCAGCCAAGAGATTTCACAGTCACCCTTCCCACTCCCTGTGTGCTGCTCAAAGTATGGGGAGGGAGTAATGTGCCATAGCTGCTGCTTTCCAGTTCTTCTCTGATAGTATTTGCTTGTCCTTCTCTGTGGGTTAGTGGAGAGAGAGAGAGGACTGCATGTGACTGCTTGGTGGTAGTTGTCAGACATATTAGAGGGTAAAAAGTAACACAAAATATGAGCATATAGAGAAGACTAAGAATCCAGTCTTGGAAGAAAATCCTTGTGTTGATGGGATAATCTCTACTGTTTGAATGTAGTATGCAGAAGTATTTGAGAGACGATAGAGATTTAAAGGGGGGAATGAAGTACTAGCATGGTCAGCAGTCCCATGATTGACTCTTGACTGCCACATGGCAGTTAGCCCATGGAAACAAGCAAACATTTCAGGCTGTCTGTACTTTGGGTCTTTCAAAGAGCAATCAGTGTTGCAAGACATCATATTTTGAACATCTCCGCTCTGCAGAGCATCACCTTATATCACCAGGCTCTTTTGTATCATTTTGTATCTTCAGGAAGATGAAAGAAATTTCACACGTCAGAGCATGGATTGCACTGCATGTTGTGAAATTCTGCTACTACCTTTTTCCACCAGTTTCCATTAAGGGATTTGGACATTAACCCTTTTTTTTTTCAGTCGAGGTATTCATCTCTACCTTAGTCTTATGTATAAGATGATTGAAAGTTAGTTTCCTAAGGTGATTGAAGGCTTATGCAACTTTTCTTCTGTCTGAGAATACAAGTTTTCTTCTGTCTGAGAAGGGACAGTGAAATTATGGTAGTTTAATTTAAAAAAATAAAATCTGAATAAAGCTGAAAATCAGCTCTCATTACTTTTCCCTTTACAGCTGTTGCCATCTCACTGGACAAGTAGACTTGAGAATATATCTTGACGTGAAATGTTGTAAGGAATGCAGAAGAAAACTATAGAGTTTGGTTTGTGTTCAGTTGGACATCCATTTAGTTTCCTTTCTCAGAAGGAGATCTGTTTCTTAAAATACTTTTTGTTGCTGAGAGTGTATAAGTTTGCAGCTGTTTTCAAAACATTCTGATTTGTTCTTTATTAACATTTTCATAGATATTGTTGAGTGTCATTACCAAAATGATTCAGCACTCTAAAGAGCCCTGATATGCAGTGAGCAAGAAAATGTTGCATCTGTTTTACCTACTGTTTTTTGGCTGCCTGTCCCTCAAACTTGTTTTTCTAAGGAGTAGAATCTCTGCATGTTAGACTAATTACTGCATGTCAGTTCCTTAACTCTTAAAAAGGCTTGGATGCTGGGTATGCAAAACTAATGAGATGTGCAGTGATATAGCCAAGGGTCCAAATATCTATTATGCATGTGCAGTTAAATTACAACATAAAATGAATGTGGTGCTAATTGTTGTCTCTGTAGCAAGCCACGGATTAGTGTTCACCCCCTCCCAGTTTTCACTTTAAATGTCGTGGTGAACAATGTTAATGAGCAGTGATGGTCCGGGGACCTTAAAACTGTTGCCAATTCGTAATTGCTCTTTTGCCACATATATTTACTTACACCTGTGCAAGGGTCAGCCAGAGTGATACCACGTAAGTTAAATCTATTACCTGTTTCCTTTTTCCTATTGTTATTGAGACCTGACTTCGAAATTGGTGGAAACTTCACTGTTGCTGTAATTCATGGAGGAACTGGCTGTTTGTTCTTAAGTATTTTCTTCCTTAGGAGGAGGTCTGCTTCTGCTTTCATTTTGCCCTCTCAGGTTACAGAACAGTGTCTTCCAGTGCTGAGCCGTGCAAGTACAGGTGTCCCTTCTAATCACATAATAAGAATAACCAGATTTATGTACATTTCCTGCTCTTTGTTTTTTTTTCTTTTAAAGCCTGAAACTGCGGCTGTGCTGAAGCGCACTGTTGAGGCTCTTATGGAGAGAGGAGCTATTGTGAGGAACCTAGAAAACCTGGGAGAAAGGCCTCTACCTTACAAAATCTCCCGGCACAGGGAGCGCCACAGAAGAGGAGGGTATGGACGATGCATTTTTCCTTAAAATCCTTTAAATGCTCCTTTAAAATGTATATATCTAACTCTTATTGTTTGGTCTTCTGTGTGTTTTGGGAGTACACCTGTAACGCCTGTGAGCTCCATCAGGTGGTGTGTGGCTGTTGGTGCGTGTGTGTGTTCTGCTTCAAGTGTTTTGTGTCCATTACTCTGTGTGGTGTTGGCTTTTTGTTAGTGTTTAGTTGTCGTGTTACAAGTAGCTTGAGTCTGGGCCTGCAGAACTACTTTCCCCAACATACACAGTGTTATTTTGTAATGTCATTTTTAACTTAACTGTTTTCCAAACCAGTCAGGCTGTTTACTGCTAAGTCATACTTAATCTGCTGGTTGCTAATTGGCAGGATTGATTCTTTTTCTCTAATGCATCTGAACTAAATGTTAATTACCATGTGTACTCTGTAAGACTTTCTTGTGTTTCTGATACAGTTTTTGCTAAGGATGTTAAAGGATGACTGTGTGGTTTATGAGAAGTACCATGAATGTAAATGAAGCTGTGAATTGCCATCTCTGATGTCGGGCTTCCCTGCGGATGGCACCCTCTGCTCCCTTAGCCGGTGTACTGTTGCTCCTTGAGGCTACCTCTGAAACGAATGCTGGCTCTGGCAAGGACTGAGAAATGTTGCTAGGCAACCTGCACTGTGCTGGGGCTGCCTGCTGTAATCAAAAATAACAATTAGCCCCACACTCCTCCTAATCCCTGCAACTGTGTGTAATCGGATGGTTGGCCAATCTACCTACCTACCGTCTTCCTTGAGGGGCGTTTGGCACTGAGGAAGGCAAGATGACTCCAGAGGTGCACATTTTATGAAGCCCTTCTTGGATCATCTCCCCTGGGGGTGACTCACCGTTTCACTCCCTCTTCTGAGGACCTCTTCATTCTCCAGTGAAGTGGGAGGGGTGACAGCTGCCAGTTAAAGCAGACTGACAGGGCAGGGGAGGAAATCTTCGCCACATGCCTGTTACTTAGTCAAAAGCAATGGCGTTGTGGCCGTGACTGTCTTGCACTCCTGCTCTCTGGTCTTCTTCAAAATATGGCTTGATCCTGCTGGTTGTGCATTTTAGGATGAAGTCTTGTTGCCTACACACAGGAGCTAATCAAGCCTTGTCTCAAGACAGAATTACTAATTACCTCATCGTTCTGTTGGAGTAGAAGCATTTCATAAGCATTAAAGTCTTTTCTGATGGCTTCAGCGGAACAGGGAGCTGATAGTACTCTCCTTGTACAGGTGGAGTACTAAGGCAGAGGGACTAAGTTCCACCCACTAATTTAGATGCTTTAGTTGAGACTTTTAGCTTCTAGATATTTTTTTTCTAGAGTACTTAGCACTCTCTAACATTTCACCACTAAGGTTGACAGTTTCTACTTGGCTTGGGTGGCAGTACTTCTGCAGATCAGGTCTTGGGTTCTTCAACAGGGAAACCAGGACAGGAGAAGACAATAACTAGCATCACAAGAACCATTTCTCCAGAGCATCTCTCAGATGTGTAAACTAGCTTAACTCGTTTACTGTAGCAGATTACCTAATAAGCAGGATGCGGGGATCTGTAGATTACAATCCTCTTCTTAGCAGAGTCCTCAGAGCAGATATATTTTGTGTTCTGAATGAGGCAAGGTTTTCGTAGCAAATAATTGTGATCATGCCTTGAAACATGTGCAGGAAGCCATCAGATTAATGTCGCCATTGCTGTTCCTCATCCACCTCCCAGTTCAAGTGTCTTTAAATATTTAGCAGTCATTCTGCTTGCCCTGGGTTTGAATCCTCTGTATTTGAATATGACAGTTCCCTTCCCTAAATTGCTTGGCTTCTTGAAAAGGAGAAGTGATTGAGAGAGGCTGCTACAGGAAATAGTTGGTTTGTGTGCTTTTAATTGGAGAGCTCAAATTCAGGAGACATGAGATATTATAAGGGGAATCAGAGGGCAGTTTCAGTGTCTGCTAATGTGGGGGAATTGTATTTTTGTAGATTTTGCTGGGGACATTGCAGTTCAGTGCACGGGTATGGTGGATTCCTGGTGTACCATCCAGTATTTTATATAGTCTGGAGAGTAAATTATTCAGGATATTAAACATAATCTAGGAATAGGAAGTAAAAACTCAATTCTTGATCCTCCTTATAAAATCAGTCAGTTCTGCTTTACAGCATCTGTAAAAAGTAATTTTTTTTTTTTTTTTAACAGGACAAAGTTAAAAAGATATATAAAAAAAGGCTTTTCAAGATACCTCACTAAGTTGATTATCCCTCTGTACTAAGAAATCCTAACATCTTTTCTTCTTCATAGCCAATTTGTAATTCTATGTTCCCTTTTGAGCGAGTTGGTGTAGAGTGGTGTTTTAAGTAGTACAGAGTATGTCACCTTTTCCTTAGTCTGGACTTTCTCTGAACTAACTGAAAGGACTTCTGTGAGAGTGCAAGTGATACTGTTTGTCAGGGGGGCAAGTGTTGAATCTTTCAAAGCTTTTCCTTTTGGTTTATTTTTTTGTTTGCTTTTTAATTATTTTTTTTTATTATTTTTTTTTTTTTTTAGTTTTGTGATTCTTAGAGCTTCAGCTAATTTATTTTCCAATAGTATGTAGATGGTTGGGGATTTAGGATGTACACTGAATCTGTTACTTCCTCCTGGCTGGTGAATTACATGAAAATTGGTGATACATAATATTCATAACAACAAATTGTATGAAAATTAGTGCAATTTAATTGTCGTAGTGTGTGGGTCACAGCTTAATAGCATGTCTCTTGGAGACAGCTCTTGTCCTAATGACCACTGCATGAACCATCACTCAGAATGGCCTGCCTGGATGATTGCCTGAAAACCAGAACTAAACAATCTTCCTCAGCAGGGTAGTGAGCCTGGCTTTGATCCCTTACAAAACTCCCAGTGCTATCTGGGCTGTGACTCTTATCCTCAAACCAAGGGCCGTCAGTAGGGCGGCGCCAGCTATTCACAGGTCAACTGAGACGTGTACTGTGACATGCCTAGTAGTTAGCCTTCTCCCAGACTTTTGCTGTATGTTTTCTTCCTTTAGTTAATTCCATTTTTAACTGCAATTCAAGTCTTTATATACAGCATACTATAAAACTGAGTGGTTGACAGAGAAAGGACACACAAGTGCAATGTGCATAGCAAAACTACTGCTGGACTTAGCCAGGTTTTGGTAGTGTCTATAGCGAGCAGTAAAGAATTAAACTGGAAAATACATATTCATAGGGCAATAGGGAGGATAGTTGTCTCCTTAATAAAGCACTTTTCCCCCTCTCATTTCTATAGTGCTTCAGCATCATCTGTCTCAGATATACTGCATTACAGGCACATTACAAATTTAAGAATATCCAGGAGACTTTACAGAGAATGAGAATTTTACTGCCAATTGATCTGTACAGCTGAGATTTTTCAAAGCCTGCCATAGGGGATTGTGGCCCACAGCTGTCACTGGAATGAGCAGTTTTACTCTCCCAGGCAGCTTTGAAGACCTCAGATCATACATACAGTTGGCTTGTTTCTTCTCAGGAAATTATTCACTGAGCAGGTGGTGCATGTGCATTGAGGGTATATTAAAACAAATTTAGGTCTTTCTCTTAAATGCATCTCTTTTGGCAGAAAACACCTTCCTTTTTTTAGAGACCAAATATTGACAGCATTTGCATTTAAGTAATTATGAAAATGGTATGTTTCAGGAACTGTGTGGCTACATCTGAACAAATAACGTTCAAATCACTGATTTACTAATATTTTAAATTGAAGTTGAATTAGCTACTAATTCACATTTATGGTATTAATTGGCATAGTAGAACACTAATACTTTGTTTTTAAAGTGTTTAAGAGAATGATTCAAGTAACATCTCACAAAACTGTAACAAATACTATTCACCTTATAGACGAATAAAATGTGACAAGGACACATCGGTTCCAGTGTGAATTAGGTATGTAAATTTAGTTAAGGCATTGGAAGGTTATGGAATGGTTCATCCTGGGGGAGGTCACGTGGCAAGTGCAGGACAACAGGGGGATCAGCTCCACCCAGCATGGGTTCATGAAGGGCAAGTGCTGTTTAACCAACCTGATCTCCTTCTATGATCAGGTGACCCGCCTAGTGGATGAGGGAAGAGCAGTGGATGTTGTCTACCTGGACTTCAGTAAGGCATTTGACACTGTTTCCCACAGCATTGTGCTGCAGAAGCTGGCGGCTCATGGTCTAGACAGGTGGACTCTTCACTGGGTTAAAAACTGGCTGGATGACTGAGCCCAGAGAGTTGTGGTGATTTGAGTTAAATCCAGATGGAGACCGGTCACAAGCGGTGTCCCTCAGGGCTCGGTCTTGGGGCCAGTCTTGTTTAATGTCTTTATCGATGACCTGGATGAGGGGATCGAATGCACCCCCAGTAAATTTGCAGATGACACGAAACTGAGTGGGAGTGTCGATCTGCCTGAGGGTAGGGAGGCTCTGCAGCGGGATTTGGACAGGCTGGAGCGATGGGCTGAGGCCAATTGTATGATGTTTGACAAGGGTAACAACAACCCCATGCAGCGCTACAGGCTTGGGGAAGAGTGGCTGGAAAGCTGCCTGGAGGAAAAGGACCTGGGGGTGTTGGTTGACAGCCGACTGAACACGAGCCAGCAGTGTGCCCAGGTGGGCAAGGCAGCCAACAGCATCCTGGCCTGTATCAGAAACAGTGTGACCAGCAGGAGTAGGGAGGTGATCGTGCCCCTGTACTCGGCACTCGTGAGACCACACCTTGAGTGCTGTGTCCAGTTCTGGGCACCACAGTATAAGAAGGACATTGAGGTGCTGGAGTGAGTCCAGAGAAGGGCAATGAGGCTGGTGAGAGGTCTGGAAAACAGGGCTTATGGAGACCGGCTGAGGGAACTGGGGTTGTTTAGTCTGGAGGAGACTGAGAGGAGACCTCATTGCTCTCTACAACTACCTAAAAGGAGGTTGTAGTGAGGCTGGTGTTGGTCTCTTCTCCCAAATTACTAATGATAGGACGAGAGGAAATGGCCTCAAGTTGTGTCAGGGGAAGTTTAGATTGGGTATTAGGAAGAAGTTCTTTACTGAGAGGGTGGTTAGACATTGGAACAGGCTGCCCAGGGAGGTGGTGGAGTCGCCGTCCCTGGAGGTGTTAAAAAAAACGAGTAGATGAAGCACTTGAGGCCATGGTCTAATGGTCTAGTGGTTAGGGAGATGATGGGATAAAGGTTGGACTTGATGACCCTGGAGGTCCTTTCGAACCACGGTGATTCTATGATTCTATGATTGAGCCGGAGTGATTTGCCCATGGGCACCATGTCTCTCACTGAACAGTAGAAGAGTGTAAATAAGGATTCCCAACTTGCTGTTGCTCTTAATGGGCAATAGATTTGTGCCAAATATTTGTTCTACTAGCCTCTACTTGTTTATAATTTTTAATGAGTTGTATTTAAATTGCTTTAACAGTGCATTTTTTAAAAATACTGTATTACGTGTGACAGGAGGTGCTTATTTCTGGAACAAACAAAAGTGAACTGATTTAAATAAGGTGTGTACTAGTGTTTGAATTCCAGGAATGTTAAACTCTGGATTTGTTGGCTGTTTAAGATGATACAGTAGCACTGAAATCCCCCAAAGCAGCTTTCAAATAAAGGGTCCAGACTGAGGCTGGGTGATGGCATTGCTGAGCCGTTGCTGCATATTTGGTCAGTGCTCAACTGGAGAGTATTGCAACTGCTTGTAAAATGATAGATCTCAGTAGTACAGTCTGTGGGTTTGCACTGTGTGGCATACCTGTTTTCTTTGGCCATGCCAGGCTATGCCTTAATCATATGCTTGTGACACTTCATGCCTCAGGGCATCAGATAAAGGAGGTGGTTTGGGGGACGTGGTTGGTATGTAGGATATTTTTACTTCAAGGGAGATGGTAGAAGGGCAGCTGCAAAACAGATCTTTTTAAAAAATGAGATTCAGACACTCCTTTGGGAAGGTAATGGTTCAAACTTTTTGCAGACCAGGAATCTATTAAACTGGGAGGAGCTATGACAGGGACTTTTGGAAGAAGAAAGTGGCGAGGTGTTAACTGGGTTTTGAATACTGAGTATCTTGCTATCCCCTAGAGATTTGTTGCTCATTATTTTATTTCCCCCTCGAATGTTGCTTCCATTCTGACTTTTGTTGTCTCTGTTGTAGAAAAGATGATAGAAATCAACCTGTTCAGTGCTCAGGTTTAGTACGGTTTTGTAAATCAGTACGGCACTGTGGCCTTCCGCTTCTACTTTTTGTGTGTGTGCTTTCCCCTGTTAAATCTACCTGTACTACAGTAATGTTTTAGACCTTTCTCCCCACGTTTTTATTATTTCATTTACTCTATTTATGAGTTCTTCAGCTAAACTCTGCGTAATTCTGATTATTCATAACGATTTTCATGTTCTGTTTGCCAGTTTTTCGTTGCCTTGTTGTTTTTCTCCCTTTCAAATTTGACCTGGAAAAGATGGCAATTTTCTTTTGTTAATTGCTTGCTTGTCTCTTAGTCTTTTTGTTTTGGTGTTCACTCCCAATTATCTCATCAGACCACTTATTCTCTGAGATAGCAAACTCCTCAGGTCTTACTTTTGTTCTTGTTGAATTGTATTTTGGGAGCTTATCTTAACAAGTGCATGGGAAATTCTTTGTAGGAGGTGTGAAGGGACCCTGGTGATTGCCAGGGGCCACTGAGGAGCACAGGGGATATACCAATACCGTCTAATGGGATCAGGAGTCAGAAAATCCAGGTTACAGTGTTAGTTGTGCTGTGGACTTGTTTGTGTGATGGGGGAAAACGGCAAGGCAACGAGGTCCTTTCCCAAGAACGCAGCATGATGAACTCAACTTGGCTTCCAGGTCCTGCAGTGCTGCAATGACTCCCCAGGAGCTGGGAGCACAAGCTTTGGTACCAAATTCCCCTCTGCTATGGCAGGGAAGGCTTGGAGGCTGTCCTGGCCTTCCCTGACAACCCAGGGTCAGAATTGGTTGTCTCTCCTGCAGGAGCACCTTGTGTTTTGCCTTCATTACGTGGTGTGTGATGTAAGCTTGCTTTGCCAAAGCCTGGGCATGGCTCTACCATTTCTTGGGGACTTTGTGGCCCAGTGCACAAGAAATAGTTAAGAGGAGCATTTCAGTAATTGAGCATCTTGTTGTTTAAGAGATTTGAATATTTTGGAAAAATATCTATGTAAATTACATTACATGTTCAAACTTTTCCTCTTTTCATAAAGTATCTTGGCTTTGGAACTGTACTTACACAAATTAGTTTTAAACAAGCAGCTTGTGGCAGGACAGTATTCCATGTGGACAAGAGATGCTGAAGTGTCTTCCAGTAACCCACACTGTCTGGATACAATTTTATTTACTTTGTTTGTAAGAGTAAAGTAATAGTTACCCATCAGAACTGTTCTCTGAAGTGTTTATAAGTTTTAACAACCCTTCTATTCTCCCCACACCCTAGTAAAATACAAACTATTGCATAGTTAAAGGACTTAATCCAGCAGATAAACTTACTGACGTGTTTAACTTCACTCAGGTAGATCTCTTGATGATTTTCATGGCTATTGAAGACCAAAGAGGAGGAAAAGAGAACAGATGAAAGAGGCTGCAAGCTTTCCTTTCTTCATACCACCAAATTAAATTTATTACTAATGCACAACCTGTGTTATTCATTTCTGCTCAGATTTTAGAACGTCTTTATCTGGTTCAGCAAAAAGGAGTTCTGGGTCTGTAATGCACGTGGATGCGAGCAAAACTAGTTTGAATATTTCAGTACTACGTACATTTATAGTATTTTCTGCTAAATTGATTGTCTTCTTCCACTAGATGGGGCTTTCTTCATTGATGAGTTGAACCATTACTTTTCCTTAAAATGCTCTTGTCCACATGCAGATGCATGTAAGTGTGCGTGTGCCTCCGTGTCAGAGCCCTGAAATACTGTTTTCTTCCTCACCTTATCTGTGGGAGTGCAATTTGCAATTTAGGTGCTTTTCAGAAGAAATTGCACAGTGTGGTAGTCAGCGGTGTTGAGGCATCAGTATCATTTTCTGATGCACTAAATTCTGTAGCGTCCGTATGCAAGCATGTTGATTAAATGTGATGGTCACTCTTAAGTTGTGGGCTTGGTGGGATGGGAATCAGTCACCGTTTTGGTGGGTTTTAAGCTGTGAATTCTAGAGAAGGCAGAGAAGTCACACAAGCAGAATTAATACTCATTGTGTAACTTCAGCCCTGCTCCTAAGAATTTTGCAAACTTTTCAAATGCTGCCCAGTGAGCATAACTTCTCAAATACTTCAGGTATGTCAAGCTGGTTTCTCTTCTGCAGTGTAACGGTATTTTGTTTATTCTTCTGCAGTGCTGCAAAATGCCTTTCCATTATTTAATTAGCCTAATAACAGGTGTCTGTGTATAGATTTTGACAAATTAAATTTCTGATGACTGTGGATGGTAAAATGTATTTTTTCCCCAAAGTACTTGCTCATTACGGATTATTTGTGTCATTGCTGTGGCACAGTCTGTAGTTACTAAGGTATCAGCTTTTGCTTTTGATGTGGTACTTCCCAGTTGCTGTCCTTGTGATTTTCAAGAGTCGTTCATCTATTCCATGCCTGTTTTTTAAAAGCTAAAAGTAACATATGTACTAGTCCTTCCAGCTACAAAATGATAATCATTCTGAGCATGAACTTTCCTGCCTGTCCTGCTGAGGAAGGGTAGCTACCATTAGAACTGGGAAGAAAAGCAAACTACTTCTCTTCAGGGCAACACAGTGGTCCCAGAGATGAAGTGATCATTCAGGTAGCAAAACAATTTCATTTATGTAGGATTACCTTAATGAGAATGAATGTCCAGCTGCTCTTACGTGAGTGCCACAGCTTGCTTTCCTCCAGGTGGTGTCCTGTTTCCCTGTTCGATGTTTCACCTCTACCTGTTCATCAGAACGTTTTCTTTCCTTTGTCTTCCACCTCCCCACTGGGGAAGCTTACATAGACTTACTGCCTCTATGTAAAGGAGATATTTAAGCATACAGACGTTTTTTGGGCATGACTGTGGGATCACACAGCCTCTCCCAAGTCCACTGTACGTGTGCTTTTCTCTTGGCTTCCCAGGCTGACAGAGTCGTATTCTATGAGGATTTAAAAGTGAGCTTTGTTCCAGATGCTTTTCAGGGTTCTTTGAAGTCCTAGACTGTCCATTTGAAAACAAAATATTTGAGTATCCTTAGGACTCGAAGTTCAAACAGTTTCTGGCTTAAATATGTTAAAAAGGATAAATAAAACCTGGTGCTTTTTTGTTTCGTCTCATATGCAAAGGCACGTTCTCCTTCATTTGAGTTTGTATGATTGTAAATTTTTTCTTTCAGCTAATGCATCGTTTTAATATGTTTCGCTCTGCTCTCTTGTATTTAAATCATCATTCTATTTACAGTTGAGCAGGATGACAAAAATAACTGTAGTCTCATAGTGAATCAGTGGAATTTTCCTGCATTTCTCCTGTGATGACTGGGCTGACTCCTAGAGAGCCTAAATGCTTTTGCATTTTTGCTTGCAAGAACGAGGTGGTTTCCCTCCTGCATTCCTGTATTTTTCCCTGTCTTTAAGTCTCACCGGGATTTGGTTTTGTTTACTACACAAACAGAAGCTACAGCCTTGTGTATCAGGTTATAGATCGCAGCCTGAAATTAAGGTTGCTGCATGCCTTATTAAGGATGGGTTGGCCTGGTGACAGCTGATTTAAATGTGCATATTTGGGGGGGAAGGGGTTTCAGATCTCCTCAGGGATTACATTGTCAATTGTGCTTGGTTATTGCTTTTGTAGCCATTAGTTTCTTTTCTTTCTTTAATGAAGAAATAATGTTTTTTACACTGGCCCTCTTTTCCTTCTCTCTTTCTTGGCACAGGAAGGCAATCATTGCTTGTTAATGTTGAAGAGTGGTGGTTGTTTTTAAAAATTTGCATTGTCCCCAGTTACTGCAGTTTTGTATCCTTAGATAAAATACCTATTCTGCGAGGAGTCATAGAGATATGCTGTAACAGCTCATCCTCCCATCCCCCCCTTCTCCTTCAGTTATCAACAGTGCGTCAGTGGAAATTTCCACCCTTTGCTAATGTGAGAGAAAGCACCAAGTTGCAAAGCAGCCTTTGGAGAAAAAAACCCTATTGCCGTTTTAGGAGCACAATGAAAAGCAGTGTACAACTTGCAAGCAGAAATGAAAATAAATTCTCGAGAAATGGTGGGACTAAAGTGGTACAGCGAAGAGCATGTTTTGCAATATGAACAAATGCCCTTGCTAAGGGAAAGGGGCATGAAAGTGGTGGTAGATCATCAGCTAGAATTTCTCCCCCCATCCTCCTTTTTGTTACTTGGAAGTGTGAGAGGATTTGGAAGGCTTCTTCTCAAGGAGAAGAGTTAAGTGTCATCTGTTAAATTTGCCAGTGGCTTTTAATGGCTTTAACAGAAAATATGACTTTCTCATTTTAAGGGATGTGCATCCTTCAGATGTTGCTGTGCAGTATTTCTAACAAATTGTCCAAGATTAAAAATGGTTTCTCTCACTAATCTTTTAACCAGGTGGCACCTCTTAATTCTGGAGACCGGAAAATGGTGGGTAGTTCAGTTTTCCAAATATATTGAGCCAAATCCTGTTCCCTGTTGAATCCTGTGAGGATTGCGAGGAGGACTGAGCCCACCAGATTCTTCCATATCTTTCTTGAGGCAAGTTCCTGTAGTTCTCTGTAGTCCTGCTGCAGTCAGAGGAGCAGCAACTTTGACGTGACCTGGCACTGGCTCCTTGGCTTCAGTGACGCTCGGCCACAGCCTGCACCAGCTGGGCATCTCTTCTGGAGGACTCTGCTTCAGTATGGGCTGTAGGGAGATTTTTTTCCATCAGACCTCTCCCATATGAGAATTCAGTGCTTCATTCTGATCTTTCTGAAAAGGACTTTAGACTTGATCATGGCTGTTAAGATTTTCAGCATTAGGATGTCTGGCTAAGGAGAAATGTCTTCATTGTGTTTTCCATGGGTGGATTTCACCTCAGTACAGTAATACAGCACATGCTGCTTGAGTCATTTCTGACGCAACGGGTCCGCTCTGTGTATGATATATTTGATGTAACACATTTAGCTGGATGAAACTGAACTGCGTGCAGCACAAAGAACAGAAGTGTGTCTGTTGTTCATGCCCCCATCCTCCTGTATTTCCTATTCAGACTCAAGAGTTCAGCTTCAGGTCTTGAGGACTTTACCATTCAAGTTTACCTTTATGAAGGTGGACTGTGAATTGAGATGTTTGCACTATAGTTGACTTAGTAAGAATCCGTACCTCTTGTGAAGTGAATTCCTCTCTGTTAGGTACAGTTTGTAAATCAAACTGTGACGCTTGATTCTGCTTGGGTAATATGACTTCATTTAAGGGATATCACTTTCAGGTTATACTGATGCTTTGTGGGGAGGTGTGCTTGAGTGGACTAGGAGGAAAGTGGAACTTTAATAAGAGGATGCATAAAGATTAAAATGAAATAGCTAGGTGGGAAGTGCTGTACATTTAGCCTTTAAATTACTGCTAGTCTTAGAAACAGGGTGAGCAGTTAGTTCTCTCCAGTAGAATTTCTGAGACAGTTGTGGTGTCTTTTTACTTTACTGTACTATAGTTAGTGCTGTGCCAAATGTAGACAAAGTGATTAAAAAGTGTTCTGGTTACAGGTCTATTGACAATGCTGGTTCACTCACAGCATTTCAAGGGAGGAGGGATGGCCAGTGACATGGCTCACTTATTTTTTGCAGTAGTATGATGGCTGGCACTAGGTCGCTTGTAACTTGCAAGAACAATAGATGTAATGTTGCTAATGAATTTAAGGTACATCTCATCTTAAGAGACAGGATCTGAATTTGCATATCTGAGATTGAATGTGTAGTTGTGTCCCTTGTCTGAAACGGGGCTTATGAAGAGCAGTAGACCTCTTTGCTTGTTTGGGTGTACTAGAATTTTAAAAGCCTCTTGCAAAATTACAGCTTGAGCTCATGAAGAAGGTTCAGTTCTTCAGCAAAGGAGTTTATTGCAGAAGTGACCTAGGTGACTTAAGATATTAAAGGGGAGCAATGTTCCCCTTCCCATTGGTAGGCAGTCAGCTTTTTCTTTGTAGATGTCAAAGACAGCTGTGTGGTAGACACAAAGTGCTTACCTGGAGCAGTGCGTTTTATACGTGCTGTGCCTGTGTGGAAGTAAGACCTTTTCAGTCCTGCTGAGGTCAGCACGACAGTATGCCCCTCAAGTGCCAACTGCGCACGTGGGCATTGCCTGTATGCGGCTTCAGCTTCCACCCTCAGATTGAAAATTTAAGACATGTACACATCAGAGATGTGCCTATTTTGGAATAAGTCTGTCTCCTTGGGTTTCTTTTGCCGTTTTGTTTTTATTTCCATTCAGCTCTCAAGCAGAATTTTAAAGGAAGAAATGTGCCTGTATGTATATAAGCTTGAGATGTTTCACACTGGCTTCTGTTCCCCAAAGAAATGATGCTGTGAATTGGAAGAAGGAGAGTGCATGTTGTAAATGAAATGAATGTGCCCCCTGACCTTTTTTTAAGACTGTTCAAATCAAGGTGTGGAAATGAATGGAACAGGCAGAAGAAGACTAAGTGCTCTTTAATCTCCTTGGGTAAGCAGTGCTGTACAACAAAGAAGAGTTCAGGCTGAGTTTCCTTCTGCTGAACTTCTCTTATTTGAAATCAAGATAATGCTGAGCTTTTATTTAAAACAATTCTGGTACCAAAATGTAACAAAAAAATTGAAAGTTTCATTTGAGAAATCGCACAGAACAGTTACTTGAAATAAAATTGTTGCAGTACAGGTATATTTATTTTATTGTGTATATGTTTCTCATTGCAGGTATTTTTTGATAGACTTAGAGGCCCCACCTTCGATTGTATCGACCATGATGGATCATTTAGGACGTGATATTGATGTAATTAGACGTGCTTTTGTAAAGCATCATGTATCAAAGACAGAAGAATGCAGTGGCATAATTCCAGTCAACCATGAAGATAAACTAACTGCCAAGAAGTGAATATCCCAAGTTTGAAACTTTTAAAAAAAAATTTTATTCCTTCTTTGGAAAACAATTGTGATAATGAATGTCCATCAAAAATAATCAGTTTTGGCCATGTTATGTGTGTGGTATAGTACACTATCTTAAGTTACGGTAACATTTGAGGTTTCTTTTTGTTTCAAATGGTTTGAACAGACTTAATCGGTATGCTTATCTTGATATTTGACAACTTTGAAAATTGATTTTCTTTTCTCTTAGAGCATTACATTGATAATGAAGATTTAGCCATCACCAGAATGCTAAAAATATCATTTTTTTTCTAAAGACCGATTACTTCAGAATACATATATTTACATAAGAGATTAAGAAGTCTACACTGTAAATATAGCAGTATAGGATGTGATTTGTTGAAGGATTTTTTTGCTTGTTTTTGGAAAAAAAAAGGTAATAAAAGTGTCATGAAAAATGAAACTTGACTCATTTTTTAAGAGCAGAAAAGGTACAAGAAAAAAAATGACTTACACTGCCAAAAGGCACATCATACTTCTTTCTTTAAGGTAATAACTTTTCAAAGTACAGGTAAAAAATTATTCTCTGTTGAAGTGCTGGGGTTTGAACCCCGAGCCCTGAATTAAGATTGACATATGGGTGGTTCCCACAGTCCTTCAAAAGGAGGCCATGAGTTTGCCTTTTGGCTTTCCTCCAAGGTATGGCCAACCTTGCAGGGAAAGCCCTTGGGTAAATGAGCCCCAGGTGCCCCACATTGGGTAAATGAGTGCCAGGTGTCCTGCTTTGGGCATAAAAGCTGGGACCACTTGCAGGAAGGGTGGGGTGTCTGTCTGTGAGGTGGATGCACTTTGCAGAGTTTCCCTGTTGGGGAAGGACCTCCTGACTCTCCCTGCAGCTGGGCCCCAGTCAGGTTTGGTATTTGTGAACATGGGCTCTGTGGGAATAAGATGAGTTTGCCTCTGTCCTATGTTATTAGCCTCTTGGCTTGGCTGTCTCCCATCTCATCTATGGGAGGCTTTATTGCTTTGTTTGTTCCACTGGTTGTTGGCCATGCTGTGTTTTTCCTGGGGTCATTGGGGTTGATGTCTATTATGTGTAACCTCATTGACTTGTTTGTACCCCCAGTGATCACCCATGTACTGACCCTTTTGTGTGCAACAGAATCTGGTTACTGTTTGTACTAGGCTTAGTAATTGGCAAAACATCTGTAGAAAAGGCCAGAAACTTCCAGGTGGCAGGTTAGAGAATAACCATGCTTATATATGAACAGAAGAACAAAAGATGCTTTGTTTTACCATCAGCTAGACCCAGGTGGACATTTCAAACAGCGAAAACCATCAGGACAAAGGTCTTAATGTATATTTTATCTTTCTTTTGCTCTTTGTGAAAATAGGAGAAACAGCAATGTGTGTGAAAGATGACATAAACTGAGTTATCATCTCCTGCAGGTCTGATATAAATTCAGTAGTTTCCAGAGGATCTCTGTGTTTCTCCCATGTTACTGAAGGAATGCACTGGCCATTTCTCTCTATTAAGGAGTGTGTATGTATTTTCTGTAGGAAAAAGCTGACGCAGATACATCGTCAGGCTAAGAGGATGTTCTTTGCCTGAATAAGCTTCCTCTAGAAGCTGCCTCCTCCAGCAGTCCGGAGTTGTGTGTTGCCAAAGGGAAGGCCAGTCTGGAGGCCAAGGTCAGATTCCCAAAGACCTGTGACAAGCTGCTCTTTAGTGTGCTGTTTCATCACGAGTTTGTCTATTCTCTTTCGTGGAGGTAGCTGGTTCATTTTTTGGGGGGGGGTGATGCTGTTTCGGTTTTTTTTAGACAGAACTTCAGGGGAGAAAGGAGTGTTTCTTCTGGGTAAATTCTTTTTTTAAGGAAAAAGTGAATTAGAAAAATGAAAGAGGAAATTCTCTTTCTGTACTTCTCTGTTTAGGAGACATGAATGTGTGTGTGTTTGTGGTTTTGGTGGTGGCCCATCCCCCTGTCCCCCATGGTTTTTATTTTCCTGTTTTTAAATCTGCTTTTCTTTTAACAGCAGACTGTCACATTTTGTGTCTTCTTTTCTGGAAAAAATGTTGGGAGAACAGAGAGAATGCACTACACGCTTACTGAAGCTGGATCTATATTAGGTGTGCTTTTCTCTTTTTGTAATTACTGCCAGTTTCAATCATGTGGTTGCTGTGTGCACTAGTGCCAGCTCTAGGCAAAGCTTTTCTTATCAATGATTTTTGCTTGTAGGACAGACCTTCCTTCCATACGGGTGTGAGCTTAGCCAGGAGGAGCCACAGGTTTGTAAGTCTGTGCTACGGGTTTGGCTCCCTGAGCTGCCCTTTCTGGTGGGCTGCTGAACATTCAGATTCACAGCGTAGAACATGCAAACTCTAAGGAAGGAAATACAGAATGCTTTAAAGAATGTGTTTTACTTGAAAGTTTCTCGGAAGCTTTTCTTAACTAGAAAGTGAACAGAAAGCCTGTAGTTTAAAGTCACTTTGCCTCTGGCTAGGACTTTGGGCCTTGAATTTCATTTGAATAGAAAAGAATATATAAGCTTTCAGCTTCACAAAATGAGGAAGATTGTCAACAGAGGCTGTACACATATAAATGTTGTGTGGTTGTCTTTAGTCAGTTTCCTTCAGCATAGTATTAAATTGTGCATTTAATTTGTTCCAATTTTTAGGTTGATGTGTGCATTCAGTAGGAAAATCCTAGATGCTCGTTAGAGATGAGCCCATCAGCTTATTATTAAATGTGTGACGTTACCTGTAATGAATTAGGACCTTTGGTCAGTCAGACGTTCATGCCCCTCTTTTCTGTGGGGCCCATTTTTGATCTTAACAGAAGATTGATGGACGTCAAGAGTAGAAGACTTGGGTTTCCGAGTCCAGCTCATCCCAAGAGCAGAATGGTAGTAGCACATCTCTCAGAGCCTCAGCTGATCCCAAAATACAGCAGTGCTGGCTCTGAGGGAAAGTGGTCTCCAGTAGGCCACAAAACAAGGCATGAGGAGATGTTACCAAGCCTGTTTTCCTGTCTTCTGAAGTACTGAATGTGCAAAGGGGAGTGACTGAAAGTCTCCTTTGCCTTAGGCATAGAACCTGACCACTGAAACCAGTGGCCGCAAGCAGAGCTGTGCTTGCTGGACTGGTGCGTGGTTACATAAGCACTGGTGCTTTCTCAGCAGAAGGATTTATTTATAAAAAGTCTGCTGAATAGCTGGCTCTCAACTGGATGTACTATTTTCCTCATAATTGATAGTTTCTAATATGAACACAATTTTTTTTTTTTTAATAGGGGGTAGGGTGGGGGAAGCTAAGGAAGGAGTCTTGGGTTGCAATTTGTTTAGCCCAGTCAGCCACCCAGACTGGTAGTTAGCTATTTTGGGAAGCTAATGCATAACAGTGCGTGCCTGCTCTCTCAATAGCTGTAAACGCAGGAATGGGCACTGGAGTATATCAGAAGATTTGAGCAGTTCTGGGTTTGAGGAAACAGTCTTGAGTTGTGCCATGGAAGAAAGCAAGTAACTGTACCCAGAACGGTCATAAATTCTCCCTACAGAGGAAGGGAAACCTCAGCACGTCTTTCAGATGTGTTTGCTTTTTCGATCGTCGATAGCCGGTTTGTCCCACTGGGCTGTAAGCAGTTCTTGATCTCCAAGAATAAAATTTCAGGACACTATGTGGTATTGCTGGAGAGCCAGAAGAGTCTGTGCAGCCAAACCATGGCCAAATACCTAAAATGTCAAACTCTGTTGGCATTCCCAAAGGCCTAAACAGTTTGAATACCACTACTTTAAATTTTGTTTACTAAAGAATTCGATAGTGAAGCTCTTCAATCCTTCCTTAGATTATGTTCCCAAGTGTATAAAATAAGTAATTTTATGCTCCTAGATACTCTGGTTTTCTTGTTTGTGGATTGTGGAGAAACACTGAGTTGGGTAAGTATTAAAATAACAACTGGCAGTTTTCCTGGCTCAGAAATGTTTTCTCCATCTTAACCTTCAGCAAACAAATGAACACAAGTGGTTTTATGGTGAAGATCTTAGGTATGTCTTCAATCACTCCCTTTTCCTGATCTTCTCTCTTTTTCTCAGCTGCATCTTGCACTCTGGAGGTTTCTTCAGCAGTCTGAGGGCTCTGCACCGTCAAAGCACTTGGTGTGGCCACTGGCTTGACCCCAGGAGGTTTGTGCATGCAGTGATTTGCTCCCATGGACCCAGAGCCTGTGCATCTTCTGCACATCTGACTAGTCTGTAAAAATCCTACTTGTTGATAGTGTGAGCTCAAAGAATATCTGCATCCTCAGTGTCAGCAGAGTATTTCTGTCACTAAATGTTTTCATGGCACTCTGAAAATGATCTTTCAGCTGGACTTCTACTTAGGAGTAGGCTGTTGAAGCTGCAAGCTGAGGGTACAAAAAACGTGCAGGGATGTATTGCTTTGGAAAGCAAGAGTTGACATGACTCATGGGCTCCTACTGTGGAATCTAGGCTTTGATCGCTGAAGCACATCACCTGTCACTTAATGAGATCAGTTGCTGTTTAGTAAGTTGCTACACTCTGTTACAAAGGAAGACTTTGAAATTTAAAGCAGTCCTGTTGGAGTCATAGAGATTTCTTTCAAGATTTCTCTTAAGACCAGTCTGCCACATGTCATTTCTGCTCAGAGGCTCCTAGGATCTGTCCAGCACTGCCAGTGTCTCCAGCATAAATGTTCTAAAATCATAAGGCAACACCCCCCGCCCTGATATTTTCAGCTCATGGCATGTAAAAAAATCATGAGTATTGTTTAAAATGTGAGGTTCTTTTGGTTGGCCTTTTAGATTTTATGATTCACTTTTTTCAGACTTTGCTGCTGGCATGGTTTTCATGTAACATCTGACTCAAGAGCTGTTGGAAAAACACAAGCTATAGTGGATGAGATGCTTGATAAATTCATTGGGACTAGTGCTATGTCCCTTCACCCACTGCAACAGAACAAAGGAAATTAAAAAGGGAACCATTATTGTGTCCTTTCCTATAGAATTCTGAGGTTCAGAAAGGATAAAAGTGAGAATTGATGTGGAGCCAAAATAGTCATTTTCCTAACTGCTGCACAAAGGGAAGATTAAAAATGCATTGCTCTTCAGGACCTATGTAATTCATTGCTTTCTCAGTGTTGCTTCAACAGACCTTTAAAAACCCGCTGGCTGCAGCTGGTGGACTGCCTTAGGCTACTGCTGCTCTTCTTTGCACAGCTATTTGTGCAAGGCTGGGGAGGAGTGGGAGAGTCATCACTTATCGGATGCTGGTTAAGAGGGGCAGTGACGCATTGACAGATTCCAGTTCTGGAGTATTCAAGGTTGCCTTCTAAAAGCATTTTTAATGGGAGGTAATGCTCACTGTAAACCTGGGTGAGTTTTTGTCTCTGTTATCTTTGCATTGTGCTTAGGCTGCCAAGTTAACCTTGTTTGGAGAATGCTAAGTGGCACATAGAAAATCTGGCATACTAAAATGTTTAAAACGTTTATGTTGAGGATAGTTTTGGGGGATAGTACGGCTCCACTGAATGAGTAAGAGGTCGGCCTCTGGCTGAGATCTGTAGGAGCAGATGTATCCTGACAGTACAGTGCCCTTCCTTGGAAGGCGAATCCTTTAGCCACGTTTAGTAGGGTTTGCAGACTTCTGAACTTCTGTTGATGAAGACTCACAAGACGCTTCCACACAGAGGCTGGTTGGTGCACCTTGGAGAATGCCTAATGCAGGGCTCTCATGGAGCTTCTGACTGTGGTAACGAGGTAAGTTCAGCTCAGTTTTCTGCCAAGGGCTGACCTGCAAGTTACATGCAGGGAGAAAAAGGCTTGAATTTTGGGTTTCCCTTCACAGCTCACCTTGGAAGCAGCAATGGGCTCAGGCAGGGTGGAGAAGGTTTCTTGCATACTTGGTGTTCTTGCAGGCTGTCTGCTCCACTGTTTTTTCTCTATGACAAGCAGAATGAAAATGTCATATGTAATTCATTCCATCTGTATGCATTGATACCTGGGAGAGACATGACTGAGGAAAATGTAAAGAGCAGGATGTTTATTATCTTATTAATGCATGGGCATCATTCCCATTCCCTTGCTCAGTGAGTGGGAATGTCGTGAAAGAAATACACTCACTCCTTAAATGCCAAGGCGACAGGCACCTTAGGAGTGCTAGGATCCGTAAGCACTGGGCTGGAGGGGTGAATGGGGCTGAGCAATCCCGTTCAAGAGTAAGTGGCTGCAGCCATGGTCATAGCAGACCACAGTGGATGAAAACAGTGATGAAGAAGGGTGTCAAAGGAGCAGTGGGTCTGCGTGGAGAAGCTGAACGGCCCCACACTAAGTACGGGCCACAGAGGCATGTAGGAATGTTGGGGGGAGAACCAAAGTGCATCCCTCCCTCCTGCCCTGAAGCAATCTGTTTGCACAGAGGAGTACTGGAAGCAGCTGGTGGGTATGAGTCTGTGCCCAGCGCGCTCCAAGTGTAGAGACAAGACTTGTGCTGCATCAGCATGCTGGAGGATAATCAAACCAAAATTGATCCTCCAACTTGCTAACTATGAGGCAGGGAAGGATATTGCAAGTTGTACCAGTCACTGGAAAGTGCAAATGGCTTGCTTTAGTAATCCCTGTAATCCTCTATAAATAATGCCCTCCCCTATATTGATGAAAAAAAAATTGCATAATGGCTACACTCAGGCAGAAGGGAAAAAAATAAATGAAACAAAAAAATGAACTAGCGCACCCGTGATGCTGGTCATATTCATCTGAGCCGCATTAGGAGAGCTTAGGATTCCCATCAGAGAAAGAAGGACTATCATCAGGAAGGAAAATTGCGTAATCTTGGGCTGGAAAAGTAGTCTTCAAGAAACTCCACACCCTGAGGCTTGCTTTGTTATGCAGGGTGCCGGCTGAGCTGGAAGGTGGTGGATTGGTATGTTGGGTCAGCTGCTTGTTCACGAGGACTTTCACCCTGGGGTTCCTACACTGACTGGCCTCCAGGTCAGTAGCAGCCACCCCTGCTTTGACGTGGCAGCTCTTCCATGTTCCATTGTGCACAGAGAAATTGCTGTTGGCTTGCTCTGGCGCCCTTGTTAAGCTTTGCTGATAACTGATCTAGTGGATCAGGAGACAGCTGCAAAGGGTTTCTCTCCCTGGGCTGGATATACTGGCAGAGCTGCTGGGAGATACTGTCACTGTGGCTGAAGGAAACTTTATTCTCTGGTTAGAGAACTGCAAAAGGACTATCAACTGCTCGTTGATGGGCCTGAGATTTGGCTTTAAAAGTTGTGTGTGTATTTGTACAATGTACACTTAGATACCTGGGGTTGTCCTGAGATCTTACCGTGTCTCAGGCTGTGCTTTGGGCTGCAGTCCGCAGGAGTCACCTCTGGTTGACAGGGCTGACGGGAATGCCTGTTTGATGGTCTTGGATATGCCATAGGGGTTATGAAGTGCACAGAGAGACATGGCTAGTGAGTGCTGGTGCTGCACCTGCCTTTCTCCTTCTTCCTTCCTTTTCTCCTGCCTTAGCCACCTCCCATGAGGCACTCCCCCACCATCCTCTGCTGCCTCTGCCCAGAGACTGCCAGCTCAGCCGCCTGAACTTCTTGTGAGATGTGGGCTTAAATGTTGGTGACAAGCCAGGATGAGGTGTGGGCAGGTGGCCTGTGGCAGAGATCAGCATGTCATTGTTGGTAAATGGTAGGCTAGAGCTGTGTCACTTCATAGATCCTCATATGTGCTGCCTTCTTCATCCCCAAGGGACAAGTGCATCACCTGGGTTGGACTCCATGATCTTAAAGGTGTTTTCCAACCTCCGTAATTCTATGATTCTGTTACCTGGAGTCTCTTTGTGCTGGGCAGTGCATTCCCACATGAGGCAGCCAGTGCCTGCCTGAGTTGGAGATAGCACCAGCTGGGCTTATCCCAGTACAGCACCCTGGCTTTGCAGCTTGGGTTCTGGGGTGGGTGGAGAAGGCTTGGCTGGGACAGGGAACAATAGCTTTGCACATTGCAAAATGGTGTCAGGCCCCTTCATGTGGTGCTGTGCTCAGAGAGGCTCATTGCATCGACTGGTACCACCTGAGCTCTGCGTGGGTGGAGCAAGTCCATGGACCTGGTGGCAGGACAAGTAGCAAGTGTGACTTGCCTCTGGTGCCAGAGCTTGCTGCAGGTGACATGCAACCTCATAGGAGACGCGCTGTCTGTGGTGGGGCAGGAAGCAGTTTGGGTGTGCAGTGGTTTGGACAATGTTGTTTTATCCTGTGGGTGTGTAAGGGGGTTGGGCAGCTCTAGGAAAGCCACTATTGAGGTTCCTAGCCCACTGTACCAACCAAGGGGCTCTCGTGGCACCCCTGCAGACAAGCCTGAGGCCGGGGCAGCGTGGAGGGTCAGTGCTGGGAAGCATGTTGGCAAGGCAGTGTAAACACAGTTCATCTTTCCAGTTGAAGAAGGCTGCAGCAGGTTTCTCCGAAGGCTTTCTGTGCTTGGTGGGTGAATCACTACTGAGAAGCACAGCGCTTCTTGTGTAAGTCTGTGCTGCCAGCTTCTCCACAGCCTCCACTGACACTGAGTAATCACTTGGAGACAAATGGGGCTGATGACTGTGAAGAGGATTGTAAATCATAGCATTATATTTGCTCCTGCACGTGATATTCCTCTTGACCTCTGGGAACTCTAAAAACAGCTGTGGTCTAAAACCCCCAGTTAATTGCGCTGTGAAGAGCAAGAGCCCCCTCTGAGTATTATTATGATTTGAATTACACGGTCCTTAAATGCTGGCATTTAAGCAAGTACAGTAGTGGTCTTCCTCATGTGAGAATCCACAGAAATGTTATGGGTTCTTTTAATGGTAAATGTGGCCAACCTACCGAAGCCACTTGGAGTCCATGGTAGATAGTTTTACCAAAAGTATTTGCTAAGGTATTTTTTGGAGGATGAAAATGAAGAAGTCCAGATGGTCATCAAAGTATCTCATTCTTGCAAACACATGCACATGCTTTGTTTTATTCCTATGTCATTGATTTCTCCTTGGATCTGGGGAAAATCTGTGTCTACTTTGCTTGCCCTGTTGAATTGAATCTGACTGCTTACTTGCAGAAAGCTAAGTGCATACCTGAAAATTTGCAGCATCAGTAACTTCCTTGATGTCATCCAGGTCCAAAAATCGGAGCTTTCTGCAGAGTTCTCCTGAAAGATTTCTAACAAACATTCCTTGAAAAAAAATTGGTGGGTGGTTGTTTTTTTTTTTTTTAAAATCCTGAAAATAAAGTCTAGCAGGTTACCTGCATACCAGTTGTTTCCTCATTCACGTCAGTTTTTCCTCAGACCAGAGTGAAAGTAAAAATTTTGGATTATTTTACTGAGAGTTCAACTGTTTTGACTTTGATCAGTGCTAGCAATGGAGTTCTTAAAAACAAACAAACAATCAAAACCCCAAAACAAAAAACCAAAACTGCAGCTATTGGCAGAGAGAAGACTCTCTAGGTGGGCCAGTTAACTTTAATGAGTTTTCTCCTCTTTATGTGTGTCCATTGTTTGAAAATACCTTGTAGTGTTGGGTTGAGAGCCTTCTGGAGTTTATGGAAAGCCTGCTGGCTTGTCCAGGCTGGTGTGTTGTAGGCATGGTTAGGGAAAGATAAAGACTTTTTCTGACTTCAAATAAATGGATGCCATTTGTTTCTGACATCTTTCAAAGTTCTGTCCCTTACTTAGAGGTTGGACAGAATTTCAATGGAAATGCTTGAATCTTCTTTTTTCCCTTGTCCAGTTCTTTGTAGGTTTTCTACAATAATTTTTTCCATAAAGAAATTCAGTTTTATTTTTTTATTTGAGTCTCATTGTCAGGAAACAAACCATTTCAAACAGCATATGTCAGTCCTCTTTCTATTGTAGGAAACTGCAGTTCAGAAGTACTTGCACTTACTTGAGTTTCAAGCTGTTTCAGGTGTTTTTCTATAATTAGATTCATTTTCAAATATTCTTCTATACTTATCTCTTCTTCAGCGCATTCCTGAATCAATTTCTTCCCTTTTGAGTTCTTCTAATTGAACTCTTCTGTCATTGTCCATGGCCAGTGAACTGTTTCAGGAACTTTCTATCATGTCCTCTGCAGATATAATGGAAGAGATCAGGTGAGGTGTACAGCAAGCCTCGAAGTATTTCTTTAGAACTTCACTCTCCTGGCTTCATAGAGTCATACACCCCTTAAGGGCCAGAAGGTGCCTTAGATTGTTTAGTTTAATCTACTGGCTATCACAGATTCTACTTATTGTCAAACTCCAACCTGTTTGAGTTGGCCCAACATATTCAGTTTGGCGTAGGTTTTCTCTCTGAAAGGTAGCCAAACTTCAAATGAAGATTTCAAGTGAAAGCTAATCTAGTCCCTCCTCTGGAGAGCCTTTTCCACTAGTTAATCACTCTCACTGTAAAATATGAGTGTTGTTTCTGCCCAGCTTCCTACAACTTGCCATCTGTTTGAGAGAGGCAAGTTCCCACTTTTGGGTTTGAGAAATCCATGGATTTAGTTTCTGAAATGCATCTTCCCCTTGTCTCATGGACCTTAAAAAAAAAAAAAAAAAAAAAAAGGAAGATGAGATCTCTGATTCTCCACTCTCCCAATGATATGATAAAAGCAAACCAATCTCTTTTAATATCAAATATTTTTAAGGTAATGCAGGGCTTTTCCAGAACTTTCCACTGTCTTTGCTACCCTTCATACAGTTTCTGGTGTTGCTTTTGTAGACAAACTTCTCCACATCCTCCACTGTTGGAAGAGTAAAAGAAGCACAAAGTTGGAAGGTGTTAGCTCAGAAAAAAAGGCAGCATGAGTTACTGTGCCTGTCCCCTTCAGAAGCAGAAGTCAAGATGTGTTCATAAGAACACTTGTTTGTAAGTCTTCTACTGCTCATGACTATTTTTCTCTGATCTACAGCTGCCCATTGGTAGGAGCAGTTTTATGACACACGTTGCAGGAGAAGTCATCTATATTTATATAGCTATTACGTTTATTTGTAGCTTCGTGTATATTACCAGCAAGTAAGTCTATTCCTTCCAAGAGTCTTTCCCTGAAGGATCAGTAGGATGCAAGATATTTACCTCATTTACTAAGAGACAAAGAGAGAGAATCTGGGAAAATAAAAGAGACTAAACCTGGATTAAGGGAAAGAGAGATGGCCTAACTTGACGTTTTTCAGTAAAAAAAGGGAGACACTTGAAGCGAAGGAAAATAATGAAATAGTTTGAGAAAACACTTGACTACTGCCTTTTTTTAGTTGAATCAGGAAGAAAAAAATTCAAGAGAGAGTGAGGAAATAAATGAATTTTAGAAATAAAAATTTAGAAACTCAAATTATGGCCTTCAGCACTCTTATATTCGATTTCCTAAGTTGTCCATAAATTGTTTGGCATAAAAAGATATAAAGATAGAAAATGTATGTGTAGTGTCTAGTTACTTTAGGCCATGTATTCACACTTTAGCCTGAACTCCCCGTTCGCACTCACTGTGTGTTGACTTTCTCTGACCATTACCTGGAGCGCAGCAGTTTGTTCTGTAGGCAGGAAAGGACAGGTGTAGGAGGGGATTAGCTAACACTCAAACTCTGCTCCTGGGGGCACTCTCAATGCTACCAGCTCACACCACTTATATCTCCAAGCTCAGGTCTGGACACTATGCCAGCCACCTTGACAGTGTGGGCAAAGTCAAAGTGACCAGAGATGAAGATTTATTACAACAGCTGAGAGATCTGCGTGACTAAGGTGGCCCTTGTGTGGTCCACCACCTTCAGTTTGCTGGCGAAGAACTTTGTCAGCCTTCAGGACTTACTGCTGTGTACTGGCATTGGACTGGCATGGCCAAGAAAACCCCTGTCCTCTGCAGATGGGGCTGCTGCAGGTTGGACTAAAGAAGGTAAGGACACAGTGTAAGGCCTGATGGCAAGAACTTGAATGGTCATAAAAGGCTAGGGTCTTGGGTATTTTTTATCTAATAACCTGGTATGTGAACCTAGGAGGGACTTTCCTGCCTCAGATCACTTCCCCTTACACAGGAGACTTTCCTTACACTGAACTCTTGGCACTTTTTGGAAAGCATAGGCTTTCTTGGCTGGGAACAGATTGTGAAACAGGCTTTAGTTTCACCACAAAACAGTGTTTCCAGCTGTTTGCCCAGCAGTAATAAGTTAACCAAAATCTGGGAACCAAAGCCCATAAACCAGGTTCTGATAGTCTTTAATGCCTTCCCACAGCAACCTGGGTCTGTGTTTTCTGGCTTTGGTATTCACTGCCCATTCACTCTCTGTGTGCCTGAAGCTGCCTGCTGACATACAGATGCCTGCCTAGCATCTCAGTCATTGTATTGTGAGACTCACTTTCTGTGCTGCTCTGCTCTCTGCAGCCAGCTGCAGAAGTTGCTGTCCCAGTCTGCTGACAGTGGGCTAGAGGATCATACTCTGGGTTGTAGCTAACTAAAACCAGAAACATCCTTCTGGAAGGGTCACTCAGCTTCTGTACTTGTGTGGAAGATCGCCTGGGAAGGGGCTGGCATCAGGATGGTGTGAGAAGGTTCTAAAGCTGGAGAGTGGCCACGGCAAGGCAAGCAATGCTAACTGTGGGTTGTGTAATTCTCTGCCTACTAGCTTTTACTGCAGGGAGTTTGTCCCACCCTGAGTCCATAAGCTGTTCACCCCAGGATATCTGGAATTTAGAGCCTCACAAGGCACGCAGGCACTTGGCTTTCTCTGGAACTCCTACCTATGTATCAGGGCTAGGACCTGAGCACCCTCTAAGTCCCTGCATGAAATCTGGATCAGTGCAGTTCCAGTATGGCCATGGATGTTAAGATAAAAGGTGCATGTAGCTCTCTGCAGATGAATGCTCAAGAGCTGCTATGTCCCAGCAAGGGCAATGAAGATGCTCAAGGGCATGCTGGTGCATTCCTTAAATTGTCTCCTGCTTTGCACTGCTGCTTTTAAAAAAGATTTTATTTCCTCTACTGGGCAGCTGCACCTCAGGAACAGGCAAGGATGTGCTAATGTGCATGTGTGCTTATACAGTTTTGCAGAACCAGCTGAGTTTGTAAAACTCTTTGAAAAACACTTAGTGATGAAAGGCTGCATCTGAGCATGTCATTGTAACCCATATGAGCTTTATAGACACACAGAAATGAAATCAACTGCTTATTTTAAAAGCAAGTGCCAGAGTTTCCCTTCATTTAATGCTCTGTCGTTCTCAGGTTGTGAGAAAAGTCCCCCCCTTGTTTATCCTCACTGACAGCTGTGCTCTGGGTAAGATTTGCAAGGAGATGTTATGACACGATCAAGTCTTCCCCCATCACACCACCACATTTTAATGAAACGATTTCCTGTTAAATCAGGGACAATATTAAGATACAGATCATACATCCTCCAGCTTCAAACATTTATTTCCCCCAGGCAGATGTGGGGTTTTGTTGTCACTGCCAGATGCTGCCTCTGACCTCTGCTTGCTGCAGTGTCTATCTGGAGCTGGTTCTCAAAATCCAAGCGCGGCTGGGGGCTGCTTCTGCTGATGAAGCTGTTTTCTTCTCTCCACTCTTCATTGGGAGAATTTCTTCCATTTATGTAAACAGGCTCCCTTACATCTCAGGCTGTCAGGTTGCTGGAGTGGATGGACAGCATTTTGGGCTTTTCCCTTTCATTGCAGAGGCCTCGGCAGAGATAAAGATGTTGCATAAGTACATTTCCCTACAAATGAAAAAAGTCATGAAGATGCGGAGCATTGAATTTCGTTGCCTTGGCATTTTAAAGGTGCTGGGGCAAATTGCTCGGGTATTATCCCAATGTATTCCAGGTTGTCTGAAGGTTATTAGAGAACACTTAGAGACAAGGTGTGATTGTTAATTAGTAGTAATAGAAGTGTTTTAAAAAAACTGAAGAATTTGGTGTAATATATTTGTCACTTCCTTCTCTTTGAAAAAGACATTTTCCAAGTCTTTTTTTTTTTTTTTTTCCTCATAGAAGTGGTCATATCAGCTTTCATCAGAAAAATGCTTTCATCAATAAGATGGAGCCAGATTTGGGCTCAAAAATAGCAGCAGAATGAAATGGATTGATACTTTCTTCCTCCCACTGCACATTTTATTTTGGAAAATAACCTAATTTTACATAATTGTAGTTCTTTTTTATTTCAAAATATTTTTTATTTTATTTCATATTTTTGATTGTTTTAAACTATTTCTAGATATGGTATGCACTGTTATAATTGATGTAGTACTTACAGTGTGACATGCAGTTCAAACATTCAATCACGTAAATTTTATTTTTATTTTATTCTAAATGTAATTTAGAGCAGCTTCTACTCAGTGCTGACTGAAATATTTTATCTTTTTTTCTTTACTATGTCAAAGCATCAAACTATCCTATGAGAGGAAAAAAAGATGTTTTGATTGGTACTAGGCAGCAACTGCCCTTAATGGTTTTAAAAATAACACTTTTTGGTAGAATAGAAGAATATTTAAATTATGATATGTCATATTATGACATGTCAGTATTAGTCAGTGCATAATTCTATTGATTAGTCATGAAATAAGAGGAAAATATGAACTAAGAGAAGTTCCATAAAATATAATATATTTAAAAATGAAAATTCAAAGTCCTAAAATTGAGTCTGGAAACCAGATAGCTCTTAATGCTTGTTTCCTCCAGATTGTCCATTTATTGTGAAATTGTTGAAATGCATGGTTTTACCAAATTTCAAAATGTCAAACTTTGAGAAAAGAAGTTCTGTGTTTCGATCAGCCCTGAATTGAATGTACGCTGTTGGAACTGCAGTCATAAGAAGATCTCAGGCAATTTTATTTTTCTTGTCCATATTTTATGGCTTCGTGCTGCTGTACAAATGTTGCATGATGTCAATGATCACCATACAAGGAGAATTTTACTTTTGTGAAACTTGCTTGTGGAGATTTTATGAGTAGAATAGAATTTTATTTATGGTAGAATTTAAAACTGCTAAAAAGCTCTATTCAGCATCTGAGACACAAAATCAGTTTTAAGTATGTGCCTAAGTTCCTTGTCACAGCAAGAGAACTTAAGTGTGAGTCTACAGATAAGCAGATGGTTATGCTGGAAAAGCCACCACATTCCCCTGACCCCTACTTTCCACTGAAATGCTCATGGTATTAATGCCACTGCAGTTCCCAGCTGTGCCAGGCTGATCATCCAAAAACCAAGCTAACAGGAAAAAAAAATCTGTTTGCAGATGAATCGATTCCCTGATCTGGATCCCTGTTTGGCTGCTTGACTTTTTTGGTGCACGAAAGCCCTGGGCAGGGAGCAGAAGCGTGCTGATGTGCTGTGGGGTACAGGCAAGAGCCACACAGCCTCAGCCAGTGGCAGCATAGACTTGTATTGGATTGAAGTAACCATGTAAGCACAGCCTGAGTAACTTCAAACTTTGTTTACTTGTGTGCATAAGACTGTTTGGGCATACCAGGTCCTGGCTAACAGAACAAGTACATACAACACTGCATGAGAATGATGGTTACAGATAAACATAACACCCGTTTCCTCCAACCCCAAACAAACCCGGTGTATGTATCCTTTTGTGGCCAAAAAATGTGAGCATTGAGAATGCAAAAATGGGACTACCATGTGATAGCTAATGTCTATCTACTTTTAACTCTTTCCCCACCCCTCTCCTGTGACAGTGCCTGCTGAATTCAAACAGCTCCTGCATGTCTATTAGATGGTGTCCTGTGCAGTGTAAGTGAATGGAGAGTGCTGACAAGCCCAAGCCCTCTGTGTACATGGGAAATGAGCTGCTGATCTAAACCGATGAGGCCTTGCAGCTGCCAGGATGACCACAAAGTTTGCTTAGCTTCATCTCAGTGCTGGGGCCACTACCTGTCCCTGCCTGCGTAGTGACGAGAAGATGGGAGTGTTACCTCAGCAGTCTTGGATGCATTTTGGAGTTTCTAGTGACTGCAGGAATTTTACCCTTGGGTGCTAACAGCTGGGACAAGTCACAAATGCCCTGCAGAATGTCCAAGGAGAGATCTCAAGGGCAACACGCTCTCAGTTTGCTCTTTGGGATCCTCCTGACTTAAAATTTACCACACTAGGTCTGGAAAGATTGATTCATAAGACTCGTACTCAAAACATTTTATCTACTATCACATTAAAAGGCATTAAATGCTCTTACAGTTAATGGTGTTAGATAACTGAATAGCTTCATTGGAACTGCACTCCATTTTTGGGGCACAGTCAATCCATCCTGTTTCTGGTGCTGCAATTAAATGTTATCATATTCTTTACCTCTCCACAGTCTTCCAAGCTGTCCCCAGCTATTTCTTACACCTCACTGCATAAAGAACTTATTTTGTCTCTGATTTAATGGCATAACTGCCTGTGTGAATACTCCTTAACCTGTTCCAGTCAAAGTAAGTCTTCTGTGGCAGCAAAACCCTACTGCATAAACTGTTTAAATTAATTTAGCTTATTTTGACTGAGTTGGCAGATGGAAGAGGACAGGAAGAGGTCAGTGATCAGTAGTGACTTCTGTGATACTGGCTTTGAAATGAGGTGACCAGTGCCTTTTCCCAGCTGTGCCTGCACCTCTGCTTATGTAGGAAGTTGGAATGATAATCTCTCTGCATTGTTCTGCAGACTTTCTTCTGCAGCCAAAATATTTTAGTTCTTTGACTGCACTCAAACCCTGAGTCAGTGTACCCTGGACTCATCTGAAGTGGCACATATAGACCTTTGCTGAACTGATGCAGTTCTGACAGTATCCTGCAGCAATGAAAGACAGTTTTCCCCTGCACTGTGCATTATTTATGAGCGTTAAATTTTCCTTGGCATCATATAGCTACTGTCCATCCCTCTGGAAAACCTTATTGCCTGACTAACCGAAATAACTGTGCACCATTTGGAAATGTTGCTGCCTCCCTGCCTAATTTCCTTTCCAGGCCATCAGTGCCTGTGTTTACAGACAGCAAACAGCGTGGCGCTGGAAGGGTCTCATTGCCACCTTTAGCCATGAGGAAAACTGGCTTGTGATTTTCACAT
Organism: Podargus strigoides; assembly: GCA_028020825.1. Taxonomy (NCBI): domain Eukaryota; kingdom Metazoa; phylum Chordata; class Aves; order Caprimulgiformes; family Podargidae; genus Podargus; species Podargus strigoides. Next base: position 3,372,133 of record CM051643.1, read on the forward strand.
CTGTCCTGGTTTGACTTCCCAATTTTTACATCATTTTTGCCGCATGAGATTACCTGGTCTCACAGCCTAGGACCATTTTCTGTCTGCAGAGCATGGACACCTGAGTGAAAGTCACTCTATTACAGTGGCGTAGAGAGCCTCAGTTGATGTGTACTGCCTCATTAAACTGCAGTGACTCTACCATATCCACCCCACACCGGTAGTGACTTCTGCAGGGCCTTTGTTGGCAGTCTCCAGAGCGCCTGCAAAGCTTTGTCAAATGGTTCTCCAATGAGTTAACCAATATGTTCTAGAAAACAGATGACACATGATTTTTCTAGGACAAAAACCATATTTGTGAGAAATGATCATGTCTGAGGAATGTCTTCTGGGGACATCTCGTTCTCTTTTTAAACTATTTTAACCCTTGAGGCTTAGTGGTGTGTAGTTCAGCTCTTCAGCTTGCTGAAAAAAAGGTATAAAACTGTGCTGTCCTCCTGTCCATTGAAATAGAGGCTGTTTTTTATGAGTTTACTTATTTCTGTAAGAACCTGACTTGATTTCACCCAGATTCATGAAGGTAAACCTAGGAAGTGGGTGTGTTTTAAACTCATTCCTGTGCTCTAGCATAAGCCACTATTGCTGACGCATTCATCTCCCAGTCAGGCTGTTTCTTTTCTAAAAAAAAGCAGGTTTGGGATAGGTACCACCTCAACATCTTTAGTGGTAAAGGTGGGTGCAAAGGAATCCTTTAGTTTCTCAGAAATGTAGTCTCTGCTGTGACTGTTTCCCTAAAGCCTCACCAGTCCAGTGAGTGCCCAGGTTAGTTCACGTTTCTTGGTTTAGATTTCATTTCACATTCTCATTTCAAGATTCAGAGACACTGACACTATGTATATGCTAGCACATGGTGATGGCCGGTTGAAGAAGGCCTGCAAAGCTGAATGGTTAGTGCTGATGAGGATGCAGGATCCATACACAGGCCTGGTCCCATAAAGTGACCACCATTTAGCAACTGGAGCACATTCGGTGCATTCCTGGAGTGCATCTTCTGGTTTGGTTTCATCTGAGAAGAATCTAGATTGCCTGCTCTGAGACGTGAACACACCATATTAAGTGAAGATGAAGAGATTTGCTTCAAAAGCATGCCTCTGATCAGAGATGAAGCACTAATGTGGACAAATCCTGAAAGGACCTCTAGTTGATTTGTTTTAATACTTCAGGCTATTTATTTTTCAAACTCAGTTTTGGCTCTTCTGATTTCCCTCTTGTTTTTTGCTCACAGTCATTTATCATTGCCTTTGTTATGAGTGGTTTGCCAAACATGCGACTGCATGCTAGTCCAGCCTGAATAGCCTCTTGAATTTCCCCATTTAGCCATATGTTATTTCCTTAGGGCCATTTATTAATGAACTACCACTGGCGATGATTCTCTGTTGGCCCCAGGTGGCTTGTTTCCTTTCCCTCTTTAATTTCAGTGATTTGTCTGTCTGAACACAGTACCTCTCCAGCTTCCCCCCTGCCCCTTCGTGTAAGAATTATACATTTATGAATGCATTTGTCATAGTTGATTATCTAGGACTTACAACATGCTTATTTCACAAGTGTCATTTCTACTCTATTGTTCCTTAGGTCCTTGTTCTCATTTGCTTGGAAGCAAGACAGAACAAGCAATTACTGTTCAGCTGCTTTACGACTGAGATGAGGGGACTGGCTTTCTGAACTGTTCCAGGAGATGGAAGAGGGCTGGTGCACTTTACCTTGATGAAGAACCTTCCTGAAGTTTATATATGGTCTCACAGCGCTATGAAGGATGACAAGGCAGTTTTGTAGCTAGGAAAAGTCACCTCAAAGTTAAATGGTCAGAAGTGGATTGAGAACTTAACCGAGTGGCATTTATTTTCATGATAAGGTCGTAGAAGACATTTGGAACTAGACCTTGCTGGCTGCCTGTCGCCATAGACCTTCTCAAGTTCACTTTTCAGAATGCACATATTCATTTTACAGGTGGATCTGCATATTCCAGCCTGGCAGTTGCACGCACAATTAGATAGCTGATTGTAGGTGAACACTTCACCGAGTTATTATGTCGTTTGTGCTTAGCAACAGGGAAACTGCAGGCAGGTGTCGTTTTAAGAACTAGATTTCTTACTGAAAAATTCTTCTCATTGTGGCATTTTCCCAGTCATCCTTTGCAGCCTGTGAAATCAAGAAGCCTGTCAGCTGTCTAAAAGAAGCCTGCATTTTGACTCCCAAATTCAGCCATGTTTAACATCAAATCAAATTGCCTAATTATAGGCCTGTCTACTACAGTAGCTTAACTAAAGACCTGCTTGTGTGCATGAGAACATTTTCTTGAGCCCATGTGGCCTGGTTTTCGTGGGCGCAGGGCACTTCATGAATCTGGGTTTGGCCTGACTCAGCAAATTTCTGCCACAGGGAAAACACCCTTAGGCTGGGAGCAAATGTGCTCTGGCAATCTCACATCCTGATGAGTTTGCCTGAGGTGTGCTGTCTTTCAGGAGGAGTCAGTTCCTCAGATGCTTTCCCACCTCTTTGCATTTTCACTGATTTCAGGGCAAAGGCTTTTTGTAGCTTTGTTGCAGAGGTGAGCCTTGCCACTGGAGGATTATTTGTCTATCAAACAGCAGGGCCTCCAGGGGAAGGTGGGTGATTTTGGCTTCTGCTGTTCCTCCTTGGCCCTCCATAGGTGCCAAGGTATCATCTAATTCCTGGGAATGCTGTCTGAGATAATTGATTCCAATTTTCTTGAGTATGCTCAGCTTCTAATTAAGGCTCAGCAGGCAGAGAGATCTAGTGCAGATAAGGTGTGTGCCTTGTTTACTCCTTAAACAGGTGTACCAACGGGAAGCAGTGTTGCTTCAGATACTTCAAGCTACTCCTCAGACCCAAGGGATTCAGAAGTATCCATCTTGTCTGAATTTTTCATGTTGTTTAGTAGGAAAACTATAACAAGCCCAGGTTTCCCTCAGAGCTGAGCCTTTAGTAAGACAAAATTGAATTAGTCTGTTCATTGCTTCTTTATGACCTGATAAATGGCTATCTCAGCAAATGGATCAGGCCTGCTAGTGCTGGATTTTTTTCTTTTTTTTTTTTTTTTTCTCTCTTTTTGTGTGTGTGTGAAATCTCAGGCTGTACATCCCCTCTCTTAGCTGGGGGTTTTTCTAGATGAATGAGGTATCACTTGAGGTTGAAACCTAAACTATTGCTCCCCTCCCTTATCCTCAAGGAGGGGGGACTAGTTGGATTAAGCTAATCCTCTTGACTCGAAACCTCATTGACTTGGATATTAAATGACATTCCAGATGGGACCACACTAGGAGCTCTGTGCTCTGTTCTGGGCATCGCAATACCAGAATGGGCCTCTTCTCACTTCAGTTTCTCTTGTAGTGTGGGCTGTGGAGTGCTGTAGGGCAATGTTTGACCTAAAAATGAAGGAATTATTTTCGTATGTCCCCAAGAGTGGCACTTTCAGCCATGGTGAAGTAGTGTCATCTTAAAACAATTGATTAGAAGAAGTAGTGGCATCTTTCCCAGAAACTGTACTCCCTGGCATGAAACTGTAGGATGCTTCCTTGATGTAGTAGACTGCATGCAGGAACTGTGAGGGTACAGTGGGCAAGTTGAGTTTGGATTACTTTCAACTAGCTGAACCTAGGAAATTAGCTGGGAGCTGTGTCTGACTCGGTCGGTGTAGGCAGTGAGTTGAAATGAATGGAGAAGGACTACAAATTTGCTGAGGCTTTCTTCCTTTCTTTTTTTTTTTTTTTTTTTTAAATGCTTTTCTGAGCTCACCTAGCCATGTGCTCTGGACATCCAACCAGCCAGGTAACCTCCTTATCAGGTGTGGGCTAATGGAAAGGGCTGTGAGGGTTTTAGCTCAGTAGCTAGTGTTTGTCTGTGTGGCCTGGGCCAAACGCCACAGGGCGATGTGGCAGGGTCAAGCCACAAACTGTAAGGTGCATAGAGCAGGGATGTGGCCTGAAACTGGGTCTACCATTCACCAACAGTTTTGTGGTTGAAATCAGCAGGATTTGAAATCAAAGGCTCCACTGCCTTGCGATGGGTATGTCCTGAAACAGGGAAGCAGCCCTTCCCTTGTTTCACAAAGTGCTGTCCGCATTCATGGGGGCAGGCAAACAATGCAGAGCAGCCCCTCGAGGTGTTTTCAGGGGGCTTGTGAGTGGTGGAGTAGCTGCAGGCAGGCAACACAAGTAGTCATTCGGCTCTCTGCACTCACCAGCAAGTTGGTGTGAAATCATGCCAGTGCATCTGGGCTGCCGCTAAACAGCGGTAATGTTTTTGGCTGGGACAATGTAGTACGTGTAATCTTATTTTAAGATTTGCTCGGCTAAACATTTAGATTCCCTTATTGGGACTATTGAGAAAACAGAAGCTTAATCTCCAGGGAAGTGCAACATTTCCATGGGGCTGGACCACCTTCCCTCATTCCCTCTTTCCTTCTTTACTCCCTCCTCCCTTGTCTGCTTCGCAGCATGTTGAGGAGCAAGTTCAAAAACACTCACTGGGCAGAGAAAGTGAAACTGTCAGTGCATTAAATGGGTAGCCCAGTGTAGTAAAACGTGGCAAAGCCTAGCTGCAGGCAGCAAGGCAGGGAATTAGCCTCGTGCTGCTAAGAAATAGATATGTTTTCCTACAAAAACCCCCCTGTAAATCTCTCTTTCTCTCTGCGATATGAGAGAAATCCTCACTGGGATGGAAATATATTTACTAGGGTGGCACAGCTTCTGTGTCCCTCCTCAGCACTCGCTCTTGGACACATCACAATGACTGAACCAGGTTATGAAAACCAGGTGTGGAGAGGAGGGTCTCTGGGCTCCAAGAAGTGCTGGCCAGTTTGCAGGGGATATGACTGCCCTTTTGGGGAGCTTTGGCACTGCACCTGCATATGGGAAACCCTCACATTGAGGTTTCTGTTTGCTTTTGTTCCAAGTGGTGGGGTGGCTGAGGGGGGAGGAGTTTGGGGAGCTGCAAGGCTAACTCATATTCTGCCTGGGTGCGGTCTTTAGCTCAGAGATGACAAATCTCTGGTGCTTTATACCCAGAGTGTGTTGCTGTAATTGTTTCGCAGATGCTGAGGTGAGCGTGTGCAAATTTTTCACTTTCAGGGTCCCCTTGCTCCACCTTTTGTCTGCCAAAGTGAACTGTCCTCCTCTGGCAGCAGAGCTAGGTTGAGCCTTGCCCTTCTGGCCTGCATGCTATTTGCTATTAGTTCAGTATCAATGCTATTGCTAATCAGCTGTGTGCAGCAATGTCGAGCTGGACAGCAGTTCATAGCACCAGACTTGGCTCTCTGGGTTTTGGGTTGCATTGTAGTCAAAAATTTTCTTTTAAAGCTGTTTTTCTGTGCCATTGCAGCCTAAGATGGCACCAAGCATAAGAAAGATGATCCCATAAGATTTAACATTTACATGAACTCTCATCTGACTACTTATGGGATTTGCAGTCCCTGAAACCCATAAACATTTTACATCTGATTCACACTTGACCTAAAGTTTATCTAAAGACTTGAATCCTGCCCTAGGCTAGCTTTCTGCCAAGCTCAGGCAATGGAAATTCTAAAGTAGATTGCTTAGAGACATGAGTATGGACTTAACCACAGCAGCAGACCAGTGCTTTATTTCTGGAGCTGCCTCTTTTCATTGAAGGCCACAGACAAGACTGAAAAAATAAGGCTGTCCTTGGAAAGAAGGTGTGTGTTTCTATTTGTCCTTATCTTCACCAGCATAGCTGTTTAATGTCTGGAAAATGATCCCGTTCTTTTCAAAAAGATGGTTGTGCTATTTATCAGAATGACTTTCTGTTGCAGAAAATTCCCCAGACTGGCTCTGATGTCTTTGAGAAGTATTTCCTTTTACTAGTTCCAAATGTATGGAACTGTAATCTCATAAAGTGTGTGCTTGTTGCTTTTGTATGGTATTATGGTGCTCGGTAACATGGGTATTAATGTGGGTTTTATTATCTTCTGATCAGCAGCAAAGCGCAAATCTGTTGAGTAGCGACTTATTTTCTACAATTGAATGGAGTTTTTCAATCTTTCTGTAATCCTGCTTTTAAATCTCATCAGCCAGAATGATTTTTTAATATCATTTGTATCCAGAAAATTGAAATCTAGAAAATAACAGTTTTTCTCAGGGAGAGTAAGTTAGAAAAATGCCATTAGTTTGCTACCTAAAGTGTGGCCATATCGTTATACATACTTGTGCATACTTGTACTCCAGTTTTCAAACAAAGTATCAGAATGGAAGGCATTTATTAAATTACTCCTGATGTTTAAACTTGCAGCTAAATCAGTGTCTTACCAATCTGTAACAATATGACACAATGCAAACTGTGGGTTAGAGACAAGCTCTCTGAAGTTGCTTTGCACTTCAAATAGGTGATCAAGAGCAAATCTCCATTTTTGATGTGATTGGCTACAAAGTTCAAGTGCAGTTCAAGCATCATTCCAATGGCAGTTTAATGGCATGGTAATCAAAGAAAAGGGTTCTGAACTGAAAGGCTTAACGCTAGTTTTCTCTTCGTTTAGAGAGCTTGTTCTTCTCCCTTTGTACACCAGACTTGTTGGCTTAGATGCGTTGCATAAAATAACTGTGAAAAAGCTATGTTGGCATCTAGGTCAGTTATGCACACAGCTTCTCTGCTGACTGTGAACAAGTCGTGGGGAATTTCAACAATGGTGTAAGATTCAGGTTAGTAGCAAAACTGGCATAGTGAGCATGATCCACTGATTTTTCTTGTATTGTTTTACGTTCTCCCATCAGTTGTTGCTGTTCTAACTCAATCCTTTCATCCTTATAATATGATAGTTATACTCAGTTTGGGATTAAGGCATAAACTCAAACATATCTGTGTTCTCAGCCCATGGAATCATGATGATGAGCTGCTTGAAGACCTGAATCTAGGATTTATCAGAGCAGTGGTTTGTGTAGCCTAGTGTGTTGCCTCCAGCAGCTCAGCAGCCACTTGAAATACATGTATGTATGGATTACACATCAAACCTGCTACGTGCAATGACAGTAATAATGCCTAACTCTCAAATAGTGCCTTTCATCAATAGTTCTCAAAATAGTTTAGAAATGATGTCAATATTAACGTCCCTATTTTACAAAAGAAGAAAGGGGAAGTAGATAACCTAGCTGCGGTTGCCCCGCAGGCTGGTGGAGAGTCAGCTATCCGGGATCTTCATCCTCTGTCCAGTCTCTAAGGTGCACGGCTCTGAAACAAATGCTGATTAAAGCTGAATAAAGTGCACAAGTTCCTGTTCAATCAGAAGTTTGGCAAGGCCAGATTCAGAGCTGCTTATGCTAGCTTGTCAAATATGCAGTAGGATTACTCAAGGTTTTTAACAGGATATGGTCTGTAAAGTAGGATTATTCCTCCAGAGATGAATCATGCTGTAGGGAAGGAGGCTGCTGCCTGGAGTCTCTTCACTTGTGGCTGAAGTAGGAATATGTGTAAGATACAAAACATGGGCTTGCAGATGGTGGAAGGACAACTGCCTGATAAAGGAAAGCCTCATGCTGGCCTGCTCCAGTGCAGCTGCTGTCTGCCACAAAGCATCTGTGTGATCGTGGGACAATCATTCATGCAGCCACAGGTGGTCATGAATGGTGTGTTCCTTATTTCCTGAATTACTTGCAAGCCTAGGGGCTCATTTGAGGCGCATGCAGAACTACTGCCAATGGTATGCTACAGAAAGCAATTCCTGCCTGTTTCAAATTGGGCATCCACTCTGACCAGACACTTTCATTGCTTCAATTTCCTAACGAGGGAATAATATTGTCTGCCCTGCCCTCTGGGAAGTGTTGTGAAAATAAATGAATTGGTTGTGCAAGCACAGAGAGCCAGATTTTCAAAGGTGTTTATTCAAATACAGACAAATATGTAGGGCAATATACCAAACACTCCCAGCAATGCTGGTCCTAATTATTGAAAACTCTATTTAAACCCCTGTCTGCATTCTTGGGCTCATGAAGAAACTATTGAGTCTTTAGGCCTTGGAAATGCTAACACTGTGAATGCCACAGAGAAGGAAATCAGTAAGGAAGTGAATAAGGATATATTTAAGGACATGAGCTGATGGAAATTTACTGTGAGAGATCATGACTGACTTCACGACAACTTGAATTGTGTGCTGTAAATAATGTTTGCCAACGCTGAACAGTTATGGGAAAACAAACTAATGAATAGGTGTTTGTTAAGAGAGTGTGGCCCATTCCACATGTGGATTGAGGCATGGAGCTGAAAGAAAAATGGCATGTGATTGTGTCATTAAAAGCTGTTATCTGAGCATATAGATATGAGAGAGGTAAATGAGGGTTCTACAACTCTGTGAGTTTTGAACATGGTCATCTTGTGTGCAAATTCCTTGGTTGCTTGTGGGGAAAAAAAGGGAAGTGATACTATGTCCAGCCCTCTGAATGCTAAGGCTGGGACATTTAGCTCTGCAGGGTATCTTTACAGCATGTGCAGGTAGGCTGTGAGCACCTTCAGTTCTGCCCAGTGCTCAGCTACATGATAGCCCCTTCGTGTTCCCCAGCTTTCCCTTGTCTTTCCTTGGGTCCTCTCCTTGCCGACTCATCCTCCTGCTCTCTGTCATAGTCTCTCCTTCTCAAAGGTCTTGACTTGATTCTGTGACCCTGTTTGTTCTCCTCACTTGACAAATTTGTAATTCTCCACTCTTCCCTCAGGAATTACTTTTGATGCACAGCATATTCCAGTTCTCTGTCTGAGGTCTCTCTCTTCTCCTATGATTTTTACTTGTGCCCTGGCTCCATGCTACAGTCCTGTCTTATATCCCCTGGTTTTTGTACATTGTTGTCTTCTTCCTTGGGCTTTTCCCTCTATTTTGGTCTTCTCCTGTTCCCTGACCCTTCCTTCCTGACTTCTTATCTCAGTTTCTTTGTCTGAACAGTCTCATATTTCTCAGTATTGTGTATGCCCAGACACCAGTAAGATCTGGCTCCCCTTTCTTCCTCTTCTTTCTTGGACCTCTTCTGCTCCCATCTGCTTCCCTTTCTAGTGTCTCTCTCCAGCCATTTGCTGCCAGTGTGTGTTTCCTCACCTCTAAGTTCCACATCCATTTCCGTGTCTCCCCCTGGACTGTTTCTCTGTTTCTTTACATGGCTCCAGCTCCTGCCCCTAGCAGGACCAGCTCCCCGGTACCCTCCATCCTTGTGGCTGCCAGTCACATGCTCTTTACCTTGTGGTCCCAGATCCCCCTTCCCACGCTGTGTCCAGCTCCTAATCCAAGGAGCTCCTTTCCTGATGTGCTCCAGTCCTTTTCTCCAACTCTGTCACAATTTCTCTCATACTGCCCCTGAATCTCAACTTTCTGTTTTTTTCTTCTCCCAGATCTTTTTTTTCTTTTCAGCATCTGAGTCACTCTACTGTTGGGTAGCATCAGAGAGTAGCAAAACAGTTTCCTGCTCTCGAGTCTGGTGCATGGCCTCATGCTAGCCTGGAAAAGCCTTTGCAGTTTTTCTCTGTTTTATCTACAGCCTGAACAGGTTCAGAGAAGAAGAAGAAAAGTTCAGAAGGAACTGCCAGAATTGTTAGCTGCTGAAATTGAGAAAATCTCTGCTAAGGATGTGTTAAGTGTGGTTTCTCTAAGATTTATAATTAAATTCACTTGGATTTTTATAGCAGAAGGTAAGGCCATAACACAGACAGTCTAAGTTTTAGGCTTTTGCTAAATTTTAACATCCTCTCTAATGATACTGAAGTAGTAGAGCCCTTCAGGGGAAAGTTCATGAGGGTTTTTGCTTTAAGCGGTGAGATAATTTATTAACTCCAAATCTCATTCAGGGAAAAAACACATTGATTTTGGCTGAACATTTCAAAGCAAACAACAGGCAGAATTCCACCTCAGTTTAGTGCTCGTCATACAAACTTTCATCCTAAATTGTTAAAGTTTGACTATGTGATGGGTGCACAAAAGCAAGATGTTATCATAGACATGTTGTGCTGTGTCACTAGCTGGCAGTTCCTCCTAACTCCAGTTGGATTTTGTTAATATAATTTCATTTTCTAGCTTCCCCTTTGCAAAACTGTTAGCATTAGAAATGCATTTTAGAATTTGGCCTTCAAAAATCATGGCACCAAGTGGTACTGGCTGCCTACCAGGCTATGTGTGTGAGAATTTTTTTTTTTTATCCTGTTTGGAATTTGGTAAATTTTTAAGATCTCCCCACACCCTTTCTCTGCAGGAGTCACTTAATTTCTTTGTGAGCTTTGCTGCTAAACTGTGCATAATTTGGGGTTTTCATTGTTCTTACCCTGCTTTTGAAGTTGCTTTGTGATTTTTGAAAAGATGTTAATTTTCCTTTTGTTGTTTTCTGTTGGCCACTTAATCCTTTCCCATTCTAATTGTTATTCTTACTGGTCTCCTCAAACTTTTCTGTTGTTTGAAATGTCTGTCATCTAAAACTTGCCTTTGTTCTTCCAACAATGATTTTGGGAGCCTCCCTGCTGAGCTGCATTCCAAATGTGTGTGTGGCTGTGGATGGGGGGATTTTGGCCTTCCTTGCTCGTTGACGCCTCTCTCCTATATCTGGGCTATCAGCAAATACAAGCAGCTCAGAGAAAACACTCCAGTTCTGCTTCCTTTGACACTGATTGCTCGACTGCACAGAATCACAAGAAGCTGAATGTCACTTTCCAAATCCCATGTCCATTGTGTTAGACTCCACCATGGTGCATTTATCAGATCTGTCAAATTTGGCAGTTGTGGGCTGACCGCACCTTAGTTCAGACAATCCTGTTAGAAAATGAGTTTATTTTTAAGTGCCTTGAGCTTCCTAGGTGCTGCTCAGCAGCTCTGCAAACATTTAAGAGCTATGTGCTTATCCTTCCTATAAAGTGGAAGTAATCCAAAATTATGAATCATTCCTTCAAAATAGTTTAGAATGGGATGGAATACCTGAAGGTATCCCTGGAGGTATATGCTGATCAGAGGGAAAGTCCAGATATTTATCTTGGATGAAATATTTTCATTTCAGTTCAAAGAATTTCACCTCAAAGTACCTTGGATGCTAATAACCATCTTCAAAGAGGGTGTAGGAATCATAGTTGTGTGGACTTCTGAGAAACTTGGGATCTTAGCGTCCAGATTTTAAAGCTAATTGGGAACCAAGGGTTAGATACGGCCATGTAACAGCAATATTAGCTATTTAAACCTAAAATGGAGATCCTTGGTTCAACTTTAAGTGGTTACCAAGTCCATGGCCTGGAGGAGTGCAATAACCAAAGAGATACTGGATGTAAATTGGATGTGGGCACTTCCTTTCTTGGCAGATGTTTTTTTAGTTTTACATCTGCAGATGGATGGATGTAAGTGCCAAATATGAGGAGAAGATTTAGGGCTGTGACTTCTGCAGAGAGAGACACCTTATTGCCTCCCTCTGTGAAGCACCAGGTTTCTAGGGGTGGGTAGGATTTAAGAAACCTGCTAGTCCTTGGAACTCCACTGTGTGCTGGCTTAGGCAGCTCCTTGCTCTTTGCATTAATGTCTGTGGATGTTGGAGCAGCTCTTCCCTGAAGGCCTCACAGCTCACACCAGCATCACAGCGCCCAGTCTGTGACTTAACAGCTCAGCACTCAGCATCACAGTGTGGAAGTCCCCCCTGAAATGTGTGCCCTGTTACATTTACACATCTTTTGTCCTAGGTGGAAATGGTTTAGGAATTCAAGTCACTAAGGTGCACTGAAAAATGTGTTCCTTTGGGAGATTTTTCCCCTTGCTGATCTTCAGGTGACTGAACACGGTGGAATTGTGACAGTCCACTCTTCTTCAGTGACCATGTTGTGTCCTGGCACAAACTGGTTTGGCTTAAAGTATTTGTGCCTGCACAGCTCTCTTAAAATTACCAGCTGTTATCAAGGAGAGGGCAAAAACATAAGGCAATGGTATTCTTGATCAGTGCAAAATGTTTGCTCTTTCACTAACATAGTAAAGACTCAATCCTGAAAGCTTTACTCATCCTTTTTTTTCAAGTTACTACAGCACAAAGTCATAGCATGAATATACCCATAAGTCATGCTCTTGTTTTGCTAACTACAGTCACACAAAGACTACTCGATGGCCTTGCAGGTCACCTCTTTTCTCCATTGTGGTCTGAAGCCAGTGCTGAGAACTGACTGTCAGTTTGCTGAAGAGGCTAGTGTCTTGAACTGGCGAGTTTCCTGGCTAGCTGCTGGCCGAGGGCAACACTTGCTGGGCTCAGAGTGGTTTGCGGGACAGAAAATACTGTCCTGGTGGCCCGATGGCACACACATTTGAAATTTCCATCCAAAATGTTTTAGTTCCTGAGAAAGCAAGCTTGGAATTGACTACGAGCCTTTGTAAATATATGCCTTTTGACCAAACCACCTTGGACAAGAAAAATCCCAACCCTAAAGGAATGCTGCAGAACCTCAAACATTTAATTCAGGGTCTGTCTAAATATGGCTTGTTGTAGCTGTGCTAGGTATTATAGAAGCAAGCTTCTGTCCCTCACCAAGGGAAACTGGCAATCCTGGGAGAAGTCCAGTTTTGCCAGGGTAATTAGGTCAACAGTTGAGCTTGCAGCAACTGAAGTTGCATAGTTGGAAGTCACACCTCCTCACCACCCTGACCATCTGAGCTGGCCCAGTGCAAGTCTACAGTGTCAACTTAGCCTTACCTCAGCACCTTACCCTCTCCACAACTTGAGACAAATAGCAGATAAACCAAAATCCACTCCATCCTACCTGCCAGAGAGAGGTCTTCTACTTCTCTAAAAATGTCCCAATTTCCTAATGAATCTCCCAGCCCTGATTTGGGCAACGGTCTGTATTCAGTTCCAGATGAGAAGCAACTGTCTTCCTTACATGAAACTTGTTTAACTTGACAGTGTCTCTTCAGATAGTGACAAACTGTCCTTTCATGAAAACTAACCAGTAATTTTTCAGTGATGCTGGTTTGACTGGAGGTGATTTGGCCAGAACACAGTGCTGGGAATCAGTACACTGCTGTAGTTCAGTAGTTGGTCTTTGTCAGATACGATCTTTGCTTCAGTAAATTCATTAGCCTTACAGTGCTACAGTAACAGAAAGACTCCCTTTTGACAATTAGGACCACAAGGGAGGGTTTGGCAAGATGATTACTCCCTCCTGGGAAGAGATGAAAGACTACAGGAGTAAAGAGAAGAGATTTTTCATTATAGATCTTAAGATTAAACCCGAGGGACTGCTTGTGCTGGAAGTCTGCCTTATGTTTTGTATCAATAAGTGAATTTCAAATGCTTGGCTCCTAGTCATGTTTTTAGGTAATGGTTCTCTAGTTTAGCTCACTCTGATTTCTTGGAGGTGGATTAGTACATAATTAAATATGTGGAACAGTGTAACGAAAAACATGATTCTATCAAAGCCAATTAATTGCTGTGTCTGGTTTTGAACTTAGTAGAATCAATGCAAACAATGAATTTGCTACATCTTCCCTAAGTACTTTCCTACTGCCCTATTTACATTATAATCCTTGGCATTTACTGCAAGCAAACATAAAAGCAGTAATTTTCTTGTGCAAATAAAAAATAGAGGGGGAGACCTGCTTCCCGTGTACATTAACGCTTCTGTGTCATCTAGTGAAAACTAGTTGGTGTAAACTATATTAGACTACCAGAGATGTATAAAGGAGCCTTCTTGGAAATGAAAACCAGGTCGTTTATCTTCTGTTGCATCTGTAAACAGAGTTTTTCTTAAATGGCAAAGAAACCATTAGTGCCTGTCTAATAGTGCATCACCAAATATCTGCTTTTGTGCTAAGGAGTTCATGTGGAGATGGAAAATTAGGAGAAACCTGAGCCAGAGGTGGTTTTGGTTGATGGCTCTGTGGGCAACTCCAGCTTCTAGAATGCTTAACCTGGCACTTTTCAAGACTGTTAAATGGAAAGGCAATGCTGCTGCTTTGTAGAACAGGGCAGGGAGAGGTTTCTGGTAAAGACAAACTTTTAAATGTGAGAAAAGCTGAAACTTCGAGCAATGCTGTGAAGGGTCTTTATGGTAAGAGGCTGATTTGAAGGTAGATGAGTCTCCATCTGTCTCATACACCCTTTGCCTGTACTCAGCCTCAGTCTATTCTTTTAGAATTGCTATGTCTTCTGGGAGAGGCTGAAGAGTAGATGGAACAGGAGAGAAAAGAGAGCCTGGCTACCCAAAAGCTATTTTGCTGTCCCTGTGGTTGGTGGAATTATGTATGATTTTTAAGTGTGAGGTGCGTATATTATGTTAATGCAGTTTTTTGGATTTCTCTTTTGCTTGTCTCAGTTATTTTAAATGAGAGGAAAATGTTTGCTTATAGCAATGTGAGCCTCATAACAGACTTGTTTAATCCTCTGCACCTCATCCGTCACTGCTGTGAACAAGAAGGAGCAGAGGACCATCCACCTTGGTTGCTGCTGCTGTTTGACAGTTCTTGGCATGGTTGGCTTACCCAGAGGAGCAGCAGCCCAACTGTTTACACCGTGGTTGTGTCTACAGTAGGATACTTGAGGAAATCTCCCATCATTTGACTGCTGGCAGACAGTGACAGTGGGAGAACTAGGACTGGCAGGGCATTGGAGCTTTTAACCATCAAACTGACTAATCCTCTGGACATTCTTTGTGCCTCTCTCAGTCAAAATAAATGCAAGCAATCCAATCGAATCCTGAATGCGGCTTTACATTTCTCAACTTGTTTGCTGGGTCCACTTCACTGGGTCAGTGCACACTAGTACATAATAAGCCTTACTGAATTCTCAAGGTTTCCTCTCGCTTCATGCAAACAGTTAGAGATTTGCTGTTGGATTTTGTGAAAGCAGAATCAGGCTGTAATACTGACTTATCAGACACTTATAAGAACAGAAGGCAATTCTACTGATTATTTCCCCTTTGGCATAGCCTTCCTTTACGCTAAAGGTGCACACAGTCATTAACCTAGATTTCAGAGCTGTGATGTGTCCTCCAGCATGGAAAGAACCAGTGCTGCAGTGGTAGTTTCTTCTGTTTGCAGTCAGAGACTGTTGTTTTTCTGCTCTCTGAAATGCAGGCTGAGGGAGTGAAGCACTAGGAGCATGGCTTCGTAAGAAAGAAATTCAGACATCAGTCACTCTTACTCAAGATGCTAAATCACAGCTTTGCCATTTGTCTGATGTTTCTGGCTTGATGATATTTTCTTAATAGTTTAAAGATTTAAAAATCAGTTTCCTTTGCAATAATATCTGAAAACAATTCTAAAAACTCCTTAGATGGCAAGAAGAACTCTTCATCTCTGGATGTCTTACTTCCAGTTAACCTGGGCCACTTCAGGGTTTTTCTTAAATGGCACAGAAGCCGTTAGTGCCTGTCTAACAGTGCATCACCAAATATCTGCTTTTGTGCTAAGGAGTTCATGTGGAGATGGAAATTTAGGAGAAACCTGAGCCAGAGCATTGCTGATTTTGTTTTATGCTGGTCTGCAGGCACTAAGAGGCACCTTTGGGTGGGCACTCACTAGACTGCTCCTTTAGACCCCTCTGGACTGGCTGTATCAATCTCAGCAGTATCCAGCACTGTTTCTTCTGTGGGATGTCTCTCTGTATCAGTCCAGCTAGCCTTGCAGTCTAGCTGTATCTAGGCTCTTCATCCTCGTTCTCCCTAGATACTATACCTATCTAGACACCCACTTTCTGAGGGCTCCATCTGTGCTGTTCCTCCTTCCAGCCTCTCTTCAGAAGGCGTCTTCCTGGACAGCCGTTTGCTGATCCTGTTGCTCTGATCTACCTTCAACAGAGTGTCTGCAGAAAAGCCCCGCAGATGAAAAAAGAACCCGCCTAAGCACAGATTTCTTCAGGCAGCCTACCTCCAGAAAGTGTGATTTCTGGGGTCAGAGTCCTGTGTGTCAGATTTTCCTCTCAGTTTCTGTCTTACAAGATAATTTTATAGTGATATTCTGCATTTTCGAAGCCTTTCAGATTTTGTAACTTGCCCTAGAATATATTTCAAGAAGTTTCTTCCATTCGATGGCAGCCCGCTGTCCTTGGTGGAGTATTTCTTTCTGTTTTCTAGCCTTCAGGTTGCTTAATTCACCTATTATTTTATTATGAGTGAAACTAAGCTGTCTCAGATGTGGCTAATGACCTTGGTAACCCCACCTGAGGTGCCTTCAAGAGTCTGCTTTTCAGTAGTCACTGAGCAACCTGAACAATTTTCCTCCCTGGTTTTGTCTCTGCTATTCAAACCCCTACATTTCACTGACAGAATGTCAGGGGTGGCTTGCTTCTAGACTGTTACAAGCCCCATACTACATCCTTCAAAGAACTGAGAGCAAGAGAAGCCCTGTTGTACCTCACAGGTGGGAAGAAAAGGGCTTCACCAGTGAGCTCCACCAGACCCAGTGCTCTGCTGTGGGACTGGGCTGTACCGGAACCAATTCTTTTATTTATTTGTCCCCTGAGAATCCAATCCACCTGGCAGGGGAAACTATCCTAGCTAGTATGATCATGTGGGAGAGAGAGGTCAGAATCTTACCAGAAAAGTGAACTGGCCCTAGACCCCTTGATGAATGCTTCATCAGTTCCTCTTACTGGCTGAAATGGCAGTGGGACCCCACGCAAGACAAGGAGTGGCTTAGCCCTGCTCTGTCTGAAAGAAAATGCTGAGGTGCATCAGGACAGGTGAGTTCAGAGTGGAGAAATGAGAAATTGTCATAGAGGACAATAGAATGTACATTGTCTACAACACCCCTATGCCTGTGTGCTGACATTAACAAATAGCGAAGATGAGCTCTGCAGTATTTTTTTTTCTTTTCTTTTACTGATTAATCCAGACCTAGAGTGGCCTGTCTGCCTGCAGTGTTGTACTGGTTCCCCAGGCACAGCCCCATGGGCCAGCCATGCAGGCAGGCCATGAGTGGCCCCGAGTGAACTGAGAGTTCCAATCAAGGCAGCTGACACAGGTGTATCCCATAGCACCTCATCATGCTCATTATAAAAGGAGGGAGTTCACGGAGGGTCATGTTCCTCTCTCTGGGGCTCCTCTCTATTGGCCTGCTGCTGACCCCAAGGACCAGGCTGAGTAGAACCTTGTATGCTTTATGTTGGTGATTGTATTAGTTTTGTTATTTCATAAAATCTGTTTCTACTTCAGCCCATTGGACTGCTCCCTTTTTTCTCCGATTCCCCTTCTCAGCTGGGGAGGGGTTATTGGGTGGTAAAATAGCTGCTACAGTTTAGCTCCAGGTACAGGCTAAACATAGGCAAGTAGTCATAGTCCACTTGAAATACAGCAGAACACAGAATGATGGGGCTAACATAAGTCTAAAGAATATCTTTAAGTAGCTATTCAGCTTTTATTATTCCAGAACTAAAGTTAGAATTGCTAAAAATTTGCTTCTTTATATGCATGTGATGTTCTTACTAGCTAAAAAAACATCTCTACTCAGACTGAAAACATCTTTACTGATGAAAACTATGTGAATTATCCTAATTTGGTTGCTCTTCTTGATGATAAAATTATTTTTTCACCAATGAATTGATTACTAATTCCCATTGCAAAAGCAATTAATCTGTCTTCTTAATACTCTCCAAACATTAGCTGGATTTGTCTATCTAATAAAATATACACACATTTTTTACAGGTGGCTCCTCATTCATTCAGCAGATTAGTCTGTCTTGAGAAAGTATGCCACTAAGTGACTGCATAAATATATGATCGTTCTTTTCTCAGGTCTTAGAAAATATTCAGCATCTTAGATGAGTAACTGGCCACCAGATGAGCTAGCCTGCAACTGTAAGCCAAACCAGCATTTTAAACAAGAGAATTGGCAGTTTCCAAGTACAGCAAATGTAAAGGTGTTTGTGCCTGTGTTTTGATTATCCCCTGTAACAACTACAATGTCCTGCAGCGTGTGCTCTCAGCAGAACTACTAGTATGATCAGAGTTTACTCATGTTTAGGTACATTACCAAATCAAAGCATCTACTACTTTCTCTCCTGTCCAGTCTAGATATTCATATTGCACCATTGCCTGCAGTAGAAATGTCTTTAGAATGTCTTTTCAGTGGAATTTTTAACTGGAAATGGCTTTTTCAATGAAGACTGTAATGTTAGCCAAAGTGGAAATTTCCTTGGTAAAAATATCTGGATTTAATTATGTTTTCATGTCTTCCACTAGGAAAATTGAGAGCTATAAAATCTTCCTGGGTCTGGCAACCTAAAGTTATATTTTTTGGTTGTAGAAAACTGGAAAATAGTTTGTGGAGCAGTTTCAGTTTTGCGGTGAAAGTTTGAGAAATTCTGTGGAAGACTGTAAATGAATTAAAATATTTGTATTTAGCAAGTATGATTTTTATACAAAATCAACCTGAACTTCCAAGTGTTGTTCTGAAAGAAATCACTCACTTTGTTCTATTGAAACACGTTAGTTTATACTTGCACTAATTTTAGGGATCTGATTTAGAAGAATGGCTCCTAGGCTGTCTGTGTAATCCAGAGAGAAAACCTGCTACCCAGCATGATTCTGGACATGTGAATCAGGCTCTTGCTCTCAGTTTCCTCTTGGAGGAACTTGTCTCTGTCCCTTGACCATCTGGTATGCCCAGGGAGACCAGCTTCAAAGTTTGATGCTTTAAGATATCCTATGTTGATATCACCCTCTGACCAAAAATGAATTGGATGAAGAAAGTAACTACGACATTTTCTGGGACCATTACTTAGCTGCATGTATTTATTAATATAAGCAGGTTGAATAAAATTGTTCTGTGTGTGCACTGCGTGTGAGAGAAAGAGAAGGAAAGATTGCGTGAATAGCTAAATGAGATTTCCAAAAATATTCCCTCCCCAGGAATGTGTGTCTGCTGGCTGTCTTTCCTTACCCATCCTCTTGAATTCTCTATGATTTCTGGCATTTTTGTGTCTTACAAGGCATCCTTCTCTCACAGCATCATCATTCCTCCCTTAGCCTCTCTTCCTTTTGTCTTCCCATGTTTCCCTTGGCATAGTCAGTATCTCTCCATCATGCTTTCATAATATCTTTCTCCACTAACCTTCAAGCCCTCTTTCACTAGTTGCCAGCTCCACTACTGCAGAAACAAAGCTGTATAAGGACGTAAAAGACCGCCTGTCTTCTAACTCAACTGATTGCCTTGGAATGGTCTATTGCTGAGAGCCTGAGCCAATGCAAAGCGAAGAGGAACACAGACACCACTCAGTTAGCGTGGATGATAAAGTATGTACTTCACTATGGTAAGGCAAAATGGCTCCGTAACATCGAACAAAAAAGAATAAATAATAGAAATATTGAGATGAACAGAATCTTGAGAGATCTTTTAGTCTCCTCCCTGGCCTGCAACAGGGAATGTATAAATCATTATATTATATTTAGCTTTACTCCATTTTTTGCTCTCCTTTGCTAAGTAGAGGAATTGCTCAACCCAAGTCTTCTGTGTGGCAGTTAGGTCTAGAGCAGGACATCTCAGTCCTCATAATATGCAGGGCCAGCACCTGGCTCCTGAGGATCCCTCCTTTAATATTACCTTGGCTGTGTTTTCAGTTAAAAACCTGAGTGTTCCCAAGAGGTCGGAGTAGGAGAACTGTGGACTTCAAACAACATATCTCAGCAAGTTTGGCTTCAGCATCATTCATGCAGCAGACAGTCCCCTCATGCCTGTGCCATGGCAGAGGGCCTGGTGCTTCCTTCTCTCCTATTTGAGAAGCCCCAGCAGACAGATGCAGAGTTAAGCCTAGACCATACCATCTTTGCTTGTTGAGAAGAATGTAATCAGCATTCAGTGGCCAAACAACTCCTTGTATTATGTCCCCAAATCCACTAGGTCTGTCATCTTTTCTAAGGAGAGAATTGTATTAGTCTTGCACAATTTGTTCTTGAGAAGCTCAGTGTAACTGTTGGTTATCATCTTCTAGGTGCTTGAAAAATGGTACTTTTATATAATAAGAGTTTCTGTTTTTCAGGGATCCCTGTTTTCCTGACAGGTCTGTAATTCCTCCATCCTTTTTAAAGAGAAGTGCAGTGTTCTCTATCTACCAGCCATTCAAGGGGATCACTCAAAGCTCTCAGATTACTGTAGCTAGCTTCTTATTATGCAAGGGAGGATTTCCTCAGATCCTGGTGGTCTGAACATCCTTAATTTATCAAAATATTTTTAACCTGTGTTTTCTACACTATTGACTACCTTGCTGTTTCCTTGTTAATACTAAGTCATAGTTAACTTTTTTTTTGTGAACACAGAAAGAAGCATATTATCATATCCTTTACATCTCTGTGGGCTCTTCTCCACTCCTGATTGGAAAAACACCACTTTTTCTCTTCTAATTTATTTCTTATTGCCTTTATATCCCTTGTCACTTGACATTCATTTTTATTCCTATGTGCTTTATCTGTTCCACTTCACTCATCCTTAATTACGTGCTTTTGCTTTCGTTATTTGCACAAGCCCTTTTTGATATTCTGGTCACTGAGGAACTCAGCATTTCAGGCTCAGAGGTTGCATCAAGACCTTTCTTTTGTGCCACTGTACATTCAATATAGTATCCTTTACTAACTCACAGCTATCTCCAATTGTCTCGCTAGGAGACTCTGTCAGCCACTTGCTTAGCTGGTGAAGTCTGACCTCCTGAGATCTATTATTCCTTTTCTGCTGCTCTCATGTTTCCTTTTTCTTAGAATACTGAGCTCTGTCACCTCATACAAATTACCTCTCAATTTGTCACTTGCCAATCAATTGGAATTGGACAAAAGGTATAGTCAAGCCTCAGTATTTTCCTCCACCTAAAATAAAAAGCTGCACTCAGCATGTTACAGGCGCTTTGCTAAGGGAGTAGCCACTCAAGCACCCATACCACCAGAGTCTTTCCTGCTAGGACTGGAGTCCCTTCGCAGTGGGTGACTCCAGTGAGCTGATGGGTGCCCCTTTCAGCTCCTTTCACACACAGTGTGACACATTCTCACTCCTGAGTGCTTCTTTTTTCCCCTCAGGGGTGGCCCTAGGTTTCCCAGAGCAGAGTCTCTAGGACAAAGTCTCCCAGAGTAATTTGAATGGTACAGCACTATATATACAGCTCAAGCTGGCTGCCTCTGCAGAGGGACCCTGAACAAAGAAATCTCTGGGCAATTATACCCTTACAATCTAAGTTTCCCACCCCGCAGTTTGGACCAATAGTAATATTCAGGTCTGGGGTGGTCTTCTTCCTCATTGAGTCTCTTCATTGTCTGTAGGTAGACTGTTTTTCTTCTTATCTCCAAGGCTGTGGCTTCTGCTGATGGCTGTAGCTTGCTTATCTTCCAGCTTGAACAGGCTCTGGGGCTTTCTCCTACTTAACTAAGTAGAAGCTCAGCAAAAGTTCAGTATGTATCTAGGTGAAAGTTCACAGCTTGTGACCTCAGGCTTCAGCAAATTTAGCTGGTAATGCTAAGGAAGGCTATTAATCCTAACAGTTCTTAGCAACTTGTCCCACTGTTTGTCCAAGAGGTCCTGAGAACTGTCAGATATTCTCCTTGGGTCCTTCTCATATTTACTCATGAAAAAAATCATTTGTCCCCCTTTCCCTTTTTAAATGGTCTTTAGTAACTTTCTAACATGATATTGTTGCCATTTATTTTCATCTCTGTTTTTAATCTGGTGCTCAAGAAAGTCATCTTTTCCCTTGTTTGAGACTCACATATCTGTCTGCTAGAGGACAGATGAGCCTCCATGTTTATTCCTGCCTTGTCATCTCCTGTAGTGATGCTCTGGTCCAGAAATTTGTCCTACTGGTGAGGTGTGTACATGTTAGGTCTTTAAAAGATGATCACTACACTGAGTAGTCTAAATCTTACTCTGCATGATGTCCCTGAGCTATCCATTGGCCTCATTGGAGTTCCAGAAGCACAGCTGATGTTTGGACAAATTAATCCCTAAAACTTTTCCCTCTTTCTCTCTTCGTTTGTTTTGTTTTTGTAACCAACAATAAGACAAGGATAACTGTGGACTATTCCACCAAATTTTTCTGCAATAAAGTGTATCTTATGCTATGCTACTATAGTACTTCTTATTTAGTAAGCAGATTCCTAATTTTGGGGGAAATGGTTTCTTTTGCTTCTGGTTAAATAAGTTCCTGGATGCTTAAAAATGAAATCTGATTCCTAATTGAAATGGTTTACTTCCATTGTGAATTTGCCAGTTTGTTATTGCAGGGTTGCACTTGATTGCCAGGCTCTCCACTGCTGTGGATAGTGAGAGTGGGGAGAAAAATCTCTGAAGGATTTAATTTGAGGATAATAGTCCTACAGATGAATGTCATAGGCCTTGAAAAAGGCAAAGGAAGCTCAGCCTACTCCACTGGATTGTCTTCACCAGGTGCTGCCTCCTGTTCAGGGTTATAGATTTGGGCCAAGTTATCTTTCTACTGCCTTATTAAGAAATCAGGTGATTTTCACATATTTTTCTCTATTAAACACTTAGAGCAAGAGCAAAAACATGCCTACAGACCATGTCTGGGTAGGCATTTTGTTACATCTCTCTCGGTGGAATAATTTTTGACCTCTTTTCTATTCATACACTGCTTGTATGTTAGAAAAACAACATTGCTTACTTCTATTATGCCAATTTTGGGGCAGATTTACAGGGGCTCAGGGACTCTTTCACTCCTTTTTCATCCTTTCTATTTGTTCCCTAGCCTTCTGGATTCTTGGAGGCAGGGTGTATACCACCTTCTGTTCTGCATTAAGGCTGTATTTAAGTCCTGCTCTTCACAGTCACCTCAGAAACATTTCAATCAAAGTATCCCTCATCTTGGGATTACACTTGCTGCATTTACTGTATGGTTTTTCTATTAGTAACAACTACTGTGTAATACTAGCATATACTAGCATAAGAACTAGCAAATTCATAGCTCTTCAACAACTCACTGATGCTTTTCTTCTGGACTGTATGCCCAAGCCAGATAAGCTCTATGCTGCTGACCATCTTCCCTGTTTGAACTGGGGCTAAGGAACAAAGAAGTGAGGAAGGGGTTTGGTGACAGCATTTTTCTAGCCCATAGACTGTTTTGGGCATAGAGGTGCTCTCAGAGTGGTAGGAAACTTTAGACCCTTCAAAACTTTCCCTGTGTAGGAGATGTGAAGAGAGACCTTCCCAGGTGTGTGAAATCTGAGGGTTGTGAGTGGATCCACCTGGGAAAGAGAAATGTGGAAAAATGACAGCATTCTCTATTGCAACATGCAGATATACTCTACCTATCTGAAGGCAGGGTTTAGTAACTGCAGATGTGAAAAAGGAACCTCATGGCCACAGGAGACCCCTGCTCCGTGTGAGGACTAAGATGAAAGAAAAATTTAGACTAAGAAGGCAAGTGCTTGCAAGTCATGAGCTCAGAGTGAGGGTGTAAGTTCAGACTTAGCTCTGTGTCCTGCTTAGGAGCTTCCAAGTGTAGTCTAACTTGATACTTCTTGTTGCCCCCAAGTAGTGCCTAATGTGCTCTGAATGGAAATTTCAAGTCATAACACTTAAATGCAGAGGCATTACACAACTGTTCCTCCTGGATGCAGCCCCAGCAGCTGCCCTGGCAGGTTTTGGGCATGATGATGATTCTTATCTGTTTGTGTTGTGAGAGCGTCTATAGAGATCCCAGTGTGCCAGGCGTTGTACAAACACCTTGGAGAAAAAAATCCCTGGCTGAATGAACGCATGGCCCAAATAGCCAAGGCTGACAGAGTATTGTTTGGGACATGGAGGAGCTGGGAGATGTTAACGATTTTCCCAGCTCTGCAGTTTGGTAGCGATGGTGGGGACAGAGTGCCGTTCTCCATGTTTCAGGAGGGCCTGCTATGTGTGCTGAAGGATGCGAGTGTTCCTGCTCTACCAGCCTTTAGAGTAGCACAGCCAGGAGAAAACCCTGCAACAGAATTTCCTCTTCCCCCATCCTCCTGCATACTCACCATCAAGCTCACCAGTGTAGCCTGTGCAATATTTGGGGAATTCGGCTTCCTGAAAACATGGGAGCAGGAGTAACGTATAATACTGTCAATGCAGTTCCTCACTTGGCTGTGGAGACCTCGTCATGCAGTGTCCTGTGTACTCAGACTGACATTGTAAACTGTGCGAATACTTCTACAATCGACAGCAGTTTTGCTATATATGTTAAAAGTTTTATTTTCATACACAGTTTACTGACTCCCAGAAGGCTCCTTTCTTTGTAGGAGAGTGTATCTCATCAACAGTTCTGCTTTGGGCTACAGGACATCAAAAGTAATCTTTTTTCTACTTCTCTCCCAGAAACCATGGTCTATGAAGTAGATTCCCTTGAAACAGAGTTGCCTTCAGGGCAGTACACGTTCATTATAACATGCTGGAACGTGAAAGAACAAAATAAATATTGATTGTAAAATACACTTATTTTTCCTAGCCTAATTTTAAAATGGAACAAAATAATGGTCAAATCCAAATGTTCTAAGTACCACTTGTTTCAAAGCATATAACCCTCCAGCTTGCTCACTCTTAATCCTGTTTAGATCACTTTATATCTATTCTGGAGTAAAGACTTCAAATTCAGAAATTTTCCTGTGATTTCACTGGACTTTGGGCTGGAATACAGGGAGCAGACCCTGTATTTTTGGAGGCCAAAACAAGTGGCAAAACATCAACGCTGTGAGGGAGGTCAAAGAGTACCTTAATGAACACGTAACCTTAACTCTTTAGGTACTTCTAGTCTCTGAATTTATGGGAACAATCAGGGTTCATACCATGCTATGAGAATGACCTCTGCAGCATGATACGTATTTGCTGAACAGAGGTTAACAGAAAATATATGAAACTGCTGCCTTATAGATGTTTCTGGAGAAAGAAGGGAGTATTATTCAGACTGACTTAAGCAATTTTGATCTGCTCTGCCATTCTTAAATGCAGCCTTGATTCATGTCCAAGTGCATCTTGACACTGCTGTACTCAGAGTGAGCCTAAGGTTTCTGTGCAGACATAGCATGTTGATTGGTTGCTATGGCATGCACCTCAGCAGCATATTGTGAGTTTTTCTGAGTTTATTGGGATTCTTAAATGAGAATATTGGAAAGAAAATTCACATAAAAATATCACAGAAACATCTGTAAAGAGGCTGCTAGATGAGAAAAGAGCCACATCCCTAATGACAATGGATTTTACTGCTGCTCAGCTCATAACTTCAGACTATGGTATGAGCCATAAGTATTTTCCAAAGGGCTAAATTTATTTGTAATTCTCACTGGGGTTTGCCTTGCTAGATGTTTGCAACAGCTGTGTGTATGACTGTTGGCTACCTGCTACATGTATTGCCACTATGTTGTGAGCTTCTGCTGCCAATGCAATGACAAAGCCTCACTGCTGCTTCTTCTGAGGGTCTCATGAAGGATCAGTGGTTGCAGCAGATGGTGGCAGTTTTGCCATAGCCTTCAGTAGAAGGAGGAGGGCCTCTAAATTGCACCTTTTTATATATAGTATCCAGTGCTATTTTGCCTGGCAAACATTCAGGGCAAGTGTGGTTCCATGTGGCTCCTCCCCCTGTGTTGCAGGGGGGAGGCTCTTCATGTGCATGTGAATATCTCCCAGATGTTGTGCACTGGACAAATTTAGCACTCAAGATGGGATGTGGCATCATAGCACGTAGACAGGATTTTCCTGGAGGGAATGGAGAAGCTTGTATTATACTTGAAAGAGTAGGTTTGCAATGCAATCCTCTTCACTTGGTTTTGTGCTGTGAGAACTATTTCTTTTTGTGTGACCTTCAGAGCAGCCATGACAGCCAGGCAGGAGTACACAATGTCTAAATTTGGCAGAGTCCTTGCAAATATATGTCATTTTGTTTGACAGATGCCCCCTGAGATGGGAAAGAAATTTTCCTGGCCCCTTAGGTTGGTTGGGGACTTCAGCAAGCCTCCGCCAAAGGAATCCTATTTTCATTCTCTAGTGCTGAAGCCAGGTAGTTTTCAGTTCTCTGTTGAGAATTTGAGTATTTTCTCCAGGGACTCAAGCAATGCCTTCGTATCTTCATCATTTGCCATTATACCTTTAATATGTATATCCTTGAGATCTAATTTGGAGATTCTGTCGTAATAACCTAGCAAAGTTGTTGCTTTGAAGTTGCACCTGGCATTTCTGAGTCATTGGAGTAGGGCTCAAATTGGGAAAAAGCTGGAATGTACATTTCATTATCTTAACACAGAGTGATTTTTTTATATGGTGTGAAGGAGGGTGGGAAAGAGACAGCAGAGGGAAATGCCTTTGAGTGCATGGAGGTAAGCAACAGTGGACTCTGACTCCTTGCTGGTGCATGGGTTTTGCTTTTTCATCTCAGCAGTCTAATCTGCAAGCATCCTTGCCTGCTTCATTTCCACTCTGTTGGCTTCACATGGAGACAGGCTTTGCCCGGTAAAACCTGGAAAGAGTTTAATCCTTTTCCAGCTTGTCCCTAACTTTGTGTGCACCCACATCTTTGGCTATAGGCCAAACCAGCAGCAAATGGGACACTACTTCATTGAAGCCACTAGTTATTTCTGTACTACTAAAATAAAGACTACAATGGCCTGAGCCCAGCCACTGCAACTTGATTTTCCCTACTGTTTGATTATTAATATTTTAATAGTTCCTGGGCTGGTGGTGGCAGGGGGCAGCTAGCTTCCTCAGACTATTCCTAACAGGCAGTCTGAATGCATCCATTCTGATATGTGAGCTAAAAGAATTTAATAGCACAGATGTGGCCAGTCTGTGCCAGCTGACCTCAGGATCAGTGCAAGGGCCTTGCCACTGTGCAGTCTAGTAGCACAGGTATAGCCAGTGATCCAGGGCCTGTTTCTATATCTGAGATCATGATAATGAGCCTGAGGGTTACTGTCATGATGAGGTTTTTTTCCAAGCTCTGTTCATGACTGTCTTCTCCATCACAACAGGGCTGTCTACCACTCCCTTCAACTGACCTGCTCATCTGGCAGTGTGGAAGACCAAGACTTGTGGTTGCTTCTGTATAAGATCTCTTTCTGCCCCAGGGAAGCAGAAGTGTGCAAATTGTACTAGCAAGTGACTTGTCAGTTCAAAAGTGCTTATTTTCCCAACAATATATACAGAGCTTTCTGCAGGCTAGCTAGTTACCTGCAGGGTTGCAGCAATGCTATCCTGCCTTGGGTTGTGCTTCTGCTCTCACTGAAATCAGCAGCAACTTCAGCAGTTCAGGACTGGACCACAATCTGCAGCATTTCTGGGATCCTTCAAGATGAAAGACACTCCATGTGAGTAAGTTATCATTATTTGTTATTATCCTCTCACTGATCCACTTTGGAAGACAGATGTGCATTCTTCCCTCCCTCTCCCCCCCCAAAACTGATGAAACATGAAAATCACTTCTTAGATAAAAAAAAGCCCACAAAGTCAACACAATACGTCGTGAGTTATTTGGTTTCTAATCTCTGAAAATGAGCCAGGTCAAACAGACATAGCTCCTCTGATAAATTGTTATTCTTAGAGATTTCATCCTTCCATGGAAAAGTACTGAGCTGGCTCTCTGACCTCCTCTTACACTGTCATCAGCATACAGCAGTAGGCCAGTGGAAAATTGGAGAAAACCAGCTGCATGTAGAGTGTTAAGGGCATTATTTTTAGATGCTTCATTTCTTTCTGGCTACACACACTTCCCTGTGGAAAACAAGACTGTCTATCCTAGTGACTTACTGGCAGCTGCTGCATTATGCATGGTGAAGCTGTTCCTTAGAAATGGGATGATAAACAAAATAAATAGGAAGAAAACAGACTTATAAATATGTGTAGTGCACAAGAGGAGAGATGAGGGAGATTTGAGAGTAAATGCACAGGAGCCTTTGGAAAACATGCAAGTCCTCCCTTCGATAGAGATATGAGTTTGAGGGGTGTAACTCCAGCTGAATGTCACTCTGACTGGGGTGTTTGCTTTCTTGTTACCTCTACCTGTTGTGATATTTAACAAGTGTCAAAGCTAACACCAGCTTTCCTGGAAAATACCAATCTGCTGTCTCAACAGGGCTTCTAAAGAGAGAAATTCCCAGTCCAGATCTGCTGAGAACTATGGTAGTAACTAAGTGCATGATGACCCTGGTGCAGGCAGTGGTTTGGAATATGTGCCATATGGGTTGCTCCACTGCCTCCTGCTGACAGCCCGCCCGTTATCTCCGAAGGTTGATTTGCCAGTTAAACTGGATGCAGTTAGATATGCAATCTATCAGTGTGCTGAAAAGGCTCAGTCTTCTTTCTTGTGGCCCTTCGAGCTCTCACCTGAATGGGAGAATGAGGCATCTCTGGGAGGGCGGCAAAACTTGCCCCTCTAAGCATTAGGTCATCCTTTATATAGTGAAAGCAACACCTCATATGAAGAAAGAAATGTGAAATCCATGGCAGGACTAGCAGGGTAATTTCTCCCCCACTCAAAATACTCTGTCATCACCACTCACACTAGTCATTCCAGTTATAAACCTTTCCTCATCCAGATTCCTTAAGGGAAATGAGGAAGAAGAGTGTAGTGAGGATTGCACAGGCACATGGCTGTGATGGCTGCATGTCTGGGTTGGTGGGGCATCATGTAGATTCTGGATTTGAGTAAAAGAGGCTTTAGCTGAATTTTCACTTGTGCCAGTCTTCCACATTTGGGATGCAGATGGATACATCTAAGATAGCCTGTCAGAGGCCTATTGTTCATTGTAGTGCCTGGGAAATGTTTGGTATAAGGCAATGTGTTCCCCTGCCTCAGAAACTGTTACTGTCCTAGAAAAAACTGTTACATTGCCTTTTGCTATTTTTCCAAGATAAATTGCCTCTATTTGGCCTGCTTAGCAACTCATGAAATTTGACAGGCACATGTAGTCAGTAGAGAAATTTAGAAAACCTGGCACTGAGGCATGCTTAAGACCATGACTTCAGAAGCTAAGCAGAAGTTTATAGGTGGCTGCTTGGGAATGCTGTAGTGCTAGGCACAGAGGCTGAGAGCAGAAGGACTGTTTTGTGTACTTCTAGTGCTCCAGAAAGCAAGATGGAGGAATTTTTCTAGATTACTACAAAGGGAATATAAGGGCAGTAAATTGGCTGAAAAGGAAGAGGCAAAGGTTTGACCAGCAGAGCCCAGCAAGTAATGGAGATCTATTTTTCACAAAGTATGTACAGACTACAACTGGCTGTGACTGTCAGACTCAGCATGGGAGATGGTGCGAATTAAAGATAAGGAGGCAATTTAATTTTAATTCCTGTTGCTTTATGTAAGTATTGCTGGTACCACCTGTACTTACATGGGCTGTTTGGGCATACTCACTTCCTCCAGGACTCAGACTCCTGGGTGAACTGGAGTCATGCACAGACTGAGACTGGTGTTGGCTGCAGCTTTGCTTCGAGAGTAGTTGAAATGGGGAGATGCATTTCCAGTGATGCAGAAGGTACAAAAAAAAGTAAAGATGGTCTGGGTCTGGGCTGATGAACATTGTCTTAGCAATACAGTTTCTCTTCCTGACTTTTGGAGGAACTGGCCAAGATTGACAAAGAGATGTAGGTTTTTTGCTGGAGAAAAGTAACACAGGAGCAGTTCTATGCTATCTGAGGTCAAAGCCCCCTGGTGCTTATGCACTTGGTGACAGAAACCAGCACCACCCCCTTCTCGCTTCTGCCTCACAGTATCACATCCTCTGGAGGCCCATGCTAGGCTCAACTCCCCTCTCCAGCCTGCAGAAGTAGGGACAGACAGGCAGAGCCAAAGTGCTTACAGAAGGGAAGTCTTGGTGTATTGGGCAGACTTGACCAAAACACGCTGGGAGCAGAGTTTATAGTTTGTAGTTTGTTCGTTCTGCAGTTACTCATTTGACACTCACAGAATCACAGAATGTTAGGGATTGGAAGGGACCTCAAAAGATCATCTAGTCCAATCCCCCTGCCAGAGCAGGAACACCTAGATCAGGTCACACAGGAACATGTCCAGGCGGGTTTTGAATGTCTCCAGAGAAGGAGACTCGCAGTGATGGGCATACTGGGTCTTCTGGAAGCAGCAAGCCATAGGGATGCCAGGTCCTATGCATGTGTGGATAAGCGCAAGTATTTCTAGTGTTTGCTTCCTGTCTGTTTCCCTCTTGTATAGATGTCCTTTCACTCCTGCTCACTTTCTCATGTGAACATGGGGCTGGACTAGAAGTCTTTGTATGTGCATGGAAAGGTCACCCACTATTCATCCCTCAGTGACTGAATAGCAACCCGGAAGCTATTCCCAAAACAGTGAAAAGTCTTCTTCCTCTGTGGTGCTGATCAAATAAACCCTGTGGTCATCATCTTGAATTTGGAGAGGACAAAAACCCCATATGAATCTCTGGGGGAAAAAAAAGTAAAAAGCATCTTACTTATTTAGACGTTGTATCCATGTCCTAGTGTCCTAGATAGCAGTGTTTTGACTAACTGGGAAGGTTCTGGAGCTCTCCACCTCAGAAAAGGGCTCAAAAGTGCCAATGTAGAGCAAATCAGTTAGCTTACAGAATTTGAGGGATGGAGAAGATTGGTTTTGTTTTCGATCTTATAGTGGCCAAAGAGATTAAGCCTGAACAATGTTTTTTGCTGTTCTATCTGCATGATAAACACTGGAAACTGCTCTTGCTGATAGAATACCTGGAATCTGCTTTGTTGTTGAAGTGCTTCAGAGATGCCTTTTCATTATTTATGGCTTTGCAAGTGGAACATGGGCAGCTGAGAAGCTGAGAAAGATCAGGGAGGCCTGCATGCCTCAAGGTTATTCTGATTTGTTTAGTCCTCTGTTTTATATACACTAGGGACTGATAGCATTTCCCTTGCCTTTTGATTATTTTCAATTCTTTCATCAAATCCCAGGAGTCCCTATCATTGTGTCCTAAGGGCAGCCTCCTGCCAAGAGTCTGTTTGCTGTGCTTGTGTCATTATTTACAGGTCTAGTGTCTGCTTAATGTGTCTAAGGCCTGATTTATACTTCCAACTAATGTAAATTTACACCCCAGTCTTGTTTAATCCTCTCCTGTCAGGCTTACGCACTTCACTGCATAGTCACAGAACAGAATTCTCCCTATTTGATCACATTAGGCTCTCCAAATTTGGAGCTCTGCCCTTTTCAACACCTTCTAACTGCAGAGCTGGAGAGCAGGCTGGATAGGTAAGTGCCAAACTACTTGATACCATGATTTGGAAACTGATTATTGTTAGAATTTTGGGTTTGTGCAACAGCATGTTGAGTATAAACTCTCATATGAAGTTTCTGCTAATCAGCCAAGGCAGCAATGTGATTTAGCGTACTTTGAGGAGCAATAAGAGGGTATTATATGTGTGAAAAAGCAATGGGCTATGTCTTCACAGGAGATAATATAGCTTGGGAGCTGCATCTAAATACTTCTTTCCTTACTGTCCTGTTCTGAGGCTGACTGCTTTGCCTGAACAATACAGCCAGAGCTGCCATTACAGTAGTTATGTATCATTTCTCAAGGTGGACTGGGAAGAACAGGCAATAATAATGCTTCTTTATTGTGAATTGCCTCTGCAGATCCTCACTCTTGGCAATATGCCTCAGCACAGCCTATAGAATATCTCTGGCACATCACTGGGGATTGATTAATGCATATTTATAAAGCACTTAGATATCTTTCAAGCAAAGGTGTGAAGCTTACATTGTGTTATTTTTAAAATATGGTGAATACTCTGCACACTGCCTATGCTGGGCCTTCAGAGCCTGCACACTCAAAGCTGGCCATAGCGTGCAGTAATAGGCAGTGCTCAGAAGCTTTGAAAACCAGTTAGGTAGAGCAGAGCACTGGCCATGAAAGTGTGTAGGCTTCCACGTGTGTACATTGGCAGAGTACTACCAGGGTTGTTCACCTCTGCTATTTGCAGAGCTGTCACCTGAAAGGAAGTCTGTGGCGATTTCTCATCCTTCCTTCCTTTACATTATTTGGAAAATGCTGTCTCAGTCATTTGGAAAGTGTTGGTAGTGAATGGCTTACTCTGAGCGCAAGTGATGTCAGTATCTGGGGCAATGATGCCGCTCACAAAGGCAGGTTGGGGAGTGGAGGTGGGCCCTTGGTTTCTCTAACTGTTGGGCTGCTGGACACCTGATACAAGGGTTACCTCTGCCTGGCTAATGAGTGGATTGAATCAGATGTCCCAACTCTTTGGCTATGTGATAACTCCAGGCACCCTGACTGCCCTACACCCTATGTTGAAATAACAAGCAGGCCAGTGGTCCTACCTCAAGGTCTCCCACTGTCTTCTGTGCTACTGAGTCCTGGCCCAGGGAATATATTATACACAACAGAACAGCTTTGAGAGCAAGTGAGATGTTGCCCAACAGGGGTTCGAGCTGACCTCTATCAAGGCTCCCCTTTTTCTGACCCTGCTGACACTTTTCACTCTAGGGGAGCCCTCACATACGTACGACCACCAGCAAGATACTGAAAAGGGCTGACTGGACTGAAGAATTAATCTGGAGATGAGATCACAGGCAGATCTAAGTTCAGGCAGTTACCTGAACTCTCTGCTTGGTGGTTAGTGCTGACAGAAGAGATTGGGAAATTGAGGCTCTGTAGGGAAAAGAGAAGAATTGGGCTGCTGGGATTTAGATCATATTGCTAAATTTCTTCTCTTGAATTAGGTTTTAGTCTGATAGTTCAAGTAGTGTGCTCTGAATTTTCCCTCCTGGAAATTAATTATGAATGTCTAAATTGAGCAAACCAGTGCTTGGTACCCCCACCTGGAGTAAGATTTTTTTTAAAAAATATAAAAATTAATAACCAAGCAACACCTGATATGACACTGAACTGCTCTGCAAAGAGCTCACTATGCCCTGTGGGATAGGGTTTTTGTTTTTGAAATATGGCCCATAGCGTAACAACATAGGAAAAAAGTTTTTTAGATTTATGTGTATATAAAAGTGGCATGGCTATTACAGTTGTAAGTCACTTGCTAGGTAGATTTACCGTATATTTATAGTGATAGTGTTAAATGTACTTTCAGGTTTTAGTGATGGTAGGAGACAAATTAAAGCCATGGTTGCTTAGAAAATAATTTCCAAGCATTTAGGAGCACATATTAATGGTATGTTGCTTGATTTAACTTGCTTAGGCACCACAGATAGAGATCTGGTGTTCTCCTTGTCTTAACTCCTTTTTGCCACTGCAGAGCACTGCTGCAAAACCCAAGTTTAGTCTGGTTCTAGGCAGCTGATGGGAGAGCTAAAACCTGAGCTGCTTACTAGAATTTTGCCATTGACAAAGTTTTTTGGATCTGTTAGTCTCCAAGTTCAGTGTTGGTGCTCTCTGCTGATTTTTTGGTGCACTCTGTATTCTGTTCTAGGAGGTGGTTTTGCAGAATGTTTATGTCCCAGAGGATGAAATTTCATTTTGAACTCAATTAGGAGCAGCTGTGGGTTAAGGATAAGACCCCTTTTTGGGCATCCATTTTGGCTGATGGTAATGGTGAAACAATGGCCTAATCCCATCCCAATTCCATCACTCGTCTTCAAACCAAAATAAAACCTCTAAGAAGTATGATCTAGCTCAACCGGGTGGACCAGTTCTGTGAAAATCACTGTGTTTCTGTGGTAAAAGATGACAAGCCTCATGCTGCTTTCAAGGAAGTACCATTCCCCATGGGTTCATATGTGATTCACAAGCAGAATACTAGCATCTGATTGGTGACAGACTCCACCTCATCCCATGGAAGAGGCCTGCAAGGGAGAGACCACTTCTTCACATGATAGGTAGAGGAAGCCACTCTGGTTTGAGATATTTTAAATGATCCAAGGTGGAGTGCTTGATAATTTGCCATCTTCTGCCACGCAGGGTGTAACAGGACTCTAGCAGTCCACATTTCTCTGGTAGTCTGAAGTGTGACATCTGATGTACGAATTTGTAGATAAATCCAAATATTCATCTAGTCTGGCTCTCGCCTTTTTTTATTGGGTTACTTTTTTGGGAATAGAGGTGGATATTGCCTACAAAACAAAGGTAAGCCCTTTAAACAAAAAAGTAACTTTCTGAAAATTAAGAGTTTTTGAATAATACTTTTATGCTCAGCAACAATGAACTAAGAAAATTTTAAGAGGCTGGGAAATCAACATTTTCTGCACTTGCTTATTCATTTAGATGAAGTCAATTGTAAAAAAAAAAAAAAAAGAGCTTGGGTAATGAATGGTAAGTTATTCATGACTTTTTTGAAGAAGAAATAACAATGTGCCTTCTTTGAATATTAAGTAAAAGTAACCTTAGGGGGATGGGTTGGGCAGTGTGAGTCATAAACGGGTTTTGAATTATTGATGTTCCACAACTGTCAGCCCTTACAAGTTTGCACTGTGTATCTTAGTCCCTTCAAGGCAGGTGGAATAAGTTTCTGCAGATCCATATATGTTTCCACAATAAGATACTATGGCAGTGCACAAAGGCATTTGTAGTCACAATGATTTTTGAACTACCCCTCTGCAGAATGCAGCCTCTCTTGAAAAAGAGCATGTGGCCATGCTTTTCCCAGGGGCTATTCAGACATAGTTTGTGTGCTACAGCCCAGTACATTTCCACGAGCTGCTTCCCGTGTGCCTATTTTGAATACTCTGTGATTGCTTTTGGAGTGTGGTTTCATTAGTTGGTTCTCAAAGCTGAGTTTGATGAAGGTAATGCTGATGGTTAACAAGTCTCTGCCCTACAATGTATCAATACCTTCAATCTAAGAAACCAGAAAGTGTGGAGATTGGGACATAAAGCATTCAAAAGTTATTAAGAAGAATTATTAAACTGCTTGTGTGTTGTCCATCCCAGCTGCTTGCATGTACGCAGTGTGATGTGGTTTTCAGTTACACACTTGTATGCTTTATTTTCTGTGACACAATGGCCCCTTTAGCGTGCTGGCTGGATGATGCTTATTGACTGGGTAGCAATTCGTTCTTATTGGTTCATTCTCAGCATTCAGTGTGTGGCCCCAGGCCTTATTTGCTGTAAATCATTTAAATCCTGCAGAGACCCCACTCTAATTGATTTCCACAGCTTTACTTGATTTAATTTATGCCACTATAGAGTATGCAAGCACTAGAGAGAAAATTCACTCTTCTGCCGTGAGTGGAAAAGCCTATGCTCTGCTGAAGGCTTCCCTGCAAGCTCTTCAAAGAGAGCTTGTGGGGAATTACAGTGATCAATAGTCCTTGGACTACTGGAGAGCTTCATCCCTGTGTTTTATGGATAGTAGTAAAGGGCAGGCACTATTAGGCTTTGACTACCATAAGAAGAATTAGCAGGACAACTCTACCAGAGCAACAGAAGAAGTTGTGTTGAGGTCCTGGCCTATGCTTTAGGAGGCTTAGAGAAGTGGATTACAGGCCTTATCAAAAGACCTCTGCATAGACATGCTACCCATGTTTGCATGGCTCCCTGTATCTATAGTTATAACCACACTACAGTTATATACCACAATGGGTAAGTCATAGGCACGTGGAGAGCTAGGGTCAACAGCTGTTCCTGATGGAAGGGTGGGACAGTGGTTTTGGCAGCTGTGGGAAAGGGGACGTGTCACAGCCTCAACACTACCTGAGGGTTGGACAGAAAATCTCTTGCCTGTGTGCTCTCTTCTGTTAAAAGACATATTGGATGTTTCCTTGGTGGTGCCGCTTGAAGCACAGTGGTGGCAGAGGTCCTGGCGAGTGCTTTGGCCCCAGAGTCAGCTGTCAGATATGTTCCAATCCTTCCATTGTATGTTAAACCCCACAGCAGAGATGCTCCTGGTGCTGCAATGCCATGTGCTGGATACCATCTTCAGGGCATGCAGGCAGGGAGGGGTGGAGAGGGAAAGCAGAAGGAGTTGCCACCTTACTGTGCTTGTGAACAGCTGTCTAACAGGTGTATCATTTAATCCTGTCTTGGTAGGCCTACATTCAGGATTTAGCATGAAGTGATATAGGAAATGTGTAATTACTATTAGAGAAAGATTACGACCAGAATAATAGTTGTAATTTAGGATGGATGAATAGCTGTTGCAGGCAGCATGTGTCAGAATTAAGTATGTTAAACAGAGGCTTGATGATCAGGAATATTGGACATGCGGAGAGGAGACAGATGACCTGGGCCAAAATGTCAGAAGAAATTCCCTGCTAGTCAGGTAGTCAATAAACATATTTTTAACCTTATTTAGAGTAGGACAAGATCATATGATCATATCCAACTATCCTAGCTAGGCTAAGATATTTTATATTAAGTACAATTGATTTAAAATATTGTTATCTGTTACTACAAAAGACTAATCCTGTCAATAGTTGTGTCTTCCAAGGCCATGCCTGGGATCCAGCGGTCCAGGCAATAGGGGTGTTGGGAACCATGTGGATGGCAGCTCTGAGCTCCCTGCCTGCCCAGACCAGGAGCCTGCTGAAGCTGCGTACGGCTTCAGGGAGGCAGCGGGCAACCCCATCCTCTGTGCTAGAGCTCCCTTTCTCCTCATATGGACCCTCTCGTGCCCTTTGCAGCGAATGATGTAGCTGCTTGTCAGGCCCAACCTGCATAGCTGGGGGCTGGCTGAGAGCAGGGAAAGTCAGGGCTGTGCCCTGAGTACTGGTGACATTCCCCACTGCAGTGAACTTTGCTTTTCCCTGCCAGCCTGGCTCCCTCTACTCTCCTGCTCAGCAGGACAGAGGAATTTTGACCAGAGGGCTGGGATCAGCCTGCAGGGTTACAGGGAGAGAGACAGTCTTGGTTTGGAGCAGTTTCCCTGTTCCTCCATGCTCATTCAGCACAAGCCATGGTGGTGCAGAGAGAGGCAGAGGTGTGGAGAGAAGCATTGCCATGCTGTGCCAGGCTCGGCTGTGTCTGGCAAGGCACCTCTGGACTTTCTCTGTGCCTGGCACAAGTGATAAATGGGGTGCTAGATTGCTGTGTCTTGTGTGCAGAAGTGCAGCAGGCAGAGAAGCTCTTTCCATCTCTTTTCATATTCAGCCAGGCTGCCAGCTACAGGGAAACAGAGTGGGATCTTCCAAGGAAGGCCACAGAATCACAGAATTGCCTTGGTTGGAAGAGACTTCTAAGATCATCAGGTCCAACCATTAACCTAACACTGCCAAGTCACCACTACACCATGTCCCTTAGCACCTCATCTACACGTTTCTTAAATACCTCCAGGGATGGGGACTCCACCACTGCCCTGAGCAACCAGTTCCAATGCCTGACACAATTCAAAGCGCCCTAGGAGATAACCTGAGAGGGGTCTGTGGTCAGCATTCCCTGGCTGCTAGCAAGGGTGGAGGCAGTTCCTAAGAGTTTGAACACTCAAGTGGATTGATAGCCTGCTTAAAATAGAGTGTCAGGGAGTTTATGACAATCCTTCCGTCTCTTGGGAAACTGATGAAGCAAATGGTTCAATGCAAATAAAAAAAGACAGGTGAGGAAGAAGCTTTTCAAGCATAAAATACCAGGGCCAGAAATATCAACTGAAAAATATGCAAACTTTTTTTTTTTTTTTTTTTTTTTTTTTAAATATGAAGTCTGTACCAAATTATCCTTGCTGGTTGTAACTGTTTCCTCAGCCCTCATGCAGTAGCCTGTCTTCATTTGCTGCTATGTTTTATTTAGTTTCAAAGCTTTTATGGACTGAGATCTATCTGCTTTATGGGTTTATAAAGCTTCATATATGTCTTGGGAGTTGTTTTAACAATAATAGTAAGTAAATAGCAGGTAGTTTGGGCTGAAGTGCTGTAAAATGTATACTTTGAAGTCTTTGAAGTACTTGATTAAGTATATATTTGATTTGGGAATGCAGTTGTGTATGAAATCAGATGACAAAGGTCCAGGTGAGCTCTCAACATGTTGTGAAGATCTTTCCATTCTTATTAAGCCCCTGGTGCTGTCTGAAGGGCTAATCTTTCCCAGATATCTGTGGTACCAGCCTGGAGTTTTCAATGAAAGCACAGAAAAGAAAGTACAGATGAAAATGCCTGCTTTTTGCTGAAGTAAATGACAGTTGTTGATAAACTAGGTCAGCTGAAAAGTGTCTGGAGGTGGGATTCATGTTATTGAACTTTAGATGTCTGGGGGTAGGTGTCTACATCAGAGCTGCTCCCCTGAGGTCTTTCTTTTCCTAATTTAGATACCTGCTTGACGTGGGGATGAGTCATGCCCTGCAAAACACCTCAGTTGGCTGACTACAAAGGAAGCCTTCCTCAGTGGTTGGTGACTGCATTGGGGGAAGCCTACATTTGGGGTGGATTAATCCTGTCTTGGAGGTTTTTATGCACAACATCAAGTTGATGAATATTGTGAAGAAAAAAAAAATATTTCCTTTTACTTTTCACAGTAGGATGAAGGGGATTGCACTTCTGGGAAATGCAGTACTCTATTTTTTCCTGGGATGCTTTTGCTTTTCTGGAGTTGGTGCTCCTGGAAATGACACTAGGGAGAACTGTGCAAGGTAAAACCTATTTTCCAGGCCTGTGTTTGGGAGTATCGGAAAACCTGTCAAAGGGCATATCTTCATGGGCAGGTACAGGCTAACTTCTACCCAGAAGTCAAATAGCTGCTTTAGCACACCTGGCCACAAAGCCATCCTGGAGCACACAGAAGACCTCAGGTCTGCCTGTACATGTCTACATAGGCATTATCTGAAGCAGTTGTCTGAAAAGGATGACAAAAACCTATTTCTGTGATTGAGAAAGGTCTGGATCTAGCTTCTTTGAGGTACATATTCAGGTTATGCACAGTAAGATAGTGGGTAACGATAAGGGCCCTTGATGCAGTCCAAGGAGCAAAATCACAGGAAATGTTTTAGGGATGAGGGAGTAAAAGAATAGTTAGGCATGGAAGGGCTGTGGAAATAGCAGAGAAACAGTCTTGGAGAAGCTGTCATGATTTATAATAGCTGTGGCATTACAGGGTAGCCAGAGTTCAGACCAGCCCAGAAGTTACGAAGCCAGCGTGAAGCCCCCAGTCTCACTCTCTCTCTGCTGGCATCCTACTGTTCTTGGGAAAACCAAGTGGGGAGCTGAGCATGATGCACTCTGGGACACTCCTGGCAGTGTGTCCATGGCACAAAATCATTGCTATGTGATCTAGCTAACAGCAGTGACTGTTCACAGCCTGCCCACATGACAGTGCCTTCAATTGCTACGTTACCTGGCAGCACAGAGCTTTCACATGACTGGGGGATGAACTATGGCCTCAGAAGACAGAGAGTAGAATATAGCATGTGATACTGAGCTGTTTATATCAAGGTGTTACTAGTTGCCTTAAGGCAAAGTCTTTGCTTTATAGTAAGCTCCTTGCACATTGAAATGGGAGGAAAAAAATAAATGAAGCCTAGTCAGATGCTAAGAAATAAGGGCTGAGATATTCTCTAATTGCAAAATGGAGCATCTACAGTCATTGGCAATCACTCTATGCATGAGAAAAAGTAAGCCAATGTACAGAAACAGTTATGTGTGTCATCATGAGAAGAAGCAGAACTCATGGAAGGGGGAGACTTAGTAACTGTGAGCAAGAAAATGTTCTACTGTCACTTGTTTTTACTTTTTTTTCTGGGAAACAGGACTTTGTGGGCATACTTTGTAAATAGGATCTCGTCAAAGAATCTCTCTGATGTTGTTATTAATTTTTTCCTCCTTCCATAAACAAGCCTAATAGTAACTAGCTCTAATAGTTGCTCAGGAAAAAAAACAACACAAAACCAAAAACAAGTTGCTTGAAGAGAACCTTGGCAATATGATTTGTGGCACAGTTTTTATTTAGATCCGGATGTAGGATAAGATATATCCATATTTGGCTCAAACTCTTGACATGAGACTTAGAAGAGAAAGAAAGGGGCCCCATTTGAACTAAGGACCTGAGAAAACTTAGATTCCAGACATATCCACATGAGAATTTCCAAGACAAATTAACAGTGGGCCAATTTGTAGATGTTCAGCTGGACTTTGATTTACAGACCAAGATGTGAAAGGACGCTAAGAACACTTCACATAGCTGTGGAATTTGCCAGGGAAACTGAACTTTCATCTGTATCAGCTCACTGGGAAAGGAAGCAGACAAAAAGGTGGAATTCAATTGCTAGGAGCTCTATTAGTCAAGACTTGCTTCTGGTAGGCATCAAAGACAAAAAGAAATTGTATCTTGGTCTATGATATTTTTCAACTCCTGGAAGCATTATTAAATTTGATTTTGAAAATAAGAGGATAATGCAGAAATCCAGAGAGGCTGTTCAGCTAATTGCTGGTGTGGTGATCAAGAAAAACTGGCTAGAAGAGGCTTGTTTTGACTTTAAGGTTGGCCAAGAGATAGAACCACAGTTGCCTAGTGAAAGTTCTTTAGAACCAAGCTACTGAAGTGCAACTTGCATGCCCAAAGGTATCGTGCATGCTTTTGGTTTGGATCAGGGAGTGGTGCAAGAACAGTCTACTGAATAGGCAATAAAACTGTGAAATGCACAGTGGTGATGGACAGTAGCTCAAACATAGCTCTTCTTAGACTTGTTAACAGTCCAAGAGAGCACTGTCCTTCAAGGC
Organism: Podargus strigoides; assembly: GCA_028020825.1. Classification (NCBI taxonomy): domain Eukaryota; kingdom Metazoa; phylum Chordata; class Aves; order Caprimulgiformes; family Podargidae; genus Podargus; species Podargus strigoides. The sequence continues at coordinate 3,412,620 of CM051643.1, forward strand.
CTTGAGTTCCCATCTGCATCTTGGACTGCAAGAGACAGCACAGTCCGTGCAAAAGAGAGGGAAGAGTGTTTCAATTTCCCTGATAAAGTTTTAGGCTGGAAGAGCTTTTTATTAATCTGTTAATCACTTTGTCTTCTTTTTATTGGCACATAGATGAAACACTTTGGGGGATGAAAAAGTCCTGAAAGCTCTGGTTTCTCCCAGGATATGCAGTTTATTTCTGCACATAATTGAAAATTGGCCGTGACATCTGCTGTATCTGTCAGACGCTTGCACAGACACTGGCAATTAGCAAACTTTCTCATGCAGTAGCTGAACACACTGGTCATCACCACAGCTGAGATTAGAACCAGGAGCCACATGCTCCAGAGAAGCAATCCCACCACTGCATGATGTATGAACCCAGAGAAAGCTTCTTTCTAACCTTGGCAGTGCTCAGCTCACAGAAGATGAACTTCAGCTATTTTCTCACATTCAGAAATCCTGATGTAACTAGATGTTCTTGTAGGAAGTGGGAGGTCTAGACAAATGAAAGATTTTAGGCACTCCTATTTGGGGAGCACCCGAGGGAAGGACTGTTTGAATAATTTGTTTGTACAGTGCCGAAAATAAAGGGGCCCTGGTCCATCACGTTAAGGGAATAGAAATAATAACAGTAGTCTCTCCTTTTTCAGAGGGGACTCCTCACAGGATGGATGTAGAATGCAGTAGACTGGAATTTGACCTAAGAGAAACTTGTAAAGGTTTTTTTTTAAGTTCTGTGTGGATGGACCCTTTTGGACATCTGAATATGACTCATGTTTTACCAATGTGACAAGTGAGGAGGAATGTGAGAGTTGGCTTTGCCTTTCCATATAGGCAGATAGGTTTCCATTGAAGATGGAGGGTTAGATGTGTGCACCCAAGTGTGGAAATTAAAGTACCAAAAATACATCCTGTAAGTTCTGAGTATATAGTGACCATACTACAGGTTGTTGATATCCAAAACTTTTTTATACCTAGTGGTTTTTTCCATGTGACAGACAGGAGCTGAGGACTCTGGCAGCCCTGGCTTTGTTCAAATACTATGCCTTCAGAGGATGCCTGCATTTCATGGGGCATTTACTGAGATGTGAAGGCACAGATCGACTCATATAAGAGCTGAGCACTCAGTGTTCCTGGCTTGGCTTGCCTCTGGTGGATTTGAGTCACACAGAGGGAGGGAATTCAGCTGTTAGGATCTTCCTTTTTTGTTCAAATATAACTGCAAAGAAAAGTGTATGAGTGCTTTCAGACTGTGTGTCCTCTTCCTCCTCAGTAATGAAAATGACAGGATGAGCAATGCAATGTTTTCTTCCTTTAGCCTGTTAGCAGCTCAAGCTACTGTGGAAGTTGCTCTCTGCTGAATTTCACTTGAGAGGCAGCTGCTCTTCAAATGGTGGGGTCACCAGGAGCAGCAGCTGTCAAAGCAAGCTGGACCCATTGGGGTTACAAGTTGCTTTTGACATGTTGTTCTGATCACCTCCCCTTGTGTCAGAGATCCTGGGTAGTGGCCATACAAATACCTTGCCTCAGAACCCCATCTTCATCCCTTATAGTAGGTAGTCATTTTTTGGCCGGTACTGTGGGCTAATGCTAAAATAAGCTGATTACCTAAGATATTGGAAAGGTCAGTGGTGCTTTCAGCAAAGAAAAGTTGCTGTACTCCAGTCCTTGCTCTTATATCCTGCAGTTTGTTCAGCTCTGATTCCACAGAAAACTTCTCTTGCCTTTTTTTCCTGATTGTTCTGTCATTGAACCATATAATTAATGTCTTTAATATAGCAATCATAACGTGAGGCAGTAACAGAGATACTCTGGCAACCAAAACAAGTGAAAACCCCTGTAAGATTAATGCTCTTGTTCTTTCTCCCATGGTAAAATGTCAGTATTTTAGGAGAGAAAATGTTTTCAGCTGTGCACAGAAGGGTTTTTATTTAAGTGACCACAATTTCAGAGTTCCCATTGTGTTCTCATTCTCCCCCTCTCTTTCTTTATGAACAGGCTAGTGTAATTTATTTAAAATTCTTCCTGTTTTCATTGGAATGCAGTTAATTGACTTGGAAGGAGTATAATCTCTTGAAGAAAAACATGCTTACCATGTACATAGCTCCTTCTCAAAAGGTTTTCAAAAAAAAAGCAGATTATGTACAAATTCTTAGAATGCTCTGTTGTGCCAAACACTGTTGAATTTTCTTGAATTCATCAGGTCCTGACATCAAAGAATGACATTTATATGATTATTTATGCTCTTTATTAACTAATGTATAGCTGTGATAGTCTAATTACTACTGCTCTTAGTATGGGTATATAAGCTGTTCACAGCAATAGCACAAACCACACGCAATTTTGCTGGTTTCAATTTTAAGCAGGAGAGTAAAAATTACTGGGTTTCATGCAAAACTGTTTGGCCCATGAACCTTTCATCAAATCTGCAAGAATAACTCATTTGTTTTTGGTTCTCCCCCTCCCCGTCTCCCTACACACACCCCCATATTATGGAGAAGCTTAAGTGAATGTTGTGTTTTTGTTAAGTAGCTTCAGGTCAGTGGCTGAAAATCAGGCATATGATAGGTTTCCTTGTTACTGATTGACCAAAACCATTGTCTTGGAGTATATATAGGCGTAGCAACATACCTCACTACTGCAGCCCATCCTTCATGAAATGATGAAAAAGTCCTTGACACCACAGACTTCAGACTCAGACCCAGCTCTTCTGGGCAGCCCAGGTGAGACACAGCTACCTTAACTTCACTGTAAATGTTTGGATTCAGAACTTAGCTCCACTGCTCAGTTGCCTCGGGAGCAGCTGAACTACATGTTCATCTGCCTCTCTGATGAGAAGGCAGCTAAGATCCCATTTCTGGGCGTTATGGCAGTAATACTGTTTGACAGGGTCAAAGCAACAAGCCTCTCTCTGATGCCCAGCCTCCCTAAAGATCATAAGCTTGGTGCTCGCAGTCTGTGTTACCTGCTGCTCTGACCAAATGTGCCCAGAAAACACTCCCTGTACCACATCACCCATCGCAGGAAGGCCGATTGAGAGTAACCCTCTTATTTCCAGGCTCTTCCATTTATCCCTGCTGTGGGACATTGGGGTTCAGTTCCCTCTCCTGCCTGACCAGATATGGATATGTCACAGGTGACCCGGGGGAGCAGTCACTGACTGTACAGAAGTGTCCTGTAACTCCCTAGACTAGCCATTAAGGTGATATTTAGAAAAGATGAGCCTGGCTGCAAGTTGTGATACTACTGTATCACTGAATAGGAAGTCCAGGCACAGGCAGGTTGTACAGGTATCTACAGCAGTAGCCTATGTAAGAGTGATGAGAGGGCAAAACCACCCCAATGTCTCCTTTGTCAGCCTTGGAAAGTCTAGGCAGGATCCTGCTGCTGCTACCCAGGGCGGAGTCTGAGTGTCTGGGATTGTGACAGCAAGAATTACTGCCCCTAGTTGTCTTCCTTGGAAGCCAGCAGGACCAGCAATCCCTGGATTTCCAGTCTCCATCTGATTCTCCCATCTAGCACTACCCCTTTGTCTACCTCTTTCCTCCTCATGTCCCTTAGTTTAGGAGCAGCAAAATTCAGTTTTGCCTACACTGCTGAGAAGCCTTTAGCTGGCTCTGAGAGAGAGAGGACTTTTCTGAAAACTGCTGATGGCACCAGAGTCCTGGAGAGGGACAATGTTGAGACATGCCCATGTTTTTGCCATTTCCCTTGGCTGGCTCAGCAAACTGCACTTTGGGGCTCTTGCATTAAGGTGTGCTGTTCTCATGACTCCTTGTGGGAATAGAGGCCTCCGTATCTTGGATGCTGTGAATTCCCCATAGCAACTCAGCATCTAAAAATTGGGCATGGCATCTTAAAGTGTGGCAGTGTCCTGGAAAGCTTCACTCAATGTCAAAGTACAGTGGACAAAGGCAGGTTCAGGGAAAGAAATTAACGGTGTTGGAGTTCTTAGACTTTGACGGATACATGGTTGTTCCAGTTCTTGTTCGCTGTTTCTTCAAAATAGGTTTATTCTACTGTACTTTGAACATATCGATACTTTTAAGCAGCAGTGTAGCTTTTGGGAAATGAATGGATGGCTCAGAAGGGGAAGTTTGTTGAAAGAGATGGCTGAGAGGGGGACATGAGAGCACTTGTGCTTCAGTTCTCACAGATCAGGGATGTATTTAGCTGAATACTGCAGTCCCACTGTTCAAAAGTACACAAACAAATATGTTTTATTCACACACAGAATTACTTTTTTTTGTGCAGTTAGGGAGGGAAGCAGGCAGGGAGTGGCTGGACAGAGAAAGGCTTTTTGTTCTCATTTTGCCTTTGGCAAACGCTCTACCACCCCACTCCAGCAGCGTTTGCAGAAGAGTTGAGATTCTCTGCTGAAAGGTGCAGAGTGCTGGGGCACTGCAGCCTGCTCTGCAGGCACAAAGCTGATGCATGTGCAGCGTGGGCCTAGCTGTGTTACAGGCAGAATACCAGTGCTTTCTGCCTATAGTGACAGTTTCAAAAAAGAAAAAGTGCAATCACAAAATGACTTTTTTTTTTTTCCTGCCCCCCCCAAATCAGTAACATTTCTAAACAAATCATTTTTAACCAGCTAGAGAAAAGATAAATTAATTCTACGTGTTCTCAGTCCATTGTCCTCTACCATCCATCATTCAGGATGATAGATTTTCAGTTTAGAATTGAGTCCATCTTTGTTGACAATTCCCTCTAATTTGTTTGAAATACTTTCCAGACCTTTGGTTTTTCATAATTGCTCAACAGAGGGAAGAGGAGGGGAGTGAATACATTTTCAGATACCTGGTGGGATTTGGAAGCTTTGAAGAAATGGAAAGACATTGTAGATGCATCAGGCAACCATGCAACACATTATTTCAGAAGCAGTCTCTCTCACCATTTACCAACAGCTGGGGCACAAGCTGCCCCAGTCTCCCATGCTGAAGTTTTCAAGCTCTTCCAGTCTGCAGACCCCCTGAAGCGGTGACTTGCTGATTTGGAAGTGTTGCACAGAGAGTGTAAAATGTCCTTTTGCAGACCCCCTTAAAGGTAGGGAAGAAGGCTTCTGTCCACAGACAAGCCTCTTAATGGGTCTGCAAACCAGAGTTTGAAAACAGCTACCAAACCTGCACCAAAAGCTGTCAGAGCACAATGTGTGACTGAACAGCATCAGGTCTGGCCAAGTGGACCATCAGCATTCTTCATTTCTGCAGTAGTAGGGGTTGGGTATGGTAAAAGCACCCAGATAATACTGAGAAAGGGACAGTCTTTTCTGGGACAGAGGAATGGAAGAAAACCCAGATTCCTGCTTTCTGAGGAGTATATTCCTGAAGGATCTCAAGCCTAGGAGATGGGAGCACATGTGCTAGGTACCCTCGCCAGGCACCTTGAAAGTGTGCTTTGCTTGTCACACCAGTCCTAGCATAAACAGGTCAGTGTCGGGATGGGCTGAAGGGACAGAGGGGAGTTCTTGAGAAAGGAATGTAAGCAGAAATGGCAGAAGAGGGACAGGGATTTAGGGTGTAAGGCTGAGTGTTTTATTACAGAGCAGTGGGAGACAGGGATAGCTGAGCTAGCCAGGTTGTTATGGGGACTGCAAGGCTGCTGTGGAGGGAGAGCTTGGGAGAGCTCCTGGGACCCGAATTTGAGTTCAGCAATATGTTCAAGATTATTTATTAGGAGTATTACAGGCATGCCCTGGAGCCCTAGGCTGGGACCAGGACTCCACTGTGCTAGCTGCTGTCTTTTCCCTCCAGAGCTAACAAATCATGCAGGCAGCCTTTTCTGCTGTGTCCCAACTGTGCCTCTCTCCCCTTCAAGCCTAGTGTCTGTGTGAACCGTTTCTAATGTAACTAGTATTTTATTATTAGGTATCTGAAAGGATTCAAACTGAAAAACTAGCAATATCTTGATGTGGCATTTCTCTTAATGACCTACTGAGAATGTGAATAATATAACATTATAACACATATAACAAGGCATTGAGAATCTGTGCTGTCTGACTGATTTACTGAATCATTTCTTGTGTAGGTTTGTAATGCCAGGCACACTGGGAGGTTGTGCTGCCATGGGAGGAAGAGGAGGTCAGACAGGAGGAAGAGGGATGGTACACTCAGGCAATTTGCAGCAAGGCCTGAAGTTTTCAGGAGAGAAGGGATGTTAGCTTGGATCCAGCTCCATCCTTGGACTACTAAATCCTGGCTTTTTTAACAGGAGCCTGTCGGTAGGCTGTGATAAAGCAGTTATGTTTTTTGTTTGCCAGATAACTGGAGTGTGAAGAAAGCTTCACAGCTGTGGTTTATAGCTCATTGCGTGCTCTGGAGCGTTTTAACTGCTCCACCTGGTCTTTCCTCCTCCTTGGGAGTTACTTGCGTACTACTGCCCAGAGAGGGAAGACCATCACCCTCTTGTGGGAAACGGATGAAGTGAAACAAGTGTAAGACCTGGCAGGGGGAATGCCTGATTTGTCCTTGTCCAACGGTAAGGAAAACATCCCTCCCAATTGCTTATCTTGGTCATATTCACAGTCTTTTTTTTGTTCATTTTTCATGGCAGTCACAGGGAGACTGCTTTTGGGGATGGCTTGTCTATTTTTCATACATAGACTCATAGAATCGTTTGGGTTGGAAGGGACCTTCAAAGATCATCTAGTTCCAACCCCTCTGCCATGGGCAGGGATACCTCCCACCTAGACCAGGTTGCTCAAAGCCCCATCCAGGCTGGCCTTGAACACTTGCAGTGGTGGGGCGCCCATATCTTCTCTAAGCAACCTGTTCCAGTGTCTCATCATAAAAAATTTCTTCCTTATGTCCAGTCTAAATCTATCCTCTTTCAGTTTGAAACCATTGCCTCTTGTCCTGTCACTACAGGACTTGGTAAAAAGGCTCTCCCCATCTTTCTTATAAACTATCTTTGTATAGAGCCTTTTCTTCTCCAAGCCGAACAACCCCAGTTTTCTCAGACTTTCTACATAGGAGAGGTGTTCCAGCCCTCCCAAATGGGAGGCTCCTGTTTTTATGACCTTCTTCTGGACCCATTCCAACAGATCCGCATCTGTCTTGTGCTGGAGACCCCAGAGCTGGACACAGTACTCCAGGTGGGGCCTCACAGAGTGGAGCAGATGGGAAGAATCAGCTCCCTCAACCTGCTGGCCACATTTCTTCTTATGCAGCCCAGGATATGACAGCTGGATACTGTGTCTACCCAAGAGTTTATAGTGGTAGCTGAAGTCTGAGAACAGGACAGGTGGATGATAAACAGCAGCAATGGGGACAGCCTGCCACCACAAGACTTCCCAGTCTTGATGGGCCTCAGGAAATGATAAGAGAAATCAGTGAAATAAAAATTCACTGAGGTCCATAGTAAACCAAATAAAAATAAATAAATAAATAAACAACCTAACCCTCTGTCTTTAGCTCAGGAGGTGTAGATTGCTGGAGACTGGAAGAACATACGAAGGAGGTATGATATACACTTCTCCTGTTCTGGTAGTTCTCCCTAGATGTGTGCTGTTGGACACTGACCAATGCAGGGCGCTGGACTAGATGGACATGTACTGTAAGCTGGTATGGGATGTTCTTATGTTCATCCATGTTCCAAGTTTTCTACTGTGCTTTTATGTACAGTACTGCACCGAATCTTTATTAACCATTAAAATATTCTGAGTAGAAAAGCTTGTGAAAGACACTATTTTTGTTAATGATCATCATGATCACAGTGGCAGAGCTGTGAGGCTTCAGTGGCAGTCAGTTCCTGTTTTATTAGTCTGTAGGTAAACATATGGGATGCACAACTTGGGGGGAAAAAAAAAAAAAAAAAGGAGAAACTCAACTTCATATTGTTGCTGGTGTGCAGTGGAAATTTCATTTGGTGCCAGCCTTGTGGGACTGGGAGTGGCTTTCCCTAAAGAGAGATTACTGCCCCTGAGGTCCAACTGGGTGAGAAAGAGAAGATCGAGTGTCTTGCCAAGTTGCATGGGTTCTCTGAGGACCCTAAGATCGCTGTTCTCTCCTAATGCTTTCCTGGAGAGAAACTCTCTCTTAAACCTCTTCTGGGCCCTGGTATAGCATTGGAGGATGGCTTGCAGCAGTGTGCCATGCAGGGCTGCTCGAGGTGGCCACAGTGAGTAATGGGCAGGCATTGGGGCACTTGTCAGGGCACCAGAGGGCTGCAGCAGTGCCAACACAGAGCTCCATGAGGGTTAATTTAGTAAGCAGAGCAGGCAGCCACCTGGGATGTCATATGGGTGGAGAAGCAGTAAAGTGTCTATTGCTTGGTTGTCTATGCCTGCCTGTGCCAGAGCCCTGGGGAGGTAAGGTAGGGCGCTGGATTATGTCACGTGGTGGTTCCTGCTGGAGGGCAGGAGGGAGAGGACCCCCCAACCCCTTCCCTGGCAATGTTGGATCTTGTCTCCTTGGTAGTAGCAAGAGCTGGCTTTGAGATGCTGGACTCTCCTGTCCTCACCAGTCTGATTGATCAGCCCTCATGCCCACAGCCTGAGGGCTTGTCCACTGACTCTCCTGCAGGAAAGACATAGGTCTTTCTGGCTCTTTTGAATAAGAACAAGTAAGTCCCCATTCCTGCTGATGCAACATTCACTTTCACCTACCATGCTGGGAGGCCTTGAGTGTTTAATGCCCAGCTGGATGTCTCTAGTGCAGACAGAACCTGAGGTCAACTTGTGAAATCTGCAGGCAGATATTTCCAGGCTTAGATTAGCTGGTCCCTGTTGTGAACCTCAGCACCTACCTCAGAACCCTAGGTGCTGACCAGCCTTGAAGCTTATGAGACTTGACAGGACCCCTGCAAAAGAAGTCTCATGGCTCCATAAAAGTCAGGAGGCTGGTGCTGGCACATGGAGATGTGAGTTCCCTCTTGATGAAATCTCTCTTCTGCTGCAGGCTGGTGTTTGCTAACTGGAGAGAAGCTGCAGCGGTACAAGTGAGAAGTGAGTTCTCTGTGCCTCCTGAAGCCTCTATGCCTTGCACTTGTTAAGTGTGTGCTCAAAGGGCTTTGCTGAACCTCTGCTTAGACTTATGCAGCAGCTTAAAAAAATGCCACATGCACAAGTGCTTTTCTGAAGCAGAGCCCTAGATGCCATAAACATATCGGTCAGGAAGTGTCATGTTTTTCTTGCTAGGAGTGTGCTTTGTCCCTCTCAGTGTGAAGTTTTAAAGCTTCATAATTTCTCTAACAGGCCTAACGCAATAGGCCAGACTCTGCTGTTGAATCACGTACATGTTTCCCCTGAAAGCTGATGGAAAGTATATACAAGTTCAGTCGTTGGCCTACCCTCCAAAGTCAGCTTCTTCATATCAAGCTAGTCAAGTATTTTATTCTCTCTTGCTGATTGGTTTTCAAAGTACAAGCCAGCTTGGCTTCACTCAGAAAAGACTTTCCCCAAACTATGATTTATCATAATCTAGATTTATTTCATTTCAACTTTAAATTCATGTCCAATCAGAGGAGGGTGGTAGTAAAAACCAAACATTTTTCTGAAACAATAACAAGGACATCATTATGATAATTGCAACATAATTTACTCCATCAATCACATAGTTGTGTGGGTTTTCTTCTTTTTTTTAAGAAAAAGAGAGAAGGATAAATGGTTAGAAAGCCATGCAAAACCAAAACTAAACAAACAAACAAACAAACAACAAAAAACCTCATGAATTTTTAGCCAAATGTTTGTCTGTTGTTAATTATAAGAATCTGAATTTGCTGGCTGACTTATGGCTATCTTTCCACAGAGAATAGCAAACCATATGCCCCTTAACTAGCACTAACCTGCCAAAGTTATGTTTTTTTGCTGAAAGCAATCTGGAGTGGCTAGCGCACTCACTGCATCTGTTTTGCAGATTAAGAGAGAGGAACACAAAGAAAACTATTGTACTCCTGCTTTTTTTTACTGGCATGTCATGTAATAGCCTGGAGGAATATCACAATAGTTAAAAGCTAGGATGAAAGTGATGGGACCCTGGTAAGATTATTTTTTAAGTAAATGTGCTAATTATAAGCCTATTAAACCAGGTACAAATGCCTGGAAAATATTGGACTCTTTCATTCCTTTTAGACTTTTCTCCAGCCTGATTTTGTACCTTGACAAAGTTCCTACAAAATGCTATATATACATGTACAATTGAATGTATGATAATTTCCAGCTCTTGAATTTGTGCTCCTTAACCAAGGGCAAAAACATAATTTTTGCAAATTTTGTTACTTTACTAATTCAACTATCTTGTATAAGGCTATGGCTTGACTTTTCATCTGTAACACAATTCTTTAAAGAAATTATTCTGTCTCACTAAGAAAGTGAAGTATCATCAGTTCATGAGAACCCAAAGAGAATAGCCCTGGAAGCTAAGCCTCCAATGCTATTCGTGTGAAAGGTTCTCCTTCACATATCCATGGGACAGGAGAGCTCTGCTTATCTGAACAGTGAGATCTGCAGTACTGAGTGTGGTTCCCCACTCTTACACCAGGGCAGTCTTATTTTACACAAGCAGCCTTATGAAAGCCAGTCATCTCTTCAGATAAAGGAGCTCTTCATAGAAATGAAGGGCTGTAACTTTCTTTGGTCCAGGGATGTACCCTATATTTAGGTGACAGCGGTTCTGCTAACCCAAATTCCAGCCACTCAGTAACATTTTGCTAAAAACTGAATTCCATGCTTGACTAGTAGTCAGTCTTGTTTTCTGGGCAACCAGCACTGTCCTGCTTTTAAACTTTTTTGAATATTTTACCCTTCTATCCTCCCACATAGGTCAGGGGAGCACTTACAGGCTTGAGTACTTCAAGCACTCAGATGCGCTTACAGTTCAACTCCTGGTAATGTGCATGGCTGGACAGATTTTTCAAGCTTGCATCAGTGAGAGTCAAAGGTAAGTTTTCCCTGACAGGATTCAAACAAAAGGCTAGGTCTTTGGTTACAGGCATTTTCTTTATTTTAGTACCATCTTTCCAAGGTTTTTTTGGTCCTCCTTGTATTGATACTTAAGCACTGCATAAATTTATGTGTTTGAGCATGAGGCAACAGAAGAAAAAGAGTTTTTCCACTTCAGTCCCTTCTTCTCTTCATTGAGACTGTGAGGCTATTGGAGATACAGTTTTGAGAAGCTCCTTTAATTTTAGTGAAGGACTTATTTCCTGTTACTTGTCTCTGGATGGCAGATCTGAAGGGTGTCCTGCCTACAGCAAGCATTTCTGTAGCAGCATCTCACAACTGTTAGTAAGTTGCAGAGGAAGCCTTTTGTACATAATTTTCTCCTGGACTGAGCAGGGTGACAAGAAATTCTTTTGATGTCTCTACATGAAGTGGCCACTGTCCTATGAGTCCCAGTTCCCGACAGCCTTCTGCCTGAAGCAAGGGAATACCTGTCCTCATCTGGTTTGCTGCTTCAACATCACAGCCTTCTCCCGTGGTCTCTCTTAACCTCTCTCCTCTGGTCTTTCGTGATCTCTCTCATAATTCCCTCTTTCCTGTAAATACTGTGTTTTGTTTTCAAGCAGAATATTGCAGAGAAAGGGTTATTTTTGCTGTTGTCATCATTATTACCTAGTGAGTATCCTGTCCCCCTCCCAGTCAGGGACCAACATCTCACTATATAAACACAGACACCTCACCAACCATAACAAAAGGCCTCTTGTCCAAAAGAGTTAATAAGTAAAAGCAATACTAGGAACTTCAAGTGGCAATTGGAGTAACTGGTCAAAGGAGCTCAAAGTTGTGCTAAGGCAATATTAAACAGTATTAAGGGTTGATGTCCTTGAATCTGTTGGTTGTTCTTAGTAGCCTGACTAAAGCAGATGTGCAACCCTCTCCTGTGCTCATAAGCTCACGAACTCTTATGTTAGTTTACCTGTTGTTAAGAGCTCATCACAATTACAAGCTCTGATGGGATAAACACCACTTAATAAGATTTCTATTGTTACAATAAACATGACTTCAGTGTGCCAGGTGCCTAAACTCTGTCATGCCTTACTCGAAGACTTTGTAGATCGAAGGATGTTGGAATTAGTCCCATTTCTTTTTTTTTTTTTAAACCAGGATTTCATACACAAATCCATGCTGGACAATTACACTGCTATGCCCAGGGGGCCTCAGCAAGCATAAGGAAAGGAGGAAAGTGGGAATGCAAAGCAGTAGGGAGGTGGTCTAGTGAGGAGGGTAGCTTGTACCATCCTAGCGTTTACCCAGCTCCTGCAGTCTAATGGGAACAATTTCATTTCCTTCTCACTCTAAGAGAAACAATGAGAAACTTCGATATGTTGGTGGTGGAGCACAGTAATGTACTTTTCAAAGAGAGACACATACAAGGACACTAGGGAGTCTTTCTGCTCTTTGAAAAAAAAAAGGGGGGGGGGGGAGGATTGTGGAGAGACACAAACAAGTGGTTATTTTACCTACTAAACAGAGGAGGAATTGTTTTCTCTGAGCTATCTTTTTTTGTGTGTAGTTTCTCTGGTGTCTAATAATACCTTGCAGTAAGTTGCATCAATGTGTCTCCTTTACTAGCCTGCCCATTTACATGAAATACTGGGTGAATTTAATATCTTTAAGACTTCTGTCAAGTTTTGATAATTGGCCAACAGCTTCAAAAGGCATCAGTGAGAATGTGTAGTTTGTGTGAATACATGAGCCTGGTTTCCTTAGAAAACCAGGACTAAAAACCTCATTAAAAAAAATGAATTCACTACCTGCAGCAGACCAGTTGCAGCCAAGGTGATTTACAAGTTTAGAATCGGGCTTGATATAAACACAGTTTTTATGGTTTATGTCTTAACCATACTTCTTTACAAGATGTTTCTCCTATCCCTGGGCCCTATCATAATTTTTTCTAGCTGTAAATTGATAGCTGTAATCATTTTAAGAAAATGTAATGATACTTTATAGAACAGAGTGATATTTACAGGAGTCATTGTAGATTTAAGATACATCTTGAATTTCCTTCCCTAAGAAAGAAAAAACGTAGTCCAAGAAATTTGCAAAATCATGAACTGCAAGTTTGTCCTGTCTTTGCAAAATATCTTAGTTGTTTTTTGATTCTGAGCCAGACAGCATCAGCTTCTGCTTGAAAATACTTTACAGTAATATTTCACATTAAAAAATCATTACAAATAAGTATTTTTGGGGGCAGGGGAGGAGCAGGTGTAAAAATGTGATTTTTTAATTGCATCGACTGATTCAATTTATTCTGATTAATACTCATCACAGGTAATAAATAATAGCTTTATTTTGTTTTGTAGACTGCAAATAACCCTTTTAAATCCTAGTTCAGCAAGACACATACATATATGTCTGGCTCTAAGCAAGTGACAATTTCCAGTGAAGTCACTCATACTGAAAGGTCAGGTCTGTTTGGTTTTTTTTAATATATTTTTAAACTGGGTCATCATAGTTACAAAACCCTCACAGTTAAACCATATAAAACTGGTAGATCTGTGATATTTTTCATAGCAGTCATGTTATAAAAGGAGTTAGCTAATAAACAGGCAAATTAAGCAATATATAATTTGGGCCAACCTTATCTTCATTATCTTCCTTTTCTAAATACTGTGTAGGGGTTTATGAACTCTCCAGGACAGAAGAAGCAGGACCTGCCTTCTAAAATTTGACTTATGTCACCACACTGCTTTCATTGATGACTTTGTACCATTTCGTCTTCCACTCTGCCTTGATTATTATTTTTAAATGGGCATTGTTTCCATCCAGAAAAAAATGTAGCACCTAATTCTTGTATAAGAATAAAAAGTTATTAGAGTAATTTTTAAATTTTTTTTGGTCAGGGATTAGAATTTTGCCCCTCAGACTACGCATTTTGCAACTTTTGTGACATCTTTATTTAAGCTCTTTGCACCTTGCACCATCAACTCTCTGAATACTTACTGAACAACAGAACTGGCTATGAACAAAGCGGTGTGGGTGTAAGCCTGCATGAGGGATGAGTATTGGTTTTGCTCTGTATGAACTTGCTTGAGTCAGAATGATTTGCCTTGCTGCTAAGCCTAAAGTGCTTTCAATACTACATTTACACACTGGTGAGGCCACTATTTGGGGACTGAAACCTAATTCAACTTTTATACCATGAGTGCTTTTAATGAGCATTATTTCTCCCAAGGCCAATGCTACTGCATCACAGACTCTATCACTGGTACATTTTGTTTTTCCCCTATCATGAGGGAACAAACGCATTCCAGCAGCATCCTAAGCCTGCTTTGGCTGGTCATATAAGGCTGTAGCTACCACCACTCACCCCACATGGCAGCTTTGCTCCCCTCCCCTCCCCCCAGTTCCCTCCAGTCACAGTTTGATGCCAGGCTAGCTGACACAAGGTGCACTGGCTAAATTAACTGGGGTAACTTCACCTGCATTATCCTAGTGGAAACATTGGCTTGCAAAACATAATCTCTTACACAGGGTCAGAGAAGTTCTTAGGAGAGGAGAACGATTTTTATATGTACCTAGGGGAAAAAACAGGAAGAAACATAAAAGAACAATTTGTTTTTACACAAAATAACAAACTCAATTTAACCTGTCACTTAGAAGTACAGTTGTAATCATGTAATGAACTATGTATCATCCAGTGCAAACAAAAACTCATAAAGCCTGGCCTGATAAAGCCCAGAAAGGCTCTAAGCAGAGGGGTTTCACTTTGAGAGACGTGGATCCTGCAGACACTTCATTGTCTTGTATTACACAATTGTCCAGAGACAGATGCTCGAAGACAAACATTGTGCCGCAGGGGGATAAGGAATATGCTGCCACATGATATCTTCATCTGCCTTAGCCCTTGGGCCATAGCTAAGAGGTCATAGCTTGCTGGCATGTTTTGCACAGATTTTCAGGCTGTACTTTTTTTTTTTTTTTTTCCCCCCCGTATTCTCATGAGTTTTATTGTATAAACACTTTTAACAAAGAACAAAAATGCCAGAGGAACTGTAGCTAAGAGCAACTAAAAAGACCAATTATAGTCTGTTAAAGTGGTGTTTCATCACCTCAAAGGTAGCTGAGTCCCCATAGAAGGAAGGGTCTAAAAAACTGGTTGAAAGCAAGGGTAGATCTGCTTAGTGTGGGTCTGAAGAGAGCTAATGATGGTTAAGCATCATACCATGCCTCTCTGTGTTTGTGTGTGTGCTTTTTTTAAATATGGAGGGTAAGCAATCTCCCAGCCTGTGGAAAACCACAGAAGAGAACAAAGATACCTTTCTGCAATGTGAGTGGGAAGGATATAATAGCATGAGGAGTATTACTTTACAAATAGCACAGACACAAATGGATAGAATTAAAAAAAAAAAAAAAAAAAAAAAGAATAGGCTACTTTGCATGTAATTAGGTTTCTACAGCTGCAGTTTGAGAGTGCCAGGAGATGTATCTTGTCCTGCTAAAGAGGACAGAGGGCTTCAGTAGTTTAAGCCTGAATACAAGGAGGAGGTAATTCCATTGCAGCATGAGTAGCCTACTGCACACATTATTTCTGTTACTGCAGAAGTATAGCTATATCGTATTTACCTGCCTCTCCTGGGGACTAGAAGAGGCCTCTCACACAGCAGAGAGCAAATCTGTATGAACTGTATCTGAAAGAATGGGGAAAGACCATTAAAGAATGTATTGATGTGTGATTAACAACAGAAGAGCCTCTGAGAGGCATGGTGTTTGTTAGCGGTAGGCTGCAGTTTCTCAGCAAGACTTCTAACTAGTTCAGGAAAAAAAAACAACAGGTTAATGTAGTACAATTACAAACAAACACTAAGAAGATAAAAACATTGGTCTTGTGATTTTTGGTTTCTTTCCCTTCTTTTTTTCTGTCTCTTTTCCCGATTCTCAGATACATTTCTGGTCATCATCCAGCAATTCATTCTTTGCATCTGTTCATTGTTCATTAGCTTGCTTGTTGATTCTGCATTCAGTTATCTTTCCTTTTTCTCTTATACTCATTTATCTTTTTTTTGTGTGTGTGTGCTCATTTTTCCCCTCAACTTCTGATTTTGTTTCAGTTTAATTGCTTTTCTGCCTCTGTACTTCTTGCTTTTTTTCCTAGGCTTGATTCTGGTGTCTGTTATTTTCTTACATGTTAACTGAAGGCAGAGTTTCAGCTGGTATAATTTGCCATAGTGGTCCTTCATCTTTCAGAGTTCTTTATTCACTCTTCTTGAGGAGTCAGCATTTCATATTCCTTAGAAACATCAAGGAATTCTCCTTTACTGAGATACGTTCAGCCATCTCACAGGAAAATGTGATCTGCTGTCATTGTTGGATCCATTGGAAATCCAGCACCTCATGCTCACGAGGAATGCCTCATAAAATTATGAATCACTGTTTTGCAGAGAATAATTTAGGAGGTTGCAATTATTTGACAAGTTCTTCTGGTAATTCTGCAGCTGTAGTGTGATTTCAGCTGCTTTCAAAATCTGAGGAGCCAGACTATCTGCCCTTCTTGCCTATTTGCATGCTATCTCCTGCCTGACCACATGAGTGCCAAAGGCCTTGGCTCAGAAGAAAATCATGTTTCTGCAGGGTATGTGTGTGGACATGAAAAATGCCTCACTGTTCAGTGGAGATCTCACTTTGATGTGAGAAGTGGTAACTTTATAACTTAGTACACAGCCAGCATGTACTCATTCTACTCTGTTTCAGAGAAAGAAAATCGAGCAGTGAGCAGTTTGCACTTATTTCTTATTCTGTGTAAGATTAGCAGCATGAACGCTGATAAATTTATATCAAAATTTGACTTGCACATTTAGCTTTGCCAAATTCCATAGTAGTTTCAAAGTGAAAAAAAACTGCTCAGTACTTCAGGTAGTATTTATCTTACCTCTGCTAGCTATCCAGCCTAAGCTCAGATCTCTGGGGGAACTCTCTGGTGGTCCATATAGAGAGATAATTTAGCCTAGAGAACAGGAGGCTGAGAGGAGACCTTATTTCTCTCTACAAATACCTAAAAGGTGGTTGTAGTGAGGCTGGTGTTGGTCTCTTCTCCCAAATTACTAATGATAGGACAAGGGGAAATGGCCTCAAGTTGCATCAGGGGAAGTTCAGATTGGATATTAGGAACAAGTTCTTTACTGAGAGGGTGGTTAGGCACTGGAACAGGCTGTCCACGGAGGAGGCGAAGTCGCCGTCCCCAGAGATGTTTAAAAAACGAGTAGATATAGTACTTGAGGCCATGGTCTAGTGGTTAGGGAGATGTTGGGATAAAGGTTGGGCTTGATGATCCTAGAGGTCCTTTCCAACCATAGTGATTCTATGATAATTCTGTCCTTGGATGTGCCCAGCTGCCTTTTGAAATGGTCTCTCCCTATGAATTGTACAGGCAACTTAAGTAACTCAGTCTATACCACAAAGGCTTTTTTCCCAAGTGAGGTAAGATGAATCTCACTCTTCTCAAGTTGTCTGCAGAGCTACTGTCTGCTCGCCTGATACAAACTTGTCTGTAAGTGGAATAATTTCTATGGCATGTGAAGTGATGCCTATGCACAGACTGAATCAATTATACAAATGTTGTCAACAGGGTTATGGTTATTATAGTAACGTAAATGTAAGATTGCTCTTGAGAAATAATTTATTTCAGAACTCAGGAGCAGCTGATCTATAGTACAATTGGGTGCTAAAAAAAATTAGATAAAACCGAACAAAACTCTCATACAAAATAATTCAGTGTTATGTTAACCTTTAATTTGGCTTACAGTTTTACAGTACTTTCCCATGCTTTCTAGTCTCACTGTTATATTTTTCAAAATATATAATTAACCAAGTCACTGTTGATATCAGCTGAATTTTGGGCCCATTGTCCTCCACTGTTATGGGTGCCCTTTTCCAGGCCATTTCCTCAAAGGAATTATTATGGGGCTAAGTAATTGATCATCTAGAAGGTCAGTTTTTGGAAGGTACAGAAACTATAGGAATACCCATTGCCTTTTTTACTGGTCTTACAAATAGGTCCCAGAGACATTGAGTAGGTCTGAAAAAAACATTAACCCAGATAAAGATTTTCAATAAAACCAAAGCCAACTTAACAAGGTGTTGCATTAGAAAGCAATTGTTCTTTGCAGTATGGGCAATCAATTTCTCCATATTTCTTTCACCAGAACTTAAAGTTAATGGCACATTGTATAACATTGAATTCACATAATATCACCAATACTTCTTGCAATTAATCACACATTTTTCCAAACACATTTCTGTATAACTCTAGGAGAAGTTTTGGAAACTTTCTGGACACTGTCTGACAAGCCATTCTGCTGACACATGTGCTAACTGCAAACCAGCCTCCTGGCCACCGTCCCACCTGGGGAGGCTGCGCGGTGCCGCACCAGCAAGTATGGGGACTGTGCTGCATGGATGGCTTTGGGCAGCTTCCCGGGACGATGAGCTTGTGCTGCTTTCACCGGATTCATTCCCGCTGCAAACTGGTGTTTGGCAAGCATATAGGGCTAAAGTGTACTCTGCTTTTATTACCTGGGAGTCCTCTATAAATGAGATGGTTTTAAGAGGTGTAATTTACAGCAGACTGTAATGCAGTAGCCTCCATTCACTCAGTGCTCCTCTCCACACCTGTGCCCATGATCAACAACAACAGCAAGCTGTGCCTACCTGCTCAAGGCTCAGCTGCCTTTGAAACCTAAACCAGTTTTTTGATCATTCCCTTGTATAAATCAGAGGACCTCAGACTCTGAGATGAGATAGCTGGCGCTCAAGTACGTGGAGCTATACTGGTACATAAAAATTAAGAAAGCCTTGATATAGGGACCCTGCTTGCCTGAAGCAAAAATGCCCGTATTTGGGGAAAAGTCTGGGCTTCAGTCTGTCCTCAAAAGAATTATCCTTGGGATGAATGGTCTGAAAGAAGAATCTGAACACAGATTTTGTCTTCACATCGTCTGGCATGGGAGAGGATGTGCAGCCTGCAATGCTTCCCTAGGAAGACACGTCACCTCCCTAGAGGGAAGGTTTGTTGCTGTTATCCAAAACTTTTAAATCTGATTCTTTCCTCTATCTCCAGTGGTTGTATATTATATAGACCAAAAATGTTACCCCATGTGAACAAAAGCATAAGATCACATGCATGTCTTCATGTGCATAAGTTAAATCATATCTGCTATCACCAGGAAAGCAAAGTGCCCTGAATACTGGTGCCATGCACCATCCTCTTGCTTCAGTCTCTTTTGCAGGGACTGGTTTAGCAAGACTGTTTGTTTTGCATGCAGAAAGCAAGAGATGACGTCCTGCAACTAAAGTTTTTCTTTTGATTTTATTGTATTGGAAAATGGACTTCCCATATATAGTTAACGAATATCTGCTTGTATCTTTGCTGATAAAACTTATTTGGAAACGAAGACTTTTTTTTTGCTGTTGAGTTCTGATTGTGCCAAATAAGACTGTAAAGGATTTACATTTATTTCCCATTCAGAGCATCTAGACACTGAGCAAGTGTATATAGGCTTGGTTGCGAGGTATTTCTAAAGGCTTTTTTGAAGCGTAGGTGAACCAGGGCTGGATTCTGCACTTTCCTGTGCCTTTATCCCTGCTGTAGTGGGGTTACTCTTGTGTAACTCAGAGCAGAATTTGGCCTCGCTGATGGGCGTAACTGCACTATAAATTAGAACATGATACAATGTGTAACCATGACAAATGCTCTATTAGGAGACCAGACCAGACTTTGGTGCCAAACTTGTAATAATTTACCATCTGGCTGGTCACCTCAGGCTTCTTTGCAGCAAATTGAAAAAATGAAAAACTGAGATTGTACATTTGATGCTAAGTATTGGACTGCTGTATTTGCATAGAAGTGCTTGTGCGGGGCTAACTGCAAGCTGACTGACAGCTGGGGCCTTGCTTTATAGACGTCAAGGCAACATTTTTGTGGTGCCTCTATTCCATGGTGAATAGGGGGAAAGAACAGCCTTCCAGCTCTAAAGTTTATTTTAAAACCCTTTGTTTACCTGCTGATCAGTCCTGCTGGGAAAGGGAGGATGCCATTGGTGAAGGACAGACTTCAGATTCATGTAAGCACCCATTTCTGGTGTTCACGCTTTGAATGCTGACCCCGTTTGGTCTGGAGGATCTTCCTGGGAAACCCAGAGCATCAGAGAAAAATTGAGCTTATTCCATGGATAAACTTTTTCTGTTACTGATTTGTTCTTCATGGTCTGTTCAACTGGTCGTAACAGTCCCTTTGGTGTAAGAGAAAAAGAGATCTATGAAAACTTTAAAGTGGACTTACGTTTCCTGAAAAATGGAGAACTTTTGAGGGAGATGAAAGAAATAAAGAATTCTTTTGGCAAACAAGCCAACAGAACAACCCCAGCATTGCAGGTGGCCTGGCTGCAGCTCTGTATGCACTCCCAGCAAACCCCTCTATGCCCAAAGGAGCTGCTCAGCTCTGTCCCAGCGCTACAGGAGGAGCCAGGGTACTTCCAAAGGTAAGAATAATTATTTTCTGTGAAAGCTTTACATGTTCTTCACATAGGAAACGAGGGTTCACAGTTTCAGCTGCATGTTCCATGTTTCCCATACTAATCTTATCCAGAATTAGGACAGTGTGAGTGTACAGGAGAAAGGAAAAAGGAGGTAAAAAAAGAAAGTTACAAAAGATGTTATAAAGTGTCCAGTGTGAGACCTTTCATTGACCTTAAACTGCTCTGCGATTAAGAGAAGCCTTCTCTGGTGATGGCTTATCTGTCCAACAAAACATTCCTTAGGTGAAACCCAAAGTACCCTGGATGAGGAGTCTGGGTTTGATGGTCTGTGGGTGTGAGCAGCTGGGTGCTGCCACGGGTCTGTGCAGGAACTTGCTGGACTTGATGTGGGCTGGAACAGGGCTTGACTCTGGAGGAGAGTAAATCAGAAACTGCATTTCAGGCTGATTCACATGCAATATAGAATTATGTTTTCTGTCAATCTGAATGGGCTGTTACCTCCAACCAACTGCTTTTATTTTTTTGAATTTAGGAGATCTGCCTGATGAGATCCAGCAGCGTAATGTCTTAATCAGACATTTAACTCCTTTCAAGCATCCTCCTCAAAGCAGCAAGTAACAGGGGGCAACACAGTACGGTGCCTAAGTTCTCAACGGCAATGAGGTACCACAATTTTATTTACATCACCAGGGCATTGCTCTGTTTTATCATGCTGTACTCACCCTTGTTCTAGTTGTGTTTGGATTTTTTTAATGCATTTTCATTTTAAAAGCATTAAGATCAACTTGGCAAAATGATTTAGCTCAACTAAGAGCTACAATAGCTTAATCTAGATTTTATTATACTGAGACTTCATTATACAAAATGAGTCACTCTGCAATAAGAAGTGAACCTCAAGGAGCTTGAGGTTTTGCAAATCACAAACTAATTCGGGATTTGTGAATAGCGAACCTTTTACCACTGCGGTATTCAGCTATTTATTTCTGCAAGGGAGCAGTGAATCAGAAACTGTGGCTAAAGCAAGCCTTATGTGTGAGGGAGAAAACTCTTCCCCAGGGCTATGCTGCCACAAATGCACACCTTATACACAGCAGGTACACTGTGTTTTCATATGAGAAATTCTCTCTCTTGCCCTCTCATCTTTTCTTTCATGTTCTGTGTGCATTGATTTTTGTAATACCTACCTCTTGTTCTGTTTTCACCATACTGTTTGTTGGTTGTTTTTTTTTCCTCACTGGCTTTCTTTTTCTCCCCACTTTCTTTCAGCAAAACACAAACTTAATAACATTCAAGTTCATCACTTAATACCAGAGCACTCACATGAGTTCCAAAAGAAGGAAAGTGAATTTACTCAGTCTGACATCAGAGGAAGGACATGATGTAGGACCCTGTTCATCAAAACAGTCAGGCACATGGCATGTGGCTTCAGGAATAATCCTGTGCTAGAAACTGGGCAGATGCTTAAATGTATTCCCAAACCATTTGAATCATGGTCACATCTAACTAGGCATAAACCTGCAATACAAGCTGTACAGGTGAAGGATTTCATCCTTTCTTCTGCAAAGAAGAAACACAGGGGAAGCAGTGCTGGTGAATTTGGTCAGAGACCCAGGCAGAGTGAGCGCCAGCATGCTGTGGGCAGGCAGGAGCTGCCTTAGTGCTGAGGCTCAGAGACTCAACCTGCTGCTGGCCAAGCTCTGGCTTGGGCTGTTCTGTTACGCCTGCATGGGGCTCCCAGAGTCCTGGGGCTCCCAAGGATCTACTGTGTGTCTTGGTTCTTCCTGTACCACTCCTGACCATCCTGAACCGCTTCCTAGCCACTGGATCCTTCTGTGCCTTTGGCAACAGGGATTAAAAGACTGGATTATTTTCCCTAGCCTATCAATCTTCCCTTCCTGAGCTGGATAGCCTGAGATCCTGAAGCCTGCCATTGCAAGAGCTATTTGCCAACCACTGGATCATTCTCAGGCCCTCTTTTTACTTCTGTTTAGTGTTCCCACATCCTTCATGAAGTGTCATGTCAAATTCACCCAATTCCTTCAGCGAAAACCACAAACAAACCCCAAATAGGAAAAAAAATAAGAAAAAAAAGGAACATTTCACTTTGTCCTAAAATGAAACATTCCCATTTTTGAAATTCATAGCAACAAACAGTTCAGAGTGTGCCTGAATTTTATTGAAAAGAAAATGGGGTCAAATTGGTCAAATTAAACATCACACTTGGCCTACAATGTTTTCCATCGTCATTATTTTGGTTTACTACAAATAAATAAAGGAAAAGGTTACTATTTCGGATTGTTTTGAAGTGATACAAGGATTTTATTATGACCTGCTAGTTAACTGAAGTGTCAGGAATATGCTGCCATTCTTATTTGGAGTCCCAGTGGATGAGGCACTGCAGAGTCATAAGCAACCTAGAAAAAAATCTCATTTATTTCAGTCAGCTGCCAAAACAACCTAACATTCCTAGCCATCTGGACATTATCTCTTTGAATTTACAGAGAATATATTTTATTTTCTATGTCACTACCAAATGACCTTCCATTTTTGTTTTTCACCAGTTTACCCACCTTAGTTTCATAAAAAGCAAATAAATATCCCAGCTGAGAACTCTTAGTTTGTGCCCTCAGTCATATGAATTTCACATAACATAGAATAATTAAAGAAACACTTGCAAGTTTTCACATGAGGAAGAAAGCCATAGGGCACTGGTCAGTCATATGTTTTGGTAGTTTATTTTTAGAAACTCCCATAAATCAAATTATTAATAAATAGAGGGAAGACAGATACAGCTGCTTTTTTTTTTTTTTTTTTTTTTCTTTTTTCCACATACCATATTTTCTGTTCAGGGAGAGAAGACATTGGGATTTGGCGCAGCCTTGTTGTGGAAAGTTTTCTTCCTCAAGTCCATGTTGTAAGGGATAGCTCTGCCCTTCTCACACACTGTCCAGGTCTTTGAAGATGCCCATTCCAGGTCTGTGTGAGGATGGATTGTTCTTCACTGTGCAATTACTAGAGTTTCATCTCACCTATTTTTAAATGCTCCGATTAGTAGGAACTTGTGCTAATTCCTCTTGTGGTTACTTGCAAAATCCACAGCAGAACTTTCCTGCTCTTGGACGTCTTAGGATCTTCTTTTGCATCCTTGAGTAGAGGAAAGAGTTCTCAGTAGCTAATGCAACCTGATGATATAAAAAGGCCCTCCAAGGGTACTTTGGTTCAGTGACTCCTGGTTGTGCCAGTAGTTGAACATACACTCAACTGTTTTGCTGTGCTGTGGATTAGCTCTAGATGGATTTATTGCTGGCAATTTGAGGAAGGCAATATAAGTGGGACATAAGGTAATACCAGCTTGAATTCCTCATTTGTGAATTTCTCCTTCAAGGTCATGATTAAAAAGTGTTAAGTATTATGCAAAAATTCAGAAGCTATTTGAATTTATAGGGTAGGAGAATAAATAGCTCCCTCGTTCCCCTTCTCCCTTCTGAACCTCAGCTCCAGACAATGAAAATATCAACACAGAGCAATATATTTCTGGGAAGTCACATATGGTATTACAAGGAGAGTGAAGGAAAGATCTAAATGGCACAGAATGAAATACTCTATAAAAAAGCAAGTGGTCTAACACTGAGCTCTTAGATATTGCTAGCCCTGTATTTTAAGTGATGCTAGCTATTATTTTTCTTTCCTATCCTTTAGCAGCTCTGATCTTCATATTATTTATTGCCGAGAAAAAGTTAATTTGACTCTTATTAAAAAAAAAAAAAAAAAAAAAAAAAGATAGTTTATTTGGCACTGGAGAAAATGTTTTACTGAAAGGCTAATGTAGCTGTAACACATGCATTGCTTTCAGTATAGTGCAGTCATTTTTTCAATTGTGTCAAAAAAGGCAGCCATATCTTTTTTGACCAGATTTATTGTGCTGTTTATTGCTCAATAGACTGTTATTTTCCAGATGTTTAGTAATTTAGTTTTCTTAGTATTTGTTCCCTTACTACTAGATACAGTAGTCAGACTTATGAGGGGGTAATTTCTGGGACCATTGAATTTCTTGTTAATTGCTACTCATTTTGTTGTTATTATTATCAAAGCATCTCAAAGCCCTACCACCATCAGGGCCCATTGTGCAAAGCACAATGTGTACATTTAGGAGGAGACAAGATTAAGCAGCCCAGTACAATAATGCAACCTCCCGTTTTATTGCAAATCAGTATTTTGCTTTCCTCTAGCACTGTAGTTCCCCTGGTCCCTCACACTGAAGGAAAAATTATTGGCATGGCAAACTAATTGAGTAACTCCTTTGATACACTAGAATGAATACCACACAGCTAAGAAAATGTATTCGTATCTCACATAATTCCTCTCACATTCTTTCAGAATAGTTTTTACTGATTGGTGAGCATATAAACAAATTTTCTCAATGTTTCTAGTTAAATGTGAATTTTAGAAAGGGGATAAGCACCTTTTTGGAGAGTTTATGAACACAGACCTCCCCCCTCAGTTGTTGGTAGGTGTATTTTCTGCAGTATGTCTTTACCTCACTCAAGTTGTCAGTTTTTCTGTTTGCTCCTGATTTCACTAGCTTCAACAGCATAGTGAGGGGATCTTGTTTCTCACAGCTCATTTGAGGCTATCTAAAAGCCTGAAATGGAGGGCACTAAAGGAGAATGTAGTTGTCCTAGTTGTGAGCCACAGGATGATGGTAAACCTATTGTAAACCTGCCAAATAAGTGGCAGTGAAACACCAAAGTTAGCTCTGGCTGAGCTTTGTTCTGCTCGGCCCGTAGTTGTTTAGGGTTGTTCAGGTCCCACTACAGCTCCTTGTGATCGGCATGGCAGGTACACCCTTTTTTTCTACTACCTCTCTTTCATTTTGCCTTTGTTTTTGCCTGATGTTATGCCACTTCCGTAGGCTGCTTATGTCATCCGTCTGAGGAACATCTCCCAGTGACCACAACTGAGGTCTAACCTGGACCCTGAGCTACTATCTCTGACAGATACAAGTGGGGTTGTTTCACTGTGACCTTCAGTGCCTTAATTTAGAGCTAGGACCTCAGGATCCCATGGTGGAGCCCCCTTTGGAGTAAAGATGCTGCTGTCTTTTTCTCTTAAACTCATGTTTTGAAGCTATAACCCACTTTGAGATGCAGAGGAAGAAGCTCTGGACTGTGACCCCTTAGTCACCTGCATGATGGGAGATACTAGTCTGCCCAGACTCCGCATGAACACCAAGTGGACAGCGTACCTTTGCTGCCAGCCCACAGAGCTTCACACTTGCTCCTTTTGATTGGTGCTCTTTTAGCTCTATCAGTGGCACCCAACCTTTTCAGCGTGGCAGGCCACAATAACCTTAAGCTACTCAATAAGCTGTAGCTTGCAATAACCAGAACAATTCTTAATACTCATGGACAGCTCTTGGGTAGCCCATAAATTACTCAGCCTATGCATCCAGGCAAGTCCATGTGTCCTGAGCAGCGTCTAGAAAAGTAGGAAGCATGTGGCTGCCTGAAATAGCTGCCTTCAGTCTGCTTCTGCTGGAGCAGACTGTAAGAAGTATTCTCATGGCACAGGCCTGTGTTGGCTTCCCTCTTTCTCCTAAGAGCTTCTTGGAATCAGCACCTGAATAGATTGTGAGCCAGATGAATTTCTCTGGCAGTGGTAGTAACTCAAGGCATTTCTTTAGAGGCTCTGTGCCCCATGTGTCCCTAGGAGGATGTGATGGGAGAGGCTAGCAAATATCCCAGAAAGGAGCCATGTAAATCTCCCAGGAGCTGGCTGCAAATGTTCAGAATTGTTCTGGTGGGCCATAGATCTTCTTATTCCTGTACCAATACCCCTGGTTGCCCTAGATTTCAAACCTGCAATGCCAACAATGTGGGCAAAGAAATACTCCTCCTGGATAAATCTGGTGTGTGCTGACTATTGTTTGGCTATGTAATTGCCAGTGGGACTGTCACCAAAAGCTAATGGCTGTCTTGATATTTCATTTCTGAGGCAATTTCCTCAGAGGCAATGTAACAAGCTCCTTCAGTAAAGTGTCTCCAACTCTGCTCATGCAGTTTGGCCCAAGATTGAGCTCATTCTGGCATGGCAGCTGAAGAGTCTTTGAAAAATGTCTTGACTTGAAATCATGTCTAGTAACTATATTAGCCATGTTAAACAAGATGGCAAATGCATGGGTCTTCTCAGGTTTATTTTTATGAAAGGAACCCAGCACCAAGAGTTTCTTGTGGACCCAAATATTTCATTTTTCTGACGTGGAACCCAAGGATACCAGCATTATTTCTTACAAAAGGAACAAAACTGCATGTCAGGTCTCAGAAATATGTGGGATTTGCCTCTAAGTTAGCGCTGTATTCAAAAGCCAAGATGGGTCACTTCCCTGTGTTGTTGTCAGACTGGCTGAATCCCAGGGGCTAAGAAAGCTGCTGTTCCTTGTCGGACCCTGGTGGGTGGTAGCTTGCATTTTCGGAGAGTCTGGCTGAGGTGCTCACTTTGGTAAAAGAGCTGTGAACAGATTTACAGTGCCCATGAGCAGCAGAGTTGAACCTCAGCTCGCTTGGGTCAAAAACAACAGCAGGGAATATTAAAACTATAAGTGAAGGGGTATCAATCTGTGTTCTCCAGAACCTGAAAACATAGACCTCCACATAACTTCTGAAAGGGGACTTGCTTCCTGCTGTTCTGCCTCCGACATGGTCTGTGAGCATTTAGGTGCCATTCCTGCTGTGCTGTTGAAAGTGGGGTTTGCTCCAAGGGTTACCTCTTGCATTTTCAAAGAGCTGATGTTGGCTAGTAGCTTTTTACAGGAAATGTGCTTTGCAGCCTGGGATCCTTTCAGCTGACCCTCTCTGGGCAGTGGGTATTTTTGCTTGCTAGGAGATCTGGAAATGTGTTCAAGTGTATGTTCCTTGTTTTGCAGCACACTGCTCAGTGCCAAATGCTGCATGCTTTACTTGTCTCAAGCTGTTACATGTTGCTCTCTAAGGGTTTGGACTAACATTAGTTTTTCATTACCCCTCTTTTCATTCTTTCTTTCTCCTTTTTTAAAAAATGATTTTTAACCTTGAAGCACAATAAAATGTTTAGAAGTATTCTAGACTAGTATTCTGTTTTTTAATTTAGTTACCCAGTCTCTGCACATAGAGTTCTTATACAAAAGATTTTCAAATAATTGGTGATTAAGTCAAGAGCTGATTTATATGTTTAGCCACCTTGGCTAGATGTTGGCAGCAGCAGCTAATTGGCACATTGCAAGGATATGACAAATATTATAGGGAGTTCATCTGCTTACTAAAATGAACTCAAATTATTTTAAAATCAAACAATGGAATTGTAGCTTACTTTCTTGTCATGAATCCCACTCTGGCTTGGTATTCATCTACTATCTGCCTGGCTTTGTACTTTCCATGGTTTATAAGCTTTCTTCTCCTTCCTCAGATTACCTGCTATTTTTCCAGGACTCTAAAAGTCACTGAAAACTGCAAGGATTTTTTATGTTCTGTTGGGTTTTTGGGTTTATAAAAGATGTTTTAAAACCTGTCTGACTGTAGGTGAGGAATAGTCTCTTTTCTTTAGGATGCTATACTCCTTTGACAAAAGCTTTTATAGGTAACTCAGCCCAAGGTACAGAAACGGCGACAAATTAATTACTTAACATGTGGAACGATTCCTGAAGCACTGCCCATGTGCACTTTCTTACCCTGTGATAAGTAGGGGTGGTTTCCCTGCCTCTCAGTGGAGATGGGGCCAGCTAACCTGTACTGGCTGTGGGAAAGGCTCAGTGTGTGTGTGCAAGCCCTATCAGAGAGCAGCTGACTGACTGGAAATGCACACCCTAGTTTGCTACTAGATGATCTTCGGAGGTCCCTTCCAACCCCTACCACTCTGTGACTCTGTGTGACTCTGTAACTATTCCTGTGCCTGTTCCCCTAGGCATTTTGGGGACTGCGCTTTTCCCTGATTCCCACTCCTTGTCCCCATGCGGTGCTCATATGGCTGGGATTTGTTTCTTTGCCAGCTGCGGAGATCTGCTGCTGGGCTGAGCCTTCCCTCCTCCCACCCCATCTCCTCTTCACCAGCACCTCATCTGTGTTGACATCCACAGCCTCTTCTGTTTCTCCTGCGTCCCAGGCAGCTGAATTCCCTTGGTTTCCTTCCCACTCAGACCACTGGCTGCTTTCCTTGCCTCCCCTGCAGAGCAGCGCTGTTGTGTTTGCTCTCCCCTGCTCCTTGCCCAGGAAAGGTAGTGGTCTCTGAGGGAGCACGGTGGGTGTCCTAGCACAGCTTGGACCCTGTGCAGTGCCACTCCATCTTAGTGCCTTACAGCCATGCAGCTACGGACTCAAGGAAATCCATACATCGTTCTGTCTTCCTCCTTTGTTCAACAACCATTGTCTGACAGAAAAGCAACAGCTTTATCTGCGCTGTAAACCCACTGAACTAGCAATAAGTGTTTTATAGTTTTGCTGCCCTTGCTGTTAACGGAGAATTGTTAAGTGTCTGTGTATTCTTACTTGGCTGCTGGCCACCCTTTCAATTTCTAGTGCAATTTTTCTTTCGACATTCAGAGCTGCTCATTGTAAAAACAGACCAGGTATGTTGCCAGCTTTGGGTAGCCTTAAATATTATTGTGACTTTTAGGGTATTTCAGCCTTTGCTAATGGACTTATTGTTTCTTTGCATTGCAGCTGATTTTCTCTAGTCTGACTCTGCTGGTTGCCAGTCAGTCCTGTGCAACTCTCCAGCCCCAACAGGGATTTACTAGGTGCTCTCTGCAAAGAACTGAGAGGGAAGTAGGAACCGGGGTGACAAGAGGGACATGCAGGGTGAAAGGCACAGGCAGGAGAACCTGATGTAGGTGGGTGGCAGGTAAGTGGCCTCTGACGATAGTTGTCTCACGTGGGAGAGGGGATATTTTGTTTTATTGTTCATCTATGCTGCCTGCTGATATTTCAGACATGTCAGTGGATATCTCTTCATGGTGGCAACATGGTATGTAGGCCTACATGTGGCAGAGAGTGTGGGGAGGCAACTGACCTTTGAAATAATACGATCAGCTATTGGAGCTAAAACAAGGCCACTGTACTATCTGTTAATGTGGACATAGAACCATATTGGCCAACTCAGCCTTAGAGCTGTTTGAAACTGTCAGGTGGTTCTGGGGCTTTCTTCTGCTGTCTTTGAGAGTACGACTAGTATTACAAGATGGAGGGGCCATTGGGAATGGATAGAGTAACCCTGTTTTCTATAAGAAAAGCCTAGGCACTTAATGAGCCTTTCAGCAACAAGGCGGCCTGTTCACAACCTTACAAGAAGGACAGATGTTTTCAAAAGCCTGGAGGTAACTCTGGGCTGAGGTAATCCCCTCGAACTCATGACATATCTGGCTGGCCATGATGCCCACCCTTATTTCCCAAGATGTTGCCCAGGGACTCAAGGAGAGGAAAGGGTTTAAATAGAAGAGGGTCAGGTTGTCTCAGCAAAAGGGTAACTGACTCTCCCATGTCCCAGGTAAGTTTGAAGTTCCAAGGACTTCATTTTTCACCTCAAAAGCAGCATTGGTTGACTACCCTGAGCTTTCATAGGTGGGACTGGGTGTCTCTGAGCCACCTTGCAAAATCAGCAGAAGAAACAATCCATTAATGTATTTCTTACAGCACTGATCACTTCTCCATGTCCTACTCATTGTACAGGGAGCTTGTGGCAAGCAAGGACCATGTGGGCTCTGGCAGGTGCCTCGTATCTAACTGGGCTGAGCCAAACTGCTCCCAACAATCCTGTGGAGGGGCTGTCGGAATGCTTCAGCTGCTCCCACTAGAAGGGCCTGTGTGAAGCAGCACTGTTTTCAGTAGCCAGCTAGCTTGTGAATCATTTGTAGTCTCATTTCATTTGTGTATTAGCTGGTTGTTCAGCTGGTCTGTCAGATAAGCAGGAAATAATTGGGTAGCAACACTCCCTTACGTGCAAAGTATCTGTCCATCTTTCCCACTCTAACATAGCACAGAGGATGACATGCACTATAATACCGCACCTAATGCTGTTCATTCTTGGATGGCAAAGGGATATTTCTGGTTATCCTGCTATGCAAAATCTCTTGCAGGAGATAATGACTGCTCTTATCAGCAGGGATTGCTATGAAAAATGAATATTGTTTGCAATAAGCTAAGCTTTTTATTCTTTTGCTTAATTTTCTTGTACTTATGTTAGACCTTTGCTAATGGAATGCATATTGAGAATTTTAGTGGTGTTAAATACGCTCAGTCACCACTAAATATGCATAGACATGGATATCTCATGCTTTTAAAGTTCAGGCCTTAAAGGAGCATGTGTGTAAACAAACGCATGCAGTGATAAACAGTGAAAAAGAAGTATATTCTCAAGATCTGTATGCAGTGGAAGTGTTGGCCTCTCTAAAATTATTGGTGCCTGGAAATCTCATGCAAGAGATCAGCTGTATGACTTTCCTGATCTCTCCTGTTCCAAGATTAGATGCACTGGACTGTTGCAATGCAAGTAGAGGTGATAAATTTGTGCGTCACTTCAGCCAGAAGGACAAAAGGACTTAGGATGGAAGCATTTTTAAATATGAGTCACTCAGATACAGTGATGATTTTCTGTTCATGCCGTGCAGGATCTGCTTTGTGCTAGAAAACACAATTATGGAAACCATAGATATATCTCTATAAGAAGTCATATTTGCCAGTTCTAATGGCTGTATTTTTCCAGCACCAGGTGTTCCAATATTACTGGAATTATTCCAGTGTTTATTGAAAATTTGAAAAATGGTAAATTTCCAATATATTTAAATAGTTCTTAAATTACTGAAATTCAACTGGTTGGACATCCAGTTTTAACAATAAAACCAAAACCCCTTTGATTCCACCCCGGTAGTCCAAGTTAATCTAATGGAAGTCATGCAGCAAACATGCTTTAAGACAAGAATACTCCCTAAAACTCCCCATGTCTGTCAGGATGTGAGAGGAGAAAGCACTTAACTGACCCAGGCCTTCAACTGATGGAGCATGCACTGGGACAGCTATTAAAGAACCAAGGTTTTAGAGTCAGGTGTCATGAAATCAAGTCAGTTTGCTTCTTGTTGCAGTGATTAGAACTGGACTAGAAGATTCCTCCCACAGTTGCTTTCAGGGTTGGTTGGCCCACAGACAAGACCTGTGTGATCCAAAGCCTAATGGTTGAGTTACTGGCTTGGCACATGGGAAATTTGGTTTCAAGTTCCTGCCTTGCCCAAAGCAGACTTGGTGGTTTTCATTCCAAACCTTTACAGTGTTTCAATCTGGGTGACTTGAATTCAGGACTCCACATGCCAAAACACAGTACCACAACCATCATCAGGGTATGGAGCATTTGTCTGGAAATAGAAATATCCCTAGTACTGCTGACAAAGCAACCTACTTATATGAAATGGTGTTCATTCATGAAGGTAATTTCTGAGATTAAATTACTTGAGAATAGAGCTGTTCTGGACCTGGTGCTATCTGAAATACAAATGCACTTCAGTCATACCCTTTGTCCTGCTGGAAGCTGGGAAGAGTCAGTGAAGACCCAGGTGGGAAGAGCTCTTGATCCCTGAGATCATCCATGGCCCAGGACAATTTTTAAGAGGAGAAGCACCAAGCAGCTGCAAGTTGAGTGATCATTGTCCCTTGGTCCACACAGTCCTTTGTGCAAAGGAACAGGCCCCCTCATGTTTTATAGCTGTGCAGACTGGCCAACGTGCTATAGGTTGCCTAATGAAGTGGCAGATACATCAATCTAAATCCAAGCTATTTTGTGGTGAAATTCATTAGTATGAGTTGTCTGTCCTAAGAATATCTCTGGATAGATCCTGAAGTCCTCTCTCAGTCTGTTTTCGCTCAGCTTTTAGTGATGCAAAACTGCTGTTGAAGCCAAGATAATTTTCTTCTCTCAGTGGAAAATGGCACTGATGTCAAGATCTGGCCCGGTAAAATAATGATAATTTTACAAGCTCTGTTTATATGATGGTCTCAATCTATTTAAATGATGTTAATCAGGCTTCAGTACCTGTGTGTGAGCTGGATGGCAAGTGGATGTTTTTGCAAGCTAAGGCAGAAGGAAGCCAAGGGCTGCATCTGTAGTCATGTCATATGCTGACAACCTTTCAGTCATTTTTGCCAAAGGTTGGTCTATTGGCTTCAATTAACTCTCCTCAGTATTGATGAGCCAAAGAAGAAAGCATGAGGAGGTGTGTATATATATTGCATTTAGATATTTATATATAAAAAGGTGGCTCAGCAAGGTACAGGTGGGTTTTATAGAAAAATGTAGTGAGTCAAAGGGCCAATTTTAACTTTGCTAAAAGCAGCTAAATGGTGCCCCTGCCCTACATTAAACTATGCTGTGATCAAAGAAGGCAGATGCCAAGTACTTGTGGGTTTACAGCTTTCAAATAAATATTGCTCAACCTCATAAAAAAAGAACAGTGAGTGGATTTTTCTTTTTTTGTTTGCTTGTTTATTTATTTCCAATATGCTTTACAGGTAAAAGGGGTATTGCTTTTGCTCCTTCTCAGGGTGTCTGCAAAGCATTCAGTTGTGAATGCTGCTTGACCTCAGATCCAGTTAATTTAGGTTGGCATGCTCAATCGCAAAATGTTTTATGGGCTGGCAGATAGAGTGCCCTGGCAGATCTGCCATGGAGCTGCAAAGTTCCATACCCAGCTGAAACTTTTTTAAATTCAGCACTGTCATTTTTAAATAACAGTGCAATTGCAAAACAAATTGGCAGGTACTTATGAACTGAATACTGCCTGGGGCTCTGTCTTTTCATTTTGCTGACCAGTGTGCCTGGTCTTCAATTTAGAAAAGCACCCAGTAGTTAAAAAGCACTGGTGAAAGCTTGCAATGCAGAGCTAACCGCATTGTTCATGGAGAGAGAGATGCTCTCTCTGACTTGTTGATCCTTACAAACTGGTTAGCTTCATGGTAGAGGGCAAAGTTTAAAAATAAAAGTGCTCCAAAGGGTCTATCTATTACAGCAACCACCTGAGCATGAACTCTTTGAAAAGTTTAAGTGTTCTGCCACAGGTCCTATGTGAAGCTTCAAGGAATTCTGGAATATTAAACTAGAAGGGCCCTGTTGGGTCACTGACTCCCAGTGCTCTGCCAACTCGAGCAACCACCTCATATGATCTCTTTCCTGTACAGTAGGTTGCATCAGATACATGTAGGCCACCTCCTATAAATCAACAAAGCTCTGCTGAATCTCGTCTTTGAGGCTCCAGCTTTTGCTGCATGGCTTTGTAAAGTCCTTGCTGCTTTACCTATACATTTTCATTGCTGTTTGCCTGAGCATAGTAACCAGAGGATGAACAGGATGTTTAACTTAAGTAGAGGTATTCAAGTTATCTCACAAAGTCCTGCATCACCACTGCATGAAGGCCTTAGGTTGTCAGTCTTCTATCAGTTAGTCCACGAATTAATCAGTTTATCTACCCCTGAGCCAAGATGATATGTAATGACATGACTCAAAAGCCAAAAATAAAGTGCTGTGTTTGGAACGTTGCTTCACAGGGGCTTTGATGACCCAATGGAGGATGCAGCTTTCATAGGCTGGGATCTTCAGCTGGTTGTCTTTTAGGACAGAGAGCACCAATAATAGCATCTTTGAAGGCATTTCAGTTGGCGTGAACCAGGATGATCCAGGTGTGGATCTACTAGAAGAAGGAGCACCTCAAAACAATGTAATTCTCCAGCCATTAGCCCTGAGTGACATTCACACACCTTATGGTCATGTGTCATATGGTGTGGGCCTGAACTGTGCCCTCTTAGTGGGCATCCTTTGTTCACACAATTTACTCTGCAGTGCAGCCACAGAACAGGGGGTGCCTTGAAAACTCCGTGAACATCTCCAGTCATGGGACTTTGTGAGTTACACCACTGAGATGCGATGTTGAGCTGTGGAGACAAGGTGACTGTATCTATATGTTATGGGTTTCCATTTACATGTGAGTTCTCCACATCTTAGCACTCACTGTGCCCATGATAAGCCTTGCTGTGGATGCTTTGAGTATGGTGTTTTTGACTGCTTAGGTAATGGAGTCACTTCCTTAAGGGAGATCTGCCCAGGACATTTACCAACACCTGTACATCCTAGTTAACACTGCAGTAAGAGTTGTTGTCTTTGGGCCACTGGCATTATAAGTGATGTATTTCTGAACATTGTCTGGAAACTCAAGTCTGCCACCCTGCTCAAAAGAGATGGAAGCATAAGGATATTTTGCTCAAAAAGAGCTTTAAATAAAGCACTAAGTATTCTAACTCAGGACAGAAGAGGCAAGGATAACACAAAGGACCATCCTTATCTCTCTTATATCAGCTAAGGGCAGAAAAAAAACATTTGGAAAATGGCATGAGAGGCCTCTCTTCCCAATTCACAGCATATCTACAAGCAGTGAAAAATCCAGTCAGAATACAGGAATCTTCAGAGTGTTTGAAAGTCCCTTGTACTTGCTGCTGGTATCTACATTTATTCCTAAAACCACATGGGATAAGATACTCTCCCTATTCCAAAAAAACCTCCATTGTGTATTCATCTTGAGTGAATAAGTCTTCAAGACTACTGATTTTTCAGAAGGGCTTTGCTCACTCTAGAAGTCAATTGCATTTAAAATATAAGTTAAGACAGGCAGAATCATTAGTTCCTCCTCCAGATAAATGGTGTCTGTAGCCCTAAGAAAAGGAACTCAGCTTGAAAGGAGACAAATATACAGTTTTCTGACATAAAAATCTACGTGAATTGAGATATACCAAACAAAAAGATGCTGGTCGTTGTCTTTCAGCAGAACTGAAATGTTTGTGAGAATATCTGGGCAATGATTTTATGGCTAAATGTGTAGGATGTTGAGGTTTTGGTCACCTGGTGCATACTTGTCATTTTGCCAGCACTGAAAGAAATGTCTGAATATACTTCTTAATTAATTCTGTTATGTTGGTCCTTGTGATCATGAAAGTTCATGCAGTGTGTTATGACTCTAAGAAAAGTTAAGGAACCCATTGCTTATTAAGGCAAAATCTTTTGCTTCATGGCTTTCTCAGAAATGCGAATCATTTAGCATTGGGTGAGTCTTTTGGTCAGTTGTTTCTGCACATTGACCAGTTCAGCTGATTTATGGCCACATGAACTCTTTTTGAAATTTATGGCTAAGTGCCATAAAAGTTCTAAAACAATCTTCGAGGTTTTGAGTCCCTCTCCTTCTCCTCTAGGGAAGGGAAGCTTGTATAAATGTGGTTATTCTGGGAAAGCCTATGGTTTTCATTTCTCTTCCAAGGGGGCAGAGATATCTTCTAAACCTAGTCCTGAGGAAAAGGGCCAAAGGACTACCTCAGGAAAGGAGATACAGCTTGGGAGGCTGGTCTGCATTTTCTTCCTCCAAAGCTTTTTGAAGGAGAAGATATGAAGTTGTGAATATCTGGAACTCTGTCACCTGGACACTTTCTTTCCTTTACAGGAATCTTTCTTGCAAGTGAAATATTAGAAGCTAGTGAAATCATTCCAGTGCACCCACGCTGAGTGGGTGGAAGAGGTATGTGCAAATTAAATATATTATTTGGAAGCTTCTCTGGATGCTTCTTGCTTTCCTGGGGGCAGGAAGGACCTAGAACTGTTTCATGCTATCTTTTTTTCCCCTGCCTTAATGGGACTCAGTAAGATTTATCAACCATTTCTGTCCAAGCAGTGTGCTAACGTATTCAAAACCAGTTCTGTTGTGAGGGCAGGCTGGTACTTGCTGGCAGGTAAGATATAGGAACATTCCATAACTCTCAGTTTCAGGCTTTTTTCACACTACTCTGGCATCCCCAACAAACCCCTCTTGTGCATCTCATGTCAGGCATATCAGCACACACCAGAATTCTTATTTTTACAAGTATCTATCTCAAAAGCCTGATACCATGCGCACTCATTGATTTCTCCATCTGACACAGTGTGAAGCTCTTCAGAAAGCCCACCTTTCTGCAGCCAGGTGGTTCTCTTGCCCTGCCTTATCAGGCAATGAAACCATTGCTTTCCTCTGCTTTGAAAACAGGAGCCAAAATGTCCTTGTGGCTTATCCCCTAACAGCCTCAAACTACCTCATACTGTAAAGAACTCTTTCTTTGTTGATGCTCTGAGTGTGACACCAAGTGATGTGCTGAAAAAGAGTGAGACTACTTGTGCTTTTGAGAGAATTTCTCAAAAGGTTAATAATTTTGCTGATCTGGGGGTTTAGTCATAATGCAGAGACATGGACTATCCTGTAAATAAGGGGTCAGATTTCTCTAGTGGAATCTCATTTATGAACTGGAGAGCTTGGCTGAAGATGAAGAAAGTGAGAAACACAAGAAAAGTAACAAGTACCGAGGTCTTAACACATTGCTATTGTTATTGAGGTTGATATGCTTAGCTGTAAATGGGGTCAGTGATTCCCTCTTGGCCCAATCATGCAGAAGCAACTAAGGCATTAGGTAGATGGAGTTATTAGCCTCATGCAGTCTTAACGCTGAAAAAATTGTACGGTCTGTGTATTGCAGGGTAAATGATCCTGCTCTTCTCTTCCATTCTTAAATCCAAGGCACTGACCTTCTCAAATACATGACTCATCTATTGCCAGGAAGGTGAAGGTCCAACTATTAATGAGTTGCTTCATTGTATACAGCCTTCAAAGCCAGGCCTCTGCAATCAGCTCAGCTGAACGCTTTGGATGTCTTCCCATCACTTGATCCTAATCATGGATCTGCACCTGGTCCAGCTTTCTGTTTGGGACAATATGTTAAAAATTCATTGTTGCACTTTTTTTTTTTTTTTCTTTTTAATTGACTTTCTCTTCCCCTCTGAGTTAAATGAATGCTTTCTGTGATGAGAACTGAACAACATCAACGGAAAGAATTGTATGGGAGAGCCACAGGCATGGCTCATATTCAGGAGAAAGCAGGAGTATCCAGCTGTATCCTGCATGCCTGCTTTGATGTTTTTGGCTGAGAGAGTGATTCAGACCACCTACTCTCCAGGCCCTGGTTCCCTAGGTGGCCAAAGAGGAGAAGAAACCATGAACCCGGCACAGCACACCTGTAGTGTTCCTCCTGCATCCTTCTTCACTGACTGCACAGGCATCAGGCATTTGGCAGCCCTGAGCACTACTCCGTTTCATGTGTTCGTCCCTTTCTTGATCTTAAACACTGTAGTATGGGCCTGCGTCCACCTGAGGCACCCTAGAATGCAGTTTGAGTGCACTTTGTCATAAGCATGCTGTGTTTGTGTTTGCCTTGCCATTTCTGAATAGGACTAGATGACGATGTGTATGCTTTACCTCCAAGCATTAGGCAGTGTCAGGACAATCTCCACCTGTCCTGGAGGGACCATTTCTGGAGAAGAATGTCTCTGAGGTAAATCCAGGCAGCACTTCAACCTTTGGCATGCTATATTAGGGTTTTTCTTGTTGTTTTGTTTTAAGCTCTCTCTGGTTTTGTGTGTTGTTTTTGTTTGGTTGGTTTGTTTTGCTTTTTTCAAGTGGGAAAAGCATCAGGAGGCATGGGGAGGCTGAGAAAATGCTTTGGAGGGGATGCTTACACTTTATTCTTCAGCCTTTGGAAGTAGTGAGGACTTAGATCTCCATTGTAAGCATCTCTGTGTATTTGCAAGTGAAGAGAGTGACCGAGAAAACTGCTACAACAACTGTGGGCATCAAGAAAACTCATAGTCAAAGGCAGCTTATCTGCTAGGGCTTGCCCAGCTGCTGGTTATCATCCATGTTGCATCTGTCTTTTCAGAGTACATCTGCTTAGCATAAATAACTTTTTTTTATTGATGTCCTATGGTACATCCAAACAATGAACAGAAGAAAAAAGAGAAACTGTAAATAAATTTTACAATGTCAGTAAGAGCATTCACATTAAGGGAAACTATTTTGAGCGAATGCCAGTTCTTAATAAATTGCTATTATTCTGGTGTTTTTACAAAGACCACAAGGAAAAAAAGAAGACAAAACCAGAAAAGACTGAAAAATGGAAACATTGAATGTCACTGTTCAATCAGTCCTTTTAATAATAAATACTTCTGGGATGTTCTCCTAGGAAATGAGGTGCCAAGATATTTATTTTTTTTCATTTGGTGTCTATCTGAAAGCCAGTGACATAAAAAAAAGACCACGAGTCAGCTGGCTGAGCTCCCTTTTCTGAACGCTCCTTGGGCAGATGTTTCAACCCATACTATCAGCCTTGGGTCTAAGCAGGCTTTCTGGCACCTTGGGGCTCACCTGCCCAGCCCAGCACTCTGCAGAGGTGCCTGCAGTGACTCCAAACCCACAAGCTCATCCCTCAGACGAAGGAGAGCCCTGCTGCCATTGCCTAGCTGATATGTCACACTAAGGAACCAGCAAGACTTCTTAAGACAGTAGGTTTTGTGAAGAAGAATGCCTACAGTCTTAATTCCCAGTTACTGATGCCTTGTTTATTGTGTTTTCTCAGAAATGGGACCTTACAGTCCACTTTACCAAGAACTTTGCTCAACCATTCAAGTCTCACCCTTTCTGAAACATTATCTCCTCGGTACTCCTGGTTTGACTCTCTAGGGTCATGTGGAATTTGCAAGGAAATTTTTAAATCTGTCTATCAATGAGGCTTCATGGCAAACCATAGTTGTGGGCAGCACGCTGCACAATGAGAGTAGTCTTTTTCCACAGAGTTCCTGTCACTGAGCATCATGGGGATAGGGGTTCACATTTCAGGGGTCCCAGCAAATCTCTTTTTCCTCTTTTAAAATCTTATTTATTGATTTTTTAGGGGTTGAGCTATTTTATCTGTGCCTATTTTACAGCCCCTGTGTGTTTCCCTCAGTTAATTCCTGCCTGCAGGGATTCTGGGAAGCTACTGTCTTTGTGTCTACGGTTAGCCAGTACTCAGGGCTAAATCGTAGCAGTTAGTATATCACCCAAGACTCCCTCCCCAGATGGGAAGGAGAATTGGGGAAAAAGAAAAAGGAAAAGGCCTGTGAGTTGAAGTATAGACAGATTTAATAGAATAACAAAACAGAAACAACAATCAAGACAAAGCACAAAGGATCGACTCAGCCTGGTTCTCAATGTTGATGGCAGGAACAGAGGACCACCAACAAGGAGCCTCAGGGAGAGGAGGCAGAACCCCACCCTCACTGAGCTCCCTCTTTTTATAATGAGCATGACTAGGTGGTGTGGGATACACCTGTGAGACAGCTGACCTGATTGGAACTCTCAGGTGACTCTGGGCTACTCATGGCCTGCCTGCATGGCTGGCCCATGGGGCTGTGCCTGGGGAACCAGGATACTTTGTTTGACATCTAACTTTGCTGATAAAAGCTCCTGGCACCACAGGGGCTGGGTAAATAATCTGTGGCTGCCCTGGAAATCTTACATTAGAAATACGGATGCCCCATCTGGGACTGAAAAATCAAGTGTTAGGCTGACCATGACAGATGCTGACTGAAGGACTAACAGGAAGGCAGGAGCAGGGGCATACTGGAAATAATGCCAGAGGATGGGGCTCTCAAGTCACAGTGATGCCATCGTTTGCCCTTCAAAGGTTTGCAAACCTTGCAGATACATTAATCACAACAGGTACTGCTTCCCTGTTTGGGAGGGTTTCCTGGGCAACATGGCTGTGCTCCTGCATAGTGCTGCAGATGGCACCAAGGTCTGGGGAGACCAGGTACCTACAAACAAGGAGGAGATGGGCTGTAAGAAGATGGGATGTAAGGACTTCTTTTCAGTGAGGGTGACAGAGCACTGGAACAGGCTGCCCAGAGAGGTTGTGGAGTCTCCTTCTCTGGAGATTTTCAAGACTTGCCTGGATGCATCCTGAGTGATGTGCTCTAGGGGATCCTGCTTTTAAGCAGGGGAGTTGGACTAGATGATCTCTGGAGGTCCTTCCAACTCTGAAAATTCCATGATTCTGTGTATTGCAGTGACACAGGCACTGGTAGCTTGGGATAGTCTAGGAAGGACCTTGTTGTCCTCTCTCTTTCTGACGTGGCATCCGGAGCTGCACCCAGAAAATCTGGGTTTTGTGCAGAAAACATGGGTTTGCCAACAGTGAGAGGACTGATCCTCCAGAAGCGTGAGGAAGCCGACTCTGCTGGTCATGGTCTGCTGTACCCACCGCAGTCTGACAGCCAAGAAAGTAGGGCTGGGGCCTGAACTCCTTCACCTTTCACACACCCCAGAAGTTCTTTCATAATAAGAATGGAGCCCACTGAGCCAAAGGAAAATAGAGATGATGTATATGCTCACATGCTTTCTTCATGGGGCAATTTTAATGAGTAATTGGTGGCTAATTATATGTGCTGCTTTGTGGTGAAACATCATGATACTTTGATATCGACCAAGAACTGAAAGTTTCTGTTGTGCTTATTTTTTAAAAACTTTTGGCCTGATGATCTGTATGGGGTATTTTGTTCCTGGTTAATTTAATGTATTGTCTTGTGTGAGTGTTGATTTACTTGCTGAATTCAAGATCAATTTTAATGAAGCTCTTAGTGCGTGCTGGTTTGGGGACACA
Organism: Podargus strigoides; assembly: GCA_028020825.1. Classification (NCBI taxonomy): domain Eukaryota; kingdom Metazoa; phylum Chordata; class Aves; order Caprimulgiformes; family Podargidae; genus Podargus; species Podargus strigoides. The sequence continues at coordinate 3,453,602 of CM051643.1, forward strand.
GGGTGCCATGTTATTGGTTTGTCTAGATTGCTCACTGTTTTGTTAGACTTCAATAAGAAAAATTCTGGCATAGTGACAGCTTCCCACTTCCCTACAATTGAGTAGACAACAACAGAGCTTAAACAGTCAACAAACTTTATTAAACTCACATGTACATACATAACGAGTAGAAACATTAGAGAGAGCTAGTCTGACCTACAGGCCAATAGCAACAAAAATATATTCTTTTTTAACTCCCAAACCAGGTGCAACTAGGGAAACAGCAACTGCAGTTGAAATGCCAGGCTGTAAATTAAAACAGAAAATAAAATGCAGACATCATCATGGATATTAACATCTGCTCTGATCTTCAGCACCACTGTTCCCCTCCACTCTTGCTCTTTTCCTACATCAGGGGCAGAACAATGCAGTCATAAAACTCTTTGTAACCAGGGCATAGAGCTGGGATGCTGCTGGACTTCGTGTGCAGCCAGCCATAGCTCTTTAAAGTGCTGGAGCCTCCTCAGACACTACGACTCTGCTGTGGAGGTACCAAACCCAGAGGGTTTGCTATGGCATTGCAACCATGACTACCTGTATTGATGCAGCTGAAGCTCTGGCATTTGTTTTTTTTTCCTTTTCAGCAGGATATGGCTTTGTCCCCTGGATCAACGGCTGCATGTTTGGAAGAACATCCTGCTTGGACAGAGCAGAAGTTAACTAGGACTTTTGGAGCTGGAAGCGGTTATTCTGGGAGCAGACCAAGGGGAATATTTGCTTTACAATTCCAAACAGGAAACTATAAGCAGATCCAGCTTGCAGGGAGTGTGGTGCAGGAGGACATGCAGAGACATGGGAACAGGGAGACTCAGGAATGCTGGTGGAGGACTTTTCCACCCTTGAAATGCACGGCCACGGTTAGCTCCCCTTAGCATCCAGGTAAATCACAGCTCCACACCTGGGATGGGAGAGCATCTGTGAGCTGATTTCACCTTGGGAAATGGCATTTGGCCCTTCCAGAGTAGACAAGTGGGTGGTGCTGGCAGGAATGTGAGCATCAGTTCTTTCTCATTCTTTAGAGAAGACACATGCTTACTTGTCATGCTCTCTTTAATTTGATTTTGTATGACAAACAAGCCCAACTGTTTAATGTCCTGTGCACAAGAAGGAGAAAGCAATTATTATGTTATTTGAGGGGAAAAAGCCATTTGCTTTGCTTCGCTTCTGTAAGCAAAACATGAATTGGCACTTACGGGGTCCAAAGGACCACAGAATTTTCTACAGTATCAGGTTCCAGAATGCTGATGTTCCAGAATGTTTCTTTTCCAGAGAGATTTAATAGCAGGATGAGACAAAAGGATACGCAGCAGGCCTGAAAGGTCCTTCCTCTCCTGAGTAGTCCCCATCAAGCCAGAGGACCACACTGAAGTTCTGTTGGTAGGTGAACAGCAAAGCTTGCCAAACAAGGCACCCCATTCAATCTGTTTTCAATGATTTAAAACTGAGCTAGAAAATGTGAATCTGGGCAGGAACTTGGCATTTAAATTATACACTTGAGATGACTGAGTCTTTTTTTTTTTAAATACAATTAAAAAAATTATAATCCTGAGGGATGTGGAAGGAGTTAGGGCATGGAGACAACATGAAAACAGAGTCCTTTCATATGCTGCTTGACATTTCAGTAATTCTTCAAGCAGCATTTTTAACTTCTTTTAAATGTAGAGTTTTCTTAGCCAAGCTTGCAGCATGAGAAGACTGAAGTTTAATCTTTTAACATACACCATCTTGGTATAGAGATAGCTCTTTCCTATATGTTTATGCTGCTGTCAGTGTACACATATACCCTCGTGGCTTCAAGACTAGGAGATACTAGCATTAGAAATGTTGCAGATGATGCAGTAAACTAAGGCATTTGGCTATGTCATGGACTCATGTGATCTTGAATGAAAAGGTTCTATATGGATACAACATTAAAGTGTAATTTACATACTGTACATTTACAAACTAAAGGATTTATCATAGCATATATAAAATTAAAAATAAGTGCATTTAAGAATGTTTCTAGTAATAACCTGCCTCATGATTAACAAGATTAGCAAGAAATTGGTGCAAATTTCCTTCTTAATCAACAGTGCTAGATAATAATGATTAATGTAATAAATATGTATTAACAGTGGAAAGCTGACTTAGGCATCAGGGCCTCAGAAACTCTCTCTCAATTTTCCTGTACTATTAGACGATTGTTGACTGATTGCTGATAGTATCGATTCTGTATTTGGGTATCTGACTGATGTTAAAATCAATGGCAGGTAATGTTCAAGGATGCTGCCAGGGAGTGCAGGAGTGAAGGCTATTCAAGTGGTTCTCCAAAACTGTGGGCTAAGGTAACTAAGAAGCATTTAGCCCAGAGAAGTTGATGTTCCTGATCTTCAAGCACCTAAATCTATGCACTGGTGATGAAAAAGCCACTTTGCCACCACTCTTTCTCCCAGCTACCCCTCCACCACCATTTGACCGTTGTAGGTGCACCAAGATGCTGTTCATCTCTCCTATGCTGCAGCTGGGGCAGCTCTGCTCCCCAGCCCAAGCCCAAGTTCCTCAATAGGAGTCTTGGTTTCACTACCCTAAAGGCCTTCCATACATCTGTTATTTTTGTTATTGTCATTTAATTTCCCCCTGGGTGTGGCCCTTTTCCCACCTGGAAATGGTGACTTGGCAGGTTCTAAGTTTTCCTGAGAGCTTCCAGCTGCCTGGTTGTCAGCCTTGACAGCCAGAAGGTGCTACTTCATTTTGACTGTATGGTCATAGCATAGATCAACACAAAAGCTCCTTGTGTTATGGGATGAAATCATGGTTATGCTTTGTTTTTCCTTCTGCACCGACTTCATGGAAGCTGCGTTGTGTATCTCCATCATTTCAGAGTGCAAAGGATGGATCTAGTGCTTATGTCCTGCATGTAAGGGCTAAGTTCAGCACTCCCTGCTGCCAGGCACTGAGTGGATGTTGAAGCATGTCTAGAGTAACGTTGATAGTTCCAGTATTGGTCAGTGGCTCTGGGACCACATTGAAAGCACAGGGCACAAAAAACATCTCGGGTGGGAGCGCAGATGTCCTACTTGTGCCGTGCTCAGCTGCTCAGGCCCAGGCACTCAGCTCTGTTTCTCTGAGTCTCAGTTTATTTGCTTTCAAGGCCATCTCCCAGAACCATCTAATTGTCCCCAGGCTCTCTGCAAGGAGGCTGTATGCTCAGGCACTGGGGTCACAGCAGGAGGGAGCCCACAAACTGTCAGGGCCTCTCAGGGCTGGATGTGACCACAGGGAGTGGTAAAATGCCGGAGTTTTGCTATGTAAGCAACACGCACACATTGTACTGACTGACCCTAGTGATCGAGGATGAAAATTTCCCCATTCTTGGCTTTCTCCTTTTCTCCACACTGGAGAGCCAATTTATCTTGGAGGTTACAGCTTTGAGTAGCCCTCCCGAAGGTCCCCATCAGTGAGCTGGGTGGTCAAAGCCATTTATGAGAGTCACATTATCTGGTGCTCATATGCTTTAAGTCTGAGGCTATTCTTCTTCCTCTTATCTGATCACAGTCCCCTAGTTGTGCAGTGTGTGCCACGTATCAATTCAGAGAACATAAATAATTTGCTTTGTTGAAAAGCAACCCATGATATACTCATTGCCTCTTCCTCTTTCAATCCACACTTGCTCACAGTGCCCCCTTTGCCCCTCAGTGCTTTCTGCTCCCTTGGCGTGAGCATGCATCTTAATTCTTATCCCACTTTAGGACTCACTAATGACTCTCTCACCAGTGCACCATCAACACACTGGAGGAGAATACAGGAGTGGTAATTCAGGGCTGTGATGCAGTAGTACGCTGGGAGGGGATGCTCAGATCACTGTGGCATGCCAGCACGCTGCTGGCAGCTGTGCACTATCTACCAAAAGCAACTAGCCCTGATGGCATTCAGCTGTACTGCTAGTGCTTTAACACAAGGGTATCATCACAAAATGGTGGTTTGCAGGCTTTAGTCACAGGAAGATATCAGTTGTGCTGCAGTTGTTTGCCACTTGAAGCAGGATGTTGGGCTCAGGTATACTGGTGTCCCAATTTTTTGCTTATCTGTGTTATCAGTCATTGGATGTGGCTGATGGAAGCTCTTGTGGGAAGCCACCTTGTGCAGTATGATATAGTAATTCAGAAAGTAACCATAGCCTGAAGAAAAGAGTTTGAACTGAAGCTTCAGGAGGACTCAATAGCGAGCAGAATATCTGGCAATTAACTGTGACCGAGTCATTGAATTTAATAACTCTTTACATCAGCAGAGGACTTCTTGTGCTGTTTTCCAGCATTTTGTTGGAACTATTATTTCCCTCTAGTAATCTTTTTAGGTCATGAAAATAGTGGGAAGCTTCACTGGACTTCAGATCAAGCCCTTACAAAAGGCAATGGTCATAGTAGACACCTGTCCTTAGACTCAGCTTCCCAACCTACTCACGTCTGTGTTTTTTATGTGAGACATACATTCCTTCACACATGGAGGGCTGGATAGATGTGGCTCAGCTCTTCCCCTGTAGTGTGACCTAGCCACATCCCAGATATTGCTAATGGGAAAACTCAGCTCATTCAGCCCCTCTGGGCATCTGCCTTGAATCCTACCCACCTGAGCTTAAAACATCAGTGAGGACTGTTAGTCGGGGAAAAAAAGTAGGGATTGACAAAAATAATTTTTACCCTGTTTGTAAATGCACATGCACTGGTGAGTGTGAAACTGGACTGGGGTAGATTAGCCCCTCTTGTCTTTGTCTTCATTCACATCCCTTACCTTCTCCTGACTCCCACAGAAAGCCCTCTGTTGGCATGCCAACCAGTTTTCTAGCACACTTCTCCTTGAAATCCCTGGTAAGTGTATATTGTTTCTCCTCAAGAAAGCACGAGTGTATCAGTGCTCAGTTACAGGCAATGCGTATATGCACGGCAACTCATTAGCCAGGGCTTTTTTCAAAGGATTTTCCACTCCATCTTTGCCTCAGCTGAAGGAAAGGTCAAAGGAATGTGCAGAGAAAATGAAAAGCATGTAAAAGGTGGAGTGGCTTTGTGCCGCATTGAGGGATCTTCTGTGCCTTGCTTGTTATGTAAAACCCATCAGAAGGAGGGGGGAATAAACAAAAGAATTTTCTTCTCAGCATGTGCTGGGACCCAGCACTACAAATAAATGCATTGTTAGTTGAAATCAGTGTTTTGGTTTCTCCCTTCCTTTGTGTGATTCTGTAGAGGAAGCAGATTAAAGATTGCCAGCTTTCTGGCAAAATATACTGGTGGCATCATAATGACTTCATTATGGTCTTTAAATGAGCTCACAGACTAATAATGCGTACAGGAAAAATTACACATTATGAACATGCACACAGGTGTAGGGTTAACCCCTTCTTTGGTGCCCCTTGCTTTGAATCCAGCTACTGCAGCTTAAGCTACAGTTCAGTGCTCTACTAGCTGGGCAGTTAAGGATTTAATTCAACAGCTGCGTGCCAACTAATTGCAGCTATATTTTCTTCTGAGTTCATCTACAATGCAAACAACACAGCATCTGTTTGTTTGTTTGTTTGTTTGGCTAGTGGTGGCTGGGAATGCTGCTGCCAGGTGGAAATGCCAGCACAGTGGTGCAGAGGCTCTGTGAGGCCCTGTATCGAAAACCTCCTTTTATTAAAAAGGCTTTCAAAAGTGGCTTATATGACATACCCCTCCTATGTTCTTCCCTTATTGCTTTATATGCTGCATAAAACAAGTTCACTGGAGGAAACAGTAGGCCAAATCCTTCTGCCCAAACTAATTCCCTGCCTCCCTTGCTGATGTCTCTTCCACCTCACCTTCAGCATCACTGGACCCAGACTCTTACTGTCCTCATCACAACTGCTATAGCCCTTCTGCCCCCTCATCTCTACTTTCATCACATTCTGCCTCTACTCATCTGTTGCTTAAGTCTCTACATCATTTTTCATTTCTGGATTATGTAAAAATCTTCCAGAATGTCCTTATGTCCTGGTTTCCCAGGAACAGACCCATGGGTCAGCCATGGCAGGCAGACCACGAGTAGCTGCGAGTCAGCTGGGAGTTTCAGTCAGGGCAGCTGCCCCAAGCTGACTCACAGGTGTATCCCACACCACTGACATCAAGCTCATTATAAAAGGAGGGAGTTCACTGAAGGTGGGAAGTTCCTTTTCTTGGCGCTCTGCTCTCTTGACTTTCTGCTTCTGCTATCTGAAGGACCACGCTGAGTGTAACCTTATATACTTTATGTTGGTGATTGTATTAGTTTTGTTATTTCATTAAATCTGTTTCTACTTCAATCCATGGGGATTCTCCTTTTTTTCCCTTTCTCAGCTGGGGAGGGGTCATTGGGTGGTAGAACAAATGCTACAGTTTAGCCCCCGGTACAGGCTAAACATGGACACCTTGTTAGCCATATATCGCTCTTCTGGGTTTTTTTAAGGTTTTCTGTATGTGATAATACAGACATTATGGTTGAGAGCATGGAAGCACAGGGTATGCAGGATGTTCTGCATGTGCTCAGCAAAGCCAAAATTTCCAAAACACATGGGGCTTTTATTATGTGTGAAGGCCAGCTCTGAAGAACTTGTTCAGGCATCTCTGATATGGCTCAGAAAACTGAGGTCTAATTGCCAGGTGTCTCGTACAATGATAGATACTACTCAAGGAGCATTGCAGTATGGCATATATGGGAGTATCTGGGATGTGCAAAAGTCTATCAGCTCTGCTGCTCAGGTCTCCCTGCAACTTCCAGAGGTCCAGAAATCCAAATAAACATAGGAAGTCCTGAACATGTCTTGAAATATCCTAAAAATAGGTAGAATTTCTAGGTGGAAGAAGAGCATGGGCTCAGGAAAATATGAGCACGTGGGAACAAAGACATCTTTAATGTAAGCCACCTTTAATGTTCAGACATTACTACCCTGTTACATGAATATTTGAACTTATGTATGTTGTTTTCTGATGGATTTGTATCTGGAGGCTGACTTTGTGTAGGAAGATGCAGTACCCGATGGAACCTCTTATGTCACTGGGATAATTTATATGGCCTTTTTCTCTCCCATATGATGTTTAATACAGAGTGATTTCATACTGCAGCTCATGGATGGTGTGGTCAAGGCAAAGACTCTTTTAGTCTCTGTCTTCTGCCTGCCCTCTCTTTTCATGACCTGTGTCATGAAAATTATTATATTTTGAGATGTCTGTTCACCTGCCAGACGTGGTCGAACTTAGTCAGTGGGTGCAAAAACTTTGAAATAGGACAAGAGATGGACACTAACACATGAATAGTATGACCATTGGAATTATTTCCTTAGGAAACGAGGCCACCATCTGCTATTCCAGTTCCTCCTCTTTGAACCTACAAAGTGCTGCAACACCTTTTTTCTGGCCTTACTCTACTCACCACCCTACCCAATAACTTTCTATTAAGAACATAGCATAGGGAATATTGTGCTTACTGTGCCAATACTTTGTTTAACCTGTACACTGGATCTTACTCCCTATCACATGTAAGCTACTTGTCCACACTCTCCTGATGGAGAGATGCCGCTCTCCCTCATTCTTGTGGCATCATGGTTGGTGATAAGTCATCTCTCACCTGCCTTGTTGCCAGCATCTACTGTCAATATTAGAGCTTTAATGTGAGTTCTTCCTGCTCTCTCACATAATGCCTCTTTGGTAAGGGAGCTTCCCAAAAAACCCTGCAATGTTTGCTTTCAGATTCCCCTTCTCTGAGCTTCTGCAACAGCAACTTGGCTGTGAGAACAGTGGTATGCTATGACTGCTGCTGACTGTGCCCTGTGGCATTTTCTCCCTACTTCCTGGCACCCCTAATCTACATCCATTTATTGTCTTCAGTCACTGTCCATAAAGTGTCTGGACCAGAGTTTAGTCAGGGGGTTTGCTGTTCTTAGCACAGTGAGATACTAACTTGAAGACTGAGTCTCTTAGGCAATATGGTTTGACAGTAAGTAATAACATCTTATGGGTAACTACTAACAAATCCAGCCATTTCCCAGCAGAGGAATGGTGCATCAGGATCCTTTGTGAGTGAAGCACCGCACCTGAAAATGAGGGACCCATACCATGTGTCAAGCTGCTACAGCTATGCATTCAGTCTTCTTTCTGCATGTGGGGCAGTGGAAGTATCTAGGAAACTAGATGGTCAGTAAACTGGTTGGAAGAACCACTGCTTAAACTGGCATGCTGATTGGAAAGTGCAAGAGAATGAGAACAATGTGTCTGAAGTGCTAATTATTCTGCAAGGCCAAGATAACCAGGAGATGGCAGGGCAGTGTCTCAACATGGACCATTGAAGGTCACCAACCCTTTCTTTAAGTAACAGCATCTTCTGGTGTATTATTGCTGGTGGTTTACACTTGCAATCAATTTAAAATGAAGTTAAAAGAGAAGTCTTGCAGTTTTGGTCCACTCTCCCCCCATTTTGTTGGTTCTTCTGGTTGCTTCTGTGGATGGGGTACATTAAAGAAAAGACTAATTACAAGCCTGTTGCACTCACTTTTTGAAACCTTATCACTGGTCTTTCGTAAGCAGGTTGAAAACACCTCCTTTGAAGAGCTAGACTGCAGAGCCCAGGAGTCTAGCTGGCATGCTTCAAAATGGACTAAATTTCTTAAATAGCAGCAGCATTGCTTCACTACTTTTATTGGTCAAAGCCATGATAAATACCCCTCTCCAATGACAAATTCCAGGATAGTCTGTGAGCCCGATTGATGCTGATTTACCATGCTTCATGCTGTCCTTGCCAAAACTGATGACTATATGCAGATGTATATGTAAGAAAAGATGTCTGGGACTCATTTATAAACAGTATATAACAAACAGTTCTTCTATAAAACAAGCTATTGTTTATGTATGACTGCATCACCACTGCGTCTTTTTTGGGTTTCTATAAGAAGTGGGCAGTTGCCTTCAGCAAGTACGTAAGTGGCTTGGCTGTTCTATGAAAAGTGGAAACAGAGAGAGAAGCTTTTTGATGGAGGGTTAAATTTAAGGTATGAGTGGCTGTTATCCATATCTTCTACTCCTCGGAGTCTGCAATAAAGTAGACCAAGGAGTAATAAAGCTGCTGAACTGGCATGAATGATTCTTTAGATAGTGTTCTATTTGGAACAAGCAGAAAACTCTGGCTGCATGCAGGTACCATTCATGAACAACAAAGTCACCTCAGAATAGTGTATGGATTTTCTTTGTAGACACAAGGGGTTGCTTTTGTATGAACTATTTATTAAAACAGATAATGTGTGTAAGAATCAGAGAGTCATTTTCTGCTGCCACTGAAGATACTCAGGCTAGGATTTTCAGATTGATTCAGGTATTGGGCAGCCTTAAATCACCTGGAAAATGGTGGCCTGTGTACACTGTTATTCACTAAAATGACCTGGAGCAAGTTTGGACTTAGGAGGCCTATAGCCAGACCCTCTGTGATCCACACTGATTTTATTGGAGCAGCTCAAATTCATACTGGATGGAGGTACCGCTACAAAAACTGAGGCCATACCCATTAATTTTTTTTTATTTTTCCCATTTACTGCCAAGTCTTAAAGAAGCTGGTGACCAGCTTCCATTCCCAGTTCATGGCTACAGCCTGGTTGTACTGCAGATTTAATGGCCCATATCTTCCTTCTTTTCTGATATTTTTCTCTGGAACATAGAGGAAAAAATATAGCACAAAACGCATCAGCTTTCTGGTCCAGTCCTATGAATGTTTTATGGAGATGAGACAGCTTTGTTCCCCATAGTGTGTTTGTGTAGGGTCTGGATGCAGAGTGTTCCTATAGGAACAATGAACATGTCACCTGGAAGAGCAGCTGGTTTGCATATGATCTCAACTACTGAGCCGTTCAGTGCCAGAAGTGAACAGTGTGGCAGCCGTAAAATCTTTCATTCAAGCAAACAGAAAGCTACCCAGCAGTTCAGTTTGCATGGTCCAACTAACTTTCTGTTTGCCTGCTCTAAAGGTAAAACCTGCCACCAGCAGGGAGAATGTATTCACGAGTGAAAGTTTGTTGATAGGAAAACAATTGAAGGAACTGAGCACTTTCCAAAAACAATAAGTGGGCTATAAGGAAGGTATATTTGAGGGTGAAAATTCTTGTTACTGTGCAACCCCCTTTGTGAAGATACAACACCCAGCAGAAATATGCAGGAGTAAGTAGGAACAAGACTGTTCATGTAGGAGAAAACAAAATTATCCCATAACAAGCTATAATGCAATCCTAAATCCTTTGGAGGTAATGCAAAAACTTCCACTAATTCTGAATAAGGTTTGGATGGGGCTTATCACAAGTACAAACTGAACATTATAGGACCTGGGTTCCCTGGCAAATGGGATCATCATCTTAATTCAATAAAGTGATTGGGAAATGATGTTCACTTTGGGGAAAGCTCTTTATTGGAAAGATTTCATCCTTATTGGACTCGTGCAGAAATGAGGACTGTCATACATACCGACAAGGATAGTACAGATTCTAAAACACGAGTACATGCTTACACTGAGATGGAGAAATGAAATGACTTGAATTAAAAGTGAAGGAAAGGTATGAAGGAAAATGAGAAAGGTGAATGGAGAACTAGATGTCTGAAAGCAGATATATGTAAGAGGGCATGGTTAGACATGGAACCGAAGGCCCCAGGGAAAAATACCAGAGGATTGATGAGATAGCTGGCGAGGGGGACTCTCAGAAAATATTCTGAAGGGAAAGAGAAACTGAAACATTGTTTGGAGAATGTAGGGCATCTGTGACAGTTTCCTGCAGATTATACTCTGTAAAAATGGCAAGTCACTGGCTGCTTTCTGTGCTTGATATTTAGAGGAGATTCTGCATTTCATCTCTCAGTGTTCTTTCCTGTCCCCCTTGGACTGACATCACTCTGCAATGCACTCACAAGACACCATTTTAAGGAAAACAAAGATTGAAGACTTTTTGTTGTTTTTTGTTGGGCTACTTCTTTTTGCAGAAAAAGCCTAGCATTGACCTAAAGCTGTTCCCAATGAAGTCAGTGGAAAAGTTCCCACTGACATTTTATTAGAGAACAGTCGTAGTGTCACGGAGGCTTTATGAAAACACTGCCCTCTGCATGCCAAACAAATCAAGAGCAAACAATGCAAACCAGATCCTGCAGATGAATTTGTTTCTATCCCTGTTTCTGGGCCAGAAGCAATAGGAAATGTGTGCAACCAAGTGAAGACTCTGGACGTGATGGTGTGGGGAGGTGTGCTGTGGGTGTATTTTAGCAGAAGTGCAGAATAGTCACATGCTGACTTTAAAGGGGCTGTCATGTCATGTGAGGATGATCCATCCATCCTTCAGGTTTATTTGTCCCTGTCTTCTAATTTGGGTTAGAGACATTCAGATCACTCTAAGGTAATCATTTTTGACCCCCTGCTTTTTTAGTACTTTAGATATTTAACATCCATAAGTCTACTGGGAAAACTATTTTTTCCATAGTAATTTTGTTTGTGATATGAGGCATAGGGCCTGTGTGTAGAGCTTGTACCCTTTAATAGGTCGGCTGATAAATGTCATTAAAAGCTCAATTAGAGTAGTGTTTTTCAATGTCTTCTAATTAGTAGATCCCTACAAAATTTTTAAGAGAGGTGAAGCATAGCATAAGCATAGTGACAACTCTTCTCCTCCGTCACTTTTAGATCTCTTACAAGTAGTTCACAGGATACCATGGGCCTGTATGCCAGAGGATGGCCATCACTAATTCAGAGGCTCTGTTAAGGCTTTTGCCCTTAGGTAGTGTAAAGAGTGCAAGAGACAACCACTGCCCCAGCCAAGTGGGAAGTCACACAGGCAAGATCTGAGTTATGAAACAAAAAGAGGGAAGGCACTTTGAACTCTTTCAGGCAATCATTAGAAAGTAAAAATTGACTTCTTAAAAAAATTAATTTGCAAAGAATAGTGCCACTAGCTTCTGTAAGTCCCTCAGTTGACTTCTATCATTACTTGTATCTAGAGAGGCTGATCTGTGGATGTTAAAAATAGCCCACGTTTTGTCAAAAGCTTTTATTGCATGCAAAGGCTTTTTTCTGTATGCAAGGCACCTATATGCTCTGTTTCAAGTTCTTTGGTAGATAAACCTAGTTTCCTCCTTCCAGAATGGTTGGGGTAAATACTTGAAAACTTTTGAAGCAATCCTTCTGATTGAATGCAGGAAAGGTGGCCATCCACAACACTACATCTGTAGTTCAGTGACCTGCGAGTTGTGTCACATCTGAAAACTGTCCTCAAGCAAGAATGCAGGCTAACATGCCCAAATGTAACTAGATCACTCTATAAATATATTCTGAATGGGGTCTTGGTTTCCCTATTTGTGTAAATACCTGTCTCACATGAGTGTTGGTGAGAAGTCATTCATTTATGCTGAGAGAACACTTTGAAGGTCTGAAACATTGTATGTGTCACCTAGTACTATTATAAATGGGCCCGATTCTTCAGATTTGGTACACCACCTGGCTTTGAATAGACATGGAAATGCTGTGTGCTCTGTTCTTAAGGATACTATAAACATTGCTAATTCAGGTTTGTTTCTAAATACTCAGAGTGCATGCATTGGAAGCACTGACCTCTTTCTGTTGTGTTTAGATCCAAAATGAACCCAAGTGCTCTGAGACTGTCACCTCGTGCAGCCACAAGAACCTGGAACTCCAGATCCTAGAGTCACTCCGGTGCTTCACATTTTGAAGAGTTAAGTGACAGCTATGTGCATTTCAGACCACTGACTGGGTAAGAGAATATGGAAAAAAGTCAGAGGTAATGTGTTTCTAGTGACTTGCTTCTTTAAGGTCTAATTCGAGAGCTTTTATGGGTTAAGATGTAACACAGCTGCAGTATGGATTTCATTTCAAACATCAAGACATGCTGCTCTTTTCTACTATGCCTGCCTCCCCCAACCCCACATGTTTCTGACTATTACTGTGTGGTTTTCTCATGGCTCAGTCCAGGAGTTTTCAAGCCTGTTCATCTCCCAAATGACAAATTTTCTAGTCCAAATATTTGTGACTCCGGTGTCCGTGACGCCAATGCCTTCTTTTGTTTTACTTCACATCTTCTTACGCAGAACTGTTGGTTTCTTTTCCTGGTGTTGTCTGGACTCTCTGTCTTCTATTTATTCCCCAGGCTCAGCAGCTTCAAGGAAGTCTGCAAGGCTGTTTTTCCCAAAGTACACTTTGGATCAGGTCAGCAGCTACCTCCTTCTAGAAACTCAAGGTGCCTCCTGTTAGTTGAGTGACTGTAACTTCTTCCCAGGTGAGGTCAGAGGGTGTTGCTCCAGCTGAGCTCTGGGCTTGCTGGAACCCAAGAGATCAAGTGCCATCTTATAACCTGAAAACCTGCGACTTCCCATTTACAGCATCCTACTGAATCCAGAATTTGCCCCCATGTCAGCTGTGGCAACCCTCCCATGGGTTTTCCTCTGGTGCTGCACACCCCTTTCTCAGGCATGAGAATCCTCAACTGTTTTGCAAGCGCCAGTCATTTGAGATCACCCCATACATTTATACCTTGTTTAAGGTCTACCAGGCCCCTATAGTGGGATTCCTTTGGCTGAATTACATGGGATACAGGTCAGGCCCTTAGAAAGGAAAAAATGTTCACCCATTTTCAGGAGGGGGGTGTGTGTTTTGAGGGGAAGAGAGCTGCTGGCTTTACATTTCCCCTTGAAGTCTTCAGGTTTGTGCTTCTGCAGGGTGACAGGCTTGAGATGAGATCTCATCCACAGTTGTTCATTTTATAGTTCTATTAAAAAAAATAACATGGGGGAATTTTCTAGATTCCATCCAATACATAATAACTTTTGAAAAGTTAATTTGCTGCAGCTGCTTTATAACTTCTCCTAAGGCCACAACTCAACATGATTACACAACCGCAGTAACTTTTATGGCTGAGTGGAAACACTACCCTGGTTTTGTTGTTCTACAAAAGCCAATATTTGGTTTAAAGATTCCCTTGGATTTTTAATCCACTTTGCTAGGAAATGTCACTTGCCACCAGTATTTTTAGAGACTTCACCTGCTTTTGTACCTGCTTCTTGCCACGTATCTGACAGGTCTACTGCATATTGGAAAAAAACCCACCCTGTCCTCCATCCTCTGGGGTATGAAATATGTCATTGGTGTATTCTGTTAGGCTCTACTATGCAGGTCTTAATGGGGACTAAGATTAGATACCCTGTTCCTCCTTCCTGATAACCCTTTCCTGTGTGAGGGCAGCGTGTTGAACACAGCATCCAGCCATCCAGTCCCTGGGTATGCTAATAAAAATTCTGCTTCTCCAATGAGCCAGCTTTGCCTGAGGAGTCTGTCAGCAAAAATAAAAAAGGATATTTCTATTTAAATACCATACAGTGTCTGCACATTGAAAATATTTTTACCGTGGTAGCATACATGCCACTACCAATAAGGGTGTATTGTTGTTATAAGTTGGCTGTTAAAATTCACCCAGGACTAAAAATTGCTGTAGAAAGTTTCAGCCTAGAAGGTATTTGTTTATTTTGACAGGTTATTTAAAACAAGGAATGAAAAATAATTAGTGGTTTTGGACTTCTACCTTGCATTTTTCTGTTTAAAAAGGTCTTAGATTATATTTTCTGGTGATTGGATCCTGACAGAGGGCTTATATCTTGGGGAGGAGTGGGAACAAAAAAGTAGCAGGCAAATTCTGGGGTTTCTTTTTTAGAAAAAAAGATCTAGTTTATTTTCAGGAAGAAAACAACTGCTAGACTTTTCTGTCCAGCAAGTGTCGATTTTTTCCCAACTGAGAATTCAAAAGGGATATTCAATGACTGCCCAAATCAAGTGTAATTACAGAGGCATAATAAACATCAGTACAGACTATCATTTTTGCATTTTTCTGTTTGGAGAAGAGATTAGAGCATTTCCACCTATAACATGCTGAGCCTCTGAAAGGCCTGAAGAAATAGAAGTGTGCTCCTGGGTCCTCTTCATTTGTAGATGGAAGCTATTGGCTCAGAGAGATGAATCCCCACATGATCAACCTTGTAAACTAAAGAGAGGAACCTAAATTAGTACACAGATAATTGGCCTGACATCCAGGCAACACAGTGCTCTCCCCAAATTAGATGGGAGGTATAGCTGGCTGTGTAACATGGTCATACAGGCTTTGAATCTGAGACACATAGGCTAAAGATTTTTAAAAAATGGATGCCAAAAACAAGGGTCCTAAATCTATACTTAGACAAATAAACAAACACCTGATTTTCAAGCTGCTGAGCACCCAGTGGCTTGGCCCCAGGTTTGAATACTTTGGCTTACGTGACTTGTCCAAAGCCACACAGGAAATCTGCTGCAATTCCAGGAATAGAGCAAAGATCCTGTGCTTTAACCGCAAGCTGGCTATGTTTTATTTGTCAGCAGTCATTCCCACAAGGAAGCTAAACCAGGGATCTTGCTGCATCTAAAGTCAGTAGGGTTACCTACTGGCATTGAAACTAAAATATGTTCCTTGTTCTCTGAGCAAGTAAGTTATGTACGAGACCCCGGAGCAGCAGCTGGGTGCTTTGAAGAGCCTCTCTCCTTAGGACACACAGGATTAGACATCAGAGCTAAAGGACAGTACGCCCACTTCTGCATCTTCTGCATTTCAGGTGGCTGCACAGGTTGAAACTGTAGATTGGAAGAGCTGTTGTAGGCATAGAGGGGAGAGGTGGGGCATGCCCTTTAGTCTCTTTAACAAGCTGTTTTTGGGGTACCCATCAGGACAGAAACTCCTCTGCCCACAGCTGATCCTTTTTTCTGTTGCCAGCTGTCAACAAACTGCTTCTCAGCCATGTGATGTGGACAGTCTAAGACTACTTGTGCCAGTCCAGACTTTGGAGACATCACTCCTGGCTTCTACCTGCCATTGCAGGTAACGCTGCAGAGCCAGCATTAGCTTCTGTGTCACATTCTGGCTGTAAACCTGCTCTGAAGTCTAGGCTTCTGTCCCTCTGACTCTGTGCCACTGTTCACAGTGTAGGGATGATCTTAGGCTGCTTTTAGGAGATCTCCACGTAGATATAAATGCCCTCATGCTACCAGGCTGCATGTGCTGGCTGATATCAAACATATTCAGACCAGGTGAATCCAAAGATGAGGTCTAAACTGATATAACGAACTTCATTGATGCCATAATGTTTTATGCTATCAGGGAATCAAACTTTTATGAAATAACTGGTTGCTACCTGTCTAATTGCATTTAACTACACTTCCCATAAATACCAGAATGGATTTAAAAACCTGTTATTTCACATTGGAGTTTATGCCCATGAGCTTGAACTGGTTTATATGAAACTGTTTTGCTGGTGAGAAGGTGCTGCAGGAAAAAAGCATTGAGCCACAATTTTTGTCAAGAAAAATGTTGAAACTCTCTTCAGGGTATACGCATTTGACATTGTATAATGCCAGACAGTGGTTTCCAGATGACATCTTATGTAGCTCCTGAGTCAAATAAGATAACAAAAAGGGCTGTGTTACAGTCAAATAACCATAACTAAAAAATCCCTGAACATTATACTTATATACTTATTGCTAAACCAGTAAGGACAATTACAAATTACAAAGTAGAAAATGTTTGAGTGTTCATTACCATATTTCTTCTATCAAGGCAAACCGCACATTCCTCTTAGACACATGCCAAATGTGAGGCTTTAAAGAAAACATTTCTTGAGTTATCTGAGTATAAGGAGCATCCAAGTGATTTTCTTAATTGTTTGGATTGTTTGGTGCTAATCTGAACAGATTTTCTTCTCTCTTAAAAGGAAATGCATTGAACTCTGGACTAAGACCAAACACTGAAAATTTCAGGCTACGCAGTAATATGAAGGGGGTGGGGGAATTATGACAAGTGGGTTATATTGGAAGTCCCATCTTGGTTCCAACAATAGGACTGGTATCTTGATACTTGCATTTAAGAAACGTGGATTTCCACATATGAACCATCTTTCATGAATTACTGCAGATCTGACAAATTTGAGTTATTGTGCTCCTCCTGGGAGACTTTTAAAGCCAATTGTAACAACAGATTATATGAAACAGCTGGCCAAACAGAATGAGGAACCAGTTCATTGGCATTTGATGAATTAATAAAAACAGGCACAATACAAATTTCAGCAATAGCTAGCAATTCTCCAGGAGAATAGGAACCAAAAAAGAAAAGAGCAGGAATCAAATAACAGCAGCTATTTGGCCAACAGGTAGGGGGTAACTATTTCTTCATGGCTAAGGCTTGGAAAACTTAAAAGATTCCCTGGGAAAAAACTTGCTCCTTGCAACTTCTGTATATGATAACAGAAGTACAGTGCTTAAATAAACTTCTGACTGTTCTTTTGAGGAAAATAACAGTGAAAGAGAGAAAGGTTCTACATCAGATTGTCTGCTAATGCAGTAACAGAGAAGAACAGGGAAATCACTGATTGCCAGAAACGCAGAACGTGTGTCAGGAAGAACTGTGTTATATGATGTGTTTCTTACACTCTTTCCACAGATGAACCTCTGACACCATTGGAGGTAGCAAGCTGCTCAGATCCAGCAAAACATATCTATCCTGTTTGAATTCAACTTGATAGAAAGAAGTGGTTGGTGTAACAGAGCTTTAGAAGGTGGTATTTTCCTTCTCCAGCTCTTGCAGACATCTATTTGACCTTCTGTATAAATTAGTGTGAAATATGTGCAACTGAAGCAGGAAATTAAGGACTGTTTCAGTAGCTGCAGGTAGTCTGAATCTCTACTCTCCTGGCATATCGCTTGCTCCATGCCACAGAGAGACCTTCTGGGAGGGGAGCTCTGAATAATGTGTGCATCATAAAAAGTAGCTGCAAGTCACGAACAAACATTTTCAGCTTCTTGGGAAGGGATACTTTGCCAAGGCTATCCTCAGGCTGTGGATAGCTAGTGGGGAGATGAGCCCTACCCTTGGCAAATTGTGACATGGCAGCTTTGTAAGAGGGAGCAGACTCTACCTTTCAAAGGTTCAGGTCAATCCCTGAGGTAAACCTGCCATTCTTGAGGACTCCTGTCATTGTTTGAATGGTTGGGTATGTGTCTGCAGGTTTCTTGTATTGCCTTTTTGATCAACTTATATCCATAACCTGTGTCCTGGGCTGTGTAGCAGAGAAGCTCACTGCTCTGCCACCTGTGGCTTGCATGAAATCAGCATGGAGTGAACTGGAGCAATAGTCACAAACCTTTACCAGTGTTGGTATTGAACAAGTTGAACATTAACTAAAAGTTTATCTACTTACTTTACAGGAAATACATCTGGAGGTCTTGCAAATAGAGAAGGGATTGTAATTGAACCCCTCTGTTAGGACAAACACAGATTGTCGTTGCTACTGTGGAGGTAGACCTTATGAAAATGAGACTGGCATTAAGACCTCATCAGAGATTTAACTGCAGTGTGTATCTTTATTGCATACAAGATTTTCTGACATACCTGCTTACGTGGTCATTTTTCTTTGCTTCAAAGAAGTGCCTGTGTCCACAGGGAGCTCTACCTCAGCCTGGGTTAGCACAGGTTATTAGCTGCTAGATGCTAAAGAATCACAATGTCCTGGTTTCCCAGGAGCAGAACCATGGACCAGCCATTACAGGCAGGCCATGAGTAGCCCTGAGTCAGTTGGGAGATAAAATCAAGCTGACTCACAGGTGTATCCCATACCACTTAAATTAAGCTCATTATAAAAGGAGGGAGTTCAGAGAGGGTGGAGTTCCTCTTCCTGGAGCTCCTCCCTCTTGGCCTTCTGTTCCTGATGCTGACCCTAAGGACCAGGCTGAGTATAACCTTGTATAGTTTATGTTGATGATTGTATTAGTTTTGTTATTTCATTAAATCTGTTTCTACTTCAACCCAAGCGGCTTTTCCCTTTTTACCCCAGATTCCCCTTCTCAGCTGGGGAGGGGTCATGGGGTGGTAGAATAACTGCTGCAGTTTAGCCATCGGTATTGGCTAGATACAGACACACAATAATGGGGTTGAATGATGACTGGAGCTTCTGTTTGTTTCTGTGTGCTTCTGTCTTCTACAGCACTGGGGAGATCTTACCCTAAATCTGGACATATCCTCGTCCTCTGACAGTGGCTTGTTGCCATTACACTGAATGCTATTACTATAGTCTTCAGGGCTTAAATGCACAACGACTAAGGAGAAACACCCTGGAATTTCTGGTAATTTATTAAAGTGCATTCACAGGTAAGAAGATGTGTTTTACTGTATTGGAGGCTTTCTTTAAGCAGGCATATTTTTGCAATGGCAGTGCAAGCTTCTCCACAGCCCTTCAGTGTGTTCAGCTCTGACCCAAAGTGATCCTGAGTACTACATTGCCTTTTGAGGCATGAGGCTCTACCAGAGGAAATTGAAGACCCAACTCAGTCTCCAGAAATTTGATACGTTATCATGATTCTGTAGATGGTAACAGTATGTGAAGGAGTACAGAGAACCATATAGGACTTGAGGCAATTAAATTTCAAACTATTGGATCTTTTGAACTCTGTCCTTCAGCTCTTTTAGTCCGGAGTAATTTTCAGGAGTGACCTGGAATAGTTTTTATTTGATGTCTCAGTGGAATAGCGCTCCATCTTCCACCAGCAAACACTCTGAATAATTTAGATGTTCTGCACCCACACAACAAAATTTTCAAGCCAAGTTTTTGATGGATCTTGCACATATTACTTTTTTTTTTTTTGTGAAAATGTGCTTTATAGTTTTCACTAGATGTAACAGAATTACATTTTTCTAACTAAAGACTTCCTTAGACAAATATTTCCTCACGAAATGTAAATGTCCTATTGTGATCTATTTGACGGGACTCGGTTGTGACACTGTCCAATTCTCAGTGTAGACATATCTAGGATAGAAAATGTTAGTTGTCCCTGGAGTCCGAACAGTGAACACTCCATTGAAATATCCACAAGATTTTTTTTCACAGGAAAAAGTCCAATAAATTCTCAGCTCTTCAAAATGTGTAAGAATGTGTAAGAAAATTCAAGGGGAAGTCATGCTTGACCAACCTGATAGCTTTTTATGAGGACATAACCCGGTGGACAGATGATGGTAAAGCAGTGGGTGTGGTCTATCTTGATTTCAGTAAAGCATTTGACACAGTCTCCCACAGCATCCTTTAGCTAAACTGAGGAAGTGTGTTCTGGATGATCAGATAGTGAGGTGGATTGTGAACTGGCTGAAGGAAAGAAGCCAGAGAGTTGTGGTCAGTGGGACAGAGTCTAGTTGGAGGCCTGTATCTAGTGGAATCCCTCAAGGGTCGGTACTGGGACCAGTACTATTCAATATATTCACCAATGATTTAGATGAGGGAATAGAGTGCTCTGTCAGCAGGTTTGCTGATGACACAAAACTGGGAGGAGTGGCTGACACACCAGAAGGCTGTGCTGCCATTCAGAGAGACCTAGACAGGCTGGAGAGTTCGGCGGGGAGAAATTTAATGAAATATAACAAGGGCAAGTGTAGAGTTTTGCATCTGGGGAAGAACAGCCCCATGTGCCAGTATAAGTTGGGGACTGACCTGTTGGAGAGCAGCGTAGGGGAAAGGGACCTGGGGGTCCTGGTGGACAGGAGGATGACCATGAGCCAGCAATGTGCCCTTGTGGCGAAGAAGGCCAATGGCATCCTGGGGTGTATTAAAAGGGTTGTGGTTAGTAGGTCGAGAGAGGTTCTCCTCCCCCTCTACTCTGCCCTGGTGAGGCTGCATCTGGAATATTGTGTCCGGTTCTGGGCCCCCCAGTTCAAGAAGGACAGGGAACTGCTCGAGAGAGTCCAGCGTAGAGCCACAAAGATGATTAAGGGAGTGGAACATCTCCCTTATGAGGAAAGGCTGAGGGAGCTTGGTCTCTTTAGCTTGGAGAAGAGGAGACTGAGGGGTGACCTCATTAATGTTTATAAATATGTAAAGGGTGAGTGTCATGAGGATGGAGCCAGGCTCTTCTCAGTGGCATCCAATGACAGGACTAGGGGCAACGGGTACAAGCTGGTACATAGGAGGTTCTGCACAAATGTGAGGAAGAATTTCTTCACAGTGAGGGTGACAGAGCACTGGAACAGGCTGCCCAGAAAGGTTGTGGAGTCTCCTTCTCTGGAGACATTCAAAACCTACCTGGATGCGTTCTTGTGTGATCTGATCTAGGTATTCCTGCTCTGGCAGGGGGATTGGATTAGACGATCTTTTGAGGTCCCTTCCAATCCCTAACATTCTGTGGTTCTGTGAAAATGCTGCCTTAAGATATTGTTCGAAGACCTAAGTAAGTATTCAGTTATCATGCAGAATGTCAATCAAGGATTTACCCACAGGGGACTCTGCTAAGCTATTTGTCTGGTTTACTGAATAGTAGTCAAATATTTCAGGCCTTGAGCCTTTTTTAAAGTTATTTTAACAGATTAAATAGGAATAAGGGAAGCTATTAATTTTTCAATCATACGGTCTTATATTTACTCTTACAATCAGGTCACATTCCCATCCCCTCAGTTTTACTAAAGAAATGTGAATCTCATACTCTGCCTACAGTTAAAAAAAAA
The DNA here is from genome assembly GCA_028020825.1 of Podargus strigoides. Lineage (NCBI taxonomy): Eukaryota > Metazoa > Chordata > Aves > Caprimulgiformes > Podargidae > Podargus > Podargus strigoides. The sequence goes on from CM051643.1 coordinate 3,475,185, forward strand.
AAAAAAAAAAAAAAGACAGTGAGTTTACTTTACATGGAGTTGATTAATCAGAATGCAGAGTTCCACTAATCATATTTAAATATAGTCACTGTAAATTAAACATTGACCTTGGGTTAAAAATTTTTTATGGCTTACTTAATGGAGATGCATTTATAGAGCACCATAAAGAATTCTAAATCATGTAGATGCAGGGCAAAATGAGATGATTAGAAATGCAGCAATGAACTGCCACAACCATTGACATGCCTTGGAAATGGTACTACTCTGAATTGCGCCAGCCGTAGAGCCACTGTAAGTGTAATAAAAATCATGGAATGGTTTGGGTTGGAAGGGACCTTAAAGATGGTGGGAAAGAAGCAGGAAAAGAATGGGTTTTGACTTCAGGACAGTGGAGCTTTCCAGAATGTAAATATAAAGCGCGTTCCATATGAACCTCAGACCTTTCTATTTCAAACACGCTCTTCTGGCCATCAACAGAAAGTAGATGTGTGAAGATGCATAAGCGAAGAAGTCTGCCTGTCTTTGCCATCTTATTTCTTGTGATAGTAGCAGTGTCACTGACGGTTCTCAAACCCACAAAGAGACGTTTAGCTGCGCAGCTATCTACAAAATGAGAGGGAATTAAATGTTTACCTGGCAGTCATGGCACTCAAAATTTCCCCAGAAGGTGCTAGCGTATCATGACTAACAAGATTTTATTTACCTTTGCTCATGGTAGGTGTAACAGCAGTATAATTTTAACTCTATAATAAGTAGAACAGTAGTGATTGTTGGTACTCAGAATGTAAAGTTGTAATAAAGAAGGATTCAGGTGAGACGCCGATCAGCATGTACAGTGTCGCTGGATGTGACTGCAAGTGAGCAAACTTGAACTACGTGGAACCAGTACTTTTGCATGATGGGTTTCTTATGATGGTCCTGTTTCCATTGCTGTTCCTTTTGGTTACCTGTGCAAGTAGTTCTCTGGACTTGAGTGGCATGCAATTTGCATCATCAGTCACTGTGTCAGAAGCAGGGCCTACTTTTTTTTTTTTTTTCTTATCTACTGGAACGATACCCACTGTAATCTTAAAGCTCATACATTATCACATGCAGTTTTTACAATAAATGTAAATAAAATTTAAAAAATCAAGCTTTCCTTGCCTTACAGTCTGTTTGCAATAACAAACTTCTTTCCCTTCCCTGTTCTGTTTTTGTTTTGCTCTCAATTTAATGCTCCCTGAGTCTTGTTTAGCTAACATTTCTGAGAATTGGAGGCAGAGGTGGGTTGGCATTTTCCTGGGCTCAGGAATGGTTGAGCTAACCAGTGAGTGAATGTGCGCCAGATAGCCTCAGAAGAACTTTAGTGTTGACGGGCCAAAGCTGATGTGCTGTGTCCCAGCAGTCCCCTGCAGCTGAGCTCACAGGATACTAGCATTTAAATTCTCATCTGGGTTCAGTCAAATCATTATAAGCCATGTTAGTTCCTCACTGTTTTATCTTTCAGTGCAGTAGCCAACAACTCTTCTAGGTTCAGATGGGCTCCTTGGGGAAGCTCATGTTGCAGCACTGAAACTAGGCTGAAACCATCTATCTGTCTGTCTGTCTTTCCAGTCCTAACCCAAGATATTTATATCCTGCGCCTCACTGAAGCAGAGCCATGTGCTGAATTTCATGGATCCCACAAACTTGTGTAGATGTGAGTAGGCAGAATTTGGCCTTGACCAAAAAAGTGTGAAGCTGAATCAGCCCTTTTCCCTTCCAGTTCTTCACAACTCAGTCCACAGGATGGCCTCCGCTATTCTGCTTCTCACCCAGCCAGCACAGCTTTCCTGAGGCCTTGGGATGTTATTTGCTTGTGGAAACAAGGGGCCAAGTTCCTTGAGGGGCTTAGGAAATGCAAATGTGCAGTTGGCAGCTAGTCAAGACACTGGAGCTTGGGTCCAAGAGAGGGAAACGGTGTGAGACAAGCTATATATAGTACCTGATTCTGGTTTCTCTTCTGCACAGCCAGTCTACTGATCTGAAGGACTGTGACCTGTTACAGACACACTCAACTAAGAGGCAAGATCTCCTTGGTCTTTGCAAGGGAAAAGACACACATCTTGAACCATGTGAAGACCAGAGGAGAAAATTTCAGCTGCTCCTGGCCATTATTTCCCCCCTACTGTGCCCTGGGAACCAGGAGAAAAGGTCTTTCCACCACTGAAATGGCAGGCACCCCATACAAAGGGAGCAGCAGCAACACTGAAAGAAAATGCAGTGACTGCAGATGAGAAAAAACCATCCTGAGTTAGACTCTGGTAAGTGAGAGCAATCTGTGCAGAGGAGTATGATTAGCCCAGAAAATGTGAGAGTGTGCTTATATGAGGTAAATGTGTCAAAAAGGGAGCAGCCCAGGGGCAGGGTCCTATGTTCCTGGGGAATTGAAGAAGGAAGGAGTGGAAATGGGCAACTAAATGCAGATGTCCAAGTTACCCTTTTCTTGTGCCACATGTCCCATCCTTCTGTGACAATGGGACCCAGGCCAGCAGTGACTTGTGCCATCATTGCATAATGAAGTCCTTCCTGTGCAGGTCACTCAAGAAAAATCAGATGTGCTGGGAAGAGAGGGCAGGATAATTAGTGAGAGGACAGAGAGAGGAAGAGATCTCCCAAACTTCCCACAGATTCCTAAACCTCATTGTCCCCATCCTTGGGGTGGTGACATGCAGTTTGAACAACTGTACTGATATACACCCACCCCAAGGACATGCAGCATGGGCTGAAGTGTCTGAACAGGTGAGACTTCTGTGTTAGCAGATATCACTACAGAGAGATGTTGAAACCAAAGGCAGAACAAAAGAGTAGCTGAAGAAGGGAACAGGACATGTAAGGGTCTGAAATGACTTAGAGATAACCAGCTGTGAAATTAATGTGAGAGAAAGAAGCATTTTCATCCTTTACTATCCAGGATCCCCCGACTACGGGAAGACACCTCCTCTGTCACCCAATTCTTTAGCAATGAGGGGCTTTTAATTCTTGTGGACAGAGAGAAACAAGACTTGGTAGATGTACAGTACCTGTAAGACTGATTCCCAGACCTGTGAGGGTGCAAGAAAACTGCCTGCCACAGTGAGAAAGGAAGCATGGCCTCCCCTTCTGTCAAGGATGGTTTGGGGAGTTAAGCATTGTATAGGGCAGAGGAAACTGCTGAAGGGATGGTTTCAAATCTGATAGCTTTTGGGGCCCAAGAACTGCAGCTGAAAATGGCAAAACCAGATAAAGTAGGAAGAAAGAGCTGTAAGGGACAGGGTGAAAAGGAAAGAAGACATCTGGATGTCAGAGAACATTGATATCCATCCCATGTGTCTAACAAAGACAGGGAAGACCAGTAGCAATTGGGGAACTCTCTGATCTCTGATGACCCTGCTACACTTCAGGAACACACTGCCATTTTCCTCATACAGGCTGTGAGCTTACTCCTTCTGGAAATACCAGACATCTGGGACTAGGGAAGGCTTAGGCAGGGACAGTCCTTTCATGTTCCTCTGTGGTTTTCTGTCTCATTCCTGCCTTTCTTGATTCATTTGCTCCTGTATATCTCTTCAGTCCTTCTCCTGTCTCTCTTTTTTTTTGGTGCTCTTGTACCATAGATGTTCTCTTTTTTTCTTCCTGTCTCGCTCAGGGCCCAGGTTCCTACAGCAATGAGTGCGGTCATTTTAACAGGTTATGTTGATACTTGTCTTGCTCAAGGAATCATCAAGAAAGGATTATTTTGAAATGCTCCACAGTGTCACTTAGAAACCAGTGGACATTACCCAGCTGTCACAGCCTTCCTTTGCTTCAGAGTTTTTCAGCATTTGAATGAGGAACAGAAGTCAGTAATGGTAACAGGCTGGTTGGTAGCACTGACAATCAGGACACTGTAAGATGCGGTCAGTGTCCTGACTTCCACCAGAAAGCAGCATTAGGATCCATCTGGTCACATGCAGATATTGACAATGTAGGCATTTCCAGCAGGACTAGTCACCCTCCATACCCTTCATAGTCAATAAAGACAAATAAGCACTTGCAGAGCACATTTCATCATATACTAAATCAATCATCTACTTTAAGCCAGATGAGTAATACTCTAAAAACACTTGTTTTGTTCTTGTCGAGTGTGTTCAGTTTAATGCAGGTGTCCATACTGTATTTTACTCAAGCTAACATGATCCATCTCCCCATGTTGCTGTCACAAGTATGAGCCCAGAATGGTTGGCTCCAAGTACCTCTTCAGTTACTGATCATAAGGCAGCTCATGCTGTGAAGTAAAAAGTATTGCAAAATTGGAAAGGATAGCTAACAGCAGAGTCAAGAGTGCTCAGCCCAAGGGAAGAAAAAAGTTACTCAGTTCAGCTGTGCACCTAAAAGGGATCTGTGATTTGAAATAGCATTTTGGTCATTGGTTATGGATTTCTGCAGTCCTTCTCCATCCTTTCTCTCCCTTTCAGTGAAGAAGTGTACAGGGAGGGGCAAACTAACAAATTGCAGAGAGCACGGTTTAAAAGAAAGCACCATCGAACAAACAGCTAACATGAAGAGAGTTGGTTAGAAAGGTGGAATGGGGAGCACTTACTTCTGCTCAACCAATACCTTTCTCTGGAAGTGCTATCTCTGTGGGTCTCATCAGGGACCTTGGCTCAGAGGTACAGGAGCCTTTCTTTTAAACTTTTCAGCTCTGCCTCAGATAGTAGGGTAATTTTATCTTAACATTGGCACTCTACAGGGTTCCCTATGGAATATCTTGACGCTGCACAAACCCAAATCCTAGAGAAACAGTATTTAGTTTTCAAAGACAATTGAAATATTTTTAAGACCGAACAGTGTTTTGGCCCAGAGTATGCACTTTCTGCATGGCAATCTCCAATTTGTACCAGATGCAAAGGCAAAGCTATTTACTACACATACCCCAAACTGCACAAATTCCTTTGTCTTTGTGTTCACTTAACCTCAACTTCCATTCCACATAACTTACTTCACCTCAACTATGTTTCTTGGAATAACATTGAATTTTGGTCAGTTCATTATTGGCTTTGTTTGTCTTCGGTGCACTATGCGTTACAGGGTTGGCTTGAAACATGAAACACTGTGGAGAAGGAATCCAATATGGTAATACAATCATTTGCCTACTATTGCAGGAATAGTTTCCATTATGGCTCCTAATTTTCACACTCTCCTAACTTTCCAAAACACTCACCTTTGTAGATGGAGTTTTCCATGGTTGGTGTTTGCCTGGAGGTTAAATTTGCCTGTGTGAGTGAAAGTTTTAGCAAAGGTGTCTAGTCACTTTTACATTATGGGAGAGTGGAAAAAACCCTACATTTTTTCCAGCTTGGGAAGAAAAATGTCTAACCACATTTCTAAGAAGGGCGACAGCAAATCTGCTGAGGGTTGAAATTTGACAGGCACAACCAGTGGAGAGCCCAGTCATATGTTACGGACCCTGCTTTTTTAACTCATCTCTTTGTCTCCTGGTGTCTATAGGGGGCTATTTGTGTTCAACAGCCTGCAGGATGAGAGCACAACCGACCAGTCACCCCAACTGCCAGCAACTATTTCCTGTCCCTTTTTTCCCAAGTAAGCACAAAACTAGGAGTTGTATTAACAGTGCTGTCCCCAAGGGTCTGGAAATGCTAAAGTTAAATTTCTAATCATGTTCACTTAGTCTCTTGGAATGTGTATAATATGTTTGTGTGTAAAGGAGTTGTTCACCCAGTTAAACGAGGATAACTGAGTGGTATCAAAAGAGTTGGTATCTTTCTTCTGCCATTACTTCTCTTTTTCCTGCTGAAAACATCTACCTGATCTATGTGAACGTAAGTAGCTTATGAATCCTACATGAAGTCTGGCTATAGAGATAATTACTGTGTGACTGCATCTGGTTATTGGCTTACTATCTGCATGAAGAAGTTGCTTTAGTTTAGTATCCAAACCATTAAAAAAAAAAGGAAAGAAATACAATAGTTTCACAAGAGCAACTTCTTAGCTGACGTATCAGGCATTCTTAAGAAATAACGCCTGAGCTACAAGCTGTAAAGAGGCTATATCCACACAACATGCAAGTCAAAAAATCCAGGAAGATCATCATCATTGAACATGCAGGCTGCAGTCACAGACATCTCACTGGCAGACACTGCATGGGAGGCTGAGGAAGCTGGGCTTGCTCAGGATCAAGAGCAAATACAATCTGTAGGTGAGATAATGGTGCACTTTTTTTTCATGATCTTGGGGAGGCAGACATGCATGGAGAGTTTTTTAAGCTTTAAAATTAACTATCATGCTTCTACTGCTGAAAGGACACTTTTAGGTTGACTGCATTAATGAACAGTCATAAGCAATTAGAAATTAGTAGCTTCCATCAGCAGTGGAAGTGCTGAGAAGTTGTAGTTAGGAGCTCTGGTAGGAGGCTTGACACTAGGCATGTGCTTGGCAAGATTGGAGAGGGGAGTGGTCCTGCAGCCATGAAGCCACGTGCTTTCAGTAAGCATAAACCATTCCAGCAGTAATTCCAGAGCAGGAGCAGTGAATGAACAAACATAGGTATCCCTGGAGGTATCCGCATTCTATTCGAGGTGCTCCAGTGAAGGACTAGAGCACCCTATCTGTCTCCCTGTATGACAATCCATAGCGTATGGCATTTCTTCCCACAAATCCCCACAGCATTTCAGTCAAGCCCCCCTTTAATACTTATCCGACTTGACTCATCTGCCCCATGCACACCCATTTAGCTGACCACGCTTGAGTACAAGACTAGATTAGATGACCTCCTAAGGTCACCTCCAACCTGAATTAGCCTGTGATCCCATGACCATGTTATAGAGCAGGCCTGCTCTCTGATTTTGCCATGCAGCTTGGTAAGGAGAGTGATGCTGCCACTTCCGTGGTCACTGTAGTGTGGCCAGTGTCACTGTGGAGGTCAGCAGGGCCATACACAGGACGGATTACTCTTCTGTTCTCACTGTCCAGGACACAGCAAAGCATATCCTCCTTTTCAAGCTCATAGGCAGGATGCATGTTGCCCTAAGGTGTCTCCCAAATATGGCAACCACAAAAGCTTTGGTTGTACCTGGGCCTCTCTGGTCACTGCAGGTGGCCCTTGTGCACCCCGATCAGAAGCACCGACTGTGTGCACTGTGCTGTGCTTCCTGGAAGTCCTCTGCCCATCACCCATGCCAAGTGTTTACTCTTTCAACTGTTGACATATCAGTCTCCACAATGTGATTATCTCCACTTTCACCTTTATCAGCACTGTGTGACCCTCTGCAGCCTCCACCCAAATGACCATGGGGAGTTCAGTCACATCCTGAGCTCCTGCCAAATGTATCTTTGGGTGCCTGACAGCTGCCTGGGAGGTCAGCTGAGTGCAAGGTACCTTCCTCACCAGCCTGTCCCAGGGGTAACCAGCTCAACCAGAGACAGGGATGGGAAGTGGTGTGGATGCTTTGTCCGTGGAGCGAGACACCAAGGGACAGAGGTAAGGACCATCCTATAGGTCAACGAGTCCAGAGGAAGGCATGTGTTGTAAAAATACTTTCTGGTTAACAAGTATAAAGCCTTTTCCTGTGGTCAAGGGCCAGCAATCTGCATCAGCCATCCACAGAGAAGCTTCTGGCAAAAAGTCATTCCTGAAAGCCAGCTCACATTGTATTGCATGTCTGGGACCACTGGCTCCACGGAGGGAGCACAACCCTAGGGAAGATGTGCAGGCTGGTCATCCCTCTCCCCTCTACACCTCCCTTTATGCTGGGAGCCAGCTCATAGCGGTGAAAAACTCCAGCTGCAAGTATTGTAGTCCAGGCTTGGTATGGGGAGGGAGAAGGTGGAGAGAGGACTGATAACAGCGACAGGTTTGCACAGATCCCTCTGCCCCACACACACCATGCAGGCCTTGCTTAACCAGAAGGGAAGGGGCCAAGGCAGCTCACATGAGGCACGACAGAGAAAAAAGCTCCTCACTGATCACTGGGGCAATGTCCAGTCCTGGAGGTCACTCGTATCCACTGTACGCAGAAGAGATGGGTCACATTACCGGGAGAAAGGCTGGGAGCATTATCACAAGCCACATGCTGGCCTGGCCTTTTTTCTTAAACAAGCTGTAAGTCAGACCCCAGATCCCTCAGCCAGCTATTCATGGCAGCAACTCCAGGCTAAGGGCTGTGCGCTCGTCTTCTGCATGCTAAAGTCTGTGGTATCAGAGCCTGTAAAAGAAGGTGCACGAGGCATTTCTCCCTAAAGATGACAAAAATGATGACCACTTCACTTGGCTGACTTCCTGAAGACATGGGCATGGGGCCTCAAGGAGCACGCTGCTGGGCTGACCTGATCAAAGCAGAAACAGACTGATCTGTGGGGAGAGTGGGGTGACCTGAAAGAAAAAATTCCATTGGATTTGGTAGCTAGAGCCCATTCCCCATCTTCTACTGGGAGGACTCTCAGTGCTGCTATTCACAGAATCATAGAATCGTAGAATAGCCTTGGTTGGAAGAGACCTCTAAGATCATCAGGATCATCAGGTCCAACCATTAACCTAACGCTCCCAAATCACCACTACACCATGTCCCTCAGCACCTCATCTACACAACTCTTAAATACCTCCAAGGGTGGGGACTCCACCACTGCCCTGGGCAGCCTATGACGATGCCTGATAACCCTTTCAGTGAAAATTTTTTTCCTAATATCTAATCTAAACCTCCTCTGACACAACTTGAGGCTGTTACAGCTGCTGGTGGGCATTTTCTGTGACATCTGTCTTCCAGCTCTGTATGGACATTGCTGCTGCATGAAGTACTAGTCGACCTCAGGACTGCTTGTTCCCCCTAATTTAATCCATGTCCTCCCTAACACAGTTGCAGACCTTCTGGCCAAGTTTTTGCCTGCTGGTCTGTTGGGGAGGGTAGGATGCAGGGTTTCTCCACGATTCAGGCCTGAATGCACGTGTACTGCCCACAGCGAGCAGACTGCACCACCGGTGGTAAAACTGTGTGAGGCAACTTGTCTGCACTAGGTGAGGGAGGCTAGGGCAGCTATGATTTTCCTAAGACAATCTTTTCCACTAGGATTGCACATGCAGGGCAGGACTCCGTGTATTGCTATGTCTTTAAGCCTATGAGATAAAGGAGGGAATGAACTTTTGTGTTTGTATCTGCTCCCAGGACCTTATCCTCTGGCTTTCCACTTGTGCAACTAGGGCTGCTGGGGCTGTGTCCCATAGCTTCCTCTTGGGTTCCTCCACCATGATCCATCAACATAAAATTATGTTGCTCAAAACCAGACTCACTGGCTCCCATCTTTTGTTGCTTAGGGTGTATTTTTTGTGGTCATCTTGGGGAATAGGTGAGTTCTCAGCAAGTTATTTTGGAGCAACAAAAACAGTAGTGTCATCTGGTGACTCCTTAGCAGAAGAGTCATGATGCTAAATGGACTGACTGATGGAAGGGCCGGTGGTGTGAGTTTGGTAGGTGAAGGCATGGCATAGGTGCCTAGCTGAGCTGGAGCTGGCAGTCTGGCACTAGGGACAGTCAGCTTGCTGGCAGGAAGTGATGAACCTACCCAAAGAGTGACTATCGCTTCCAGGCTGGTGGTGCATCCATAGCAAGACGAGGCCCACTGTCACATGGATGTGCTGACATGTCACTGCCATCTTCTCTGATGAAAGTTGTGAGTTTTCATTCAAATTTGCTGCAACCTGCTAGTGAGTGAGGAGTTATCTTTCTTTTATCCAAGGGCTTTCCTCAAACTCTCCTCTCTATTTAGTGAGGACTATGTGGGCCTTATCTGGCCCCAGAGCACCACCCTTGGGTATCAGGTGGTTGGCATGCCTGGCTGCAGATGTAAATGAGAGGATCCCATGTCCTACCTGCAATGCCCAGCTTTTGAAGAGACATGCTGTTTGAAGGGACAAGGGAGAGGGGGTAAGGTGTCATGGCCCACATTGCTCTGTCCTTCCAAATATATGTTGGCAAACTCTGGTGTTCCAGAAGTGCATGACCAGTCACACAGATATGGAGGTGTCCTAAAGGTTGCTGTAGTGGGCTGGGTGCTTCCGAAACACTGACTTTTGTATGTGCTGGGGTGGTCTTAGGTGTGTCCCCTTGGGGAGGCCAGGGAGGCTGCTCACTCCCACCCTGCCAGGGCAGCCAAGCAGGGCACAAACAGGCACAACTTGGTGGCAAGGTGTGAGCTGCTTCACCTCTGTCCCTCACTATGTTTAAGGGCAGAGGGAAACAAAACCACACATTGTAACCTCATCGAACATGTTTGGGAGTATGCTTCAGTGGGGTGAGCCTAGACAGACGGGAGCCTAATTGGGTTCAGATCTACTGTGTGCCTCTGTAAGCGAGCTTAGTAATCAGCTCGCTTGTCCATCTGAGAAATGGGGCTAGTGGCGCTTACCTTTTTTACGGGACATTTCAGGTCTCAGCATGAAATGCATTACGCAAATGAGGAAGGTTTCTGGTGTTATTTCTTAGTAATGTGCAGCAGACCTTGAATTTTGACCTTTACATGTTGGGGGTTTTTTGTTGTTGTTGTTTTGTTTTTTTACGACTCTCTGTACTCGCCTCACCAGGACTGAACTGAGTGGACTGGTCACAATTGAAGGTCAGAATCATTTTCCTGCCAGCTCTAACCACCTAAGTAGGGGTTAGAGCAGTGCTGGAGGGAGGTATATTTATGGGTATGCAGATGAGCTACCATTAGGACAGGTTTCCTGCTGGTAGGTGGAGGGATGAAAGCACAGCTCTGTGGGGACACGGTGTGGTCGCTCCCAAAAATGGCACTCGGCATGGATGAACTAAGCCTCTGGCTTGCTTTTTCCTTAGCTGGATGTAGGCAGAAAGCAAGAGCAAAGATCAATCTGTGTGTCACTGTGGGCGAGTAAATAAAAGTGCCAACTGGTAAGGTTATCTGGCCTTCGGCGCCAGACTTTTGGGTGGTCAAACTCTGACGCTGACCAGCTTGCGAAGAGGAAAAATATTGATTCAGTTTTCTGCACTTTGAATCCTGGTAACTCTGCCCTTGGTCTGCTCAGCTGGATTCAGCGGAAAGGCTAAGTGCGTCTCAGCCCACGTAAATCATGCCTCCTTCTGCCTGGTTCCATTGGAAAATGGTACCAGTCTAGGCACAGCAATTGCCTCCAGAGTAACCCCACATGTGTAAGCATTTTTCTGTGACATTAACCAAACTGGGAGAGTTACTCCCATGCAATGGCCCCCTTCATACACCTCAGTATTCCCAGCAGATTTGTACAGCTGGAGCTGCCCTTCCAGGGGAACTTCTCCATTGGACTCCCCTAGATTCAGGCCCCATCTTTAATAGGTAACCGATACATAGACAATATATACATCAAACCAGAAGTTGGACAACTGATTCCTCATTCCCTATGGTTTATCATCTAGCTGGAGTGATGCTCATGTGTTACTGTGTCCGCAAATATTTCTTCATTATCTCAACTAGGCCAAACTCAGACGCATGCTACTCTGTCTCAGGTGCTGCTATCCTGATTTCTGAATCAGAGAAATCCCTGAGGAGGGACAAGGTTTTGATGTCCATGGGCTAACCTCTGGATTAGTCTGTCTCTGAACTTGTTCATATGCAGACCCAGGAGCTCCTGTTAAACCTCTTGCAGCAGCCAGCAGTAGGGGCAGAGGGAGAGTGCTGCACTGGAGCAGGCAGTGCTCTCCAGAATACAACAGCAGTATTTTGTTAGCACCTTCTCTGTGGACGTGATCCATCACCATTACGGCTGGTTGAAGGAACAACCACAAGGAGTTCACTGGCTTGTCAAAAGTTTTAGGTTTGGATGAGGTTTTGACAGATGGGTCATAACTCCTCAGTAGTCCAGGCACCATGCAGGCTGCCCTTGGGCTTCCTCCTCTCCCTCCCCACACACCTGCCTGAGACTCCATTCCCTTTCCAGAAGGAAGATGAGATGTTTTAGTTTTAGTCTGCGGTTGAACACAACTAGATTTCATAAGGGGATTATTGTTTTCTGGCTAGTTCTCATTGTGATGCTGTGGAGGCTGTGAATCTTGATCCCTGTCCTGCACATGTGTTTCAGATTGTTTCCATGATTAGAGTTGAAGACACCATAAAATGTACCAGGAACATTCTTCTGGGATTCTGGTTAACCTAGGAAGAGCTCAGATACACAGTGATATGAATCAGGATCAGGTTCTATTGCAAAGATGTCTCTGAGCTCCTGAATTCCTCCTGTAAATGAGATAGCTGGTTTCAATCCATTATTAATGATTCCTGACACAGCATTTGATCTCCAGTTCCACAAAGTCTAGAACTGTTCAGTTGAGGCTTTGGTCTTTACTCATCTCATTATGAGAGCTTCAACCACCTATGATGTGACATTAATGACCAATTAAAAATACTGCTCGTCTATGAATAAATAATAAGGACCCTTGTTTAAAAGAGCAAGTGAAATTCTAGGACACCGTCAGATTTGCAGGACTCTCAAGCAGACTTTCATCATGCAGGTAGCATGGATGTTAGGTGTAAGGTAGGGCTTTATATAAGAATGAGAATTTTGGTGCATGTTCTGTGGAAGATGGGGTTCATAAATCAGTCTCTACATCAGGTATCTGGGGTCAGTGGGTCAGCAGAGACAGCCACAGCTGAGAAGACCTAGGTTCAGCCTCTTGTGCTGTCACTGAGTCATTCAATGACTAGACAAACCACCCAGCTTCTCAAAGCTATTTTGGTTCCTAGCTCCCACTGATTTTAATAGGTATTAAACACCTCAGTATCCCAGAAGGTCTATGATTTCAGTTGCTTTCCTGAAAGAGAGTCAGAAAATCACCTTTTTCATTTGAACTGTTCAAGTCCATGGTGGTCCTGTTGCTAGAAAAAAGTCCGCAGATACTAGGATAGAGCCCTGCATGCAGCCCTGCAAATGCAGACCTCCTGGGATGGCATACCTAGAGGCGGCTCTGTGCCAGCAGCCAGGCTCTATCTCTGGGTGGTATGTGTCTGTGTCTTTCAGAAACAATGTTTTTACCCTTCCTTAGACTCTTATCAGCTACAGGATGCTGCAGGGTATGGCTCATACTGTTCCCGCCTGGTGAGATAAGGCTCCCTTCAAAGTTCCAACTTGTTAAAGAAAATCTCACACCACATGCAGCATGTCTGGAAGCTTCCAGATTGTTTAGAGTTACATCAGCAAAACTGTATCTGTATTTTCAGCAAGTATCTTCTAAAAACATGTGAGCTTTAAAATACATTGAGGTTATCAAAAGACACCAGCAAAAAGAGTGGTCACTGTAAGATTGAGCTGTGTTATGGTTAAAGCACCTTTGCGTCTTCCAGACAGAAATTTATCTATCTGTACAAGACAAATAAGCAAAATGCCTGTAATTTACTGGGTTACATTTCTTCCTATTTGGCTATAGGCCACTGGCAGGCCTACTTCTTCATGGCCTGCCTGTTTGTTTCACAGTTTTCAGTTGCACACATAAAAAAACTAGGAGGAACCCATTTTGGGACACCACAGGGTGCTGACGCAGACTTTTTTTATTGGACTGATAGCTGAAGGGAAAGATAAACATTTTGCTTCTTTAATAAGATTTCAGTTGGCTCTTCAAGTAGGAAATGGTATTTAGAGCAATGATGCCTGTTGGAGTTGGTGGGATCTGCATCCTCTGTGGTGTCCCATGTGCTTCAAGAAAAAAAGCAAGGGACGTCTTCTTGTCCTAATTTATGGAAAAATATGTCTCTGGAAGAGATTAATCTACTTCTGCTTCACTGGCAAAACTGACCCAGATATTTTTATTTCTAATCAGGTTCCTTTTAATTTATCATGATGTTTAGCCAGAGTTGTAGGTCAAACAAATGGCTTTGTGCAGTGTGCCAAATGCAGACTGATATGGAGCCTTTGAAGTAAGAAATGTGAGCAATCTTCTCCCCACAGGTTTGGTCCTCCTGATAAGTGGGTACATAACTGACACATCACTCTTCAACCCATTTTTGAGCACTGGTGTATTAGCTTTATGGTGATTCTCAGCAATGAGGGGAATAATTATTAAACGTAAATTCTGAATAGAGAAAGCACAACAAATTAATTAGTTTTACCGATCAGTTTTAAGGGAAAGTTTGTCTTTGCTGAGAGGTCTGAGACTTCCCTTCTGAGAAGATGCAATTACTCTAGGTGAGCCCTGAGCTATAGAAACTGGTTTTATTTTAATTATGCAGAATATGATAATTCTGAGTGTGGGCTGGCAAAATCAAACCCCATAGATGGAGACCCTGCCAATTCAAGCCTCTTTTTCTATGGCCAACTCATCCACACTATTACATTTCGATTTTGACTGTTTGGGGTCCTTGTGGAAGAGGATCAGTTTGCTGTAAGGAACTTCTGTTTTTCACTGCAGGCTAGGATCAGAGGTGAGCTTGTGATGCAGGACTGAGATCTCAGGTCATATGTGATTGTATTAACATGGAGAAATATGCACAGTTGAAGTGCAGCTTCTTATACAGATATAGAGATGTATGAGTGGTCTGCAGCATTATAATCGAGGTCTGGATTCATATTTTGAACCCTGCCTAAGTTGAGGGAATTAAGGTCAGAAAGGTCAGCTCTGTATCCTTGTCAAGCAAGGCTCCTGAATTATATCACTGGAATAAATTTTTAATGAAGGAACATAAGAAACTTACTCAACATAGTGCCTTTGTAAGCTCGTTAACCATTTCATGGACAACATATAGCACAGTATTTTTCACCTTCCCTTCAGACTGAAACACAACAAAATTTTTAATTATTCAGTGTATCCACTGGATGAAATGTCACCCTTTCAGTCCTGTATCTTAACCTTTTCTTGAAACCTTGCAGGATACATTGCCCTTAATCCATGTTTCTGGGCAGAGAGAAATCTCCATTTGCTGAAAACCAAGACCTCCATAGACAAAGGGGAAACACACAGCCTGTGTAGCCCAATGCTAGGAAGCATCTCCTGCTGTCACTGAAGAAACACTTGCGGTACTTGGGAGGCAGTGAAAGTTCTCGTATTGACTTTAGTGAGAGGAGGCTGAAAGCCTGATCCTTTTCTAAACATAAGAAACCTTTTGCTTTTGTCAAAGCAAATATCCGCTTGTGAAACTTTTTAGCTAGGGGCTGGAGTAACACAGTGCCATGAGGGATTTGATGTGAAAAACTGGTAAATATCACATTTACGATTTGGATTAAGGTCTCAAATATACCTCTTAAGTACCTCTACCAGTCTCCGAGGCAGTTGCTCAAGCTAGTTTCACTGTAGACTTTCTAAGTAATAGAACTGGTGTCCACCAGCAGATGGTGCTTCTGCCTGAGAATTGTTTTCTTTCATGACCATAGAAAGATACAGCTTCTCCCATCATTGCTGTAAAAGATACTTTGCAAGGCAAAACATTGTTCATTACATTGTACGGATTCCATATTTTAGATAGCTCCTATGTATGTCTTTCTGTCTGCTTCCCTTACCCCCAGTGCCCCTTTTCTTTAAAAGGCCTTTGAGTAAACTGATAATTTGTTTTAAAAAATATCCCATAGAAAGTCCTTGTTTAGCAGGCTGAAGAACTTCAGTGTAGGAAAAAGAGAGATGAAGGATGGTTTTTCACTGAAAATATCTTTCAGACTAACTTCAGTGAAGACACATATGAGCAAAAACAGGCAAGCAGTCTGTCTTGTTGACTAGTGATTCCCAGCTCCCCAGGGACAAGAAGCTGAAGTTCATCAGCTTTGAAAGCATCTGGAGCAGATGAGGAGAAGACAAACAGACAAATAAACAATCATTTGACTCCAGATTATTATCTTTAATGTTTGTGGGACCAAACTGCTAACTTTTAGCTGAAATCTGATTGTGTCTATTATAACTAATTTGCATTAGGAACTTTGTACTGCGTTTTGTTGTTGTTTTATTTCTGCCATTGCTATAGCAATAATTACTTTAAAATGAATATCTAGGATCACCTCCACTAAGCTAAATAATGCATAGTCACACTGCACCCAAATGTCTTAAGACTCCTCTCCTCCATCATATAGATACCTTGATGGTTGATAAATCTAGTCCCTTAGTTCACATGCCACTTGTGTGCCTCGCGCGTTGCTGAATGTACCAGGGTACAAGCTCAGGTACAGTGCTGCCTTTGGGCTGAAGGGTTGCACTTAACCCTGGGCTTGTAGCTATCTCTGATGATGTAAAAGGAGTGAGTGTACCAGTAAATCTCTCTATTGCAATTGCATGAGGTATGGCAGTCCCCGTAGAAGAGCACAAAACTGATTAAACGCATTAGACTGAAATATGAATCTATCCCTTGTCCTAGAGAGCTCATGGTATTGAGCCCAGACCTGGCCTTGGCAGCCTGAACACTGATTGCTCTACTCCGGTGCCTTCTGCACTGCTTGGCAGCTTCATCCCCACCCAGGAGATACAAGCATTGGGTCTGTGGTTAGTTACCCCACTGAGACAATGAGACCTCTGAATGATTTGGGTCAATGCAAAAGCAGGGTAAAGTACCAACATTAGACAGAAATTTTGTGAACACATTCTTACATGAACCACAACAATCACATACTTACACACAAAAAAAAGCATAGGTACTCCAATTGTGCAGGTCTGCAGACACACTTGGACACTACGAAAAATCCAATTTATTTTAATGATGACTGATTTGTTATGAAAATGTTAATTTCTCCTTTCTTCCATTGCATAAATGGCCAGTGAAAGGCAGCAGCAGAAATGCTAAACTTATCCTTCTCAAAGAAGGCATTTGAGGAACCACATATTATATAGTCCTGGAACTAAAAGAAAGCAGGACCAAAATAACTTTGGTGGGATAAATGTACATGCCATGCCACAATGCTTGCAGCATATGTTCCTGGCCACCACATTCACGGTATTTTTGAAATTTAAGGAGAATTAACAGTCCACAGCTCTTTACTGTAGCTTTTACTGGAGCCCTCGATGGAGATGCCAGAATATGGTTTCTAGAGTGCTGGATGTTAGCAGATCCAGGAGGGTAATTAACTGGATGGAATCCACTTAAAAGATTACTATCCTGTTCTCCAGATAGGGTGCTATATAGATGCGCAAAATTATCTGTTGAAATCCCTCAGGCAGCTTACCCAGAATAACCTTCTTCTGGATCTACTCCAGCTCCCAGGAGAGGCTCTAGTTCAGGAAATCATCTTTATTCAGAACAGCACTTAAGCATTTGCTTAAAGTTAGGCATGTATGTAAGAGCCACTTCCAACAAGGTTGTACTTAATTGCACCCTAGCTGCCTTCCTAAATTGAGATTAATGTCAATGGGAAGGTTCCAGCTGATTTCGGAAAGCTGGGAGGAGGCCACAGCCATCTCCATGGAGTCACTGCACTTTTTGACCATGGGAATACTCACAGAGTTATGTAGCGCATGGCGTATCTAAAATCACACATTCTTTCGGGCCTCGGAGCTGTCCCGGGGGGATGTGAAGATCTGTGGCTTGGAGGATCAGCATGAGGAGCTTGCCTCAGCTCCCAGTGCCTTCCTGGGACAGGTGGTGCTGGTTGGGGGATGGCAGAGAGCCAGCCCTGCTCACAGAGGGGCAGCACTGGGTCCAGAGCAGGCTGGTGCTGGAGGTGCCGGGTCTCCTTGCACACCACCAGCCCCATGCTCCAAGCTGTGGTGCAGTGCTGAGGCCAGGTATGAGGGAAAGCACAGAAAAGATGCCAGCACAGGGAAGGCGGCCTCTGTCTGCCGCTCCAGAGGCGAGGGTTTTCTGCTTGAAGCAGGAGCTGAACGCAGGCAGATTGCAAGGCCAGTTTGTGCAACTGGATCGCAGCCATGTAAGCAAATGGGCCTAAGGTCAAGGCAGGCTAAGGAAACAAGAAATGTGCCTGTGCTCATGCAACATATATCAGGCTGAATGAGCAATTATTTCTTAGCTCATGTGCTGACACACTTGTTTTCCTTCCTTGTCAGTGGGCTTGAAATGATCAGCTGTCCTTACTTTTTAGACCTTTGGGGTGATGTGGGGCCTCGGGATATGTTTTGGCCTCAATGACCTCCATGGATTGTTGTATGTAAACCAGATTTTTTTCTGCCAAAATAAATATCAGTGTAATGTAACTTTCTCTGACAGTGGAGTTGGGCTCAGAAGATGCCATTGCATGAGGTTGTGTAGGGTGTTTGCTCTGGTTTTCTATTTCAATCAAATGTCCTGACCTGGCCTTTGCTTCCCCTTTCACTGTCACCGTGTGAGCAGTATCAACTGGTTCCATGATCATAGGACTCCATTAAAGTCCCAAGTGTGAGCAATGAGCACCTCTACTAGGCTGTATCAAGGTCAATAGGTTGGGAAAAACAAACAGCACTTTTTTTAATATGCAATGATGGAGTGCATTAAACCCCAAATATATAGCAGCTCCAGACCTAACTTGACATTTCTGCAAAATGCTGAGCTCATCAGCAGGATGCATGCAGGCAGAGTGACCATGTGCTCATACCAACTAATACTGGCATGACCTGCCCTGGGTGTTCTCCTCCTCTCCCCGCCTTTGTAGCGTAACGTGGCACAGGCACTTCACAGGGGTTTGCTGGTGCCTGGACCCCACCAATAACAAAGCTGCTCAAGTGCCACAAGACAAGAACAGCAGCTCTCAGATCTCTTCTTTCCCAACATGGGAAGCAGAGCCACACAGGCTTGTGTGGCTGAGGGGTGGCTGCTATGCTCAAGCAATGTGCTTGCTCACCAGCACCAAGTTTTTGAACTATGGAGCCCTACCAGGCAACACACTGCTGGCTAGCAGCCTTCCTGCAGTGTGAGATCCAGGGCCAGAGGCAGTTCCAGCAGACAGGCAGCATTTGTCCTGCAGGTACCTGGGTGAGAAGAGGCCTCAGTGCACTCCTGGAAGAAGTACAGTGAAGGCTGAGCTTGCACTGAGGGCTGTGTCTGCACAGGCATGGATGAAGTAGTGAGTTGAGTGCTGTTCTGCTCCTGCATTAAATATCACAGATGTGCACCCTGACTTGATCTCTTGGCAGACTTTCCAGCTTAAGCTCAGCCTCTGCAAGCCTCAGGCTGTATCTTGGGGTCTCCAGACCATTTCTCCTCCCTGACTCATTACTAAAGCACTTATATAGCCTTTACAAATAGAAAAGATTAAAATATATAAACATGTGTGTTTGTATGTAGGCATGCATTTACATGTAGGCATATGGTCAAAGATGGATTTTTAAACACAAAGTTGTTTAATGTGAGACTGTGCTGTTTGCAAGCACTTTCATACTGTGCAAAAGGGACTGTTTTGCAGTAGGCTCTGGACAGGGGGAGACAGGCACGCTATTTGGCAAGCACTTTACTTCCCAGCTTCTGCCAGTCACCAACTCCCAAGGGTATCTGCTGAGAAGGCATGCTGCTCTGAAAATGCTTCCTCTCACAGCCTCTGAGAAATGGGGCAGTGGTACCTTGCTACCTGTCAGACTTTCAAAGGGGTCGTGTCCTGAGCAGAAGCATGGCCATGCAGGAGGCAGGTCTTGACCACTGACTAAATGCACCTGGTAGGGAAGAGATCAAGTGTGAGGTAAAGCAGAGTCTTTTACACGTGGCTGCAAGCTGATTTAATGCATGGCTTGTTGTTCTGGAGCAGGCAAAGATGTCTGTGTAGATCCATCCACTGGACAAGTAACAGATCTGCTGTCAGGATATGCACTGTAAATACATAACATAAGTAAATACTTCCAAGGGAACTGGAAAGGCCCAGAAATGTCTTGTAATTTTTCAGAGACCAGGGGGGCTAGAAATTAGTCCCTGACTTCAGTCCTCTGTCTTCAAAACAGCATTGCTTTAAAACATGTCTTGAAATGCATCCTTGCTAAGGACTCGCAAGCAGCCCTCCTGGAGAAATGGTTGACCTCTCCTGCCCATGTGAATCAGACCACTTGTTTTGCTGAGGAGTTATGAAAGCGGATGATTCACTCATACGTGCTGCTTTTCAGCAATAAGCCCCTAAGTCTGCAGACATGTGAATTAACAACATCAAGCCCTGTGAAAGTGGGTATTGGCTGTAACTCCAGCTCCAGTTTAGGCTCTCCTTTCTCCGTTCCATCCAAATTCCCCATTGGCTTCTGTGGACTTCACTTGAGCCAGAAGTGCAGAAGTAGCTCGCTTACAACCTGGGCCATGCCAGAGGGGCAGCCCATGGGAGGGTTGGTACCACAGTTGGCCTAAGTACCCTTGCACTTCTGTCCTGATCCACCTCTCAGCTGTGACTCTACATTGGTGTCATCAAACTCAGGGCTGAAGCCCACTCTGGTGCATCAGTGGGCTACAACAACATAAGGATATCTTTCCTGGGTCAGCCACGAGTCTGTCTGTAGCAAGAGGGACACCCTGGCATACAAGCACCCTGCGGGTGGCAGGTTGTGATCTCTCTTCTGAACCTTGCAGAGCATCCTAGCAAGGCTCTGGTTGTCCCCCTCCACCCCCCTATTCTTTTTATCTACCTCATCCCATCTGAAGATCCATCAAGCCATGGTGCCCTTGCCCCCAGAAGGGGAGGTCTGATGGGAGTGACCTTTGATGGGAGTGAAAGACCCTAATGACCTTTACCTCCTTCCCTTTATTTTCTCTGTTGTCCAGTGGATAGGTTGATTCTTACATGCTCTTTTTTCTTTTACCACCTTCCTCTCTCCTGCCTCTCCCTCCCCTTTACCAGACAGAGTGGGGAGGTTTTGTTAAGTGAAGAAATCAGTCAAGGGAATGGAAAAACCTGGAAGCCTAAGGAAGAACATAAAAGTGGGGCAAGCATGTAGTCATGCTTCCCCAGAATAATCCTCAGCAGTCTGATGTGACAGGGCGTGATGCTGTTTTACTCAAATACTCGTGATGCATTTTTCTTCTCTGAATCAATATAATCACTTTTGAATGCTTGCCAGCTACTAGCATCTACAGCATCCTGTTGCAAGAAGGTCCACAGCTTAGCAGCACACTGTGTGAAGAAAGAATGGGACAAGTTCCTTCTGTAAAAACTCAGAGTCTCGGTCAGGACTTGGATTCAGCTTACAGGACACCCTCTGTGGTTAGGATATGAAAAGAGAAGGAGCAAGACTTGAAGCCAGGCAGCGTTACTGTGGGCATTCAGTCCCATCAGAAGCTGTGAGCTGCCCTTGCCCAGAGGAGCTGTTGCAATCAGTGACCTCTGTAAGCACGACAACCTCCTGCCAAACCCGTGGCCTGTTGCTGTAACTACTACTCTCCCTTCTCTCTGCTTAATGAGGACAGGACTTTGTGATAAAATGTGGTTTCAGCAAGGATGCCTCTCCCAGTTTCCATTCCCCAGAAAACTCCTTGATACTAGCAGCTCACTCTTAAGGAGGCTCCAGGGTCAAGTGAGTCTGGTTGTGAGAAATGGCTTTTTGCTAGACAGCAGGTGTGGCATGGTCTCTGCTACCATCATATATCTGTGCTGCAGTTTCTGTGAACTGCTACCCAGTGCAACCCCAAACAATCTCAGGTCAGCTTGGGATCAAAGCACATACCTTTGGCCCTCTCACACCACCTAGGATCTGCCTTGCCTGTCTCTGAATGCCTTGCTGGGAAGTGGAGACAATGTGGAAACAGCTGTTTCATTTCCCCAGCCCAGGCACCTAAAGAGCCAATGCATGCAGAAGGAAGAAATGCTAATCTGTCATCATGTTCAGCTGTGGACATCACTGGAAGTCAAACTGAGGTGCAGGTAGAGGTGGTGTCTAAGTCTTAGGCTAGGCTGGCTCTCTGCACAGGGCAAGCATTTCTGTGTGAGAACAGCAGTCACTACCCTGTCTCAGAAGGTCTTATTCTGTCTGTTAACTGATGTGCACAGCACACACTTTTTTGGTCAAATAGTCATATCAGAGCAAATGCCAGGACAAAAAAAAACCCCAAACACTTGAGGCTGATGGATCATGATGCAATTTTATTTCCAGGACCAGGAGTGTAGTTGTCAAGTGTATAAGCACCAGAGCTGTATAGGGGCTGCCAGGGCAGAGGGCCCAGATCCCAGGCTAGGTGGGGGGCATGAGGGACAGTGGTACCTCCATAACACCATTGGTGCTAGTTCAAACCACTGATGCCAAATGAGCTGTAGTTTCCACGGAAGCGGAGGGCAGGGGGTCACAGCCAGTACCCTGCTGTGTGCGCTTCCCTGGGTGACATTTACACTTCCCATCCAACTCTTTACTACCCTCTCTCCAACTCTTTAACTGCTCTGGCTGAGCTACTGACCATATTCCTCCTTGAGGGCCTGGGGAGTGTGGGTGAGGAGCAGAGGGCAGTGATGTTGGGTCATACTGAGCGTGCTTGTGCATGCAGGAGGTGTGTGTCTGTCTTGCAGAGCTTTGTGGTTCCTACCTACAACCTAGCAAGCAACTGACCTGCAACTTCCCATTCAAAGGACAGACTTGGCTTAACCTGTTAGGAACAAAAGTGCTGCTTTCAGTTATTACCATTAACTTTGCCATCCATGACACTGGCCTTGAGCAGGACCTTGCCTTCACGTGACTGCGGGCGGTGCACTGCAGTTTAGCTGCAGGCAACAATATTTTAATTACAGCAGGAAGTATGCTGAAAATCCACCTGATATTTAGGACTGAACCTGTGTGGGCACTTCAGTATTCTTTTCTTCTCTGAGGGACACACAGGTATACATTCAAGTTGCCACATCTTCTCTTCCCAGCCAGAAGGACATTGTCCTCAGGCTG
Organism: Podargus strigoides; assembly: GCA_028020825.1. Lineage (NCBI taxonomy): Eukaryota > Metazoa > Chordata > Aves > Caprimulgiformes > Podargidae > Podargus > Podargus strigoides. The sequence continues at coordinate 3,497,888 of CM051643.1, forward strand.
TGGTGGTGTGAAGGCGTCAGGCTGGGAATTGACAGCCCAATCTGCCTTTAAGGACCTCTTTGGCTGCCTGGGCTGCAGTGAGGATGGGGTTTCTACATGAGAGGTGATCAGCCTGTGTGCCAGCACACGCTGTGGTGTTAATGGGCATGTGGCCATTGTTAGTCTTGCCCTGGTGTTAGCAGACAAGAGGGGTGCAGTGCCACCAGCTGCTACGCAGTTTTTCAGTGGTGCAAGCAGGTACCATCCCCATTGCCCGTGCCGGGAGTAGAGGTCACACAGCACACAGCAGCTCATGATCTCCGGGGCTGATGTGGGGATGCCCTTTATGTGCTGTGTGTCAGACAATGCTTCCCTCAGAGCTATCTGTTCCTAGCAAAAGCCATCCCTGGGTCACATCCCATTGTTTGGTAAGGTGGTTATTTGCCATCTTGCTTTCAGAAGAACAATCTCTAAGAGGCTATGGAGTGAATTTCCTTACGTCACTAGAAACTAAGCATCGGACATGGTGAAATATTTGTGTTTGCTTTTTCATTTAAACACTATGTGCAGACAACACCCTTATTTATCCTCTAAAGCTTTTGCAACAGCAACACATAAAACCATAGCAACAAAGCCGAATGACTGCAGTCTCCGCCTGGCCACATTTTCTCCTTGGGTTGAGGGGAACAGCGCATTTCCTAGCAGGATGGCAGGTGCCTGTATCTCAGTTGCAGTGCAGTCCTGGTACCAGACACAGTCAGAGTTCAGGACCAGACTTGTTCTGGCCGTTTGGGGTTTTTTTAGGCATTCGGGGCTGAGAAGGTGCTTAGGCTGGAGTCCCTGACTGCTGAATGCATCCTGATGAGACACACTCTTTCCTTATAGACACAAAGGGTTTTCCTCATGACCTTGCTTACGCCTGTACTGCTTAACAAATTATGGTTAAAAATCACTTTCCTTCTGAATGCTTTTCCTCTCATTTCAGTGACTGGAAAATGTTGCTTTGTAAAACGTATTTTTATTTAGTCACAAAGGTCCATTCCAGATGTCCCTCTCCACTGTCTGCACTCTTTTCATTGTTTTAATGCAAGGTACTAAGGACAGTGCATCCTGATGTGGGTCTCTGATGTGATGAGGGAGAAATCTTCAGACATGGAGTTAGACTCTAATATTTAGAGATCGGGTTTTAAAAGCTTTGAGCATTTTGGGGACAGCCTGTCAACACCCCTCTGACTAGCAGCCAACCTTCCAGCAGATCAGCTGTTCCTCTCAGCTGGCACCCATGCCAGAACCTACATGAAGGGATGGGGGTTAACACTTTTGCAAATGTACCCCAAGTATTATAATAGGTGATCAAACTGTATAACACACAACTAAGTCTCAGGGTCTCTCAGAAAAACAGAATACCCCAACCACTGAACAACCAAATGTATTTACCATTGAGCAGAAAAAGGCTTGAGAAAATAGGCTAAGGATGAAACCTGTAAATGCTGCTCCCTGAAAGATGGAAGAACAGGTACATAAGAAATAAACAACTGCAACAGGATTTCCTCACTGAGAAAGAAAACCTAACACGTATAGGGGAAGACATCAAAACTCCCACTTGTGCCGAAAACTGTACCCTTTAGAGGAAAAGATGTACCAATCCTAACTCCCTTATCCTGGGTAGCAGCAGCAAAAGAGTTAAATGTTTGAGGGGTGGAAGTCAAAGCTCCTGGAGAGGTGGTAGCTCAGACATGCTGACCTCCTGTTCTGCACAAGAATGCAAGAAACAGGTAAGAGATCTAGAAGCACAGCTGCAAAACAAAAAATAAAGAGACAGCATCTTTAGCTACCAACACTGTTATGAGAAACCAAAGAAGCTGGAAAATGTCCTGAGATGTAGTGAAAACTGGATTATTAAAAAAAGCAACATAAAGAAACAGTTCAAACTTAATTAATAGATGTAATCTTGAGTAATCTTAAGAGGAAAAAGTTTCAGCAGTCTCAGTTAAAGCCAAACTATAAAAACCTAGTTGCCTTGGTAGGTCTTTTTGTTTTACAGGGTGGTCGACTGACAGACAACAACTTGAAAAGCAGCATTCAGACCAAGGGACAGAACTGTTATTTCATTAATGTTCTTTTAAGCAAATGTGTAAATACCAGAAGGAATCTGGGAGGGCTATCAAGAAGGTAAAAAGTCGAAAGCAGCAGGGAAATTAATTACATGCTATCGGCACTCTAAGTATCATAAGTAGTTAGCAGTATAGCATATCAGTAGTTAAAGGTTGAGAAGATTGTGGGTTAGGTCTGTGTATACAAAGGTTTGAGGTCTGAAAGGCACAGTGAGTAGTACAATATTATGATTTAACCCGAACAGAATACCAAAGGAAAATTACATAGGTACATCTGAGAGGATACTCATACCTCTCCAATAACCACACTTAACAGCTATATTCTTTTGTTTCTAATTAACCCTATAAAGTTCATGATCCTAAGTAATGAATTCTATAATTCATGAATTATGTATGGTTAATATCCTTACTTTCAAGAAGCTGTTCCTACCTCTCTCCATTGAGATCAGTCTCCTTTTGGAAGACTAATATTAAGGCAGTCACTTTTCCTGCCCAAGACATTTGGCTTCCCCTCCTTTTTAACCAGTTCCACGCTGTGTGTCCTTGATCACCTCACTGCTTTAGAGACCAAGCAAACCCTGCGCAAATGTGACCTTCAGGGGGACCCGCAGCAGAATGGGATTATTCAAGGACTCTTCTGATGTGGCTGAGAACAGAGTGGGCAGTTAAATTTCATGTCTGCTTGACAACATACACATCTTTTATATACACCTGTGTGCACGTGTGAGTGTATGGCCTGTAAGTATTGGCCCAACAGGACTGGTCAGGAATGGATGGTAGAAGAGGTTGGTTGAAGGAGGGATAAGTCCTTTTACCTGGTTGTTGGAAGTCCAGGGCAGCAGTTTCCAAGCTACTCTGCTTGGGAACCTCCAGGTCTATGGCTCCTCTCTCATTTCTGTAGTCAGGCTCACAGCCCTGCATTTGGCTGCTCCTCTAACAGCACGCTGATGACTCCGAGTGACTTTATCCAGCCAGGACCAACTGTGGCATGTCTCTGGCTGCTCAATGCAGGAGGCTGAACTTGCTGCAGTCCCTTGGGCTCAGGGGTTTCATCAAACAGTGGCAGCTTGCCAGCTGCCTCGATTTCAAGGGGCCAAGCTGAGAGCATGTGGGAAACTGCTAGAGAAGTGGGGGATCAGAGAGGAAATGCTGACAGCAGCTCGCCCCCATGCTGGGAGGTGTTCATGCACAGAAAAACATCCAGAAGAAATGATAGCAGTAACCATGACAATGTCAGCAGCACGGCACTAGCAGGGCTTCCTCGGGGATTAACACTTTTCTCTACCAAGAGCGTATCTCCCTTTTTCTGATGTGCACTGTTGATTCAGTGGCAGTCCATGTTTGTGTTATCTTCCTCAAAGCAGAGCTACCTGAGAAATTGCTTTCTCTGAAAATTACTTTGGCAGGACTACTTGTAAAATGAAAACATTTTTTACAGAAAGTCTGTCCCAGCCCGTGTGATTGTGGAGCACTTTGCACCACAATCCCACCCTAATCCTCCTTCCTTGAATGTTCCATCATGGCCAGGAGCTGCTGCTGACTAAAACTGAAGTTGTCTCATTTCACTGAGCACACTGCTATTTTCTAAGGTGTGACTCAGAGCCTTTCAGTTAGGTGTCAGCATGTGCTATTTGCTAGAAATAAAATCAACATTAATTAATTCTGCTTATTTTTTTTAATAAGTTTTTGACTTTTTGTGCTCCAGATCACGAGTGAGGTGCAGAGCAGATCTCAAAGAGCCTGGTCTTGGCTGTGTCTGAGGACCTGCTTCTCACAATATGGGCTTCCCAGAGGGATTGGTCACTCCCAAGCATGATCCTGGTAGAAGAAGAAAAGCAAACTGTGTGGGGAATCCAAGGGAAAGGGAGAGAAAGGCTGAGCTTATGGCAAAGAACAGGGGAAACATGAAACACAGGAAGGAGGAAGAACAGAGAAAGAAACAGAAGACATATATTGCCGACCTCCCAGGGGAAATGAAGGAGCAGAAAACTCTTCCCTTTGGGTGCTAAGAAGGCTGGCAGGCCTTTCACACCGCCTGCTCAGTGCTCAGCCTCTTGTGCCTATACCAGCCAAGGGAATAATTATTATTAGTATTATTATTACTATTATCACGATTTTGTAGAGATCATCTTTACTCTTTTTCTATCTGGGTAAACAAAGTTCAAGCTGCATCAATATTTACCCCTTGAAAGCACAACAGTGCTCTTATACAATATATGAAATTGCAGTAACAAGCATTTAAGAGCAGTGCTCAGCATCTGACAAGATGACTGATGTAAGCTGCCAGCCAATATTTGACTTTCCAGGTGAGATTAGATTTAGCATTAAATGTAATATAAACATAAAGCGTGCAGTACAAAGCACTGAGTTAACGGACAATTGCTTATAGTCTTGTGCAGGCTGGAGGCTACTTAAAGTTTAAGATATTTCTGCTCCTTTTGAGAGTATCATCGTATTATCCAGTGAAGTTTCTAAACCCCTGATTTTTACTGTGAAGCTTACGAGAGAAGGACACAGGAAAGGTAAGTTTCTGTTGGTAATTCTTTATTTGGAAAAAGCATAGTCATTTTTGTTCTGAATCAAAGAAAAAGCAGAGAGATTTTACATACAAAAAAAATTTCAAGGCAGTTTGTGTTTGGATTTTCTTATAGCTTGCTTACTTTCATTAGATTACCTTTATCCCTTGTGTTTGAGTGTGTGTGAGTATATAACTGCAGAGACCTACATACACATGTACCTGTGTCCTTCTGTGAGTGTGAGCCTGTTCTGTGCATGCTTCTATCACAAGGCTAGTTCAACCAGCAAAGTTAGATTGCTGCACTCAAGTTGGAAAGACATTGCAATATCTTTTTAGTGATGAAGTTTCACCACCCCTTACCATAGGCTGCAGTAAGCTCATCACTGCTTGAAGACTGCACTGAAATCGAACGACTTTTTGTAGAAGCTTGCCACATGTTGTAGGGCTTGGCTGGCCTGAAGCATTGAAGGTGTTCTACAGGACCATCAGACAAATACTGCACCAGACCCCTTGCTTTTTGCAGGCTAGCAGGCTTCAGTGCAGTCATACCCTCCTCTTTATGTAGGAAAGGCAGAAAAGGACATCAGCTTTTCTAAGAGCTTCTTGAGAGCTACTGCCTCAGTAGGGAAGGCGGTGTGCCTCTGTCCCTGTAACATGGCTCACATGGGCCCATGCTCACTGGATTTCACCAAAGAGTATTTGGCTTCCCACAGACTGAAAGTGACCTGAGTGAGGGGAGGAGTAAGACTTGGAATCTCTGAACATACTGAACCACTCAGAGATGGGGATTCTCATCTGATCTAAAATTGGTATTACATTTTCACTGGCAAGTGGCAGATAGTATTATTTAGTTGTCATAAAGTGGAAAAAAGAAACAAATGTAACTGTTTTATAGATATTTGATTAAAATAATTATCATGTTGTCTTCAGCAACTGTAACTTGCAAGCATGACTGAAATGCGAAACTTCACTTGGGCAATAGAAGATATTTTCAAGGAAACCTTTCTCACTTACATGAATGGCTGGAGGAAAAACATGACAGAAGCAGCTGACAAATTGCAAGCCAAGGTTGATGCTGAAAACTTTGATTATGTTATCCTTTATTTGATGGTGATGATTGGGATGTTCTCCTTCATTATTGTGGCGATCTTGGTGAGTACTGTGAAATCAAAGAGGCGAGAGCACTCCAATGACCCCTATCATCAGTACATCGTTGAGGACTGGGGCGAAAAGTATAAAAGCCAGGTTCTGCATCGAGAAGACCTCAAGTGTGTGATCCATGAAAACTTGGGTGCAAGGGACAAAACGAGTCCTGAATCACCTTGACTATTTGGAATCACCAGCAACAAGGAAATCGTAAAGCCATCTGCAGGGAACTTGCTGAAATTACAAATAGCTGTGTCCATTAAATTAACAGATGGGTCAGTGTGGAACAGAGTGCTGAGGAAATCTACGTTAGTCTTTGCCATAAGAACTTTGGCATAGCTGGTCGGTAACACCCAAGAAAAATGCATGGTTGTGCTTTGCTTTGATATTCTGTTCTTCAGGAAAATAAAACCAAGAGAATGAAAAACTTGTTTAATTTTTTTTTTAGCTTTTTTAAATCCAGAAGCAGATCTGGATGTTCCCACCTCAGAAAAACTAAGAATTAGCAGTCAAAAGTACTGATTTAGATTCAAACTGTATGACTTAAGCCCATCCTAAAAATAACTTGAAAACACACAGTAAAATATCAAAATCTCCATCTATTGACTGAACAATGTGTTGTGTTACGGTACGACTCATAGGAGGTAACCTATACCTACACACACTCATTTCAAACTATTTTTTAAATGATCTGGCTCCAATTTTGATTTTGTTATTCATTGGCAGCAAAGATTGACTCATGGCCTTCTGACAACACCTGTTTCATAGCAGAAGAGCTGCTAAACTAGCAGTCTCATCCCGGAGTGTGTCTTGGTTGTCCAGGGCAGCTTCCAGAGGTTCATCATCTGTCTTCAAGTCTATAGTTGGCCAAAGTGTCTCTTCTGCTGCTCCTTGGTTCTCCAGAGCAATCTGTCTGGGATGCAAGCTGGGTGATGGAAGCACTGGTTACATCCCATCAGCCAGGGCTCGGTGTAAACCACTGAGATCCTGGCTTGTGGCTTTCAGAGGGAGGATTTCTACACCCAGTTATCAAGGCTGTCTCATTGCCATGTTTCTAAGTCTTGGGTACTGGTTTCCACTGGCTGGGAAATGGGTTTTCGAGATGGTTTATCTTCTACAGTGCTGCTGAAGTATCACAACACTGGCTCATGGAATAATTATGAGAACTGGTGACACTTGCAGTATTAAAACATGCTTCCTTTTGTAAGACTCAGGGTTAAGCTCCTGTTCATGTTCCCAGACTTAAATTGCTTAAGCTAAAAGTTCCCATGCTGGCTGGCTGTCGTGTGGGCTTGTTGTTTGTTTTTAGAAAGCTTTGGCTGAAACACTTCAGCCATGCCTGGCGCTGCGTTTCCGACAACTTTGTTTTGCTTGTGCTAGAAAAGAAATGAAGAAGAAAAAGGCTTCTTTTGTTGGGAAGCTTTGGCTTATTTTGGAGACGAGTCCCGCGATTTGGCATAGCGGCTGCTGTCACGCTCCAGATGTGCCTTTTGCTGGCACAGTAATGAGCCCTTGACTAATCTCGGCCTGTGAGCGCTGGGGAAGGCACGCCAGGTCCCGGCACAGCGAGAGAGTCGCCCCGGGCGAGGTGAGGCGGAGGACGCGGCCGCTCTGCCGGGCCTTGCCCTGCCCTGCCCTGCCGGGCCCTGCCGCTGCCGCTCCTGGGAGATGTAGTTTGTCGCGCCCTCCCGCACAGAGCCACGGCGGCCCCGTGAGGTAGGAGACGCGGTTCCTAGGCCTTCCCCCGCACTCCTCGTTGGCGCGGCCGCCCGCGGCGCCGGGGGGGGATGCGGGCTGGCGGGGGCGGCGGGGCAAGATCGGGCAGGAGCGAGGCACCCCCCTCTTCCCGCGGCCTGCTCTGCCTGCGTGGCTGCCGGCCCTCCGGCCTGCTCCTCTGCCTGCCTGCCCCAGAACCCTCAGCTGCCCTCAGCCTTCTGCCCTGCCCTTCTGCCTGCCCACCCTGCCTGTCCTCCTGCCCACCCTGCCTGTCCTCCTGCCCCCCACCCCCCGGCGACCTGCCCTGTTCCCGTCCAGGCCCCTGGGGCCAGCAGGGCTGCCAGGTGGCAGCAGAAGTTCCCTCGCCATAACCTCAAGTGCCTTTGTGGGTTGCTGGCTGCGCTGGGCACTGGTGCCACAGGGACCAGGAAAGGTGATCAGGGGCCAAGGCAGAGCTGGGGTGGGAATGGAGGCAGCAGAGGCTGCCAGCCCAGCAGACCCTCCTAAGGCAAGATGGTGGCAGTAGGTGAAGGCCTGCGGCCTGCAAGGGCCCTGGGGTGTGGCTGAAATGATGCCGTGGAACCCGTGGTGGAACAGTCTGATGTGCCACTGACATTTTTGGTTTTGATTATATTTTAATCCAGCTGTCGTGATTGGTACACCCCATCTGCTCTGTTCCTGTTTTCCAGAGTTTGGAGCATGTGAGGAGCCGCCAGAGGAATCACTAGTATTTTAATTTCTGCTTCTTCAGGTATGAAGATCCTCAGGTATGAAGATCCTACATGGCTTTATGTTTTTGATGGCTCTTGAATTGGTGTAAGTTTACGAATTTCTTTGTCAGTAACACTAGTATAAACCAAGTGATTACACAGGTCTCTTTATGGAGTGTTATCTTGACGTACCTATGCATATAGGCTGTAAATTTACACAGGTCTGAGTGCCACTGACTTTATATAACTGCTACATCTTGTGGCAGTGGTTTGTGATGGATTCTTAATGCACCAGCTCTGGCTTACAGTTGCTTCCACTGTTTCCCTGCAGCCTTTGGGCTTTGCCGTATTAGTATGTTTTCCTAGTAGTCTTTTTTTCCTTTGGGAAGGCTTGTCTTGCAGATGCTAAGCCGAGACATGACACAGTAGGTCATGTGTAATGATGAGTCCTGCAGTGGCTGTCCAAGTGGGAAGTGTGCATTTTGCTTCCTGAAGTATATGCATTAAGGAAAGCAGCAAGAGACAGATGGAATGAAACCCTTTTTCTATCTCAGGACATACTTGGCCATTACTTGTTTTAAATGCAGTCACATAACCCTAGTAGCTCACTGCTTTCCGAGGCTGGTGACTTTTGTAGCTTTTCACAAAGTGGATAAAATGGAGATGCTCAGAAATCCCCAGTAGACAAAAGAATATCTGGAGTCCCATTTTGTGGGACAGATGATGTTATTGGCAGGCTGAGTGAGACTTTCTGCCAAAACAACTCAAGTGAGTTTGTGAGTACCCAGATGCCTGTGTGGAAGTTTTCTGGTGTGTGCAGGCCAGTTGATACTCTGCTGCTGCATAAACAAACAATGGTGTGAGTGGCTGGGCTGTGATGTGGTTACTGTGGTGGTCTGGAGCTGTAATTCAGTGGCTGAGAGTCCTGGATTCAATTCTGTGCTCCACCACAGGCTTCCCATCTGACTGGGGCCCAACTCCATTGTCTGGGGTGGTCTGTGTTGCACAACACAGCGTTGTGCAGAGATCCCAGGGCTGGTATCAGCTGAAGCCTAGCTCTGGGACTTGGTGCAGTCCTCCCTGAAAGCTCTTTAGCCCTGCTGAGGACACGAGCCTCTAGGGCTGCAGTAATGACTCTCTCCGCCTGCTCTGGACCAAGAAGACCTCACAGCATTTGAAGCTAATGGAAGATTGCTAGTACAGCATGGATGTGTGTGGTACAGGCAGATGCTGTCTTCCTTTCCCATCTGCAGTAGTTTGATCTGCTTCACAGAGGAGATATGAGTGTAAACTGGCTGGTGATTGCGAGGTGCAGTCACAGTGAAGGCCACCAATACGTGTGAGAATGGTATCATTTCATCCCTACCCTGTACAAGTTTCTAGAAGTACATGATGGATAGCTTATGGAGCATCTGTCATGGAGTTTCTGGCAGGGCTTCAGGCAGAGTGTAGTGCTCCTGATTCTTTTTCACGTAGCTCAACACGAGAGCTCCTTGTTGTGAGTAAAGGTAAGAGTGACCTTCTGTGGGGCGCAGTCTCCGTTCCCAGTAGTGCTGTGTTTGTTAAGGGAGCTCGCATTTTCCTGGGGAATGAACAATGCCAGACTGTAGATGTATTTTGAACTCCTATCTGTGCCTTATCTGCTTCTGAAAAGGCAAACATGAAACTTCAGCTGTTCAGTTGCCTGCATGCTTTTAAGATATCACAACCTTGAAAGTGCAATGTCCGAGCTTTTTCCTTTTCCATTGACGACCTCAGTGCTAACAAATTGTTTTTTTCAAATGTGAATTGAATCCTGCCACCTTCTTTCATTTTCCTACTTTCTTCTTCCTGCCCTGTGCCCCAGCTCCACCCATATTTTTCTGTTGTGGGATTTCAGCTGTATTTAATAAGGTCTGGATCAAAATGGAGACTGGAAGAGTCAGGAGGCAAAATTAAGAGAAATGCTTGTCCACCAGAGGCTGGTGGCACAGGATGTGGGAATGCAACATGGAGAGAGCAGTGGCTTCCTTGCTCAGTTCCAACTGCAAAGGACACTATGAGGACAGACCATCAAAGGTGTCAACTCTCACAGGAAACATTTTGGATCAAAGCACCACTTTTCAGAAAAAAGGGAGAATTTCTTTACTTTCCATGCAGCGACTCCTGGTGGATACACAATTCAGGCAGATTAAGGCTCATGTCTCAGCAGAGGGGAAATATTACAGAAGTGTTGAGCTGAATGCTTAAATAATCAACTCATAACCAAGAGCATTTGCAGGAGTGCACAAGGTGATACACATTGTATGCTGCTTCTTGCTGGTGGGACAGTACCCTGCAATCAGACCTCACAGACTGGCTTGCATAACGTTTGCTGAGTATTAAAGTTTTTTCTGTATGTAAATACTGAATGACAAATCAGTTGGCCAAGCCACTGCTTCAGTATAGTTTGATCTCGGTAACAGATCTCCAGTAGTGTCTCTCCATGGGGACGTTTCCATGGTGGTCTCTGCAGGGTGAGGATTTTGCGTCTGGGAGAAGAGGACAGCCTGGCTGGTGAAATAAGGGCCTCTGTGAAGAGGCTGGCTGAGCAGTGCAGGAGCTGCAAGAACATTTACTTGACTCTGTTTCTGAAGAAAGGTCAGCAGCAGCTATTGTGGCGTGATGGTGATTTATTCAGACCAGCTGCTGGTGAAGGTTGGGACTAAGCTTGTAGGACTTCCTCCTGCTTTTTGACAGTGACTCTGTTGTTACACATATAGAAAACACCTCAAGGGGATCAGGCAGGGAAAAGGGCTTAACTTGAAATCCAGCGGGTGAAACGGTGTTGGTGCTGGTGGAGCAGCAAGCAGAGACTGGAGGGCAGTGTTGTGGCTGTCTGCTGCAGCCTTCAGCATCCCCTCAAGCATTTCTCAGCCCTGAAGTTCAGCTCTGAAATGTACATTGACCACTCCAGGGACCCAGTGAGTGGTTAATTCGCCTCTGTGGACAATTCAATTTATTAGTAAATCAGAGAGAACTGGTAAATTATATTAGATACTATAAGATTCATTAGGCATTCAGGCTACGAACAGGGCAGGTGGGCTTGAAAACCACAAGACAGCTCTTCTGGGTGTGCTTCTGTCTGCTACATCTCAAACATCAGTGAGGTGGTGTGATATGCACACATGTCAAGCTTTTGAAAGCAGCCAGCATTGGGTTTTCGGTTTGGCAGCTGCCTGAATGTGCTGTACGCAGTGGAAGCGTGGCCTCTGCTCTGCGCAAGGGTGGCACCTGCCCAGGGCCTGTCAAACCCCTGTCCTTCAGCAGCACGGATGTTGCTCCTGTCACTCAGCTCAAAAAAGGCCCATGCAGGTCATTCCTGAACCGTGTGGCGCTGGTATGCTGCCAGGCGCTGTGCAGCAGATGAGCTTGTTTGAGAGGTGCAGGGTGGACGTGCTGAGTAGAAACAAATTGGCTAATTCTTTTTTAATTTCCATTTCTTCAAGATGCTTCCGCTCCTGTCTGTGCCTTTAGAAGTGTGACACTTGTCGGTGCTGGGTGCAGCCCACTGTGGGGCGAACAATATCATCACAGAGCCAAGATGGTGGCATTTAACTGGAAGGTGAGGATGTTTCACATTCATAAAGCAGTGAATTTCTGCTCCTTCAAGCAGATGCATGTAAGGTGTGGTTGGGTGGGTCCTGTATTTAAAGGTGGTCTCCTTGCCTAGGTGAAGGTTGTTTAACCACCACTCTCTGCACCTCAGAGACAGAGGACTTCTTGTTGTCCTTTCTTGCCATATATGCTTACACTTTGTGGGCTGGCCTCAGTACTTGCTGTTGGGGTCTCATCCTTTAGACCTGAGCGTGGTGCTAGTAGACAGGCTCTGTTCTGCTTGCTTCTGCTCCTCCTGGCTTTTCTCTTTCCAGGCTTTTCTCTGGCTGTGCTTTCCTCAGCTCCTTTCATTACTGGAGGGTGTTTTCTCCACTATGTCTTTTAGTGTGTTGGGGCCATAAACACTCTGCAGGGTACGTGTGTAAGGCACAGGAATGTTTCAGCAAGTACCTCATGCATTAACAATTTTAATATATTGAATCAAACCATTTATCAAGGAAGCAGGGCTAACCCGAAGCCTTTACCTTTCTGGTGTTGCCGAGCTGTGGTTTAAAGAGTTTGCCACTTTTAGTATGTGGGGAGATTGACAGAGGATGGTGGTTTTTTGCAAAATTAGAGGGGAGTGGCCTGATGTCAAGGTAAGCATGGCTTGTAGAGATCAGCATTATAAAAGACCCCACTTGAGCCTCTGATTTGTAGACGTTAAGAGGACGCACTAATGGTGTATGCATACAAGGCTTTTTCTAAATTCAGTAGTTTGACAATGGCCAAACAGCTTTATGAGATGCTGGAAGGCCTGATAAGGGTACAGGGGGGTACGGGGAGGCTCACTAAGGGGGACCTGGCACTGTGAACCTACTGTGCACCACCAGACCGATCCTGATGGCCAGGTTGCTCTTCGAAACGGTGTCCTGGGAAGTTCACGTACCTTCAGTATCCTTGTGGAACTGACATCTTTCACTGAATGCCAGTGCTGCTCTTGTTATATTTGTATTCTGAGTTCATAGTGTTACCCATTTGCATTTTATTTTCCACTCCGTGTGCATTTACGGTAGCATGATTTTATAACATTGAAATATGTTGTGCAATTTCAATGGTTTCAGGCATTAAAAACTTGTGAAACTGAATCACTGGAGGCTGTGGGTTTTTTTACTTTTCTTCCAGTTTTAATGCCTTTGTCTATACCTTCTAGATCTGGACAAGTTAATTGCAAAGGTACCATGGATTAAAATTTCTAGGGGCACAAAAGTGTCTTTGGGTATCACATCTGATAGCTGATACACACAGCTTCATCACTCATGTAAGAGTTCTTCAGAAGCATTTCCACTTTACAATTATCCTAAGATATTCAGTTCTTCCCCTTTCCCAGCTCTGGATTGTGACAATATTCCATTTGCAAAATCAACAAAGACCTGTTCAAAGGGGTTTCATATACAAACTTGAGTGAAGTGTCTTGCTTTTGTCCTTTCCCCTAGACATTGATCTGCCTAGTTTAAATTTTCCTACAGAAAAAAAACCCAACCATGAACAGAGGAGCATTACTATTGCTTTGAATAATGCTGTTGCTGCATCAAGCTGTATAGCATCCCTGTAGATTAATTTTTAATTGTCCAAGTGTTCCAGTAACTGCTTAAATATATTGTTTTGCATTTCAGGCTTTGGAGAATTTCCCATTGCTGATGTACATTTTGGCAGCTAAAACACTGATTCTTTGCTTAGCGTTTGCTGGAGTAAAAATGTACCAGAGCAAAAAAATTGAAGAAAAACTAAAGAGGGAACGTGAAGAGAAATTAAAAACAGAAGTAGAGAAGAAGGATGATTGAAGAGTCTCTCAGGTATAGAATATATTTGACATTGTGTTGTTCAATAATGGCATTGACATCTTAATCCCGTTATGGTTTGGTGTGAATACATTTGGATCATGCAGTAAGAACTGTCACCATTATCTGAGTTCTTGTAATACTTGTCTCCTGCAACGCTTCAGTGTATTCGCACACCCATATCATGCCCATTCTTTGTAAGAACTCTGGTTGTCACCAGAAAACTTGGCAGGCATATTTTGTGATTTAGGAGATCTTAGTACAGTATTCCTTCTCAGCTCTTAATCTCCCTGAATTTTTACGCCCAGCCAATTGCACAGGAAATTCAGATACGTAAAGAGATGGTTAAATTGACAAAAACTGCATGAGAGACGTGACAGATAGGATGATGCAGTCAGATCTCTTGGCCTTAAATCACATAATTATGATAGAAAAGAATCAGCCATTCCGTATTAGTTAAATACATGACAAGTTGTAGATAGTTTAGCTGGAAGCGCCATATCTCATGCAATGGAGGTTCCCAAGGTAACAGAAATGATACAGGTTATGCTCTGTAACATCCACCATATACACTTCACTGAGAAAAATGGACATCTTTCTGCATAAAAGAGCAAAATGAACATCACAAAATTTCTTTTTGGCTTTTCATTCCCTGTGTGCTGAGTTCTTTCCCACTGTTTTCAAAGTTTAAACAATCATTGTCTTATTGCATCAAGTCCATTAGCAAAATGAGTGCTGACTAGCGCTAAGATTATATTCTCTGACTTGTTTGGAATGTGATTTTTGTATCAGTTCATTTCACTGCTCTCTGTTCTGCAGAAAAATGGGAATTCTATTCCTGCCTGCCCTTTGTAAGCTTAGTGGGAGTTTGATGTAACGTTACTCTTTATTAAACTAAAAAACTTACTTTCCCCTTTTGAGGTCATCACCTCACATATGAAGAGAGTTTCAGTTTTTAGAAATGTTTGCTAGTTTTTATTTCAAACCTATTGATGTTTTATTTCGTGCAGCAAGGTTCAGAAGTTGTGACTGGAAATGGGGCCCTGGAAATAACTACGGGAGTGAAGTGGTTCATTAGCATAGAAAACTCAACAAAAACAAAGGTGTTTTTCAGTCTCCCGTTTACATCAGATTGAGGATTTGTCTCTGGACAGACTGAGGACTTATGACATTTTAAACTCTTGTTTTAAATCAGTTTAGCTAGCCACTGGAAAATGATGTGAGAATACTTCTTTCTATTTTTGCAGAGTAAGTCAGGCAGAGTAAATTATATGGAGTTTTATTGCTAAACAAATGAGAGATGGGCTGCTCTGCAAGTGAGCAAGCCTGCCACTTGTAATGAACAGACCATTATCGTGCTGTGTGTACAGCACTGGGTCCCAGGGAGTTCTGCCTGGCAAAGTCCATAGCCCAAGGGATTTCTGCATCCAGGTAACAAGCTCATCCCACAAGGCCTCTGTGTTCAGCATGTGACATTTACCTTGATGAATGACTGATATTAAAGCATCTGATTTTGCAGAAAATACCCTAGTTGCCCAGTCACCCAGCAGTGCCCACCAGAGGCTCAGTCCTTCCTAAATTCTGCCATTTCTCCGACTATCAGCCGTGTCTTTCTATAATGGGATTGTAAGAAGGGGTGAATTCTCCTACCCTAAAAATGTTCTCCAGTGTCAGCACCACAGGGCTGTTATTAGCTCTGATTGCAGCATGCCACATGGGCAGGCAGATTTAGCCCATGTGCTGCCAGCGTATCGTGCCTGCTGTTCTCACTGCTGTTTCCCCACCCTGCAGATTTTCTGACACTTGGCAGCTTGCACTGGATTCCTTTCCTGGGAGAACGAAGCCTTCCTGTAGATGAAGGATTTGTCAAAGGAATAAAACCCTCAAAACTAACATTCGCTTAAAGTGTATCTCAACTTTTTGTATGTACAGCAAAATATCTAAGCCTCTATTTGTGCAATAAAAAATCCTTTGCAAAAAAAAAAAAAAAGTAGTGTCCTTGGTTGCTGCTTACTGAAATGCTACAGTTAGAGCTGCAGGGGAGGCAGTTTTTAAAGATTAGATATAAGGAGGTGGCTGGTTTTAAAGAGAAGAACACTGAGTCCATCATGGGTGTGTATGAGGTTCCTAGACAGACAGAAGGAAATGGGGAGGGCTCTGTACAACTTCTTCAGAGCAACTGCTTCCTGCAAGGGTGTAAATCTGAGACTTCAGGACCTTTTATTGAATCCGGATGAACAAACGCAGTAGAGGAGCTTTTCCGGGCACGTTTCTTAAACCACTTTCCGTACCTAAGACTTGCTTATAGTAATGCAAATCACAGTGCCAGTATGAAAACCTTTGAGGATGTTTCATGTTAGAAGGTTTCTTACATTATTTCGCTATGCACAGTATCTGAGAACTTTGTATGGATCTCTATTTACTCCTCGGCCTATGAAACAGAGGGGCTTTTCCTGGAGGATAAGCTAACTTGGTCACAGTAGATTAATTAACAGAGCAGATTTTTTTGACAGAAATAAAGGCTGAGGCGTGTGTAGCAGTGCCAACAGGTACGTTTGCCTTCACATTTCCATTATAAAGCACTTCCTAGATCCTCATATCTTCTGAAGTTAAGGTAAAGCTGAAATCTGACAAAGGAGAAGGGAGAGGAGGGAAGAGAAGTGAAGGGCCCTTGGAGAAGCCTTGGGAGCCCAGCAGGATGTGGGATGGCTCGCTCCTGCCCTCTCCCTGCTGCTGAGAGCTGAGGTGCCTGCTGTGATCACACCAGCTGCTGCAGTATCCTTGCCTGACTAAGTTTGTCTGCAGCTGGTACGGCTGAAGCTCAGAGAGCTCTCGCTGCAATGTTTACTCACCAGGAACTGCAGTGATTTTTAAAATCTCACTGTTGATGTGGTCACCTTGGTGACTGCTGAATACAAGTATTGCAGAAAACCATTCCCAGGATAGAACAATATCCTTGCTTTGGCAGACTCAGGGCTGCTAGGCTAGGGAATTCATAGTGCCATTGTAAAACAGCAGTTTCCCTCTATGGTCTCAGCAGTCATATGTCCATGCAAAGGTGGAGCTGAATGGTAATTTAATTAAATGACTCTGTGGTGTTCAGTGAGAACAGACTCTGCTAACCACCTCCATTAAACAGCTGTTGAGGGAATTGCACCAAGACATTTATCTAATCGACATGCCCAGACCTTCATGGGAAATTGTCAGGCCTGTGTGGTGTCCACTGGAGTCAAAAGTAAGCAGTGCCTTGGCTCCATGCAGTCACTGGTTGCCTTTGAATATTGGCCCCAATCTAGATTTTTTTCGACTCTCAACCAAGAGTAGATTTTTCTACGCTAATAGTAATAATGAGGGTTTTTTTGTTTTTAAACTGAAAGCAGAGGTATTCTCCACTTCAATACAGTTGCTCTGTAAGCAGAATCAAAGGTACACAATCTCCCTTTAAAGCAAGCCATCTAGTATCAAAGCAATTGGGCACCAGTTGAGCACCATTTAGCACCCAAATCAATCAAGACTAGCATTGAAATCTGGGGGCCCTGCCTTTATAGAATTATAGAATCATGGAATGGTTTATTGAAGGTCATCTAGTTTCAACCCCCCTGCCATGGGCAGGGATGCCTCCCACTAGGCCAGGTTGCTCCAAGCCCCATCCAACCTGGCCTTGAACACTGCCAGGGAGGGGGCAGCCACAACTTCTCTGGGCAACCTGTGCCAGTGTCTCACCACTCCCCCTCATCTTATCACCACATGCCCTTGTAAAAAGTCCCTCTCCAGCTTTCCTGTAGGCCCCTTCAGGTACTGGAAGGTGCTAGAAGGTCTCCCAGGAGTCTTTATTCTCCAGGCTGAACAATCCCAGCTCCCTCAGCCTGTCCTCATAAGAGAGGTGCTCCAGCCCTCTGATCATCTTCATGGCTCTCCTGTGGACTTACTCCAACAGATCCATGTCTTTCTTATGTTGGGGGGCCCCAGAACTGGACACAGTATTCCAGGTGGGGTCTCACGAGAGCAGAGTAGAGGGGCAGAATCCCCTCCCTTGACCTGCTGGCCACGTTTCTTTTGATGCACCCCAGGAAACAGTTGGCTTTCTGGGCTGCAAGTGCACATTGCTGGCTCATGTTGAGATTCTCATCAACCAACACCCCCAGGTCCTTCTCCTCAGGCCTGCTGTCAATCCATTCTCTGCCCAGCCTGCGTTTGTGCTTGGGATTGCTCTGAGCCATGTGCAGGATCTTACACGTGGCCTTGTTGAACTTCATGCAGTTCACACAGGTCCACTGCTCAAGCCTGTCAAGGTCCCTCTGGATGGCATCCCTTCCCTCCAGCGTGTCGAACGCAACACAGCTCGGTGTTGTTGGCAAACTTGCTGAGAGTGCACTCAATCCCACTGTTCATGTTGCTGACAGAGCTGTTAAACAGCACCGGTCCCAATACCGATCCTTCAGGAACACCACTTGTCACCCATCTCCGCTTGGACACCTTGCCAAATATGTGCAAGAAGGGAATTAACACAAAGAGCCTCTTTTTTGTCCTTATCTTGAATGCGGGATGAAAGCAGCTATGAGGAGTCTCCTTAGAAGTCCTCCACACCACCAGCTTTTTGCCTCTACAGCCAAATCAGAACACCTCTTTATACGTGTAAGACTTCAAATCTGGTCCAACCTGGCTGCTTTTTTCCTTAACTTTGGAGTAGCACTGCAGCATAGATAACCCCTAGAGCTTGTGGTAAGTGTCTCAGCGGCCTGATATCCAAAATTTCCAAAACAAGAAGAGATCTTATCCATTCCCAAACCTGAAGCAATATCTGTTTTCTGATGTACTGGGGTAGAGTTTTGATCTATGCTATCACTGGATGGTTTACAGCAGGCTTTTT
The DNA here is from genome assembly GCA_028020825.1 of Podargus strigoides. Classification (NCBI taxonomy): domain Eukaryota; kingdom Metazoa; phylum Chordata; class Aves; order Caprimulgiformes; family Podargidae; genus Podargus; species Podargus strigoides. Next base: position 3,516,337 of record CM051643.1, read on the forward strand.
TTACCCTTGGGTGTCCTATGTGCTGCAGTTGCAGCCTTAAACAAGAAAATCTGCTGACACTGGGGGGAGACAGCAGCTCAGGTTTGTTTCAGTTTCTTGTTCAGAAACCAGCTGGGGACTTCGAAGTCTGGCTTGTTAGCAAAAGAGGTTATATGATTAGTCCTAACAAGTTCAAAAGAGAGAGAATTCAACTTGATTGAGTTTCTGCAACTGAGAGGAGGCAGCAAAGATAGAGTGCTCAGTGTGTACGAGTATGCAGCTTGTTAGACAGGAGTGGATCCACACGGGATCCTCATACAGATGTTTCCACCTCAGAAAGCGAGCCAGAAGTTCCCATCCCAGAAGAGCCACACTCTTCTGGTGCCTACAGAACTACAGAGTCTCTCCTCCCTTGTTCTGTAAAATTACTCTTTTCAAAAAGAGCATTCATGCTGTATAGATGAACAGCTTAACCTTACACAGCACCTCATTTGCACAGGTCTTTCACTATCGGATGTTGTCACCAGTGCCAAGTGTTGATGACTGAGAAAATAAAAGGATTACTGGCTTTTAAACTTACAGAATTTGCACCTTTAGGTTTTCTTTTACTGACACAAAGGGTGCGTGGTTTTAAACAAAAGCCAAAATCCTTATGTAAGTAATAAAGAAAGGAGTTGTTGGGATTTTAAGGAAAAAAAATAAACTCTCATAGCTTTTGACACTACTACTTAAATGGCTGCTGGAGTAGGGGTCTTCCAGCCTGAAGTTGCTCAGTGCCTGTGGGGTGTTTGTGATCCTCAAAGTGAAAAACAAGTGAAGAAGCATTCAATGGGACTGTTTTCTCATTATCCATTTTAGACTTTGGCTGAAATGAACCCAGCTTGATTTTAGTACCACTGAACACTTTCAGTCTGAAGGCCACAAGGCTTTTAGCAGAGGCATAACAGCACTGGTGCTGGAGGAAGGCAGAGCTCCCTGAGCAGCACCCCAGGGCAGGAGAGATTGCTCTTGAGCCATTGTGCTGCAAGTCAGGCAGCTGAATATTTTTTAGCTCTTCCAAGAACCTCACATGGAAACAACTAATTCCAACATTTCCTTCCTCGGTTTTCTTCTTGGGGATCAGCAATTCCAGCTGTTTTTTCTTGCTCTTGTCAGTAAAGGCACCAGAGTTCTGTCTGGGGTAGGGTCCTTCACAGTTCTCATTGATCACAGCTCTAACCTGTGACAGTCAGCATCTCTGCCTGCCTGCTGACTGTCAGCCTGCCTCCTGGCCTCAACTCTGGCCAACGTGGAGCACTGTGGCAAACTCTCATAGCCCCCTTTCCAGCTCTGTCATGGGAGAAATCAGTAGACTAAGCTGCAACAAACATCTCTTATTTCAGCCATTACTAATTCTTCACAGTCTTTGCAAAATTGCTTCCAAAGATGCATTAACTTGCTGCATCCTCTCCCTATTTATTAACTATATACCAACCTCAGCCTTCAAGTCTAGGGAGGAGCTGAGGCACCTCACATGAAGGAGCTGACTGCTCTGTGTCAGTCTTGTGTCTGACATGCTCCTGTTCATATGGAAAACAAACACATGTACAACCCATATAAGTGTGTGGAGACAGATCAAGTAAAATTTCTAAAACCTGAGTTTATTTTTCCCCCATGGATCTGTGTCATTTTCAGATAGGCTGGCTCTAAGTGGCTACCTGGTCTGGGGACTTGGAGGTGGCTGGGTATTATGCACAGCCCGCATCACTCCACAGTTTTGCTTTGGCTTTTGAAGCTGGTTTGTCTTGGCTATTGAAGCAAGCCCAGCATATCATCTAGGATATCAGATGGACCTTGATTGGCATATGTGTGTACCAGTCTCAGAGATAATCAGGGAGCCAGCTGGCCCTTCTCCAGCTGATAACAGAAATACCCAATAGTTGCCAGAACAGTTATCCCCATAGCAATGAACTCCTCTTATGTTCCTGTAGAGAAAAAGTTTGTTTGGGCACAAATAAGTGATTAGGCAGGTATTAATGTCTATCTCCATATGGCACCTATTTCTCCCTCTTTGAATCTGGTGAGAGAGCTATTGAAAACATCTGTGTGTACCAGCATCAAAGGCTGTGCCTCACCGCGCAACTGTTTCCAGTCTATCCAAAGGCTCTTGGCATGGCTGTCACAGGGCAGAAAATGGATAGAGCTGCTTCCTATTGATCATTGGAAAGACAGCATGGGTGACTGTCCTGTTTTATTAAGTCTCTTTTTTCCTGGACTTCCTCATATTGTTTGGTTTTGCTGTCCAGTGCCTCAGCTTCTGATGGTGTGGCACTTTCCTAGTCCTATGGCTCTTTTGATTTGCTGTGACTCACGTTCCTCTGGTCTAAATTCAGGCTAATTTCCTGGCTTAGTGTTTCTCATTGATTTGAGAAGCTATCCAACAAGAAGTATCAGACACTAACAGTTAAGTGCAGTTTAAGTCATATGAGTCTGGCCCTTGCATGTATTTGTTTTCTAAAACAGTTTTCTTATTTTGCATTTCTTACATAGAGTATTGTTCCTGTATGCCTTTTTCCCTCTGTGCATTTCTCTCTATACCTCCTCCACATTGTCGCTGCAGAAGGAAATTTCAAGGAGCAAGTTCACAGAGGCAGAGGCTGGGCTTCGAGCAATGTTGGTTGCCTTTCCACTACCTGTCCAGCCTTCTTCCAGTTCTCAGTCACGTCACAAAATGGGCCCTGCTCTGCCTGCTCAGTCATAGAAGCTCACACCTTGTGTCCCATCATTACATCTCTGGCTTGGGCCTCTGTAGGCTCTTGCCCCAAGTGCATTTGTCCTGTCTGTACGCTGGGCTGCAGCATGCTACTGGGACAGAGGACTTGAAAATAGGGAGAAAACTGTGTTGGGCCTATCATTACAGGCCTGCCTCATAAGCTGCATGAAAATAAGTGGGATTTTTCCATGAAGATCAGACTTGGAAAAGCATTTAGAAGTAATTAGTCAATGAGACATAATGAAAATTCAGGTGATTTGCGTTACAGCTAGCTTAGAGCAGAGGGACATCTGTTATAGCTTCTTCATTAACATATGCATTTGTATTTGCCTCTCCTCTTTATGCAAAGATACTTTAATCATTTTATTCTAGTGGTGCATCTCAGTCACACAGAGAGAGTCATGAGTGGGAACAAAGAGATTTGCTTTGACATCCTGCAATGATCAAGTGTACTCAGCCTCACTACAAAAGCTATTGCTCACAAACCTAATAAAATAAGAGGTATTTAAAATCCTACCAAGAAGATATTAGACTCATGCATGCTATTTCAAGTGCTCTTGAATAAGGTGCATGCTATTTGGTAACATCCTCCTATTAGCTTGTTTAGTCATATGTTAAAGGAATTGCTTGTCATCCTAAATTACCAGTTGAGTCAGAACTGTATGAACCATAATATTTTTCTTCAGTACAAAGGTTTACAACGTTTTGTGGAAAATATGAGTTGTAATTACCCTTATGCAGCAGCAAAGGGGGAGGGAGGAAGAAAAAAGAGGACTCATTTCAGAGGATTTTATATAAAATACCAAAGTTCATTTGATTTCAGACTTGGTTCTTTTTCCTGCCCACAGGTTTCCATACACGTTAAATAGGACTGGGTAAAAAAGTTTCGCTGATCCTTAGCCTCCTGGCGGGAGGCTGGGAAGAGTGAAGGTGTTTAGTGAGGCTTTCCCAGCCCTTTACAGGGAAAGGATGTTTTTCCTTCACTCTCTGGGAGATGTGGCACTAAACACTTCCTCTTTCCTCATGTTTGTTTCCATGAAAACCTTTATGGAGACTTCACCCTCGTTTTGCCAAAGAATACAAAACATGAAAGATTGATACATTCCTGTGACACAAGTTACTTCCTTTTGCTACTTCCTCATTGCTAAAATGGATGGAAAGCAGGTGATTCTGTACCTGGTCCCATGGACTCTGCTGCGAACTGGGGATGGCAGAAGACACACCCTACCAGTGAAGAAGTGTTGCAATGCAGTCCTAAACACACCGCTGCGTAAGCCGTGGCAGCAGAGACTGGTAAGGCTGAGCTGCAGTGAGGCTGTTACTTCTTCCCAATAGTATAATGCAGTGTCATTGGGTGAAGGTAAACAGTCATTGGGAAAATGGGATGTGCATCATTTGTTTCTTAAAAAAACCAAGCTACTGTGCGATTACTGCCTATCCTTCAGGTAAAGAGGCACGTGACCTATTTCTCCCCTTGTGGTGATTTCACACTGCGGGAAGAAAAAACGGACATCACACCACTTCATCAGTATTTAGTGGAGCAATTGCTGCTTCAAGCCAATGTGAGTTATGTTCAGGGCCATGATACTAGGACAATAAAAACGTTCCTGCCCCTCTCTGGTTTCTCCCCTTTTCCTTCCACTCTTTCATCCTTGCATTTGAAGCATCTAATTTTCCATTCTCTGCTACATCATCCATATTTGTAAAAGCTGAGCAGATGTTTTTGCTGATGAATATGAAGCTGAGAAAAGATGGTTATTTTTCTCTGTGTATTCACGTCTCAGCTCTAGAGAATTACATGCATGGATTCCTCTGAAGGTAGATAAGACTGCCTTTTTTAGATATCTCTCTACTGCACCAAATTACAATGCTCGTTTAGACAGTTTCCACACACAGGAGAAAAACTGCACAGATATGCCTCAGTGTATTGAAATATTTTAGTGAGCCTGTGAATCATCATGTAAAATTTCTTTTACATTTTTATGGTCTTAGTTCTCTTAGAAGTACACAATAAACACATACCCAGTAATGAGCAACACAGAGAATATAAATTGGAAGCCACTGTCAAAAAACTCTTCATGCTTTAAAGCCTGAACCAGATAATAATGGTTAGGCTTCAGAAAGAAACTTCCCTTTTAGAAAGATTTCTTTTATCTGTCACTGAAATGTTTATTGCAGACCACTATTGGAAGCAAGGTACTTGGAGTAATGAACTACTGAGCTGATATCAGATGTTAATGATTATATTATGGGAAAGTCACATTAAATTCTTCAGACTTTTCTAAGCTGTGGACTCTGGCATCAGTCACAGTCCAGGAGCAGATCTCCCACTTGGGTCAAAGACAGGCCTGACCTGCAGAATTCATTTTGCAGCCCAGTCTTTCTTGAAATTGAGGGTGTTTACATCTGCAGCATGGTCTCATGGCTCCCATGACAGAGGAATTTATGCAGAAGGCAGCTAAACTGGATCTTAGGCATGCTTTGGCCCATTTTTGTGATAAGGCAAATTAACTGTCCCTTTGTGGCACAAGCACAGCACGTATCAACCTAGTCCTGGAATACACCTGAAGTGAAATGTTTGGATTTTAAATGATCTCTTTTATTAGTGCTATTGATGTGTCTTTCTTCAGGTTTAAACCCTTTGAAGGAAAGGGCTCAGCAGAGCTGGTGCAGGGTAACTCATTCAACATCCATCAAAAGGCATTTGAGGCCTGACTGCAGGAAGAACCATTTAAGAAAGTGTGTCAAGGTAGTAGTTCTCCCATCTCTTCACTCTGCTAATCACTGCCTTCCATTTTTTTTGGTTCATATTCTCTATTCCTGCAGCAATCAAGTCATTGAAGAGGATACATCTATAGGAGTGGGTCCTCTCAACAGACCCCTGGACAAATTCCTTCCTGTTTTTTATAATATGCCATTTCAAAGAAAACCAGGCAGCATGCATAGGCCAGAGATAGTTGTAAGATGAAGGCATAACAAGAAGCTCATGGCCATTTGCTCTAGCAACTTCAGGGCAACACTCAATGCCGGACATGCAGATCACTGGTGGGATTGGTGACGGAGTTCCTGTCTTCATCTCCGTGCCATCTTTTGCCCCCACACGCATTGGCTGTGTTTTATCCCTTGTCACAACTACACACTTCCCATAGTAGTTGGTCAGAGAATCACACAGCTCCTGAAAGGTATCGTTCTGCTGATGGATGGGCAAATCGCCTCTTAATAACAGCTTGTACTTCCAGGGCACCCACCCTTGGCTGCTGCCAGCGTGAACAAGTGTCCATAGTGGCCAGGGCAGGCTGTCTTCCTTGGCTGTTTTTTCTCCTGTTATAAGACTTTCTGGAATATCTGTTTCCCCTAAAAAAACAGTGTTGAAACCATTAATCTGTAGTGTCCTCAGAGCTCTTAAATATTGCAGGCACTGCCTCTCTGAAGCAGCATCAGAGTAGCCCCTGCGAATTACGTGCTTGAGAAGCAGATTTGTGAACCGCTGCATGCTGGCATCTCAAGGATCTTGAAGGAGGCTGGCAGAGCTCACAATGCACCCGTTGCCCTGGCGTTACCCTGTGTGATGTCACACCCAGCCACCGGCAGGATCAGCAGGGGCCTCCAGGTGCTGATCAAACAGCATCTTGGAAAACAATGGTTCCATCAGGCTGGTAAACTGCAATTGTGCAGCTAGTGGCTTCTGGTCAGGACATTGCTCATCTTGAACATTGCGATTCCCTCTCTCACAGCACTGAGTGCGTGCTTGGGCCCTGTGTACATGTCTGGGCCAGCTAGGCACCACCAAAAGGGGTCCAGAGAGATGGGATGGTGGAGGAAACTGCTGCCCAGAGTCAGCATAGAGAGTGAGCTGGCATCTGAGCTTTGAGACCAGTGGTAGAAACCATCCCCTCTCTCCCTGGTCATCGTGTGGCCTTGTGGAAGATGTCGCCTTGAAATACCCTGGGTGGAGGAGGGGGCTGAACCCCAGGGGTCTGGTTATGGGGGAAGGAGGACTCCCACATGAGCCTCTGTGACAGGCAGGCCCAATCCTGGCAGTGTGCAAGGTGCTGCCTGATGCCTGGCACCCAAGGTTCACCATGCTCAGTCTGCCCAGTGCCAGGCCTTGGAGGGGGGAAGGAATAAGTGACAGACACCTCAAGTGTCACATCACGGTGAGGTACTTTGAGGAGTAATTTGATTCTAGAGACCCCCTAGCTTCCCTCTTTATGCACCCACTTCTCCATTTTGTGCTGGCCCTGCTGATGAACCCCTGAAGAACCTGTCCTGAGGCAGACACCAACACCATCACCCCTTTCAAGGGGGAGCAACACCTTCAGAGAAATGGAAGGGATTATGGGGGGAAAAGAAAATTGCTCATGTGGTGCTTGTGTGAATACACAGCCTGAAATGGAGGTCAGAGCATAAGGCTGAGCAGGTACCACCCTGCTGCCACGGCAAGTTAAACAGGGGCACGGGAGCGTGTGGCAAAGTGAGGGCATGTGGCAAAGGGGGGATGGGAACAGTTAGGGGAAGATGTGCATATATATGTGTGCGGGAGTGTACATGTGTGTGTGTGTGCGCACGCACAGGCACGTTGAAGGCAGCAAGTAGTCAGTTGGGGAAGGCTATGGAGCAGCAGAAAGTGAAGACTATTTTTGCCCCATCTGGTTTCTTACCTGTCCCCCCTCCTCCCTCCAGATACACAAGCAGAATTTCACCATGGGAACAAGCCTGTCAATAAAAGACTGTTAAATTGCTCACACTTGGCTGTACCTACAAGGCTGGGGGTGAACGCTGGCAACATTATCAGCCTGACAGATGGGGCTGAACAGCACAAACATGTCAGTCTCTGATGATGGTGCACATTTCCTTGCCCACCTCTGAAAATGAGGTACCCCATGGTCTGCGTTCCTTCCCCCTAAGTGGGAAACTCTGTGAAATCAAAAAAAGTCTGAAGATGGCCAGTGGGGTCCAGCTCAGCTGTCTGAATGCTTTCTTTGCTGAGGCAGATGAGTAATGGGGCACATCATGTTAGCAACATCACATGAAGAGCTGAAGTCTGAAAATCTCAAATAAGAAGAAGGGCGTACCCCCAGAAAGAAGCCTAAATGGTTTGTTAGCCAGATGCAAAATGGTGGCAGATTCAGACTGTACACACATGAAGCAAAATCCCTGAATATGCAGTACATATTCATATGAGGATACAACATGAAATAATATTGACTCATCTCTATTAGCATTTCACACTGAGGTATACCTTCCTCTTTTAGTGTTAGTTTTTGTCCTTAATAAGCATATACCAGGAGCATAACCTTATGAGTAATCCTACTGGAGTTATCGAGTGCTTATTAGTTTTGAAAAGTGCACATGTTTAGAGGCCTGATAAGGGTCTGAGGTCCCCCAAAACTCTGATTTAGGGACCCCACTGTTCAAAAAACTGGATGTAAATTGTCAAAAGAACTACCTGTAAAGAAATCTTGTTCCCTAAATCTTATTGCTGCCTGTGACAAGTATCTCACCTGTGACATCTACTGGAACTGCAAATCATATTCCCTGTTACCTAAATTGAAGGTGTCATTTCCTTGTCTCCTCTCCAGAGAGGATTTACTTAATAGTGCATGAGTTGGAGCATGCCAGACACAAAAAGGGCATGTCGCTTTTGTTACTCTTGCTTTCTAGCTGTCTTCTGATTGTGAATGGACACCAGTAGGAAACAAGTCAGGGGAACAACTGTGGTAGCATCCAGGCAGTGTCCCCAGGTAATAAAGTGAGATAGTGCTTCCCCTCTCCTTCCCCATCCTCATTTCCCTTTTTGGGCTTGTCCCTGAGACCTCCTGGCTGTGCCAGGCTAAGGATGGCTCTAACACTGACCACCTCATCCCTCCTATTTGAGAATTGGATTCTCCTCTTCCCATTCATATATATATATGACAAACTCACCTGTTAACCTGCTTTAAAAACAGCTATTCATGATCTCAACACCATTTAAAAAACTTGGGCAGCAGGAGACTGGTGCTCAGCAGCCTGCTGTTCCCCCTGGGAAGAAGGTGGGTGGCCTGGCCCCTGCCTGCTGCCAGCTCCTCCATCACTGCCTGGATACACAAGTGGGAGCTAAGCAGTGACACACACACCCCCAATGCACTTTTTTGGTACTTCATCAAATTCCATTGTACCACTTAGCCAAATAACAAATTTACCAATTACCCACAAACAAAGTCCCTATTCATGAAGCAATTAGGATACCAATTATCAGTTACATATCAATTACCCATTTCAGTAGTAATTATGTTATTAGGTTACCAGTCACCACATTCTATATGCCAGCTAAAAATAATCACAAACTGTTTATTTTAAAATCCCAAATAAAAACATAATGAAATACGGAACATAATGTAATACATATAAACAGTAGGCATGATGTTAGGCAAACAGTGTATGTTTTTACTGCTATATTATATCACATGTAGCAGCTAAAATTAAGTTACTAGTTTTGAAATTTAACATTTTATTTTTATCTAGATAAAATGTTTTGTAAGATTGAGATTTTTTTCCCCAAAACTAACACTTGAGAACACTATTCTGCAGGGTATTTGATTCTCTTCCAGTCTTACATGGGGATTCTTTGTCTAACAAATACCATACCCAATGTAAATAATCTATTTTCCCTCCTAGCTGGCTGATGAAGTCCTGAACACTGGCTAAAGTCCCATGCCAAAGTAGTATTTGTGGTGTTAAACGAGACTTTCCAAAAGTGTGTAATTTTAGCTCTTGATCCATGATGAAACCAATAAGAGAAGCACTTGCCAAAATCAAAGACGGCTTCAAGGTGGAAACACAGAAAAAGGTAGGAACTTCAGAAAATAAATTAAGTCTATATATAAAGTAAGAGCCCTACACTTTTCAGAACAGAGCTAGTACAACTGCTGGCAGTTTCCCACAAAGACCAGTGAGGCACCTTGTGAAAACTGATGAAATTTGGGTTTGAGCATTAGGGATTCTCTGTCCAGGCTGAGCTTAGCAGCTTTCCCCTTAGTGGCATCACAGCGATCGCTCCTGCCCAAGTACAGCCACTATTTCAGGTAGAAATACTTGGCCACCTATTGCCTGGACAGGATATCTTTAGGAGTTGAAGCTTGTTATCAGATGTGGTTGAAGCTTTATACACACATATGCATCTCTCCCTGAGGTGGGGAAGAAAAAAGAGAAGGGAAAGGTTCAAGGCCAAGGGATTGGCAAAGAGCTCATGGGTATGCCTGAGTCTGGGAAGGGTTCAGAGCTATTAGGTCTGTTACCTGAGTGGGTGAGGTCTGATTTTAGCTCTCAATACATGGTGTAGAGCTCCTGCTGCATGGTGAGGACAGGGAAAGGAAGGGCTCACCTCACTCCCACCCCGGACTGCCTGCAAGAGCTGATTACCCATAAGAGTGTGAGCAGGATTGGCCTTGTCCCCAGGTGGACACCAAAGGGGTATCAGTAGACTTGTGTCGTACGTAAGCAGTGAATTAGTTTTCAGAAGCTCAATTTTCAGGGAGGCAAAGAGCATTTCCTTTGGCTGTGGAGTTCACCCTCTAGCCTGGCGCTTCCCTTGCGTCAGCCCATCCAGAAAAGCAAAATCCACTGCTGCAGGAGGCAAAATTTCACTGCACGGAACCTGGCTTGCACAATGCATGTCTGAAACCTGTATCTAACACTCAAGATGGAAAGACAGATTTGACTCTTCTTCCTGACACTGTTGCATGACTGGAAATGTTGATAAATTGGGTTTGCAAAACAAGAATTGTCACCACTGCTGGAAGTGAGAGTAAATTCTCCTCTCAGTGCTGACACTGGGCAGAAATTGACCCTTCTCCAAAAAGGATGGTGATACTCACCACCTTCTGGAAAACACCCACACTGGGTAGAAGAAACAAACCTGGAACTGCAAATGTTTTTTCTACCTTCAAAACACCTCTCGTTTTTCAGAATCTGAATAGCTGAGCTGCAGCAATGGGAGCATGGCTACTGAGTGGAGTCAGGAGCAGTGAGCACAAATACTGGGTCCTGGCTCAAACTGAACAGTTACTAAACCAGACATGGTAATGAAGCCAAAGGCAATGGGGTCCAAAACTAACTCGACTGCCTAATTGGCTTCTGCTGGAGACAGTGTCTGGGAAATATGCACCTGTCCAAAAAAGGAGATGTCTGTGCTGGAAAGCTGAATCTCTGGAATTCAAGGAAGAAGTGTGGAAAGCCAAGAGAGCGGTGTGGATTTCATCTTGGCTATCAGCTGGAAGTATCAGCCTTGGAACATGTTGTATGAGTTCAGGCTGTGGAAATTCCCTTTAAGGATATGGCCCACATGAAGTAAATCGTTTCCAGGCAGTTGGCTTGGACCAAACAGTGGCAAAACCCCATAATAATAACGCTATATCATGGCAGCAAAGCATACGTATAAAAAAAAAAGAAGAAGGAAATTGCAGTAGCAGATCATGAAGCTACAGATGGAGTAAAAACCTGTTTAAGAAAGTTAGGAAGGTATGTTTCCTAGGGTACAAAATGGCTGAGAACTTTTTTCCTATCAGTAACAAAAAGCAAACAGAGCAACATAAAGGAGGCTGAGTGGAACCTCCAACACCCACCCCGCAGGCATACAATTTTGTAGGATTTCATAGGATCTTTGCTTCTATAACAAAATGCCTTAAAGTTCTCAGAGTATCTATCTATCTGTGCCACCAGTTGATTTGCCAACTCCTGACCTTTGCCCAATGAATGTGTGGACTAAGCATAGCAAGCTGAAGCCCACTGCCAAAGTTTGCTTCACCATAGCTACCCGTCCTGCACCAGAGCTTTACAGGACATGGACTCAACACCTCTGAGCCATGTGGTGGGCAGACTTATGTCTGCTGAGGCTGGATGACACGCAGAAGATACCCTAAAAGAAGGGGCTGAGGGCTCGTTGGCTAGTCAGCCCCAGTGCTGTCCAGGTGGGCCCTGGGAAGAAACCTGGAGAGACATCAGGTTGTCTTGGCCCTCCTTGTTGTCCTGGGCTTTGGTGAAGGGCTGACATGCAGGAAAAGAGCTGCTGAGAAATGCACAACCACTGTCAAAAACCTGCTGCAGACCAAGGCTGCCAAGTGAGCAAACAAGTTCAAGTCTGACATTTGCCTCCAGACCCTTGGAATAACCTTCCTTCCAGAAGGGCTGGACGTGGGTCAGCTTGCCTCCACCTCTGGGTGCCCGTCGTGCTGGTAAGGGTGGATGCAGAGACTGCTGCAGCTCTTTCTGTTTGCGGAGTGCACACCCAATGCGCAAACTGGCATTTCCGATCCTCCAAATAAATAAACAAATAAATAATAATGACAAATAGGCACACCAACAGTGTGCCAGCTGGAAATGTACTGGCCCTCCTTGAAGCAACAATGTGCAAAGAGAGGTCTTCTATCCAGAGGCAAGTGATAAAAACACCTGGTAGAAACAGCCATGAAAGAGCTAGGCCAGCAAGGACCTGACTTCCAGCCTCTTCTCCAAACGCCTGGGGCTGAAATAAGACAGGTTGCACTCAGGTACCTTCACAGCCACACGTGGGAAGCTTGCACAAGTCTGGTCTGCATCTGTCCTGGCACAGCTCCTCATTTCTTGCCTTCACGAACAAAAAATATCCCTGTTTATGCTCCTTATGCACAACAGAATGATAATAAAAATAAATCATTTTCATACATTCCTCAGGACTGCATCTGTGCTCAGCGCCTCGGGCCCAGGGTTGTTTTTGCCATCCTGCCTTTGCAGCTCCCGTAAGGCAGTGCTGTTGATAATAATGAAAGTGTCTTTGCTCTCCTTTTCTGGAAGCTCCACCTTTCTTCTCTGAGGGTTAAGTTTCCCAGAATAGAGATAGTCAATGTAGTTTTCAGGCTTGCTGGAGACAATATTGCTGAGCATCATGACAAAGAGAAGAAAGCCAAAAAACCCAACAATGATGAGGATGTAAAAGGAGGCCATTATCTCCTCTTGCATCTCTAGGGCTGGGTTGCTGAAATTATTGAACCGAAGGGTCTTCTTTTGTTCCACAAGCATGTGGAGTAAATTTGGCATGACCGAACTGTCGTTTGTGTGGTTGATGAAAGCCATCTTATGCTTCCACTCTGGCTGCAAAAGCTAAGCAAAACAAAGCAAAACAAAAGAACCAACTTAGCTGGTTGATGCACACCTGTTTGTTTGTATTTTCTAGCTCAGATCCTTCCCACCTTTTCCTCTCCTCTGCTGTGTAGCTAACTGCACTCAGCTAGACTCGAGCTGCACGTCTTGCATGCAGAGAGCTACTGTGAAATCCAGTGGCAAGTTAGTGTAAGAATTCAGAGAATCAAAAGCTGTTGCTCTCTGAGTGAAAGACGTGCATGTACATGCAGGGGCACATACTACTCCCTTAGGCTGACTTTCTCTTGCTGGTGACGTGGCGTCAAAATCAGGACACAGGAATAACACTGCCAGTTCTGGTAGCTATCTCAATGGAAACAGGATGACACGTTCTTAGGTACCAGCATAATTCAAGCAATAACACTGTTAAGGGGAAAGTAGAACAATACTGGTATTATAGCTCTGGCTTCAGAGTTGAAACGCCATTCGTGCTAAATCATCCACAGTAAAACCTGTTGAATTGAAAAAGAGCTGTGGGAAGGAAGTAAATGAATCCAAACTGATGTAAGTTTGTTATCTTGCTGAGAAGGAAACTTGAGAGAGAAATTACTTTCTGCCAAATTATGGTTCTTGAGGTTGTCTTCTTTTTCTTTATGAGCTTTTTCAAAGTCATTTTTAGCACAAGAGAAACTTAAATCATTACCTCTCAGCAAACAATTAAATCCTTCCATTCTGAAAAATCTCATAAAGTTTTGACTCCATTCCCCAGTCACACATCCAAAAAATAAGCTTTTTCTTTTGGCAGCAATGATTTTCCTATTTTGATACAAATCTATGTGTAATTTTTGTTTTCTGAAATCCCCTTCTGTGGGAAGCATGTGATAATCTTAGAAAAGCTTTGTGCAAGTCTACCCGTGAAGTCTCGCCCAGCTGTAAGTGAAAGCCAAGAGTTTCATCCCAAATGTGCAACTTTTGCTATTTTAAAGACATTCCCATTCCTTGTTACAGTTTTCCTTGCTTTTCAGCCAGCCCTGATTAACCTGTGTAGCTCTCCTGTTGCAAAGGAGAGCTGTACAAACTGAGGCTGCAACCCCATGTGTTGCAGCAAGACCTCTGGTGTTTTACAAAACCTGAGGATTTGACTGCTCCCTTAAATATCATGCAAGAAAGCATTTAAAGAGCTAGATATGAATAACAGAATAAAAAGCTCTGAAAATTTTCTGATGGAGACTAGAGAAACCTCCCTGCCAGTCAAGCCAGTGATATTTGCAGTACTGAAATGTATGTTTCCCTTGGAAAAGATAGTGGCCTCAACCCCAGGACAGGGTAGCCGGCATCCCCAGCTGGCAGCCTTCTTCTCTTTCTCATCCTGCTTGCAGGCACTGGTGGCAGGAGATGCTTTTGTCTTCCCTCCTTGTGCCTCACACTGGGATGTTCACTACTCCTGACTCAGGAAAGTCAGGCATTTCCTCTCCGGTCCATCTAGGATGAGCCCATCACCAGACCACTGAAGTGCCGATTGGGTGTCTGCAATTGCCTGAACATCCTGGGTGATTAAGGTTAGCTATTCCTGGTTAGGTTTCCTCCTTCTTGCAACTATTACCTTTTAATGAATGTGTTTACCCTGCTGGCAGGGTGGTGACTGGTCTGCCTGGAATCTATTAATAGCTAAATAACCACGACAGGCGTCTGTGTGAGTCGAGCGCAGAGATTCTGCGGGATGCATTCGCAGAGGTTTACAACCACAGCATGGGAACTGGAGATGCACCTGGGGAATATAGTGAATTTCAGCAACAGTGGGTGTGTGGGACCACATGGTTCAGGCAGAATATAGCTTTTAGCTAACCAGGATTTTTTAGTCTATGTAGAAAGATAGAAAGGCAAGATTCCTTCCAGATTTTAAGCCAGGTACAAGTAAACTGCCCCTAGGTTACAAAACTCCTCTCTGCCCCAGTCCAATCTGGCAACATCTACTTGGATGCAGTAGAATCAGTGATCACAGTACTCCACAGGAGTGAAATCTGTCTTGGTGTTCCCTTTTCAGTGGGCATAACGTGAAAAAAGTGACCTATGCTTTGGCTAAACACTAGGTGAAAGTTTTATTCTGAAAAAGATTTACTGAAAGTAAATTGACTTTCTGATAAAAAGATTTTTCTCTGTTGCTCCCCAAACCCACATTTCCCTCCTCTGCCTCTCCAGCCTATTCTGTTATACTGGCTGCCCTGGGTTTTGTCATGCCATGGTGAGCTACAACACATTGCGGAGGACCAAAGATATATACCAGAGATATACCAGTGGTCCTTACTCTTCTTGACAGATGGACTTCCCAACTTTCTGCAATCCCACTGCAAAAAAACCCAAACAACCCACCCTCTGCCCACTCCTAGACTATCCTGTACCCAGTTGCCACAGCTATTCTCATTTGCTATTGTATAAAAGTGAGGCAGAGCTTTGAATGCTCTTATCCACGTTTATTACTTTGAGTGCCTACTGCTGCCTGCATTTTGTTGAAGGGCTTCTTCTGCATTCATTATAATGCTTTATGGTTCACCTCAAACTTTTCTCCAGAGCCTTGGAGACAGGAGAGCAGCTAGATGGACTGTCCCTCTTGTGTTTGTGAAGATGATGTGTGGTTGAGAAACACAGCTCTACACTGCCTTTTGGAGTCTCTTGGCATGGGCTCCCTGACTTCTGTCACTGCTGGAGTGGGGCTGGTCCTTTAGCAATGTGTATAAATCACTGCATTTTTAAAATTTCATGCAAAATCACAGTGTTTTGATGCACAGTTCCTTAGACACTACCATCTAAGGAATACAGTGCTTTCTGCTTTAGAACAGTGAAACTAATTAAATGTTGGACTGGCACTTAAAATACCTGCAAGTGTGGGTATTGCTGAGCCATGTGCCACTTCACTATAGTAAAATCTTGTCTGTACAGGAAACATTTGCTGGGGGAGAGCAATATACATTTATGCATTTCCAACAGTTTTCCCTCCAATACAAAATACAACAGAAAAACAAGATGACAGGTACCAATCCCCAGAAAACAATAATGAGAGGCTTGAAGCAAATGACATAACAAGCTGAAAGGGCAGAGTGTTGCCCATTACCTGCTGCCTAATTCACCTTAGGCCAGGCACACAGCACACTGGGGGTTTGTAACCAGCAGGCTGTGGGGGCCGAGCACAAGTGTGTTGCCACTGACAGGCAGAACCTGAGTATTCACCCCAAAATGAGAAAGAAGTCATCTCAGGTAGGATTTGCCTTTAGCAGCAACTAGGGGAAGAGTTAGTAGCTGCTGTTGTGCCACACCAGGCCTCTAGGAGACAGAAAACAGGCTTCAGGTGGTTTTGTACAATAAGGCTGGGTGTCATTTGCCTGTATGCATGCACAGTCACCCCCTACCCCCCACCCACTCACACAGAAACAATGCTGGAAAGATACTGGGACACACATCAAGTCTTCTCCAGACTTCAAACATCTGTATTGCTACTTTTCCTCCATCATCGTATTAGATACACGTTAGAAATCAGCCTTTTTTCCCATGGGGGGACTCATCCACTTTCTACCCACTCCTCTCTCCACTGCTTTTCCACAACCTAAGGATTGTTTTTTTCATTTTGGCCATTTTCTATGGATGTGCAAAGGTGTGTCTAGAGGTATACACCACTATCATCTGCCTTGTTAGTAGGCATAAGTCCATGCACACACAGAGATATACGTGCATATACATCTTCTCTCCCTACACACACAAACAAATGCTAAAATACAAAACCACTCACAGAGCTACATGTATAATGTCATATCTGGCTAATTAAAAAAAAAAACCAAAACACATCAGTGTTAAACAGAGATGATTTTCAGAGAACAGCACTTTAGGAGAAAAAAAAAGATCCAGTAAATGTATCCAAAATAATGGAAAAATGGAAATGAAAATTTAAACCAGTGCCTACTTATCACTATGTAGAGGAAGTTGCAGACACCCTGGGCACCATAACAACAGCTACAAAACGTTGTACCTATTGAAACAGCTTACTTACATGCAGACCTGGCTCTGTCCTGGGAGCAGCACCTCTTTCAGCTGTCAGGCTTGCTCCCAGCTGACCAATGCATTTAACTATTTAAGGAGCATAGGAGAGGAGTGGCCTCTGCTTCTTGCCTCTAGCAGGTCATCACGAGCACATTATGCACGAGGGAGTGTCAGCAAAGCAATGTGGTAACAGGATACTATGGGCCTGTGAGGCTCCTACTACGTGGAGACTACAGGTAAGCGGCCATACGTGTTCCCTTATCATGCAGGGGGTGAGAATGACACGGACGAAGGCTCAGTTGTCTCAATACTGGGCAAATTAAAGCGTAAAGGCTGCTCTGGGCAGGTGGGTGCTCACTGCTGGACACAGACCATGTAAGAGCAGATTGTGGGCCTGGGGTGATTTTGGTTATTCATGATGTATCTGTCACTTTTTAAGTCAGCGACTCTCAGAAATGCAAAAGAAAATAGCAGTGTCCTAGTGCTCCCCAGATGCGTTTGGCTGATGTCACCTCGTCACGCCAGAGGAAAGAGGCTTCGCAGTTGTTCCTCCTCATTTGGTGCCCACCTACATCCCCACTCATCCTGCTTTACCCTTCTGGTGAAAGGATGGGGAAAGAAAGTAGCCAGGAATAGGAAAGAGGATGCTAGGTGAAGCAACCTTGCTATCTTTCATCTTGCATCCTCCTGCCCCAGCCTCTTATATCCTGTTCTGCCAGCTAGGCATGAGTGTTTTATTCTGTTCATACACCCTCTCCATGACAAAACAGCACAAGTTACACACCTTCACAGCCAAGTCCCCTTTCAGAATCAACACGTAACACCAGCCACAGTTGCAACATCTTTCTTTAACTCAGACTTTGCCATGGGAGCCACGGCTACTGATGTGGGGTTACTTTGTGCAATCAGAACAACTGAAGGGAGCTGAGGCAGGAGGAGAGCTTATGCTAAAGCTGGCTGATTTTCCTTCTGTGGAACAGGAGGGAGATGGACAGTTAAAGGCGAGGCAAGCAGGGCCCCATGACAGCAGGGTATGTCTGCCTTTAGGAAGCAGCAGCAGCTATCGCTATTAAATTGCGGTCAGACAGATAAATAAATCTTGCTTTGGGAGTTGGTTCAAACTACTCATTTTTTCACATGTGTAATCTTTGCTGGATAACACATAGCACTTTGAAAGTATCAGCAGCTTGTTAGGAGAGCTGGACCTTTGGCTAACGAACACAGAAATAGGAAGAAAATCGGAAGCAGGGAGCTACTGGTTGGAGGAGATGAGACCTGAGGGCTCCCAGGCAGCAAAGCTGATGGGAAAAGAGGGGCTGGGGTAAACTCTCTCATGTGCCTTCTCCCATTTATGCATAAACATCCCCTGCTGCCAGAGTGCCAGAAATGTTTCACAGCTGAACCCCAACTCTCAGAGCAAAACATGGTGCTAAGAGTATTACTGGTCTAAAGTCGCCATCTCTCCAAGACCCAAAACCCAGTGGAGAGCACAAAATGCCAGCAGGACTGACTGTTCTTGCACTGGGCAGAGCAGGAGATCCGGGCTGGCTGTGAATGAGCTGGCAGGACACGATGCAGTGTTAGGTGGAGGTGCTGGAGAGGGCTTTGAAGCAGCATAGCTGGGTCAGCATGGCCCTACAGCATGGCTAATTAGCCAGCTTCTCTGCAGGTCTCATCAGATTAAACATCAGCACTGTACTGAAGTTGCTGTCTTGTTTCTAGTTTTGGAAGAAGCATGCCCAGGGTTAGGCTGAGGTAAGCCTCACATCTTGTCCTTTTGCCCCATCAAGCATAGGTTCTTTGTGGCTCCTGTCCCCACCCCTCTACCTACCTAGAGTGTGAAGATGGAAAACCCACCTGTTTTCATACCTCTTCCCTAGATTTGACAGTCCTTTTTCTTGGAAAAAAAATCAAATGGAAATGTAAAAGTATAAACACTGATAACAAACCCATTGGTGACAATGGCCATCTGATCGATCACCTGCACAACGTGGGAATTATGAGTGACTTAGGCTCAGGCATACATCAGAGCCACTGCTTGAGACTCTGTGGGGAGCTTCTCTACTCAATGGGGAGAGACAGATAGTCCCGAAGGGTGATGAGTCCATCTCTCAGCACAATATGCCCTCAAGAGGAGCTTGCTTACTAATGACTGTGATTAGTGTCAGTCTCTAACCTGACAACAGTAAAAGTGCTTTGAGATGGAGTCCCCCCTCAATCATAAGGCAAAGGACGTAGGATTCCTACCTGCCCTTCCCAGGATGGGACAGCAAGGATCCCACGTCACCCAGAGGAAGCATCCAGATACAATTCCTGACAAAGAGAACGAAGGAGCTAGTGTAGCATAAGATGAGGAGGGCAGAAATTACAGGAGTGTGTCACAGGGCTGGATCCCATTGCAGTGATGGAGAGAGGCATGCAGCCACAACCATGTCCCTTGTCCAGGAACAAGCACTCAGCACCTGCCTGATGGTGACAGCCTCCTTCCTGCACCCACAGCCCTGGAAGTCTGTGCCAGTGCCAGGTGGCACCTTTCCTTTAAAATGAAATGAAAAATGAGGGAACAGGTTTGGAACACGAATAAAACAGCTGGGCCACAAGAAGTAATTCTGACAGTCTTTCTGTGAAGGTATATGGACCCCAGAATCATGGATTCACAGAACTGTCAGAGTTGGAAGGACCTCCAGAGATCATCTAGTCCAACTCCCCTGCTTAAAAGCAGGATCCCCTAGAGCACATCACTCAGGACTGCATCCAGGAGAGTCTTGAAAATCTCCAGAGAAGGAGACTCCACAACCTCTCTGGGCAGAATAAGCTGGCAAGTTTCTACCAGCTTTATAGGAGATAGGCCACGGCACATCAACTGCAGATCTGGCTCTCTTACTACTGAAATTTCATATTTAAAAATGGTAACATAAAGAAACAATACACATGAGCCATATTTTTTTCACAAATGTGGGATTTAAAAGTGTTACCAACTCCATAGTGAGAATCAAAGCCTGGGGTGGTGTGAGGGCGAGTGTTTAGCAGCTGGTGGAAATTGAACTAGTCTCCATGCTCCCTGTGTTTCAGGGCCAAGGACACCAGGAAGCACGTGCAGGACATGACCAAGACAGGCAGACATGTCTTTAAAATCCTATGGGTGGGAATGAGCCAGAACGGAAGATCATGCTATTGAAGCACCCAGACAAGCCCAGATGAGCTTCAGGCTTGAAGCATTTCCCATGCACACTTTCCTCTGCAGCGTGCTAGCTTGTTTTCCATGCTCTCACCCCTGTGGGATATAAGGTAGATCATGTCTTCAAGCGATCTTTCCTGTTGAGCCAGGGCAACCTGCCTGCCTCAGAGGAAGTGGGATGAAGGAATGTCTGGATCTAAGATGAGCAACGGAGCATTTCGCACTTGGCCAAATCCTGCAAACAGACCACACCAGTCACTAGGGACAGTGGGGTGCTGAAGACCTCAACCCCACATGCTACCTTGCATACTAGCCCTGTGATTTCCTCAAAAGAAATCTAGGTCATGCCCTGACAGGCATTTACTCCAGGAATGAACCATCGCCAAGACAGGGATGCTGGGTGGTGCCCCTTCCCCAGCAATCCTCCTGGGGGTGGCTGTTGGCTGGAGGGCTCCAGGGTGTCTCAGAGGCAGGCATGGCTTGCCCACAAGGCAGGGGCACAACGCCCAGGAGGCACCCTGCTGCAGCACTGACAGATCTGCTCTGCAGGGAACTGGAGAAGCCAGCACTGGAGGAGAAATATGTTGAGTTTGCAGAGAGTTAGGCAAGAGCTGGGGAGGATTTGTTAAGAGTACTGAGCTGTTTTATGTGGAAAACCCCTTCCCAGGACTGTGGCCAGGCAGGGCAATAATCTGCTGTGTCCTTCTCCCAGCTTCCTCTCGGTAGTGGCTGAGTCATCTTAGCTTCCTAGAAGAGGCTCCGAAGGGGCACTCACTGATGCTGGCTGACAGTGAGGACTGCAGGTAATGGCCCCAGCACAAGTCAGAGCATGTTGCCTCTCGTGCAGGTCAGACCATGTCACGAATTGCATTGCCCAAGTTTCTGTGGCTGAGAATGAGCCACAGCTTTCATTTTGCTGTTGCAATAACAGGCCTTGGGCTAGTCCTGGTTATCTGGTGACCTGTTTCTCTCTCCATGTTCAAGTGTAGGTGTGAGAAAAAACTCATCCAAATCCCTGAGTATTCATGCAAAACATGATCGCAGCCCTGATCGTACACTGGGGCTAGCTGGAAACAGGATGGTGCTGGCCCATCTGCTCAGGCTTCTCTGTTCCATGCCCATGCACTGCAGTGCAATCACGTGGCTCGCTCCTTAGTGTTTTTTTCCTACAGAACCTTTAGATATTCCCAATACTCCCCCTCAGCAATAGGGGCAAACCCTGAATTGCACTTGCACATTGAATACATCAGATGAAAGAAAAGATCTTCTGCTTTCTGTGAGAGATACAGTGTGAGTCAGATAGCAAAACCGATGTTATTAGACATTGTATTATGAGTGATTCTGATGCTAAAAGTCTCAGGCAGTTAAGTTTAGGCTCTTATTTTCTTTACTCCTTTTTTTCTAGCTTTTCCAACATGTATTGACTGATCTTTCTAAATGTGTTTAGCTTTCTCAGTACTCCAGTGTAGCAGACATCCACAGCTTTTGCTGCTCTCCCACCATTCTCAGACTCTCCCTTTGCCAGGAAATCTAATTTTCTAACGCTGTCTGGGTGCTACTCTGACTCCACATCAACAGGAGGTGGCTGTGGCAGCCACTGCCACAGAGACCCATCCTCTCACAACAGAGTGCGCTTTTGACAAAGGCATTGCCAAGCACTGCAGACTCATCCGTGCTTCATCCCTCGATTCGTTTCACGTGTGGGCTCTGTGCAGATGTAATCTCTTCAGGAGCTGGTTGTCTCAGAGCTACATCCAGGCTTTGCTGCTTGTGACTCACCTACTGACAATAACTTTCTGGATATTGCCCTTTAATTGTACCTGGGAAACAAAAAAGATCCACGTTTATTGTGGTCCCATATTCACGTTTTTGGCTCCTGTCCAAACACATGGTAATAGGATTTGAGTAGTATCACCTTCAGGACAGCAATAAAAGCAATTGCCACTCCCATCCTGTGCTTCACATCCTGTTTCCACCACAGGCTACACATTAAGGAGCTCTTGCTGAGGACAACATCACCCTGGGACAACCTGAGCCCCAGCCCGCGGCAGTGGCTGCTGGCTGCTGGTGACACCAGAGGACAAGTGGTGCCCTCCCTGCAGAAGGAGGTGAGCTGGAGCCGAAAAACTAAGTGCAGCGGGACACTGAAGACTGGCATCATCTATGATAAATGCTGAAAATATCTGTGAAACTTCACACAGGCCCTTTTTTCTCCCATATTTCACTCCTGATTGCAGTCAGCCACCAGAGTATGTGGAAGAGGAGGGCACAGAGGAGGCTAACAGCGTTGGAAGAGAAGTCACGTTTGCAGCCCCTGCAGAGATGCAGCTGTGGTGGGGTGGTCACCCTTCAGGATGTTATTTCTGGACCATCGTTGTGATGAGCTTCTCAGACATTGACCTTGATTTGGACATTTCTAAAACCATAGGCTGGACAGCTAGGAACAGCCATCTGGGGTCTGCCCATAATGTTCCAAAAATGGAAGAAGGAGGAGGAGTATTTGTGTACAGGTGTGATCTAGGGAGGCACCTGGGTACAGCCACACACAATGGCAGCAGGCCAGGCAGTTTGACAGGTTGTCCCATGTTGTCCCCGCCACTGTAATTGCCTGTTTCCTCTTCCCCCTCCCCTGAAGATTTCCAGATAAAAGGTGTTACCCTGAATCATCTGCACTGGGGTTTAACGTGTTTCCTCAGAGCAGGCCAGGAGCATGCACCCATGCAGATGGCCACCAACTGGTACACGCTGGTCTGGTCCCTGCAGTAGGTGTGGGCTTACCCTCCTCATTGAATGAAAACTGTAATGTGTAATAAAACCACAAACACATCTGATGAACACATCAGGTTACAACATCCCTTTTCTCCTTTTCTAAAATTTCACAGATTACCTAATTCTCTGCAAACCTCCAAAAGTGTCAACCGCCCCCGTGGATAAATAAAGAGGAGAACCCAGACGCAGGGTAATGCACTGCCTGTGTTGTTTCCCACTGAAGGAAGTTCAGGAGCAAAGAGAAAAGCTGCCCAGAGCTGGAGGAAGAGCCAGTGCCACCAGTGAACCTGTGGTGCCCCTGGTACCCCAGGTCCTGGATATCTTAGTGGGAGAGCTGAGAAGCAGGTCTGGGGTTTTGGCATGGCTGCTGATCCCTGTGAGCAGCTACTGGATGGATTCATTGCCATTTAACTTGTCTGACAATTGCCTCGGCTGCTATTGCAGTTGTGCCTTGGCATCCGTACGCTGTGCCACAAAATGCTCATTTTTTTACACTACCAGATCACAAGGTATCAGCTTACATCATACAACACCATTCTTCAGACCAGACCATTTCCCTTGCAGGACACATGCTGGGATGTGGTGATGCCCTATCCTATAGGGCGATGCCCTTTTCTTTGACTCTTGTGAGTCCCAACCAGAGGGTAAGATCCTGTTCCCACCGCTGTCAATGACAGCACTGCTGACAGCAGAGACATTATCATTACCGCTACTCCTGCCCAAGCCTAGCTAGGGAGTCTCCACGGAGAAGAGCTGCCCCACATAGCCAGGGTGGACACAGTCATGTTCCCCTGGAGGGATATGGGAAATCAGAGGAAAATAGGACAGAAATCTGAGCCAGGGCAGTCTGCCCTTGAGATGAAAGGTCCTACCTGGTGATAGCTTCGACAGGCCTGGCAATTTCTGCATTTCAGTGACTTCTACACTCAGAAACAGAGAGCAGCACACACATAAAGAAATCCAGAAGATACTGTTTAATGTGCACATATTAGATTAAATAATTTGTTGTAAACAAAGAAGGCCCTGTCTCTATTGCTTGTATTCTGCAGTGAGCTAGCCAACACCACTGGGAATTTGGATTAGCATGAATCAGTATGTTTCTCATCTGCTTACTTTTATTCAAATTGCTTTTTGTTCTATTACAGTCCCTTTCTCAAGGTCAGGGTTTGGATGGAAAGGCTATTGGGCTGTTGCTGTAAAAGAGAGTTCTCACTGTTTTTTTGAGGGGAGGAAACAAATAGAAGCACACCAGAGGGTTAATTTTAGGTGTCAATCCTGCCACAGGCTGCCTGAAGGTAAATCTCTGTGGCTCCTTGGCTGGCAGAGGGTGCCTGACTGATGAGTGTGCTGGTTTGTCTATTCCTGCACCATAACTCTTGTAAGTGGAAATTAAATAAAAGTATGGGGAGGATTTGTTGTTTTATTCTTCTGCTCTCTGTGTGCAGCTTGGGTTCAGATCCACTCCTGAGTCCCCGGGAACCAAACTGCTGGGGTGAAGCTGCAGAGGCACCTGTGGGGCTGGAGCAGCCTGGAGAAGGGATCTTGCCTGCAGGTGCAGAGTTGGTATGAAATTATTGTTTGCACTCTTTTCCCAGATTCCTTTTGCATTGTTTGGTGGGACGCTGATAATAAAGGCTTGAGAAAATATTGCCAGGGCAAAAAGTCCCATCAGATTGGAGGTCCCTAAGCCTGCTGTTGCCATGGGTCTGAATAAAGACCACAGGCTTGAGGCTTATGTGCACATCAGTGAACCAGAACAGCTGCTGAATCAACTGTTCCCTTGACAAATTACCCTGCTGCGCTGGAAGCTGCAGGTCACAAGGCAAAAGGAAATCAGAGCTCAGACTTTGGGAACAATGGGTTAGATCCTGCCCTGATATGGCCCCCTTCAGCTGAGGCAGAGGGGTTATGCTTCTTTCTGCCAAGCAAAGACCTGTGGACTCATGGGGGAGGCTGGGGAGGGAGATCTGAAGGCCAGAGGTTGTGGTTTGGAGGGAAACCTCAAGAAGGAGGAGTATGGCAGTGGGGGAAGGCAGAAGAGATACAGGTGATGGGGCTGTGCCAAACGAGCGTTACCTCCCCCGCAGGTAAGTGTGCTGTGCTGAACAGCAGCTGCCAATCAATCCCTGATCCTGGGGATTAAATCAGAATGACTGCTCACAGCTGGGCTCACGAGCTAGGCTTTTCTTGTGTAAAAGTATGAAAGTTACTGCATCTAGAAACAAAATCAGAACTATCATAAACTGAGAGTCCATTTACTGGATTTCTGTCAAAACCAGTGTGTTTCTGTGAAGGTCAGCTGTGTTTTGGGTTGTGTGGTGTACCTGTCGCAGAACTACTATTGCACTCATCACACCAATACTGAATTAAGCATTTTTTAGAGCAAGTGCTCTCACTTTAAGGTGTCACATATTATTTTGCTTCACTCTTGGTCTTGGAGGCTGGTGGCCCCTGGTCTGCTGTGTGTCTCTGCAGAGAAATTGTTTTGGTGAGCCTGAGTGTGCCTCTGAAGATAATGCACTGTAGCCCAACCAGAAGCTCTGGGCCTGCCTGAAGAAAGTTTTGCATTAGTCTTTGGCCTTTCTTCTGCTAAATCAGATTAGATGATCACAATGTTCACTTTTGGATTTAACATCCATGTATCTTCCATTGATCTTCATGTACATCTTCCCTTTTCTTTGATCTGAAGGATACTCATAGGTGCAGTTGAAAGCTGGCTTTAGAAACAACTATCCTTGCAAGCCCTGCCCTAACACTACCAAGAATTAAGTACTTTGCTGCTTATTTTGGCATGGAATGGGCCTTTGCTTCTTGTCATTTGAAGTCGATGGACTGGGACTGTTTCTCTGCTTGAAGGAAGCCAGCTATGTGGACAGCTCTGGTCTGGGAGCAGCCTCCTGCCCACCTCACCAGTGAAACACAGTGTGACCTTTCACAGCCTGCTCTGCCAAGCAATCACATTTGTGCTGGTCCCTTGAGCAATTTCTTGAGAAAGGCTTCGTGGAGGTTTCACATATGTAGCTGATGGCTCCAGCTGGATAAGGAGCTTAGGGACCAAGTTTGGCATAGTGATAACAATGTGTAAAAATGAAACAGGATGCCATAGAAATATTATATAAGATAATTCCTGTTATCAGCTGTAAAGAATGTTCTGTTTGCTTCTGATTGCTCATATCTTCTATTTTTATCAGTTTCCTTCTGCTGGTCTTTGTGCACGTTTCCCGGTATAGCAGGTCTGATCCAACCAACTGCAAATAAAGATAACACTGATAACTATAAAGTGAGGAGGGGAGGGAACTCACTTCAGACTTGCACACTCAGGCTGCCTTTGACTGTGAAGTGTTTTCCAGATGGACTATTTAATACTCAGGGTTTGATCTCTCACACCTACAGCCCTAAGGATTTCTGCTGGCTATAAAGAAAAGCCAGCTACTGCAGATGCAAGTTCTCCCTGAGATGGAGAATAAGAACCAGGGCCTGAAGCTGGGAGGGAAGGTTTTTCAGTGAAGGCAAAGGGTGGGCTCTTGGTTTGGGCTTCCTACGGGAAGGTTGTGCATGTCAGGCTCCAGAGTGGCTACAGATCAGCACACACTTGCTTCCCTGGGCTCTGTGCTGCCTGGATGGAAACCATTTCTAGCCACTGCTTAGGTTATGTTGATCTCAACCTCAGCACTGCACCCATGCTTTCTTACAGCTAGAGCTGGCATTTGGCCATCTTAAAGCTGAGTGTGAGCTACCCATACACTCTCTGTGTGAGCCTGTGCAGACATATCCTCAGGTGAACATACTCCCACTCCAGCAAATGACTGCATGCTGCCAGAGAAGGGTAGCTGTGCCCTGCTGTGTGCTGCACCCTCCTCCACACATGGCTGGGGAAGTGTTCTCCAGTAGAGGTATTGCAGATGACATTCCTGCAACTGCTTTGCAGGCATGACCTGAGAAGACATACTTAAGGTTTGGGGGGCTGCAGCAGTCACAGAGTTGCCCAGAATCTGGGCAACTCAGACAGGTTTCCAGGGCAGGTGGGTTTCCAGGAAAGGGGAGAAAAGGGAGACTTCATCTGCCCATGAGTCAGTGGCCACATAACCTAGTGAAAAACTGCCCTGCTTCTTCTTCCTCCAAGGCATGAGGACTGACTTTCCCCTCCGAGAGGCACAACAGAGAATCTTGTCTGCATTTGTGCTGTACCGCAGTTATTTCTAAATATTTTATTTGTCTGGCTTTGTACCACACATCTTCCAGGTTAGTCTGCAGTTGTACAAAACATAACCTCTCAGAATACATACAGGAGAGAACCTGCTCTTTTTGGGCTTTGATTTTGCTTGAGACCTTTGTGCTCAAGCACCACCTTGCTGTTAACAACGTAGAGCTTAAATTCAAAATGCCATTTCTGTATAATGCTGACATTTCTATATAATGTAATTTCTATTATAAAAACCAAAAGTAGCCAGAGAGCAATACCTATGCCTGGCTCATTAGGCCAGCTGGCAGCAGCGAGGCTACCAACTAGAATAAGCCACAGCTGATGAAGCCGGGAACTTTAGCTATTGGGGACCAGAGTAAAATAAACCTCCGACAGTCTCCCTGGCTATTTGATGTCTCCTGAGCAAAAGACTTTTAAAGTTCGGGCCAAATAAAGTGCCTAATGAGTTTAAGATTCTTCAGTCTCCCCAACATGCAGGAAATGGGAAAATGTGAGCTCTGTGTGATGGTAATTACATAACAGGTTTGTTGCCAGTCTTTGGTCTGTGGCAAAGATGATGAGCGAGTGAACTAATCACACATTTCTAGGCACTCCTTGGCCAGTGAATGCTCTTTCTTCTATTACATGAAGTCAGAGATGGGTCCCGTGTCAGCCATCCTGCATGAGTCAGTGGTAATGACAGAGGAAGCGGAAGCTGTGTTTACAAGCCCTGGAGGATGCTCAGCAATGCAGGCTGCAGCTTGGCTCACACTTTACATCTCCAAAACTGTTATTACATAATCCAGAACTATATAGAAAGGGATTTCAGAGCCTTTTTCAATGAGTGCAAGCAAAGAGATCTGGCTGGTCTGAACCCTTAAGATCTCATGATAGGTACTCCTGCCTCTCTTGTGATCAGAATGATCCTTTCTAGCCTTAAAAAGTCCCATCAACAGAGCATCCCATGAGGGCTAGCTACCCAACTCATGCCTTGCACATGGTGGGCTCCAAGTAGGCACAAGACCTTCCTCCCTTGCTGGGGTCACTGCTACCACAGCTATTTTCCCCCCTTTTCCAGGCCCAGTGTTATTTCTAGGGGGGTGCAACAAAACCCAAGCTCATGTAGGGCAGGTGTTGCTGGGGCTACAGTGGAAAGCTTTGTGCAATGCATGCCCAAAGGCTGCAGCTGGGATCACTGCACCGGACACCGGAGCCAAGCTTGCCCGGGGTGTTGCACGCCCTGGGAGTTTACTTGAGGTGAGGAATTTGTTCCTGACATTTTGGTATTTCTTCAGATCTAGGTGTATCGAGAGATATTCCAGCACCCCGGTTTGGTCCAGGTTAATAGGGTGTAGAAAGGGGATGGGTGAGTGGGTGCCCATCAGGTACTATCAGCACTCTTTCTGCAAGCTTGTGAAACAGCTTAGGAGCAAAAAGCATCTGAGGCCACAAATGTAGTTTGTAATTCATACTTTATTGCTTTGTACAAGTGAAAAAATAGGGGGAAAATGGTAACTACAAGAGTGAAAGGTAACATCAAAGGCCACTGTGAAAGGCCACAGTAGGTGTCCACAACTGCCACCGAAGAGTGATTTGTAGCCTGCTGGCATAGGAAAGTGTTATGACTAAGGTACAGCTGTCCCCCTCTTTTTTGAATAAATAAATAGGCAGAGTGCAAAAAAGGAAAAAAAAGGTGGAAGCCAGCTAATGCTGACAATCGCCCTTGTCATAACTAACTACACTGAGGCTATTAAAATAAGGTGACCAACAAGTGCCTAGACCCAAAACACGTGAAAACACTTGGGGTGGAGGGGAAGCTGCAGGAGGGAGCCCTTTTGACAAGCTTAATATTAAAAATTTTCCATGTAATTAAAGGCCATTTTTGATACAAGTTTAAACATTGTCAGCAGTGCTGCACAGCCTGCCTCTGGAGAACTAGCAAGCAAGAGCATTTGCACTCTCACAGCAGGAGGGAAATGCAAGTAATAAACAGACTGCATGGTGACATCCCAAAAGAGCAGTGCCCAAGCTGAGAAGTCCACATTTTTCCAAAGCCTTGCTTTGGTTTACATTCCTCTAGAGGAAGAAGTGACTCGGATAATTAAGCTGATGGAGATGTTCCAGGCTGTTCAAGACACTGAAAACATGTGTCTTGTCCTCGGCTCAATGGTAGCTACCATATAAATATTAAAAAAAAAAATACCCTGCATTTTAAATTGTCCTAAGTATTCTGGGAATACAAATATGGCCAGAATATTACTTCAATGAAAGTGCAGTGCTAAAGAAGTATCTACGCATGGAAAGGGGATGTGCTGTGACTTGTATCGCTTGTCCATCCAAATACCTGGGTAGCTATCTGCCCTCTCTCTGCCCTCGCTTTGCCTTTGAAGCGGCTGTGCTCTGCACAATGTTCAAGCCTTTCCCACTTCTCTTTCCTCCCCAGTAGCTAAAAATGGGATACGTCTCTGCAGAGCAGAAATAAAACCCCCTCCTGCCCAGATCATTGCTTCTTTGATCCCAGACAAGAAAACAGGCTTCAAGCTGGTGAGGTTGCTATTCTGAGCAGTGCGATGTCCAGGGGAGCCATCGTTCTCCCTTTCAACAGAGATAGCTGATAGCTGCTGCCACCATTTCCACCTTCCCCCTGCGGCTCGGCAGGCACGACCCACCAACGGAGGGAGTAAGGAGGCCAAGGGCAGGGAAACCTTGCTGGCACAGACCTCACACTGAGTACTGCCATAGATAAACAGCTGTACCAAGAGGGGGCTGCTCCTGGGAGCGGGAGGAACTGCTCACAGGATTTTAGTTAAGCACAGACATAAGCTGTGTCTGTGATTAAACACCACATACTTTGTAGAACTTCTCTTCACAGAGTCGAAATTCACTTTCCAACCAAGGGCTAGCACTCAGGTCTTGTGCAACAATTAAATGTGATTGAAACTCTTGAAACGTTACACACATGCATGGCAGGATCAATCCCCATCCATGAGAAAGAAAACCAAAAGCAGCTGGGAAGACTGGTCTGGGGTACCTGCTAGGAATGAGGGACAGCCACTAAAAAATTTTGCTCCAAAGTCTTCATTTTTCCACAGAAATGATTTTCAGCAAAAAATGGGAATATTTTTCTGAATTTTATCTCAAAGAGGTCCCTGATTCTGATAGAAATAGGTCATCGACAACATTGTACAATTTATAAATTATTATTCTATGCTGGACAAAAATGCAAATGAAGTATTTCAGCTACTTTTTCTTGGAAGAAACTAGGATTACTTGAAGATGATTGCTGAAACCACACTTGTCTGTTATTGCCTCTAGCTTGTGTTTGATGCAATTTGGTTTTAATTACATGGAATACTGCAAGTATTCACACTGGCAATGCCATCATTCCCTTTTTTCACAAGGTGAAGCTGATGAGTCCAAGATACTCCCGCTATGTGTCCCCCTCCTTGACCTTACAGCGATTGCAACAAGGCACTGGTGGCCAGGCACTTTTGCATCGCCAGGTCTATCAGACCCATTAGCTTCACCATCAGTTCATGGTTATCCAGCCTGATCAAGGCCGTCATCTGCAGCTCTGCAGATGGGCAAGCAGCTAGCCTGGTTCATAGCAGGTGTCGTTTGGGTTGTTCCTGTGCAAAGTGCAATCGTTTCTCCCTTTTTGCTAGGATGACTTGGCCTCGGGAATCTGCATGCTTGGCTGCTCCACAGCCAGCTGGTTTTCAAAGACACAGCACAGCTTGTAATTTTCTATGAGCTTGGCTTGAAAATACTCCCTGTCCTTCTTGTGCCAAATGTCTGTGGCAATGTAGGTGTTGTAGGGGTCATGGGAGTCCTCCATCCTCCTGGCACGGATGTTGGTCAGCATGACTCCCACTGTGAAGAAGCCAAAGAGTCCAACCATCAGCAGCACATAAATGATTTCCAGGTTGCTGCTGGCACTTCTGACCTGGGAAGGTGCAGAGCTATTTGTCTGCTCCATGTAGTCTTGAAGCAGCTTGGAGAGGAGTGAATTCAGGGCTGTGTCATTAGACAGCACCAACATCTTGGTGTTCTGTCCTTCACACTTCTTTCTTCCTTATTTGTAGTTTTCTAGAAAAGTATAAAAATCAGGAACATGCCAGATGAATTGTCAGATAAAGATGCAATTCTCTCTGTCTCCCTTTACTGGTTCCCCTCCTTACTGAGGAAGCTGCCTTGGGGTCAGTGCAGAGGCAGGGCAGCTGGACCAGCCTGGAAAGACCTCTTCACCTCCTGTTTCCAAGCCAGGCCATCTAGGCTGAGTCCACCCCCCACAAATGCTTGCCTTGCAAACCCTCTTCAGTCCCCACAGTCTGTTGGGGTGCACAGCTGCCCCAGCTGTTGGCCACTCACGTGGGTACTTCACTCAGGCCTCCTGTGCTGCTATTTAAAGCCCATGACTTAGCCCTGAGCCTCCCCAGGCATGAGGGGTGTCTCACTCCCACTCTGCAGCAACTGCTTCTAGCTTTGAAGATTGTTATCATGGCTCCTCTTGGTCCTCTCTCCTCTACTTTCAGCTTAAGGATTGAATTTGGAAACAAAACTTCTGCACCTGAAATCACTCAGTACCTGCACCAAGATCCTCCTGTCCACCCCTGTTGAGGAGTCTTGCCTTTCTTCTGCAGCTCTTATAATGATATATACCATAGAAGATTAAGCAACCAAACATCTGACAGAAATGTATCCCACACTAATTTAATGCAACTTCCCAGTGGGCATTTGTCCAAAGAGTGAATACAGAGGGAGTCTATAGCAACTGCCTACCCAGCTGTGGAAGGGAAAAACATCTCCCTTCATCCTCCCTCCTACAGACCGGCAGTTCTCCCCCAGGTGGTTCACTGCTTTCTCCTCCAAACAGAACTGCTATGTAACTGGTGTTTTGTTGTCTGGTTAGGAGGACTTCCACTGTCATCACTGCAGGTCAGGAATAGGATAGGGGATGGTAACACTAAGAAGAACCTGAGCATCCAAAGCCTCCTAGCCATGGCACTCTGCATTGTCTCGGACAAGAAGCTGAAGGGCTATTTTCCCCTTTCCAATGTCAGCTGTAAATCACTTAATAAGAACAATCCTATCAGCACTGCATTCCCAAAGCCTCAGCAGCCAGGTAACATGATTGATAATCTCACTACAATGCCTAATTTAAACCTCTAAAAACTAAGACAACAGTCTCCCTCTGTTTTGCCCTTAGCACATCTGAATGAGGTACTGTTATTCAAGGTGACTTCTGTGACAGCAATCTTGTAATCATGTAAGATGGCTGTCAGAGCTTTCTACAGTTTTAAATCTGTGAGAATAGGCCAGCATATTAGACAAAGCTTCTCCAGCATACTTACCTTTTGTTGTTCTGGGGTTTTTTAAGAGGTAATATATTATAATAATTTGTAATACATCAAGAATGAAACAAACCCTTGGGCAGAAAGCCACGAAAAGGCCGAGGCAGCAATTACACCCCTACATGAGGGCGACACTAATGATGCATAGATGTGCAGGACCTCTGCCCGGGAAGGAGTTTAGCTGTGCACACAGCTTGGAGCTGCTGGTGATGACACTGCAGTAGGTGACATGTATCTGGAGGTTTCTTTGAATTGTCTGCACCTAATTATGGCATAAATGCTGCAAAAGGAGACACTGAGACAGAGGAAACGAGAAGAGAACACTGATCTTATGACCTGCAGCCCTGCATATGAAGAGCAGTTATTTACGTGTTCTGTGCTAGCAGGTGCTGTTGAGGACAAATAAAGTACACAATTAATGCAGACATGAATATGATCAAACATACTCACGTAAATTAATTGCTACTGCAACTGCATGTGCTGATTTTTAGTCCAAACGCTTTTACTAGACCTCCCAGCTCTGCAGTCATGCATTTAGGGCCAGGTCTCACTGAAAGTCAGATGCTCAGCTCAGGATTAAAAATTCTATGGAGGAAGTCCTGTTCTCCTCACCATGCAGTCCTGGGGGATATGAGCAGCACCAGCCCACACCAGATGACATCAGACTCCTTCCCTTGGCAAGTGAGTGACCACTGGGAGCCCAGGTCAGGCTGCTGTGGGCTCAGGCTCACCGTGCTCCAAGCAAGCAGTTGCCTCGCCAGCAGGAAAAATGAGCACCCATGAGATTATGCCTTGGTATTTTGGCTTTAAATAGAGCTGAGCCTGGGGGTGGCAGAGTGAGAAAAAAAAACCCTGTACAAAACAATATTCGGATCCAATTTATTTCTTCAGTTGTGTGAATCAAAGCTGCAGGAAATAACATCTTGGCAGTTTGGGCTTAATAGTTAAAATCTATTCACATTTCACAGCTGTGTTCAGATCTTTTAAGAAGGAAAGGAAGAGGGGAAAAAAAAAGTTTAAACCTTTATCTGAGATTACTCCTCCTAAGCATGTAGAACATGTCGACACTGTAAAATGCAAAACCACTTGCAAATCATTGCAATAACTTTCAGACAAAACAAAGAAGAATTTCACTGAATCTCTCAACTTTTTCCGGAAAGAGTGGCAAACATTTCTCATAATAATTATCAGTAGAACTGACAACACTTCCAGTGCTGATTACATGACATTTTGAGGCTCAATATGCTCAGGTTCCTCCCTATATTCTTTTGGGCAGTTTCTGAGGGTTGCCCAGTCCTGAGTTGCTTGCGTGCCAGCAGGGCTGGAGGCCAGCAGGGAACTGAGTGGCCGTATCTCCATAACCACATCAGATTACAGGAACAGGAGTAGTTAAGGGAGGGAGAGGGCACCCTTCGTTTCCCCAGGAAATCCCCTCAACACCTCCCACCATCCCTATAAGAGTATCTGCTGCTCCACCACATCTCTGTGGCTTGGGCAGGAGCCATGGGGTGCAGCTGAGGGAAGGGAAGGGAAGGGAAGGGAAGGGAAGGGAAGGGAAGGGAAGGGAAGGGAAGGGAAGGGAAGGGAAGGGAAGGGAAGGGAAGGGAAGGGAAGGGAAGGGAAGGGAAGGGAAGGGAAGGGAAGGGAAGGGAAGGGAAGGGAAGGGAAGGGAAGGGAAGGGAAGGGAAGGGAAGGGAAGGGAAGGGAAGGGAAGGGAAGGGAAGGGAAGGCCTACTGGAGATGGAAAGCTGTTCTCTTGAAGGAAAAGTGAAACATAAATAAACCTCTGACAGCCACTGTGTTCATGGTGGTATCTTCGCTTGGGGTGGAAGGAAAACTGGCCCAGCACCAACCCTGAGAGCCACCTTCTGAAACAGAAGGCTGAGGGGCCTCTGGCAGAGAGTATCTGTCAAGACTGCATTTTAACAGTTAACAGGAGGAATTGGGGAAGAAAGCTTTAAACCACCAAGGCCTGTTGGTTTATAAAGGCTGCACATGATGGAGGGCTGTGACAGCCAAGCTCTGGGAAGACCCAGTTACTCCTGGAGCTGTGAAGCAGGACAGACCTTGGGACTGGAGGATGGAAATGCATGGGCAAGAGTGGATAGGCTCCACATGCATCGTGTCTATCTGCCACCACAGTGTCCCTAAACATGGCTGAGGCCATGTCTCTCCAGTATGACAATGCAATGACAGACCTACTCTTAATCTCTTGAACACCCAAATGCTTACAGCTATGGAGTGCTAGAACTGCAAAATGCAAGTCCATGAGACAGCCTGTGTGATGGGGAGCCTGACTCCTGTCTGAGCCTGAAGAGAGGCCAAGCTGAGCCACTGGAAAGCACGCTGTGCCTGTCCAGATGCTGAGGCCATTATACCCACTGCTGCTGGAGGAGGTAGGTCTACAATGGGGATATCACTACAGAACTGTAAATTGACATTTGAGTTCAAATAGAGCGATTTGCAGCTGCAGAGATCTGGCATTTAATATAACTTCTGTCTACATTATAAATGTCAGAAGTGACTTACACCTGGCTGGTCCCCAGGAGCGGCAAAGCAGAATGGGTCTATCTGCTCAAAGGCAGGCTGGAGGCGGCTCTGCGAGCCTAGGTACCACTGCTAGTGGAGTGCACCCAACCCAGCTGGAGCTGCCAGCTCCACCATGGTCCTTTCCGCCCCTGTCTGAGTTGGGCTCATTTCCAACAGCACTCCTTTGGGCTAATTTCAGTGAAGCACATGCTGCCAGATTTTGTTGGGTCCCAGTTGACCGCTGGGGTTTAAAAAGAAAAGACAATTTTCTGTCATGTAACATACTTAGAAATGTGATACTTGTATTTGTAGCTCAGCAGAAATTTTGTCCTCCAGCATTAGGTGGGCAAACTGATTTGCTTTGGCTAGCTGTACTTTTCTTCCCTGCTAAGGTTAAAATGTGATATTTATCACATAGACAGAGATGGATGTTAAATGACAGACGCTCGTCTCCTATTGCAATTTTCTCAGCTCTCACAAATCAAAGGACCTATATTCTAATTTATGCCAAGCAAACATCTCCAACAATCTTTGTCTCATATTGCTGCCAAAACCATCAGTAACAAAGTACCAGAAACCAAGGGAGTCTAAAGGAATACATACCTTTAGAAAATACAGAGCTCTAGCAAATTCTGTTGAACTGATGACACACAAAAAAGCCTGTGCTATGCTAGTAGCAAAAGTCAGCACAATGCATTGCCCACCTCCCCATATTTTCTGCCAACATGCTTCTCCACAAAGGAATGGATCTACTGACCTCCCTGGCTCGTTTCCCTGTTACAGGGATGAGTACGTCAGACAACCTTCTGGAGGCCAGAGCATTGCACAAGATAGACCCATTTCCTCCCTCTGGCTCCTGGAAATTTTGCAAGAGTGCAGCATCCAGGATGCTGCGATCCTGTCAGAGAGATGGGATGACAGCGCAGCCCAGAAGCAAGCAGGGTTGTACAGGTAGGTTTGCAGTTATACAGAAAGTGCACGCACCTTCCTCAGTCCCCGCCTTTCTGTAGGAAATCTGTAGCCTCTCCCAACCAGTCCCAGGGCCGTCCATCCTTACCCACCTGAGCAATACTTCAGGTCCTTGTGCCACTTTAAAAAGCAACACTCATGTGGTGCGGTACACTTATTTCCTCCCAAAAGCACCAGTTTTGTCTGATCACAAGACAGAAATTTAGTTCTCTTACACACATTGTATATGTATCATACTACTTTGAAGTGGAAAACCCAGCAAACACCCCACACACACACCCCCCCAGACAATATGCAACCAATTTATCTTCCCAGATGCAGCTGCCCTGGGCTCGCACCAAGCCCAAAAGATCAGGCAAACACTGGCAAGGCTGTAACAGCAAACAAAACCTGGCAGGCAGAGCTCTGGCGCTCTCTTCTCCTCCATCAGTTCAGCTCTGCGGCTCAGTAGCTCCGTGGCTCTTGCAGTCTCCCAGTTCCCCGCCACCCCCCAGCTCTTGTCCCCAGCCCCTCGGTGCCCAGTATGAGTACAGACCTGGCGGCAAAGCACGGCTGGGTGCGGGGCTCCAGCCCTTCCTGGGCAAAGAGAATTGGGAAGATGTGAGCCCTGGAAAGCCCTTTGGGTAATATCCCTGCGGCGTGAGCAGGCAGAGGCTGGCTCCTGGCTCCTTCAGGGACAGCAGCCTGGCTGTCACTGTCCCCGGGATCAGTGCTAAAGGTAAGAGGCAAACAGGAAAACACCCAGGCTCACCAGGCTGGGGGAGGGCAGGAGCCCTCCCCATGGAGCGGGTGCCAGTCAGCCGGCCTGCGTCGAGACGCTGCAGGTGCTGGCTTCAGCCCTGGGCACACAGTGGGAGGTGCTGAAGGGGCATGGGGGCAGCTTCTGTGCAAGGCACCTGTGGGTGCCACAGGCCCCAGCACCACAGGGTGCAGGCAGAGCAGCACAAGGGGAGTAAGAGGAGGATGCTGGGGTGTTGGGGCATTGCCAGTCCTGCTGACACGCTCTTGCTTCCTCACTGCCCTGCACGCTCACGTGCACAGAACACTAGAGCATTACCAGGGATGGGCTGCTGCAAGGATGGGCTGTGGCTAATTAGGAAAACGGTGCACTTCTTGATAAACAAATTGATTAAATCTTCCAGCAATGCAGAAGGACCAAAAATAGAGTTAGAGCAGTGAAGGCTTGCACCCCACTCTGCTTTGAGGAAGCTTGAGCACATTGAAAGGTGCTGTCTCAAGCCTGGAAAGTGTCCAAAAGGGGATGAGGGAGGAGGAAGAGTACAGAAGGAGAACACACATGGTCAGTGACAACAGAGAGTGTGCAGTCAGGCCCTGCTTCCTCCTCATGGGAGAAATCTGGGACAAAATTACACCATGTCATTTCCTGGTCCAGTCTTCCTCTTCCCATGGCTGAATATCCAGGAAGGTGTTGGGAAAGAGGAGCATTGCTTTGGTATGGACCTGGCGGCCATGCACCTCCTTTGGGACAGAGGCAGGCTGGGCAGCAGTGTCCAAGGAAGGTACTTTGAGCCAAGCCAATGGCAGAGGTCCCATTTATTGTCACCTGCCTCCAAGGCCCCTGCTGGCACAAAGAACAATGGGCCATGGAGAGCACCTGAGCTGTGCTGGGCAGCATCACCAAACCCATGCTAAAATAGGTGAGCAGACTTTCCCTGGGGAAGGCAGGAGACTGTCACAGGGAACAGCAGCCAGTGGGTGATGAGTCCCCTGCCACCACTCAGGCAGGTGAAGAGTAGGGTGTCAACCTGCCATCCCAAGTGCAGCAGGGAGATTACAACCCGATAAGGGATGCAATAGCCACCTG
This sequence comes from Podargus strigoides, assembly GCA_028020825.1. Taxonomy (NCBI): domain Eukaryota; kingdom Metazoa; phylum Chordata; class Aves; order Caprimulgiformes; family Podargidae; genus Podargus; species Podargus strigoides. The sequence goes on from CM051643.1 coordinate 3,553,999, forward strand.
GCTGGGAATGAACCCTTTATCCAGGGGGACAAGCAACAAGGCTCCCTGCAGCCCTCTAGAAACACTACTGAGCCTCGAGGGTTTGCTTTATTCTTGTTATATTGCAGAAAATTGATATTTGCAGTCATATTCCTAAAATCAGCATGAGATCTGTGAACAGGATCCCCCTGGCTAACGTCCTGTGATGGAGAAGAATAATGCGGATATGGTAAGTAACCCCTGCTTTCTCTCACCCTACAGCCTCCTTGTACCACTGAGCACTGGGGTAACCTCTAGCGAAACTGCTCCAGTTGATACAGCTCTGGAGGGGACTAAGCTGTGGGACTGGGCAAACCAAAGCAAGGATTATTTTTAGGAGGTCTCAGGGTCTGTGTGGGACCTCACTTCCCCCACCATCACACCAGCATGGCTCCATTGCAGCTGAGAGGAGGATGATGTCTTCATCAGGCAAGAGCAGATTCTTTATTGTTTTAGAAGCATTTGTGTAACTTCTATTTGACTTTGGTGGGACCTGAGAGGGCATCTGACAGGGAGATTGTTTTTCTATACAGCAATGGCAATATACAAAGGCCAGGCTGAAAGCTACAAAACCGCTCTGAGAAAGAAGTTTCTTTGCCCTCAGATCTGTCAGTCACCAAAGGTTTCATTTTCTTCAGCACAATGACAACTTGTAGAGTGATGGGAGCCCTCAGAAAGCAAATGCAGGTTTTCACTGGAAGGTGAGGGTTTGCAGATCTCTTGAAACTGTATTCCTGGTAGAGGTGTGAAGGTCTTTTGTTTTCAAATGGGTCTTAGCATTGTTTTGAGGAAAGAAATACTGAAGTAGGTATGGGGAATAGAAAGACTATAGTTTATTCTTTCAATGAACCGTTGCTCTTTCTTAGGAATGTTACTGCTGGGACTCTTGCACATAAATAGATGAAGACTAACATATTTCTGTCCAGGAGATGATCTTTGGCACTTTCCATACATATCATGTTAAGCCATCAAAATCAGGGGAAATCACCAGAAAGTTATGCAAACCCTTACTTGCAGAGCTTTGCTGGGCACCACTGAAAGGAAGGAAAGGACTGCTCAGGGCAGCCCAGGGGGAAGGAGAAATAACTCAGAAGGTGCCCTTGGTCTCCTCTGGTCCCACAGTGACCTGAGCTGGGCTCAGCTCCTGGCAGGCACCAGGCTGCCGCTGCCTGCTCACCTCTGCTCCCTCATGGCTGAGCTAGGGGGAGAGGGGAAAAAAATGGGGCTTCGAGCCCTTCTCCACCTCCATTCCCCATCTCAAGAAGGACTTCCCACCAAATGGCTCTGTTGCTAAAGGTCTCGGCTGGCTCCTTTGAGACATGACCTCCAATTCAGCCCAAACATTGTAGAAGTGACTTTGGATTAGGGGGTTATCCAAACCATCCTACAAAGGATGGGCTTTCAGGAAAACCATAGTACTGGCTTTCTGCAAATGAAGCTTAAGTGAGATAGTCAAAAATAAAGGTACTCGGAATCACACATGACATTTTGCAAACCTGGCCAAGAGGGTGACACTAATTTACTTGCTGATATCTCAGCACTAATGCAAGCACATCCAACTCCTAAAAGCAAGGACATGGACCACCTGCTCCCACACCTTTACACAATGTCTGCTATTACGCACCCACAAAATAAAAGTTCACTTTGTTGCAGCAGCAGGAGCAATGTCACAGGTCAGAGCTGCAGCTGGCACAGATCAGCAGAGCTTCAGCAAAGTAAGCAGAGCTGTGTGGATTGACACCAGCTGGGGAAATTGGCTTGCCATTTGCAGCCTGCCAGTGAAATGCAATTTAGACCATAAAACCACAATGTTAAATTAAAAATGTGCTGACACCTGCAGTGTCTTGGAAAAGACACTGGATGGAGATGCTTCTGACCCCCATAACAAGGTTAAATGCAATTCCCTTACTGAAGAATAATTCAGCGATGCCAGCAGAGGCACAAAGGCTGGAAGTGTTATATTTTTATGATGATGATTCAGATGAGTCATCCCCAATCAGCAAGCACTCATTGCTTTAATGACCAGACACGGGAAATTCGGTTTAGTGGTGACCGATGCTGCAGTTTATTCTTCTGACCATTCACCAAGCATCGTGGGAAGGCTATACCATTATCTACACATTCACATCCGCTCTGGACTGCATCTCCTGAGTGTAAGCCATGGTCATCAGCTCCCACAGTAACTGTGCTGTGGCTCCTGCCCCTTTCCAGTAGCAGTGTTTTGGGTGATCTGTGTCACAATGCCTGCAAGGAAAGGACCGACTCCTTTTCTCATCACCATGGAGGGCAGCTCTACTGTCCCCGCCACTTGGTTCCCCAGGCACTGCTGCAAACACATGTGGAAAGCAGCATGGTTACCTAACAATAAGCAGAACCTGATTTAAAAAAAAAAAAAAATCACAGTCACGCTCTACGGGTACGTGGAGACGGACATAAAATTCCCAGACACGTTCCTACTGGCTAACAATGCAGTTTCACAATTGCCCCGGTCTTGCTGGGAAATGAGTGTTTCCTGGGACAGGAGCACAGTAATCACATTAAATGGTCTCAGCTCAGTGCTGGGTATGCAGGTGGCCACAGCTCAGCAGCCACCAGCAGCAGAGCACGTTGCTCACAAAACATTCAATTCCCTTTTTAAACAAATGATGATTATTTTTTTTTCTTTAAATGGGTAGAGTCTGATAAGCAAGTAACAGGATTATTTTTTTTTCTTTACCCACCACACTCCTCAACAAACATTCAGTCCTGTGAAAAGATTTTTTTTTAAAAGATGCTGTTTGCATGGGTAACAATCCCCTAATCCTCCCCTCACCCTGAAGCCAGCCCAAGGAGTGGAGGCCAAGTTTTGCCCCAAGCCGTGGTACGTGAGCCCAAGTCATGACAGAGCCATCACAGTTCTTCCTTCCTGCTCCCAGGAGGAAAGCATCTGCCTCTGTGAATTGCTGCTCCTGTCTCCAGAGGTTAATAAACCCCATTAACAAAGGGAAGGAATGGTTATCATGTGTTTCCTTGAGAAGGAGCAGTGATACAGGCAGCTTTTTTGCTCTAAGGGATGCTCAGACAGGTTTTTCCACTTTTCTCCAGCTTTGTTCCATGATAAATCAGGGCCCTAGTCTGCTCTGGAGCATCTCCCCCCTCATCCAAAACTTGCTCAGCCATGTGTGCTGCCCCGGGCTACACTAGCAGAGGTACTCACACAGCTAAGGGCATCCCTGTCCCAGCACACATCCTGCACCTGCACAAGTCCTTCACATGCTGGTCACAGGGCACTTTATACCAGCAGGCAGTCGCTGCCCAGGGGCTGGTTCCCCACTCCATTTGGGGCACGGATGCTGCCTAAGAGGCCTGCAAAGGCATGATTGCTCATTTCTGACAGAGAGGCACTTGTTCCTCAGGAGGAGCATGTCCGCATGTGCCAAGGCAAGGGAAGACACAGTGCAGAGGAGGAGGCAGGTGTTTCCCAGCACTCCATAGCCGATTCGGAGATCGGGCCAGCCTGCCTGTCCTCTGCCTTTGCTGGTACTGTCAGCTCCCCACCTGTTGGGAGCATTAGGGCAACGACCAGAAACAGCTCTCTGCCCATCTCCCCTTGGTACGTATCCATCAGAGGTGTCTGGGGCTCCGCTCTGCAGAATGCTCATTTTCGGCTCAGGCTCTCAGACTGTCATGGGCAACATGTCTCTGGCCCTGCAAGAGGACCCCATCCTGCCACCAAGATGATACCCCTGGAACATCCACCACATGCATGCAGGAAAGGATTTCTTTGTTTCACTCTGCACACCTTTGGCAAACAAACAAAATAGTGCTTCCTCTGAAGAGATCATTTGGTTTTGCCTCCTTCGGAATATTCTGCTCTTTAATATACTAGGTTGGGACTGAGGGTCCCTTAACCCTTCAAAGGTTTCCTAGATGATCTTGGCATGTTGCCCAAACCCATCCAAAATTTCAATTTTGAAAAAAAAAAAAAAACAACAACAAAAACCCCCGAAACATAGATTAGTGCTGCCTAACCTCTCAGGTCCAGTGCCCAGCCTAACCTGCTTGTTCATGCCCAGTTTGTTTGTGGCCTGGCAGGGACATGTGTGCACACCCAGAACAGCCCGCAGCAGTTTGGTGCCTTGCTCCTGCCAGCCCCAGCTACCCCCTGCTTGTGTCCCTGGTAGCATCCTTTGGAGCTACGTGTACATCTGAGCTCCTGTCCCATGACCTCCATGTGGCCACTAGCCCACCATGCTCAAGGATGCCTGGGAGACACAGCAATGACACTGGACCAACCCCCATCACTCAAAGCCTTAGAGATGCAGGAGGACCCAGGACAAGTGTCTCCTTGGCCCAGAGCATTTCAAGCCTTCTCCACCCACCTCCTAAGAAACAGCCCTACAGAGCAGGCTGCTGCTCCTGCCACACACGTGGGGATCTCTCCTGAGGATGGGTCACATCATCCCCTTAGCTCCAGAGGGAAGTGAAGAGGGTATCCTACTCCATAAGCTGTGGATGAGGACTCTGACCTGGGAGAGACTTGAATTCTGGCATTTGCCTCAATTTTTTCACTCAGCAGAGTGACATAAGCCTGAGCTGCCATGGAGCTGCTAAGGCACAACCAGACCAGCCTGCAAGGTACTGCCCTGGAAAGCAGGTGATACGGTTGACAACTTTTTGGGGGTGCAACCAAATCCTTATCTTTCCTCCCTTATATAATTGCTGTAACCTCTTGATGCCACCACCAGCAAATGAAATGCAAGCAGCTAAAATTAATTTTACGAGAAATTCAATCCTATGCAGCCTGTGTGAGGTGTATCCTGCAAATGCCTGTTGGGCTGTACACGTACCTTCAAGGTTTAGGCAGAGGAAGGATGGATGAGATTCTGGATCCCAAGCTCAGACATATTCACCCCGGGAAGGAGTCTCCTGGGCCACTCTGATGCATCCTCCAGCAGATCTGCTCGGGAAACTGCTGAGCACGGCTGGGCACCTCCAGGGCTCAGCAGGAGCCAGGCAGCAGATCACTGTTTTGGCTGAGTGCACTAGAAGGCCCTGTTCTCTGCCACTATGGAGAAAGGTGAGGACAAGCATTGTGGAGTTCTGCACTGCCTGTGCAAAGCCAGAAGGAGCCATCCACTCAAGAGCCTCTCCACACTTTTTCCCCAGGTTGTCTAAGGCACTTGTTTGCTGTCATGGTTTATGAAAAGTTAAGGTTACATGCATCTTTCAAAAGGAAGGATTATCTTGAGCAAAGTACTGCTAAAATAGCACTTCAGACATATTTTGAGGGTGGATTTAAAGATGCTGTCTTTAGATCTCACTTAAACCAGGTGGAATTACAAAAGCTATATATTCATAAAAATAAAACATATTGAGAAAAGAGCCTATGAAAACAGCACAGTGGAAAAGCACCACAGACCACTCTGTACTTTGACGCTGGAGTCATGCTAACACTAATTAGTGAGTGGAAAATACTGTAAACTTTCTCCTCCTTTGCAGTATACAGAAGTCAAAATCCATGTCAGATTGCACTAAGAAATCAAAATGACATTTCTCCAAAGAGAGCCCACACCTTAGAGATGCAGGTTTCAGGATGCACCAAGTACCAAATGAGAGCGTATGACTGAGCAGGATCCTTTGTCACTTGTTCTGTCCAACCACCTAAGGACAAGATAGTACAAAAAAGAAAAAAAAAACAACGAACTGTCCCCCCCGTTTATATCTAAGGTTGTATCTGCAACTCACCATGCAACCTCTGCTGCTGCAGCAGCAGTAAGCCAGAGATTGTCAGATATCGTGCAATACCCATCACAACCCAAGCTTAGCATCCAAAGGGACAACATATCCATGCTAAAGGAGAGTGTTTAGTGTGCCCCCTCTCCCTGCAGCACGGCAGCACCCCTGGTCGAGTGAGGGGTTCCCAGGTGATGCTCCTTTTCATTACCCCATCCCTTTGTGGTGCCCACCTCCCCTGCCCTCAGGGCAGAAAATGTGGGCCTGACAAACCCCAATCCTGACCCAATCAGGTGGCAAAACTCAAAGGTTATATTCACAAAGCACATCTAATCGAACTAGATCACTCAGTATTGAGGGGCCCACAACCATTAAATGACAGCATCTCCAAAAACACCTCCACCCCAGCCCCCTCAAAACCTGTGTGGGCAGCAGAGGGTTTGTACTGGCAGTGACCCACAAATTGACACAGCAACAGGCAGGAAGGGCTTTGGAAGCCACAATAGCATCACCACAGTGTTGGAGGTTTATTCCTCCTCCCAATGTTTATAGTATTGAAAACTTAACAGGTTTGCATTGTTCTCCTTTGGCAGTATGTTGCTTAAGCAAAAATAATATTGAACTTCTGGCTTTTCCTCCATTGAATACAACCACTTCAGAGAGCGTTTTATACCCACATATTTATCAGCAGATCTCTCTATACACTAAAAAGCAGAGATGCTTTATCCTCAGAAACCAATTTTGCTGGCAGCATTGCTAGAAGAAAGATTGAAGATCCCCTAATAGTACAGAAGGAGCAAGCTGTCCAAATGTCCGCTCTAATCTCCCAGGAATTTGCACTAAATTGCTAGGTAAGGTTGGGAGAGGAGGGCCCTCTATGTGCTAGGAAGGATGTTCTCAAAAATGCACCCATTCAGAAGAGCAGCCAGACCATGGGGGAAGGCAAACCTTGTATCCTGAGAGGCAAAAGTGAAAAATACTTTTCTGTTAATTTAGCTAAAATAATGAAAGCTGCACGCTCACTCTCGCCCATGCAACCCACAGCTTCCTGTGCTTGCACATCACATATGGTCCAACCTTGTGTTATCAAGGAAGCCTTTCACAGTCCTGATTTTAATTTTCTCTTTTCTTCTAAAGAAGTTGTGTGTTTTACAGTGAAGCACAGATAAGCTTTTCTCCAGAAGCAGCCTCACATATCTTCCTGCTGTGCTGTTTTTCCCCTTGAACAAACACCAGATACAAGCAGTATGAGCAAATTGTCACCCTTCAGAAACCTCTGAGATCCTTTGTGTTTCTGGTCCACTGACCATGGCGGAGCAAGAGCATCAGGGCTGCCCCTGGGATGCACTTTCTCCAGGCATGCAACTATGCCCCTGCAGCCTCTGCTGAAGCACAGGCATGGATTTGCACTGTCCTGAGCATCTTATCTCTCCTTACCCCAATTTTGCATGGATTTAACCACATTAGCATATGTAAGTTTTGTGTAAGGAAAGTTAGACATTGTCTATCTCCTCAAGGGTGCAGCAAGATTTTTTGCAGTTGTTCCAAAAACACCTTCCCAAGTAGCAGCAGAGGAATCAGATCAGCCTGGCAAGGACAAAGCAGTGAAACAGTTCTCTTCATCACCCCTCCCTGAAGCTCAGATAGCACAAAACTTGGCTGCTGTCATCCCAATGAGGGTCTGCACAACACAAACCCATAACTCCTACTTTCTGACATCTATCCTGTCCTCCTCTGCCTCAGGTGAGTGCAGGACACAGTGTGACCCCTCGGCCATCCTGACACCGCATGGCCCGTTGGTACCTCTCATACTCTGGCTCCGGCTTTCTTGTCCCTGCAATTTGGAAGTGGTGAGCAAGAAAATTGCCCGCTGCTCAATCCTTCTACGGGTCAAGGAGGAAAGGCTTTCCGTATTTGTAAACTAAACCAGATATCAGAGGCAAGTGTGAGCCACAGCACCAGTATTTTCTTCAACAGAAGTGATACCATAGGACAATGTATATTAGCTAGCTGCTCTGGCTATGTAACAACTTGCTTGTAGCTTTATAAACTGAAGGGCAAGATCATTCCTTGGTTAGTACACAAGGATCGTTCCTTGATTAGTACATGAGGTTAGTACACATAGGATATTTTTCTTCTCCTATCACAACCAAGCAGAAGGAAATGAAATTCTGAGGGTTAGGAACAGAAAGTACAGAAAAGTCAGCCTAAGAGTGGTTTCACTCCACCTGGAGCCAGGTTTTTCTGCCAGGTTCCTCTTTGCTTTGACACGCACATTTCATGGGAGAAAAAGCAAAAGGACATGAGCTGACTCAGAGGACATGAATATCAGACAGGGTATTCAACATCTGAAACTCCTTGAAACAAAGGTACAAGCTGTGATTCTTTTCTTCCAGGAAATCTTGACCAGTTCCTACATGCAAACAGCCATAAGTGGTTGATTCCATTTAATCCATTATTTTGAGTGGCCAGAGCACATGTTTAGGGAACACTGGTAAGAAACAAGTGTCAAGCTAAGCAGCCTTTGGTCCAGACTCTCAGCTACCAGCAGCCACAGCTGCAGTATGCACTCCCTGCACAGCACCACATGTTTTAATACAATTCCCTATTTCTTGCTGAAATTAGAGACAATAGTGATCTATGTGAACTAAGAACACATTAAAATGATCATGGCATTCCCAAAAATATGCAGGAAAAAACCAAACACAGAGGTAGCATTGGATACACGTAACTCTGGTTGGGAGTTTCTGCTTTGCCATGGTGCTGAGTCTACTCATTCAGTATCACACAGTACCTCTGGACCATAAATGCATTGAAAATGAGAAGACTGTGACCACAGATTTTTGTATTGCAGCTGGTGCTGAGCTCAGATCCATCCCATACAGATCTATCTCACACCTTGCCCATCCCTGCTGCACTTGAGCACTGTCTGCTGTGCTAACAAACACTGCTGTTCCAGTCTGGAGGAGAAATGTATGCTGCAGAGGCTTGAGCAGCAAGTCTCTGCTCAACTGGTGGACAAAAATACCATTTTTACCAAACCCCAATAACTTCCTTTCAAATAAAATTGGCTCTTGTTTGATACCTACCTGGATGGAGTTAGTGTCCCAAGCTGCCTGCAGACTGCACGAGTGCACACCAGCGATGTGTGGGGGTTAGGACCTGGCCTGAGGTGAAGCAGCCTGCTTGCATGCATGAGGCTTGACTAGTCTTGCCTTAGGCTGAGGTTATGCAAATTCAATTAATCAGCACTTAAATCCTTACCTCAGAACAGGGCCTGCAACACCGAGATGAGGAGGAGAGCAGCAGAGCAGCAAAACAAAGCTCAGCAGGCAGAGTCTACTGATGGGCTGCTCTGTTCCTCAAGAGTCCTTCTCTTCCTTATCTGTATCAGCATCATGTGTTAACTATAACATGCTCCTGGCAGAGACCTCATCTCTCACTTACCTAGAAAACATCTCACAGAGTTTAGGTGTGATGTAATTAGAAGCAACGATGATAATAATTAATTGATTTTGAAGTTATTACCCATCTTCAGTGCGTTTAATGAAAGACAGAGAGCCTCCAGAAGTGCCAGAGGCCGTAGCTCCACCTAATAACATTGCTAAAAAACAGCCTCTGAAAGAGATTAATTGTGGTTAGATAGGCTGGCAGCGCTCTCGTCAGACTTTTATTGTCAGCCATCTGGAGACATAAGCCCAAGGCTACTGAAAAAAGCAGAGCTGGGAATATATAAACTAATGGCTAATAGTCAAAGGCAGGGATGGGGAGAGTAATATTGAAGCATAGCCCAAGAGTTTCATGGCGGCCCACTGAAATAAATGCCTTGATGATTCACAATATCTATACTGCCAGCCTTAAAACCCAGCCCCTCAGTGTATTGTCCTTTTTTTCTCTTGTGTGCAGACATAAAAGAAAGAAAGGGAGATGAAGACGTATTGGATATGTGAGTTCAGCAGAAAGCTCAGGAGAAGGAACCAGTCTCTCTGAAGTTCAGAAGACTGTCTGACAGTTGTGATCATGAAAGGCACACCCACATAATCTGACAGCTTTCTGAGAGCCATGAAACATTTTTATCCTACATCATCAACTCCTAGACTGGCAAGAAAGCAAGAATCTGCTGCCATCTCCAAAGAGGGGACCTGTTGGACAATAAAAGCTCTGTCCTGATTTTACCATCTATAAAATTTCCATCTGTAAAAAATTCTAGTAGACCCAAGTCAAAGATGCACATGCAGGGGACAGAAACATTGCACCTCCACAGTGCCCACTGGCCGGACATGGATGCTGTGGATCGGCGGGCAAGGGTCTGCCCCTGGTGTGCTTCCCACCATGCTCACCAGCCCCACCTTCCCAGGCTGACACACGCTCATCTCCCTCGTTCTGCACTCCTGCTCTTCCTCCGGTCTTTTTATATGTATATTTGTACACATACACATGCTTTAAATGTGCACTCATGGGCACTTTCTCCACACGCTGCATATTTTCATTACTTTAGGCATTCCTTTTCCTCCTAGGCAAACAAACCTCCTTAGTTTTTTGAATTCCCTCCCACTCAAAACAATAGGCTAGACAGGGAGTGAAACTGTCCCTCCTTAAATCAGGATGTCATGCATTCCTCTTGCTTTAAATAAGGGATTATTGCTAAACTCATAATTCCCATTCTTTCTCGGTCAGCAAGCAAGGCTGAAGCCCATGCTGGTTCCCAGTTGGGGCTGAAAAAGCAACTTCTGTTGCATGTACTTTGTTGCCTGCAATAAGCCACACTCAGTCACAGTCCAGGGGTAACGCCACCACAAGCAAATGGTGGGGTGACCTTAATCACAATGTTTGTAGAAGGGTTGGACTTTATTACTGAGAAGTTTTAACAAACTGCTCTACTCTCCTGCTTTTATAGATTCCTGGCTGAAGCTATGCCTTCTCATTACTGAAAAGCAAATGTCCTCAGAGAGCGAGTTGCCATTAAATGAAAAGCTGACAGTTAAAAATCCAGACAAAAACACTTCAGAAGACCCAAACTTACTATAGGAAAGGAGTTCTTCCATTAAAATCCCAAATTGCTACAAAACCTATGGGTTTCAAAAAAGTCGTCTTGGCAGAAATACCAGTGCTGTCAATACATTTGAGCCCTGTTGTCTTGCTGGCAAGCCATCCCAGGCAGCAGCATGCCACCTCGGGGCTCAGACCACACCACGTCTTGCAAATATGTCCCAGCCCAGGAAAGCCCAGGGACTCCTTGTTGCTGACTCCTTTTAGTCATCCGAGCCCAAATCCTCTATCATACGCAAAGATGCTCAGCTGCAAGATGCCAAATGCTCCATTTTGCTAAGGTGAGATCCATGTGCCAAGCAGTAGCCCATTTTATTTAGAAAACTACACATAGTTAAAACAAACATTTTCCCCAAGCAGTTGGCATTACTTGACCACGTCATTCATAATGTAATGACTAACAGATTTACTAATTTTAAGCCTACTTTGCTTGTTCCACACTAGGAAATGGAAAACGTGAATTCCTGTTGTTCAACTCTTGCACCAGATATAGCACATTATTCCTTTTGTTTGGAAAGTTTTGTTTCCAAACACCATCCATTACTCAAACGGTATTAGTGCAACAAATTTACCATCCAAATAGTTTCCAGTAGGTCTCACCAAAAGGATGTTTTTTCTGGTGTTATAATAGCAATGCTCATGTCAAAAAGCTCCACTTGGCATCACCTTTTATCCCAAATGCTTTTAAAAAAAATAAGCTGGATTCTTATCTGTTCAGGAGTTTTAACCACCAGTGATTTGTTACCTGCAAGCATCACAGGAATGCTCTAGACAGCGAGGACTGCTGGCAATTGCTCAAGTGTCTTAGCATCTTAGTCCTGGATATTTTATCTGAACCAAAAGCACTTGGTTTGAGTATTGCAGAGCACTGCAGGCAGAGTTCCCAGCTGCCTGTCCTGTCCTACATCACCCCAACACCAGCCTGACTTCACTGTGAGGTTTTCCTCCATGGCACATTGATGAGTAAAACCAAGCAATTTGGGATCCCCTCAGTGAACGTTTGGGAAGCACCACACATGCCCTGATGCATGGGGCACACCAGGCTGCTTCCAAGGCCATGTGTCATGGGGTGCCTGTGGCCACCTTGCTTCCAATTCTCGCCGCAGGTGGCTCTCACCAGCTTAACCGCCACGGTTCCTCTAGAAGACTTAGTACCATCACCATTGTGTGACCAGAGGCAGGTGGCTCTGTGATTGCCCTTGCTCCTCCTGGCCCAACACCAGAAGCAGCAGGTCTCACCCAGCAATACTGGGAGGGAGAAATCAGGTATTTTCTGTGTGTTGCCTCTTGTCTCTCTGTGCTTAACCACGCACCTACACTGCAGCATCAGGAATAACAAGGGGCTTGCCATGACAGTGGCTGGGAGGTGGATGAATACTCCAAATCCTTTGCATTGATGCTGCTGTTTGTTTGCAACTCTCCTCCACTCAGCTCTGCTCTAGCAAAGCTGATCTTTAATATCTTTAGCGTTTCTCATCCTTCACAAAATGTAATAATGCTTCTGATGGCAAATTAATTGAACATGTTGACAGCTGTGATTTTATTGTTGTAGATGAGACAACCTCTTGAAAAAAGTCAAAGAGAAAAGTGTACCTTAAAGTAAACCTTTCTAGGACAAAGCAGTGGCATGAAAACAATATTTTTGCTTTATCATACCTGATTTCATCTCATCCCTACATCTCAAGTGCAAAATTAACCACTTATGTTTCCACAGAAGAGAAAAATGTTCCCATGTTTTTTTTTCTTCTGAATCTCATCCAAAAAGTCATGCATACAATTATATCAATAGGTGTTCGTGATCTGAATGCAGCTGTTTCACACTAGTGAATAAACCAGGACATCAAAATTGCTCAAAAGTAACAAGAAACAAAACTCAAATTGACCCAGTTCCTGGGATAAAAATGACAGAGCAAGCTCCTGTCTGGCAAATGGAAAAATAACCAAGATATCGATCCTGTCCTTTTTAGTTAAAGCTGCAATATCTAACCCCTCAAATGGGACCAGAGTCCCCTTCTGGCAGGTGCCCTGTGAATGCAGCCCCACTGCTCCTTCCCCAACACCCAGCTGACAAAATCAGTGATGCTCCCCATTCTTTGCACCCCATCACCTGATACCCCATGAGACAGCTCTGCTCATGCATGAGTCCCTCCCCTCCCCAAAACATTCCGTGCCACCTGCTACAAGGCACGCCTCCCTTAGCAAGAACCTTGCACAAACCCAGCAACCAGCCTCTGGGCACGGGGCAGCTTGCAGGCTGACACTCCAACATCGTTCTTCATAGAGCACACATGAAGTCTGTTGGGCCAACCTTCCAGCAGCTAATGCTGGTCAGATATGTCAAACCAAAGCTATTCTTTCTTTGAGGGTAGGTCAGAATTTACCTGCACAAGCAGCAACCAGCCAACAAATCAAGCTGCGTTCAGAGCAAGGTCAGTGCAAATAATTAGGGTTTTTTTCAGCTAAAAAGGGGAGTGATTCCCACCGCCCAACTCCACCCGGAGCAAACCAAACACAAAAGCCTTCTGTTCTGTCTTCAAAGTAAAAATCCCCTGGCATTTCAGTTTGACTATATGCTGTTAACAGAGGTTTAAACCATGGAAATATGTTGGTTTGGAACACAAGGAGGACTCCAAGCATGTGTTTATCACCATTTCTGTGGTTGCACAGGGACATCTCTTCTGCTCCATTTTCTGTACCAGCTAATTACAAAGAGAAATAAAAAAGAAACAAAGATATTGGGCAATTCCCATTAAGATGCTCTCAGTACACTCTCACCTGGTGGTCAGGACACCACAGCTTAAAATATGAAGGAGGGGCTAAGTCTAAGTCCTGTGTCTCTAGGCCTGACCCTTTGAAGTGCTATGAAACAAAGGAAATGGATTTTCCCTGGCTGGAAAAGTCTTTGGATTAAATTGTCCAAATATCTTTTTAATTCCATTTTTAATAGTCATAGAATTGGGTTGCACTGATAGGAAGGGTAGGGAGTAGCACTTTGCAGCTCCAAATGTGCAAGTTACAACTAAAAGGCTTTCAAACAGTCAAGTTCAGCTTCCATTACCAGAAAAACTTTTGACAGCAGCTGTGAGCATGGCTTCTAGTTGTAAGAGCTTAATGCCTGCTGGGTTAAAAGTGATAGCTGGGGAATCTGAACATGCTGGTGGCCTGGCAAAGAGTATACACTCCCTCTCCTCTCACCTCCCCAAGGGGAAAGTTATGCGTATTCTTAGGAGACAATGGAAAGAGAAAATCTGAGAGCAGCTGTTTGTGCTCGAGGACCCATCTGCTGCACCAGAGGGCTTTGACGCCTGTTTTAAGGCGCACAACATGGGTGTCTGATTTGCTGATAAAGGAAGCGATCACAAGAGGCTGGATTTTCACACGCTTGCAGGTTTGGACTTCACCCAAATGAGAAGATTGGCCTAAAATGGAGTCAGCTCATCGCCAAGACAGCTAGTGTGGACATGATTCAACAGCAGATGAGCTCAGGTGTTTAATACAGTCGGTTTCCCAATATCTTTATGGGCCTCTAGTAATACCCTAGAAATATTACTGCTACGTTGGACAGACTGGGACGTGGAGCTTGAAAAGAATTTGGGCCTCTCTGAACAGACCTTGTACATGCATCAAAAAGACGTTCTACATTTTCTACCAAATACTTTAAAAGCACTTTTAAAGCATTTTTCCTGTAATAGATATTTTAAACCAATTGTTCTACAAGCAGCAGGATGAAGGAAACTTGCTTTCTTATGGATTACCTCCTTTACAGTTGGATTTTCTTGGTGCTCCAAAAAACCCCAGAAAACGGTAGAAGTGTTCCAAGGAGGCAAGATACTTGTTGTGTGCATTTCCCTCCCTCATTCTGCTTCCCAGCTCCATGTCAGCTTCCTGGTCTCTTTACATCTTTGCTCTCGTTACAGGCATTAGCAGGCATCTCCCCCGCATTTGGCTATTTATCATCTTCTCATGGAAGTCCCATGTACCTGGCCAGACAGCAAGACTACCTGCAGTGTAAGGTCTCCATGTTGTTTCTGTCTGAAGCCCTCTTTGTGGAGTTGGTGCACAATTTGCTGTGCCATCTGGCAGTGTGTAATCAAGCAGAGCACAGGGAAATTGAGACGTTTGGAAGCAAAATAGCTAGCATCTGCAGATGGCAAGCAGCCTCCTAGCCAGACAAGCTGTGGTGTCATCGGCAGCAGTCTGCCATTTCCAGATCCAGGCTCAGTGATTTTACAATGTCAGCTGAGGAAGCACTTGTTTTAACACCGACGGGGGACCACGCTGCTGTTCAGGGTGACTAACAGTAGCAAAATGGCAGCCTTCTCACTTCCCACTCACCCTAGGCAATAGGTGACAGCTCCACTAGCGTGTCCTTAGGCTACAATGAGTTGACCTGTGGGTAACAGAGCAAATGTGTCTCTTCAGTGCATTTCCTTTTCTGCCAGCAGCCAGCATCTATTTAGACGCACAAGCAATCCTGCATGACTCAGCTGGCCAAACGAAGGCATCTACGAACACAGAGGAAACGAACAGCGCTGGCATACACCATCCCTCTTACCGCTCACCACCACCTCACACAGTCCATCCTGCAGAAGTGACACAACTTCTCAGAATTTAGATCAATTCCCATCTGCCCTAGGGTATAAGAAATTGATTTCCAGTAGGACTTAATTTTTAAAGTGTTCTCTTAAATAGCTCTGAGAGCTTCCTCCACACTGGGGAGCTCGGAGCCAAGCCATAGAAACAGCCCTGGTCTATAGATACTTCACTTGTGATCAGTGACTTATTCTTCCTGACCTCAGCATCTTCTCTCACATGCCCGGGTGTCTTGTCTTCTGCTCACACTGTAGCTTGAAGTAAGTTGCTCGAGATACAGACCTTCTGGAGCCTGGTGTTTGCAAAGCACATACATCAACATGAACTTCAGTGAACAATTATTAATCATAGCTTTTAACCTGAGCAGTTCTTCCCTCCTCCTTACAGCCCACACACCTGCCTCAGCCCTCAGCAACCCTGACATCTGATGAGCAACATACCCCTAAACCAACACAGCAATACCTTGCTTCCACACTGATGTTCTCTGACACAGGAACTGGGTTATGCATAAAATGAGTCCCAAAATGGCTCTGGCAACGTGTTGGATGTATAAGGAAGGAAGGGCAGAGAGATCACATACTGAGCAGTACTATACCCAAATGCATTTTGGAAACCTTTGGTAATAGAAGGAAGTTTCGGGACATGTGGATGAATTAATTCATTGCCATGCTACCTGGAGAGGAAAGATTGGGTATTTACTACTAACCAGCACAACACTCCCCCAAAATGATGCTAGTTCCTTCCCTGGATGGCTCCACAGGCTGACACAGCATGGAAAGTTCTTGCTAAATGCCTCTCCCACACAACACAATTTGGCAGAGAGATTAACAGCATAATGTACTGCACCTTCTGTTTAATCTCACATAAAAATTTTGACTGCTAAACCACGCTCCTTAATCAGCAGCAAGCCATTAGAACCGCTCCTCAGCAAGTACATGCTGGAACACCATACCATGCTCAGGAAGCTTTTTGACCTACCTACGGGAGCTATATTACAGCAGCACTAACCTATAATTAAGATTGTGTCAAAGTTTCCATTCTATAATGCTGCCCTGAAAGGAGAGAGTATTCAGAGCTGAAGGTACCTAGAAAACTCATGGTTACTCATTGAATTGCTTGGGGCTTTTGTTTAGTATTTTTTTTTAAATATTTTTTAAAAATAATATACATTGTTTAGTACATCTGAAACTTCAAACTGAATACCTATCCATGACTCATCCAAATGAATCCAAGAACTCGCTGGTAGGTACAACAGCCCCATGTCCCTTCTTGAAGATTTCCCAAAGCTGCTTTATTTTTATGAGCCTGAAGTTTTTCATCTCACCTTTCCTCAAGACATCTAAGTTTTCACTCACACTACGAGTTCTCCAGCATAATTGGCTTAGCTTTTCCCTGCTTATTGTGAGCACCTTGCATCTAAGTGGACTTCCCTATGGTGCAGCAACACCAGCCCTTCAGATGATGAGCTCAGCTATAGAGCACAGGACATGTGTGTAGGTATACCTGAAGACTGAATACTCCTCAAAGCATAAAAAAATCCTCACAGAAAATGCCTAAATTCCTAGCTTTAAAATAATCTAAGAAATTATATTTGTTCATACTTTTAAAAATAATGCCATAGTTGTGCTTGGCTGAACCTTGAAACACACAGATCCTGATCAGCAGCATCATGACTGGTAAGGCCAGTATACCTGCGCACTTGGTTCAAGTTCAAGTGGTGAAGGAAGGTCAGTGAAATACAGATGTGCAACTCTGAACCTCAAAAATTAGGAGGGTACAGAGTTAAGAGGTACCTGGTGCTGTGTGAGTAACCTGGTTAGGCGGAGCATGTGTTTTGGCATCGGAAGTTGAAGTGCTGGGACACAGGTCCAGCTGCTGGGTCAGAGCTGTTATTGCAAAGAGGATCAGTGTGACAGTCCCTACAGCACTTGTGTTGCCAGTAGGTATGAAGAACCTGGAGGACTGCTGTGTCCACATGAGGAGGCATATGTGAAGGCACTGAGGAGTGGTAGGACAGGAATCATAGAATGGTTTTGGTTGAAAGGGACCTTAAAGAGCATCCAGTTCCAACCTCCCTGCCATGGCAGGGACACCTCCCACCAGACCAGGTTGCTCAAAGCCCCATCCAACCTGGCCTTGAACACTGCCAGGGAGGGGGTATCCACAGCTTCTCTGGGCAACCTGTGCCAGTGTCTCACCACCCTCACAGTCAAGAATCGATTCCTAATATCTAGTCTAAATCTACCCTCTTTCAGTTTAAAACTGTTACATTGGCTCATGTTGAGCTTATCCAAGGAAATCTGAGCCAAGCTTGCTCTAATGTTCATGTCAAACTCTCCCTGTTCTGGTTCTTTCCTATACACAGACCCCTCATATCCACCTCAGGAATCTTTTTTGCCTCTTTCCTAATGAATTCATGCAGGCCTAGTACAAGCCAAGGAATCAGGGCAGGCATCCAGCTGCCTCACTCCAAGCTGCAAGGTGACCCTCTCACGATCAAGAAAAACAACTGCAGTTGCTGCTGGCCGTCCCAGTTAGGACATAGGCAGAAGTGAGAGCGTGACAGATGCCAGTGCGTGACCTCAGCCATGCTGCTGACTAGCCCAGGCATCTTCTTGTCCAGGAACTACAGACTAGATAGAGGGACAGTGTGCCTGCTGAGCTCACCCCTTTCACCACACACCTGCTTTGCAGTTCTTGAAGTGGCTTAGATCTAGTCATGGATCATGTCACAGATCATGCAACCAAGTACAGCAGGAAATCAGCAAAAGACACTAGTGACAGCTGTGTTCACCCTTCCTCCCAGTTTCCTAATTCCAAATCAGTTCACCTGGCTCCTAGGATTTCCTTCTGTCCCCCCTCTGCCTCTTACCACCTTTTCTATCACAGCATTCTTCCTCTCTTTCCTGCCTCACTCTGACTGCCACTTGCTCTTCCTTGAAATCTCAACATAGGAACTTTGATGGAAAAAAACCCCAAAACATCTGGAGCAAAGGATTACAGCATGCAAAAACACTTCTTCCAGGTGTCCTTCGTCACAGACAAGCTCATTTGCCTTCAGCCAGAACACCGCATGTTATGACATGCAATAGTTTTGACCCTTCAGTGTCAGAACAAGCAAGATACTGCAATTCCCTCTCACAACAGCTATACTAGCGTGTGTATTCTCTTTGCACACTCTCCCTCCTTTGAACAAGGTACGGGGTACCCACAAAGCACCCAAAAGTTATGTTTGAGAAATAATTACTTGTCTGAACAGAAATTTTCTTGCAGCCTTTATAGCTCACTGGCTGCTTCTGCAATACTCAAGAGATCAGAAACAGCATTTTCAGAATTATTTGAACAGGACATAAGATACCAGAGGGACACTGAGAAGATACTACTAAACACTGAAAAATCTGTCACTTTCTAGAGAAATAAATGTGTGCAAAATCTCCACACATTTGCTCTGGTAAAGTGCCAGCTGACTGCTGAATTGTTTTTCCTCACTGAGCAGGGGATCAACCAAATCAGGGTGAGTCCCTCTGGCCTACTACACAGAAGTGCTTCAGCACCTGAACCATTTCAGTCACTGCTGAGTTTAACAAGCATCTCAGCACCTTGCTGCTTCAAGCCACACCAGGCCACTGTGATTAAATTCCGTTTCACAGAATGGGCAAAATCTTAAAAGTGGAAAACAAGAGGTACAAAGGGCTGTGCAACCGCTTTTTATGCCAAGTCATCTATTTCCCCAGCTCAAATAACATCAATAAATTGATCATTACTTTACTTAATGTAACAAAGGCTCAAATCGACACAGTTCAGCTCCAATCCTGCAAAAGGCAAAGAAACCTCCCCTGCTGCTGTTAAAGGCACTTCATGTAGCCGCTCCTCTTTGTATTAGCCTGACAGGAACCCACATTAAGAAATGCTTTTGGATGAACTGGTCTGATTAAGTCAAATACACCCTGTGAATTCACATCACTTTATATAGTGGCCACAACCAACCAAGCATCTGAACTTCACCTTTTACATTTGCAACCAGACTGTTTTCACTGTGTGTCCTCTGTGACCCTTTAAAGAGAATGGTTTTAAGTAGTAAAGTTGACAAAAATACTTTGACATTTTTCTCATACTACTTTAAACGTGTCTAACGGCTATGTAACCAGCAATTTTTATTCTCATTATGTAGCATAAAGATAGGTCAGAGCAGCTGGTAGAGTGAATGGTAATGTGATACAAACAGAACTACATCCCAGATAGTTTCTATCCTTTGGCATGAAATCATATCCCACTTCTAACAGGTAGCTTCACTGCTGGTTACGCTTCCTCTGAGCTGATGTGCTTAAATACAAGAGTTAGATTAACACTAGTTTGAAAAGGTATGATAAAGACATTTGCAAAGTTACAGCCATTAGCCATCACTGCAAGCCCACAATCCATGCCAGCCTTTTATAACTTGCTTTTGGTGTTACATGAGCATCACAGTGATGACTTCTTTTCAGTGTCAAAGAACTTCTCTCAACCAATACACTCCAGCATAAACATCCCATATCCACATGATAAAGCATTTTGTATTCACCTCATGTTACAGCACCCATCCCTGCATACAGGGATACCCAGACAGAGGTGCACAACGTTACTCAAGCACTGGAAGCAACTTGGCCATGAAATATTTGGTACACATTCCATGTGCTTTTTAGAGGTTATAAAGCACAAACTGCGCAGACACAAAGGTGTTTAGAACCTGTACTGCATCCTTGTGGCCTTCTAACCAGTTTAGATGTGAAACTAGCTGCTAGCTGTCTTCCAGTAGTTAGTTAACATGCCCTGAAAATGAAGATTTCTTAGCAGGCTGATTCAAACACTTTGCATACATGAACTTTTTCTCATGAGTGATATCAACGAAATTAAGAGAGCACAGAGCACAGTGTACCACACTGCAACTTACTGCTAAAACTGCTCATAATTACCTTTAAAAAGTATTTCACTACAAGATTTCCTATACACCTCAGATATGTTTCAAATCAACTATATTCAAAGTGATCAGAAACAAGGAATACCATACTTTTGTAATCTAATAGCGACATTTTTCTTTTCCACATTTGCTATTACGTTGGGATCCTTCGCTAGAGGTTGAGTTTTGAGTTTTTAGTTTTATTCAGTAGTATGCAATGACATTGCTTGATATTTAGCTCCACCTATGGGCACCTCCATGTACATCTTTCAATTCATCGAAATAAAACAATTCAGTTATGCTTTAAGGCTCTAATCATGCAAGTCTCCCCTACCCCTCACTCCCAAAGGATAAAAGTAGATGCACAATTCTGTTGAGAGCTGTATTCAAGTTAGGACATAAGTTATTATTCAAATCATACAGCACACAAGTCGGTTAATGGAAAGGAGAGAAACAAGGGAAAAGGGGAAAAAAGCAGCTCAGAAAACTCCATCTTCGAAACGAAACAAAACAAGATTCAGGATCTCTTTTTAGAGAGTATACAAGATTATTTCCTTTTTTTCTAAGGCATTCCTATTGTTTGAGTCTTTTAAACCAACTTCTAATATATTAAGCAGTGAGTTTTTCCTTTTTTTAAAAAAAAAAAAAGTCAAAATCCTGATAGCTTTCTCAAACAAAAACTGACTTGTAAGCTACAGCCTAATTCAAGATCTCTAGTTTATAGAACTTTACACCTGCTGAAACAGCCTGACATGAATTAGCAGTTCACTGAGGACCATATATAACTTCATGTGTACACCGAATCACAAAATAAAACTATAAGAGTCTATAAAGCTTAAAATCTAGGTTTCTCTGAAAATTACCTTAAGACTGGTAATGCTGTAACCAGAAACGGCCACTTGCTATAAGCTGGTCATCTTCTATTGCATTTTTCAATACTACAGATACACTTAGTGAGAATCAGCCTATTATATTTAATTTTCCTGACAAGAAGAAACACTGTAAGGAAAAAAACACTAAGATTACTTCACCAAAATCTATTTGAAAGCCTGTCAGGTTTTGAAAGGTGCATTTTAAAGCTCTAGAAGAAATATTACCAAAAAAGTTTAAAACTATTACTGAAAAAGTTTAAAAGATCTTAAGAATCTAGGACATAAGTTGATGACATAAGGCAGTGGGAAAAGCATTGCAGCAGAGACCTGGCAGTATAAACTTTCAACCACTGAAATGCAGCAAGGCAGAGAGCTCAAAGAGGAGCTGCAGAACACGCCTAAATCTATCAGTGTCCCTATGCACCCCAAAAAGCACAACACATTCCCACAAAGGATATTTGAATCAAATAATGGTAATGTCTACCTGAATGACACTTTAAGGACCTCTTTAGCTTTTCCTCTTTAGCGCTCTTACAGGCTTGATATTGGAGTAACTCCAAATAATCAGTTAAGAGACAAAATGCTCAGTGGCACTAAAAATCTCAAAGAGAGAGATTTTCTACCTCTTCCTCCAAATTTCTGCAGTACCTCAGTAAGCCCTAATTTGTAAAACCTTTAACTGGAATAGTGAGGCTCCAGATATGAAACTGAACAAAATGGATTTGGAAACGACGGAACTGAGCAAAACACTGGCTATCTACTGAAATCCTCAGAATCAAATGCAAGCACTCTGAAATACAAGGAGTCTATCCTGACTAACAAGCACAAGTTGAAAAGTAATTAATAGGTGATACATGTTTAGAAAAAAAAAAATAAATAAAAATATACAAATCAGCCTACTGCCAGTACTCTATGGCTCTTTGTACAGGTGCTTATGCTTGAATGAGCTTCTCCTCACTGGACTCAGGAAGTGGTAGAGTGTGACAGACACCATCAAAATTTCCAGAGATTTGGACAATGGTAGAGAGCAGCCAGCACCACACTCATGAGAGTTTGACTTGTTCCCATGCCTGCAGAAGTATTGAAGGCATCACAATACACCCTATGAGATAGGGAACTGATTCTGGGCTGGTCATAGTTACAGATGCATGGCATCAGAACACAGTAATCTGCACCAGCACAATAATTAAAGGATAAACATGTATAAACCACAGTAGGAGACATGCAACACAAACAGTAAATCAGGTGTAATTTCATTAGGATTAATAAAGGACATGACCCACTGGGCATTAGGTGAATGTAGGAAAAGTTCTTAGCTGCACTTACAGGTTTCATTCAAGTAGGATGTGGTAGTAATGAAACTGCAAACAAAATGAGTTCCTGACACAACTTCAATGGCAAGAAAATGTGCACACACTCAAAGTGTAGGCAGGTCCACACAAATAGTGTCAAAATTATAAGCTAAGGAGACAGGTAAAGGACATGCTTGGTAGACTGCACACAATGAACTCAAATATGTAGGAAGAAGGACCAAAAAAAAAGGCAAAGTGGAAGAAAGGTTTCCAGATGGGACAAAGATACAAACCCACAAAACCCCCACCCCAACAAATTCACATTGAATGAAAAGGATTGAGACTATGAAGTGTAAACTACGAATACATAATCACTCCAAATATGAAAGTCACTGCTGACACTCAAAATCTAGCAGCAAGAGCAGCACCAGACTAATAATTAAAGACTATTGACAAATTTCTCAACTGTGCTCCCCCCCCCACTGTGCTACCAGCATCCAGGAAATCTGCAAAACCTTTGTAAGGCCTGTAACAAAGTTCTGAAGCCACAGACACTGAGTTGTGCCTACCCTTGGATAAGAGAAAAAGTGATTTCAGAGAGAAGACCTAGAAAATGCTTGTAAGCCTCAGAGACTGTCTTTTGGAAACATGGAATAACACCTTGTGGAAGAAGGGCAGGGGTGAGAGCAGGAGGCAACCTTAGGAAAAAACTGCAGCTTCATGAGCTGGTCTTTGAGATGCAGAAAGTCCAAACAGAGCCATCGACATGATTGCCAGAAGTGACAATGTGCCACTTGGAACTTCTGTCACTTCCTCCACCTGTTCAACCTTTCATACTTAAAACTCCCATCATTTTATTTCTTCTCACACCTCAGGTGGAATGTACTCCAGTAAAATACAATTGCCAGTTACTCAGAAAAAAAAAAGGCAAGATGACAGAGATGCTATTATTTTTGATACATAAATACAGACCAGGTAAGTGACAAAAAAATTTCAAGTGTGACAGTCACTACTTTATCAATGGAAATTTTGTCGGAGAAGATAAATCCAGTTCTGCCAGATCCATCCTGTGACCTACTCGAGTCACCTTTGTGGTCTTGCTTTATTCACTGTAGTGTACAGTATCTTTGGGGAATGACTTGTCTTTATTATCAGTTTCCCTTTTTTTTGACATCCAAACATGAATTGTTAAAAGCATGAAGCAGGCGTAATTTTCTGCAAAATGTTTCTAAAGTGTGTTGAGCAAGCCAAGATAAAAGCAAAGATGACAGAGGAAGTGCAACTGAATCCAAGACCTACAATTTCTGAACTTCGTCTATGCCTGGAGTAAAGATCTATCCTTTGCTACAGTTTTGTACATTTGGAACTGGGAGAGGGTTCTGGACATACCAGAACAAGCAAGCAAGCTTTACAGTTACAAATCACAACTTCAAGTTAAAGAACTTGCCTTCCTCAAGGCACTCTTTCTAGTGTAACAAAGCAAAACCTGACTAGGCAAGTGATTATGCCTAGGCCAAAATGTGTGCTGTAACTGTTAAAATGGTATGAGAGTTGTTGGAGTTCATTCCTTCCCCACCCTTGACAAGTCTGGACCACAAGAAGAACAACTAATACACTTGTGCAGTATTTCAAAGTTAGCACACTTGTTGCTGATCTGAAAAAAAAACCCTGATGAGAAATAAACTTTAGTATGCCATGTTGAATTTGCCTTAGTAACAAGTAAGATCCTTAATGTAGCAATGGATGCACCAACACATAATCCAACAATAGGAGTGTGTGGCACTAAGCTGGCACAAGTCTTGCAAAAAGACAAGCACTCATGATCACTTCAGATTTACAGAGATTGTGCATGCTATCCTTATGCAAAGGGCAAATAAAACATGAGCTGTATTTCCAAAAAGAAAAATAAATGAGGTCTTCTATATAAAGCAGGACGGCTCAGTTGGAATTACCATTTCACCTTCTATCTTTTGTTACATCACTTCAGGACCACGTTATTTCTGTTACTCTGTGCAGGAATTCCCCTGGATGGGCCTGCATGCAGCAGCACTTTGGTAATTCAAACCACTTCTGTGTACAGAACAATTTCTTACAAACCTCGATACTTCCCAGTCATAAGTAGAGAAGAATTATGAGCATTAATATCAATAACTTTTCTGCCATGAAAGGATTTCTAACCATAGAGTAAAACCTTCAATGCATTTTTGCATCACAGGTTATGCAACAAAGACTTACAGTTACTAGGTAAAGCCATTTAAATGCCAATATATTTCCATATTCCAAGAGCTCTGAAAATAGAATTATTCATGTTGTAGAAGAAAACTGCTAAGGATATTATGAATGCCCATGGATTATTACAGACTAGCAAAATGTTGATACCTTTATTAGGAAGCATATCAACTTCAGTCACAGAAGAATCAGTTTTTAACTGGAAGATTCTGGACTGTGTTTTATTTATTAGTAGATTCTCATCCTTTGATTGAGATCATTCAAGTCTCTAAAGCAGAAGGCTGGAAAGCTTTTCTCTGAATAAATTCATTTGGTGGGCAAGGATGTGACCTGGGACAATATTCTTACCTTTTTAAAATCCAAAGTGTTTGGAAGTTTCAAGTTCAGATTTTGGCGCAATAGTCTTCAACTAGTTTCATGCATAAATACCACAACATTTACAAGAAGACAACAAAATATTTTAATTTAAATATGCCCCATACTATACAACTGTATAAAATATCAACTAAGCATTCATTTGAACATTAGGAAAAAAAAAAACCAAACAAAAATCAAGCAGCACACTGCAGTAACAACAGAAGGTGGCACAAGCCAAGATATACGACCAGAAAGACAGGCAAATTACTGCCTCACAACCTTTGTTTACAATTCCCATGAGAAGGGGAAGCACACTGTAACCATCCCAAGACTTCCATGGTTTCTAGTGCCCACCTTATTAGGCAGATGTCAGTGTACTAAAATGACAAAAACCATATTGGTATTTAATATTGTTCTTTTTAATTGAAAGATAGCACTGCTTTCTTAGGATTGCTAGGAAACAGAACAGCAACTACCTGGGTTTCTAACACAAAACTAATGCTTTGACTGGTAATTATGGAAAGATGGAAAAAAGGACAGAACAGGAACGAACTCAACTTAAAATTGTTGGAATAAGTGAAGCACTAAGTCCTGTAGTAATTTGAGAAACATGGAAAAAAATCTTGGAAAGGGTTAAAGGCAGTTGTGGCAAACCTACGAAATTTCTCTATTTTGTGTGTTAACAAGCAGTTCAAGTATCCAGTTGATTGTTACACCTCCATAACAAAAAAGCCCTTATGCACCCCCATGTCCATAAAACACAGCTCCAGCAATACATGGCATCAGCTCTTCTTAACACTGCTAACAGGGAGAGAGTGCCACTTGAGTTAGGTCCAAGACAGACACCAAGTATCAGTGTGTGTTTCAGTTTACAGGGGACACCAATCAAAACAGGATCATAACTGTATTACCAAAGTTCAATGTATTCCTGTTCTCTGTAGTCACAGCATATCAATTTCTATTTTGCTTAGTATAATGAGAGGCCTTCAATAAACTGTGGTTATACCACACTACAGCTTGGGATGGCTTCATTGTACATCTCACTTCTTAAAAAATGCATATTATTTATTTAAAAATCAAGGTGTGAACCTGGGCATTTAAGTCAATGTTTGCTTCAAATGGCACAGAATGGATTTCTTTACATAAATTCCAGATACAAAAATCATTCTCAGACCAACTGTGGCAAAAGCAAACCAAAAGAGAACCATGCTTTGACTTCTAAAAACATGTTGAGAAGCTTCAAACATCCCCTTTCTAAAACTGTAAGTGATATTTTCCCACAGGTATCAGTTACTATCTATTAAAAAAATACTGAAACCTGCTGCAAAGTGAGCATCTCCATTTTAAAAAACAAGTAATAAAATACACTTCTGCCATCTTTCTTCCTCTAAACTTTTAGATCATGAGCTACTGTCTTTAAACACTAATATATAAAAAAACCCTAAAGCTTCTCTCACATAGACCAATTACTTAAGTATGCACCATTACTTGGCATTAAGCATTTCTAAATACCAGCTTGTTTTGGAAGCAAAGCTAAGAGTTTATATTTAGGGACATACAAAGCCAGTAGAAAAACATACAAGTAGAACAGTAGCTTGTAGAACAGCTCACATCAGGAATGAACAAGGACAAGGCACTCCATCTCTTCGCTGTTCTACACACTGTGTGCAATTTTTCAATCACTCTTACACCTTTTCTCACAATGCAGATTCACATACCGAGTAGAGTACGTCTCCCCATTACCATTTTTTTTTCACTGAAACATCACATTGCTGTGAATATGCAACATTACCTTTATTTATACGTTTAAGAGTACTTTTTCCCAAACAAGAAAGTCAAAGTTACTGAACAAATGTTATTGAAGGTATAAATTAAACTTAAATAATTTAAAATCAACTTGTTGAAACAACTTTCTTATTGCACATTTTTCCATTACTTTGCCAGATAAAACCCTATGTAGGCATTTAAAAGGTTAAAATTTTAAAAGCTTAAGTTACATAGCACCAAAATAAGGTGCTGAAAAAATTGTATGCCTGCTGGAAAATGAATGCCAATAAAAACAAATATAAATATCTATGTATCTACATATCTAGTAGTAAGTCCAGTATGCTGAGATAATAAATACTTTAAACAATTTTCCAGATTTCCAGAAACATGTGAGAAACTAGAAAATAATGTAAAGTAAAAGACTAAGAATACACATGCACAAAATCTATTATAAGAAAAAGGTTTACAATTCCCATACCTTAATCTTTAAAACCACCTCTGTTCTAGTTATGTACTCCACACAATGACTATAGCCTATTAGTTTGAGGATTTATGTGAGACAGAAGAAAGCTTCCCCCAGTTGCTTTATAATGGAACAGCCCACAGTATACCCCCCCAGAAAATAAACCTAGTTTGTCCTGTTGTGTCTCAAAATGTCTTCCTCTATCTATCTTTATTCCCAGAGCACTGGGAGCGACACTCACGACATCCATCAACTTGCAGCATCAAAAATAAGGATGAAAGCTCCCATATTTTTTCTGAACAAATTTTTTCTGGAATTTCTTCTACTGTAACTGCTGCTGTCACCAAACCTGTGACCTGCTGTTTCCACAGTAAATGTTTCCCTTGTGTATGTCTACTCGTAACCCTTGAAAAACAACAGCAGTTCAACTTAAATGGGTAGGAGTATAATCTGGCCTTCTCGTCTGAATAATTTTTGGTTTGGGTTTCTTTGTTTCTTCTTCCACATCATTTTCCTGGTCACTTTCACATACATGGACGACAACACTAGGAGTAGTGTCAGTTGCAGCATGTAGCTCATACTTTTCACCTGAAAGTTAAAACATGAGCAAAACTAGTTAAAAAAGGATCCATTCTGTAGAAAAGCATGAAAGAAATTACTAAAAAGAAAGGGATTCATAAAAAATGTGTAAGTAATACACTCATGACAAAAGCCTGATGCCACAACACATTAGATGGTGCAGGCAGGTCCATTACCAACAGTCATGTTTACCATTTGGAAGTATTTAGGTTCTGTTCTCAAAGCAACATAGCTCAGCTGCTCTCTTAAGAACAAGTTTAAGTAAGTCACCCTACGCATTCAAGAAAGCATTGTACATGAGAAGTCATAAATCATCTTGGTGTGTTTTTGTAATTATTAAAGCGTACAAGATTATCTATCCACTGTACCACAGGAATAGATTCAGCAAGACTTTGTTTTCCTGAATGATGGGAAAACCACAGGATTTTCCTTCCCCCCAAAAGCTTTCAATGTTAAAAAAGATGGATTCAGTTCTCCCCACCTCAGAAAGAGGTACTCTAACACTGTTCTGGCATTCAGTGAAGCAACAGAGCTAGACAGCAGGCTTCGTGCCTATTTAATGTGAAACACTCAGATATAATACAGCCAGTGTGTAGAAATGCTACAATACAAATTCTGTTGACTATTCATCTGACATCTGTTTTCTCCATAATATAGAATCATAGAATGGCTTTGGTTGAAAGGGACCTTAAAGAGCATCTAGTTCCAACCCCCCTGCCATGGGCAGAGACATCTCCCACTAGACCAGGTTGCTCAAAGCCCCATCCAACTGCCAGGGAGGGGGCAGCCACAGCTTCTCTGGGCAACCTGTGCCAGTGTTTCACCACCCTCACAGTCAAGAATTTCTTCCTAATATCTAGTCTAAATCTACCCTCTTTCAGTTTGAAATCAATACCCCTCATCCTATCACTAGCTGCCCTTGTAAAAAGTCCCTCTCCAGCTTTCTTGTAGGCCCCTTCAGGTACTGAAGGGCTGATATAAGGTCTCCCTAGAGCCTTCTCCAGGCTGAACAACCCCAACTGTCCCAGCCTGCCTTCATAGGAGAGGTGCTCCAGCCCTCTGATCATCTAACCAGGCATTAAATAATTTTAATCTTATATTAGAACAGGGAAAGAGCAAACTATTCCTTTTCACAACTTCCCTGATCAGCTCCCTTTAATTTTTTTTTCTTGTTACTGTATACTCATTACCTTTCAGCAGAGAGAAAAGTCTCCACTAAGACCAGTCATCTGCACATCAGCTGTTCAAAAGAGCTAACACTTGTGGCAAGCAGCACACTCAAATGTGCCAAGGCTCCGAAGTAGTCTCTGCTGTTTCCCTGAAAACTTTAGGAAGGGGAATTGACACCAAGAGCAATTCCATAGAGGAAAAGGCTCTTGCCTCCAGTTCTTCAGAAACACATAAAGCATTATGTTAGAGTAAGCCCTGCTTACTCATTGGTACCAAGTCATTAACTCCATGTTCCAAAGACCATCACAGTCAAGAGGCAGAGCTTTATAGGGCTTAGCATTCACAATACATATGAAAAATCTCATGGGAAAAGGGATCACAGATCTGCCAATGAGCTTACGGCAGGGTGTCTCAATAGCAGAAGTTTCAGGGGGAAAAGGACCAACGTTTACTGCTTATTAAACCCTTAAGTATTTATTATAAGATCTAAAGGTTTCTTTTTTTGGTATTGCTAAAACTTAAAAGGAAAGCTTGTAGTAAAGAAAGCAGCACCCATGGAGCAAGCTCTGAACTTCCATAAAATCAGTAATCTGTAGTGTTATTCATTCATTCCACATGTTTCATCAAAACCAGCTTTTATTCTGACAAGCGTAGTCTTAACCACATTTAAAATTAGAGTTAGTTTAGTTTAGTGGCACTTTACATCTATTTCTGAAAGCAGTATTTGATTTAAAACACAAAGAGCAAGTAGAACTGTTTCTCCCATTTGTAGTGCTATCTGTTTTTAATAAATAGACCTATAAACAGTCTACACAGTATGCTTAGCTGAAACGACAAGCAACTTATGGGATAGCACTAGAAATAAAGGGTAAGTGTACATTCTTAATGTCTCCTTTAGTTTGGACAGTGGGGAAAAAAGAGAAACGTAATATAAACTTTTTTCTTGCCAGGGTAAAGCTATTTCAACATTTCCATGCAGCAGATGCAAATCAGAAGGAGCAAGGAGTGGCAGAAACTTCTCCCTCTTAACTCCAAAATCTCAGATGCAGATGTAATTATAGCACAGAGCTACACAGCTGTTAACTGGTTCATTGTCTTAGTCTGAAACAGGACTTTCCTGTCCCTTCAAGATGTAACTACACAACTCTCTCTTCATTTTCAGGAAGCTGCTTCTTGAAAATTCTGATGAACAAGCGAATATATTATTGAAGCAACATTCATGCTCTCTACAAATCACAAAACAGACCACACTGTGGACGTCCAGGCCCTCTAAGTGATCCTGTGGAATTACTATGTGTGCAAGAAGCTACTGCTTACTAATTCTTTTTCCAATATTACAAATGTAATTGATAGATAGTAATTCATTAGAAAAAATTAGAAATTTAGAAAGCTTAAAAGTTGTTTTAACCAAAATTCTAGTGTTTCTAGTCTTTCTTACCTGGTCCTAACTTGGAGATAGCATATAAAAGATCATAGTTAATGACTGGAGTAGCATCTTCTACTTGCTTCCAGTCGACAGGTGGAGAGGCAGGAGGCGAAATCAAAAACTGTTTGTCTGGATTTGGTGGTGCCAAATGTGAGCTTCCAATGTGCAAAGTCTGAAAAAAGCAAAAAGTCAAAGTTGTTTCACTGTTATCAATGAATCCACAATTCATGAGGAATCTGAAGGTTTGAATAGATGTTATGCTGTAACAGGCACTCAAGGTGGCAGCACGTAACAATACTAACTGAAGAGAGCTATATGAAAGACCTAGTATACAAAATATAGACAAGCCACCACATTCATTAACTCTGATGAAACATGCAATGAGGTATGCACATCCGTATCTTCTCATCATGGAGTTTTACAAAAATTTCACCAGAAAATATCTGCCCTTAAAATACTGAAGTAGGAGAAGCTGGATATGGGCTTTAAGGCCTAATGACAAATGGTGTGGAAACTCATCACCACAAGTGAGAGTGGTGAGAATTCTAGAAGGTATATAAATAAACTGGCTCCTTCAGGACTGTCCCTAGGGACATCTGAAACAGACACACATAGATTAATTTTCCCGTTAAATTTACAGAGGAAAATACACAGCAGCTACCAAAAAGCACTCAGATTACCAGAACTTGTGAGTTTCACTGCCAGCTGTTTAGTAGCCAACCTTAGCCAGCTATAGAGCTGCATTGATGGTGATCTCCAGGTATAAATGTGCACTAAATTTGCAGAGGATCAACAGGTAAGAGTTCTGAACGTGCAGTTCTACACTTTCGATTCCCTCAGATACTACTTGAGTGTGCATGTGTGTGCGCTGCAGAGCACACTTGGCTTTCCCCACCCCATTAACCTCTGTTTTTGACTGTGCTGATTATTATCTACTCCCTTTCCCCAAGGTTATCAAAACAATACAGGAGGAGACATAAATGCAAAATATGCAACAGCCTCCAAATACAGGTTGGAACAACCTGTGATTCTCTAATCAAACTGAGAAAATTAGCAGTGCTCATTAGCACAACTGAAGACCTGTGGAAGCTTATCATGACTAAGTTATGCTTTAGTACCTTGTCAGGATAATCAAAGACTTACCTGAGCAAAATACAGTTTTATTTCCTTTCCAAGGAATTCTGTCTTGTGCAACTGGATTCTAGCATCTGCTGCAGATAATGGGTTACTGAAATTTATTCGTACTCTTTTGAAGCTCTTAAAATACTGAAAGGTGATATCTCTGTCGTATGTTCTAAACAGCGATTCAAATTTGGCCTGAAAAGAAAGGACCAGATAAGAAAATGAATATGCAACACTACATTTTTGCTAAAGAAATACAAAAATAAATTGCAGTTACTAGTAAGAACATACTACCACTCTTGAATATTGATGTATTTAAAACAGCTTAGATTTGGTTTTCTTCTTCTCTTTTCTATAATGAATTTTTCTAACCTATCACTTGTTTTCTCTATAGCAGTTTTTTTCTTCCTTATTGAGAAAAATATATTAGCACTAAGAAGTGTTGGACATGATACTCTGATTTAGTGACACAATAGTAGTATTGGTAAGATACTGAAAAGAAATGCTTGTCTTATAAAATTAATATCCAAAGGCCTTGGAAAAAAGTCTGCCAAGCATGCTTTTGTTTAAGTGTGCCATTTTCAAGGAAATCAACACAACAGTTTTAATAGAGAAAAATGAAAAAAGCATATTTGCAAGCTAAATGTAGTTTTCTTCAGTGACTCAGCATGCATAATAAAGTTCACAAACATCTCCTGTTTTAATAGCTACTACTTTCATTTAGGAAAATGAGCGTATTACAGAACTCTAGTTTAATAGCCTCTTCTATTTCTGGAATTGAATTCTGAAAAGGTTCCCACTATCTTTCCTAAAAAAATCTTAAGTACTAAACATACAGATCCTGAAGGGCCTTTGACACACTTTCTATTTTGACTGTGTGGTAAGAGTAGGAACTGGATCAAAACCTCATACCTTCATAGATCTGCAGCTGAGTTACTTTGCTGCCCTACCTGCGTGAAAACACTGAAGTACCTTTACCAACAGCTGCCTGTCTCCATTTTGTATTTCGAGTTCGTGCTCCTAAGGCATCTACACAAACCTGACTTAGCTTTTTTTCGTATGATTTATATGAAGAGTGCTTCCACTCTTACTTCAGGATGCCAGACCAAAGAAGGAGAAAGAAGCAAGAGGCTCTGAAGCTGCCATGCTCTTGCAACACTGAAACACTTTTCAAGCTCACATGGAGAACACAGTAACCAGTCACAAGGCTTATTTCAGTGATGGCAATAGATCAAGCATTCAGATATTTTCAGATATTTTCTCTTCATAAAAGCTTACTAGAAGTTCAACACAAAGCCAAAATAAACAAGTACGTAAAATCACATTGCCTCATTTTTTCCTGTTAATTTTTAATTAGTAGGAAAAAAAATAAAAATAATTAAAAAAAAAAAATCAAAGATTACATAAGAAGGCAGTGATTACTTAATTTCATTTTCCTTTCTGAAAAGCTCCAATTCACAAAGTCGCCACTGCTATGTACATAACCACTATATCGCAATGATATTTTGAAATCAGAGCTGTCCTGCTTCTTGCTGAGCCACATTTAAGCTTCTTCAACAAGACCAGGACCCTCTGTACACAAGACCCATATTTGTTAGCCTCCCTGCACTCCAGAGAGAGCTGGATGCAACCATGAAGAGTCAGTCAAACCCACACTAACTTGCATTTCGAAGTTCAGATTCAACATTTAAAATCAGAGAATAGCTGCAAGATTTGTGCAATATGTACAGCTTTTTAAAACGCGTGTGATTATAGAGGTCATAAATGTCATGCTAGCAATATGACACTAAACAAAATGCTATTTTTGTCCTTAAGGTATCTTAGCAATCAACAATTCACTGTATCAGGACTGGAGTACTTACATTGTATCAATTCTAATCAGTTAAATACAAATCCGAGAGGGCTTCTTATAGTTTTAAGATTATGCTCTTAATAATGCCAGCCAAAAAAATCCCATGAAAAGTATAAAGTGTACTATAAATTATGTTAATCTTACTACCAAAATTATAACCTAAACATTTGCTGAAAATGCATATGCAAGTGAAGAATACACTATACAGACAGCCAAGGAAGTCTGGAGATAAACTTCTGATCATTTTCAAGAACACATATCTTAAGATCTAATAATTTCCAGAGTTAAGAGTCATTCATATCAGAGCATACTGTTGCAGACTTATAAGACTCAAGACCCTCATTATCAAACTGAAATTCTCTTACAAGTCTAAATGCTATCAAGATATCCATATTTTAAACAATTTGAAACAGCATCTACATACTTTAATATTCCAGTAGTTCAGAAATAAAACAAAAGATAAAGCATACCCTTGTTTCTGCTTGATTGAAGACATCATTATCTGTCACACAGGCAATCAGAGAACTAAAACTGTAGTTAAAATTTCTAAAATGCATTTTGTGCTTTGCCAAAGTGATACTTGCCGTTCTGCAGAAACCAATGACTCTTAAGGAAGCCGTTGGTCCAGCAGGCAGCGTTTATAAGGGAAACAAGCCCAGCCCCTCAAAAAAAAAACAAAACAACAAACCAGAAAGGTTTCAGAGCATCCTGTATATGACAATGAATTCCTGAACAAAGTCCTGCATGCTTTGAGGCAGTCAGGAACAAAATGTAAGCTGCGACTGGAAAGAGATGACGTCAGCACATTAGTCAGCTTCCCTATGCTAATTACCAGCGCTCAGGAGGATGGAAAAAACAGCTGAGGTTTGCACAGCAGCTGCTTTATCGAGCCTCTTGCAGCATAGTTTCCACTGGTAGTAATTCCATTCAGCATTCAGACAACATGCTCTTCACTGGAATGGGACAACCCATCTTAAGATGGAAAATGTTACTGCTAAAGGACCAAAGTCTAGAGTAATAGGCTGTAATTAGCCAGCAGGAAAATTTCAAGACTTCAGAATGGAAAACAAACCCCTCAGGTCAATAGCTTTCAGTAATTTTGTGGAAAAAAAATACCTGGACTGAAATTTAGAGATTAGGAGGAATTGATTTGGGAAAATATTTTTTCCCCCCATTACACTGAGAATTCATTTTGAAGCTTTCTTCAAAGCAACTATATGGATTAATTAAACATTCTCACTTTATTAAAAACTCAGTCCAAGCCTCAAACTGTGGAAGTTTTTTGGGTTTTCTTTTAGTATGGTGAGGGGTTGGGTTTTTGTTTAGGTTTTTTTGGGGGTGAGGAGCTTTTTTCCCTCTTTTTTTTTTTTTTTTTTTTTTTGTTTTTTTTGTTTTTTTTGTTGTACAGTTTTTTGGTTTTGTTTTTTTTTAACAGGACCTTCATCAGAAATCTGCTGGCAGGGTTTTGAGACAACCTAAACTACTGACAGCAGTGATGAGGTATGAAATCCACATTTCTGACATTTTCTGGTTTATTTGCACCACAGTGTCAGAACATTTCCCAGAAAGTTGCAGAGGACAGGTTTTTGGGGGTGGGTTTTTTGGTTTTGTTTTCTTAAATGAAGAGCCATTCAAAAAAATCATTACCGTTTAAAGTAATACATGAAGTTTAAGCTGTAGCTTTTAGAAGCTATTGGGAACTCTCCTATGCAGCCTCAGATCAAAATTTATAATGAAGTCAAAACTGTAAGTGCATTTAGTTCATTTTACTGTAACATGGGTCTATGACAGAAGCATCAAGTTACAAAATACTTGCAAACAACAGTCATAAATTAAAAAACCTTTCATAAATATTTCATCATGTGAAACTTCACATGAACACCTTTCTTGATTTCCATGGGCTCTACTCACTTGCTTTAAGTATGCTTATTGTGCCACAGGCTAAAAACCCCATTTAGTAGTCAAACTCTCTGCTGTTGTAAAGTTACCTTAGCATAGAAGTTACCCTAGTGTAAAAGACTACTCAGACCAACCTCCTAGCATCTTTCCTTAGAAGCCTTCGCTTGAAAATAAACTCAGCTCAGGAAAAGAGAAGGTGCTCTGAAGGACAACCCAACAACTGGTCTAGATGCTGTCAGTGAGATTAAACTCAACTCCAAAATAAAGCAGTAAGTAACAAGCCTCCAGGAGCACCTAACACACTGGGTGCCTATAGGACAGAAACAGCAGGTCCTTTCCTCTCCCCGAGCTCCCGGGAAGATGGGATGCAGTGGCTACCCAGCTACTCAACACTACCAAGATCAGGACTGGATACACAAACAGTAAGAACAGGTCTGAGTTCCCAAGCTCATGACCTGTACCCAGAAACACAAATACTTATGAGGAGGATTCATAAACAGCCATCATGCCAAGCAATGAACCACCTGAGCTCACATAGAAAATCCTGCCAAGTATGTCTTGATTCCTGCTCTTGCCCTAGAATTAGGTTGTCAAGTATCTTAAAGACTTCGGAAGTAGAAGCACCAAGCATGACTCCATAGACCAGCGGTCATGATGTTCATCTGGAAAACATGGCCATGAATCACTTGAGCATAAAAGGAAAAGAGGCTTTCCACATCCTAGGTGAATGCTATCACTACTGATAAAGTAAAGAAGGTTCCACCTTCAACCTGCTACTGAGTCAGAGTCATCTGGCATACTCTGAGGCCACTGAGGTGACTGCAGCATCTCTGTGGGTGACAGATGGAAAGAATATTTTTTTTTGTAGAGCCTCATCAGGCCTCCACAGGAGGCAGTTTGAGCTGCTCAGCAGAATGAAGCCTTTGGCAACCTAGCTGCAGACCTTTATATAGCTAAGCGTGCCAAAGCTCCCTAGCAGTCCAGTGATTGTAAAAGTCTCTAAAAGCCCTATTTTGGATTTCATAGCTTAAAGTAGGACAGGTAGATCCTAGAAACTTGCATCCCTTTAACTCTAGGCTTACATTTTTATGCCCAGATCCCATGAAGAGTATGACATAAAAAATACCTGATTGCTGCCCTCAAGGCCACCTACACATTACTGAGGTCAAGGAAAATAACTTTACAAGTCTTACTACAGCCATCTTTCAAATGTAACTTTGTCATCTAAGTGAGGACTATAGCCTGCTGTATTACTGTGTTACCTGTAAACAAATCAACTATTTTTGAGAATATTTAACACCTCACAATTTTTTCACACTGTATCCTCCAGATTTAAAATAAATTGAGTCTTCTACTGATACAGACTAGGTTTTTTCTTTATCCACTTAAAAAGACAAAGAAAAGAAACCAGCACTAGTCTGTTCCATTTTATCATTATCATAATTATTTTTTGGTAAGATTGTGTCACCAGTCACTCAAAGAAATAATTCAGACAAAAAAAGATGGTTGCATACTAGCACTCCATTCACTGAGAACTAGTATTCTGGGAGGGAAGGGGAGGCAGAAACCACTTTGAAGTAGTCTAATATACTTACTGCTGTGTTTGATTAGAACAAAACCACAGTCTACAATGCCTCAATTAGTGGATTAAATAAGCTACCTTGAATCATTAAAAAGCTAACAAAAGGATTTACTTCCCTAAAATTAAAAAAAAAAAAAAAAATCTCACTACCCCTGCTTCATTTAATGAAGTATTATTTAAGACAGCAGCATTATGTTGAGTGCCCTGAGATCTACTGTAGAAAACAAGAGTGAGTTACAAAACCGCCATTACAAAATCCTGCCAGTGTTGCAATGTTTCTCCTGTGGAGTTCAGACCCTGTAACACTTGTTAACCATATGCAAATTGTCTGAAACAAGAACACAGACTATCAGAACCTCTGGATTTGATGTTCTGATACTATCAGAGTGCATTTTTCTTCATCCTTGTTTTCAGAGTTTGCTGCTTTCTGTCTTCACTTTGAGACTCCCTAGTGACCTACAGAAAGAGAACAAGAGCAAGGAGATCACCTGCTTAAAGATATATGCTGTCATCCAGACACCAAGTAATGTTTGATACTAAAACCAAAAGACGTCATCAGTGCAACAGGATACTGCTGTACTTCAGGCAACAAGAATTAGGGAAATCAAACAATTAAGAATAACATGACATGACAACATGGTCAGCCTTGCTTTCTCACGTATCACCTTTCCTTTGATAAGTACAGATTCTGGAGCTCAAGTTTTAAAAGTTGAGTTCTAAAAATTGCAAACAAGAGTGCTCAATAAAGACCTGAAGTACTCCCTAACATCAATAGCACATGAAAAATCCTTCCCAGGCAGAAATTTAAGAGACCATTTTTGGATTGCTTTTGGGGTCGAAAGGAGAAACAAGGAGTCAAATCAGCATATGGAATAGTGTGAACACGAAATGATTGAATGCCATAAATAGCTCTACAAGTTAATCTCCACATGTGGTAAAATAGGTAAAGGCACAGAAGAGGACAAAATGAGACCAGAGAAGTAGAAAAAACCCCCCCCACAAGTCACAAAAATGACTCATCATTGCAGATAACTACTTCAGCAATGCTAACAACCTGAGGAAAAAAATTAACAAGAAAATAGATGTGTTGGTAATTCTCTAAGCTAATAAAATGATCACCTACAAGCCATAAATCAGAACAACATAGTCCATTCTTTTCTCTTATCCCTGGCAGACTTGCCCTTGGTGGGTGTTCTTTATGTAATCCCTGTACTCCCACTCTACATTCTTGCTGATCTTTTGCTATCAGCATATAGTTTCTATTCCTGTCTTCATGTTAATTACCTTGCCTTGGCCCTTACTTAGGACAGGGATAGACATCTTGAAGTTATCTAGAATGAATAATTATACTTACTGGTTTCATTTTCCTAGTAGTTGGGAAAGAAGGAGGGGCAGAGAGTAAAGCACAAACAGCTTCCAGAGCTACCCATGTGTGTCTAGGGTCAGTAAGCTCTGCTCTCTGCACCAGCAGGCATCTGGATTCAAGCGACCTGCCCTGTCACTTGAATCCGTGGGGCAGGCATGCTGAAGGAGAGTATGGGAAAATCTAATAAGTGTTCCTTTCGCAAACTTAACACTGATCCAAAGTGTGGTTTTAGCATGCATACAAGTAAACCAAAAAATCCCAAGAACTCAGGCCCACTGAAAAAGTGAAGAAGTTTAACATATGAAGAACTAAATGAGTACATGTCCTTGACTGTGTTTCTCAACTGCTTTTAGGGTGCTCCGCAAACTATAACACTGCAGTCATGAAACAGGAACATTCTCCATCCTTGGAGAACCTTCTTTTCTCTGCCCCTGGGATTCAAGAAGTAGGTTGTTTTTCTGTATAGTTTTGTGTTGTGGGGTTTGTTTTCTCAAAACCCCTACAATATCCTGAGCACTGGGAGACTGGCAACCTTGATGTCTAATCAAGATCACTGGAATGGCTATACACACCCACTCATGCAGTCAGGCAGTAACACAACCCTTAATTTAACTGCACAAATTTCTCCCATGCCATGCAAACCCAGATCAGATCATACAACTGAAAGTGTTAATGGAGATTTTTTTCTGACTTGTAGTTATAGAAAAACCATAAGTTTTTCAAATTTGCATACTCTTTTATATTCGACACGTTCATCAGATCATCAGAAAGATATTACAAGTGAAATAAGTATATACACTGAGTGCATCAGGAAAGATATAATCTTTAACAAGCAAAAAAGTGCCTTTAGTATTACGGAATAAACTTTGAAAATATCTGCAAATTTATTTACAGTAATGAAATCACACAGAGCACAGCAAGTACACAAACTGGTTTTCCAAATTACACAAAGCTATGTGCAGTGTATTAAGTCAAGGTAACACCCACACAATGACAAAATGGAAAAAGGGGCACGAAGCATAGAGTTAAGACTGGCATCATCAGCTCCTCTCATTAACTTTGTTTATAATGTGGAACAGCAAACACATGACCATTCACTATTTCATATGCTTACAAGTATTTTAGTCATTGAAGTTCCAGTCATAAAAATAGAAACAAAAATTTGTGCAGTTTTTACGAAATTTAAGCATCTGACTCCATATAATGTAGTACAGATAGGCTTTTCTTATGTGTACTCTATGAAGTACTATATAGGAGTGCCATTTGAAAAAAGCATTCAATGACTATAAAACTCTGAACTATTGGACAATATTTGCATACCTAAAAAGGAACTTCTCAGAAATAAAGCTCGAATACTTGTCAGCAATATTTATCAGAGCACTAGTTCAGCATAAATTATCACTAGCATAGTTTGTATGTTAGTAGACACTTACTGCAGATAGACAGGGCTAGAATCAGTTAACGAGAAAATTTAAAGGCCACACATAGGGAGTGTAATGTCATCTCCATTTCAGACTTTTAGCTGCTCCAGGAAAACTTCCTCCTCTTCCAAACAGAAAACAGAGCAGAAGAATGAGTGACCATTTTCTAAGATGTTAGGTAACATGTAAAAGCAAGCAGAAAAGCTATGAGGGTTCTGCACCTTTACTAAGATGGTATACACACTTAAGATGCCAGACTCAAATACATTTATATACCTAAAATTACAGAAGGATAAATACCAAACAAAAGTTTTTTGAAAAACTCTACATATTTCTCCTGTATTTATTTCTGTTCAAATTCATTAACTGATTCACATTAATTATAAAATTAGCTACAGATAACATATTCACAGTAAAAAAATAATATCATGCAACACCAAGTCTTTCTGCAGTAATTGGGTAGTGGGGCTGAAAAGGGCATGGAAAAAGTTCTTGGAAGGTCAGTAATAAAAGTTTCTCCTATCCCCACCACTGAGAGTTTGGTTTCAAATAATCAAAACAACTTTCAAGGTGCTTCTTAAAAGTGGATGAAAATACCTGAAAAAAACTGTCCAGCAATACTATAGTTCAATCCGTTACACGCTGGGGGCAAGGGGGGGCTGCAAGGAGAAATAAATCCACAAAATAAAAAGCCAAAGACAAAGATAACCAAGACAAATGTAAACAAGATCATTCCCATGGCCAGATGCAGTTGCAGTGTTGATTATTTATTTCCATTTAAGGCAGAAAGGGGAAAGAAAAGGTGCCAAAGACAATAGTACAGTCTAACTCATCACAGAAGTGGTGCATGTGCCACACTAGAAAAGGCTAACTATGGAAAGGGAAGGGCAGGAAATCCTTAAACAACTCTTCCCTTCTAACTTAAACTTGTTGAAGGATTCTATAAATATAGGTATCTATATAAATCCTTTCCTCAGAGTAGAGATTTAAAAAAGGGAAGAGAGGAAAATTCTCCAAAGATCATCTATATTTATTATGAACTAGAAGAGAACAAGGGCTTTTAAACCAAAATGTGTTAATAGGCCATTTTTGCATACTGTAGAAAAAGCATCTGTAAGCTATTTACAGCAGAATTGAAGGAAGTTACTTGTTAAAAAAAATGTTCCCACATCCCCCAAGATATAAAGCAATACCTCATAAGCACCATGTAACTATGAAATAAAGGAAGCATAAGGTATTCTTCCTACCACTATAAGAAAAATAACCTTGAGAAGGTCAGACTGCTGACAATTTATTTGAATACCAGTGTGGGAAAAGAAATCTAGACAGTAATTAACAGATAGGTGGATCTGCAAGATGAAACAAAGAAATAAAGGGACATGCTATACACATCAGTTACTAGAACAAAAACGGCTCTTCAGATAATTACTTCTTGAGTGAGGGGGCACCTTCTGAAGATGAAGAATACTTTGGTTTGTGAAGAGGGAACAGCTGTAAAGTTATTTATAAGTTAGATTCAGTGGAGCAAGAGGTCCAGTGGATAGGACACATGCTTAGAGTGGGATTCATGCATTCTTTAAGTGTCCGAATATGTACGACATGCTTACCACAGCTGGAACACTGTGCTCCAATGCTGCCTCTGCACATCGCCCATGCATTAGGGTGAGCTAAGGGGCACTGAGGAAATGCTGGTGCTGGGCTTGTACACTGGTACCTTAAAGATACAAGGTGTGGAGATTGAACAGTGCCCAAATTTCAGAGAAATGGGCCTTTAGTGTTAACCTTGATATATTTAAATGTTACAGTGACAAAAGTAAAATTATCTTCAGCAGACAAAAGAAAAAGTGGTGAGGAATGAAGTTCTTGCATGAAGACAATCGCATCATGACAACTTACAAGAAAGGCTGTAGAGTGAAAGACACAGGAACCAAGTTCCCCAAATATCTCGAGGTAAGAGGGAAAAAGACCCCGCTAAGTGATCCAGCAGTGCATCACAATCCAGTCCCCACAACAGAGTATTTTATTCAAACTATCAAACTGAAGCCAGTGTGTTCAAAGCTCCTCAATATCCAGATGTTTCAGTAGCAAGCACACACCTTCAGAATTCCTGCCTTCCATCCTGGAGCTAGAAGCAGCATCCACAGCATAAATGAAAAATGCTAACAGAACATTGAACCTAAATTTGGTTTATGATTTAAAAAACCAAACAAGCCAATAAGCAGGGATTTGTTTTGATATATACACATCTAAGTACAGTGATGACGACAATATTACAGAACAGGAGTTTCTGAAAACTAAATTTTGAGATGATAGGGCAGGGTAATGATCCAGATTCAAATATTAAAGATTGTCGTCTAAATATATTTTATAATATGTTAGAATAAAAGCTTGATGTCAGCATCCTATTCTTAAATATTGCTTGAGGGAAAATATATTTGTCCAGCTCTCTGGCTTTATGAAAACACACACCAATCAGAGCAGAATTAAAAGGCAGGTGGCATTTTCAGCTCAATATTCTTCCACAACCATTGAAACTTTTCTGGAAAGACCAAAAAAAGTCAAGATATTTTTATCTCACTTTGTACATTCTAGATAATGGAGACAATGATAAAAGGTCAGTACTGAGAAGAAAAAGCAGAATGAATCTGTGTCAGCTTATCTTATTCCCTACTCAACCTCTAAATAAAGAGTTACCCTTATAAAGCATGGATCATTGTATGTTAAAGCTTAAGATAAAACCAACTTAAGAAGCCTAACTACTTTTTCTTTGAGCAACCTATGTTCTGGTTTCAAACCTGTTCTGAAACAGTCAGACAATACTTCAGTGACTTCTGGACCTATGATCAGGGATCTCTGATGGGTATTTCAGATCAGCTGGCTAGACAAAGAGTTCTGAAGTCCTTTAATGCAAGAAAACTCTGAAGCTAGCTGACATTCCTACTAGTGATTTTTGGAAGCCGCCAGGAGCATGTCACCAACCTGTGTTTTGGTATGATTTGCACCATTACCTCTACTCCTTGATTTCAGAGTGCATTGCAATATGACATTTTCAATATGACATGCCTATAACAGTAAGCAAATATTTCAAAACTAGTAAGTGACATCTGATAGTAGAAACTAAAACCCAGAAATTCCTATCTGATCGTACTCAAACAGAACCAGGTCTTTTGAACTGCAATCAATCTTCCATGATCACACTGGGGAAATCAAATCAGTTCACCATGGCTAAACAGAACAATAGTAAATAGGGAAGAATACAACAGTATTCATTCCCCAGTTCCATCCATATTTTCTTATTGGCGGGTCTTGAAATACTGCAATCTGGAGTTTCTCCAGAACAGATCCTCAAGGCTAACAAAAGTAAAAGCTTGGATCATCACTGTAATGAGTATTTTATTAATTCTCCCAACACAACACCGAAGTGCTACCTTTACTCAAACATAACTCTGGTAGACCTCTGAGAATTTGGGTATAGTCTTACACCCAAATATAATGCGTGTCATTCTGTGGACTGTTTCACCTCACAGATGAAGTACAGCTGATTCAGAGTCTTCAAGAGCTATTATTACTCTTTGATGACATTTGCTGAAGTAGTATATTACTTTATCTGATTATTTTACAGCAACTTCATAGTGCTTTCTTTTTAATAAAAAAAATGCAGAAAATTGTTTGGAACAGTCAACCAGGCTTTCCTCAAGAGATCTCCAAAACCTGCATGACACTTTACCATTTACTCAATAATTCTTGACAGTTCCAAACATATTCCTTCTTCTCCCTTCACTTAAAAGTTTCACCTGTTAAAGACATGAACTGCAGCCCAGACTTTCTCCAATGAATGCTAGTTAACTTACTAAATTTCTTGATATTAATTCAACAGCTTTTCACATGACAGAAGAAAAAATATCCACAGAAGGTTGCCTGCATTTATTGCTAGTATTTCAAAAGGAGAATAAAGAAATCCCACTCAAATTAGTTCTTAATACAATTACAAACACTTATTTGAAGTCTGAAACTACAGACTGTACCCTGAAGCTGTATGTCCTTTCAGCAGAAAGCCATAATGCCAAGGGATTCAAAGTTTTGACCACAGAAGTGTGCATCACCTATGGACGTCAGCAAGGTTTCTACAAAGCTAAGAGCTGAATTCAGCCATTTCCCTGCACACAGAAGCTATCGACTCGAAAATTACTCCACTGATGGATTAAAAAAAGAGTCAAATAACTCACTGATGATTTCTTAAAAACATATTCCAAAAGCACTGCCAAGAAGGAAGTAGCTGCTTCTACTGAGTAGACTCTTACAAGATTTTTAATAGGAGCTTAAAATATACGAACTGTTCTCATGCCTGCATTATGCAGCCTACATATGTTCAAACAGAATATAAAGAGCTGTGCTTTATCACAGAAGGGCTATTTACAGATTGAATGTGTGACAGTTTTCCAGCCAGCCATCTGAAAAATAAATACCTACAGCGTGCTTATTCCTTCCTTGGAAAAATCCATGACTTACATGTCCATTTCCAAGCATTAAACA
The DNA here is from genome assembly GCA_028020825.1 of Podargus strigoides. NCBI lineage: Eukaryota > Metazoa > Chordata > Aves > Caprimulgiformes > Podargidae > Podargus > Podargus strigoides. Next base: position 3,598,240 of record CM051643.1, read on the forward strand.
TTAAATTCCTGTTCACTGACTGGTAACATAAAAGTGGTAGTCTGGAAATTCCACTACAGAATATTTGACTAACCAACTAGACTCACTTAGAAAACTTTATAATATGGCAAGTGTATTCCAACATGTTGAAAAAAATACTTTACATGTTTCCACTTCTGCAAGAAATTTACTAAAATGATCCATAGTAAATGGATTACAATTTTGCCCACATTCAAGTACTCTGGAAAGAAACAAACCTTTTAATACACTATATTTACTGGCAACTATTTTTTCATTCATATTAAAAATACCATTCCACCTGGAAAAAACTACTTTTAAATGCTAAAAACTAGCATCCAAAAGTATGCAAAATTGCAGTAACTAAGCAGAATAGTAGACTTGCGAAAAAAAATATATTAAGATTTTATATGTCGACAGTATTTTTGGAGAGATAAACAACTTCTGTTTAATTAGGTTTGTTTCACTGAGAAAAACATTTTTAATAAGAGGCAAAACAAGAACAGGTAAATAAGAACCGCATAGCATTGTGTCAGTTCATACAGACGGATCATACAAAAAGTGTCTATTCAAAGAGCTGTGCAAACCAACATCTTAAACTGATTGTGAATAAGCCTGCTGAGGAAAGAATGGAGCCCTCTAGAGAAAAAACCTCCAAGAAATCCCTCTACTTTGTCCAAGAGGTAACATTTTGTAACACAGGTGTTAACCTGAGCTAAGCAATCATGATGCTCAATTATCAATTCACATAATGCCACCTGAAAGCCCAATCAGCACTAGAATCAGCACTGATCAGCACTTTCTGCTCATCTGTACTTCAAAGCCATCCTGCACTTGGGACCTACAAACCATTCAGTCCAAAGTAGTAGCTGGTGTGTCTTTAGAAAACATAAGAATAGAGCAAAAACTGCTGTATACCTAGAAAGTAGGCATACAGGACAACGGGGGATCAGGTCTACCCAGCATGGGTTCACAAAGGGCAAGTCCTGTTTAACCAACCTGATCTCCTTCTATGATCGGGTGACCCACCTAGTGGATGAGGGAAAAGCGGTGGATGTTGTCTACCTGGACCTCAGTAAGGCATTTGACACTGTTTCCCATGGCATTCTGCTGCAGAAGCTGGCGGCGCATGGTCTAGACAGGTGGACTCTTCACTGGGTTAAAAACTGGCTGGATGGCCAAGCCCAGAGAGTTGTGGTGATTTGAGTTAAATCCAGATGGAGACCGGTCACAAGCGGTGTCCCTCAGGGCTCGGTCTTGGGGCCAGTCTTGTTTAATGTCTTTATCGATGACCTGGATGAGGGGATAGAATGCACCCCCAGTAAATTTGCAGATGACACGAAATTGAGTGGAAGTGTTGATCTGCCTGAGGGTAGGGAGGCTCTGCAGTGGGATCTAGACAGGCTGGAGCAATGGGCTGAGGCCAATTGTATGAAGTTTAACAAGGGTAACAACAATCCCATGCAGCACTACAGGCTTGAGGAAGAGTGGCTGGAAAGCAGCCTGGCGGAAAAGGACCTGGGGGTGTTGGTTGACAGCCGACTGAACACGAGCCAGCAGTGTGCCCAGGTGGCCAACAAGGTCAATGGCATCCTGGCCTGTATCAGAAACGGTGTGACCAGCAGGAGTAGGGAGGTGATCGTGCCCCTGTACTCGGCACTTGTGAGACCACACCTCGAGTACTGTGTCCAGTTCTGGGCACCACAGGATAAGAAGGACACTGAGGTGCTGGAGTGAGTCCAGAGAAGGACAATGAGGCTGGTGAGAGGTCTGGAAAACAGGCCTTATGGAGACCGGCTGAGGGAACTGGGGTTGTTTAGTCTGGAGGAGACAGAGGAGACCTCATTGCCCTCTACAAGTACCTAAAAGGAGGTTGTAGTGAGGCTGGTGTTGATCTCTTCTCCCAAATTACTAATGATAGGACGAGGGGAAATGGCCTCAAGTTGCATCAGGGGAAGTTTAGGTTGGATATTAGGAAGAAGTTCTTTACTGAGAGGGTGGTTAGACATTGGAACAGGCTGCCCAGGGAGGTGGTGGAGTCGCTGTCCCTGGAGGTGTTCAAAAAACGGGTTGATGAGGCACTTGAGGCCATGGTCTAATGGTTAGGAATATGATGGGATAAAGGTTGGACTTGATGACCCTGGAGGTCCCTTCCAACCATAATTATTCGATGATTCTATGAAAGTATGTTAGAACGAAAGCATGTTAGAAAGCCCATAAAGCTTGTTCTCACCTAGAAAGCCGAAAACAGTTGTTAGCAAATAGCATCTTAAAAGATGAGGAATTTCTGAGGAGCACTCTACATTCACTCAGAGGATTACTAAAAGCCTATAACCCTATATTCAGACACCATTCAGGGATAATCTCCTTGAGACATTACTTAATCTTTTAAAGAATGATATGGGGAAAAAAGGTATTGTTTATTGTGTTTTACTTTGAAAGAGTTCCTTCATGCAAGTACAAATCCACAGAAGAAAAAAAAAAAAAAACCCTTAAAGTGACAGGGAGAGTTTTTTCAAAGTCATCAGACAGCATACAAAAAAAAAAAAAAAAGGATTTTCTTGATCCTCTTAGCAAATTTAAGTATTTTACCAGAACAGAGTTAAAGGATTTGTAATAAAGAGTTCCATGAAAATATCAGGGACTGGGAAGACGAAGAAGACCAAGGAAGAAGCATGCAGAAGACTCAGTTGTCGGCTATTCTGTTTGGCAGAAGCCAGCCACGCAACTTATGCAGGCCTCCCGACAAGCTAGAACAAGTATCAGCACATACTGCAGGATGTAAAGGGAGCATTCAGAATTTTGTGGAAGGTGTTAGCCAAGGACACAAATGCAAAGACAGACAGACATTTGTTCCAGTCTGTGAAATATGCTTAGTGTACAAAGGAATTTGCAAGTTTTAGGGGCTCACTTAATCCACACACTATAATAAAGTTTTATATTTAAAAATCATTGAAGTTACCTTAGGAAAAAAAAAAAAAAAAAGTCTTTGTTTTCCAGGGGTTTACAGAGCTTAGAACGAAAGTTAAGAATGAGTGAGGGCTAAGGATATTTTAGAAGAACCACCTCCTAACTTACACATAAAGGCTGAAATGCATACTGAGCAAGCATAATGAATCTGAAAAGTATATTTGGCACAGTATGCATGGTTTTGGTTTTAACAATAAGAGCACAAAGTCCATAAGTGACAGAAAGAATTATGTGTGGCTATCTGGGGCACGGTAAAGTGGGCAAAAATTGAGGAGAAAAAAAGAATCTAAATGGATGGAGAAGTACAGCTATAGGTTTGAGCTTGGTTCCATATATGGATCAGGGGAGGACAGATAGCTCAATGCTATCTTGTATGGCTAAGAATTAACTTTTAAAAGCCTTTTTATTGTCATTAAAGTTCAGAAGCATTTAACTGAAGATGAGGCACTCATCCGCTTTTCAAAGAACTTTTTGCCTAAGTGCCATTCCTTTACATTGCTGTCTTTCACAAATAGGCCAGTTACTAAGACACAGTTCAGTACAGCTGAAAAGGAAAAATCAAATGCAGTAGCTCTCACTTACTAAATAACAAAATATTCAGCCCATTCCACTAGGCCTAACTGGTCTAATCCAAGAATTCACAAACTGTTGCGCACAAAATAAACAAACCAACCCAAACAAACAATCAAAACATAAACCAACTTCCTATGCAGCCCCCTATAAGAACCTGAATGCAATCGTCTGTGGCAGAACCAGCTCTTGTCAAGGAAGAGGAAGCAGCAAAAAGTGAGACTTGTCAGTCATTCAATACTCACAGCTTTACATCTACGAAGGTGTGTTAGTAAGCCCAAACAGCACCCTTCCAAACACCAAGGGCTCCTCTAGGCTTTTGGATCAACAGCCCATGTCATAAAAACTACTGCAGGATTTGCTCCAAGGAAGATTGAAAGCTGTACTCCCCCACCAGATACTTTCTGGCATTTCTGATATACTCTTTTAGTCTTGTAATGCCATAATCATTAACACTGTTCATATCACACTTGCCAGTGCAAAAAGCATGTAAGTTCACATAGTTCAATGCATTTGCATGGGTGAAAGACTGTAAAACTTGGCTGATAATTACACTAATAACATAAAAGAATATGTGTTACCATCCAGTAAAGAAATATTTGGCCAATTTACTGCATATGAGGATATTATTTTCCATCAGTTCTCTAAACAACAGTAATACTGCAGTGTGCATACATTATTAAATACATAACTTGTGGAGTACTGATGCAGAAGCCTTTATTTCTAAAGTCTTTGACTTTGCTTAGTTGTTATCCTGAAAGTAAAAGCCTGACGGTCAAAGGAGAGAAGTAAGAGTTTCAGAAGAGAGTAAGAACAGTCCCTGCTTTTACATTATACCAGCAGGAAAACACAGGTAGAAGAGGCAAGTTCAGGGAAGAAAGAGAAAGTCCCTGAGCATCTTAAAAACTTGAAGATTCTCCAAAATATCCATGCCTTTTGTCTGATTTAGTACTTAATTTAAAGTCAATATTTATTTCAAAATGAGCATTTTTAGAAAGCTCTGAGAAAGTCAAAGAGAACAGCAAGCAATTACAGTTGCTGCTAACTATAGCTTTGCTTATTTATGCCCCATGATTTGTATAAAATCATGGAAAGCTGCACTATTTCCTTATAGCAGAAGGCAAAGTGTGGTTACTCAAATACTTCTTTGACTAATTTATTCCACTGGGTTTTCCATATGTGATTCATGGCTGTACTCAACTTTCCTGGAAAACATTTCACAAAGTCTGCACAGTATGTAAAGCAGTATATTCCCATTGTCTAGTTTCTAATTGTGAATCTTTGAGACTCTCTTTAAAAGCAAACAGCATGTTTTAGTGACTTCATTCTATAAAATATGATTTTGTTAACTCAAGCACTCCTATACCCAGAATAACTGCCATCACACCAAACACACACACGCTTGTTTTCTTAAAAAAGTTACTCCAGGCTTATAGAGAGTTCTACTTTGACATGTAACTAGACTTAGTACATCCTTTAATAGTCTGTTTTATCCTCTCTTGCCCACACTGATCCTGACATCACTATTTTATGTCTTTATTCTGTTCCCAGTTAAACTTAATGCCATAACATTGCCACTTTCCTAAATGAAAAGAGGATCAAGTCCTTATCTGTAAGCTCCTCTAAGAAGGGATTTATCACTGTTTAGATGTTGCTGCCAAAACGATATGACAAAAACCCTGAAACTATCAATACTAAATTACCCGTTTAATATAACTGAAGGCAAAACAGTGAGGACAGGTTACAGCAATTTGACTTTATGGTAACCCCAAAAGGCAGAGGCTCTAAGGGTCCAGTGAAAATACAAACAGTTCTTGCAAAAAGAAGCCTTGAAGAGCAGAGCTGTCAGTAGATCTAATGCCCTTACCATTAACCCAGAACAGGCTACTGTGTTTAAATAGCACTACATTTATCCCCTCTCAGTGTGTATGTGGAAAGAGGGAATGAACAATCAAGTATACATACATTTGAATCCCAGATCTATAGATGCACTTATAAACAGAACTGGAGTTTCCCAAACAACTCTTCTTGCTTCTTTATAGAAGGGTGGTAATAACAAACACTGGCCTGAATCAAGATTTAGGTGAGAATGATGTTCCACATGACAAGACATTTACTCCTACTCTTAAGAGGAGTACCTCTGATGAAACCTTCTCTGCCAAATCCTGAGACAGAAGTCTTGAGAAACTGGGAAAGGGGCTAGGTTAGGGGCAGAGGGTAGGAGTGTGTGCAATTTGGTTCTGTTTAAAAATTTTGAAAAAGTAATCTAAACGCTTATGTACCCCCCAAAAAATTATGAAGAAAACATATGCATATTTTTCACTCCATTTCCTATATATTCCCATTTATTAGAACTCCAGCCTTAGATGCCCTACAAACAGGAATATTTTTTTTGCTTTGTTTTTTTCTAAGGAAATTTAGGAAAGATCCTCTCTGAATACTTGCATCTTCTATTAAAAGTTTATTCTTTTCTTGGAATTCACAACACTATAAAGAGTTTGTTTCTATAGAGGGACTGTGAAATAATTACAAGTTCCCTGAAACTACTTGCCTGACCGGTTTCTAAAATCCCTTGTGGTGTCAGTTCAACACAGTACACACCAGTGAGGCTGACTTCAGTACTTGATCAAAGTTCTGGTTACCCTCTCTCTGATCAAGCCCAAGTCAGGAGGGTACTACTTAAACAAATGAGTCTTCAAAGCAGTTACCAAGACCCTCTTAATGAAAATGGGAGGAGATGAAATTTAAGGGAGCTTAATTTTGTTTAGTATGGAGATAAGCTCTGGGTATAGTGAAACTAGATGTAATATTGTTCCATATTATTTATATCTGGGTTGCTGCCTCTCTGCAATTCAAAAGGTAACAGGTTGATTTCTCTTACCAGACATTCTTTCCTGCTTAAAAGGACAATTAATTACTCAATTCCTCCCTTCCCAGACAGCCTGACAAAGCACTGCTCACATTTCTTATGGCTTGAATATGACTTACAAATTTCATTTTGATGAGAGCTTTACAGTCCTTGCTTCAGGCAAGTTCTGCTGGATATCCGTTAAGCCCCCATTTGAAATTAGTGTTTACACTGTATGCTCTATTCTTTTTTACCAATTTTAGAAACGTAGGTTATCACACATGTAAGTAAAACCGTACTATCAGAATAGGTTTTCAGTATTATAAAATTGTTACCATTTCCCAGTGAAGGTTAAATAATAAAGATATTTCAGAGCAGTGTTATTCAGGGATGTAATTTCTCAGGTTTCCCTAGTGCTTTCAAATTTCTTGTTTACTGTTCTCCTAGTTCCCCAAACCCTGCTTTGGAAAATACAATCATGAAGCCTTTTCTCTGGCCAAGGAAGAAAGGCAGACAGCTCCCTTCAGGGCGCTGTCCTGCGCTATTCTTAGTCCGTTTGCTATTAATGCCACTCTCCAAGGTATATCTGAGGAACTTCATTAAGTTACTGCAACAATAGCGTTCCAGTTCAAGGAAAGACTACTATTGTATACTTAGCCTTTGAGTAAATACAGAAATAAAGACATCTTTCCCATGTGAACAGTTAAGGCTTACTTTTTCCAGATGAATTGGGTTTTGATTGAACTACTTCTGTAAAAAGCTTTGAGATAAAGTGTTTTATTTCACAAGTTTGAGGAAAACACACTAATGTGCTCAGATGTTCCACATAAAACCTGTTTGTGCATGCTTAACAGATACTCTTTTAGTAGTCAGAATTTCACAAACACTGTATTTTTAATCACCACAGACTGGTCACTTCTCAGAGTCACTTGACTCTGACAGCCTCTAAGGAAAGCACTAAAGCACTACCTTGGTTGTTTCTAAAGCCAACTCAGAAAATTTTAGCTGACATTTCAAACCTGCCAAGCAGAGCAAAAAAGAGCTTACAACAGGCATTTCCAGTTCTACATTACGCAACCTAAATGTTACAGCAAGGTTTTTTCAGATTTAAATGCAAAAGAATTACACAGTCTTCAAATGAGACAATATGCAAAGTACTAACCAGAACAGTCAGCAAAAGAAGTGATACCTAAACAAGTAGGGGGGAAGGGGGTGTGCAGGGAAGAGGTGGGAAAGGAGGGGAAAAGAGATTAAACAATAATGTGCAAATACATTAAAAGGTTAAGTGTGCTGGAAAAAAAGCTGGGGTGAAAAAAAATCTTACCAGCTGTTCCCTTAAGAAACCAGGGTCTTGTCACTTTACAAGAAAAGCTACATCATCAACTACCAGAAAAAGTCAGATGCCTGTTTTGAGGCTCAGAAACTACCAGTTACATTAAAGGTAAATCAGCTGCAATAACAAAACTTTCCAGGGTATGTTCTTCCTTACAGGGGAGAGGAAAAAATCCAACCAAATCACCCCACACTGCTAAACTAGGAACAATTCCCTTTTAAATTGCTCCACGACACACTGTTTTGTCTGTAATTAGACACAATTGCAGGATGTAGCAATTACGATATTTCCTTTTCTGTCTGATATGGATGAGGCTCCAATATACTGTAACAAACACAAATCAGATCTGTCTGTTCAGCAATGAACTTTGATGTCCTGCATCCAATCCATTAAAAAAATAAGATTATTCACTTCAATATTTAAGGCAATCTGGTTGAGTTGACACATTAAGACTTTTCAGCACTTATTTGCTTATGGTCATTCTTTGGTTTTAGACTTACAGATCTATTATTTCCCCCCAAACCCTCATGGCCTGTAACACAGCTAACTTCTCAGTCTTCCTAGCCTTTACTCCTATTAGATGCGTCCAACTGATCAGAAAGAACATAGCTGACCTTCCAAGTTATCACCACCGCTCAGCATAACTGTTCCCAGTGTCATACCAACTCCTCAGTGCCACAAGCAGCAGGTTCTCCTGCCAGAGAGCTGCACATGGGCCCAAAAGGAAGCTCAGCTTGTGGATTACATTAGCTCAAACTGCCAGTAGGTTATCTGTAAGTGACTGAATTGCATTGCTTTTTGAAACATTGAAGTGTTGCAGCTGGCTTTTGTTCTCGTTACTTGGCTTTCACAGGATCCTTTACCTCATACTTAAAGCTTATACTTAGTCAAATTTTTAAGGATAAGATGATGGAGCAACTGCCCTCCTAATAATTGTGGTTAAACTGTAAGTCCCAAACACTGAGGTGTGGGAGTTTAAGGCAGACACAGAAGCAAAGACAGGACAGGTGTGCAGATTTAAGTAACTTCTACTTTCCAATTTGCAATCAACCATTAAGTAATCAGAATTCTTATCATTCCATCTGGTTCTCCTATAATCTAGGATTTAAAAAATTTATTTACTTGGAAGTGATATTAGACTTTTCTTTTTAAAGCATCACATGCCTTCTGTTTCATTACTAACCATGGCATTTTAAATAATGGATCTACTACAAATAACTTCAATAGCTGATTAACTATGGGAAAGAAACACACCTCAAAAAAGACACCAGTGTCATCATCTGTTTCCCTGACCAAAGGACTCTCAATAGCATCAATTCAGTTCCAGCTATGTCATACAGGACTCTTAATTGCCCCTGTATTGCACATTACAAAAGGGCTCGACTGTTCAGTATTGCTGTTTACTTCCTGCACTGACCTCTTCTACAGGAATCTACCACATGACAGTCACTAAAATATTCTTAATTTAACCAAAGTCTGCTATTAAACAAAAACCTAGCTCAAAACATTTTTCAGAGATAAAAGCCTCAAAATCAGTGTGGTGGTGTATAACACCTGAACTTCTGTGCATTGTGGAGGGGGAAAATGGACTCACAGCAGCACAAAAGAATTAAGCAGCTGCACATCATTTTATATTGGTTAATTCACTTTGACTAGCAAACATTTTGCATATCTTTTAGGCTTCAAACACACCTTCAGGACTGCATCATCTATGGGGTCAGTGGTTTATTGTAGTAGGCATTATTTTCAGCTAGCACATTAAAATTTGCTGCCATTTAAAGTACCTAGAAGGCAGCTCTCCAGAGGCTCCCAAGAAAGAAGCTGGCAATTTCAATTTCGTTTCCATTGAACGTGCACAGACTTCAGATTTGTCATCAGCTTTAAGAGTATGCTTGGCATTTTCAGAAGGGAAGGAACAAGCACAGGAGACAAAGGGGCAGCGCTCTCACACAAGCCCAGTTCATTCATGCCAGAATGCGATGGTAGTTTGACAATACTAGACAAGCCTGTGCACACAGATAACCTAACACCAAGAACACTGCAAAACCTGATGACAATTCTAAAGTGTGTTGCTTAGAAACTGTCAACTGTGCTGTTGGACACAACTTGCAACCCAGCTGCAGCCCAGTTATCTACTTGGCCCACTTCAGGGCCTTCAAAACCTCAGGGAGCCCCTGTCTTAGTGATAAGGGCACTAGAGTGCAGGGCAGCTGATCAGAAAGAATGGCCTCTTCCAAGATTGCAAGACTGGTGTTGCCAGCATGCTTCCACAGTCACCTAACTCATCCACACTTCCCTCATCACAGGACAGGAGTAACCTCCCCCTCTCATTTTCAGTTCTGCTGCTTGTTTTCTAAAAGTAAAGTGGGAGCTTGGGGCATTTCTGCTTTGCTGCATGTTGTCAGCTATCATTCTGGTGCACTTAATATAGCTTATATTTAAAATTTAGTCTCCGTATACATGCCAAATTTTACCCAAGACACCCAGTTTATCCTCTAAATGACAAACATGGTAAACAGGTGAAACTAGATCTAGATATTACCTTGACTTTTTTTTTTTAAACTTGCGACATGAATGTGTACTTTAGTGACTTTTTTCTTTCAATCTTTAGATGTCATTTCTGAAAAGTAAAGCAGTTGTCCCCCTAAACATTTTTCTGAATTGTTATGGAGGTTTCTGAGCTATGACAGGTACATGAGTTGTCATACTGAGTGAAGATATGGCCATAATCCTGATGAAGTGTAATGAAAAATACTTCTGCAATTATCTATTTACTATAATTTAAAAATGAAACTATATTATGCCAAAACTACTATTTGAAGGAATGGAAAGTTAGAAGGAAGATAAAGACTAAACTGTATAAAACCAGCATCTGTTTTAGGGCTTTTTAATGACTAGTCCTTTATAGCGTGACAACAGTATTTGTTCAACTGAAGTATGAAAGATACTGCAATAGGCAAGTTAGTGTCATTTTCCAACCACCCTACTGATATGTTCTCTGTGACTAAGGGAAAAAATAAAAGGGAAAAAAAAATTATGCTCTAGCACAGTAGTCTTTAGAAAACCATAGTAGTTGTTCAGAAGCAGGCTGGTATTTTTGTGAACTTTAAAGAATTAAATTTTCCACTGGAGCTGGGGAAGGAAGAAGGGAAGATAGTTTCAAAACATTTAAGGAATGTTCTGGGTGGGAAGCAGAAGAATAATATAATTGCAATTAGTTATTGTACTTCTAAAAAAATCACTAAGCACACCTAGAAACTTCAAACACTTTTAAAAAGTATACTAATAAAGATAATAAAAGGAGTCACAGAAGAATCTGGATTTTATCCTAAACCACATGCATTTTTGGTAAGGTTAATGTCCAATATACTGTAATTTTTTCAGGCATGGTAAATTAATGACATATTAGATACTGTGATAGATTATATAACCTGTACTTGCAAACAGGACAATATAATCAATTACAGCTTTTTAACAGTCAAGTAGCCTAACTGTCTGCAAAGTCTGTGAAGCTTCCTATGTAACTAACCCTTCTGTTGCAGCAGTAACAGCTGGATTTCTTCAACTGCTAGTGGCAATATCTCCGCACTGAAAACACCCAGCAAAAAAGACATATGACCACCCGACCTAATCAGAGATGCCTCAGGGTAATCTCGCTGTTGAAACACTACTTGTAACAAAAAACACTGGCATTTAAAGCTTTTGAGGTACTTAACAGTAGAGCTTTCAGGATGCATTTAATTTCTTTGTTTATATGGCAAGAACACATCTGTTTTGATAGAAGGGGAAAAAGGATCAGTATTAGAAGATAACTCTTGAAACCACTATGCCTAGAATATTCAGAAAGCTAATGTTTTTTGTTTATGAACTCGTGCTTCCATTAGCATTGCTGAAAACCAATACGGTTCTGTATTTCATTCTATCTTCTGCTTCCCCTGCCCTTCCTATAAATTTTTGGATTTCACTTTTTTTCAGCAGAGGAGATGAAAACATCATTACAGTCCAATATGGATAAGAACAGAGTTTTATTTTGGCAACTTACTAAGGAAGAAACAAGAGACACAGCTGCTTCTCAAGTAGTTAATTAAGGAACAATCTCTCCTGAAATCATCTCTTGTGAAGAATTACTGCACTTAATCTGCTATGGCTAAAGTTACTAAAATTGTTTTTAAAGTTTTCTTGGCATAAACCGAAGAAAAGCTACTTTTAAAATGTGCTCAAACTTACTGTATACCTCTCAGGCAAATGAACTTCTTCCCCACTCCTTTCTCAAGAGAAAAAATACCTGACTCCTAATGCCAAGGCTTTATCTTCTCATGCCTAATAAGTGGGCTCTGTTTAGTGTTCTTAAATTATATGCTGTAATGAGGCGTGAACACATGGGCTAAGAGCATTTTTAATAGAAGTCACAATGATTTAACCTAGTCTCTGATCCGATTATTCTTCTGGTTATACAACTCCAGGCAAGAGTTATTCATACTTTCCACTGCCTGCAACAGCAGCTGTTTCACTATCACTCTGGAGCCTCAGGAAAATTCAAGCCCTTAATCACTGTTTCCATTAGCAAACTGATCTTTGCTATCAGCTTGATGCGATATGGCCAAAGTGCCAAGTAGTCCAACTACAGGAAATTGATTAAAAAATCCATCCTGCAAAGAAGCGTCCACATACCTCAGAAGCTGGACAAATACCACTCATGAGTTCCCATTCATTCCCTCTCACTTACACAAGCCATGCATGTAAGCTTTCTACACAATAGATACTTGTTTGAAGAATGCTCAGCTTGGCACAAGAAAGTAACTCTTATTATTTAGTATCACAACCTGCAAGAAATATACATTTTATTTCTTATCTGATCTTTTCTTCTTTTGCTCATATTTAATCTCGTCCTCCTCCCTGAATTGGGCAAATGAGTCTGCAACATACATATACCCACTTTTAGACAAAAAATAGGACTAAAAGTAGCCTCAACTTTCTAAAGTAACAGACATACTAGTACTGCAGCTTGCTAGCAAAGCTACCAGCCCTGAATAATTATCAAAATCCTATAAAAAAAAATCAGAGATGGTAGTTATTCTTAACACATCCCATAACATACATTATCTACATTTGTTGGGTTACACCCTCCCTTTCTCATTTTTGAGAAACCCACAGATGTGTTTTATTTAACTATATGGATTATGAACAGCTTTTTCACCTACAAAAAACTGAAAAGAGGAAAAAAAACCAATTTATTATAACAATACAGCTTGCGTCTTCTGGCAGTTCACCAGCTCAGTTACCCCGGCTTCCTATCTCTGAGAAAGGAAACAGTACCTCTAGAAAAAGAAAAACAATTCTCCATACCTTTTCAGCCAGTTTTTATTTGGAAAGCATCCTGATTTTTTAAGAGGCCTTTTCATCCAGACAGTCCCTTGTTTTGAAAGCAGGCCCAAACCTTTACAGAAGCTTCCAGAATGGTATTCAGTCAATGAAAGGAAATGAAGTGATTGTGTTTTACTCTTCTATACAGCACCTAAAAGTCAGTCAGACTGGTTTTGGTTGGGTTTGTTTTGGGTTTTTTTTGTCATTGTTGGTTTTGTTTTGAAGTTTGATAGACACACATATACACTAATCCATGTATCAAACAATCCTCATCTTGCCACAACCTCCACTCAAAGCTAACATGCCATCCAGCATATTTACAGCTAAGACTGGCCATACAGCTATCACAGCATTAAGTTTTTACAGCAGTTTCTACGTATGCCTCAAGAAAGCTCTCTGCAGCCAAAACCACCTTATTCTTCTTCTTGCCAATTGTCTGCCAAATGACTCAAATTTATTCCGTCAAAAACATCCTTCAGCCAGGCTGAAACTAATCACAATACTTTCAACTGACTCCTACTTCACTCTCATACTAGGGCAGCTTGGTCTCATTTACTACTCCTAAAACCACTGCTGAATCAAAGCAATATATTGTCTCTCAGTTTCTGGTGTTTGTGGTATGGTTTGCATTTTCAGAACACCTTTTGTACTTCAGGAACAAGAAGTAACTAAACCCCATCTCATTAGGTTTGCAATGTACTCTCAGCTCAATAGCCAAGAGTGCATTTTCCTTCCAGGAAGTCAGCCAACATCAAAATAACTCCAAAAGAGAAAAACTCAAAAAGGAAAAACAATTCAAATCCAACTATTAACTTCTGAACTATCTGAAAATCTGCAAAGTGAAGAGGAAAGTTTATCCTGGACAAGTGGAATCGACTGCACACACTGTAAGTATTGGTAGTTCTGCTTTTAGGAGTGCAACCAGTAATAAATAATTACTCTCATAGTTAATGAAAAGAGGAAAACCATTCTAGTTACCTCTACCAGTAACAAATGCTGCAAGGAAGAGACAAAAGGTATAGAGCCAGTTATGTATAGACTAGCCTTCCCCCATTTAATCCTGGCAATAACACTTCACAAACTGAGGATTAAGTTCTACCCTAATCACTATGCTTGACAGATACTGCTCAGGAATCAGTCCCACCTCGTTTTTAATATTAGGCTCCTGCACTCCCAAATATTCTAGGACAGTGACTTCTACAGATTAATCATGCAATACACAAAAAATTTACAAAAAATAATATTTTAGACCTCAGTCCCAACTTCAGGTTCACTGAACACAAATATTTCAGCATCCACCTGAATATGCATTTCCAGCATATTCTCATATTCCATGATAAAAGTAAGAGCGCAAACTACAAACATTCCACTTGCCTCCCCTCTCTCATGGAAGCGACAAACCTTTACATTTCAAACTTGTTTTGTAGAATTTGATGGAGCCCGAGTATTTATTTTATTTTTAATTTTTTTTTAGGAAAAAAAGAGCCTGAAAATACTTCGTAAGTGCCAGGTTACAATAATTCATACTGCATGAATGATCTCTTCAGACTTAAAAAATAGTTTCCCTTGGGAGTTGGGGGTAGGTTCTGGCTATGTGAATGAAAAAACCTGTAATTAGTCATGAAGTCACTCCTAGCTGCTTTTAGGCCAGAGGGGTCTAGAAGCCTCTTGTCACAAAGTGAAGTCCTTATGTTACTTACAAGAGTCTCACTTGGGTCCATCCCTCAGATACTTCTATCATCAGCTTGTACCAAGTCTTGAGGGGATGGAAAAAACCTTCAAAAGACCATCCACAGCCTCCACATCATGGTTGTGGGACTTCTGTTTCACCAAGTTGAAGTCTCAGTGAAAAACAGGGCTTCTGAATTATGATACATTTCTATAAATTACTACATAGAAAATATTAACTAGCTTCACCAACTCTTATTTCGCATACAGTTTTACCTGCTACATTGGTGTAAAAACAGCTCTTGGATTATTTATCAGATGACACAGCAACAGTAACAATAAAAAAAAATAATTTTCCTCACTAACTGGAGAAGCATCTCCATTAAAAGTTAGAAGTATAAAACCATGATTTGGACCTGGTTATACTGAGAGCAAGAGGAAAAAACCCAAACCAACTCCAGCTGAGGAAGAAGGCTCATCTTTGTTAGAATACTATTAAAAATCTAACACCAAAACCACACACCCAGATCTCCAGTATGATTTCACACACATCAGAACAAATCCAAAACCACAGTGTCATTTCTATTTAATGCACAATATATTAACTTTGTGTAGCCATTTTAAAATTATTTTCCTCATTTTACATTTTCAGTTCTTCTGACATTCAGTTATGACACTAAAAAGCATATTCTTTATTACCAATAGTACTAACAAGTTTAGAAACATTGTTTATAAAACTTGCCCAAATAAATATGCAATTTCAGTAGCAAACTGCTGTAGAACTAAGCTTTCGGTATGATTGCTGCTGAAAAGACTTTTTATAATTTCAAACCTATTCTGCACAGGCCAGTTCAGTCACTGCTGATCTTAATTATTTTATTAACGCTTATGTTATTGAGAAGTGTTTGGGATAAGTTTCAAGTTTGTATCGCATCTAACATTCTGTAGCTACTTTCATATTTTTCTTTTTACATGGGTATATATGTACCAGTATTGCAATAGAACAAAACTAAATTTGCTCCTAAAAAAAGACAGACAGCAAATATAAGAAAATGCACTCCATAGTGTTCTGATGTATACTAGACATGTTCACGTGACCAGAGCCCAGAGATTTAAACCAGACAAAGTTCTTCCAGGTTTCCATTTGATTCTCCAGGAACAATAAAGCTCTTAATCTTGTTTTAGTACAGACCTTGCCTATGATCTTTTTTCATGACTTTGACCTAATGATTAGGGCATTGGATCATATGGAAATATTTTGTTATTATATCTAACATCTATGCTATTAACCACAATTTTACAGTACCTGGTTTTATTTTTATGTATTTTGAAGCCACCCAACAACTATCTTGTGCAGCATTACTGAAATTGTTTCTAAACAATGATAAATTTCACTGCTGCTTACCTTTTTTTATAAGGCATATACAACTTATATCATTATATAAATATTATATACTTCCATTTTATTTATACTTAAAGGTATTTGCATTGTTCGATCAAAGAACTGACCAATCAGCACACTTTAAGGACTTAACTAGTAGAGGATTTTTGACACAGAAAAAGTATTTTGCTTTTTTCACCTGACCTAGGAGACCTACAGTGGGTCCAAGTGTGACATAAACCTGAACGTGCTCGCAAATACATCCTCTTAAGACCAATACACTCAAAGCTGCAGCATGAGGGTTCTCTGTTAACACCTTATTTTATCAAGGCTTCAACTAGTTATGATGCACTCTGAAATGCCTTGAGCACAAAAAAGAGCTACAGAAATGAAAATAATTCTCCCTGCCCTTATGAAATCAGCCTTTCTACTACAGTTTCATGATATTACATGTACTTTTACAAGAAGTATAGCTGCCATGTGGACAACAGTTAAAGGAAGACATCTAAATCACTATTCAATGCCTCAAAGTCCAACTATACAGAAAAAAAAAAGTACTCAAGCACTGCTCAATCAAAAAACTTCATGCCGTACAGTCTCTTCAAATCCTTTTAAACCAGCTGAAAATAGAGTATTTGGCTCAAAATTTATTCAAATCACCTTCACTATTTGAATTTTATTGATTTGAAATTTATTCAGATCAGCTCTCAGGACCTCAAACAAGAACTTGGAAGGAACAACTAGAAAACCTACTCTTTGCTTGCAGGCCAAAAAAAAGCTACTCAAGTGAAAAGACACCATACTTAAACTAAACAGAAACACTAAGATTAAATACAACTTCAATACTTGATAATATGTAGAACAATCATCACCAACCAAACTACAAGCATTAAAATCTCTATTTACTTTGAGTCCATAAATCGCACAGTTTTTGTCTTCAAAGCAAGGAGCACTAACTTCAGTCTCTCTGGATATTTCACCTCTTCATGACTATTGCTAAGATTTCCATACAGAATGTACATACAGTATGAAGTATTAGACCTCTTCGTATTGTTCATAAAGTGTGCCATCTTTTTAGACAAAAAAGAATTTTTCCAAAGACCCTGAGAAGCTGAGGAGGTTTGGCATCCCAGTGACTCTCAGGAGTTCATGTTTGTCCTCAGATGCAGAGATACGAACAAGTTCTGCATGCGTACCTGGCAGACTGGATGCGCCCCAGAAGCCATAAAACTGCATTAGCATGGTACTATGCTCTACTGTAACATCAAAGATTACATCAGCCATAGCATTATATTTATGTGGCTTCAAGACTTCAACTCACTCAAAAAAAATCTGCCTTAATCTGTTAATAGCTGCAGAATAAATCTGCACCATCTGAAAGTAAAGGAGCTAAATACTTTCAGAAGTTTTATTGCAAAAATTTTCATAATGAAATATTTTTAATATTTTTTTTTAAAATCATCCTAATAGTTTTACTCTTCAGTGTAAAAACTGGTTATTGGGATATGGTTTTGAACACCAATCTTAACCCTGGGCTTTTTTGGAAAGCAACAGCAAAGAAAGAACTATAAACAATGTCACCAAAAAATGATTTGAGAGAACACTAGCAGAGAAAGAATGAAAACCTTCAAAATACAAGTAGAAAAGTACAGACATTAAGTAATTTTTAGATTCCCATTAAGGGAACATTTTGCAAAAACCAGAGCTATGGTCACAAAAATATAAACACATAAAAACACTCACCTTGAAATTTACTTTTAAAATTCTTTTTAAAACATGATATAAGAGGATTAACAAACTTTCAGTAAAAGGATTAATGAGCCATGCAACTGAGATAGTAAGAGATAACCTGAAAATCCAAGTACTATTTTGTGAAGAAAGTTTTGTAAATACTCTTGAGAAATTTGACAAACTTCCTGTAAAGAGGAAGTAATTCTCTAGGTATTTAAGAAAACACAAAATACAGTCAGCATCTCATGATTTTTCCAGTAGGCTGTAAGTCAATTAAATTTCTAAAAGCATGGCTCATTTAACAGCTTTATTTTCAGATCAGTTCACAAACGAGTTTTTCCATACTGAAACTATATAAAGCTGAAGGAAGAGTAGAATTTTAAAGCTATGATAATCATTAACAAGATGCAACACCTGCCAGTACTGCTTTTTTGTCTTGGTTATACTATTGCAGAGATTTCTAACCTTTTTTAGGCCTTATCGTCAAATGTAATTATATTTTTTTTTTTTTTTAAATAAACACAGACACTATTTCACAGCCAGTTTACTTTTGCTTGCCACTGGAGGTTATGTGAGGACACAGACTACTGTAGGAGACTGGCTCACTCCTACTTCTAGTGCACTTAAAAGTAATCAAGTTAAGCTTCTTTAAAAATTCAGCTTTCAGTGAAGTTTTCCCTAAGAAGCGCCAGAGAAAAACTATTATCCTGATGTAAAAGCCTGACATTCATAGGTAACTCTTGAAAACAGTTTCTGTCAATTACAGGAAATCTCCTACATTCATTAGTTTGCAGTAAAACTTGCAAGATTTATAAGATTAAGGTAAGTAAGGAACTTGATGCATTTTAAGGGAAGTTAGCTCAAAAATCTTTCATCTCTTAGCCCTAAAAAAGAATTCTTTTCTCAGTAGCCCAAAGTTGAATTCTGTAGATACTCTTTATGTTCCTCTTTTACTCTTCACAAATTAAATGAATGATGTTTGTCTACAATTAAGCTGAAATGGAAACCTGGCAGTTGGAACAGACCCAGGTAACCTACTTAGGGAGACTACCAGGGCACAAATGAAGTTATTTAGCCCCCCTGTGGCTGTACTCAGAACTTCAAAGTCATCAGTGAAGTATGCCACATCCCTCCAGGATTACAAAATACAAGCAAGCCTATTACCTACTGGACTTGCCATTTGACAGTAGAAGTTCTATTAAAAACCCTGAGTGTCCTCCACTGACATAAAAAGGCTCTTAAAAATTGAATACAAGCTGAGGAGAATGGAAATATATAAAAGCATAATTGCTGGCTCTGGTAATTAGCTACTGACACCTTTTTCTTCTGCCTTTTTTTTTTTTTTAAAATGAGTACACAGCAATACAGTAACAGTAGATCAAACTCATCTGCATGTTGCATGAAGAAATACTGCTTTTCTCCAAGAATTACAATTCCTCAAGCATAGAGTCAACACTAAAACTATCAAGAAGCTGGAGGTTAGGGGTGGAAGACATTTCAGGAAATCAGAACAGCATTAGCCAACCTGAGGATTAGATAAAGGGTTTTCATTTAAGATAATTTCTTATACTTCAGTGGTAAAAAAGACAATGCAGCATCTATAGGTGTTCCTACAACTGTGCTTCAGAAAGACTTGAGAGTAAGTATTTAAGCATTCATTGGAAGATTTTAGAACAGACAAAAAAATCAAAACCCAACAAAACTTGAGATTATTTTTTTCCGCTCCTTCTCTGGAGACATTCAAAACCCTCCTGGATGCCCTCCTGTGCAACCTGCTTCAAGTGAACCTGCTCTTTCAGGGGGGTTGGACTAGATTCCAGAAGTCCCTTCTGACCATTCTGTGTGATTCTGTGATTTCTCAACCGTGAACACCTCAATAAAAAAATAAACAAAAAATAGGAAGAGCAAGAACAAACAACCAGCATTCCAAGTACATATCACTGTTTGGGAAGGGGGAGGGCAAAAGAGAAATAGCTGTTGTCAGCCATCACCCAGCTGTCCTATCTCACCTTTGATTGGATCAACCCTCCTCAAATAGGGCAATCCAGGATTACTCCGGAGCCCACTGAAGAAGAAAAAAACCCACTATGTAGACAAGGTATTTCAGGAGTGTTACATACACTGGAAAAATTAGGAAGTTCACAAAACACAAGAAAGTACATTGCACATACCAAATATAGAACATTCATAAAAGCACTATGCCTGGTGATGATATATTTTACAATATCTTTAATTCATTCCTTTTCATCACAGAAGCAAAGCTACAAGTGTTTATTACACTGATAAGCATGTTTGATTTTTCTGTATATACTCTAAGTGAATTTTCTGAAAATTAACTCCTTAAAGTGTAGCCTTTTAGAGCTGTTTTTATCTTGGAATAATTTTCAGATGCTAACTTGTCACTCTAGACCAAAACACCTTCATTTTCTTGGCTACCAGAATCAGTAAATGCTAATGTAAAACTGGATACAGGCATGGAAGGCTCTGTAATCTCCTCTTCATTTTTTAATATAACCTTATTCTTTCCATGCCACCCAACAGCAGTATGCTGAAGCCACCGTTTACAAATCCAAACTGACTGAGATCCAGCCTTAGTGTCCCATCCCACCCTTCTCATTCTGCAACTGCCTGAGATTTGGCCAACAGAACACATTAAAAATGTATCCAGTCCATTCATCTACTGTTTTTCTACACAGCAGTGGTACATTTTCATCTTTAAAAAGTTAGGTCTTGCCAACTTTATAATTACATTAACTGAAGCTAAATGATGTATTTCAATGGCAAAGATTCAGCTAGCCAAAACCTGAACTGGTTCTTCAATCTATTAGAAGTCTGTGAACACCTACCATATTTATAAAACACCAGGTCCTACGTATCTCAACCTTTTTTTTTTTTTTTTTTTAATTTTACATTATTTATAAAACTTGAGAGATTTTTTCTTCCCTCTTAGATACACATATTTATCCAAGTTCAAGATAATTTTTCCATTCTTTGCTTTAGGAAGTTAAAATTCAAATGCAACATCTATGCTGCAGTAACTGTACATGCTGTCATCCATGGTTAAGATCAGACAGTTTATGCTAAAATGATTAACCTAAAATTAATTTGTCAAGTAATCTGCATTTCTTCCTGCTGCAGCTCTTGACAAGAAAAAAAAAAAAGTAGTTAAAGCTACTTTTTACTGTGGCATTATGGATACATTAGACTTTGTTCTGATCTAAAGTAAATGTCTGGAGACAGATTCTTTGGAATCAAAACAGAAAAATGGTTTAAGTGTTCAGATACCTCCTGGTCTTGCATGGGATTATGTGCGCACAGGGTCATCCATCTAACTGATGTTTCAAAACATGCACTTCAAGGTTACAAGAATCCAACTGAGAAAATACTATTACTATGTGCAACTGATGACACTACATAGAACTGACTATAATTGTTTTCCTAAGCATACTTAGAGTGAATTTAAGTAAACATGGCAAATCCCAATAAAGGCGCCATTCCCATCACACCTGCAGGTGCCAGAAGGAACACAAAAGTACATTGACATTAAAAGTTATGTAACCTTAGAAAGTAACAGGAGATGCAGCTACATTGTATTCTATTTTCCAGTTCACTTTTAATGTATAGTAACTGTTAGCAGGGTTGAACTGTTAGACTACTACTGTAAAAACTCTGTAACAACTGTTTTTCCCAGAGGCAGCCAATTATTTTAACAGAATTTTAAACCAGTACCATTATTGACTAATTTTTCAAGTCCATTTCATTTAATTTCAATCTGTTTAAAAACTACAAGTCCCCTTCAATACTTAACTCAGTAGAAAATAAATGCTTGATAGCAAAACCAACTATAAAAACCAAGGGAAAATGTAGCTTCACTCATTCTTTAGTTCTGGCCAGGGCTGAAAGAGGTAAAGGAAGGATGAAAAATTAAGATTGATTTGAATTCCTTCTTCATCAAGAAGGCCACAGATAACATAAGAAGTAATTCTGAAATATTTGCATCCAGCTGTTACACCTAGACCTGCAGTTTACAGTATTCCTCCTACAGCTGCTGTTACCTTTCTCTGCTCTGCAAAAACGGTTAGTAATTTTGATTATTTTTTAAATAAAGTGGTCCTCAACTCGGACAAGAGCTACAGATCTGTGTGTGCCACCCAACACCCCCCTGTGCCTGTAGGCAGGGGGCTCCTGAGCCCACTCCACACCCGCCCACTGCCTGCCACTGCCTTCTGCCTCACCAAACGCCTTCGGGTGCATCAACAAACTGCGGTTCCTCGCTAAACCATAACCGCAACGCTCTGAGAGCAATTTTTTTTTCCTTCCTGGCCAGTGGATCCGCGGGTCAGACCCGAGGCCCGGGAGGTGGGCCCTGCACACCGCGCCCGCCGAGGGGCCGGCCCGCTGGGGAGCCAGAGCCACAGCCCCCCATCGCCTCCCGAGGGAGGGGGCAGCCACGGAGACCCGGGCCGCCCCCCGCCTCCAGCAGCCTGAGGCGGCGGCCCCGGCGGATGGGAGCCGGTCGAGACCAGCGACGACGGCTCCTTGCCGGCAGAGGGAGCCGGCCCACGGCCCTACCCGCCGTTCCCCGGCGTGGGGCGGGCCTGCCCGCTGCGCTCACCCGGCACGGGCCGTCCTGGAAGACGCGCGGGTCCAGGTTGCAGGCGATGATGGCGGTGGGCAGGTCCCGCAGCGCCACCGCCTCCATCTCGCCGCCAACGAAGCTCCAGTCCGTCTCGGCCTCGGGCGGCAGCAGTACCTCCTCCTCCTCCGCTTCCCCGGGCGGCAGCCGGAGCGGCAGCTCCTCCTGCCCCGCCGGGCCCCTCCCGCCGCCGCTCTCCATGGTCGGGGAGAGCGGAGCCCCCGCGGGGCGGGGCCCGGCGGCCGCTGAGGCGACGTCGAGCGCCTCGCCTGGCGCCGGTTAGGCCGCGCTCCTCCTCACCGCTCCCCCCCGCGCCTTGGCCCGCGCACACACCAAACTTACAGCCCCCCCCCGCCCCCTTTGTGTTTCCTTAACCCTCGCGCCGGCCCAACCGGTGCCTTCCTGCCCCCGCGCGCAGGGCGCACGGCGCCGTGTCAGCCAATAGGAAGCCGCCGCAGAGCAGCAACAGGTGGCCTGCCCGAGCGGGGCGCTGCTTCCGCCATCTTGAGTGAGGGCAGCGGGTGGGTGCGGGCGTGAGGGAGCCCGCGGGGCGTGGGGCGGCAGCCGCGGCACACGCACGGAAGGCAGGAGCGGCGGCCGGATGATCTGGGCGGGGTGAGGGGCGAGATGACCCAGCATCTGAGGCTGAGCACATGCCCGTTGGGCGCGGCCAGCCGGTCAGGGACAATCACAGCAGCCCAGGGCCAGGGTGACTGGCCAAGGCCTGCTGCAGTCTCACAGCACGGCTGGAGCACGGAACAACACGTCTCAATTTAAAGGACAAAGGAATATTGTGCAACAAGCAGATGAATAAAAAGCCCTTAATCACAAATCAGACGAAAGTCACCGTTGTGTACGTCCTAATTCTCTTGCCTGCCTTAAGGACAAACCAGCCAGCCCTTGATGTTCTGCAAACAGTTCACTGCACAGACAACACAAAGGGAACTTTGAAGGAAAAGAAGAAAAGGCCATAATGTTGTTTGGACAGTTGCATCTCCTCTTGCTGGCGGTTGATGCAGCTAAGCACCCTTTCTTTGTACTTTTATCAAGAGTGTCCTATTGCTGGGCCAAGATCAAAAGTGTTTTGACTTTAAAATTTAGGAAAGGGGGCACAAAAAGCCATGTCTATGTCCTTTCCTCCTTACTTTGGACACAAAGGAGACGTTTTCTTACCACCTTCCTTTTTCACCTGTGTCAACAAGCTATAAAGTGCACTTTCCCTGGGTACACTGGAGGAGCTGCTTGTGTCAGACATTTCTAGGTAGAGGAATAAAGTTTACTGAATGTGCTTAGATGGTTAGTCTGACCTAACTGACCTAGACAAACACTTTTCTTACGTATGTATACGTAGCATCACCTTCCAGGGAAAGGCCCAAAATTGAGCTTCAGAGGTCACCGGTATTTTATAAAGTTGTGACACTCACACATCCTAAAACATCCTATATCCTCAAACTTCCTATACTAGTACAAGGATAACGCAGAATAGTAAAAGGAAGTAAGAAGTGAGAGGATGCTGGGCAGTAGCTGGCAAAGTACTAACCCAATATTCTACCCCTACAAGGCTGCATAAGAAAGAATGAGATCTGAAAGTGGAAAGAACCATCAGTCAAAAACCTGTTTTCTTACTTGAAACGTATTCAATACCAAAACCATTGCTACTAGCAAAATGTACTTGAGTTCCTGTAAAGAACGAGAACTGGTGGCAAAATGTGAGAGCTCCTTCTTACCATGAGAAAGCTTCTGAAGGACTAATCCTATTCTCATTTCCAGTTACAAGAAACTGCTCAAAGAAATGAATGAGGAGACAGATGGCATTTATACTATAGCTCAGAGTCCTAGGGCTTACTTAGAAAGCAACATTTCAAAATACATAATGATCTTGTCATCAGGTGTCATCTATCCAGAGACTGTAAGAGTGTTTCATTTCATAATGTCTGGTATTCTAGATCACAAGTTTTAAATTGTATTTTTGTATATAACACATTAGCGCGCACTTGGAAAACATTGCTGTGCCAAATACAGGGTTGGATTTTGTAACGAGACCATAAACATACTGATGCATGCTAGCACAGGCCACTTCTTCTGGTATGGCAAATACTTACAATGGCATTTGAAGTAAAATACTCTTACAGATATTTTCTTCCAAAATGCAGCAACATGTAAAGCTAAACTAGGTGAAAACCTTATTTTGAGAGTTGTGAATGCTGTACCACCAACTGGTCTGCACTGTGCAGAGTTCACAATAGAGGCAACAGCCCCACTCCTTGAGATACCACTGTTACCCAATCTTAAGTTAGCACTGCTGACCTTTTTTTTTCCAGCAGATCAAAAACTTTAAACTGATGAATTGCTGGTCTCAATCAATTTTAATGAGGTATTGCAAGATACAACAAGTAGGAGAAAAATACTACGTGAAGAGATAATTGGTTGCCTTCTCCTTCCTCTTCTGTTAGAAGTTTCTTCAGACTCTGTAATCTGTTTTGAACCATTTAAGCCTTTTTCAGAGAGATAAGGTCTCATTTTAGATACAGGATATTTTCATGATCAGTTGTGCTGAGTGACGTAACTCTGTATGTTCTCACACCAGTTTTCCCAAAAAAGATCAGACAAAGGGTATCTTAAAAGAAAAGGCACATACGTGAACAAGATGAAACTTTTAAATGCTAAATTAGCATTAAAACCTCTAGACAAGTTAATGCCATTTTCAACCTTATTCTTTGATCTCAGAGTTGCATCTTGACAGGAGTGGTGACACTTGCCTCTGAGAAGAAGCTGTCTGCCTGCATTGTCTACATCAAGAGCTCTAGCCCCCTACAGAAATCCTACCAGAGGAATATGAATGGACATCTGCTGTTACATATATTTAAAAACTTGAAGACAAGAAGCAAAACCTGCCGACAACAAATTCCAGTAATTGCAGCCTTCCATCTTACTATTATGAAAGCCATTGAAAAATATTCATCTACTCACTACTGGTCTAATGGCATAAGCCACTCTCCAGCTGGTTATTGTAACTCAGGTGTCAGATTTGTGGGTGAAAATAAGTTATTAATTATATTTTTATCCTAGTAGTGCCTAAAGCTCAACTGACATCATTATCTCATCCTATCAAGCACTGCAGTACTCCACAGCCAAAGGACCTGTCTGCCCTAAGAGTTTAGAAGTTCAAACAGACACACCCCCAGCATTAATTCAGTCATAGACTTCAGAAGAAAGATTAAACCTGAATCTTCATAAGCTTAGGGTTTTAATGACAGATTCATTCTTTCATTTTGTTACACATGAAGGGAATGCAACATATGCTTTTGACTGGAAGAGTTGGTAAGCCAAGAAAAAAATAGGTCTTCACCCCAATGTTCAGCTTTGGGGACAGAGTATATCTTTCAATGTAAGTGACAATGATCAACGATAATAATTTCTTTACAGGCAGGAAAAAAAAGATTTCTGCACACTAGCAGTGCTACCCGTATGTTTTAACCAGTACACACTACCATCTAGTGGTAGAAAGCACGAAGGATCTCAAAAGGGCTACTTTTATTACATGCATCTACAACAAAAATCCTCATTTCTCAAGTGAAAAGTGGCTAACCAGAACGAAAAAAAAAAAAAGTAAAAGTCGAACTTTACAGAACTTGATTACAGCTAAATGGAAAATGTTTAGAGAAAGACTGAACATACGGCCCTATGGGCAACTTTACTTCCTAAACTGTAATTTAAACCACTGGCTTATTTATTATTCCGCTAATAGATTTTCATTGCACCTATTTAATGGATACACATAGGCAGATGTAGCTAGAAGTTCAAACACATGGCATTGGTATCAGTGACAGTACTTCAGAAGACTGAGTTTTTTTCCTGCATAGAAGCCTGTTCACAAGACAGTACTGCCATCATTCTTTGGCTGTAGACTTTAACAAAGGATATGCATATCTAAAATATGCATATATTAACACTGAAGATTAATTTTGGCTATCGGTTTGAGGAAAGCACATGCCCCCAAAAGAAAACAGATGTAAAGAAAATCCCCAGCCTTATTTAACAGTTTGTTCTGATGTTAAAATTTGTGTGGTTCTCACTGATAGCCATTTGATCTTGTCATGTTTTTCTTCACTGTAATAAAAAGTCTCCTAGTGCTTGATGTTTTATGTTGGAGTCCCTCCTTGCTATTATTTTTGTTCAACTAAGCAGATCCAGTCCTGCAAATCTCTCAAGAGTGTTTTTCCTCTTAGAACTACTGAAAGTGGTTTCTCACGTGGTTCATACTTTCCCCCATCATATTTCCTTTCTTTCTCTTGACTTAATCCGGACATCCCAAGGGATTCCCTTTTCACACTATCATCACCCTTGCCTTCCAAGGGTCTGGTTGCCATCCAGTCCTGCTTGCCAAGCTTGCCAAGCTCCTGCCATACCTCTGCATGCCCCCACCCTGCCTTTCCTCCTGGATGCCTGTGGTCTTCACAGTGGCTTGCTTAGCTCGGCCTCTGTCAACTGACAGCTGCATCAACCACAGTAATCAGTTTGATAGCCTTCCCAAGGCAAACATACATCTTAAAACACTATTACCAGAGGTTTGATTTTTTGTTGGCTTAGAACAATTTCCATCAATCACTTTTCTTTATGCTTTTTGGTCTTTCTAGCCAACAGCATGCAAATAATTGCTACAGCCTGTATCATATCAACCATCTACATTAGCTATTTCCAGCTGTATTGACTCAAAATATCTCATGACTCTGGCTCTCATAGCAAAAGGCCTTTAACACCACAACCTACAGAGTTATTTCTGATAGCAGTTCAGTGCACTGCATTTGCCAGTACAATACGCCATCTTTTTTTTTTTTTTTTTTTTTTAACTTGTGCAAACTGATCCTCTTTGTCTCTAAACCATAGCAGTGAAAGTGAGAAAGCAGAGCGATGGCCTGCCTCTCTGTCCCGTGTTGTGCAGATGGGTCTTTTGTAGAAGGACCTGGCACCTGCAGGAGAGGTAGAATTAGCAGAGTAACTTCTAGTATTTGGAAGAGTAGGAATTGTCCCAGGGCAGTGAAGAAACATAAAATGCTTTTAAGTATAATAAATACAGTGAAGCTAAGGTTTATTTACTTTGGTATTGGTAAGAGGGTAAGAAAAAGTCTGAGGTGCAGAATCACAGAATTGCCTTGGTTGGAAGAGACCTCTAGGATCAAGTTCAACCATTAACACAGCATGGCCAATTCCCCACTAAACCATGTCCCTTAACACCTCATCTACACATTTCTTAAACACCACCAGGGATGGGGACTCCGCCACTGTCCTGGGCAGCCTGTTTCAGTGCCTGACAACCCCTTCAGTGAAAAATTTTTTCCTAATACCTAATCTAAACCTAAGAAGCTAAGGCTTGTTAGGGAGTCTTTAAAGTGGTAGGTAATGTACAAAGCTCAACTGTTTCAGTCCCTTTGTTAAATGTCTATCAGCACAATCTTTTCTCTTTCATATGTATCTCCCCCTTCTCCCATGACTCATTATGCTCCTTCCTGGCTGCTGTCCTCAGGTGGTAAATTGCTCTGGAATGCGTCTTCCTGTATTTGCATTGTGCCTGGCAGGGTTGGACTCCCAAGGTCACTGCCACCTTTGGATGCCGCCCCAGATCTCACAACGATATGCTTTTCATTATAGTAATGCAGCAGGTTACCATGTACCTCTTACCAGTTTTTAAATCATGCTCTGTTAAGTCAGCTCCTAAATTAGGTAGAAAAGAGTAATACCTAGTAGAGCCTAAATACCTAAAAGAGCCATTTATTTCAGGAGCAATCAGTAATAAGCAGGGTTACTGATTTACCATAGAGCTCATTTACAAGTGCTGTAGAACAAATGGGTTTTGTCAGTAAGCACTTCTGAAAAGGAACAAGAAATATAATACAATTTCAACAAAAACTGTGTCAAAGCTGTCTATTAACAGAGTATTAAAGAGTAAGGTTGGATTCTTAATCCTGGGAAAAAAAACAAAACAAAACAAAATAAACAAAAAATACTAAACAAATAAATAAATAAATAAACCAAAAACCAAAACAAAGAAAGTAAAAAAAAAAGGAAAAGGAAAAAGACTGTGGCATAACCTGCCACAAAATAAAGAAATAAAATAAATAAAATAAAATAAAATAAAATAAAATAAAATAAAATAAAATAAAATAAAATAAAATATAATATAATATAATATAATAAAATAAAATGAACAATAGTGAAAAATAGACCTGGGCCCATACAGAACAAACTGTGTGTAATTCTATCCCAATGCAGATGGTGCTTGCCTTTTTCTACAGTTTCCTACCCTTTATCATCACGTCTAGAGCACTGTGTACCAAAACCAGCTTCATTAAACACCTCCTCAAAAATAAAAGAAAGGAAAAAAAGAGTCAGCTGCATAAATGTCGTGAGAATTTCACAATTGAATAAAGCAAAAGGAAAGTAGGGCTGAAGAGACCTCTGGTGATCACTTATTGCAGCCTCTTACTACAAGGCTGCAAAAACATTGATTTCTTTACTGATGATATGAAAAGCTATTTTTAAGGCTATTATTACACTGTATAAAAATATTTCAGAAAATTCTGCTGCAGTGAAAGCTATATATTAATTTATTGAGAACTACATATAGTTGCGATCTGGTTTTCTACCAAATTGAACAATTAAAAGTAAGAGTCAACCTGCAAATACTGCAACACTGATAATAAAAGGCAAATGATCACTGTACCTCTAGATTGCACGTGCAACTTACTTCCATGTCATCTAGGTATTCACTCAAATAATTTTATGACTATTTTGAAATATTCTAAGATTTATTCCCAAAATCTGTAATTATTTCAAAAGCTATAATAATTTAAAAAGTTCTCTGAGGTTTGCAAAGAAGAATTTTATTAAAATCCAAGTTCAAGTGGAAATGGTACAGAATGTGAGTCTGTTTTACGTGGGGAAAACAAAGCTGTTAAGAGCTATGAAAGGTAAACTGAAATTTAAAACAGAAGCAACAGTATGAAAAGGATCAAATGAGCAGTGATTAGGGATTATATTTTAAGAAAATATTTCAAGATACAACAGACAAAGTAAAACTGGAAATTTAAAATAAACAACAGTTTAATGTAATAGGAATTAAAATAATAGAGGAGTTCAATAAAATCTACACTTTATGAAAAGTGAAGAAAATTTCTTGGACCTTAGAAGAAGCTTTGAGTTATTTCCAGGTTCCACAGTAAAATGCTCTGATGGATCTAACTAGGATTTCTTATACAATTTTGTAAAAAAACATGTAAAATTTTGTAAATTTTGTAAAGGTCAATGTGAGAAAAGCAGCATTTATAGCATAGAAAACATGAAGCACTGTATGTACTTTATCCATTTAGTTTTGAGTATAAATATGTCCTGGGCACTTTGCGAAACAAGTAAAGGTATATTTTCTTCTCCAAAGAGCTTTTATTTTAAGGACTAGTTTTCAGGTGCCTTGAGCAGTTGAAATTCAACTGAAGTTGAAGCAGTTTATCACTTTTGAAAACTCATGCCCCAAATTCGGTGCCACAGTATGTATCAGAAAATAGAGGGAGGAACAATGAGGATGACAATAATGAAATCACAGTTACTTAATAAGACCCAGATCCTTGCAAAGACTCTTAGCTTTAAACATATCAGTAATCCTATTGAATCATGTGCACATCAAGATGGTTCTTTAAATAGTGTTGTGTGCACACCCTTCCCTAAGCCATAGTGCATATGGTAGGGGACGGGAATGGTTGAAAGGCATTTGAAAGTGACGGGGAGGAGGGAGTTCAGTGAAGTCAGTTTGGCGGGGATTTCCCAAGCAGAATCAAAAGCCTGAGCAAAGCCCTAGAGTAGTCCAAAATGAGAGCAGGTCCAGAGTTCAAGCAACACATACTGTTAACAGCAAAGTGAGTGCTGAGCTGGCCTTATTTAGCTGGAAAACGAGATGACACAAGGCTACAGGACAGTCATCAGACTTTCTAGGACCTTGATGCTTCTGGAGCACTTTCAAAGTTAATTCCAAACACTATTTTATTGAATTAAATATGATACTTGACAACAGAAAACTACATATAAGGTCTGCTTGTTATCTTGTGTGTGGCACATGGAGGATGTTATTGCTTCATTAAAATAATACTGCTCAACAGAAGTAAAATATAAGAATAGGAATGTCAAAGACAATTTTTGGACAATGAACAGATTTTAAATACTTAAAAAATAGTAAGCAGCACAGAGGTTAATTTTTGGAAAGCTTTGTTATTACTATTCTTCTATTTTTTTAACACAATGCATAATGATTCATTCAGAATTTAAGTATAGTCTGCTTTGGCACGTGCAGCATTGTGGGATGCCAGGAATTTGGGGAACTGGGTAACAAACAGAAGGAAGAGAGGGATGGGTAGTGTCTGGCAAGAAGGTGCATCTACTCTTCCTCTCTGCTTTTTCAGCCTTGGTTAGAGGTAGCTTGGCTTTCTGTGCTTCCTAACCCAGCAACCAGGCTCTTTCACCACTTTGCATGTCTACACTCCTACCTTCTTCCCAAGCAGGCTGCCTCTTAGCAGCTGGGAAGGGAGCCGATTGCCCGTAATCAGCTTAGTGCTGGGAAGCTCAGAACACTAAATACAGATAGCATCACTCTCCCAACACTCAGCATGCCGCTGCAATTTTCAACAAGGCATCTCTCCCTCTTAATTTTGTTTGGGTGGACCGAACACCCTCTCAATGAAGCAGCAGAATGCCACGCTCACTTCTTAACAGAAGTTTAAGAAACCAGGGACAAACATAGCAAACATACACATATTTTGAAAGCAGTAAAAATCATAGTCCTCCAATACCAGTTTTTCACTTGCAATTTGGTCTTTTCCATAGTTGAAATAATCTATTCTAAATAGGAGAACACAGAACTGGCTTACATAAAAATGTTAACACAGCTTTGGGTTTCTTTTTTTTCCATCACAAAGGGCTAGGCAGTCATATTCTTATATGGAATAATGTTTTATACCACAAGTAACTTGTGGAAATTCTAGTTAAACCACCAGCTGCAATAAAACTAATGCAGAAAAAAAGTAATTGGGCTTTAGCCCACACTTTGCTGACTATTCGTTTTCAAATTTCAGTCTGTAGGGGAATCACCTGGGACACGATTCATCTCATATGAGTTTATATGTGTCCAGCACAGACATGATCCCCCTGAGCCAGTCATCCTCAGGTCCTTGTATTGTCAGTGTAGAGAAATAGGCACTTTTCTGTCAAAGACCATCTGGTCTGCTTTAGACATCTACCTTGGGATGAGAAGAATCATTTCACTCTGCTTGCTACACCTCTGTTGGCTCTAGGGTCTGCAGACATGCAGTTTGTACCTGTCTATGTTTACTCTGATAAATCCCTCCATCCATCCCATGGTGGGGAACCCAATTAAATGCCACCTGATTTCTGGAGGCTCTGCTCACACCTGTTTCCCACTGGGTTCGGTGAAAAATAGCAGTTACTCAGCATTTGGCAGAAACAAGTAGAATTCAAATCACATGCAGGCAGATTTTGGTTTGGGGATACGTAGCTTCACTTCTGAAATGTGGCAGACCCTGGGAAGAGCAGAGCACAATTTCAGCCAGAGCAGGCTTCTGCAGGAGGCAGCAGCCTGCACAGGGAGGCAAAAAAGCACTGCTGACTTCCTTACCCCAGTTCACTTAGGGCAAACTGTTAAATATTTGGCATTTGTGTATTTGGCTCTGTATAGGACTGTGAACTGGAGCTGCAGAGGCATGAACAAATACCGTGGTCTGCTCCCTTTTGTGGTGAAGCTGACCTGTCCCAGGAGTTAGGCAGGCTGGTGGGAAGGACTCTCTCTGAGATCCTGATAATGCAAGACACATTTTTTCCTTACCTCAGGCGGCAAAAACTACAACCTTGATCTGCAGCTCCCTGTACAGTCAGGGAAGGAAAAGAAGTTACAATAATCCAAGCAAGTAGAGCCTAATTGATAACCCCTGGGGATATAACTTGTTCGCTAACAGACTGTAAAGGGATCTTCATGTTGTCCACTAATGTCTAACAGCTGTGATATTTAATTACTTGCACTCATCTTTTAAATGAAGAAGGTGTGTAGTAATCCTTCCTGAAGCCAAACTGAGAAAATAATATTTATTAGCTGAGGACCTATTTTAGTAGCAGATGGGGTGTAATGAGCTTGAAGGTAGCATACCAGAGTGTGAAGCAGAAGAGATTAATTGTTAAGTAGTTGAGATAGAGGGGAAGAGTGTTGAATGCAGAGAGCACAGACCAACAGATCTCCAAAGCTCTGTGATTTCACTGGGACAGATCTAATTTTGATGATGTAGTTCCAAAACTGCCTTTGTGAAACCACAGCACTGAAGAGTGCCAAGAAGCAACGTCTGGCCAGCTCTCCTCTGAACTGTGCCTACCCCATCCCTCTTTACCCTGTCCCCCAGCTCTCTGACTTCCTACTTCGTCTCTCTTGCTTGCATGGGGACCTTATGGCATAAGCACCAGCAGGGTGACCTGCTAGAGCAGCAACATTGACCCAGTGCCTGCACATGTCATTGTCAGGTTTCAACTCCAGCAGAATTAGGACATGTCTGTTCCTATACTTGAGGAAAAGCACAGCAAGATCTGTTACAAACTATTCAATCATTACTTCAGAAAAATGGTAACTGTATCAAACACTATACCTTAAACTTTTCTCTGTCCTACAAAGATAATTAACAACTTGGCTATGCCAGCTGTTAGTCATTTTCTGCTCTGCCTTTGTCAGACTTCTATGAGTAAAGAGCTAATCTTTTGTTACGCTCAAACATTGCCCAGTGTTAATAATCAGGCAGTGTTTATCACTGAAAGGTTTTTGTTTGCCAGCCTTGAAATCCTCACCTTGTTTTGTACTAAGAGCTACAGAGCAGGGAATGGGCAAATAAAGAAAAACAGGATGCTGATGTTAATGAATAAACTCTGCAGTGAATAAATATACGTGAGAGACAATCATCTCTCAGGTAGTTCCATCAAATCAGCAGGATGCAAGTCCCACGTCAAACTCACAACCTGAACTGAAGCTGATACCCAAAGGAAGAGTTCATAGAAGTGGTCCAGATCCAAGGGATGGTTGAAAAGAAGAAGCGCTTAAGATCAGGCAGCTCCAGTGAGCCAGAGGAGGCTGCGCCACATGGGGCTGCAGAGAGAACCCAGCTGTGGGGGGCCCATCAGCCACCAAAGCTGAGCAAAGCTGAGCTCATGGGAACTGGGAGCAGGAGAAGACTTCTCAAGAGCTGCAGCCAAACACAGTATTCATATAAACAGAGCCAGCTGACTTCAGTGGTTGTGTCTGTAACCTGCAACCATTTCTGCTGCAAAACTCCCACCACTTTTGTATCATGGATGTTGCTTTACTATTCATTCCCACTGTGAAAACCTGAGGTGAGCCTTCTTCCTTCCAGTCAGTGTCCTATCCACCGTTGAGAGGGAGACAACATGGCAGTGTTTGTGGGTGATCTGCACAGTTGAAGACAGCTCTGTTGCATATTGAAAGCTTTGTAAGATGAGACTTTTATTGCACCTGGGGGATGTGACCAGCCTTCAGGCCAAGAGTTAAGAATCCTGCAGCAAGGGTTAGGATGAGTAAACCAATATTATCTATGTAGAAATAGAGATGACCGAGATGTGTCATTCTACTGATATCAGAGCCCCTAAGAGAGAAGTGAAATAAGTGCCTTACAATGGGTCCAGCTGCAAGACCTCCATTGCCAGATGCAGAGCCTCCATTCCTAAATCTTCAAGAAGCATCCTTTCTGACCATGACTGCACCCATTCTTTTGTCTCACTGGCAACACACCTCTGGGCAAACATTAGTTCTATTAAAAATAGCTGCAGGATTGTTTATGTATTTGTCTATTTGTTTATTTGTATCAGAGCAGCTATTTGACCTGATAGAATGATTTAATCTGTAGCATTTCGCATTTCCTGCTGGCTGCATCTTTTCACTTCCCATCCATTCCAAAACCCTATGTTCAGTCTGTCCCTGCTCTTTCCACTCCCAAATATAAAAAAGTGTTTTTATGTACACATAAATAAAACTGTTTAACTGTATGGTTTTGAAATATGATACCTCACTACTGCCAGTTATTTTTTCCATCCACTGTTCTCTCTGCACCTAGAAAACTAAGACTTTTTTCCATTCAAATATTGTAAGTAATGATTTCACATAAGGCGCTTCTGAGAGAAGAGTGGGACTCGAGCAGGCTGTATCTCCTAGAAAATGACTTCTTGCCTACAAGCAAAACTGCTGAAGCTTATTCTCACATCAGAACCTGATGATTGTCTTTTTGTGTGTACGTTGTGTGTGTGTATATAGTGCCTCCATAAGCCAGTGAAATTACCGAGAGTGCGAAAAGATGTCTTTTATCTGGAACAGGAGACGGCCTGTGGGATGAATCTGCAGCTGCCTTATCCAGACTAAAAGTTACTGCTTCTTTCACACCAGCTGCCTGCTCTGCACAGAGCATGGTATTTCTCATCACGTTTAAATGCAAACACTCACAGAGGTCCATAACATTTCACATGGTCACATATGAAGGAAAGCTACTTAAAAGTGTGCAAGTCTAGGGTTTTTTTTGCACAAGAGTGTTTCGATGTTCCCTCTTGCAACTTTCGCAAGTTGGTAAGGATATGTTTTCCTTCTTAACAACATTTGGTGCAGCCTAAAGATGGTCTGGGAGTATGTTTCAGATACTATGTTGAGATGAGGTATTGATTTATCTGTATATTTAAGAAACCGTGGAAGACTGCCAGGGCTCTGCCAATTTCAGTGTGTCAGCAGCGGTGAGGGTATTAGTGGTTCCCTTCGTAAACCTGGATTTGGCAAATGGTGTCCGTCTTCTTGTTCTGGTGGCCAGCAAACCCCCAGCCCCTGGGGTGCTGTCAGTCCAGGGCTTGTGGGTGCCAGGCTGGTGGCTGGGGCATCTGGGGGGCTGCAAAAAACCATGCCTGAGGTGGTGAGCAGCAGCGAAGGGGAAAAGCATGGGCAGGAACGGAGCTCGGGGGGCTCCGGGTGGGAGGGGAGGCCCGGGCAGGGCAGGGAAGGCAGCAGGCACTTGGCAAGCATGCCCTGCCAGCCCCGCTGGGGCCGCTGGAGCGGGGGACAAGCTTTTTGGCCACTCTGCAAAGGTTCCAGTCCCACTGAGCACCTGCGAGCAGCCAGGGGATAGGAAGGAGACAGCCGAGGGGAGGCCTGACAGCGTTTGGTGCCACCATGGTCACCCCCTCGCCACCTCCTCCCCTGCCAGCGGCAGCCAAAATCAGTGGAGATTTACCGGGGCGGAGAGGGACCCGCGGGAGGAGGAGCGATGGCACCTGTGGCTGCCGCCCCCTCGCCACCCTTTCCCTCGCACACACACACACACACACGGCCCCGGGGCGGCTGTGCGCAGGCGCCGCTGTCCCCCCCGTCGGTGCCGCGGCGCTGATCCCCGCGGCGGCGGCTCTGCTGGTTCCCGCTGGTCCCGGCGGCCGGGCGCTCTTGGGCAGCGGCCCCGGGGGCGGCCAGCATGGCGGAGAGCCCGGGGCAGCCCGGCGACCCGCCGCCGGAGGGGAGCAGCCTCCCGCGGGAAGGAGGCGATGAGGCAGCGGCTGGGGACCCGCAGCCCGAGGCGTCCCCCGAGGTGGCGGCGGAGCCCCCGGACGGGTCTCCCCCCGGCGAGGTGCGGCGGCTGAGCGGGGAGGCGGCGGCGGTGCCCGGAGGGGACAGTGGCGGGACGGGGAACGGCTCCTTGGAGGGGGCGGCGGAGATCCTGAGCGGGCCGGGCGCGGGGCAGCAGGCTCCGGCCGGGTCTGAGCAGCGAGACCCTGGCGGGGGTGGCCCGGGAGGGGAGGTTCTGCCAGGAGAGCAGCCGGTGGCGGCGGCTGCAGAGGTAGACGGGCCCGAGAGCTCCGAGCCAGCGAGGGCAGACCCCGAAGTCGCGGCAGTGGCCCCAAAGGGGACGGAGCCCGAGGAGACGTCCATGGCCCAGACGGGGCCGGAGCCCGAAGAGGCGGAGGCAGCCCCGGAGGGGACAGACCCCGGGGAGGCGGAGAAGGAGGAAGCCCCGGCAGGGACAGACCCCGAGGAAGCGGCGGGGACAGCCCCGGCAGGGACAGACCCCGAGGAGGCGGCAGGGACAGCCCCGGCAGGGACAGACCCCGAGGAGGTGGTGATGGAGGCAGCCCCGGAGGGGACAGACCCCGGGGAGGCGGAGAAGGAGGCAGCCCCGGAGGGGACAGACCCCGAGGAAGCGGCGGGGACAGCCCCGGCAGGGACAGACCCCGAGGAGGCGGAGAAGGAGGAAGCCCCGGCAGGGACAGACCCCGAGGAAGCGGCGGGGACAGCCCCGGCAGGGACAGACCCCGGGGAGGCGGCAGGGACAGCCCCGGCAGGGACAGACCCCGAGGAGGCAGTGATGGAGGCAGCCCCGGAGGGGACAGACCCCGGGGAGGCGGAGAAGGAGGCAGCCCCGGAGGGGACAGACCCCGAGGAAGCGGCGGGGACAGACCCCGAGGAGGTGGCAGGGACAGCCCCGGCAGGGACAGACCCCGAGGAGGCAGTGATGGAGGCAGCCCCGGAGGGGACAGACCCCGGGGAGGCGGAGAAGGAGGCAGCCCCGGAGGGGACAGATCCCGAGGAAGCGGCGGGGACAGCCCCGGCAGGGACAGACCCCGAGGAGGCGGAGAGGGAGGAAGTCCCGGCAGGGACAGACCCCGAGGAAGCGGCGGGGACAGCCCCGGCAGGGACAGACCCCGAGGAGGCAGTGATGGAGGCAGCCCCGGAGGGGACAGACCCCGGGGAGGCGGAGAAGGAGGCAGCCCCGGAGGGGACAGATCCCGAGGAAGCGGCGGGGACAGCTCCGGCAGGGACAGACCCCGAGGAGGCGGTGATGGAGGCAGCCCCGGAGGGGACAGACCCCGGGGAGGCGGAGAAGGAGGAAGCCCCGGCAGGGACAGACCCCGGGGAGGCGGAGAGGGAGGCAGCCCCGGAGGGGACAGACCCCGGCGAGGCGGCAGGGACAGCTCCGGCAGGGACAGACCCCGAGGAGGCGGTGATGGAGGCAGCCCCGGAGGGGACAGACCCCGGCGAGGCGGCAGGGACAGCCCCGGCAGGGACAGACCCCGAGGAGGCGGCGGGGATAGACCCGGCAGGGACAGACCCCGAGGAGGCGGCAGGGACAGCCCCGGCAGGGACAGACCCCGGGGAGGCGGAGAGGGAGGCAGCCCCGGAGGGGACAGACCCCGGGGAGGCGGCAGGGACAGCTCCGGCAGGGACAGACCCCGAGGAGGCGGCAGGGACAGCCCCGGCAGGGACAGACCCCGAGGAGGCGGTGATGGAGGCAGCCCCGGAGGGGACAGACCCCGGGGAGGCGGAGAGGGAGGCAGCCCCGGAGGGGACAGACCCCGGGGAGGCGGCAGGGACAGCTCCGGCAGGGACAGACCC
This sequence comes from Podargus strigoides, assembly GCA_028020825.1. Classification (NCBI taxonomy): domain Eukaryota; kingdom Metazoa; phylum Chordata; class Aves; order Caprimulgiformes; family Podargidae; genus Podargus; species Podargus strigoides. The sequence goes on from CM051643.1 coordinate 3,636,204, forward strand.
CGGGGAGGCGGCGGGGACAGCTCCGGCAGGGACAGACCCCGAGGAGGCGGCGGGGACAGCTCCCGAGGAAGCGGAGACGACAGCCTCGGCGGGGACAGACCTCGAGGAGGCGGAGAGGGAGGCAGCCCCAGACGAGACAGACCCCGGGGAGGCTGCGGGGACAGCCCCAGCAGGGACAGACCCCGAGGAGGCGGCGGGGAAGGGAGCTCCGGAGGGGACAGACCCCGAGGAGGCGGCGGGGACAGACAGGCAGGAGGTGGAGAGGGAAGAAGCCCCGTCGGGGACAGTGTCCGAAGAGGTGTTGAGGGAGGCAGCCCCGGAGGGGCCAGACCCCGAGGACGTGGTGCGAGAGGCAGCTCCGGCGGGGACAGACCCCGAGGAGGCGGCGGCCCCGGCGGGGAGTGATGTGGCCCCCGAGAGCAGCGGGGAAGCAGAGGCAGTGCCAGCCGGAGAGGAGGCCGACGGCGGACGCCGGTCGCCGGGCCGCTTCAACGGCGGGGACGGAGTGGAGACGTCGGGGATGGAGCAGGGAGCCGGTGTCCCGGCGGTGGCAGGACTGGGGAGCGCGGCCTCGGGGGCAGGGGACGGCGGCGCGGCGGTGGCGGTGGCGGTGGAGCACGGCGGGTCCCCGGGCCCCGAGGGCGGCCAGTGGGACGCGGCGGGTCGGAGCCTGAATGGCGTACAGGGCCGGGCAGAGGACGGGACAGGCTCACCGGCCGCACTGGAGGAGGAAGGAGAGGCTGAGGAGAAGCAGGAACACGACATCTCCCTCTTCGTCAAGGTAAGGTGTGGGGGGCTGCTGGGGAGACCTCTGTTTGCGACCCTTTCCTCCTCTAGGAGCCCCGGGCAGCTCCTGTGATGAGCAGCATTTAAATCTGGCAGGCAAAAGTCTGGCTAAGGTGATTTGGTTATTAATGCCCAAAATAAACCTGCCTCTGGCTCCTTATTCCTTCTGTGGGTGGCAGGTGGGATGCGACAGGGCTTCCCGTGCCGTGGCTGAAGGCCAGAGCTGCCGTGGGAGCTGGTGAAGCACAGACCTGACCTGCAAGGTGTGTCCCCCCATTGTTTCCCCTGATGGCCCTTGTGCTGTGTTCCTTGAGGTTTCTCCGGGTTCAAATAAAAAGTGTATGTGGAGGTCTTCATTTCGGTGGGCTCAGGGGCTCTCCTTGTGCCCTCCTCACCATGGGATGGTGACCCAGCAGTAAACTGCCCAGCAGTGTAGCATCCCTTGTAGTTGTCCAATTTGTCCATGTTTGGGTAGGAACATTTAGGTTAGAAGGAAATGGAAAAAAAAGGAAAAATTATAGTAGTTTTAAAACTAATTTCTGGTATTTTACAGTACAGAGCTTTAGAGTTTCTTCCTAGCCTGTGCCTGCAATCCCACCAAAATCAATGAGGCACAGCATGGAAACAGCATCCATCCACAGAGATGAAAGATCATGTGAAATTTCTGTGCGTAGAAACCACCCTAATGTGTTTTTCTTCTCTCTTCTCTGGCCTCTCTGGACTACATAAAGTGTGGAGCAGGGTGGGATATTTTTCTCAGAGTAGACCTAAAGCTCAAGAATTAAAACTGGGGAAGCAGAAGGTGTTTGGGACCGTCTCCACTACAAGCCATACCTCTCATGCAAATACTGTACCTCCTGAGTTGGCTGAGGCTGCTTCTGAAGGAGCTGGAATTAACCATGAAAGTTAGGGAGGGGGAGTTAGGGCTGAAGCAATGTTTATACCTTGATTTATCCCACCTTAGTGCACACTCCTTGTTTTCAAGGCTGTGCCTCCTTTGAAGTATTGTGAAGTGAAAAAGGCTGAGGAATGCTCTGAGGCTTACAAATAGAAGTGTCAGACATGCCGGGTGACGCCATACTGGAAAGATAAATTATCATAATGACTGATGTTGGCAAATGTACCCCAGCTGCTTCCCAGTTTAGGCAATTCCTTAGCACACAGGCTGGGATGGATTCTGTGGTCTAAAGGCAACTCTGTACACCAGGTTGGTGTATGGATGTTAGATGATAATGCTGGAGCCACAATTTGATTTTGTGTCAAACAGCAGGAGCTATTACTGTTGAGCCTGGCAGAGGTGATTTATGGACTTTCTGGCTCACAGACTGACAGCCCACCTTTCAGAGACACTTTTGTAACCTACTTTTTCTCTTTTTATGCTCTTACATCCATCAGGAAATACCGGAGAGTGGCAGAGGGCTAAAGCCATAAAGGCTACATATGTATTATTGCACCTGGTGCACACTTTATGGAAGAACAACATGGCCAAAATTAGAGAGCAGCCTAGAGAGAGCATCTGTTGTGATTCTATAGTTCCCAAATATTAGGGCTGCCATGCTGGGAAATAAGAAGCACTTCTCTTTCCTGCTGTCAGGAGAGCTCATGTTCATGTCCATCCTCATGTCCATGTTCATGTTTATGTCCACATTCATGCTGTTCTTGCTGTCACCTGGAGACATACTCACTATCTTTCTACCCTTCTCTTGGCAGCTGGAAAGGGGGTTTAAAAAGAGGGAGACTGGAAGTTCTCTGTGGTGGCTTAAAGTAGGTTTTAACAGCGCATACATAATGCTGTGCTTAAATAGCTGCTGATGTATTTGGTTGGGAAAAAGGGGGAGAGTGGATTCCAATGTGAAACAGTGTGAACTCTGGTGTTTGGGGATTATTGAATGTTTATATCTGATGACAGCATGTGGACTGCAGACATGATACTCCTTCCTGAGTAACTGATAAAACTAAAGGGTTAAGGGAGTGAGAAGATGATCCAAACCGAATGCAAATGTTCATTTCCAGCCTGGAATGCTTCCCTTCACATGCAGGTTTCTAATGCACATGAGAAAACCCCTCTTATGCTCTATTATATCACTATTCTGCCCATTAGCTTGTATGTGCTTTTGAGATGCTGACACCCATCCCTGCTTTGCAAGCACTGCTTTCACCTCTTTCACCCTTCTGCTGTGTTTCTTAGCAAGCACCTTGTGTGCTTTCGCCCATGCAGCTGGGGGCTTCCTTGTAAATGTATTATCTGTCAGCTCCCTGACTTTCTTCAAACCTCTATTTAAAACTCTACTCACCTGTAATGCCACTAGAAACTGGAAAGCGATTAGGCTATTGAAAATTTTGAGATTGTTGTCTGTTCTGTTCCTAATTAATTTGTCATGCCTATTTCTGTTTGTTTCACCTGCCTGTTGATTTTTGGCTTACTTGTAAATGGTCAGGGTGGGGATTGTCTACTGGTTGTCTGTGCCTGCACATGCGTGCCATGATTTGATAGCAGAATGCAAATACAGAGAAATGCTAAAAGTAAGTCACATAATAGGAGAAAACTCACAAGAAAATACCATAGTGGTAGTGATTGAATGATTCTCACACTTGACTAGCATTAAAGTACTTGGTAGTCTTTCAGTAATAACGTTTTGAGAATAACAAACAGAAGCATCACCATCAGAAATAAACTTTTCAAATGTAATTGTATGATGAGTAGTGTTTTTTGTTTTTGCTGTTGTCGATCAAACTTGTTCTTTTTAGAGGTTTGGGTTTTTTTTTCTCTTCTGCTTCCTGTTGCTTTGCAGTGGTTCATTTAATTTTGATATATGTATTTGAATATTGTGTTGCCTTGTGCCTCCCACAATGAAGTAGGTGGCAAAGTTCCTGCTAGCTCCACAAGCATGGGTACCAGCAATTGTGCTTTTAAGCTGACTTGGGTTGCTATGCAGTGCTATTTATGTTGAACTCAGACACCCAATGTCAAGACTTCATGCTATCTGAGATACTCTAGCTCTTAGCAGGGTTAGCAGCATCTGTGGGAGATAATGTCCTTCAGGACCAGCAGCTCGATGCTGGACAGGCTACACGACGGTTTCTCCAAAGACAGCTATCTGTGTTTAGGCAACTGAACTGTGCCCTTAATGAAGCAGAACTATGTAAGACTCCTTGGCTATAAGCCCAAGACCATATCAAAATTTCTTTGAGGGTTTCACTAGGTGCTTATTTGATTTCAATTTTCCCACGAAACAACATGTACCATATATTTCCTTTTGATAGTAATATTTGATGTTTCTGATGTTTCAGAGTCAGATGTTTGCAAAGGTCATCCAGATTATACTTTCTGATTGATCTTTGGTAATTCACCTAAGCATATCAGACACCTTAGGTAGGACATCTTGTGAGTGTTGAAGCTTGCTAACTGATCTTCTAAGGTCAATGGTATATGTATGCTTTTTTTTTTTTTCCTTCTGTGGCAAAAGCACTTTTTTTTTTTTTTGTCAGAAAACATCTGTAAATTTAGTAAATTTATCTTATCAATTGAATATAGCAGAACTCTCACCAAAATTTTTCCGTTAATTTTAAGTAATTTAAACACTTATGTAGGATTTAAAAGATTATTTCTAAATTAAAATAAAACCCCTCCAGGGTTACCTACCAATCAGTTTTAAATTTTCCTACAGAGAGAAAACTTAAATGCTGGAATCACAAATGCAGATTTCACCATTCCAAAGATTTCTAGGAATAGTGATTTATCTGTAAGTGCTGAACAGAGTCAGTCAGCCAAACAACCTGGCTTGAGCACAAGGCCTTCTCTGAGCCTTCTCATCTTCTTGCTTAGTTTCTCAGTTAAATAGTATATAGTCAAAGCTGACTATGAGTCTAAGGTAATAGATTTTATCCAGCAAAAAGTAATAGGCTTCATTCAGTTTTGTGACATTCTTGGTCTCTAAGTCAAAGTAATTTGTTTTCATTTGGAGAGTTATTTCATTCCTACCAGAGACCAAGGTTACTTTACTGATACAAAATTTCCTTGCACCACTCCTGAGATGTGCTTGACTGACTCAACACACTTAGAGCTGTGCTGAATTATCAAAACTGCTGATAAACAAGAAAGTAAAAGTCCTGCTGTGAGAAGAGACATAGGAATAACATGTGTTTGCATGTGTGCCTCCAAACACCACAGCTGACATATCCAACTTAAATGGTAATGGTTGTTTCATACTAGAGCACAAAAAAGAATCTCCTTTCCTGTGATGTGATGGATCTGTGGTTTACATATAACTTGCATTTAAAGTATAAATTGACTGTTCTCAAACTGAACTTCTGGTCTTTGCTGTAGGTAGGAAGTCCATGGACAGCAGGAGCTCAGATTCCTGCAGAAACCTCCTAGCCTGTATGTCCATTCAGTGGACTGTGTGCTATAACTGATGCTTGATGGAAACATTTACAGTATAATCTGGAGATTTTCAAGACTCACCTGGATGCAGTCCTGAGTGATGTGCTCTAGGGGATCCTGCTTTTAAACAGGGGAGTTGGACTAGATGATCTCTGGAGGTCCCTTCCAACTCTGAAAATTCCGTGATTCGATGATAATTACTGAGTAGGTATTTGTGCTTAATATTTTTGCTCATTGATGCAATCAGTCTGTAAATCAGGTGAGTATGGTTTATAAGGAGAATAGCTGACATCCTGTATCAAAACAAAATTAGACAGGTGTTTACTGTCCTTTTATTAGTGTAGATTCACTGTAGGAACCTAGTATTTAGATGACTTCTGGAGAGTGCAAGTAAAGACTTGTATGTGTGGAGTTACACTGGCTTTGTATTTGGGGATTAAAAGGGGTTTTGGGGGAAGTTTAGTTACTGGATATTTATTCAAGCAAAGGGAACTACCCAAAGCTTGCCAAAGGTGAGCACACTGGATTTGTCTGATGCTACAGAAGGACACATTGCCGTGGAATGTGCAGGGAAGCATCTGGTATGGTTTGGACAATGGTAGGAAACAGACAGCTTCTCTTTCCCTTCTTTTCCCCCATCCCTACCAGCACTGCTGCGTTTCACTTTGTCAAAACCATGCTGTATTTTTTTTTTCTCTCAGTTTTTCTCCTTCTCGAGCTACGTTTTGTGTACCTTCTTCAAAAGCAGGAACTTTCCTCAGGTGCTCCCTCTATAATCCTGTTGTTTCTTTTATACTCCGTTTCCCTCTACTGTTCTTTCTGATATTCCATTTCACAGTTGGCTATGAGACTTGTCTACTTTTATAACTGAGTAGTTACCCCAGAAGAAGATAAAAATCATCCAGGAGAAATCCACCCCTCCTGGAGCAGAGCACCAGGCTAGATCTGGTGAAACCAGGGTCGAACCGAGGCTGGTTGGGACTGAGCCTTGTGCGGCTGCCCAGCAAAACCAGCGTTAGCCCCGCTTTTCTGGCTGCTGGTTAATTAGCTGTTTGTATGGTGATTTTGATTCTTTGACTACATACAGCTGTAGAAAAAGTACCAAATCAGCAGTGGCGTGTTTGTTCAAAGTCATTTTGGAGTTTTGTTCCCAAGACTTGTACAAAGCAGGAAGCTGGCTCCTTTCCTATGGGTATTTGCCCTTTCTCAGCTACTTTTTTTTTTTTTTTTTCCAGCTGGAATATGGCAATTTCGTGTTCCCTAATGCAGCTTAAAAGGAACTGGCATTACAAATTCCTTTCATAACTCTTCAGGTTATTGTGCATGCTGGGTGCACCTGCAGCAGTTTTTCTGGGAGCTGAGTATGCTTCCAGCAGTCTTCAATAAAACTGTGCTTGGGAGACGTTGGTTTAAAAGGCAGTGGTATCAATATTTTTTCTGAAAGAGCTATGCAAAGTTTTTGAATGTGCAGTCTTTCTTACTTTTACTTCTCTTGCTTTCCTTTACAGCCATTCTGGCTGTCACCTTTTTAGAGCTTAGACTGCTAAAAAAACCAAGGTTCCTTGGAGCTGCTGACTAAAGAATAGCTTTGAAAACTACAGCAAAACAGTTTTTGCTGCTTTGTGCCTGGAGGGATACTTAATGGAGCAGTAGCATACTGTTTGTACCAGTGTCAGTTCTGACAAGAGGCCAAGTCCTGTTCCAGAAAGACACAAATGAATAGAGAGACATAAGTGATCAGAAATATGAAGTTGCATCTATTTTTATTTTTATTTTTTGTATGATCTAGTCATACTTCTTGGAGTCATCTTTTTGTCCATGCTTTGGAAGTCCTAAAACTGCATTTACATATAATATATTACAATCCATAAGCATTTTTTTTATTCTCAGTATGATTGCAGATCTCTGCTGTTTGCTGGCATGTTTTTAGGCAAAAACAGTGTTGAAATAAATGTCTTCAAAGTTGTGTTCCTAGACCTTTTCCTATATTTATTCACTCTCAGCACACTGCACCTCACCATGTGTTTTACTTTAAGCATAAGCTCAAAGTCACGTGTTATTTAAGCCCTTCGCTAAACAGAGGAGACTTTCCTGATTCAGTTCTAGGGCATGTCCTGTATTTCTTGCTAGCTGAAATCAACAGAAACTTCTGATGAGATCAGCCTGCTGCCCAAAATTCAACCATACTACCTCTGCTCCTTGAGTTTTGTCTTCATGAAAAGGCTGATCTTACCTGTGATCATCACAGACCAGGGGCAAGGATGAAAGTTTTCCTTGTCTGCTTTCTGCCTTCAGTCTCTGGTTGTCTGAAGTGAACCTTTGTTTCAGAAATCATATTGGAGAGCTGCAGCCTTCTTCAGAAATGTTGATGGTTGGTGCATGAGGTGATTGCCGTGCAGCTGTGCCCGGGAATTTTCATGCTGTCTGTCTGTTTAATTTGAAGTTTGATTCATATTTGTATGTAGATGAATTACAATCCAGTCTAGAGGACTCATGGCATTCACGAGTATAAAACATTAGAGTGTGGTGAATGATTCCCTGGGTGAGGGGAGGAAAGGGATTTGGCCAATTAGTTGAAAAATGTAACTATACTCAAATTATTAATAAATTCAGGTGAAATTTTGCAAATGGTCTTCATTAAATAAAAATTAAGAGTTTTTTTGAGGAAAGATTATCTATCAGTGCTAGGTCTAGGGATTTAGGCACAGTTACCAAAATGGAGGAGGCAACAGCAGCTGCATTATTAGCCCTGTACTTTAGAGTCTGATGTGGGATGCAGGTGACTGAGGCTATGATGTTACCTGGAGCATAAGGGGAAAATTAGTGTGCATCCCTCTCCCAAGCCAGTGCCATAGACACAGAGTTACAGAGTTATTCCTGCTCTCTCTTTGACACCATCAATATATAATAATCACCTGCAAAGTGAGACAGCATCAGAAAGGTGAAATGCAAGGAGCCAAGCATATCCAGCAACCTTATGGTTAGGCAATGTGTGGTTTATTTGCTGTTATGTCCTATCACAGCAGTATGTAGATTTTAAATGGCATTCAGTAGCCTCTGGTTCCCACTGATTTTGGGTCTGCTTGTGGAATAAGAGGTGTGTTACCCAGTTGCTTTGAGAAATCAGAATGTGGTAGGCAATAAAAGATGAAAAGGTATCTTGTCCGCTTCCCAGCATGGGTATAACAAGTCATGCCCAGCCCGCCTGGAGAATTTGGATTTTGGTTTTATTAGCATCCCTATCAGTAAAAATAAACCATTTTTTGTAGATTAAAAAAAAAAAGTGTAATTCTATTTATTAGATATCTTTAATACTAAACCAACTTTTCTTCCATGTCTTCTTCCATTTGAAATCAGTTCTCTCCAGTACTTTGCTGCCCTATTGTCAGGGAGAGGATTAGGCAGCCTTGCAATCGCTCTGCTTCCACAAGCAATTCTGCCTTTCTGGGCTCTTCACCTTGACGAGTACCAGCCAGGGTTAGTCATCACAGGACTCTTTTAGAGTCTCGTATGGATCCACGCAAAATTATAGAATCATAGAATAGCCTTGGTTGGAAAAGACCGCTAAGATCATCACATCCAACCATTAACCCATCTTATGGCTTTTTTTTTAGGAGTTACCTTAAATATTGTGAAGCAGAAGTGATAATGGAAATTATTAATATGACCACACTTTTTTAGGATGCTTATCTCAGATGAAGTTGCTTTGAATTGGTGGCTGTATACTTTTTAGCAAGAGGCAGGCCACTTCTCTTCAGAAACAGTAAAGCAAAGTAGTGAAAGGAAATATTATACATATTTTATGGAAGCGAAGCATGGAGACTTACTCCTGTGCTATTGCTGACTGTATTCTTTATGTCTTCATTTTTGAGCCAAAGCTAGTTCTCCCCTAAAAAGGTCCTACTGCTTCTTTTAAAAAGTAAGAAATTGCATGTTCCTTGGACTCTGCCCAGGGAGCATAAGTAAATGCCATGTGAAGGTTACATGATTATTTTCTTGCTCAGATAATAAAATGTCATGCTGTGATAAGGGTTTGTATGCATTTCCATTTGCAATGTCTGATTATTTACTGATAAAAGCCTGAACAAGTTGAGCTACTCCTTTCCAGTTGCTTTTAATAACACCCGCCTTGTCAGCAGGAAAGTGTTTTAATTCCTTCATAAAAATATTTAGCTTCTCAAAGCAAACAGTGGCAGCTTGTACAGCTTGCCACCGACACGGCCATCAGAGGTTTTCCTAGCCTGGAGTGGAGTGCTGGCCAGCTGCAGGATGTGCCATGCACAGGGAGATGGTTACAGTAAAGCCTCACAGGTAGGCAGAGGTGCAAAGGAGATATTTCCAATCTTGGTTTTTTTTTTTCCTCTTCGTATGCTGAAATTTCAGCATATATTTGAATATTCAAAATAGACTAGGAATATAATTGTTACAAAGTAAATTACAGCAGGACAGGAGTCACAAATGCACACCCTTTCCCAAGTTATTCAAACAATAGTTACAAAGAAGTTAAACATTTACTTAGATTTCAGAAAAATTCTCATTTGGAGAATCATTGACATTTACCTGGTAGTACTTTCTGAAATTATTTTTAAAAGCTATTACAGAACCTGAGAGTTTTGTAAAAAATACCAAGTTTTTTTCCATGATGGTGGCAGATGAAGCTCAAAACAGTATCCAAATATACTCTAAAGACTTAAAAATGTCAGGGTGTACACTGCCTGCAGAAATGAACATGCTACCAACCCCCTCGGCAAAACCATCAGCCTCCTTTTTGCCAGAAGCACCATAGGGGCTGGGGGCTCCCTGGGGGCTGGGACCTCAGGGACAGTCCTTATTTTGAGGAATATCAGTGTTACAGCTGTAGACACTGGGGCTGATTGGTTTGCCGTATGATTCATGCAGTATATCTTTATTTTAAAACTGTATTTTTATTAGCAATACTGTGTTTCTCATATTTTCCCAAAGCCTGTGAATGGAAGAGAGGTGGTGGGGAGAGCAGGATGAAGAACAGCCTTGAATTTGAACTTACACTGGGAAGGGAAGGAATAGAGCCCAGCCTCCTCTCTGTCAAGCTAATGGGTTTTTGCTGGTATTTGTGCCCCGTTCTTAACTGCCCTTTCAGGACATATCTTTGCCAGTTCCCACTGGAGCTGACAGGTTTTTTCTGTAATATTTTACCTGATCATTTGAATTATTTTCTACTTGGACCAAAATATCACATACTGTTACTGGGGAAAAACCCCCACAAAACCAAATTCTTCTTTTCATCTTTCACCTTCACCTCTTGGTTTAAATGTCAGAGTTAGGAATACCATTGGCAAATTTTATTTACTTAAGTTTTTAAACACATATCACAGATACCTTGTATATGTGCATACAATTTTTGCATTTAAATAGAAACAGCACGGTTGTGTGTCACAGGTTAAGTATCATATGGTGAAGTGTAAAACAGGATGTAACATTGAAATACCAGTTAATCTGTTTTTCCCAGACCTATAATGTGTTCGAGAATATAATGCTCTTTTGTTGAAGTAATTCCCTGTAAGAATTTAAAAAGGATATAAGATTTTTGTCTCCATGTAGAATGTTCAGCTGGCATCTTGCCATGTTATTAAATACGGATTAGAAATAGCACTGAGGTATTTAAACATAATTCTTGTAACAGGATAATTAGCTAATAGCATTTGGTTTGCTGCTTGTGCGCTTGTGACCTGGTAATGTTCCCATTAACACAAACACAGGCAGCATGAACTCTGTAGACAGAATTCATAGCAAAAGGAAATTAGGGTTTTGAACTAGTTAGTATAAGATTAAAGCCAGTGATCTGTAACTGGGCGGTGTTTCCCAGCTCCAATTTTCACTTGTGTTCAGTTAAAAGGCTCTTGGTTTTCTAAGACTGCTGGCAGGTTTTTGAAAATAATCTTGAATCTTAAAATTAAAGAATGGGTAAGGATTAGGGAGAGTGATCTTTTTGAGGGCTGTGTATTTTTATTAATTAGCCGGCATATTTCTGTTGTAAAGTGGATGATGGCATTCCCTCTCCTCACTCCAGGGGGAGTGGAGTGGGGGCACCTCTGCAGCCATTCCCCTTTGCTTCTGCTTAAAACCTTCTCTTCTGAATAAACCACTTGATTTATTTTTTCTACAAGTAATGGAGATTTTGTCACATCTCCCATTAAAATAAAATGGCTTCTGTTTTGGAGGAGTGGCAATGATTACTTACATTGCTTTAAAAAGTCTCAGTCACTGTGCGTGAGGAATAGACATATAATCTGTTATTATTGTGTACTAAAAAAGTAAACAAATAGTGAAGACTGAATGTAATGCTATTTTGAGTGAGATATAAAACAAGTATAATTCATACAGTATGATAATTACTTTTGTAGGAGAATGATATTCCTAAATTGGACAAGATTAATTTAAACCCTACTAAACTGTAGCTGAAGTTTTCCAGTCTTTGCTAGCCACATTCCTATTTAGTTTTACATTTAATTTTCCTTGCCTTGCCTCTGTTCTCCTTGCCGTGCACAGTTCCTGGAAGCTTGCTTCTCACTGTCATCTAAGTAAGCCTTGCAGAATAAGAGATAAATGAGTAATAATGCATTGATATTATGATGGGATAAAGTACTGTTTGTTGAAATAATTTTCTAAGCTGTTTTAGGAAAAAAGTAAACTGTCACAGAGGGCTACAGTATTCATGTATTGTTGCTGGGAGCTAGGCATCTAAAAAACAGTAGAAAGGATGTTTACTTTGCCTTAAAGGGTTTAGTATCTGGCCAAGAGAAGGCTGTGTGTGATTGCTGCACTAAGACTCCGAGATGGAAACTTGGGAAAGTGCTGATTTTTGCCCAGCTCTCTGCCAGGGCTTGCTGGCTCCCCTCCCTCGGTGGGGAATGGGAAGCACCACAGGCCACTTCCTGGCTGGGCATCCCTGAGTGGCAGGGTGTGAGACAAAGATCTCCCCTCAAAGCCGAAGCAGTCCCAGGGAAACCTCTTTCTCTTGCCCCCCAAATGTTGGTGTGGCTACAGGAGCATCCCATGTCCCTTTCCCCCTACCCACAGCGCAGCGTGAGAGGATCTACTCATGCAAGGAGCCTCCTTCAGACAGCTCTGCTTGGGATAGCCAGGCTTTATTACTCAAAGTATTTATTAATTATTTAAGCAAATTGTTGAGCTCGCAAAGCAGTGGATTCCTAGTTGGTGATTGCTTTTGCATTACCATGTACTTATTGTGCTGTGGATGGCAAGTAGCTAGATGCATCCTCTATGTTTAATTAGTCACCTTCCCATCATGAGAGGCACAATGGTTTCGTTCTGAAACCAGACTCAGCGCTGTCCCCAGTTCTGCTAAATACTGTAGCTATCAGAGTGGCTTTATTTGCAGACCCGGTAGCTGTAAGATATCTGAGAAAATAAACCTGTAATTTGAATTTTTCCTTTGTAATTTCATTGGATTTTAGGAATTTTTTTAAGAGCAACCATTGATTGCCTTTAATTGCCCTATAGAGAGCCATGGCTGTAGTTGAAAATACCTTTGACATTGCAAAGGACCTGGCCCAAGGCTGACAACAGCAGCGTGTGTAAAATCACAGAACTGATTTATTTTGTGTAAGGGTGCGTACACGCATAAGTTTAATCTTTCATATCCTAATGCAAATAAGAGTGAATATTAGTAAAACCACAGCCTCTATAAATGTATTACAAGACATTGCACATTTTAATTTTTACCTGCTCTCTTTCGTGTTTTGTTCACTTTACAGAATTATCATTTAATGGTTCATTTATAATCTTCATCAGAACTGGAAGGGCAGGGTGCAGGCAGACCAGTAGAAGAACTGGGCAGGCTGTGATATTGAAATCAAAAGTAAATGGATATTTCATCTAAGAAACAGGAGTGAGTTTTGACCTGTTGTTTCTCATTATTTATAAAGTAACTGGACAAAGGTAAAAAGTTTATTGCCACAAAGTTACTTCTTAATGAAGGAAAATTTCTTCCTATGCATCAAAATCATTTAATTACTTACTAAGTAATTAAGTTAATTTCAGCAATAATTACTTACCTAGCAGACTGTAAGAAAATAATGCAGCGAAAGTTAGAATAAAGGAGGCTTTCTCTGCTCTGAAATGGCTGCTGGCATGTAGAGAGAGAACTGAAACCAGAGGAAATTACAGCTTCAGACTTCCTTTCTGTCATCTAGAGAGGATTAGGATTTCCAGATGTATATAACCCCTTTGAGCTGTGACCACTGCTCACTACATGAAAACAGGGTTGAGGGAAATATCCCATAAAGAAACTCCAGCAGACTGTTAATCCCTCAACATGAACTGAGGACCAACAGCATTCAAAGAACCATTTCTAGCAAAGAGCCTTACTGAAAGATGAATTATGAAATCTAATAAAACAAAATGATCATAGTAAGTTAATGCAATACCGCATGAAAGAAAGTATAATATAATTTCAGAAATGTAAGAGAATGAGAAAAGCCTTAATAATGAAATTGTCAGAAGATGTCATGAAACGCTAATAGGTGGCCAGTCTGGGAGACATAAATCTTGCCCAGACTTCAGATGTTAAAATGTGAGGTAGCAAGGGCTTCGTTATTTCTGCAGGTGGGAGCTCAGCCTGAACTGCCACAAGAGTTCTGCTCCAGCATAGAGCACATATTTTATTACCAGTAATAACAGCTACCTAACTAATAATGAGATAACCACTAATGTACAGCTGCATCAATAAACACATAGTAGAGGGGTGTATCTAAATTGTTATCTTGTTTGTAGACAGACTCAACCTTTAGCCTACTCCTTACAATCTGTGGTCACACAAAAAACAGTTTAATGGTGTTCTGTGGTCAGTCGAAGCTGTGCAGGTGAAAAGTTGATTCCTTTTACCGCCTTGCACCTGCACCTTACTGCACCTGCACCTGATCCTTTCATTGGGATCTCTTTTTGGCCTAGCTTTGGCCTAAAGCCTTAATCTACACAGCTTTTTATGGAAACACTTCCAAAAATCCTTTGGTATTCCTACATCACCACGAATAGTCTGCATATAAGTTTTCTGTTTGTTTTTTAAGTTAAGAGCAGCCTTTTCATTCTGTATTTGTACAATACTTAATTTATAGCCCTTAAATGCTACTGTAAAGGTTTATATTTCCCTGTCTCCATGAGGGAAAAAGGAAAGCTGGGCTAAGAAATCTTCCTGTTTGAGGATCCCAGCCACACCTTGTCCATGGATCTGTATTTGCATCAGTTTGGCAGCTGTTCCAGAGCCCTGGAGCTCTACATCCTGACAGCATTGTAAAGCAGTACTCCTGAGAAATCATCTTTTTAGCCTGTTTTGTGGATGGGGATTAACATCTGATGGGTGCAAACAATTGCTGATGGGTTTCAGCAGTTAAACTGGTTCTTTGTCAAGAGGACTGACTACCTGCTTGCCATGCCTTAGCAGTGGCCAGCCCCAGGTGCCTGGAGCAGCCTCCTGATGTCTGGTCCAGGCACTCAGTGACTTAGACCTGTCTGAAAGTTGCCACTCCTTATCACCAGCCTTTTGGTGACTCATAATCTTCCAGGTATGCTCATCTTTGAATCAACATCCCACCCTTTATATAGTATTGCTTTTACAGGTAAGAGACTTTCTCCCTATCCGTTGCTGCTGTTATTCTGGTACCATATACACCTATACCTTGTTTTGATGATCATCCATGATCAGGCCAGATGGGGTCTGAGATACCTCCTGAGCTCTCCTGGCCTCCATTAGGCCTGAGCTGCTTGGGTGTACTCACTGTCTGAGAGGATGCTGCAGCTGCAGCCATTCTGGGTTTCATTTGGATCCTGTAGCTGCCTCAAGACTTGTGTCCCATTGCAGCTCAGACTCTGTTGCCATTTGCCATTGCTATGTGAGGCTACTGGGCTGAGTAGTTTTTTCATTTGCTATCCCTGGGATCCTTGCATTGCTCCTTATCTTCTGTAAGTTGGGCAGTTGTACCTGGCCAGTGGATAAATACTGGCCCACATTAGCATGTATCCATCCCTAGTTGTAGGCATACATCGAACATACAGTGTCAGCACTTGAGTGATTTGCTCAAGCCACTTGGAACAAAATGCCATTTTGTTCTAACTGCTCTCCTGTGCTTCCTCAGAAAAGGTCTTTTTCTGGCTGACTGTATGTGAGGTGGCTTCCAGCTTCAGTGTGTAACATAACAGTTTGTACCCATTTTCATGGCTTGACCATTATCCCAGTGCTCAGGGTTATCAGTTTGTGGGGTATTTAGTCTGTTCCAAAAACACTGCTGCTGTTCCTGCCTCCTGGCTTGTGGGCTCCATCTGCAGGTCTGGTTGTTATCATTAGATAATTCTCCAGCATCTCTGATTGAAAATTGCCCTTATGTTTTGCTGAAATGCCAGACAAGGCCATCAAGGCTCCCTCCTGGACTAGTGCATGTTTCCATTTTTGTGGGGGGAGGAAAAGAGCATGAAAGGCACACACCCGTGATTTGAACCACTTCCAGCTACCCTGCTACTCTAGAAGACACGTGCTTTTTGGTTAATCACATTCTGTTCTGTGCAGGGGCACTCTCTGCACTGCTGCTTCACCCTGTAGCACGTGGCATCCATCTACCTGGATAGAGAGGGCTTCACGTTTCTCTAACAAAACTAGGCTCTTCCCTCCGGTATAGTAGCAGGTCACAGTCAAACCATGTGCACACAAATTGAGTTGTTGGTTCCTTCTTCAGGTTTCCTTCCTGCAGTTCTGCCTGCACCTGTCTTCAGGTTTTGTGCAGTTTGGTAATCTGGGTACCTACCCTTTCTAACACATCCTCTTACCAAAAGCACCTCAATTTGCAGACTATTGAGATGTAAAGTCAATTGATGCTTTACTTTGTCATTTCTCCTCCCTTTATAGAGTGCACAGGACTTATAATGAAAGTCTGCTTTATTCTGACAATAAAATTAAATCCACCTGATCCAAAGTAACTAGCTGCATTTCAGCTTGTCATTCAAGAGGCTATTTAGCAGATAAAAAACTTAAAAGGACCTGTCATGATGAGATGTGCTAACGTCTGAGGCTGCCGCTACTCATCGCTCTAAAAGCAGAAGTCAAGATTTCCATTTCAAGCCCAGTAGGTGGCATCAAAAGAGTTCTCTAAAATTCAGCGTTTGGGTGTTCATGCCCTAGCCCTAGGCCACAAAATGAACAATGTTTAGATAGAGAAAATTCCAGGTAATCTGTCTCTTCCTTGCAAAAAGCTTTGGTTTGAACATGATCTGACCCAAATGACATGCCTGTGGTGCTTTTGAGCCTAGCACAGAATATCATATGCTATTAAGTGCATTATAGTTGCCTTCAGTGAACCAAAATTACTTGTAACTATATTTTTATTGCATTCATAAGAGAAGTAATATTGCCAATATTGGGTTTTTTTTTCAGTGCTGCGATACTACTGTGATACCATAGGAATCTACATGAATATTGTAGCAGGTATCAAGAATGGAAAAAATCAAACTTTGTATCCTCAAGGAGTAGATGGTTTGTTGGGGTTTTTTTTATTAAAACAATATATCTGTCACAGCACAGTAAGAGAACATGGTTATGTCTAGAAAATAGAGATTTTCTCAGTGTAGCAATCTGTGCTGCAGTCCAACCCGTGCGCCTTGCCAAGGCTGAAAGAGGTCTTTGTGCTAGTGGAAGTATGGGACTGCAGTTGTACTGCTTCCCTCTGACTTTCTGCCTGTGACCTTAAAAAAATGTCTTGGGCAGTTCATAGTAAGACAGAGGGCAGTAGGATTTCCTTTCAGGAGGAAAGGGCAGGTGCTGGGAGCTCCCCTCCCCTTTCTCCTTGGCCATGGTGCAGCCAAGCTCAATGGCTGTTTGCAGCGGCGCAGCAGGGCAGGAACCACAGGGACCTTTCTTGCATTGCAGCTACGTGTGCAGAGCCAGTGGTAGCTAGTCATAGCAGCTACTGCCGTCAGGCTGGCATTGCAGGGCTTAGTTCAGGGAAAGAGTTGGTGCTAGGAATGCAGTGGGCTCAGTTAATCCATACCAGCGTGGAACAAATGAGTCTGTAGAAGGAATTTAAACAAAGTTGCTGTTGGTCTTGAAAGTTGCACCCAGCCTTAAATTTGCTTCCCACAGGTGGCCCAAGCTTGCCAGCTCCTTGTAGTTTTTCAGGCAATAGTTTTGAGCCGGTTGCTGTAGTTTCTGTTCTTTGATAGGAGATCAAATGCATGGTGAAAAAGGTGAGGGGAGTTGTTGGTGTGGTATGAGAAGGAAAAGCACACAAAAAGTACCTGAGAGCTGAGGATCAAATAAGGAAACTTTGAGGAAAGTCCCAGTTTGGCCTAAGAGAGCTAGCTCAGCAAAACAGGCAGGGGCAGATCCACCATGCTGGTCCCAGCTGGATGGTTCGTTGTCTCCCAGTAGGCAGCAGTTCTGCTCTACTTGCTGGATAAGCCTGCCTCTTAGCCAGCATAAATATGGGAAAGGAGGTAACTCAGATTCCTCGTGTTGAAGAAAGAAAATTGAATTGGAGTTCAGCTTTTGGGAAAAAAAAACAATAAATGTTATGCTCCTTGTTCTCCTTTTTATTGTAGCTTCAAAGGGATTATATAATTATATGAAAACAAATAAAAAAGTCTTCTCTACTCCTTCTGAACTGTTTCTTCCGTGCTTAATCTTCAAAAGGAAACAAAAAGTCCAGGAAAAATAAATTCCACTCATCATGATTTTGAAGGCACAGAACATTTGAGGTCAATAGAAGAACCTTTAGAAACCTGGTTCCTGAAATGTTTGTACAAAACCAGCCACAAAACTAAACAAATTCTTTCAACAGCTCCAGGGGCAGAACAACTCCAGCTCAGGGAGGGCCCAAACTACTGGCTTAAGAATGACATACAGCATGTGACTCCTGAGTAAAGTCACCATAATTATCCTCTTCCTATGGATGAGGATGTGGAGGCAAGTGACTTTTATTCAAGGCCGTTCAAAAAAGCAGAGCTGCTGAATCAAGGTGGCAGCAGCAACTCCAGAAACCGAATATAGGTCTCTTTGGACCCTCTAATATCTTGTCCATGAAGTCTTGCTGCTTAGTGAAATTAGCCTAGGGCATGATGGTGCTCCTATCTGTGAGCTTAAGCAGTAGTAGACAGAAGGGTGTGAAGAGCTTTCCTCCTTTCCCAGCATCTTTGAGTAGGACCCAGAAAAACAACAACAACAACAACAACAACAACAAAAAAGACTGAAGAGAGTGTGAAACAGTGAAAAATGAATGAAAATAGGAAGTGTACGCTAATAATCCCATTAAGTAATGGCACATGATTATGGAGAGCTGTAATAAGTTGATACTGTCAGAATATAAGATCACTGCCTAGGGCTTTGAAGGCTCTGAATGAAAGCTTCTATGCACAGCCTGAAATTTTTCTCCTCTGCAGCAGTGGCTGTCTTAATTGTTTGATTAATGAACTCATTAAATTCAGTATTACTGAAAAAAGCAGATTGACCTCCTGACTGATCACAATTAAAATGTAAATGCCACCTATTCAAGACACTGGTTAGCTATCTATTTAAGCAGCAGAAGAGCATAAAAAACAGCCTTGTGTTTTGGGGATTTGGCCCACTTCACCAAGAAGTTCTGGATGTCAAGAGAGTGTCACAGCAATTACAGATGGCGGCCAGCTTGCAGCATCATCTACAATTACAGCAGCATTTGCCTAGTTATTAAGATTATGACCAGTCTGGAAACACCATCCTCCATTGAATCAACAGCAAGAGACTCCACTGGAGTTAAGATTTCACTCTGCATCATCACTAAGCACAACAGCGAGGAAGCGTAATTAAATTCTGTGTGTGTACCAAGCACAGCTCAAAGTTACACATCCCTGAGTGGTGCTGGGGAGAAAAACGCAGGGAATTTTGCTCCCAGGCTGCAATGCCCCTAGCTGCACTATCTTCTGTGGGTGTTAGTATGAGGACAGGCAGGCCTTTTCTGGTTCTCTCATGGCTGCACTGATGTTGAAACACAGTCTCACTACTGTAAGAAGGCCACCCTTGCTTTGTTGGAAGGTACATTGTCATACGATGATGGCACAGTTCAGGTATTGTCGTGTTGCTTGATACACAGCTATAAAGTTCTTTCAGTGTCCCAGCTCATGATTTTTAAGTGGCTGGTGTCATCATGGCAGACCCTCTGTTTGGAAACTTGAACAAACACCTTTGGCATGTGTCACTGATATTTTTATGTCCAGTAGGATTGTAGCTCCTTGGATTTAGATGAGCTGATTTAGGAGCCCAGAGTTGTCTCCCATAAGTCAAAATGCAAGTTGACGTATCTGAAGACATTTTAGCTAGCTATATTCACCCTGTTTTCAGCAGCAGGCCAAAATATCCATGTTCTGGGCTTTCAGCAAAGATTATAGGAAACTGTAACATCTTTGAGCTGTGGGGTCAAACCATGTCAAGGTCTGAATCAGATTTGGTGTTCAGGGTCTTGCAGTTACTTCAGGCGACTAGTCACTATTGCAGTAGGGAAAGATTTAATCACTGCTTATGTTATTGCGTGAGCTTCTGTAATTTGCCTCCAGCTCTGCAGAACTGAAGGAAACCTGGAGGTATCCACCACCAGCCCTGGCATGGCAAGTCTAGAGATTTGTCCTCCCTTCACCTCTCACCAGGCTCAAGCCCCTGGGGACTAAATGGCTTTCAGCATCCTAAAGCTCAGTGTGGCTCACCACCTTCCCAGTTGTCCCTACCTGAAAGGCTGTTGCCTCCTTTACCGTAGCACCACAGCAGCCAAAGCTTTTGACTGAGTAACTCCCAAAGATTTGCCTGTTGTACTCAGTTCAGGCACAGCAAACCTAGAGGACACAGCCCTATCTTAGACATTGGGATGTACTACACAGCCTGGACAGCATGGGCTTTTAGAACAGATTTACGTTACTGAAGTGCACCAATGATTTCATAAGGAAACTGCTTAGAAGACTTCCTCCTTAACCTGTGAGAAGGATCATGGCCACATCAGAAATGGGGAAGCATCCTAGTTCTTGTGAATTTATTTTCTGCTGTAAAAGTCAAGTGCTCTCTATAGCCACCAGAGACAGCAAAGCTGGGCAAACACTGCAGCACTTCATTAGAGACCATGGTACCTGTATTGCTTGGAACACAGATGAAATAAGCAGTACACTACTAATGTCTTTTGTAGGCAGCATGGGAGGGGAGACAGCACAGTAAGATTATTTTTTCACTGACTTAGGTTGCTGGTTTAAATTCCTCTGTAATAAACTGTTTAAGACATCAAAGCACACGGTACCAGATTGGGCTGCTGCCCCCTTGGTGTCTGCTCAAGGGTTTTCCCTGAGAGCCCATCTCAGTTGAACAGCCAGCTGTTGGCAGCATGGCTGGTGTGCAGGCAGCAAACTGGGACATGGCTGTGGCAGAGAGGGAGGGGAAGGTGGAAAGGAGCTGGCAGGAGCCAGCCCATCACCAGGCAGACCTGTCTACTTCCTCCAGACATCGCACCTCCAAAGTTACATCCCCTGACTGCTGCTTCTCCCCTCAGTGCAGCCTAGAACTGAGAGCATGGGGTACTCATCACTAGCACAGAGGGGTAACACCCTTCACCTCCTTTTTTCTTTGAGGCATGAGTAAAACATGACATAAGAGGCAGGATGAGGCAAAATGATGCTGTCATGTATTTAGCTCTATTGTAAAGCACATGCTAGCAGCATTTCTAGTCTTGTTCTTATGAAATACGCAGCAGTTTTCTATCTTCATGTTGCTGTAAACTGTACAGCACTGGAAAGCAGTGCTCTGAGTAGGAGGAAAAATACAATAGTAGCTTTTGACAAGCTTTCGGTTTTGCCACCTACAAAACAAGACTTTTCTAACACAGTGGTCCAGCTGTTTTAGCATTTCTAAAAGTTTTCATCCTCTGGCAGTGTTTAAGGCAATAGGCTATTCTGGTTTTCATTACTAAGAAAGCCAGTGGTTGTTGCAGTACTAGGAGCAGAAAGCAGCAGAGAGTCATCAGAGGTGAATCCTTTGCGTTGATACAGAGAATAAGATCATTTATCAAGCTGTAGGAGTGTCCTTCCTTACGCCTCCCTCGAGCTCCATGGCAGAAACCTGCCTGCTTCAGACCAGGTACTCGTTTCCAGACATAGAGCTCTTTGTGAAGGTGAGCATTGTAAAGGATTCAACATCAATGTTTGTTTATGGAGAACTTTTTACTATATTTGAGATTCATTTGATAGCGTTGAGGAAGGTGAAAGAGCAAGCAGAACTGGTTTCATTAATGTGTGTTGTTTGGTTATGAGGTCTGCAATGAACTAACCTATTAACTAAGTAAATGATACACCTGGTTTTTTACTTCTGCGCCCTTACATTAAATCTAAGTTTTAAAACTGCACATTAGGAGAATCATAGGAAGGGCTTAAAAATTAGATCTCTGATCTCTTCCAACAAAGTCACGTGAAGCCCACCTTAACCAGCTATGCAGGACTTCACCTCATTTTAATGAAGCCTCTTAACAAAATGCAATACAAAGTACATGAGAGCAACACTTCTGTGGCCACGTATATGGTGTGTTGCACCTCTCGTGCTTTACACTGGCACCTGGTGATTCATTTAGCCAATAAGGAAAGACCATCATAACGGGCCCACAGAAAGAGATGTTATGTGACTTGGATATAGCCACACTTCAGTCTTAAAAGTGGGAGCCTTGGGTCTATAACAAGGAGGAATTAGCCAGGGGGGTGCAGCACTTGTGCTTCCTTAGTCCTCAGTTCAGCAACGAACAGAGATGAGAGGGTTCAGCTGGAGCAAGGGTACTGCTGAACTTCCTCCTTCTCTGTGGCCCTCACAGTTGTTTAGTTTGAAATTCTTAATTATTTGATTTATTTTGTTTATTCCCTTAAGTACTTTAGACATTACATCTCAGTTTATGCTGGTAAATCTTTCTCGATTTGTTTCCTGTGATCATGAACTGATTTAGCTTTGGTTTAATCCTGCAGTGACTTAGGTAGATTTATGTTCACATGAACAAATGAGGTGGAGACTATTTCCGTTGGAAGGACTTCTGTGATTTCAATTTTGTTTTCTAACTCATGGCAATATTCATTATGCATTTTAATGAAAAACTACATCTCCAAGATGACAGGATTCTTCACCATACCTGTGTGCATGTTTGGAGAAGGATATAAAGAAGCTTTGCATGAAAATATGTATTAGTAGAGATGAGTAACATGCTATATATACTCGTAGCAGATCTGGGTTTTCTGCTTTCCTACTGCATCTGCTATCAAAATTTACTATCATCACAGATGTATGTATACCTTTTTTTTTTTTTTAATTGTAGGCTGGCAGTGATGGGGAAAGTATTGGAAATTGCCCATTCTCTCAGCGTCTCTTTATGATTCTGTGGCTAAAAGGTGTCATATTTAATGTCACAACCGTGGATTTGAAAAGGTGAGATTGTAACCACAGTTCTCCTTTTCAGAACAACTTTTCCAAAATGGTGATTTTAAAGATGACTCTCTTCTAACAGATTTGAAATGCACGCTGTGGCTTGGCATTACATTCAGCCTGGATGCCTGATTCCTCTTCAGGGTTCACTAGTATAAAGTGGACTAACTCCTTTGAAGCAGTTGAGATTTTAATCTCTTTTGGAGTAGGTCTCATAACACAGAAGGTTTTTTTGGTTTTTTTTAAGTATTTCAGAGCAGTCAGATACAGGCTAGTGAATTCTCACACCACCAGAGACAGATGGCTAAGTTTTATTTTGTAAGAAAGATATTGAGCAGCCTGCTATTTTAAAGGTGAAACAGTTTGTTGCAATTAAGTGTAGGAATTTCAAATGTGGTTCCTGTTGTGATTAACACCATCTCTTCCCTCCCATTAGAAAGCCTGCTGACCTGCAGAACCTCGCCCCTGGAACAAACCCCCCCTTCATGACGTTTGATGGTGAAGTGAAAACCGATGTCAATAAGATTGAGGAGTTCTTGGAAGAAAAGTTGGCGCCGCCCCGGTACTGTATTCCTGACTGCTTCTCTTGCTTTAGACCCTCACAGCCCTCGATGGAGGGGTCAGTGACCAAACCCCCTCGGTTTTGATGGGTCAGGCCCCCAGTGAACTTTACATGTTATAATTGTGTGTGGGAGGCTCGGGGGGGTGCTGGTCTGGATGCTGTGGTGGAGCTTGCAGGGAGGGGTAACTAACTAGTGTGAAACAGCACTGAAGCCCAGCAACATGCAGGGGGTGTCCCTGGTTGTCCCTGAGATGCCAGCTGCACACTTCCCACTGCCCTCGCCTTTGCCCTGGGCTCACTGCCGTGCCACCACAGTCATTCCCGAGGGACAAAGTCCACCCCGCTGCAGCAAATGTGTGCAGAAACCTGCATGTCACTGCAGAAACCTGACCTCTTTTCCCCTACTTGTGTTTGTCTGAGGTTTCCCTCTTCACACTATACAAATAATTATGCTTGCTGGGAGCAGGTAGTTGGAAGAAGAGGGCAGCGAAAGCCTCCCACACAGCTGACGTGCTGGGGCTTGTTTTGAGTGTCCGGGAGGGCCCATCTTAGCACACAGCAGGGTCTGGGTTTCGCACTTGTCCTTCCTCACCCCAGCAGCCCTTCCCACCTCTCCCCAAACCCCGCTGTCCCACTATCAGCACTATCATGTCCCCTACCCATGCACCTTCTCTGCCCTGGGAGAGCAGCCCCCTCTGCAGTGCTCCCTTCCCAAGCAGCCGAATCTGACTTAAACTAGGCAAGCAGCTGCTCCCCTCCACTTTTCCCTTCCTATCTGCCCCTGGCAGCAACAGCTGCTGGACCGGCCACTCTGAGCTTGCTTATACAGGAGCAGTCCAGGTGAGGAGGCAGGGAGGAGCAGCAGCTATTGCAAATAGGGACTTTCCCTTTACTCCTCCTCATGGCAGCAGCCACGCTCCACACAGCCTCACCTCCAGTGGAGAAGGCCTGGGAGAGGCACTGGGCTGTCTCTCCAGTGTGAACAGTCATTTCCCATCTCCCTCAGGAAAAGAGGTCATCCACGTGGTTTAACTATAGTTTAAATTTGCACTTGCTAAGTGATTTTTAGTTCAGGATGGTTCCCTTTGAGAGTCCTGTGTGGCCATATCTTGTGACACTGCAGTGTAAATTAAATATATTAAATAATTAGTATATTAAATAATTAGTGGAGATGAAAATAAAGGCTAATCGTATAACTTGTTTTTGTTTCTTTTAACTCCGCAGGTATCCCAAACTTGCACCAAACCACCCTGAGTCTAACTCTGCAGGAAATGATGTGTTTGCAAAATTCTCTGCATTCATAAAGAACCCAAGAAAAGATGCCAACGAAAGTATGTGCTGCAGTCCTTTTGTCAGCCCTGGTAGTCACTGGAAGAAATTAGAGCTGTACAATTCTAGCAGACTGTGCTGGAGATACCCCATTTACAGATGTCCCCATTTAGCCCTGTTCCCTTTGTTTTTCCCTTCTCCCCTCTCCACGGTGGCACATGGGCACCACCAACCCACAAAAACCCCAGCTAACCTTTACCAGCCCCTGCTACCAACTCCAGTCCTCTGTGCTCAGCCGAAAACACAGGATTCATGGTCCTGTTTCCTGTACACCCCAAAGCAGTGGCTTGCTGTCATCGCTCCCTGCCTCTGGGCAGGCACTTGCCCTGTGGTTCCCAAGGCAAGAGTCAATGTGAAGGCAGAGCCATTCTGCAAAAGCACACCCTGTAGAGGTGTTTGAGGAGCCATTTCTGGTAACACAGCCCCATTCTGTTTTTTCTCAGAACCCCCTTTAGCTACTTAGAGCCCTTATCCCAGCATTAAGTTTTAAGCTTAGCATAAGGGAATTGCAGGAGTTGGCATGGCTGGGTATCTGCGAGCTGGGTTGGTGCCAGGAGACAGGATGCAAGAGTTGCCTTTCTGCTTGGTGTCAGAGAGACCTTGGTACAGGCTTGAATGACCTTTTTATTGTCTTATCCTAGATTTGGAAAAATCTTTGCTTAAAGCCCTGAGGAAGCTGGACAACTATTTAAATAGCCCTTTGCCCGATGAAATTGATGCTTACAGCACTGAGGAGATCACTGTTTCCAGCCGGAAATTCCTGGATGGAGATGAGCTCACCTTAGCCGATTGCAACCTCCTACCAAAGCTCCATATAATCAAGGTTTGCATTTGTTTTTTAGCTCCCTGAAGAGAAGGGTGACACAGAAGCTCAAGTGGAAAAGGCAGAAAAATGCTTTATCTATTCTGAGGCCACACAGTAGCTGTGTATGGACACTGAATGCTAATGCACAAGGCCATTTCATTACAGCATAGCTAGGCAGATCTTCAGATTGATGACTCTGGAGTTAGAATATCTAGTTTTATATCTAGGCTGTGACTGCACTTGCTAAGCCTCTCACAAATTTTAAATGAGTGCTGTATTCAGTGCTGAGAGGAGAGTTTTCATTTGTATTTCACATGCAAAGTGCCATGGACCAATAAGATTAAATTATTTTGTCCATGCTAATTCAAGAAGCCAGCAAAAGCTGAAATTTGCACCTGTCCCTCCTTCCTTTGATACAAAACTTTTGCTTTGCTGAATATCATCACTAGTACTGATAATACTGGCAGGGTAGCCACCACCTGCTGCCTTGCAGCCAAGGCTCCCAGCCTCTTTTTGCAGGGCTGTGGAGCATGTACACACCCCCAACAGTCCTGGTGACCAAGATGACTGGGTGTTGTCACAGCCTGTCCCTGGGTGACTCTGGAGCCAACCAGGCTCTGGAAGAGAAATGGCCACACTGGAAATTCATCTGGTTTTCAAACAAACAAGGTCACTTCAGAAAGTTTCCTTTTTGACTACTATTTTGTCAGAGGAAGAGTGGATTGAATTGCTTTCTGACACCTCCACAAGTGAAAACTTTCCCCCGAGATGTCCTAGTTGAACCTGTTCCAGAGAGAGCAGCAAGAGAACGAGCCCTTTCCCACACCCACACAAAGCTTGTGCACAGCAAAGCTCAAGAGGTTGCAGGGTCAATACCGAGATAATCACCTTAAGTCACATGAATGTCTGAGGGATGATGGAGGACGAACGTCACACCATCCTTGCTGGCCAACAGGGAGGGATTAGGTATTGGCCAGTAGCTGTTTTCCCTAGTCATTTGAAATTTAGTATTTTAATTCAAGATTTTCCTTTCTGTTTCAGTGAAAGTATTCAAGTGTTTATTACTGTAAGATTATTCTGTTAATTCTGGTTCAGGCTTGCTCCTTTGCTGTTTTAAGATGTGCCTCTTCCAGGTGTGGTCAACTGGTCTATATAGGTCTGCATAGCTCTAGCAGAATAGTAATACCAAATAAATCCTTTTAAGTGAGTTAGCTTGTTAGCTAGCTTTCTTCATTCCATGTCTTCTTGGTTTTTTTTGTCTTCTCCTTTCACTCTACATTGCATATAATGACAGACTTACACATTGAAAATTAAAAATGTACATAAAGAGTAGATTTGGGGTTTTTTGCAGATCATGTGTGTAATGATATTTTTCTTTTTTCTTTTAATAAAAGGTTGTTGCAAAAAAATATAGAAATTTTGATTTTCCACCTGAAATGACAGGGATTTCAAGATACTTGAACAATGCCTATGCAAGAGATGAATTTACAAACACTTGTCCTGCTGATCAAGAAATTGAGTATGCATATTTGGATGTTGCAAAGAGAATGAAGTAAACAGAAGATGCCTCTGTTCTTTATTACTTCTGAGATCTGAAGATGGGCACCAGCCAAGACAGAAAAAAAAAGCCAGGATACATTCTGCAGTGTAATTTTAAGTTCTGCTATTGGTCAATCCTTCTTTTATAATGATTGTATAGCATTATTTGCTCATTCTTAAATTATATATGTATATGTTTGTGTGTCTGAAGAAGTGTCTGCACACATTAATGTCTGTTGTGCATTGCAAGTTAAAGGCATCAGTCAATATTAAAGCATTTGTTGAAGTTAGGGAAACAGTGTAGGTCACACAATTACAGTAATATTACAGACTAGTGACGTGCTAAATTGCTGAATTTTGAGAAGAAATAGCCCTGTTTCTAACACATTTAACCTATCATTATTGCTGCCTCTGATCTTTGTTTCACAGCTGTTGCCAAACTTCATAGTTACCGGGGGGTTTCTGTTTGCTTCTCTGCAAGCCTCAGAAGCAAGTCAGCAGCTGGTGCCCGTGCAGCACCCTGGTTAATCCAGGAGAGAAGCCAGCCTGTAGGTGGGACCACACCTGACTCCCCAGAAGCCTTCTCCTCTGTGCTAGAGACCTGCAGGGCGGGTCAACGAAGAACAACTCCTTTTCACATTGGTTGAGTCATCTTTGAAATTAGAAATAAATAAATAAATAAAAATTCATGCCTTCTTCTCTCTCAAGGGCTGCATAACGTGTCAAACTTCCCTCCTGTTGCTCCGAAAGAGAGGAACACAGGCTGTCACTGGGCTGTGGACTATCTGATAATAGTTATTTGTCAAGGGAGGAGGGAGAGACTTGTCACTGTAGAGAAAAGAAATGAGTGATGTAGATGGATGATCCTACTGATGTAGGATCTCTCCTTGTCATCGTTCCATGACTCTTGTTTGATTTTGGAAAGCAAAGAGAAGGGGAGGGTCTAAGAAAGAAACAGTCCTTCTATATTACCTTTTCCTGGTTGAGCTCCAGCATATTGGCTTTTCCAGGGCAGCTGTTAGGACTTCATTGCTGAGAGCTTTACAGATGATCAGACAGGTATCTATCAGGAGCAAGGCAGACCTACTTCCTGCCTTAAGCAGGGGATGGATTAGATTAACCCCTCTGGCCTTGCATGAGTCTATGTTCAAGGCAGCCAGTACTGGAGAGAAACACTCTCTAGCCTGACATCAGGGAGCGCACTATTAGAGATGTATGGACTGTAAAAAGTGACGTGCACAGCTGGTTTCTGCTGAGCAGGCCCTCAGCAAGCACACAGGGGTAGAGGGTGCAATGCTTTAGTCATAGGGTCACCTGGAAGTTTCCTTCTGATGAATTTTGCCTGTATGTACAAAATAGATGTGAAAATGGCTAAAAATAGCCCTTGTAGCACCTATATGCACAAAAAGACTGTTGTAGATGAATCGTCCATCCTTGTTCTTGTCAAACATGCGCTGGCTTTCTAACAAAGCATTACTTAATGGTAATAGTGTCAGATATATTGTGTCTGCGGTGTCTTTGTCTTACACACTACACAGTTCTGATGCAAATATGCTAACATCACAATTATCTGTAAGCACTGTTCAATATGCAGTTTTAGTTTGCCTTTAGAGAAAATAGACATAACACTTTTCATGTCACACCCTCAATTGTGAACTCTCATACTGGAGTTGATAGCTGAGCAGTCACTCATCACATATTACTAACTGTTACTTTGTATTTTCAAATACATGCCTATATATATAAAAATATATAAAAATTAAATCTGTATACTCTTTTCATATGCCTTAAAATTTTAAATTGAAAATATACAAATTTATAAGTAATTTGAACAGTGTTCTGTCTTTATTTCGTTGATAATTTCTTGGTATGATGCATTGCAACAGTGGCTTGGATTTTAAGAAATAAGAGGCAAAATTTTACCCAGCTTTTATTTTGAAGAAATCATGTATGTCACAGACCTGCAGAGGTCTTTAGGAGCAATACATACTGGCTGTGCATATTACTAATGAGTAAAAAACCAAAGGGCCAGGATGTAATCCTTGACTGCAAAGCCACCTAGCACAAATTGTCCCACACCCATGCTAGTTTGGGGATGGCCATATCTGTAACTGTTTGGTCTTGGGGAGATCCATTTGGGATGTTCCAAAGCAGGCAGGGATTGTCCATGCTGCTCGGCAGCTCTTGCAGCAATCCAAATGAGCCTGCTCCTGGCTATCTCTTGCTTCTCACCAGAGTACAATTATGGCTGTTTATCATCAATATATAACAGAGAGCCTGGGCTATTCTCTTGCCCTGAGAGCATGTAGCAATGTGTGGTTCATATCCATATGGCTCTTTTCTACTTCATGGAAATAGGGTAGCCATGCTGGTTGTGAATAACAGTACGTATGCTCTTTGGCACAGGCCAGAGTATTTGTAAACAAGTCCTGAGGTTGGTGAAGATGAATGAAATGTTTGTGTGAAAGCACTAGAAGAAACAAAAAAAAGGGAGTTAAAAAAAAAGAATAGGTTCATCGCTACATGGCACTGTAGAAATAAATTCATTCAAAGGACCTGATAGCAAGAAGGCAAAGAACACAGTGAAGCCTCAAGCTAAGGTAAAGGGATGAGGAAGCACAGGAGGGGAGCCATAAGACATCCTGATAAAGAAAACAAATGAACAATGGAAAGCAGGAATTTTGCCTTTGACTTAAAGATCCTGACAGGTCCCTAGGGAGTATGTCACCAGCGAAGAACTGAAGAGCTGTGCCAGGGCTCCACAGCCAGTGGCACTGGCCTGCCACCTCACACACACACTGCCTGGGCGGGTGTCTGGGTGCAGATGACTCTTGGGACACTGAAAGTGAGTAAAATATGTGCCATTTAGAATAAATATCACCTTTCTCTTCCATAAGGTCCCACACTGGCTTCCTTCCATTGGACCCATGGTAACAACCACTCCATGGCCTGGCCCTGCCTGATTTCCCCAACCTAAGCACAGCACCTGTGTCTGCATCAGGAGCCAACTGCAGCTCAGGAGCTGGTGTGTCAGGGCTCAGCGGCAGCCCATCACTGTTTGTCCGTACTGACCGAAAAGGGCAAGAGCCATATCTGCCTGAAACACCATGCTTCTTTGTGTTATGCCCATGTTTGTGGCTAACAGACACCATGAAACTTCCTTTTGCCTCCAGATCATTCATTTCACCTCCCTTGCCCTGTCCTCTTTTTCTAAGACTTCATCAGAATCACATGCCTGCACTTCCAGTACTGTCAGGTGAAGGGAAAAAAGCCCCAGACACTCAGCAAACAGGTGGGTTTTTTTCCCCTAAAATCAGACATTGCTTGGAAAAATATTTCATTAAATGCTTGTGTCCAGTGATAGTTTTGAAATCTAAAGTTTTGTGGTTTCCTTACTCCTCTTACTCATGCAAAAGAAGCTCATGGCTCCAGTCCTCCCTGATGGATTATTGGGCACACATGATGCTACCTAAACCAGCACGTTATGGTTGGTGTTTGCATATTTCGCGCCACACAGGGAGAAAATGTGGGTAGAGACGTGATAGAAATTACCCAGCGTATCAGAAAAGTGATGTAACTTCATTTTTTCTGGGATGGGGTGAGCCAAAGTGTCCGCACAATCCCACAGTAAATGAATGCATATCTATTACACATTTTGAATGTCTGATTCTGGCTCTTCTTAAAACACATTATTTTAAGAAAATACCTTTGTCCATATTTGAGTTATTCTTATTTTTAAAAGACTATAAAATATTTTTTTAAACAATTTACTGGAGAACAAATTAGATGAGATAAAGGGAGAATGAAAGCAAATTGTGGTGTTAATGGTATCACCAGCTGTCTGAGTGGCCTTGACATGCAATGAGATGTAATATCTAGACACAGATTTGTAGTGCTTGACTCCATGCCAGGGAGATCATGTTCCATTATTTAAACGCAAGTTTGTGGAGATAAAGCTACTGATTCCCAAATGCTTATTAGCACAAGTAGTCTTCTGTGTGGTGTTGCCTGTACAAAATATGTTTTTATTATCATTTTCAATACAATTTTTACATGTCACTTTTACACATCTATTACATGCAAGGCAAATATGGTCAGTTACTTTATTAATTACTTTTCAACCACTTGTGTAGAAAACTCCTCAAGATTTGAAGATTTCTTTCTCAACTTCAGTATCTTAGTCTCCAGCATGACCCATCAACTTGAAAGTTAAACACCACTTGTGCTCAATGCAGTACTTCCAAAAGCAAGCTGAAATAAAATCAAATGCAGGGTAACTAACTGTAACACATTTTTCCCAATGCTTTTTTTTTTTTTTTAAATAGCTTCAAAGCTATGAAAAAATAAACCTCATGAAAGCAAGTTAGTAAGTTAGTATCCCTCATCTGCATCAACACGCTATTTGTTTGAGTATAAGCAAATATCTACATTTCACAAGCTCCTTACAACTGCTTGAAGTTTAGTTTAAAAGCCAGTTTTTTTCCTTAGGTTATTAGAAAGGTTATTTCTAAGCTGTCAAGAACCATTTATCACACTGGCACAGGTTGCCCAGAGAAGCTGTGGCGGCCCCCTCTCTGGCAGTGCTCAAGGCCAGGTTGGATGGGGCTTTGAGCAGCCTGGTCTGGTGAGAGGTGTCCCTGCCATGGCAGGGGGGTTGGAACTAGATGAGCTTTACGGTCTCTTCCAACCCAAACCGTTCTGTGATTCTACAAACTGCTAAAGTGAGTCATGACCCTGAAAGTTCAGGTCAACAGAAACCATCCACAGCATGGTGGAGCCTTGACTAGGTTAGCAAACTTCTCTCTAAACCAGACACCCCGAAGTGCTGATATCACCCAATTGCTGCCAGTCACCCACATAGAATCATAGAATCATAGAATAATTATGGTTGGAAGGGGCCTCCAGAGTCATCAAGTCCAACCTTTATCCCATCATATTCCTAACCATTAGACCATGGCCTCAAGTGCCTTATCAACCCATTTTTTGAACACCCCCAAGGAAGGCAACTCCACCACCTCCCTGGGCAGCCTGTTCAAAGGTCTAACCACCTTTTCAGTAAAGAACTTCTTCCTAAAAAAGCTTCCTTAAAAGCTATTTAAAGGCTCATAGTGACCTTACTGACCATGCACAGGAGCTGCTGCCCTACAAACTGAGTTCCCTGGTTAGAGATCCTGAATACCTGGCAGGGCTGGGAGAGCAGAGGTTTGCCACATGGCTCACTGTTACATTCTCCCATCAGCAGTCTTAACTGGCATCGTGTCCCTGAACTGCTCTTAGTCGTCTCATGTGACAAAGACTCAAACACAGGCCCTGCTTATGAGTGACGGGGTAAAGCAAGCTGGTTGCTAACGCATGGCTCAGACCAGCATTCAGTTTTCCTTCACTATCAAACTGCAAAGAAGTGAAGGAGCAAGTTTTTTCCAGGTCCTGGCCTAAATTGACCTCCTGCTGATTAAGATGATTTTGTTGATGAGCAGAATGCAAACAGAAAAATCTCTTCTGGAAATAAATTAAGGGAAATGAGTGTTATTTCAAAATTTGAAAATTGTTCAACATTTTGATTAAATCAAACCAATGAGCTGAAATCAAAACAAATGTTTCTTTTCAAAAACTGAGGGCACTTGTTTTTCTTGGGTTTCTTCCTTCTGTCATTCCCTTCCCTTTTATTTTATTTTTTTTCAGTGATGAAAGGCTGAAAATGAGAGGTAGAAGTGTTAGAGAGGAAAGAAAAATGACCACAGAATACCAAACCATTTTTCAACTCAAGATGAAAAAGTAAAACAAGACCTAAACTAAACCCATATCTTCTTTTGTTGAAAAAAATGTGAAAAGTTGCTTTCATCCAACTTCTTGCTCTTCATATTGAAAACATTAGGATCAGCGCCAAGCTACCAAAAGTTTCCCTCCCCTCAAGTGATCTGCAGTGAAGGCAAGGGGTCTCTAGAGGTAAAAACTCTGCTGCTCCTTTGCCTATAGGAATAATCACAAAACAGATCTTCCAGCTCACTCCACTGTAGACACTGAAATATTTGTAAATTGCTTCAGGTAATTAAGCCATACTCACATGAGAGGCTACAAGGATTCTGACCATACACAGGTTGCAAGGAGGATGCTGCATGTCAAATCCTTCCACAATGTACAGGCTCTGGGCGCCTCACACATAACTGTACTGCAGCAGATAGAGTGTTACAAGCCTCTCTGTGCCTAAGGATGCCTGAGCTAACAGGCTGCAGGGCAGTAAGGATGTGTCCATACAGTAAGAGTATTCGTTATAATACCTTGTGACGTGGATACAAAGTCCTACTATTGCATCAATACGAGTACTCCTGAAAGCTGCTGCTCTGCTGGTGTCAGCAAACCCTCCTCATCACTGTGGATGTAATTTGAGCTAAACTGAAGGCCTCTCCCCATCACCTGCCTCCCTCTCCCATTCCATTCTAGATAAAGCTTGTGCCTTGGGAAATGTGGTAGCAAAGGCACACCCAGATAACTGCATCAATGAACTGATAAAACAGGCAGCCTCCTGAACCACAGCTGCTGCAGGGGTGAGAGCAGCTGTAGCAGCTAACCATGTTCTGCATCCTCATGAAGACAGCCACCTTGGCTCTTCAGGCTTGCGTGACAGCACTCTAACCTGGTTCAGCAGTTCAAAGTGCCTAAGTTACCCTGTGTTTCTTCACCAAGATGACTCTCTGTCTCGGTTAGAGTACCCTGCTTCACAGTGGAGTGGGGATACCCACAATAGCCTGTTTTTATCATGTAGACACACCCCTAGTACCACAGCGAGGTGGTTCTCTGAGTTAAGAGCTGTTTCTAGATAAATGTGGGAAGGCACTGGAATGCTTTAGTCTTTGTCCTCATTTTCCTCATTCAAAGAGTGGGTCTCTTGCCCCTGGCACAATCAGCAGAGTCTCTACCTAGGGCATGCAGAGGAGCCGCTCACTCAGGTCTCATGCCAGCTGGGGCTGAGTGCACACCTTGAGCTAGAATCTCTTTGAGGGCCCACAGAAATATAGACCAGAGGGAACACAAATTCAGCTGACCCTATAGTGTGATAAGCAAGTGAGGTGAATGGCTCGTGTTGTGCTTGA
Source organism: Podargus strigoides (assembly GCA_028020825.1). Lineage (NCBI taxonomy): Eukaryota > Metazoa > Chordata > Aves > Caprimulgiformes > Podargidae > Podargus > Podargus strigoides. Next base: position 3,670,149 of record CM051643.1, read on the forward strand.
ATCCCACAGTAAGACCGGCAAAATAATGAGATCCCACCCAAGGACAGCTTCTGGCAGGACTGAGGGGTACTCAGTGTGCAGAAAGAGGCACCAAGGTGTAACAAGCTCCAAAACATTACTCTGCCCACTTTAATTTATGCAATTGCTTTTTGCTTGCTGCTTGACTTTTTAAATGTGCTGTTGAAGTGAAGTATACCTACCACTATCAATCTTCTCAGCTGCAAAAATAATGGATGAGATCTTTGGAAGAATGAAATTACTCAAAAAGTGTGACAGACTGAAGAGGTAAGTGTTCCCTCTTCTGTTCTGCTTGCTTTTCTGTACTAGCAGAAGGGTAATAATTAATTACAAATCATAAAAAAGAAAAATGTGAATTGGGATTCTCACTCCCACTCAGGGCTATGAACTGCAAGTTTGGTACTAAATTACTGATTTATATATCTACCAGGAATATAAATCCAAAGCACAGGAACTAAAATGGACAAGAAGAAAAGAGAGAAGTAGAAAAGTAAAAGATGACAGTACAAAAATTTTAAAAAGAGGTAAACTGAGACAAGGGAAGGGAGATGTTCTTTCTGAGTAATAGGCAGTGTTTGCACTGCAGGTACCTGGTATAAACAATGTTTTACATACACACACATACACAGTGCCTTTAAGGTTTTGTGCTCCTTCCCTCAGTCAGAATGCAAACTCCATCTAACCATCTGTCTCTCTGAAGAATATGCCTACAAGCATTCAGGAACAATACTTTATAAGAAATTATATGACCAAAATAGGACTGGGAGAATTTGTAAATGGAATACCCTTCTTCTCCCCTGAATTTAAGAACTTGCCATTAAATTATATTATAAAATCTAATGGGGGATCCGTCAAATTCATTCATCTGGATTAAAAACAACATCTCATTTGTAAAGTTGACATTTTAAAAGGTTTGAAAGCCAGTTAAAAATGAGATGTCTTTTAAAAAATAATCTCAAAAGATTTCATGCCAAAAAAATGTTGAAACAATTTCTAGCCAGCTTCCTATCTCACCTCTATTGCTGTAGCATTTGAATGCCTTAGAAGTATACTCACACCCACAACACCCTTGTCGCAAAAGGAAATCTGTTATTCTCATTTCATACCCACAGAACTGAAGGAGGCACAAAGAAAATGTTTCTGGTCCAGAGACTTGAGGCAAACTGTGGTGAAGTGAGGTCTCTCACACTCCAACTCCAACCACCTGAGAGCTTTCCTGAGAGAGACTTTGTTATAAGTACACGAGGAGCTGTGCATCTGTTCTCTTTGGCAATAGAAGGTCAGATCTGAGTCAACTTGATAATGGCTAAAACGTCTACTCTCTGGTTACTGTTCAATGGTTTTCATGGCCCAGATGGACAGATTCCTCTTTGCTGTGTGCCTCATCAACACTTGGCATGATTAGCATGAATCCAGAGTTTGGATGGCCCTAGAGACTGAACTGGTATCTCACCTGTGGGTATATGCTTGGGGAAAGTGTTTCAGTGAGAAAGCTATGGTTTACACTAGACATTTTTTAGTCAGGCACTTCTAGGACTTATTACAACACTAGCCATGGTACCAAAGTGACCTGGTAACAAGATAGATAAGGTACTGCATCGCTCTAAGTCCCACCTCTCAATTTTCCAGGAGATTGGCAGTGAAGGCTTCCAGAAGTTCTTTCCATGTAAAGGATTTATTTCCAGAAGGTTGTTGCTCAGTTCAGACAGAGCATCAGATGGACCTTCATTTACACCTTCCTGTCCAAAACCATACAAATGTGGGACAATGTCAGTGAGGCAGCCTCTAGAAACTGAGAAAACCAGCAGTCCAGGAAACACAAAACAGCATTGCTTATTGAATTAATGATGAGGGCTCTAGCTGCCTGTTCTCACCATTTCAGCTTTCTGTACGTCTTGGTATAAGCTGAAATGCAAAAAGGGAACACAGTTAGAAGCTGTTCTGGAAGATGATGATTCTGCTTCCTGCATGCTTCAGCATGATCTGTCATTTAACAAGATGCATCCATGAGGAAAATTACCAGAGCTGGTTCTTCCCACAGTTTGGCTTTCCATAAATGTAGCATTACCATGTGTCCCTCAAAGGTCAGCTTCACCTCCAACATCACTTCTATCCCTGACTAGGGTATGAACAACTGAGTTTTGAGACTTTCTAAAGTAGATAGTGTCCTGGTTTCCCAGGCACAGACCCATGGGCCAGCCATGGCAGGCAGGCCATGAGTAGCCCCGAGTCAGCTGGGAGATTCAGTCAGGGCAGCTGCCCCAAGCTGACTCGCAGTTTATACCGCATCAGTTACCAGCTCATTATAAAAGGAGGGAATTTAGTGAGGGTGGGCCGGTTCCTCTTCCTGGGGCTTCTCCCTCTTGGTCTTCTGCTGTTCCCAAGGACTAGGCTGAGTATAAGCTTGTTGTACACTTTTTGTTGGTACTTGTATTAGTCTCATTTCATTAACTCTGTTTCTACTCCAATCCACAGGGCTTCTCCCTTTCTCCTGATTCCCCTTCTGATCTGGGTGGGTGGGGGGTTACTGGGTGATAGAGCAATTGCTACAGTTTCACCCTGGGTACAAACTAAATCTAGACAAATAAGAAGCTGCTTTGATTACTAAAATTTAATGCTGGTTCTCATACTCATAGCAGGATGTTCATGCCATGATTTGGAGCAGCGTTCAGGTTTACGTTCTTCATTCAAACATGTCACATTAATAACAAGTTTAAAGTCAACTGCACACGTAACTCCTAATATTTGTTTTCATTTTCACCATTCTCCCTGATGGGAGACTGGTATCCTACTGAGACACAGGACAGCACTGTGATCCTGCACTAAAGCAGACTTTACCTGTTGGATGCTGTGGTTTTGCAGGCACAACTGAAGCAGCAGCAACTAGAAAACCATTTGAAATAACTGCAGTAATAAGAATATTAGGCAACACGTTGGTTGCCATTGTGGTCAAACAGGATCTTCTCTGGGTGCCAGAATCTCTGTCTACAAAGCTTGTCAAAACTTCGTGTGCAATTTCTCTCTGGTTGAATGAACTGTCCCATCTCATGCCTTATAAATCCTTGGCCTGCCTTTATTACTTGGGGAATTCCACATCCAATTTCACCTTAGTGATCTGCATTTTGACATTTGGCAACGTGTCTTTTTTGTTTTGTGGCTTGCTTTATGCCACTCTAATAGTCACCAACGTCAGAAGCCCTTTCTCTGCCCAAGCAAACACATTAACTGAGTGCTATCACTGCTTGAACAGGAGAATATCAAACGTGTACAAACTTTGGGATTGAGTGCAGTCACTGCTAACAGCAGCACAGAGGTAATTTCCTGCATTCACATCATCATGGCTCAGGGAAGAAATGGGGCTACTACCTCAGGAGGCAAGATCTCAAACATGGCAGTGATGCCAGCTGTCAGCACAGCAAACAGTGAGGAACTGAATAAACAGCAAAGCCTTCAAACTCTGTCATGTGGGGACTAAATAAAAATGTGAGATAGGGGCGAAACCAGCCTGGACGAATCTGTCAGATGCAGGGCTAGATCACTTGACTGCTCGGTGCCAAAGGTGGAGCGGGAGAGATATACTACTGGTTCAAGAGTTTGCCTCAGCTTGCAGGGAGTGATAGCCAAGAGCTTTCCTCCTGTGTGTCAGAAGCATTTGGTGCTGGCTGTAAGGTGACAAGGGGCATTCTCAGTAGCAGAATGGTAGCTGAACTACACAGTACACCCTGGGCTGTACTTCCCCCACATCCAGGCAGTGCAACATGGGGGAAAAGAGTCCCAGACCCACACTGGGGAGAGAGAAGCAGCTTGGAGTGAACACTGCCATTTGACTGAGCAAAAGGCTACCTTTCGGTCCTGGCACAGGGCCTCACTGCCCACCACAATGTGGTATGTGGCTGACTCCATATGCATACTTATCAGGTTCCCCCACTGATTAACGGGGCCTCCTTGCTTCACAAACTGCAGCTTCCCTGCAGGGAAAGTGTTGCTGAGACTCAGGGAAAGAAGTCTGGAATCCAAACGAGGTTCCCCAAGCACAGCGAGAGGGCTGAGAGCAGTGCTGGGAACAAAGAGCAGCTCTTTTTTCCTGTACCTTCACCACAAAATTGTTGTTTGTTTGTTTGGGTTTTTTCCCAGCATGTGTAAAAATGTGTTGCAAGTGTACTGCTGGGAGAGAGGATTGCTCTTTTTACTGAAAGAGAAAATATTAAGCAATTCTGAAAGGATGCACTTGAGCTAATGCTTCCTGAGGAGGACACCTGGTAGCTTCATTCTCAAGAATTCCTCCAGCCCAACACCTCCTCACCCAAAATTTATTTATACTGAGTAAACAGTACCCTATGGGGCCTTGTGTTTCTCCAAATGGTTCCTATGGCTATTTTGTCAGTCTTTTGTTGGTCACTCTGGTATCAGGTGAGCCGATGCTTCAGCATGACACTGCCTCCGGTTTGTTGGCAGTTTCTTGAAATCAAAGCTTAGGTGAGCTGTCAGAGCTGAGTATGGACAGATTTTTGCAGTGCTTTTGGCTAAGGAAACCACAAGAAAGAGACCAGTGAATCCTTTTGACAGGATCTCACATAGCCTTGATGTAAAAAAAGAAGCTGAAGCTGCTGTTTGAGACCTTGGGCAGGCAAGGGCTGGATAAAATTAATTTATTTGTATAACCCTTCTTTTTGGATTTGACTGGCAACAAGAGCAGAGTTCAAATCCTAGGGGTCACTTCTAAACCAAGATGCCCATCCAGAAGCTTGGGAAAATAAAAACTAAACTTTCTAGTGCTCAGCAAGCTAATTTTCTTCATTTGCAAACATGACTCAGTTGACTTATTAACAATGTTTTATTAATGGAAGAAAAAAGGTAGATAAACAGCATAGCAGACAATACTTCAGTCCTGGTGTATTACTATTTGACAGTCACCTGTTCTGGGGAAGCTGGTTAGCTCAGTTCTCAGCTGCTTCCCTGCCTCCTGCAGCAACATCCCACTTCCAGCTTGGGTTGGTCAAATCTTGCTGAGCAGCAAGGTCTGATTCAGGCTGTGGGCTCCCTTGCCAGTCCTCACTCACCAAGCTAGCACTGGAGACAATTTCTGTTTTTCCAGCTCTTCAGCAAGACTGAAAGCAACACCTTAGATTACCCCTGCCCTTGTGCATTCAGGAAACCCTTCACCCCATTCTTGTCTCTTACTGTGGAAAAGACTTCTAAATGGATTCTGCCCCATTTTACCCTTTAAAGAAAACTCTTAATCAAAGCCTCTTTCTTTTCCCTCTCTGCCATTTTGGTTTTGGTTTGTCGTTTTATTTTTTTGAGGCTATAATGTTTTCATTCCAGTTCTGGATGCTATCTCCCTGGTAAGGGTGACCAACTCACCCCAGGGACACTGAAGTGCAGCTCCTTGGCACAGACTTCCATGCCTGGTTACAATTGCAAACATTCCTCTGCTTAATTATGCTCCTCTTTTTACCAGAAATGCCTCCCAAACATAACAAAGTAATATGTGCAAAGTAAACATGTCTCAGACCTGCCCATTGGTTCATTTCATTTATCTCCCCTCTTCTGTACCAGAAATTAATGAAGTACTCTGTTTTGTGGTTTTTTTTTTGTTTTTTTGTTTTTTTGGGTTTTTTTGGGTTTTTTTGGTTTTTTTTTTTGCATTTCCTTGGGGTGGTGAGACCACTGCTCTCTCTTTTAGGCCACTTGTTAAAGCAAGGCTGAAAATTGTCAAAGTAAAAAAAAAAACCAACCAAAAACTCCTGACAACACATTTGCAAACAGGACTGCACAGCCAGGGGCTATTTTCACTGCTGGGCAGATATCTCAGGTCAGCAGCATTTCTGTACAGAAGCCTCAGCACTTCTGGAACCTCCTGAAAAAGACACTGCCCACACCTGCATCTTGTATGGCTCTTGCCAGTACTAAGAGTTGCTTCTAGTCATTATGCAGCTGTCTGAATGGTTCATGTGTATCTTACTCCCAGGACAGCAATGAAAAGAAATGCATTAATGATTCTGAGAAGCCTAGTTTACTGTATGTTGAAGGCAGGCACATCTAAGTGAAAGAGAGAAGGAATTTCAGTACGCAGTAGGTATGTAAATCTTTGTCTGTTAATTCTTTTTTTTCTACCATGAAAAATATATATTCTACTGCAAAAACATGGAATTGAGAAAATGCACTTGTTTCATACTTTACTGTACAGCATCCTTTTCAAGGCCTGGACCATGCCAAAGAACACACCTACTGTCATACACCCACAATTAGTCATACCACATCTACGTTTGGAACTGATTAGTGTGAAAAGTTAAGCATTGCAATGAAACACAGCATCCCAGCTCAGTGCTACCAGAAGAAATGCAGTCTACCTTACGGTACTGGCTGGCAGTGTACCAGCACACTGCTTTGGAGGATTAGGTCTCTAACAGGTTTTCAGACATGAGGCATAAGGGGTTCAGTAAGAAACCCCATAGCTTTTAAAAATTTCTTCTGTAGACACTCTGCCAGGTCCCCCAGGAACAGAAGTAGTAGGTCCTGACTTTCCTTAGTACAGTGTTTATACGAAACAACACTGATGACTAGCTCTGGGCATAAACCTTCAAAGCAAAAGGCAAAGGCAATGATCTTAGGAAACTGGGTGGGAAGATCTCAGGGGGCTTGTTTTACTCAGGTTTCTCTGCATACTACAGGCTAACCTCATGGGTATTTACACCGTGCTACATAAATATTAGCACATAATTCAGGATACTTGACTATACCTCCATTTTCTACTCTAACTTGCTAAAACCATGTTGGGTTCAGATCTGACTCGAAACATGCTGTGACATGGCTCAAGTCATCTCACAGAGCCAGGATGACAAAGTATTTGGCACTCCATAAGTTTGGATGTGAAAGAATGGAAGGCAAGCAATGAGTACTAATATTCTGCATATTGTTGAAGGAGTAGGAATTGGCCTGCCTCGGGAGTCAAAGTCCTCCTATCAGCCAGCCAGGGCGCCTGATGCATTGCTGAGATTACAGCCATAACACAATACTGCAGACAACCCAGCCTGTTAGCTTTGAACCTCATATTACAGACAACTTTCAACATTTTCCAAGCTTTGAGGTCTCTGATGTGGCAATGGGAAGTTCTTCTGAGCTATTTCCCATCTGGATGCATTTATGGCTCCTGACAGTTTTGATCAAGACTTCTTGAAATTTATTCCCCATAGCATTTGTGGATCTGTCTGGTTGTCTGATCGGCGCATTCACAGCTAGCCCATTTGTCTGGAAAGGTAAAGATTTCTTGCTGAATGAGCCATAATTACAAGGTCCAAGCCCACAGATACAGTACTGTTTACCTTCCTGCCAGGTTTGGATTCAGCTAGTTAGAAAAGCCTCTTATAGGAAAACTAAGTTAATTATTTTTTACTTCTGATTTAGAGATCTGCAATTGTCAGAAGCTTTAAAATAATCCATCTAATCTCAGCTGTATGCCTGAGCCTCTTCTTCAAATTTCACTTCCCCTCCTCACAATGCCGTGTTTTGGGCTACTTCAGGCCATCCATGCCTTGAGTCGTACTGCTCAAGTCCCCCACGTGGTGGCAGAGTGGGCGACAAGACTTCTTCCCTGACGAAGAAGCGATGAAAGGATCTGTGGCTGAAACTTGGAAAGAAACTCCAGATGGATGTATTCCATTCATTTTCACAGGAGATACATAGCTACATACACCCTTGGCGTGGCCTTGAAAATCTCATCCAGCAGCAATGAACACAGTAGGTGAAAATGTCTTGCAGACAAGGTCAATGGCTTTTTAAAATTTCCCTTCTGTCAGAAGGAAAAGCTTGCTGTTATCCTTCCTACAGCTACTGCTAATGTATATCCATTCCTCCTGGTAGTGCCTGCTTGCAGCCTTGCTGAGCTCTGCTGCAGGACCCCATGAATGGCTGAAGCCTTTCACTTTCCTGCCTACGATGCTCCCCTCAAGCCAGGCACCTAGTTACTACTTCATGTAACAACCTTTTCAATTTAAACCCAGCAAGCTAGCACCACGTGAACCAAGAAACTATCACCAAACTAATTTTGGCAATGCTCGCTTCTCCCTTTATTGATTTAAGAGTTTATCAACCAGCTTTCAGATCCCTGGCAAACAGCACAGCTCTCTTGCGGGGGGTCAGCCTTCAGGTACTCTTAGACTGAAAGCCTGACAATGACATTTGTTCAGTTCCAGTTCCTAGTTGCTCTGAGGGGCCCTCACGCTGCAGCTCCCCGTGGAGGGTGACAGCCCTTTGAAAGGGCAGCCGAAGGATAAATCTGAAACCCTGACGACACCTTCCAGCCCTGCTGATCACCAAGTGCCTCCCGCTCTGCAGAGGGAGCGAAGCACTGGGGAGGTCAGCGGCGTCCGGGTTTGAGGAAAGCAAGACTCTGGTTTTACACAGCTTTGTTTCCTCACACAGGTCATTACTAGGCGTGCAGAACGCCAGGCTGGGTGAGGAAAGGCTGAGGCAGGAGCGCTTGGACCGGGTACCTTACCTGGCCACAGCAGATACGGTGCCCCTGAGGCACTCCTTATCTACCACCCTATCCTTACCTCACCCTCCCCGTCAGGGCACCGCAGCACGCCCTGCTCCTGCCAGGCTGGGAGGCACTGCTGCCAGCCGCCTGCGCCCCGCGGTTCGCCGCCTCCCCGGGCCTGTGCTCCCCGCCTCGCCCGACGCGCACCGGGGCCCCTCCGGCCCCACAGCAGCGCTGGCGGACCCTCCCACTCCCAGCTCCCCGGAGCGGCCCGACGCCACCGGCTCCCCCGGCCGCGCTCCCAGAGGCGCCACCGCGGCCTGGCTGCCGGCGAGGGCCTCCCGCAGTTAGCGGCGGTGGCCCTCTAGCGGCCTCCGCCCCGGCTGTGAGGGGAGGGCCCCGTCAGCCCAGGGACGGCTGGGGCCGGGCTCGAAGCGAGCCCTGCGCTTGTCACAGCCTCTCAGAACCAAAGCGAACGAGGCGCAGCTGTGCCGTTCCTGGTGGGGACGAAGTTCTGGGGGCCGCACGGTGGTAAATGCGTGTCTGTAACTAACCAGAGGCAGTTAGCTGTGAGCGACCTACAGCTTTCAGAGCAGCGTCCCTTGCCCTCCCCACCCCGACAGGCAGGCATCACAGCTTCACAGCCTGTAAAGCTTAGAAGGATCCATTACTGTTCTCCGACCCAAACATTTTTGATACAGGCCATTGGTACAGTTAATGTTTGACATTTCATCGAGAGGCCAAATGGGTGTGGTAACAGCCTAGATTCTCATGTTCCCAGGGCCGTGTCCATGACAGACACGGCCTCCGCCTTCTTCCCCCATTAAGTCCCTCTACTCACCATCAGGGAAAAATATTTCCGTCTTCCATCCACCCCGGCTCAGCCATTCTCCAGGAAGACCTGAGTCAGATGTTTGGTACCTTAACCAAATACCTGAGGAAGGTGGGGAAGAAGGAGACAATTGCTGGAGGGAGACACACAGTTACTAAACCAGCCTAATGTAAACAAGATCTAAAGCAAGAGTTCAAAGTTATTAAAACTAGGGGAAAATGCCAAAGAAGGAAATTCTTCTCTGTTCAGTCACCCAGCTCCAGAGCCAATGAAACCTGCTTCACCATCCCTGGAAGATGATTTATGAGCATGTTTTTAAACTGCAGACAACAATAACAACAACCTCCTCTCCATGGACCTTTTCATCAATGGAGCTCAAAGTGCTTCTCAAGGAAGGTCAGTGTCACTACCAATTTACAGATGAGGAAACCAAGGCACAGGAAGGAAGGGATTTTGCTACAAGTATCAGTAAGAGAAGAACCCAGGGACAGATCCTTAGTCAAGTACATTCTGTACTAAGATATTTTACTCAGCAAATGTAAGTCTGAATTTACAAACGGCACCCGAAACAGGGCACATCTTACTGGAGCAGCAGGGGTTTACCCCCTCATCATCCTCACAGGTGTCTCAGATGAGTCCATGGGCCATACAAAGAGAGACATATCTGATGAGACCACACAGGGGTGGATACAAGCCAGAGGTGATGGAAGAGAGCCTTTCCGAGGGACAGGAAAGGGGGAAAAGTACAGGAAGAGCTGCATTCAATATAACATTGTAGCAACTGGCAAGGAGATAAGCAACTTGTGGGAGCCATGCTAGTTTCTAACGGCGGGTTATTACCAGAAACTAGGACCTTTGAATCATAAAGCTCCTCAGTGTGTGTGAGCAGTGGTACAAACGAGAAAAGAGACACTTGAGGAACGTAATTCTGAGAGGTGCTGAGCAATCACTGTGAGAAGATAAATTTATTCTCCTTGTAGCATTCATCTCCATTAGCATCACAGAGGACAACCTAGCTCCTAGGATGATTTAGCTCTAACATATGTTTGTTTTGTCAAGGATAGAAATAAAACCTTCAGAAGTTTTCATTTTTTTCAGCTATTTACAGCTTCCTTTACTGGAAGGAGAAACCACTCTTTGAGGACTGTTCTTGCACCACTTTGACAATGAAAAACCTCATTCTCTTGTATTTTCTACTAGAACTTTTTTCTCTATCCTAGTTGCAAAATCCAGGTTGGAAGGATAACAGACAGGAAACATGTTTGCTTATTTAAAGATTTGGAATGGATTTGACCTCCCACTTGCCTGTCTTCTCCCCCACAAGACGGACCAAACATAACTCACTCTTCCCTCATGTGTAGCTCTGTTACTGAAACCACTAGGCTTCTTGTGGGAGGCAAACCTCAATATACCTGTAGATATTGTTGCAAACAGGACACAAAAATATCCCTCACAGAAGTAACCGAAGGGCTGTAACTCTTCTACCCACTCTTGTCTCAGTACACTGTTGTACTGAAAACCTTGAGAAGTGGCAAAATTCACCACCCCCGAGGATGGAACTCAGCAGTGTGTGGCTCCTTTTTCATTTTTGATGGAACCACACTGGCTGAATGGACACTTGGAAACTTTTGACCATACCATGTAATTGTGTATATATATATATATATGCTACAGCAAGGTGTAAATGAATGATGGGACTTAAGACTTTAAATCTGGTAAGTAGACATTGGAGAGTCAAAGAATAGTCACCTCCTGTAAGACAGGCAGCAATGGAGACATGGCAACAAAGATTGCCCCAAAGGCCATTGCTTGAGGCATACATGGAGAACAAACATGCTTTGCAAAGCAGCTACATACTTGTAGTTTTATCTTCCAAATCACGCTTCATGATTTGCATAATTTTTCTTCCTTTCATTCTTTCCCCATCGCCTGTCCTCTCTGGATGGTGCCTGTGGACTGATGTAACCTTATCTGAGGAAAGAAAGCAAGCAAACATAAGTGAGAAGAAGCCACCTCTTCAAGGGTAAGGAAGAATACTAGCAGAGATTTGTTCTGGAGGCAGGAGCTGAAGACAAATACCAATTAAACTATAGGTTACTCACTGAAACAGAGTAGCCTGCCAGCCTTTAAAGTCTCTTATGTTCTGTTTGTGGGTAAAAGGCACCTCTGCTTTGCTGGATTCACACTTCAGTTACTAAATTTGCCCTCAGAAGAGCTAAGGGAAGTGTAACCCCAAAATTTTGTGTCTTAAGGAGAATTAAGGTGCATGTAAGACTTTAGGAAGCATAAAATGTCAAGCTCAGCTACAGGACACTGAGAAAGGACACAAATATTTTTCAGTAGGTGATATGCTTAAAGACCCAGGGAGGTCAGGAAGTATACAGGGTGTTACAAAGTGATCTTACTAATCAAGTCAGACTAAAGGGATCACATTTGGAAAGGCAGAACTACAAGGCAAAATTTCTGCCCCTTTAACACCTTAGATCTGCAGGGCCACCCGAGTGAGCCCATGGCTGAAAAGTAGCCAGAATGCCTGTTTAGGAAGAGCCTGCTTTTGGTCAGTCATACCTGGGGCTTGTTCAAAATATTTCTGATAAACTATAGTGCAACATGCTGACTCACCCCAACCATGTCGCCATTGCTGCTGATCAGCAGTGTTGCCTGCTTCCCACAGAGCGAGAAGTCTGAAAGGCCCAGGGTTTCCAGCTAAGCTGGCAGGCTCCAACCTTTGGCAACCATGATCATTTCGGTTTCAGCATTTTTCAAAAGAATATTACTGAACATTATTTCAGGACCACACGGACAGATGTTTGCCATGTGCAGAAAGTTTTGGAAATGTGACTTTCTGTTCCAAAATAGTGCAACTGTTGTTCCTCTCATCCAGCCCCAAAATCATAATGCCCATGAGATGGACATGCTGGCATTTGACCAGCTATGATCATACATCCCCCAAAGTTACATCTGTTGGGCTGGCATCAGAGGGTTCCCAGTTCTGCAGGAGGCTGGAGAAGTATCAGACATGCATGTGCTAGAGGAAGGAGATGAAAAGGAGGAAAATGGTTGCTTTCCCCTTCTGCAAATTTAGCTACTGTTTTACACAGCAAAAGTGAAGCAGGAAAGATTTCCCAAGTAAAATAACCCATATTGCATTGTTTTGGAGCACCTCTTTATCACAAAGATTTAGGCGAGGAAGGGTGAAGTTTGCCACAGGGGCTTCATGCAGGGATTTTAGTATTTCAGTGGAATTTAGCTAGTTTTCAGCCAATTTGAAAGGAATTCCATGCCTGTGATGCTCACCTGATGCAAACACATAGTGCAGCTTGACAACTAGGCTCCTTTGAAGAAGGCCATGTAAAAAAGTTGAGTGATTGTTGGTATTAAAGAACACTGGAGTACTGTCTTGCCAACTACTAGGCCTAGCACAAAGGATGCAGCCGGCAGTAGAACAAACCAGTAATTAGTTTCTATTGTATACAAAAAAGTCAGTATATGGGTGATCGCTGGGGGCACAAACAAGTCAAACAGATCACACACAATAGACATGAACCCCATCAATGACACAGCACAACCAATAATAGGTGGAATAAACAAACAACCCAAAGTCTCCCATAGAAGAGGTGGGAGACAACCAAGTCAATAGGCTGATCATATAGGATAGAAGTAGCCCCATATTGTTCCCCCACGAAGCCCACGTTTGCAAATGCCAAACCTGACTGGGGCCCAGTTGCAGGGAGAGTCAGGAGGTCCTTCCCCAACAGTGACACTCTGCAAAGTGCATCCACCTCACAGACAGACACTCCACCCTTCCTGCAAGTGGTCCCAGCTTTTATGCCCAAAGCAGGGCACCTGGCACTCATTTACCCAATGCAGGGCACCTGGGGCTTGTTTACCCAAGGGCTTTCCCTGCAAGGTCTGCGGCACCCTGGAGGAAAGCCAAAAGGCAAACTCATCCCCTCCTTTTGAAGGACTGTGGGAACCACCCATATGTCAACCTTAATTCAGGGCTTGGGGTTCAGACCCCAGCACTTCAAATACCTGGGCTGGACTCTGTGGCATGGGGTTCAGTGCCTCTCAGGCATGCACCTACTGAGCTCCTCCTTGTACCTGTGGTATCACCACAGAAGGCAACCAGAGTTGCCTTCTGAACTAGGAGGTCTTGGTCCCGAGGATGAGAAAACAGGGGAAATGGGACTAAGCAGCCAGCAGGCATAAACCTGGTGGTCATGTGAAGCACACTCAGATGTCAGAGACCTCCCAGGGAACCGTAACTGCAGGCTGCCTTGAATACAGTCGCTCTTCTGTCTACAGGATGCGTCAAGTGCAGGAGCAGATAATAGTAAGACTGCTGTCTAAGCTTACCCAGCAAAGCTACAGATGTTGCTGTGTTTGGGGCATTTGAAAGTAAAACAGCTGGAGATACTTTTTACATGCTACAGGAAACAATTTTGCATCAGCAGGGAACAGGTTCTCTCTCTTTTGACAGCCTTCCTACCCTTAGGAACCAGCATTTTATAAAGCCCACAAATCAGACCTAACCCACTCTCTGCTCTGAAAGCAGCCTATGTTTTAAATCTGTGTATTAGATTTTCTTTCTAAATTGTTTTATTCTCCTCTTGCAAACCCAAACAATTCCCAGACAGTGACTCGTGCTGACTAATCCAGTCTGGGAGACTTCTAGGTGTCCCTGTAACTTAAAACCAGAAAACAAGCTTCCTAATTCAGTAGCTAGACATTCCAATGAAGACCTGTAGGTTCTGAGCTTTTATTTTCTTTCTCCTCAGGGTTAAACATGCTTTTATCTGCACTGTGCCTCCCTCCCCCAGCAGGCAAAAGTTGAGATGAGCTGTAATTCAGACATTCCTTCCCTGAGATCCTGCCTACGTTAGAAGTTGTGCTCCACAGGACATCCCAGTGGCAAAGTTAGTGTGAGCCCTTGACATAGTTAAACAGTGAAAAAGGTGCTGTCTTCCCGGGAGAAGAAGGAGGTGCTTAAAGCAATGTTGAGATATGTTCCCCAATCATCTTCCAGAACTGTAAAAAGCCTAGAGCTGTAAAAAGATATGGGGCCATGGATAAATTGTATTTTTGGCCCACTTATAGTGCTGGACTGAGTCATATTTTAGTAATGTCTGAAAACCACAGTGCCATTACAAGGTCTTCCAGTATCGTAGCAGTTGCAGTGGTGATAGGCTTCTAAGCTATGAATGCTGTGAACAAGGTCTCTCACAGCAGATAATACAGAGTTTATTGTCTGTTCTGTGACCACACACTGTGCCAGTACCCAGAGTTTCTGTGCCTGCTCAGAAGAAGGGATATCACTTCTGGGCACAGTAAACTGTACCACTAATCCAAGCCTGTTGTCTTGTGAGACAAGCCAGTGAAAAGAGGGAAAATGCCATGTACACCAAGGGTAACACACCTGCGTTGCCTTTCCAGGACATCTGTGTTGAGTTGTACAGTGCCTTGCAGGTTGACAATATTTAATAAGCTGCTTTTTCTCTGTAGCTTGGCTTGCGGCTGTTTCCTTGTTGCGCAAGTCAAACAAAGCAGTGTGGGAGAACATCCATGACAATGGCCTTTGTAATTAAAGGTCATTAAAAGCTGTCAGTCGGGGTATGAGGTGCAACAAGAAATCAACAACTTTTGGCATTCAGCCTTGCCAGCCCCTGCTCTCACCAACAGCAGCCTCCAGCCTTAGTCTTCATCACCTTCTTTGCCCTTTTCCTCCCCATCAAGCAGCCAGAGCAGGAGGACTGAGCTGTCCTTTCTCAGCTGCCAAAACAGGCATGGCAAGGCCACCTCGAGTGCCCCGGGGATCCCAGGGGGCTGCCCTGACTGCACACTGCCTGCTGGTGATCTCTCTGCTCCCCCCTTTGCCAGCTCCCCTGAGCAGGGAGGAAGGCAGAGGGGCAGGAGAGGGCAGCTGCCCATGCTTCTGCCCTTCACCCTGCAGAGAGCGAGTGCCACCAATCCAAAGTGGCACAACCACCATGAAAGCTGGCAGACTTGGGGCTAGGAGGGAGTTGCCTCCGTCCAGCTGGCCTTCACAAGGATGGGCAGCCTCAGTGGCAATGGGGTATGTGCATCTGATTAAAATGGCCATGGCAGTCTGGTGCCTTACCCTCCTATACACAACAAGAACTCTGCTGGCACGTCCTCTACATGGTCTTCAAAATCTAGCTACAAATACTTATGCTGAGATGCCCTTGGGTGTAATATTTTTGGTTTTGTTTTGACTGTCGCTATTTGGAGCTTCTTTTCCTGTTGTGTTAAAGTAAGAAACAAAATAAATATGTGCTCTACTTTGTCATCCACTGCTGAAGAAATGCTCTTGAGTTTCATAGGGTAAGGAGAAGAATCTGTAGGGTAGACCCTTGCAAAAAACATAGGTGCAATATTGTTGGAGTAACTAACCTCTAGAGAGGCTAGAAATTTAAGTACCTGGAATTCAGTAACTGTTTTCTCTTAGTGACTTGGCCCTAATTTTAAAAAGGTAATATGAATTATCATTTGAGATATGACATGCTACCTGACAAGTTGTCAGAAAAAAATGCACCTTTAATAGCGTGCTTTGTAGCTTGTTTTTCACTTCACTGAGAGGAGTAGATGAAACTTAATCTTCGTATATATACATTATTGTGTAGAAGGATTCTACTGAAAGCTTCTTTAATATAATGCTATATACTGTGTAGAGCCAGTATTAGATTTTATATATGTATATATATATATATGCACAGATACAGCAGCTTTAAGATTGAACTTTCAGTATTGGCTCTGGGTTTTTTTCCTCATTTTCCAAGCTTGGTTCCCCCATATTGATATTTCATTAATGCTACTGTTTCATTATTTATTGAAAGAGAAAAACAACCAATATATTTCAGAAGACCTCAAACTGTTTGTTTTGGTGCTCCTGAAGTAAGGTTCAACTCATCAATATCAAAAAGGATCCAACCCAAGAGACAAGAGGTAAAGGGAGAAAAATAAGAGCTGGAGATGACCTTGAAATATCAAAATCTAATCAAAAAGCTAAAGACATAATGCAATTACTAGGCTTCTGTACCTGCAAAGTCTCCTTTCAGTCCTATTTTGATAGTCTATTGGATAGTAGGCCTTCTGCCAGGTCACTCCAGAGCAGTGGAATGCCATTTTATGTTAAAAAAAGAAAGAAATCAGTTAAAAAAAAGGTATGGAAACATGTTTTTGATGATCTGTGATACACGCTCTGTATCCTTTTTCTGATGCTTACTTTTTCTCTGAGAGAGTTGCTTTTTTTCCCCTGTTGAAAGAACGTAGGAGGCCAATGTGCATACTTGTCAAACATTTTATTTGTCATTCACACTAATTATAATATTGAATTTACAGAGGAAACTGTGGTACAAAGAAAGAAAGAAAGAAAGAAAAAAAGAAAGAAAGAAAGAAAGAAAAAGAAAGAAAGTCTTCATTAGAACTAACGCAGCAGTCCAGCTGCTCTGCGTGCTAGTTGTAATGAATTATCCTGTGGCGCTGGACACAGCCATCCCTATGTACAGCAAGAGTCTACTCTGACGTGGTATCTGTAGCGGGTGAAAAACCTACTCTATTCTCTTTTCCTATCTGGTTCCAAAAACCAGCAGTGCCCCATCCCTTCCTGCTCCCACCCCAAAATAAAATCCCCTGCAATCAAAAACAAAAAAGCAAACTTCAAGAACCCGTTAGTTTCCCCTTCTGGAAATGTTCAGCATGACAGTGTCAAGGGAAAATGTGACTGTTGCAGGATGCTGCAGCATCTGTTTTGTAAACATAGCCAGTAAATGCTGAACTAATACGCTCTGATGCTATTCTGATAGGAGTGCGTCTCCTGCTGTGTCCTCCCCTCAGACTTACCAGACAGCCACCTCAGACTGAAAGTTTAGTTTTTGTTTTAAAGAAAGATGTAACTCTCAAATCCAGAATACCACAAATAACCCACAGATTTTTGCACATTCATTTCTCCCCTACCACAAAAAAGTGAAGTGTTGAATAGAGACCATGCTATAACTGTTTACAAAAGTGAGTAAAATGTAGTTAATCTTGAAGCCTAAAATAACTAATTTGGAAAGAAATAAGTCTCACTACAGTATTTAAGCAAACACAAAGGTAAGTTCATTAAAAACACAGAAAAATGAAAAAAAATGCAGAGTAATTACAAGCACTAAATATTTTGCTATGAAGCTTTTGAAATCTATTTACATACATAAATACAAGTAACTCTGTTGATGCAACCCTTTTAGGATAAGGAGAAAAATGCCAAGTGATTAGTACTGACCAAGCAATGTTAACAAAAATAAAATACGAAAATGTTACGATGCAGGAAAACAAGCAAGTGTTTTGCTCAAATAGAAAAATGATCCACTTCTCCTGAATCTTCAAATACACCAATGGAAAAGGTCACCCAGAAAGCAGTAATGAATGTTTCAAGAGTGCAGGCAATTAGGAACACTCCGACAAAGACTGTGGGCTGTTTGGAGGAAAGGGTTTTTCTCCTTTCCAGCAGATAATTTGGCGTGATTCTACAAATCAAATCCTTCATAGCAGGGATGCACTTTGCATCCGCCTCCCCCTTGCACTGAAGCCTCTGTACATCGCCCTAGAATTGTAGCAAGAACTCAAAGTGAGCGTAAACATTATTTGAGAGCAAAGTTTGAGGCCTTAGAGCAAATAAGAGCCAGGCCCTATATTTACTTCAAAATTGTTTGATATGGCTGCATCTGGACAACGAGTTGTGTCTTGTGAAAGGAACGCACAAGCTGGTAGTAAGGACTGCCATTAACTGTATTTCGGGAGGGGTAGGTGTCTTAAGGCACTCTGCTGACTGCAACTTGCAAACAGAAGCAAAACAGTTCTTTTTTTATTCCATTCAGCTACTGGGATGATAGAACTATATAAATATATATAATATATATATAAAAATATATGCATATATACTATAATTTGGAGGTGTGTGAATGGGGGAAATGTTTTATCCAAATGTCCTCTTTCTGCCTGCTAAGTGCTCTTAAGATATGATACGAGAGCATTTGTACAGTCTTGAAGATCTTTCTTCTCCTTAGTGGGGCAGGGGATGGCTACAAAAATATAGATTTGAGTAAACTGTGGTTTCTCATAAGCACTTGTGTGAATATGCTGAAACCCACAGTGATTAAACAGACTAATTGCAAAGGATAATGAACTTAGCTTTTCCTCTGTAAAGAGGGTGCTGCTTTGTGCTCTGCTGGACATACACAGAGAGGTCAGACTCAAAAGTTTAGTTGCTGGCAATTATCACATGTGAGACACTGGGAAATCCCAGAGGTTTTTTACAGGTCAGTAAAGACACAGGTAAGGGTGGTGATCAGTTCTGCAGTTTCTCACCCTGTTCACATCAGGGAACGTAAAATTAAACTTCACCTTTAGGACAAGTGTAAAGAAAGTAGATTTGCAGACATACGAAATGTTCAATGGTAGGTCTAATCTCCAGGCTAAGAGATGCCAACTCCCCATTCTTTTAAATCCCTGATCTTTTGGTTTCAAAAGTGCATAGCACAAAACCAGGGGCTCAAAGCAGAAAGCAGCCTGTGGTGACAGCCAGGCCTGGGAGTGTGCTAGCCACATCAGCCTTACTCTGCCACTGGGCTGAAGTCACCCAGCCATGGCAGCCTTGCCCTCTGCAGTGAGGCATCTGGCTCCTTGGAGGTCCTCTCCTCTCCCTCACTTCTGGGTTCATGCTCACAGTACTATGCACTTGAGTGGTCCAGTCACAAGCCAGATGTAAAAGCTGTTGTAAATGATGATTTTAATTGCACAGCGACAGAGAATGTGTAAGATCGATTCTGCAACAGAGCTACTGTTTAGTGATGAAGGACTTTTTTTTTAGGCTACTGAAGAGGTGAGATTCCAACTATGTAAATGCCACAACAGGTAGGGTCTCTGTATTTCCGTACTGAGCAAGGTCTCCATACTTCTGAATTATATTTTTAACTGTTCTGATCTAATTTTGATGTTTTCTGACTTTTTTGTTCAGAGCAAACTCTAGAAAATGATAAAGAAGTTTATGCTAAATGAAAATCACAAGGACATGCGTGTATTTTAATAGAACCATTTTGAACTTTTGCTGAGATCTCTTGAAACACCCCCTATTTTCTGCACAAAAATGACCTTATTGACAATGTAAATTCTTCAATTTGTAACTTTTCAATACCAAAGTGCTACTGCATCTGACTTAAACAAAAAGCAAAATCACATTAAAAAAAAAAAAAAAGAAAACTTGAAAAACAAATGGTTTTAAATAAGTCCAGCTGTTTTGCTGCCTGCAGCCAAGGATCTTTTTAATTTGAATCCTTTTAATTTTTCTTTAAACATCAAATACTGATCTGAAGTCCTGCTTTCAAATACTCTCTGAGTTGACCTGCAATTGTTTCACTCATTTAAGAGGTACATTAAATAATAATCAGCTAATTTGGAACACACACATGTCAACATCAGCAGTTTGTAATTAATGAGTAGTATAACAACTGCATTCAGACCAAACCCTCAAATAAAATAGTGCCATAAACTTTACAGTGACATCTGATATGTTTGTGCTGTAACGATGGGCAATGATGACGACTCTGTATTAACATGCTGTTAGTATAAGCCTTGCGTATTTGCTACAGGACAGAGTATTGTATGCACCAGTTTTAAATACCCTTCCTCTTTCCTCAGAAGGTGGTGATAGAGGAACCGTTAAGGCCCCCGCTTTGCTAGCCTACTTTCCAGATGAGCTTGACAACCCTGTCCAGTTCGAGTTATTTTGTGATGCATGAACTGATCTATTTTCCAGTGCACTGGAACGTGGCTTTTGTACTGCACAGAAATCTTGGCTCTGCTGAGCTGAGAGCAAGTCTCACACCGATTCCATCAGAGCCAGGACTTCGCCCTTGCCATGCTAACTGTGTGCTGGCTTTCACTTTTGAAAGACTAGGAGGCCTCTGTCAGTGCTGCTGGGAAGCCCAAGCAAGCTCTGGAGCAGAATAGGGCCATACAGGGATGTACTTAGTGAGGGAATATTGAGTTTCCCTTATGGAATACATACATCCTCATTACTGATCCTGAGGGTCACCACTAGTGGCGACGGAAAAGCGAGGAAAGAGTAGGGAGAGATGAATCCACTGGGTGGGAAGGCACAGAAATTCACAGGGATTTTGATGCCTAAATAATTTCAGTGGGAGTTGGGCACCTAAATGCCTTTGAAGATCTGAGCCCAGTTAGCTGAGTAAAATGAGAGTGAGATAATTGTAAACAATATTTCTAGGTAATTAGGAGGTCACTTTACCCATCGTTACTCCAGCCTTTTTTAATGTGATAAATTTGACTTTGGCTGCTACCAAAAAAGGCAATTGCTGATCTTTTTTTTTAATAAAGGCATATTTAAATAATAATAGTATTAACAAATAAGAAAAGTCTAAATATCAAGCATAAATATCAATGAACTCATCAAAGTAGTACAGTAGTTGAAAATGACCCAAGGCTGTAGCCGTTGTATTAAAAAAAAAAGTCCAAGAGAAAAAAGTTAAATTAACTAATTGAAAAAGGGGCCGATTCTTTCAGTTGACAAAGCAAGAAAGAAGCAAGCATGATTAAAACAAAAATAAAAAGAGTAACATCTTTTCTTTTTTTGCGATTTATAAGGTGCCAAGAGAAATAAAACAAATTAGATGCAAAGCAGGATGAGATGCATCCTAAAAAAAAAAACCCAAACAAAACCAAAACAACAAACCCAAAACAAAACAAAAAAACCCCAGCAATAAAAAAAAATCCATATTCTTTTGAATATACAACATGGTTAAAAAAAAGAAAGAATGAAGTTCAACATATAAAACCTCTCATTCACAGCATTGCTAAAACAGAAGCGTTCACAGTTTCCCTCTGGGAATCTTCCTATACTTCCTGACAGTTAATATGTCCAAAAGATGCAGTAAACTCACTAAGAATTTTTTAGATTTTAAGTCTTAAAAATAGAAGTGAACCGAAACTCTCTTTAGGGCTGTGGAGACCTTCAAGCCCAGGCACGTTAGAAAGCCGTAGGCCTGGAAACAGACTGGATGCTTTCCTACCCACCTTTGCTACCTCTGGACCACCAACTCAGGTGTCCTCTCTTCCAGAAGCTCAGCCCTCCACAAGGGATGCTTTGCTGGACCAACATCACTTCACCAGGGGCTGGCTAATACATGCCACTGCTCCTGGGAGCACTGGCTTCTGGAGGGTTTCCTTCTCAAAGTGATGTATGAACATGGCAGGGCCCATAAGCAAGACAGGTGTTTATGGGATACCTATGGGCACCGGGAAATGGAAAGAACATTAGTCCTGGCCCATAACTACTTAAAATTAATCAGTATGGTCGCCACACTGCTTCCTCTAGCCTTGCTGTGGTCGCCATGTTAGTGGGGGAGTTGCTGTGGCTCCCTTCTGCCTCGACCACATCGCTTTGGTTGGGGAGGTTGGGGTTGAGGAGCGTCGATCCCGTGGAGGCGTTGGTGCAGGGGGGGTGGATGCGTGGAGGGGACCGATCTCCTCCCGAGATCATGGAGAACTGATAGGAGCCAGCAGAGGTTCCGTAGTAGAGGTGGTAGGAGGGTGAGCTGGTCTGGAATGGGCTGCCTTGGGCCTGCGATGAGCCAGGGTAGGGAGGCGGGAGGTAAGTGTGGTATCTTGTGGCCGTGGACATGGCAGACATACCGATTCCTATCCCTGAACTGACAGGCGTCGGCGTGTAGGTGAACGCTCCTGGGTAGTGCATCCGAGGGTCGGAGATGGAGGGGAGCGCGGAGAAGGAGCGGTCGATTCCCATACGGGGGTCACTGAAGGCAGTCAAGTCAGAAGCACCTGGGTGGTGGGGAAAGGAGACAGAGAACTGTTGAAATGGTAGAATGGAGATTCACCTGTTCGAGGCGATAACCAACATCCAGGCTCTGGTCTACAGTTAACTGAAGCAGTGCTGATACTGCCAGAAGAGAGCTATCCCTCACCTGCTCTCCAATGCAGTCATAGTAATGCTCATGGATCTGGATGTTTTGGATTAATTTCAATAAAGCAGCAATTAAAGAGGGCTCTCACCCTGTTTGTATGTGTATGGGTTTGCTCTTGGAGACCTTACAGCACATGAAATTATTTACACTTCCAGAATGCCCTCGTCCTCAGCGGGCGGGGAACAGGGACATAGATCTCAAGTTTATTGTCCAACCTCACTTGACTCACCAGTGACACTGATGGGGCCTAAATACAAATTGTCCAGCTTCTGCATAGTCTCTCCTTGAACCAAGTTTTATTTGCTGACTCAAATGAGGAGTTCCATGGTGCAGAGATTGTCCTTTGGATACACAAACCTGCACAGGCAGGATTTACGCACACAGGCTAAGCCCAGCTGTCAGCACTTAGAAGTACAGTTCTCTGTTGACTCTCAACACTACCACAGTCAACATAAATCAGGTTCACTTAAGGTCTTCATATCTGACTCCTCATATAATGCCTACATAGTTGTTACTGACTTTGGAAAATCTTGTCTCTAATGAGTATGTAAAAAAGGACAATAGTACTGCTTTTTAAAGCAGAATGATATATTTGGGGATTGGCATTTTTTCTTCCTTTCATGTGTGCTAGAAGCCTTTCTCATCCTGCTAAGTGAAATGTTTTATAGGACAGTCAAATTCTGCTCAGCTTTGTCAGACATCAGTGGAAGTATGCCCGGTCCCATCGTCTCCTTTCCTGGTGTGCAAGGATTAAACAAGCACAGCAGATAATGGCCTCTTTAGGAAGGATCTTCATCATGACTCAGATTAATGGAAGGTGTCAGTCCCTCAAGTTGGCAGCTATGCATGATTAAAATAACAACAATAATAATTAAGAAAAAATCTTTCCAGAAGACAACTTATTCCGTCAGACAAGGCGTGGAGTCTGCAGAAGAGGAGCCATGCGCTGAAGGAAATACTCATGAGAAGAAGCAGAGAGAAAACAAAGCTCTTGGCTCTGACTGGATGTAAAGCTAGAGCAGACACACTCCAGAGCCAAGTTCTGAAAGCTTGTCAACAAGACAGCCAGCACACTTTGATGAATTTCTATAAATTTCTTAGAAAAGCTCTGACGCATGCTGTGTGCTTCCTTTTTGAGTTTGCCTTCCATTTTTTCCTGGAAGATTAATGGGACCCCTGAGCACATCGCCTTGCCTAGACCCCAGCACCTTTAGATTTAACATGGCAGGATACGCTATGGTATGGAATGGCAGGAGCTCCAGAGTAGCTTAAGTTGACAACCTGCCAGATTTTAAATGGTACTTCCACACCTCATTCCTGAGAAAGAAATCAAACTTCTTGAAACTTCCTGGACACATCACTTATCCGATGAGGGTCTCTTCTGCCCAGTTTGGCAAAAAGCAGAATAATGAGACTTAATTTCAAGGTGTTTCAAGTATGTCCAAATTCTTTGCTTTTTCTTTTGAGGCACCATGTCTTTAGATGGTAGGGCCCAAAAAAGCCCTCAAATTTGCTCTTTGTTCTGACAAGGAGAAATTTCTTAGATAGACAGCAAGTGTGTGTGACATCAATGGGATTGGGGAGGAAATATTCTGAAAGATTTTTCTGGTAATATTGAATAACATTTAATATAGAAGTAACATTTTGGAGACATTATAAAAAACACTTAAGATGTGTAGAGATGAGTACCCATGTACAGAATTAAGACAGAAAAGAAAGAATGCTGATGTGAATTAAGCTCTTCTAAGTTCCTTCACGAGTCATGGAGAAACTACGCCTGCCCCAAGATAAATCACTTTAACCATGGGGACAGAAAGCACTGACAAACCCTAGTGCTGGTACTCTACCTCCACACTCACCATGTGCCACAAAAGAAACACAGTGTGCAGTTACTCCATGTATACATGGCTATCTTCTGCTAGACTGTGCACTCCTGGTGGCAGCCACCATGAAAACCTTTGGTACTCACACCACGCGCAGAATGATAAGGGCCCTGGTATAAAATGATGACATTTGGGCACTACGGCAATGCAAAAAATACCACATTTTAATAATTCATTCATTTGAGTGCAACCTCATTCAACACACTGCTAAAGGTAAAACATGATTAACATCTCCATTCAGTATGATCCATGTATCCACACCTACAAGTGCATATGCATCAGTCACCCCTGAACAGGGTTTGAAAAGCAAAATAGCTGGTAAATACTGATTTCAAACAATTCTGTCCTTCTCCATTTTCTCTGTTTCTGCATTTTGCCAGTGGAAAGAAGTGCAAAGGGTGGGAAACACAGGGAGAAAGTAAAAGGGAGTCTTTCTGTTTTAAAAGAAGACTGTGTCAATGAAGAATAAGAATTTTTATAGGCTTTTTTTTTTAAAACAAGAAGTTTCCTTTTTTTTCCTTCTGAAAGGTTTCCTGCATTTTTAACTATCCCTAAGATGTAATTAGCACCCAGACCTAACAAATAATTTACTTTTGGTGGGCATCATCCCTGTGACCCCTTCAAAGCAGGCTTCATATGGCAACAATAGGACAGGCTGGATCACATTCAAGTGATTCTCTCTGATCTCAGAAGAAGCCCTGAGTATTCAAATGAGAGCAATATGTGCGGCCAAAGAAGATGTTTTTGAAAAAGCTGTGTGCAAATTTGAATTATATGGCGCTCATTCATTTTTAAGAAAATTCTTGCTATTGAACACACACATATTGGTTCAATATTGGTTCAATATGTGTGGGTTAGAGTCAGCAGATGGTCAGTTGAGTATGGTGGAAACCAGGGGGGTAGCTTTCACTTCCATGCTATATTTTTATGTTGGCTTGTAAAGCTCTGCAGTACAATTTGACGAAGATGTAACAAGACAGTCCAGTGCAACACTTAAAATGTCAAACTCCACCATCCTGCAGTCAGTGTGTCCACCTATAACCTGCTGCGCTCTGGTCTGAATTTAGAGTAAGGGAAGGAAACAGAACTGAAATAATATCTGTGGCATTTGTTTCTTGGCAGATATGATAGCTCTTCAGCACTCCAAACTATTTTTATAGTTCCATACATCTTCAAAGTGCTGCTTTCTCTTTTTTTTTTTTTTTTTTTTCTTTTCTGACAATGATAAGTTGGACCCCAAACCATATTTCCTCACTCTTTGCATAAATCCCAGCAAAGCGCTGGAGAAGGTTTGCTGCAGAAGGCCCACAATAGGCTTTGCTGCAACTGGAGAAAATCTGTGGCAGCACCCTGGGACATCATTGCAACCAGTCTGCATTGGGGTCAGCCTCGAGGCTTTGGCGAGGCCCGGTGCCAGGGGGGACACTAACTTTTAAGTACTTACTGGACAGCCGGCTTGAAAGCTCTGCGGTGAGGGATGTCATGCCGCTAGCCCTGCCAGGTGATATTGGCGTGGCGGGGTGCACCGAGGGGGTGGCAATGGAACCCAGGTACTGGTAGGACTGGTCGTAGGAC
The DNA here is from genome assembly GCA_028020825.1 of Podargus strigoides. NCBI lineage: Eukaryota > Metazoa > Chordata > Aves > Caprimulgiformes > Podargidae > Podargus > Podargus strigoides. Next base: position 3,695,940 of record CM051643.1, read on the forward strand.
CATGGCGGAGATGGCTGTACTTGCCTTGTGTCTGCAATGAAAAAGAGACCTATAGGCTGTTTTGAATGATAAAACTTTGCAATCAAATATGTGAACCAAACCACATGGTGGAAATAGAAACTTAAATGCCAAGATAATTACATTTCAGTTCCACAATCCCCTTTGGCAAGAGACCTTCAGATGAATTGATTTCTAAAATATTATTTGTGCATCTGTGAGTTTTGATTGGACAATTTTTTCTTGTGAAGCTTTTTGATATTTCACAATGACAGTAGGCAGGGGAAAGCAGTCACAGAAAAGCAGATTAAGATTTCCAAGGTGAAAGACTCTTTATTGCTGAGATGCATTAGTATTTCAGGCTGTGTGTTCTCAGCCCTTTTAGCCAAAAAGGCATGTTGTGCATGGCACCAAGGAGACAAAAATACCGAACTGTGAGTGTTTCTGTGCAAGTGTGTAAGTAGAGAGAGAAAAACAAGATGAAAATATCTGGAGACTGGAGAATTTGACTTCCTCAATCTTTTGAAAATCTCGGGCTTAATGAAATGAACATCTATTTTGTATATGCTAAAATATAGAAATACAATTCAGTGATGGGTACATCTCCTAGCAGTGGCTGAACTTCAGAAACAGAAATCCATACACAAACTCTATGGCAGTGCTAAGCTGAAAATGCAGACACCCGACAAGTACAGGCTGTCTGTAGAAACTGTTGCTTCTTGGAAGCAAAATCTCAAAATGCACAGATGCATAAAGCATTTACGGAAAAAATACCAACCGATTATTTTCTAGCCACACGACTAGTTTGGCTGATGTTTGAAATCAGAGATGTACGGCAGGGAGTTTGTCCAAACCAGTTGCACCAATGCAGAAACAGCTCTTGTCTGTTTATTTCATCTTTGCACATGAAGCTGGCATTTTTCAGTCCGTAGAAATTTCTAATTTCTGTATAAATCAAAGTCAGAAAGATTCCTCCCTCCCTTACTTACCCATTTTTTTTTTCTATTTTAGTAAGATCTTTTCTACTTTCTTCAGCTATAAGAGCATTCTCCTGCAGCTTCATCTAGCTAATTGTCTTTTTGAAAAAAGCAAATGAACTGCATTCAGATAAAACCGATATTAGCATGGAAGAGAAATTTCCCAAGTCTGAGATGAAGGACTTTGATCTTCCATCAGAAAGGCCACCTGGAAATTATTATTTTGATGTGCTTTTTGGAGATGAGTTTTACATTTTGTTTGTTTCATCTGTTTAGAAGGGAAGATTTATACAAAACTCCAAGCTCCTATAAAAGAACTAGTGAAGTCACTTGCAGAATGAAATAACTCTTGTAAAGATTTTTCTCCTAACATATCCAAATTCAGATATTATTAATATTTTTTTTTTCAGACAGATTCCCTTAAAAAAAATTTAGTTGGTTCATGCTGTTTTAAAATCAACAACCAATTGGATTAAATGGACTTCAGTAGAAACAAATAAAAAGACATAGGCACAAAGCCTGTCTTATTCTGAATTACGACATCATCTCATTGTTAATGTATGGTCAGTGTTTACTGAAGATGACGGGGAGACGTGTGAGGGAATTCAGTCTCCAGGAGCAGCATTAGGATAGATACCACAAAGCATCGGCAGAGCAAGCTCTGTAACGGTACGACACTGTGTTTCAATTCTTAATCAGGTTAATTAAATCATTTCTCCCTTATTTCAGCACGCAATCCCATTGATTTCAGTTCAGCAATGAGGCCGAGCACTAGAATCATGACACGTGCTCTGGAGGGATCCCAGCCCAGGGCTGGAAGCTCCCTCAGCTAGTCCTCCTGCCTGGGGAGCCCTTTATGTGCTCTGCCAAGGCTGATGCCACAGGTGATAGAGCCTCCCCTCTGTCACCTCTCTCTCAGGGACTCTCTTGAACACTGTAACTGCAGAAGCCACTGAATCCCTTTGGCTGGAAATTCAGGTGCTCTGTCCTTAGTTCCTAGCACTGCAGAGAAGAGGGGAAAAGCCTGTCTGCAGAGCGATCTGGGTGTGTGTGAATGGGGGGCTGCCACCCATCCTTGGCTTTCAGGCTGAAAGGAGAGAACGTACTGTCTGTTTTCTCCTGTTACAAACTGCCATTGCATGGTGGGGCAGCTCTGTCTGCCACTTTTCTCCTGTTTCTCACATTGCTGGCTCTTCAGGATAAAAGATGTGGTTTTGTTCTGTACCTTGCCCAGCATGCATGGGTCCACAAAACAGCCGCAAGTGCAATAAACACATGAACAACAGTAAGAAGACATAGAAAAAGCTGCAGCAGCTGCCACAGTGGCAGAAGAGGAAGCAAGACAGATTTACTAAACACTGATAAGACTAAACTAAAATATGGTTTATTTCTTTTAGTGCTACTAGAATTAGCTTTGTGCTCTGTCCCATCTAGAAAGAGGATAATGGCAACATCTAGAAGGAAACTACCAAGGTATCTGACCTACCTCATCCATTTGCTGTTATTGCTGACCTCTGCGGTACTTGAAACAGTGACAGACAGCCCGAGAGACCCCCATTATTAATCTCCTCATCCCATTAAGTCTTTCTTAAGTGAGAGATCAAACTACCAATCAATTTTCCATCTTGGTACCTGTATTCCTCGTCCCTGTATTTGTTCTTAAAGATTGGCTTTTTGACATCAGACTGGTTAACAAGTTGCAATCTATTCAGTGATGTTAATATAGTGTATTATATTATATACAAATATGAAAGCAGATTGTACTGGCTAATCCCAGGTACCACCTTCACAGTTGTTTAATAATAAGTGGAAAAAAGTATCACTGTAATAGCATTTTATAGAACCATTTCAGTATCAAGAGGCAGATTCAACTCCAGGTAAAGGCAAGGTTTGCATTTCCAACAACTTCAGTAGGATCTGGATTAGGGGTCTCAAATAGTGTTTTATTTTTTGTGATATATGCTTTTCTTCAGCTTTCAGGTTACCCGAAATTAAACTGGAATGGGTTCAAATATGCCACAGGACTAAGCTACTCAAAAAAAGGCAACAAACTATTTCTGAATCCATCTATTTTCTGCTTTCAAAATAAAGAGGTGCACTTCTCAGAAGTTAGTAGCTTGGCTTGGAGAACTGAATGTGTGTGTTCGTGTGGCTGCGGTGAAAATACGCCGCAAATAAATGGAAGCTGCTTCCCAACTCGGAATATCTGTGAAGAGATTTGCAGGGAGAGCTACTTAAACAAAGGGAAATAACAGGGCTTTGGGCCCACACAGTTTTAAAGCCAAACAGGATTCCAAAATCATTTAAAAGCAGATCAGAATAGCACAAAACCAAGGAAGCTGCTCCAGTTGGTGATCTGTGCCGAATCCTCCCGGTATTTCTCCCATTAGCAAGTACTTTCCATTTCTGCTTTTTATGGTGTGAGAAAATGTATTTAAAACACGAAAACAGTTATTAATTGCAATAAACCACTCCAGGGCGAGAATTATGGTGCAATAATTCACACCTTGCTGTGTAGTCACGAGCTCTCGGCCTCTAGCCTCATGCCTAACAAGCCATTAAGCAGAAAGTATTGAACCATCTTTCATGCCTCGTCATGTTTTATTGCCATGAAAAGGTTGCGTTCAGCTTGTTTTAAGAAGTTGTAATTAAGCTGTACAAATGTTGCATAATGTTTAATAGTTTAATGAAACAAGACTTGGTTAGAGACTAGGCGGGGGGAAAAAAAAAAGCAGCCGGGCTCCCCCTTTTATGATGCTCCCTCTGGTCCTCCTGCTTAGTGTTTTTCCAGCTATTTTCGCCATGGAAAATTAAAAGCCTAACCCAAAGAAGGCGGATGGCTTCTCCGAGAGCTGCCAGGGGCAGCAGTGTATCAGTAGGTGGCGGTGGAGCCCTTGCAGAAGGTGGCGGACGGTCGGTCCCGCATCCCGGAGCTCCCCACGGCCGGACCGGGCTGACAGTGCCGGGCAGGGAGCCCAGGGCCGGGCTGCCTTCGAGACAGGCTGTAAAATAACCAGCTCCAGCGTGAATTTTCCCGCAGCACTTCATACGACCTTTGTTAACACTTATTAGTCATTCCCGCCGCCAGCACTGGCTAACTGCTGCTCTGCTCTGCACAGTCACTGCTGCAGAAGTAGCATCTCTCTTAGGAGCAGCTTTGGACACAGTGAGTATCCAAAAACACACGAGAGATGCACACCCCCTGACCCAACGATACCCCTGTTCAGCAGAACTGGCGTGGCTAAGCAGGGCAAGCAAACACCGGCCAGGCAATGGAGTTGCCCTACTGTGACAGAGGGCATATTTTGGCTTCTAAACTTGTTATTGATAGTCAAGTACAAAAGGAGAAGAACTCCCTTTGTGCTCAGAGCACAGGATGAATGTGTCAAGACCTCAGTCAAAACCACAGCGTATCTCCTGAGTTTGCACAGAACATCCTTTTGTCTGTAAAACTGATCCTAAGCATACAGGACACAGAAATCCCTGAGACATAATAAACATGAAGTCCTGGGCTGCTATTTCTGTGTGATTCGTTTTCAGAGGGGGCACATGCTGTAAAATGTAAAACAACACTCTCCCACCAAAAGAAAAGGCTGTGATGCTGTCAGGCACTTGGAAGATATAAATCAGCAATTTTCAGTGGGGTTGTGCTGATTCATAGGACTAGCTCAGGATGTTGCTTGAGATGATAGCAAAAATGTCTATCACCTCATAATTTCTATATAACCAATATAGCAATCCATGCCAACCTGCCTAAAAAGAAAGCCCTTGCAAGATTTTATATTCTGATCAAAAGAATTATTTTTAGCCATATTAAAAGCTTTAAGCTTCAAATTCAGATCAGATAACAGGTCCCGCTGCACCCAGAAGCCAAACGGAAAAATGCTTATGTGGATGTGCATGGCTTGTGCTGGGCTGGACCCTGAGCACCTCTGAATCTGTTTTATGCCCTTGGAGTGCAGAGAGAGACGGTTCTCTGTGTGTCATTGCAGGTCAGACATTGCTGCCTGCTCCTAGCCAAGAGGCGCTGCGTAGCCAAATCTTGGTATGATACAGCATGTTCCTGGAAGCTGCAGAAAGGAGCAGCAGGATGTGAGTCAGTAGGCCGTGGTGCAAGGCGGGATGGCGGTGGAGCTGGCAGCAGCCCGGGAGGGAGCAGGTATGTCTTTGACTCAGCCAAGCTGCCCGTCTTCCCACCTTCCTCTTCCTGCCAGGCTGCACTTGCACATTGAATGCCTGCGTGTCCTCTCTCCTCCCTTGCTCCTCCACCTCAGAAATGACACCTGCTTGCTTGAAAACATAATCACCCAGACAAACTACCTTCTACAAGTCATTTTTCCCAAGCCAGGGTCAGGGGAGACAAAGGAGTCAGCCCAGAGTACTGAGCAGCTAATTAGCCACTGTCTGTGTCGATGAAAATCCCCCCCACCCTCGGCATAGCGAGATGAAGATGAATTGCGAAATAGCTGCTGCTGTTGCCAGGCTTTTTTTTTTTTCTCAAGTTGCAAAAATTTCTGTCAGCCACACGCAACAAACCCCAAAAGTCACATAGCATCGAGCTTTGCAATTCCTCCGCCATCCTGGCAAGCACTTTAAAGGCAGCAACTGGCAGAAGACATGGGGTGAATGAAAGCTGGGATTAGTTTACTGGTGTCAAACTCGGAGGCAGACAAGGAGAGAGCTGGATCCGTAACTGCTTTGAAAGGCTTTTCTAAGTCTGGGATTTGTCGGTCCCCACCCCCCCGCCTCAGTCTGATTTGCTAATCTTTCCAAAGGGAAACAGTTTTTATAGTGTGACTTTCCCTTCCTTTGAGTGTAAGGCAGGAATGGTCTTGATTAGACTTGTTCATTCAGAGAGGTGTCTTGCTTAATAGAGGAAATGGACTATGAGCACAGAAATACTCTGCGTACTTTTGTGCTCAGGAGAAAGATGCTGACTGTCTCCTTCCCTCCATTGCCAACATCTCTTACGTGCCTGTCTCTGCCTCTTCTTCCCTCTTGCTTTCTATCATTCCTCCCCTTGTCCCAGCAGCTTCAGATGAAGGCATGAGCAGCACTAGGGACTGTGAGATGGCCCTGCATGAGTCTGACCCACTCTGCCTCTGAAGCAAGGCATCCGAAACAACTCAATCTCCCTCCCTCACTCGGGACCCAGCAAATCCTCAGCCTAATTCAGCACTGTGAAAAGGTGTGTCATCTCCCGGCAGCTGAAAGAATTAGTCAGTAGCTTAAATAAGGGGGACTTTCCAAAGGACAAGTTCATCACTGGCAGCGGCAGTGGCAGTGGCAGCAGCCTCACAAGGCTGGTATTCTCATACCTCTCAGTGCTGGAACATGAGGAGCTGGAAAATTACAGAGCAAACTGTAAAATTCCACCAGCAGCTACTTCACCCTGCAGGGTGGTTTCCTTCTGTATGCCAGGCTGTGGAAACCACTGTCACACCACAGAGCCACCTCCCAGAGCAACAGCTGGGAGACCTGCCGGTTTTGCTGAGGTGGGTGCAAGCTCTGATTTGCACCCTGGAAAAATTTTTCAAAGCCTTCTAATTTCCATGGGAAATCATAGGAGATGAGTATTCACTCCTCTCTATGGCACTGAAAAGCCCCTTTTAGATTGTGAACAGGTGACAGGACTTATTCTGGTTGAGAACGACAGTGACAGATATGTCGCGTGTCTGGAAATTTTTAAGTTGGAGGGGGGGAGAACCACCCAAATCCCCAGCTATTCTCTGGAAGAGAGATCTGAGGCAGCAACCTCCTGCCTTTCATTTTATTTCAATATTGCTGTGGTTTTGTGGAGTACTGCAAAGGCTAGAGAAGTTCTAGGGGCATTTGAGCCTCTAAAAAGCTTCCTGTGGGATAGGAGAATGAGGGAGTTTCTCCACACTGAGGCATTACACTCTTGAGAATAAAGAAGAAAAATACCAGCCTCAAGCAGAAAGCTTTCAAAAAACAGTTGCTGGGGCTGTTTGTTTTAGCTGCAGTGCTTAGCGTTGGTGCAGGACTTCTAAAAGCATGTTAGGTGCTGCATGGACATACAGGAGGATAACCTGAGAAGGATTGAGTGTATGGTAAAGAACATGGAAAACCACAGACAAAGAGTGGTGTGATTAGGTGCTGGGGTGAAAAGCACCATTTTTACTGTTTATTAGTACTTTGCATTCAGTTTCTGTGCATCATTTACCCCTGACTCATCTTCTGTGTTAGCTTGTTTCTTTTCAGTGCTGCACTAGAAAGGGTTTTGAGGACAAAAATGGTGCAAATCTGCCAGTGCCTTTGAGGATATGAGCCCTCTAGTGAGAAATGTAGTGAAAGATTGGAAGTCTTACGTGAAAATGTTTCACTAGCTTTTCTTTAGAAATAGATGGCAGGGAAGGGAGAAAACCAAACAAGTGCATCCTAATGGTTTGTCTGAATTTCCTGTACTCTCTTCATGTCCATGTCAAGAAAGTCAGTGCTCCAATGACAGTAAGATACCTGGAGATGATACCAAAGGAGAAAGCACCTGTTCTAGCTGTGTATATTTTGGGGACAGAAGGAGAAGACGTGTATTCCTTCAAGTTTAAAGCTGCCTGAATGAACCACCAGACTAGCAGAACCATATATTCATAATGTGCTGTAAAGCAGCATTTTAGTAATGGCGATTGGCTGTGGGGAGAGGGAGTCCCTAAAAAACCTCTCAGGTCGCATTGCTAACTTGGTGTCAGAATCAGGAAGCACAGACAAGTCCAAATACCGAACTGTGAAAACTCTGACGTCACAATCGATGTATGTGCTGCCCTAGCAGGTTAGTACATAAGCTGCTCAAATGAAATATAAACCATCTCTCCTCCTGAGTAAGCACACTCCTGGGCTGGCGTCACTGCTGCTTTGAAGAACATGATGGCATTATGGGCAAACTGCAAAGTCTCTGGGTGCCAGTGACACAAAGAAGCTGGAAAGCTGAGTTTTGCAAATTAAGGATGCATTGTTCTTTGTCTTCAGAGGTATGAGTCACCCTGGAGAGCTGCAGTTATTTGTTCAAGAGGGAGACTGTATTCCACCACTCATCCTCCTCTTCCCTCCCTCCTCACATCAACAAGGAATGAAGTACAAGAATTCAACCTTGACCTTCCACTCTTTTGGCTGCCCTAGAGGAGACATGTCGCCAGACTCGATGCCGCTGCAGCGTTCTCCCCTATCTCTAAGCGTACTGCTAAAGCACAAACTGAAACGGTGAGGAAATCAGGGACAGATACCACATGGATGTCGGCAGTGAGCAGACTTCACCCTTTGTCCCCTTGTGCCCAGCCTGGGAGGTGGTGTGGTGCAGAGAGCCCTGTGGCTAGGTGGAAGGGTGTCAGTACAGGCACGTACATGTGTGTACATGTGCATACACGTGTGTATACTCACACAGATATGCTTGTCTACTTGCTGCATAGCACTGCAGTTTCCTCTAGCTTCAGAGGTGCTAAGCAGAGAGCAGGTTGCGCATTGCTGCTGGGAGGGTGTATGATGTACGGTGACCTGCCCAGGGACTAGTGGTGGGGACCTATTGGAGGAGTTACTGCTTCCTTGTCCATCTAGGTAGAGGCAAATCCACACCTAGAAATCACATCCCTCTGAATCTAGAGGGGAATCACATGGGGATTGTGGCAGCTTCCCCTGACCTGCTGCCACAGTTCGTATGACAAACCCTGCTGGACAACAGAGGACCTCTGTTCCTCTCCCACTTGTACTCTCCCCAGCTTCTCCCTTCTGCTGCTCTAGGTCCCAGCTACTGCTTTCCTCCTTGCCTTTTCCTCAACTACACTAGTACGTGATCTCCTCCCAGCTAATTAATTCCTTGATCCTCACACTGCTCCCTGAGGAAGGGTATGATTGCAGTTCCTCATTTTAGCAGATGGAGATCTGATGCACGCAGAACATAAGGCAGAGCACTCAGGGCACAGAGCTCAGTGCTTGTCTGAGTCAGAGCACATGTGAATTACCTGATGTCACCCCATCAGGGAAAGTTCACCTGTAAAAACAGCTTGGAGGAGATGTATCTACTTTGTCCTAGTTAGCTCACATCTTGAAGCAGTCTACCTGAAGCGTAGGACTCAGGTGGGGAACAATACTCACTGAGAAGCAGGTCAATTAGCCCACCTGACTACTTTGCTGCTAGTGACAGCAGCTGCTTTCAGCCTGCCTTGGGCAAGTATATCATGCCCTGGAAACAGCAGACGCAGAACTAAGGTGCTTATTGTGTACAAAGAGTAATGTTGTCTCCTGGTGCCCTGGCTCTTGGGGGAAGATTCATCTCAGCTGAGAGATCTACAATGTAGGTGTCTACCTCTGAGCTACTTGTCTAGACTCTAGACTTTATTGCCAATGGGGTAAAACAGACACTTGTGGGGTGCAAGTCGTTTCATCCTAAGGGAGACATCTAAGCCAAGCCAGGTGGGTGAATCACGTCCGATGAACAGCAGTTTCTCTCTCCGATCGCAAAGATACCAGATGACTGTGTAAAACCGAGACACACAAAATGCAGATGTCTAAAGTTAGGTGAAATGAATCCCAGCCTGGTTACACCTCCAAAGTTTCTCTTTCATGGGGTGGAGCAAGACTAAAGGAAGTGGAGAGATATCTCCTGGGCCAGGACCTGGAAGTCACACTGAGTGAGTCACTATTTGCAGGCATAGGATTACCTGCACTTTCCACTCTAGAGCAATACCCACCATGCCTGTAGGCTGGACCTGATCCTGCTGGTCCTGGGAGGGAATTGCTGACACCCTGGTGCCCAGCCCCAGAGTCATTGCCTGAGCGGGACTCTGCCTTAGGGTGTTCAAGAAGGCAGTCAGGAGTTCATGTCATAGTGAAACATTTCCTAGCTCTGTGTCTACATTTCAAGACAATTAAATATGAGGCTGCGAGTTCCTTGGATAGATTATTCCCACTAGAAAAGCAGTGTTATGAAAAAAAGAGCGGAGTTGAATGAGGATGTCTTTGCAGTCCACTGGGAGATACGGTGATAAAAGGATGACCACAACGTGGCCTCAGTTATCTTACAAGTTGCTCCTGATGATGTGAACTAATTACTCCATGTTAGAGTTCTTTAGCCTACAGATAAACAGAAATTCCTCATCAATCTCTTCTTTTACACTTTCAGTGCGCCCTCCTCTTTTTCAGCATGAAAGTAGTGGAAGAAAAACTTACTCTCTGGAGCTTACAGTCATTTTATCCACCACAAAACATTGACCTTGATGTGAACTAATTAGGATTGCAATAGATTATTAATATGAGTTGGTAAGGTGGAGTTTTGTCAGTATAAAAGAGGCCTTTGAAGATAACAGCCATTTACACTTTCATGATCTCATCTCAAGTGCTCAGAAGAAAGCCTAAAAACTAATAAAGTAGAATTCATCCAGGGGCACTCTGCACACACAGCGAGTATCACCCTGCAAACCCTTATTCAGGATGGCAAATGAAATCTGCTTGGATTCTTTTAAATTCCAACACAAATCAGGATTAAAACAACTTTTGGTAATAAGCAGATCTCTGATGATCTAAAGACACACTGGTTCATTTTATTGACTTAGAGAAAGTAACTGACATATCAAATGCAACCTTCATACTTTAACAACTGAGGTCACCTTGAGAAAAATGATACTGAGCCCAGTGGTATGAAACCTCTCTCCAGAGTGCAGCTTTGATTTACAAGGTGAAGTAAGGTCTTCATGTGAACATATATTTGTAAAGTCAGTTTGACTTAGAACAATGCATGAGTTTTTTTAAAAAAGGAGGTAACTAAGAAACTGTTGCTCATTATGGTACTAAATTAAAATGGACTTGTGGAAAACTCTATTAAATGATCTGCTCCTCCAAACTGTCAAGCTGGTTTTGAGGAGATCTGCAAAACCAAAATGGAAAATGAGTCAAGCCCAGAAGTATGTGCTGAAAGCCCCAACTCACTGGGTTGTCAGGGGCATTCAATCCAGAAATATATTTAAAATACCATTTAAGAAATGCTTTGCTTCCTTTATGAAATCCCTTGGCACTCGCTGTGTAGCCAAGGAATGCAGCATCCTGCCACGCTGTGGCCATCACTGATTCCACCCGACCTGTGGCCCTGGCAAGTGGCAGCAGGATGTCTGCCCTGACTGCCCCCTGGATCAGAGGGGCTGGAGGAGTATGGCCAGAGGAAGAAGGATTAAAAGGAAGGTAAAGACTCATCTCCTTGTTCAACCCTTTGCCACAGCTGCGGGAGCAGGAGTGTTCAAGACATGCACTAGGTCCAGCTCAGCTTGTGTTGTTCCCTCTGCGGGCCATATTTAAATGTTATACTGATTTCAGAGAAAGCTGGATCTAAATCTGAAGGGCAAAAGACACAGGCAGCATGAGCTTTGAAGTTAAAAGTGCTTCTCTCTTTAGTGCTGCTGAAGATGCCAAGCAGAAGCTCAGCAAATCAACACACACAGAAGTTGTTGTAGGGATGAAGCCCCTCAGTAGTCCTTCCAAAGCAAGGTGCCAACAATGACACCTCTGAATAAGCAGGCGCAGGGCTTTGAACATGCATGGCTCAGCCAGCAATACCATGGACGCATGCTCTGAATCAGGGTGGTCGTGGAGGGGTCTTCCCAACACAGGGAGGATGTGCCTGTGTCGCCCATCAGGGCAGAAGTTCCTGGAGGAGATCTGGAGAGAATCTGCCAATGCCCCAACTCCCATATGCCTCCCTGACCCTTCTCCTGGAGCTCTTCCTGCAGGGGACTTGGGACAACCAGGCTGCTCGGAAGCATGCATGACAACCCCACATTCTGTGTACCTATGTCCTGATCATAATTTCTGGTTTGTGTGCAGGTAGGTGCTACCAGAATGGGTGGAGTAAGGAATAACAGTGTTGAAGAAAAATTTTAATCCAGTATAGAAAAGAAGCGTCAACACATGTCAAATATTGCAAAATGGCCCTGTGTGGAAGAAATAAAGTAATTCCCAGTATTAACCAGGTAACAGCTATTGTTTTGCCAGGCTGAGGAAGATTTCTTTTTGGAATAGGAAATGTGTGATGTTTTATACAAATATCAGGTTTGTTTCACTTTCTGTATTAAACATCTTAAAAATTAACATTTAATATACTAAACACTTCCAAACGGCTTGAAAAGTCTCACTTGCTATAACCTCCTTTCAAATTACACTCTGTGACTAGCCTGTCTGCTCAGAAATACCATGTAAAATCATTGTTCTCTCTCAGCAGTTACGAACCTATGAAACACTGACACATCAAAAACTTTTTAGAAACTTAGCTAAACACAGCTAAACTCCATTGAAAGTGCTGAACTGAGCAGTTTTAGACAACTGTGGCACTGAGAATAAGATCACAAGGCATAGTTATAAGCAAAAAGAACTTTTTCCCATTTAAGAAATCGTATCAGTGATAAACATAATCATGATATGTAAGCAAATATTAAATACTTATTTAGGTAAGAGTAAGACCAAACAAAGACATTTGCATTTAATGTAAAAAACGAATGCAATGGCAAGAAATAAGGTTATTATAGGTTATAGACTGTTGGCTTGGTCAGGAGAAAAACCCCAAACTTCAGAAATTGCCCTAACTGAAACATTTTTTTACCTCTACATTTTCACAGTTTTAAAAATTGGCAACATTTTGAAACAATTCATTTAAATTCAACCAGAAATGATATGTTTGCTATTTTTGTTTTGCAGTTGTAGGTATTTGGGACTGCCAGAGAAACAAAACAAAAAACCCCTTCATTTATTTGTGCAGCTCTTTCATCTGTTTAAATGAATATGCTGTATTACTAGTTTTTCCCCAATGTGATCCTAAAATGATCCTTTAGCTGCACTTGCATTAGTCTCTCCTGCCAGTGAATTAAATATAAAATGGTTTATTCCCCCGTCCTCCAGCAGCTCTTCCTCCATCCTCACATGCTCATTTAATCAGTCTGAATTTACAGATAAGCTGATGATGAGACACTAGAAGGCAAAACCAGACAATTACCTAGGCAAATGTTTGGAGGATTTGGGCCCTGGGGCAAAAATGCTGTTTACTGAAGACTGAAAGCACCATTTCTGCTTAGTACAAGCCAGTGTGTCTGAACTCAGAGGTTCTGGATAGTGGCCACCAGTGGACTCAGAGCGAGGTTTATAGGTGCAAGATAACATCATGCTCCCGTCTGCATTTCATCACCGCAGGGCCTTTTCTGTATTCTTAAACAAAGGTATGCAAGTACCAACAGAAGTATGCTTTACCATCTGTCTTTATATTCACTCATTACATAGTTAATAATTTATTTTTATGCCGAAGACCACCCTGACAAGGTGCAAGGGCAGATTCTCAGCTGGCCTAGTTAGTAGAGCAAGGCCAACTTACATTTGCTGAAAAGATGTCTTTTGGTCTACTTCTGCATCTGTCAAAACTCATGACTGCTCATGTCCAGTGAGTTTTGACAGATGCAGGTTGTAGTGACTCACATTCTTGTTTTTGCCTTCTTACTTTCCTCCTCGAAAGATGTTTTGGGGCAAAGAATGGAGACCGTGGTAAGAGTCAAGGTGGGGACGAATGAGAACACAACTCTGCATTGCATTTCATGCCACTCCTCCCACCCAGCCCTTCACCTACTCACTCCCATCTGCATGGCCCCGGCAATGCAACCAGTGATGGTGTTGGCAAAAAAAAAAATTGCGAAAATTGAGGAAATCGGGCTAGAAAGCATAGAAAAAGGATGTGGGAAAGCACTGAAATGTACAACTCATCTTGCACCTGGATGGGTAGACCAGTCACTAACAGTACCACAGTACATCTGCCAACTCAGGAGGTTCAGTTAGCTTTTGCTGATATATGGCAAATAGGTATGCGGGGAGAGTCTGGAAGGCCACTCTGCATTTTCAGGCTGTTTCAGCAGTAGGGAGCAAACTCCTGCTCCAAGGAAATGCTCAGCCACATGCCTTCTGTCTGAGTTGGTGAAAAATTTCCATTAACATCCTTCCTCTGCCACTCACTCCGAGCAGGAAGGAGGTCGCAACAGAAAGGGCATGAAAAGGCTCCAGGTTAGGACAAGAAGTACCGCGTGAGCAGAACAGACCTAGAAAAACAATCCAATTTCATTTTGACTCAACGTTTTGAAAGAAATAGCCAACAATACAGTTTCCAGAGGATGTATATCTAAGGCATCTGAGCAACAGAAATGGAGGAGGAAGAGTGGATGAAGGGAGACCACAAGGGCAAAGATGGACAACCAAGACAAAGATCAGACTCCTGCCCTCAACACAGGAGTGAATGATGTCTGGAGCCAGGCTGGTCCTCCACCCAGGCTGAGCTGCTTCAGTGCCAGGAAGCAGAGGATCTCAGCCACGCTGGCATCCAAGCCCTGCACCTTTCACAACCTCTGAGATCTCAAGAAATGACCCCAAAATGCGAGGTAAATGGCACAGGTGCTAGGCACACTGATAAGCTATTAATAGTGCTAACCCAGCTGGAGGTAAATTTTCCAGAAAGCATGTGACAAACTAGGTGCCCATCTCCCATACTTAAGCCACCAGGGATGGTCCTACACGGTAAGTTCCTGGAGACCAAGCCTTAGTCACATTTAACTGCCAGGATTAAGCTATACTTTCCATAAACACTCCACTGGCTTTGTTTTGTAAATATATTTTCCCATAAAGAGAAGAGGGGCATGCTGCATCAAGGCGTGTGGAATGTGTCTTGTGAGGAGACAGCATTTCCTCAGTCTTCCCTTTATTTTTTTTTCCTTCTTCTTCAAATGTGAAAAATAAGTTGTATGACAGCCTTTGCTAGAGATGTGTGCAACAAGGCCTTCATTGTCTCAGACAGGTGTGAGATTGGAATTGATTCAGTGCCAACAGCCCCAGTATCAGAGCCAGCTCTGTGAGCTGAAAACATACACCAACCATCCAGTAATACCACTGCAGCCAGCCAGAGACTCAACAATTTAAGGCTTAAGACACACACAGCATAAATCAGATGAGGATGTACCAGCCAACCGTCAGCTTCTTGGGCAGATGCCTGCAGACCATCTGTGCAGATCAGACCTTGGCTGTTTCGGTTATTGGAAACATTTGTTTTTTCATATAAAGATGAGAGGCTGGGTGGAGCAGCTAGCTCAGACACATTTACATTTGCCCTATCTTGCCTCAACAGCCCTCCTTTGCTTGCTGTTTGGAGGCAGTCCTTCTTGTAAAGTCACTTTATTCCAAGTGCAAGAGGGAAGGAACTACATCTCAGGGAAATGTTTAATGTACAAATAGAAAAATCACATGGACACACATTCAGTATGCACCACCCTCGTGAAACAAAACCATTCCCTTCCATGGGAGTTTAGGAGGCTCTGAACATGATCAAACAAGCACAAGAATTAGCACAGCTGTTTTCCTTTCTTTCTTTCTTTCTTTTTTTTTTTTTTTGTTTTGTTTTGGTTTGGTTTGGTTTGGTTTTTTTCTTTTTTTCCCCACAACTATATTTCCTTCACTTTTCCAGGAAAACCTGTTTTCACACTCTCTCCTCTCTGCCTTTACTTCTCCTACCTGCTTCAACCTAGTCCCTGCTCTATGTCTGGCTGTGTTAGTCACCCCGATGAGGGTAAGAGCGGGCAGTGCCAGTGGCCTCCCACTCCTACCCCAGGCTCTGGCACACGCAGGGAGAGATCCCACATGGTACCCCACCACCTCAGCTTTGGTGACCCATGGGTGAACCACAGACATGCTGGTGATGGCTCTCCACTGTGCCCAAGGCATCTAGCGAGTCCTGCTCCACCTGGTTTCTCCTTATGCCCCAGCAGCTCAGTTTTAGCTGCCCTTGATGCCAGCTGCCAGCCCTTCTCCCTTCTCCAGTTCCTCCATCCTTGTGGAGCTCACAGGGCTCTTGCATTTTGTAACGCAGAACAGCAGTGCTCGCAGTCCCTTGTGAGTAAAAGGGGGACTAACAGGAGGCTTCTGTGGGCCAGGGCTGACTCCTGCAAATCCCAGGCTGGTCCCCTGCCGCATCCACCCGCGGGGCTTATCTGCTGGCTGGGCAATGGGACAGGGCTTGCAAGGGTGGAGGTTGGGGAGCAGCATCAGCCCAAGAACCTGACACAAACAGCCAGGTATGTGCTCAAAAGCTGAAGGCAGCTGAAGGAGAGCTTTTCAAAAAAGTATTTGCAGAGGAAGGGTAAAAATGACAATATGCTAGTGATCCATTTGTATCTAGGTGAGTGTTGGTTGGCAAATCTTGGTTTACACTCACTTGAAATTTCTCCCTCCCTTTTGTGTGGTTCTTTTATTCAAGTTAATACAAGTGTTCACTTTTATAAGGTAAGGCAGAGCAGCACCGTTTTCTGGTGGATAACTTCCTCCATAAGTAATTAATACTGAGTTCAAATTTGCAAAAGGTTTTGCATGTGAAATTGCTCATGTATATAGGTCTCAAGGGTATCAAAGAGACTTCTTTGGAGCAGTTATTCACATGCTTTACTGCAGAATGAGGGTCATCGTTTGGACTTGGGTTTTTAAAAATTAAATATACTTCAGTAATCTTATGCAGTGAGAACTGAAATCATCATAAACACTACACTTGCTCAGCTAGCTGTAAATCATCCCTACACTAATAAAATGAAGAATTGCAATTACCAAGTAAATCTCTGAAACAGACTTGGGCATTTGTTGCTGGAAATCAAGCTGACCCTGACAGCAAAACTGTAATTTTTTAATGGATCTATTTCATATGCTTTTGTTTTTCAATGCTTTTAAGAGAAGAGTTGCATAAATAGAATGAAAATGGTTTGATGGAGACGATTGTCTGTTTGACTATATAATGTGCACTTCCCCACATAATTGATTGTTTTACCGAGCACATCCAACCCCGTTGTTCTTTGCATGTGAACAATCTCCATTTATAGGGGTCATAATATACTGAATACACAGGGAAAACTTATAAATAAGTTTGCTAAGGGTGTACTGTGTACTCAGTCATGTAAAAGGAGCCCTGTGAACCCTCTAACCACGTGGGATCATTAGAGAAGCTCTGCTTGACGCAACATCTTGTTAAAGACATGGCAGCGGAAGAGGCCAGGGCATGCCTGCACTTGATGCTTCGAAAGGAGCCCCCCACCCATGGATAAATCCCATGGGTGAAGAGAGCAGAAACCGTGCCAGCCCCCCTGAATGGCTGTTAGGAACGCCAGCAGGTACTGCAGCCTCCTGCAGAGCTAGAGGGGTTGATTTCACTCCATCCCAATCTAGCTGCCTGCACCAACCCAGCTCATGCGGGCTCTGTATACTGAGGTGGGGTTTTTTACCTCAGAAACAAACATTTGAACGCTAACCTGTGTGCTAGTCTCCTCGTTTCCTCCTTCTTTGTTTTCTAGATGGCAAATAGTGAGGGTGTCTGCTGTCACCCTGCTCTAACCCCTCAGCATTTCAAGTTTGGAGAGACTCAGTGCAGTATTTGAGGGAAAAGTGTACATTCAATCACAAAATCAAGTGGTGGTATCTTCTGGCACATGGGCAGCATCAGCTGAATAACAAGGTGGTTTCAGTGGGTGTTTGTTTGAGTAAGGAGCTCTTATTTATTTTTTGTTTGTTTTATTTACCATGGAAGGTAATTTGAGCTCTGGTATCAAAACATGTCATGTTCTGCCAAGAGGGGATTAAAGAAGAGAATGCTACGGAAAGAAACTGGGTTTGTCAGTAAAGAACTAAGAGAGATTTTGTTTACTGGAGTTTTGCAATCAGGGCTTTTAATCTTCTTCACTATTGGGCCATTCAAAGGCCAAGAATATGTTTCAAGGGCCAGTGAGGAATAACCCCAAAACCAATGAGCAGCTGCCTCAAAGGCTGAAATGCAAGCAAGCACATGGCTGTGCGCTGCCATCCAAAGTTCAGGATGGTGGGAGCACCCGCCTCTGGGGCAGGCAGGGATATCTGGTTTAGACACCTCCAGCATGTTGATGCCATAGGTAAGATTTAGCGCCAGGCAAGAGAACTTGTGAGCCAGAATAAGGTGTTTCCATGGTAAAGTAAGAGAGCCCACTGACCTCATTAAACTCAACAGCAGACAGAAATGTCCTCTGAGGTACAGTGCATTAAAACTGCCATGGTGAAAGATGCTAGGCCTTCTCAGTTGCCCCAGAAATGAGGAGGAGAGAAGAGCAGGCAGAGGCTGCAGCTTGGAGGGATGACTCCAGCACTGCTGCACCAAGAGAGAGCTAAAGGAGCAAGAACTGAGCCTGAGGAATTCACACTTTTCTCTGGAGATCACAGTGACTGCTGAGAGCACTAACCCTAGGCTGGTAGCATCAGTGCAGGCACAAGATTCCTGCATTTGGTCAGAGAGCAGCTCCACTTTTACAATGACATAATGGAGAAGGGACTTTGGCATGCTGAGTTGAAGACGACAAAACAAAGCAAACCAGAGAAGATCACTGTGCAAGTTAAAAATTGAACCAGGAATACTTGTCGCTACCTGCAAGCTCTGTTTCTCATAGCAGTATCCATCAGCTCGATGTTGTTCTCATGTGGTAAAAGACATAGACTGATTAATGAAAATAAGACAGTGTCTGGGCACAAGCTGCCAAATTTTGTAGGTGCCTACAGATTGAGCTAGACAGCCAGAGAGATTTCCAAAGGATCTCCATAGCTGTCACTGATTTCTCAGGGGCTTAGGTGCTTCGGCATTATCAAAAATCGTGCTAAGGCACCTTTCTGGTGTTCTACATTTTCCTAAACACTTTGTATAAAATCCAGCTCTAAACAGCTAGCCAAAAGATATGCAGAATCACTTTGATGAGCCTTAGAACAAAATACAGATCTCTAAACACCTTGATTTCTTCTTTAAAACCAAGATTTCATTTTCTTTAGTTAAGGTTATCCTTTAGGATGCTCCGTGCTGATGACAAAAGGGGAAAAAACCAAACCAAACCAAACCAGAAGGAAAATTTGTGTAAGTGGAGATGCTGCTTGGGGACTGAGAAAATATTTGTTGCCTTATCTACTGCTTTTTTAATCCTAGGAAGCGCCAGGCAATTGGAATATGAAGATTGATATCTTTTAAATATATCGACACTTGGAAATCTTCTGGATTAAACACCATTACATAACTCTTTCCATTAGTACTTTAAGTTGATGAAAAAGCTAAACAATTTCAAGCCCTTTTTTTTTTTTTCTCTACAGCTGAATGTGAGGAGGCAGAGGCGGCCCTTGAGCAAGGCTTATGCCCCGGAGCTGGGCACGCTGCCTGTAACGCGGGCAGGTGTTGAGGAACTGGCTCCCTCACCTCGCTCTGCCCCGAATGGGAACCATTGGAGGAGGCACAAATCTGTGGCTGAAGGGGATGAATCCTCGAGGTGCATGGAGGGGGGACAGGATGGATTCCTGCCACCCTCAGATGGGAAAAGCCTTCCCCTTAGCAGGCAAAGTGCGAGGTCTCTGGTGCTGGTGTTGAAGCCTGAGCCTGCATCACAGATAGGATTTGTGCAGAGAACTGCTGAAGACCTGATGGTCCAAGTAGGAGTAAGGAGTGAGCTGGGAGTTTGCAGGTAAAGGTTTTATCTTATCACTGAGATCCGACAGAGCAAAGAGTTGAGAAGATCCCTAAGCCTCCTCCTGCCTGTCCCAGAGAGTGAAATGTCCCTTGTTTTGCCTTGGTGAAGCAACAGATGTGGAGAATTGTTCAAATGGAAGAAAATATGGGCCTAGAAAGCATCTCCTGGGCCCTGCAGCCCAGCCACATCTTGTGTTCTACACTTACATAACATAGCAAGATCCATCTTAAATTACGTCTTTCTGTCTCTAATAGCCCCCTGGAAGGCTGCCAGGGCTGCTCTGATACCTAGGAACCATCTTCTAATTTCCAGCCTAAATTCATTGACTCTCATTTTACAGAATAACTGCTTGTTCTCGAGCCAACGCTGTCCTTCGGTGCAAAAGGTGCTGAATAAACCTGGCTATGCTAATCTCTTCTTTAAAGTAAGAACCTCATCATAAGTAACAGCCCCCCTTTGCACCCGCCGCCACTAGAATAAACCTTTCTTGAGCATCATTACTTCATCTGGACCTCAGAAGAGATTTTTCTAAAACTTCCTATACTTCTATTAACACAGTGTCCTGCCTATGGTATCTCAAAATGGCAAAACTGGTGGCTCGCTCCTGGCAGGGAAGGAGGGAAGAGAGGAGATTTCTAACACCAGATGGATGGAATTCCTAGGGACCGCTCTTGTTCCTGGACTACTGCTGGGCATCACCACCCTTCTCGTGTGTCACAGCACAACCAACCCTCTAGATAAGCAAAGTCTAGGCAGAGATAACGTGTCACAGTAACAAAATCTTCTCTCTGTCAAAATTAGTATTCGGAGAGAATCCAAATGGTGTTACCAACTTTACAAATCAAATGGAAGATATGCTTCTTGCTATAAGGAGGCTGTTTCTTCGTGGGGTGAAATGACTGAGTAAGTAACGATGTTGAGAGCTGGAGCCCAGAAAAAATGGACACTGTGAAGCTGTGGGTTATTTAGTTCTCTTATGCACATCTTGTGTATATCTTTACCTGACTGGTATTTTCTCGTCTATACAATGTATTCTGTATATAGTATAACCTCATAAACATCCTCCAAGATACAAGTATGGAGCATGTTAGTTTCACAGCAAAACGAGAAGTTTCACTTGGCCAGAAATGCTACACAACTTACTTTTGTGCTTCTGTAGGTGGCAAGAGTCCCATGTTTGCTGCTCCCTTTCAGTTTGTGCTTTAGACCTAACTTCCCAAGACATGATCCAGTTTGGTTGATGCAAGTAGCTCTACACAAAACCAGGAACACCTGTGCCTGTGGAACTACGGGATGGATTCAAACATCCTTAAACAGGAGTTTTATATATATTTGTTAGTAGGAGGACTGCAAAGGAGGAGATTTTTCCCCAGAATGGACTTCTATTAGACTGAATGAAGGAATTGTTTACATATGCTAATCCAGGTCACATGTTCATGTGCTCATATCTTTGCATTGCAAGCTGGTTTATGACATGATAAGTAGATAGCAGTGTGAGTCTGCTGCTAATGACACTGTATCCCTTAAAAAGAAAAACTGCTGAGGTTATTCATGGCATTATATAAAAGTATTGCGTGCTGAGCAATAACTGCAAAACAAAGAAACATATTGTACTTTCAATAAAAAGATATTTTCTCTCTATAAAATTTCCTTTTTCATAGAGCCAGTTGGAAACCTTCCAGCTAAACAGATTTGGTCTGCAAAATATTTTGGGAAAACATCACTATTTCAACAAACTTCCCAGTGGCTGTGGCACTCAGGCTCTGGGTCCACACCACCCAGGCGGCTTCACCTCCTGACTTTTCACCACACAGGAGATATGTGGTGGCTACCGGCACTGAAAGGAGGGGAAAGCAGAAAGAGCATCTCTCCCCCTCGCCCGAAGCAGGGTCCTGGGATGCATTTGCCACATTGGCCTCCTGCCCCAGGAGACTGGTGATGGAGGGGAGCTCCACCAAAGGGGATCTCCCCTGGTCACTAGCAAAACTTTTGCCACCTGGCTTGCTTTGGGGAAACTATGCTCCGGGGCTGGGCAGGAGACCTCCCACACAGTCAGGAGAAGCACCGGAGCCAGCGAGCTTGGCAGCCCTGGCCATGCTGTTTGGAAATGACGCACCCGCTGCCAGCTCCCGTGCTGCCCACTGGCATGACTCGCCCCTGCTGCACCGATAGGAAGGGTGCCAAGCTCAGGCAGCACTCACTCAACATACCAGGCAGTGTATTTTGGGATGGAGAGGTCAGGTGGCTAATAAGCGGAAGCAGGATGATACACTGTTAAAACGCCGTGTACTTACACTGCAAGCGCTCTGGGTTAAGGAAAGACAGGGAGACGCAGACATGTCCTAAGAGAACATAAAAATATCGGCGTTCAGTGTATTGCACAACAGAAAGAGTTGGCAAGCCCCTAATCTTGAGAGCCTGGTTATCTGTTTTGGCAGGCAGATAGGAGCACGTCGATTCGGATTCTCAGAAGAGTCTGGAAATTGCATTTTGTGGCAGCAAAATGTGGAGGAAGAATGACAGCCCTGTCGAAGCCCGCTCTGAAATGTAGCCCTATGAATGTTTCTAACTCTATTAACCTACAGCCTATTAAGCTTATTTAAAAGTGATATTAAAGATCAGGGCAGGATACAGCTGTAGCATGAACAAAGCCATTTTAATTCCCTGGTCTTAAATGCCGCCCTTGACTCCACTCCTGCGTTTCACCAGTTCATGGGAACCCTGATAAACTTGGGCTGTTTTTGGTGTAACAAGATTACAATAGCAAGGACCTTGAAATGTCTCTTAAACAAAGCGTATTGCACCTGGAGGAAGACAAAAGGCTGGCTTGTAACAAAATAATCTCTCAGTCATAATGTTTCTTGCTAATTCAAAGAGCTGATCTTTAAATGATCTCTCTTGCTTTGCGATCGGTGCTAATTCTGCTGCTTTGCTTAAAGATCTGTCAGCAATTTTATTACAACCTCCTGTTTCCAGGGATTTTAGACTTGGTCATAAAAGTGTGGTCCAAGCTGAAATTTAACATATAAGGTTACAAGTTTTTTAAAAAAAAAATAAAAAAAAAAGTGAGAGAGCAAACTCAGATATTTTTAAGGCAATAAAAGTGTAAAAAGAACCAGAAGCATGGAGCTTAAAGTTATGACAATGATTATGTGTTTTCCCTCAAAACCAATGGGTAATTAATAAAGCACCAGTTGGAAACATCGTTTGGGCTAATTTGGAAAAAAAAAAAAAAGCTGACCTTTGACTGCACATGTTTTTGGATTATACTCGTAACCTCACTAGTTAGAAATTTATTTATGCAATTTATTAACTCAACATTAATGCCTTCAAAAGAATGTCTTCTTGGCCTGATGACTTACACATTTAAAATATTTCTATTGGACCTATGATACTGTAAAGAAACAATAGAAATTCATATTTATGTAAAACTCTTGAATTACAGATCTACTTACTCTGGTTAACATTAACCACTGTAAAATCAGTTATTGTGTATTTAGTATCTGGTTCAGGCTGGTGTTACAAGAAACTCAACCATACTATATAGATTGATGTATTTATAGTTGTATATATAAACTTCAACGTACATCAAGGGTCTTACCTAAACTTTCCTAAACAACAACACAGCACAGCTCACATGGCTCTGTCTATTTTATTTTCCTGTCCGTACACAGGAAGGGGTGAGTTAAGGTTGAAGTGTTGGCTGGGTTTGGAGCGTTAACTGAATTTCCTTACTCTGTGCGTGCAGGTCAAATCCTTTGCCATTATACGCTTGGTACTGGCACAAAGTAATCTTTCAACTCAAACCATGTGTGATGTGGTGGAAGCTTTTTCTCCCCTTCTGTTCCCCTTTGGTCTGTGAATTGGTTATGGTTAGGTCTTTTAAATGAACAGGTGTACTTTCTCCCTCCTTGTGATATGAAAGAAGCATAAAACTCGATTATAGCAATTTATGGTCTCTTAACTTGCTTGGACCTGTATCCATGACACAAGCAGCTTTATGCTCAAACTCAAGACTTCGTAAAATAGGAAGTTAAAATTAACTTCAATCCTTTTATAGATTAAAACCTCAACAAATAAACAGTGGTTTAGTGGCATGGCAACCTGCCCCTTTAAATCCAAGAACTAGTCTGAGATGTCTATTTTGAGTTAGTTTTGCTTTTAAAAAAAGATAATTGGACTTGGATGAATAAAGGAGTAGCCTGTGATTCATACTGATGTGAGTTAAAGCAAAGTTTAATGCTACTACTTGGAAGTTAGCAAAGCAGGGGGGGTTATGGCTTATTTTGCCGCCTATATAAAAAGCACTCTGTGCTCTCTTCAGTGAAAGAGCTTCAATGGAAACATTTCAGGATGCAAAGATGTGCAGATAGGTATAGCAATGCTATGGAGCAGATCAGAAGTGTTTTGTCTTTCGGAGCCCGCATTCTGAAATGCAGCGCTATTTATTGAAAATAAAAAAAATGAAAATATGCTGACTCCCTAGAGGTCACACAGGAGATCAGCCCCAGAAACAATCATTATTTGAACACTGAAGAAAAAATGATGGTGCAGAAGCTCCTTCCCGCCCCAGCCTGCTTCTCCTGCTGTGATAGCATGACCCTGAAAAGATGAGCCCTAGAAATTAAAAGGTGTCCCCAGCAGAGACAGTTATAAATGAAGAAGCCTCCAGTTTGAGGCTTATTTTATTGATAGCAACTGCAAGCCTCAATAAGTTGCTCAATGGATAACGTGGATGTTTCAGAGGCAGAGGAAAAGGGGAACTGGGAGAAAGCAGCCTGAGAGGTGAAGAGAAGGGTATCAATGAGGAAACGTTGGCGGGTCGATTGCTATCATTTTCTTAGCTATGTCCACAGGTTAAACACATTAAAATCTTGTTTGCAAAGAGCAAAGCAGAGCAATGTACTAAAACTATTTATGGAGAGAGCAGCTGAATCCCCAGCCGAGCGTGAAAAGCCTATTGCTCTGAAGTCGTACAAGCGAGGGACTTTCACAGGGAATCAGGGAAGAGGGATACTCAATGTTAAACTCGATACTCTGCTAAGCATATAGTGTTCCCAAGAAGCTGAAGAATGCAAGTCTGCCACCGATACCTCCACCCACGTAGCTGCTGGCTGCTGAGTAGCCATAATGTGTGTTTTCTTTTATAGGAACAGAGCTGTGTGCAGGAGAAACCCACTGTGGTTCGCTCTGCAAAGCAGAAAACAAGTGAGGGGACCACTGGGGTCTGGGAGAGATGCATGAAAGGATCCTTAGCCTGAGCTGACCTGGCATGGCTCCAGAGAGGGAGGGAGCTGGGTGGTCCTTCCAACTGTCTTTCTGCCCATCTCTTTCTACACCATGACACATGACAATGTGTTGATTTATTTCCCATGCTTCTCCATAATGCCCGCTTCTGCTCACAGAGAAGTCAACATCAGCTTTGCAGTAGATTTCTCTAAGCCAAAGACTTTCCTAGCCCTGAGATAAAAGGATGCAACAAACATTTGCCTTAGGTAAGCAATAACCATTTATCCATGCAACAAAGAGTACCTTGGTTTTAAAAACAAATGCAAAAAAATCTCCCCCACCTTATTCTGATTTGTGGTAACTATTTCATCCCTAAACCCCAGCAGAAAATCTCAGCTAAGGCCATTTCAATCTGGCGGGAAGAACAGAGGAAAACTCCATTAAGAACAGTGCTTGCTAAACCCAATGTTGTCCCACACTCTCCCTCTTGGTGCATCTCACTGTGAATCTGCATTTTGATGTGCGTTTTGCAAAACCACATATCAGCTGATGGTTTAGTGACCTGATCCACTGCTCACTGAGCTTCAGCTGATCCTAGGGACAGAGATGGTTTTAGCAGGGACGGACTCAGCTCTAGCGACGGCAGATAAGATTTCAAGTTAGATGGCTCGGTTTCACTGGCACCATCAGAGCCTGAGCCTCGGGGGAAATCAGACTCTGGAGCTGCCATTTTGCAGGGTTTTGTTCAAACAAAACCCACAGGATAACCACTGGCTTCGGAAATATGCACAAACCAGCCTGCCCATGCTAATGTCTTAGCATTAAGAGGTTGTCTTCAGGGGACAAAGCACTTGGCAAAGCTTTCTTTGCTACTGCCTTCCTGGGAAAGGTGTTGACGGCACTTCTCTCTCATTCAAGCACACAATGCAATTGATAAATAACGATCAGGAAATACACCTACACATAGAAAAAGGCCTGGCATAATGCATCTTTGCAAGAAAACAACGACTTTCAAGATGTTACGGTTCTAACATAGGTGAGGTTAACACGATGAACTGTACTGACACTGGGAAGACGAGACAATATGGACCCCTTAAAAGCTGTCAGGTCTTTAGAAGTGCAGACATATGTTAGGAAGCCCCTCCTTTCACTCATTAAAGGCAGCCAAGGAGAGTCCAGAAGGGATGAAGGTATGGGGGGCAATGCCTGCGAGCCTCCACGCTCTGCAGGCTGACGGAGTGGAGGTGGGTGAGTGGGGGGAGGATTTCAGGTACTTACCCTGAATCTGACTCTGAGGCTGAGGGTTAAAAGCAGTGGTGTGGTTCAAGGAGGCTCGTGGGTTGGGTGTGGGGGCTGGGTGGTGTGGGCTGACCCTCATGGCTGTACGACGCAACTGCTCCAGTTCACTCAGGCGCTCTGAAAAGGACAAGCTCCCGGGCTTTGTCTGCTCATCTATTTTCTGACGATGTCCTATTGTGGGAGGGGGGGGAAAAAGATCAGAAAATCTCACTGATACATGAGGTCTGTTGACTTTTTTTCTTTTATTTTTAAATTTTTATTATTATTTTTAACCCCTCATCCACTGGCAAAGTACCTAACCAGCTAATGGCCATCTGAAATTAAACTGAAACCTCCTCTCTGCAAGCACAGGAGACACAAACCGGTCATGCATTGTAACCATGCCATGGGGCAGCCCCAGATATGGCCTGTTCTGAAGAACCACTGAAAACTGCAGTGTCTTCTTACACCTCTTGCTGAGAGAGAAGGCGTTTCTAAAAGGAGGACTGTCTGGAGGGATGGATAAAAGGAGGAAACATCTGTGCTACTGTGTTACTCCTGTGCTAAACCTGCACTGGAGTAACTCCTCAAAAATTCAATCCCAGATTGCCATAAGGTACTGTAATTAGACAAGTACTATGGGGCTATAAAATAACAAACCCAAACATACCCCATTTTTGGATCCTTTAGCAATGGATTTACAGACAGAAATAGGAAAGAAACATCAGAAGCTGGCAGAATTGAAACTGCAGGGTAATGAAATCTCTCTTAGTGGTACAGGGATCTTTCAAAACATGAGGTCCCTCCAGACACCCAACTATAAGAGAGTAGATGATGACATTACAGCATCAGCCAGTGCACAATGGACTTGGCCATGGCCACGTGGGAGTTAGGGGGTCCAGCACTCCCCAGGGCAGCCCTTGGAGCACAGTCCCCATGAAGCTCTGGTGCTGTGGCCCTGAGAGGCTGGAAGGGGACAGGGAAGGTGCTGGAAAGGCTCAGCTCCAATGCTGTATTGGGGCATGTCTAGATTCTGCTGGAAGGACAGAGACATATCTCATCATGGGCAGGACTGTTTTTAACATAAGCCTTAGCTAGCAGCAGCGAGTGGTACACAAGGAACAAGGTGATGCATTTCTAACTGTTGCCTGTGGCTGCTCTCTGCTCTGGGATCCTCTGTGTGTCAACCTGTAACCACAAAGACTGCACACATACAAGAGAGACATCTCACCTGCTGGAGCACTTGCTCTCCAGCAGGCATGACGAAAGCACAAATTTTAAATCCTTTTTCCACTGTCTTAAGACTCAACCTATTGTAATGACTTTGCAAACCACTTGTGTGTCTATTGGCTTCCAGTCTTACGAGATATCCTTCAAAAGTATCTTATCCTGGAAGGCTTCTGACACTATGCTTTGGGGCTGAAATGGAAACCTCCCTAGCAGACTTGTGTTTTGTGAAATGCCTGAAATGGGACGGTTCAGCCATGTTCCCAACCAGGAGGAATCAAAACTTTCCTTTGTAATTTCCCCCCATCCTCCAGTAGGGCTTTTTCTTCTTAAAAATAACAGAAAACAGTCCTTCAGCAGAAAGCCCAAAAGCAGACTGTCTCTGGCACACAAGCGTCCAAAGAAGCTCTCTCCAAATTGAGGGCAAGTTATTGACTACAATGAGTCTGTGAGGACATACCCTGACCCCATCTGTATTTTGTCAATGGAATAGGATCCCCAGCTCCAAAAATGTCATTTTCATACCTTCTGCTTGAGGACCTTCTTGTGCAGCACTGGACATCATCATCATCCCTCCTTTTCCCCTAAACCCAATCCTATTTCTGCACATTGCATTTGTCTCAGAAAATCAGCTGCCTTGTGAACCTTTGTGGCTTATCCCTTCCCTTTCTTCCCATAGGACACTGTTACCTTGACAGGAATGCATGTCAAATCTCTAGACCGGAGGTCAAACATTTTTTTTTCTACTTGTTTCCTCAAAGGTGGTGACATTATCCTTGGTTTCTGCTGAACACCATAGTTTGCTGTATAACTGCTGCTAATTTTAATTTTATGGTTATGAAGAGTTACCTTCTACAACTTTTTTTGCATCTCCATCATCCCCGCAAGGAGGTGGCCAGTGCTGCTCCTATGGTGAGTCCTCTCTCAACTCACAGCTACAGCAGTGAAACAGACTGGCACAAAACTCCTGAAAATAATCCACTGTGCCATATTCCACACATCCCCATAGTATTTAATACAGAAACATTCCTAAACATCCAGCTTCCAATTTTGAGTATCAGTGAATAAGCAGAAAAAGATCTCTGAAGAACTCTGTATGCCCCTTACTCTACAGAGCACTCTTTCAAGCCACCCTAACAGCTCAATCAAGACACAGGACCATTTTATCCACTAAAAGGAAAATGTGCATTTAAAAGCAGTTCCCAGTAGCTGCATTTCTAAAATTAAATTTTATAACTTGTATTATGGTTCCAAATCGCAGTGGCTCGGCATTTCTTCCTGTTGCCAGGCCCTTTGGCACAGCTTGAACTGTCTCAGATTCCACACTGTGCTGTAAATTATCCCAAGAGGGGGGAAAAAAAATTAAAATATAAAAAGACACATTATATAGTAGTGGTTTCATCACTAAAGAGACCCATTAGGGCTTCCAAAAAAAAAAAAAAAGTGAAGAAAGATGAAAAAGACTTTTATCTGACATTCTGGTTGGTCAAGAGCAAACGCTTCATTTGCCAGCAGTGCAAAGTTGGATGCTGCCTCAAGCCTTGGGCTCCTGACCCTGGACTTGAATGCAAACACGCAGAGTCATACAAGATGTGTAAAATACCTCATAATTTGGATTATTTTAAGCTTCAGCAGGCTGAACCCAGGGTTTGCAGAGCCAAGAGCCAGATCCTTCCAAATCCATCCCTCAGATATAATTTATTCCTAATTTCAAATTCCACCCAGACATCTTCTGCTTTTAAGTGAGAGCACCAATGCCAAGTTGACCCCCTGCTACCCTACCATCTCCTCCTACCTCCCTGGTGCTGCCCTCCCGGCATCTGGAGTTTTGCCTGCCTGGCGTGAAACCAAGCATCCCGGCAGCGCGAGCCGGTGCACTGGCAGCCTCGCACGGAGGTGAGCAGTTCCTCTGAAGCTAACAGGACAAGGGCTGCATTAAGGCTGCGGAGGTAGGAATTAACTTTCCTGCTTTGAATCTAGCTCAGGCACTAAATATGTGTCGAGCTGGCACATGATGCCAAGCAGGACAGACAAACCCAAGCTTGCGCTGAGCAAACCAGTGAGCTGGCAGTGAGCAGGGCAAATTAACCCAGGCACAGCATCCTCCCGAGGTCACCACAGGGCACCTTGTTCCCAGGCCATCTCCCTCTCAGCTGATGGGAGTATCTGCCTGTTTCTGCACATGCATCCTCCAAGTGAAACTCCTGGACCCCTCCACTGAACCCTGCTCTGCCCCATATCGTCCTGCTGAATTTTGGGTGTTGAAGGGGGGTGTCTCAGCTGGCAGCCTCCTGCATGGGGCCTCCTCTGTAGCCTGGGGGTACTAGTGGGACATCAGCACACCCAAGACCTGTCTCAGAGAGTAAAGACAGCACCAGCAGGTGTCTTCTCAGGGGAACTCTGCTGTTGTTTTCATCCATACATGGTGATTTTTGGTAGGACCAAGCTAGAATCAGCGCCAGGCAGTTGTCACCTCAAGATGTAACTCCAAAGTGGCTCTCCCCTCCTGCCCCTCCCTGCCCCAATCAGAAGAGCTATTTAAGCTTTTCTTCCTTGCTGAGTGCTGCAGGTAGCAGCACAGAACCTGTTTTACATGAAGGTCTGCAGCAGGAAAGAACTGTGTCAGAAAAATGTAACAAATATAAATGGTTTTCCCAAGCCACTATAAATGCACAGGCAGAGCTTTGCAAGGGTGACTTGTATTTTCGTGTTTATTAGCTTTACTTTGAAGTTACCCTTTAAACACCTTGCTTAAAGAGCAGTCAAGTTATCCTCAGTTCACCCCTGTAAAGCCCAGGACTATTATTATCCCTCTTTTATAGGTGGAAAACTGACAAAGAAGTGAGGTGACTGGCCCGTGGACAAGCAGCAGCCCTGTGGCAGATGCTCGCCTCCCAGCTCAGCGTGGTGACCACAAGCCCAGGCTTCCCCTTTGCAGGAGAGCAGTGTGATGCACGATGAGAAAGAGCAGCAGTGAGGCTGGTGGGGCTCTGCTGAGCAGGCAGCTTGGCCACAAGGATCTGCCACGAAACTTTTGCAAATCAGGCAGGACTTTATGGAGGTCAGTCAGACATCCAGCTGCTGAATGAAGAAGACATTGGCCCAGAGCTTGCAGAGCCATGCAAGGGAGACAGCTTGCCATGAGGCAGCACCACTCTCCTCTTTCCCTCTCCGTGACCCCATACTTTTTGTCAAGCATCAATTTGCAGGTACTAGCAGAGGAAAGAAAAAGGCAGCTTTTTTTTTTTTTTTTTTTTTGCCTTGAGTTGCAAGGTCATTGAGACTTTAGAACAAATAGGACATCCAGCCTACTCGGCTAAACCACAGGGTTTGTGGGCATTGGGACTTTTCTTTTTCCCTTATCCCTTTCAAATACT
Source organism: Podargus strigoides (assembly GCA_028020825.1). NCBI lineage: Eukaryota > Metazoa > Chordata > Aves > Caprimulgiformes > Podargidae > Podargus > Podargus strigoides. The sequence goes on from CM051643.1 coordinate 3,726,546, forward strand.
GTCTCAGTGAGGTGAGGGGGATTATTTATGCAGAATATTAAACAAGAAATGCAGAGAAAACATTAGCTTTTCTGACACTTTTACAGCAATGCAACAGGAAAGTGCTTTTCCTCTTAATGGCGAAAGAGAGCATTCAGCTTGGCCCTCAGCCATCTAGCTGGGGCTCTGGATGTGGAAATGACAAGAACAAGGTGCCTTAGCAGCCCCCATTTTTGTGCACATGGGGCACTCATTGGGAATGGTTGTTTGGTTTGGGTTTCACATCATGGTTGGCCCCATGGAGGCTGCCTCCGGGTGCAGAAAAAGAAACAAGTCTCCCATCACCTTCCTTTAACCTAGGTTTTAAAGGTGTCACTAGATGTCTTTTAGGTTCAGAGGGGTAGCAGCAGGTAAAACAGAGGCTGAGGAATTGCTCCTCTCTTTCTGCCAGCTGAAGCTATAAAAATTCCTGCGAGTACCCAGGACCATTTTACAAGTAAACATTGCTGGAATGAATTAATGACTTTTTTTTCCCTCTCTTTCAGTCAAGTCACAGGACAAGTACACTCTTCTGTCCATTACTCTCATCCATTCACAAATCTGACCATTTGGAGCTGGTGCATCGGGAGGCACTAACACCTACTGAAGGTTTGGGCTTATGGAGACCCACTGGCTCAGAGCTGCTGAGCATCCTGGCCAGAGGCAGACCCAGCCAGAAACGCCACAAGTTTTCATGTGTATTATACACAGGTTTTCTGCCCCAAACCAGCAGGCTGTACTTGCATGAGGATAGCATAAGGGGAGTTTAATTAAGCAAAGTCCTTTCTCATCAAGGGGAGCAGAACACTTCCCCCTCTCTCCTCTGCTCCCCCTTTTTCCCAGGTGGAAGTGGAGAGTTTTCATGCTCAAAAAGTGAAAAAAACACAGGAAAATACAGCATCTGGCCAGACTTTGCTGAAGTAGGGAGTGACTGTTGAGGCCCAATGTTGTGGTTTAACAAAAGCTGGCTGCTTTGGAACCGCACTGGACCTCAATCCATGCATCTCCTTTTCAGCACTGTTTGTGTTCAGGGCTTTGGTTTGTCTCTAGCTCTAGCGGGGTAGAAAATAACCCATGTTTCATTGTGTCCAGTTAATAAAGTTGTAAACATCACTGCTTTTGTGCCATGGGGCTAAAATAAATCCATTTATTTTGTACATAGTGAAGCATGAGAAGAAAATACACTCATATTATTCTAGGAAGTAAGCACGCTATCTTTAGTGCAAAATATTATATATCCTTGCAAACAAAAGTGAATTATAGTGGGTTTATATTACTACCAAGCTGGGAAATGCAAATGCTTGAAAATCAGCTATCCTGCCTGGAAAAAAGCAATTTTTTTTTCCTAACAATGGAAATGCTGTAAGTGCATAAACCAGCAACACTTTACTATGTACCAAGTATCCCAGATATAAAATATTTTGCACACTCTTTTTTCCCAATTCCCTATCTGCACAGAAACAGCAACTAGTGTGAAGTTTCTACAACATCATTCGCTGTGTTTTCGAACAGACCTGACCTGATCCTGCAGAGATGTATGCACACGCTTAGCCTAAGGCATTAACTGTTTTTATATGGCAGCCCACGGGGTTCTAGGAAATCATGCTTGAAAATAAAACCTATCTGAAGTGTGATTTCCTCTCTAGCCTCCATCACTTGGAAAAGACTTATACCGCCCTCAGGCATGAGAAGGATTGGTACAGGACAGCATCAGAGCTCACCAATCTCTTGTACAGTGTTAAAAATATAACACAAAAAGTTCCTAAAAAAGGAACTAGACACACCATATGATATTTTCTTTTTCCTCAGCTAAAAATATTGCTGCAGTGAGGAAAAATAATGGCAGTGGTAGTCAGAGCTTCGAGCAGACTCATCAGCAATTATATTTTTTTGCTGTTTTTCTTAGGTACTGTACGACACAAGCCTTCTTTTCAGGTAGAAGGAACACGGTGGTAGACAGGATATTATGCTAAACATTTTCGTGCTGTGTCTGTAATTACCAGCAGAATCATTGTTGGTCATCAGACCCAACCTGGCAGTAGGCACGAGGTACTGGGAAGTGTGTGAATGAGCCTGCATATTACGTGACTCAATGACCAGGCTGACACCCAGCCGCCCTTCAGAAGCAGAATGCCTGGCAATGCCAAGCACAGACAGACTGACACAGGGAAGCTATTCCAGATGCATTTCTCCTATCAGCTCCCTGGCAAACCTTACCCTTTCTGAATCTCTGTGGAAAAATCTGCATGTTACTCCAAGTAACTGCAGACAGACTAGAGGTTTCAGGTATGATTCTTTGCTGAGCATTTAATTTTTCCACCAGAGGATGCAGTTTGGCTGTGTGTTGATCAAGTGTCCAGTGATACCAACAAGGTGAACAAAAGTTTACGTGGCAGGTTTCCTGCTCCCTAGTAACTCCCTACTTTCCCTGGGGGAAACCCCAGGTCACTCCTTGCACCTCTGTTGGGGGCTGTCACCCTACTGTAATGACATGCACCCTGAGCAGCTGGTGCATTTTTTTCCTACGTGTTTTGGCAGTATTTTGGCAATATTTTTTTTCTTACCTCTTCTTTTTTTAAATTGGTGCTTTTTAAAAAATCCACACAGATGCTATAAGTCGAGTGAAATTTGCAATGAGAGGGAGTCCTGTCCTGGGACAAACGAGAGCAGGTGGGAGAATCAGCCTTGGTCTATACTAGAAAACAAACTTTGGTTTCCTGTTTTCCAGGTGAGTGTCCCAACTGCAGGCTGAGAGCCCTTTCCATCACTATCCATCTGTGTCGGGAGAGCTCCAGCAGGGAATGTCCCCAGGAAAAGGGACAAGCGGAGGCTGCCGGTCTCCCTCACTCCAGCCAGCATGCTAACTGTGAGACTGCAGGCTCCTCTGGGCTGAGTCCCTCCAGCTCTCTCTCTGCCTCCTGACGAACATATGAAAAGCCTCACGTCTATCCTGAGGTACCACAGCCAGAAAAAGCAATCTTGACAATTTTTGCGAGGCAGGAAATATGCTTCCTCTCCCCCCAGCTCTGCTGGTGAGGCTTGTGCTGTACTAACAAATAGCAATTCACATACATATTTCCACTTAAAACATAATTATTTTGCTTGTCCTGGATCCACCAAAACTTCTGATGAATCTGACTTATGTATATCCTCTGTTTCTGTCATGGAAGTGCAATTATTCTGTGGGTTCACCCCAAGAAGTAAGTCATCACAGCAAAGTAAAAGTTAGGAATTTAGAGGGAAGAAGTTGTTCATGAAAGTTAAATTAGTCTCCAAAATTATACCCTTTGCTTTCTTTTCCCTTTCCCCCATGTCAATGTATATACTTTAAAAATCCCAACTCCTTGACAAAGTTTGAATGACTCCCAACTTAAGCACTGCATTGCCAAAAGCCTCTTTTGTTTCTTTATATTTTGCATCTTCCCACACGTACAAACTGCCATAAGAATACCCTCCAGCCATGGGCTGAGACATCATAGTAGAAGAAATGTATGAAAGAGTAGGTGCCGAATGAGACATAACCAGCCAACCAACAGCTCAACAAGCAACCAAGAAAAATACAGGCACAAAAAGACACATCTGTCCAAAGAAAATCTGCAGAAACATGAGTCTGAGCTGCCATTTGAGCATCCCTTGGGAGAGGGATGTTTCTTTGCTGAATACAGGGGACCAGGCTCCTAATTTAGGCACCTTAATCAAATGTGCAAGCTTAGGCAGGATGAATCTGGACCCCCTCCCTCAGCCTGAGTGGGAAAAGTGAGGGATGATAGCATTTGCCACCTTTGCAGTGCCTCCAAGACAACAAACGAACGGGAAAGCGAGTTGCACAAATATCACAGTATTGGAGGTTAGAGAAATAGCTTAGGCAGGAACCCATTTCATCAGTCCACTGAAACACCTCTAGACAGCCTCAGATGGAGCTGAATAAGGGACCTACAACTTAAAGGTCAAGTTTCGTGGCTCACTGTTTATGTAAACCAGGGGAATCTGGCAACACAAAAGTAAATTTACTCCCCATGGATACTGACCATTCAGACTTTGATGACTTGTAAAAAACTTTGCCTCTGTCCAAAAAAGTATATAGCAGGGCTACATGCTTCCCTTGAACTAAAGACCTTTGATTTTTACCAGGTCCAGTGACTGGTGTTTCCACACAATAGTTGAAAATACCTGTTTTTCCAAAGAAATGAGCTTGGGTATTTTAATCTGGAGGTTACTAAGCAGTCCCTCCTCTGTACTAATGCTCCATTGTGCCTACACAGGACTGCAGTTCACTGAAAGCTCATAAATTTCATGTGGTTCTGCCTAGTCTTTATTTTAGGTTCTTGAACCATTTTTTGATTTCCTCATTTTCTTTGCAGCTGCAGAGAGATATAGTAAGCTACTGTATAGCATTTTGAAAGCAGGGCCTCTGAGAAGTTTCCAAACTGCATACAAGCAGGTTATTCTTTGGCTTGTTTTCTTTGGCTTGCTGTTAGCAGTACAGAATGAGTCAAACAGTATTAACTTTCAAGAGGGAAGTGGTGTGGTCAACCAAAACTGTTTGCGGCTAGATTGTGAAGATAGGTAGAGCAGGTAATGAAGAACAGCCCATAATGCAGGGTGTAGGTAGGAGAGGCAGGCAGACTCAGACAAAGAGAATCCTTAATAATTAAATCAACACTGTCGCCTAAACTTTTCTGCAGCTTTATGTGCTAAGGTTATGACACAGCCTGGCTTTTCCGGACTGGTCAGCTGTGAGAAGATGGCCTGGTGCATGTCGTGCTTAATGGACTCAAACTACAACACTCCGCAAAGGAAGAATAAAGGTCAGGCGCTACTAAAAAAAAAAAAAAAAAGAAATATATCAACTTTTCATTTGTGGCTGGTTAAATTCTTTCTGGCGTCTCCTCCCATTTTTACAGGCTGTTCCTTTTCTGTTCCATGATTAAAGAAGGCCAGGGAGATGTTTCCATCCTTTTCTCTCTTTAAGATGTGTTTCAATTACTAACAAGCACATTGTGCCCTCATACAACAGACAACTCCTTCTCTTACGATTCAGAGGCAGAGTTGAGATGGCCTCTCCCAACCATTGCTCTCCCTCACACTTTGCACAGCCCCGTGCAGCACTGACATAGGAACAGTCTGACCAAGATTTATCATTAACTCTAATAGGAAATGCATTTACTCATCACAATTCCCAGTTGCAGCGGATGAGCACAGAGCAAGGGCACAAATGGAGATGCAGAGCAGAAGACCTTTCTGCATTCTTCACAATGGGTGACAGAGGATGAAGCAAAAGCCTGCAGTGGTTTTGTATGGGCCTGTGTCATGGTTTAACCCCAGCTGGCAGCTAAGCCCCACACAGCTGCTCACTCACTATCCCCCGGTGGGATGGGGGAGAGAACTGAAAGAGTTAAAGTGAGAAAACTCATGGGTTGAGATAAAGACAGTTTAATAGGTAAAGCAAAAGCTGTGCACACGAGCAAAGCAAAACGAGGAATTCATTCACCGTTTCCCATGAGCAGGCAGGTGTTCAGCCAAGTCCAGGAGAGCAGGGCTCCATCATGTAATGGTGACTTGGGAAGACAAATGCTCTCACTCGGAATGTCCCCCCCTTCCTTCTTCCTCCCCCAGCTTTATACACTGAGCATGATGTCATACGGTATGGAATATCCCTTTGGTCAGTTTGGATCAGCTGTCCTGGCTGTGCTCCCTCCCAGCTTCTTGTGCACCAGCACACTAGCAAAGCACGGGAAGTTGAAAAGCCCTTGAGTTCTTAGCAACAACTAAAAACATCAGTATATTATCAACATTCTTCTGATATCAAGTCCCATACTAAATCCAAAACATAGCACTATTCTAGCTACTAAGAAAATTAGCTCTACCCCAGCTGAAACCAGGACAGTCTGCAAGGAGGAAACTGCTGCACCTTCTGATAATCCAAGGCAGGCAAAACTGGGAGAGACTGCAGCACAGATGGATTTTCACCCCTTCCAGTTATATTCCAAGAAGAAAACAGGGCTGTTAACTGGAAGTGCTGCACAGCTTCATCCAGCCTTTCTCTTAGACACGCTTTGTTTTGGTAAATCCATAAGCAAGGCAACTCCTCAAAAACAGTGGCTTCAGAAAAGATCCTGCACTGTCAAAAGCTTGTTTGATGAACGGGAGTGTCTGACCACTCCAGACAGGGTGAAAGTTTCCCTCCCCCTTCTCGCAGCTCCCTTAGGAGCCTGAGGAAGAAGGACCTCTATCCCACCTCCTGCGGAGACTGGGGTGAAGGAAGTGGGCTGTAGAGGTTGTGTGCAGTTGGGTCCTGCTGCCCTCCAGCCCATCCCTGCTGGAAACTTTCTCATCTGCCAGCAGTGTGGTAGGCATTCAGTGGCAAATCCTGGAGGGGACAGCAGGATGGCTGACTGACACTCCAACAGCCCATCTTTGCCAGCTAACCTCCTTCTAGGAAGCATAGGGGCTATAAAACACCTGAGAACCACAGTAGGCAGGTGCAACATGGGGTTTGAACTACAAGTCCATCCTTCCTCAGCTCATGCAAAGCCCCAGCAGCTGCTTCAAACCTTTTGTTCACTCACATTTAATGACTGCTATTCAGAAGTCCATCTTTGCTGAAGAAACATGATGAATGAAGGACCAGAGTCAGAAATCTTTGATTCAGAGCACCACCAACTAACCTGCATGTCAGTGAACTGGAGTCCTCAGTGGAGACCAGTGTATAGTCATATCCCCTGTGGCCAACTTACTTGCCAGGGTGCTGCATATTAATGCTTTTCTTACAAACACACACACACACACACACTACAAGTGGCATCTATGCAGTCTTTTTTCATATTTCTATGGAAAGTACTCTCCCTGCAAAAGACTTGTTCACCAATTTTAACAGCTACAAAGTCTTTGTAGGTAAATGCAGTTGACAGCAGAAAGTCAGAACATCTGACTGCTTAGGAAGCATTTTCAGAAGTCATATACATTCATCTAATCCTTCTTTTGCCACAGTTATAGAGTACTTGCCCGTTGATTTCAGCACAGATAGACCGAGGCTGTATATCCCTTGAAAAATCCCACCATGCAAGTATAGGTAAACACTTAGAAGTATTCACCACAGTCATTGTAGCCATTCAACCACTAGGCAATAAAATAATGAATATTAAGTGGGGGGGGGGGGGGCGAAAGTTGACAAAGATGAAAAAAGAGAAAGAAGTGAAAAATAACTACCTACTAGTTCTCAATTTAAAGTCACACTAATTCAAGGGGAGGGACGGGGGAAGAGCTGTGTGGGATTAAGTGACTCAAAAATGGACTTCAAATCATTTCTATAGGAGTGGGCCAGTCTTACTGTCATTCCCAGCCCATATCGTAGCAACTCTGGTTTCCTGTTTACCTGGTTTATGCGAGGAAGGAGCCTGTCCTGTCAACACTTCAGTGTATCTTTAAAAAAACCAAACAAATAACTAGACAAGCAAATATATATGAGCTACCACACTCACAGAAAAGCAGTCTTAACACAAGATTTCGTATCACATATATTTGACAATTTTATTGAACTAAAATGACAAATTCCCTGCCTCACATCACCCAACATCAACTCTTGTAACTGACCCAGCAATGAGACTGATAAGTTGCAGGGGAAATAATCTTGTTCCATATGGAAAAGAAGTATCTGCACCATGAAACCTCAAGGATGCTGGTATTAGAAACCTATTGAGGTCCCACCTATTGAGTTGGACAAAAAGGATCCCCTATTGCTGTTACTCCAGGGAGTGCTGAGCATTCATATAAATGCCATAAATAATCCTTTACACATCTGATGGAGAACAATCAGGACTGTTTTTAGGAGTAGCAGGTAGCAGCAGTAGTTAAAGTCCATATGAGGCAGGTCTTGTCTGGACCTTGCCTGCAATGAGGGATCTTTGCGCCAGGGTAGGTACAGCAGCTACACATTGCTTTTACTGGTCTTTTCAGCTCATGGGTAGTGTGTCTGCTGGTGTGTCTGTATGATTTCCAGTCTGAAACCCATTGCTTGAGAGCATGGGCTTTGCTTTAGGTTCCTGCTGTCAGTGAAAACCCCTGGGGTGGCCAGGTGAGGGGACTCAGACAACAGGCTGGTGCTGTGCCAGCCCCATCAGCTGCGTGGAGCTGCCCCTGACCCTTCTCTGCCATCCCCTCATGGAGGAGAAGAGGTTTGCTGAGCAGCTGGGATGTGGGGTACAGAGAAGTCTTTCTGGGACACTAGGGACCTGACTGCTGCAGAGGTGCCTTGGATGCTCTGCAGAGCTGCATCCAGACATGTGACCTCTGGTCCTGCTCGGCAGCCAAACTTTTAACATCCAATGTCAGGTGGTCCTCTGCTATCTGATGTTGCTGTGCCATATGGTCCTGTGCTAAGCCAGAAGGTGCAAGGCTGTACCACTGGAGTAATTCAGGCGGGTTGTGTGAAAGTGCATGCACAACGGAAACAGGCTGATTTCCCCCTCACTCTTCACTTTTCTTCAAAAAACACCAGTCACAAAGGGACAAACTGCTCTCTGCTCTTTCACTGTCTGTACTTTCATTATGAAAAATGGGCTGATGGCACGTACAGCTTTCACAGCGGGGGGAGACGTGCCCAACTGCAGGATGTACGTTTTAGGCTGTTGTTCCCTTGCTGCTCTGAGGGACTGCAGAGCTGGCCTGGATGCTGCTGGGGGACTGCTAGGACTGGCCTGCCTGTTCAGAAAAAGCTTCTTCGATCTGTAAAGCACACCCTTGCTCTAATATACTGTTTTATTTTATTTAAATGGATTCAATTGCTCTTCTTCATCCATCCTTCGATGAGATACACACAGAAAGGAAACCAACAGTGATCCTCTACCTACCCCTACCCATCTAGAGACAGCAATGCATCAAGTCACATTGTGGGAATTTGAGCTAGAGATGTTTTGTAACTTCCCCCAGATGCTGCACACTTGCACATAGCTGTTGCACAAGCCCACTACAAATGGCCCCAGAGTGCATCCATAATTTAAGCACTAGTCCGCCCACGTCAGTGTCGCCCAGACAATAGGACGCAGGGACACAGACACACAGGCACAGACTGAGCAGTGCGAAACTGTTGGCTTCTCTTGCAGCCCATCCCTTTCTTTTGTCTGTACACGGTCTATTTAGATTGGAAGCTCTCGGGGGCAAGTACCTTAGCCAAGATTTTTTAAAAAGTGATTAGCAAAGCTGGGTTGTGATACTGAGAGGGTGGTGTGCTGCAAAGCACGCAGCTAGTGCTAGCAAAGGAAGAAAGAATTCCCGCTGCATTTCTGTTATATAGACAATCAACTTGTAAACACCCTCTTTTTCTCTACACATTTTCTGCTAGGTAATTTTTAAGCACTGTAAGGCTTCAGGTGAATGAAAGTATCTGAAAAAACATCACCGAAATTTATATGGTGGGTCTATTCTAAGGACATGATGATTCATCTTTTTTCATGGTTTCTAAACTGCTGGTACATGTTAGTCTCAGTTTCCAACAGATGGAGGCACTTGCAGCAGAAAGCAAGCAAGAAATTAAGGCATTTAGTATTATTTCAACTCACCGAGATGAAAAGGTTTCTTTGGAGAACACTTTGGCTTTTCCACGCATGAAAAGCTGAAGGTGGAAGGAAGTGATGTGAACCCTCAGAAGAATCATCCCTCCCCAGTCTGACATGTGCAGTCTTCCTCGCCTCTGCCACGAGACAGGGAATACCAGCCCCTCGTGGGCTCTGCCAACTCTCCTCCCAGAAGCTGCTCTGGAAGTCTAAGTCTGTGGGCAAAAGTTGGATGGAGCAGGGGAAAGGATAAGCAGATCAGGTGCACCTTACACCACCAGCCCTTGGGGATTTCCTAAAAAAAAGACCTCAGACCGGGCAAAGGGGTGTCTGGAGATTTCCTTCAGAACAGCTACAGGTCTTGGGCTTTCCTTGAACCATACAAATGAGACAGGATCACTTCAGATAAGGGCCTGAGGGTATCCTCGTGGTCGACCAAAGGCGTACCTGACCTCCCTTCCCTGGCTAACTCTTCCAGGAGGCAAAAGGAAATTTCCATTCCTGAAAAGGCATTTCTTGGGCCAACAGCTTTTTAAGCTCCTCAAATCCTGCTCAGCAATATTATTCTCTCTTTCTGCTCCTTAGCATCCTGCCCTGGATGCCAAAAAAGTATTTGGGAAAACCACATATCCAATACGGGGTAATCGCATTTAATGCCCAGCTTAACCTTGGACATCTCAGGCCCACTGGGGCTAAATCCATGCAGCCTTTTCATTTTGTGCCATTTTCAGGCACCTGGCCCATTAGTGAATTTTTCAGAGCTATGTAGGTTAAAACAATTCAATGAGAAATACAGAAAGAAGCAGTCAAAAGAAGAAAAACCTAATTTTTCAGCAGATGTACACAGTAGGTCAAATGGCCTAAGGGAAATATTTAATTTAAGAGTCATACTATTTCTACCAAGTTTTCTAACCAAAAGTATTTTCATCAGGAGCACTACTCTTGATCTGGTTACTGCTAATGATTTTCCCCATGGACTTAGCTCATAAAAACATAAATTGCTTTATGAATCATAGAACCATAGAAGTTGGAGAAGAAAATGATGGGTTAGGTCATCTTGCCCTTCTCCCTGACAGTGCAGTACTATTTCTTTTTATAAAAAATAAATAAATAAATTGAAAATAAGCATTTATTCAGAGCGGGAGAATGAAAATGCTAAGTTCAAAAGATATTTTAGAAATACATAATGAAAGCAATGGAAGAAGAGCCAGATTCTTAAGTACTTTGGCTCTCTCTACAGACCATGACAATTTGATGAGAAGTATCATCTGGATAAGCACAGCCAGAAATTCAACGGCAAAAAAAAAAGGACAATGGTGTAAGTCCTGCACACAAGTAATTGTCATAGTTGTAAATGCAAATCTGGTAGTTACATAGGCAAATGTGCTGCCAGGCAAAGACCTGACCATCACAATAACCGTGACCAAATATACAATGGGATGTGCAAGAACCCAAAGCCTGCAGGTCTTTGTGCAGAGTGAAGGTGGCATGTGGGATAATACACACCATGTTAGCATCACCTCTCATGACGTCTCCACACATCCCAGTGATCCAAAAAATCTGTGCTTTGCATATTTACTTTTGAAGCCTTTGGTTTGTGTATTTTTCTGTTTTCCAAAAATGGCTTCAAATCCTGCTTTGTATCACTTTTTGAAGTTTTTTCCCCAAGCATGCCTAGTAGAAGAGGCTTTCCTTATGCATTTAAAAAAATGCACTTTGAGAACTTGTCTAGTTCTGGCTCAGAAACTGCTCTTGATCTGACATTCTCTGAAGATAAAAGAAAAAGTTTCTGTTATTTTTCAAGTTAATCAGTCTTAAAGGTATTCCTATGTCCTGCAAAGTTCACTAAAAATTGTCACAGTGTGAAGCTCTGACTTTTGTCTCAGATGGCCTCCATCCTCAGAAATGGCCCTGTACCTTCCAGCATTTTTCACTGAGATTGCATGCACTCACTAGAATTCAGACTGTCTGAGAACGGTTATAAACATAACATAAATGAATCAAAAACTGTTGCTGGACTTGGTTTTGGACTTCAGCATGTTTTTTCTAGATTGCTGTAAGACAGCACTATCTAATTTTGCTCCTATTACTGTCTCCCACAGAGCCGTTTTGAATCAGGACATCTTAGAAATTACACATCAGTATTTCTGTAATTCCTTTAGCTCAAGTGAGCGAGTCAGGATCTGTAAGCACAAACGTTCCCAAATATTGACTACTGAAACTAGAAACACTCTAATCTAGCACTTTTTATTTTGATGCTAGTCTCAATACAAGAAGGCTGATATCATTTTAAATCCCTTCAGTACACAGCATGCATGTTTTGATACGTCTAACTGCAAATCTTGTATGTGAGTTTGTGAAGGTAACAGCCCTGCAATCAGTTTTTGTACAGGCTACACAAGTAACTGATCTAATTGAACCAATGCAAAATAGGATACACCCACTGCGTGAGAGAATAGAACAGTAAACATATAGCTCAACCCTGCCAGCACTGTCTCAGAATGGAGAATGCACTGGGTACCACTTCTTTTTTCCTTCACAGCCCATACATGTATCTTCAGGCCAATCCGTATCTCAGTCAAACGTATAAAGAGAAGAGGAGATACCAGACTGATGGCAACTGCCACTGTGATTCAGAAACCCTTGGCTAGAAGTCAAACTGAGGAACTTTGCAGCCCACTTACTAATGAAAGGAGCATAATCCCTTCTACACTGCATCACAAATGACTTAGCAATAAAAGGAGCTGTGCATTCCTACCGAGGGGGGAGTCTGACCTCTTCTCCTGACACTCACAAAGCCACCTGCACTATCCAGCTGATTTGTCTACAACGAAGTGAAATTATTTACAAGGAAGCTTTTACATACATTTGATTTGGGAAGATACGTATGTTGCTTCAGTATGTATTATATCTCTACTTCCTTTTTAAAATGTAGAATCTTATTAAATATTAACTATTATACCAACTGAAGAATTGATTTAAAGCAGCAGGTATGCCTGCAGGATGATTTTATTTCTTACCATTCTAGCAGACTCACATTCAAAAAACTAAAGCTTATTTGTTGTCTGCAAACGATGAACATGCCCAGGTAATTGCATATGCAAATCTGGAACTTGCATATACAAATATCTTTTTTATGTGCACAGCTGCCTGGTTCACCAGGCATATGAGGTCTAGTGGGAGGTGTCCCTGCTCATAGCAGGGGCGTTGGAACTAGATGATCTTTAAGGTCCCTTCCAACCCATCCATTCAATGATTCTATAACTCTATGATTTTTCAGGGACAATTCAACCACAATTGGGGGGGAAAAAAAAAAAGGAATCTAAATAAGAAGCCTTACCCCAACAGCAGTATTTGTTTTAAAGTCTGTCTTCAAATCCAAAAAATATAGGTCAGAATTTTCTGCTAAATGCATGCAGCATCATGATGCAACTCAAACAAATGAAGGCTTGAGAAGAAAATGCACAGGCAAGACATGAGTTTTCTGAGGTATTTTAGTTGAAATTTCAGACCTTTGTTTTCTCCCCACCCCTTTCAGTTAAGCAACCCTGAGCTGCGAGTCTCATTCTCTAGTGGGTGTTTGAATCCTGCTGCACTCTTCTCCCTGGACGATTCCACTTAAACAACAGACAGAGCTCCTGCCAAGCGTGCGGGAGGAATGCAAGAAACTAACCACAAACCTCAATTTCCACCAGGGCATTTTGACAAAAATATGAAAATGTCCCATTCGGGCTAGTGAGTGAGGTTCACGATTGCCTCTGGTAACAGGCAGTGCATGTGCTGCAGGAGCATCTATACATACTCCTGAAGACCTTGTCCACCCTCACTTCACTACACTCTGCAGACAAGAAAGCCTGCCCTTGCCACTCAAACGAAACAACCGCCTGTGTGAAAGGTGCAGGTATTTCCCTGGAGAATTCATCTCCTCCTTGTACTTAATTCTTAAAAAAGAGAAAGAAAAAAAAAAGAAGAAGAAAGGTTGGCTGTCTGTGAAAATGGTTGCTCCTACGAAATACGACAGCATGAGGTACTGTGAACTCCTCAAGGCAGCAACCACGTGTCCTCTCTCAGGCATTTATTTATTTTTGTAGGCATTTATTTATTTTTGCAGCATGGCTGAGCTTGAGAAGTTAGATCAATGACATATTGGTTTCCAATGCTTTAAAATCCTCTTAACATATGAAAGGCAAGACTAGCAAGAAATGATGTGCAAGGTATATGCTGCCCACCTTTTACCAGCATCCCTTCTGTCAGCTTTTGGATATGATCCAAGTCGTCCCTGGGTAGATACTTTAGAAATGCAATGCAAGTCATATTCTAGACCAGCTGGGCACTCATGAAAAAAATGAGGCTTCGGGAAGGCACAATTACAACCATTTGTAGGACAGCCTTGGCTTAAAACATACCCACTGCTCCACATGCATTGGGTATTGCTGTTTCATGAGGCTGGTGATGAACCCTTATACTAAACAGTCAGCGTGGCCTTCTATAAATGCTGTCATTAGCTCACTTACTTCTGGGTTCACGAGGTCCGTCCACCGTTATCTTGATGGCTCTGTGGTATGTGGCTACTTGTGGTGGATTTGTGAAGACTGTGATAGTCAGCGTGAAGCTTTTCCCTGCAACAGGAAAAAAAATGTTACTGAGCATATGTGCTGAGAAAAGGTGCGCTCCTCATTTCAGATAGCGCCCGAACATGCCAAACGGCACTAAAACACTTCAGCTATCCAAATCTGAAGACAGATATGTGCCCAGAGAGCGGGCTGTATAACCTCACAACTGCCTGGTGCTGGATGTATTCCCTCTGTGGCAACTGCTCAAAGCTTTCGGGAAAAAAAATTAATTTATATTTAAATGATCTACACTTTGTTTGTAAAAAAAGGAGGTTACCCCTAACAGTTAGAGTTTATCTGATCTACATGACTACTGGTACGTTATCTGTACTTTCTAAAGGGTGTTAGTTCAGAGAAGCTTAGGAATTGTGGCTGGCTCTTCCAAAACCGCCATGGGAATCTGATCAACAGCGCTTGTTAAAATTAAAGAGAACTGGGTGCTCAGATCCCCCAGGCAGATCGTAAAATCCCACGCTTTGTGGTTGAAGCTAGCATTAGATCAATTCCATATTGCGAACCAGAACCCTTTAAAAATAATCTGCTACTGCAATGCCAAGAAACAAGGGAATGGAAAAAAAAAAATATAAATCCCTGCAGCTTGTCCACAGAGAACTAAAACATTTTACAAAGACATAGCAGACCATTATGCTTAGTTTCTCTACTATTCAGCAAGAAAACTGTGAAAGGCTTTCAAAATTGTTACGTGAATGCCACAGCTTTAAGTTGGGAAAAGTATTCATTTTGATGACTGCTGGGGAGGGTTTCATATCCCCTTGTGACTGCAATGCCTTCAAATCCTGATACCCCTGCATTTGCTTTTGGCCAATGCCAGCATTTACTTCAGGTATTTTTTAAATAACAAAAGAAACTTACTGCATCTTTGATAAGACCTTATATATGCATTCATTATGTCTTTGGCCTGGACAACAATAAAAACATTGCCTGTCAGCAGGTTTAGCATAGTTATCTGAGCATCACAGAGGACTCAGATACTGACAGGAATCTTTGTTATCAGTAAGAGACATCAAGGGACATCACCCCAAGTTAGATAACCAAGAACTGTTGTAAGAAAATTGAGGTTCTCCTCTTTCAGGCACAAGCTGTGCAAGCTCTCCCATATAGAACTGCCTGCTTCATTTTATCACATGGCTCAAACCCTCCTGAGCGCTGAGTTTCTTCCCATGTAAGACTTCGCATTTTTATTGTTTGCTTCATTTACCTAGATAAATAAATATAAATTTAAATATAAATGCCTGTCTCTAGCAGCAATACTCACCCCCTCCCTATGCACATTCACTTGCAATTCAATACTTCTCTTAATGCAGTTCCTACTTTGGTGCTAATGGTCTGCATCAACATCACTTCGAGCACACACACACAGCTGTTACTGGAAACTGTCCTCACGGCATCCCTGTGAATTAGGGAGGTATTCTCCCCACTGTATGGATGAGGAACTGTGAGGAGATAATGTGTCTTGGCCAAGGTCTCACAGGAAGCCTGTGGCCAGCGATGCTAACCACTTTGGCTGCTGCAACTAAATCCGACTATAATCCTGAATCACAGCCCTCACCAAACAGAAGCTGAAACACAAGCCTCACAAATCCCAGGCTAGTGTCATCCCACCTCCACACCCTCACTACAAAGCAGTCCCCGAGACCGAAAGAATTGCAACAGAAGGAAACGTTATTTTAGATCCCTATCTCAGGGCATTTGACCCTCAACTCTTGGGTCCTACATCTACCCAGATCAAGGATTGCTGTGCTCTTGACTTGCTTTAAATATCAAATTATACGATAAAGCTTTACAGCTTTGTTACTCTGTCAGCAAAACAGATCTTTCTATGAGGCATCAGTAATAAATTTCAATAAACTTCCTTCCAAAAAGCTTTATCACCCATAGCATTAGACTTAATAAATAGCAGAGAGGCACCTGTACGTCTTCCTTCTTTCCAAAAACAGTTTCCCTGGATTGTTATATGCAACACCTAGACCACTAAGACTGAAAGAGACATTGAAAATAACTGCCAATGCATTGGGTAAAGTGCTCATACTGTTTTGCTAGATTACATAGTCGATTTATTTCTTTAGAAGACTGTTGTGGATTTTCCAGGTAGAAAAGAAACACATAGAAAAAAGTTATAAGAATAGTGAAACATAGTAAAATGCAGCCACATCACTAGTCTACAAGACCAGAATAAAGACAGAGGTGAAGTAACTTTCAAGATTTTCTACAGAACAGACTAGATCTCAGAGCCTGTATAAGGCTGTGACACAAATTGGCAAAAGCAGGAAGACACTTAGCTTTCTCCTTGTTGACAGAAGACTATTCATTAACCACATACTGGTTAACCACAGGACTATGTAACCATAAACCTATGTGTCAGTCATTGCTGCTTACCAATAATTCTGGCTATGTTTTTAATCTGGTTATTCTGTTTCATTTACATTTAGCCTTATTAAGGACTTTTATCACTTGTATTCATAGCTCCTACATTGTTCATCATTTATGTGTCTGGTTAACAAAGGTAGATTTAGATTGGAGGTATTGTTAGTGAAATCTGTGTTTTGTGGGTATAGGCGTTTTGGGATGACAGCGTAACTATAAACATCTCCTTGCTTTTATGTATTATGGCCCTCAAGAGCCACTGCTGATTTGACAGCCAAAGTCAGACAGATTAAACCAGTTGTACCCAGCTCATGACTTTACAGGGTTGCTCATGAGATCCCCTGATGCTGTGCAAAGCTGCAAGAACTTAAGAGGAAGCATAAAGCATAATATTGTCCACCAGTGCCTGCTCAGCAATATTGTTCCCATACCAACAAAAGGTGAACATCAGCCTCCAAGACCCAAGCATCTGAAGGTGTTCTACCCATGCTCTACATTGCAATACAGGAGCTTCAAGTCTGCATTCAGTTTGCATCCTATTTAACTGAGTCTGGAAGCAAAAGGAGCAGTGAGCTCATATCTAGCATGACGAGAGATTATTTAAGTGGTCCCTCAGAACAGCACTGAACGGCTCTAGAGGGAGCAATAGGCTTGTAAGCTACAGCCCCTGGGAATGTTTAAGAGGAACCAAGGGAGAAAAAAAATGAATCCCAAATGACAACATGGTCACATGAAGCTCCTGTGTGCTGCTTTAGTCATTCCTGAGCAGTGCTGTGACCAGATGGGTCTAGGGGTGAGAAGACATGCTTAAAATATAAGTGGCTGCATGGGCAGATGCAAAGAGTAAAGAAAACAGACACACTTTAGGGAAGAGAGGGTGCATCTTAAACCTATCACTTCATTTTAATCCATCGCTTTCTTAGGCAAAAGGAGATGTTGACTCTGTTGATGAAGGTTCATCCAAACCAGAACAGAAAAAAAAATACAGAGCTAAAGCTTCAGAAGCTTGCCCATGGTGGGGTGGAGGAAAGGAAGGCCAACAGGTTATGTGGTTACAATTACTATCTTTTGCTTTTGGGATTTATTCTGATGATCATAGATGTGTCATTAGAGATGTTTTGGTAATTTAAAATTGTTACAGTAAATTATTAGATAAAAAGAAGAAGAAAAATTAGAAAGGAGCCAAGCATGCTTGTGCTGACAAGGACAAAAGGTATAGATGGAAAAATAAGAAATGTAATACACAAATGCAATACAAATTATATTACAGACATTTCTATTATATTAGTGAGAGACTTCCAGGTTCTAGTAAGAAAGATTAGGATTTTTATTTTTTTTTTAATCCATCTTCTACTTTTTAGTGCTTATGTATTTACTTTTATTAAACCACGCTAAATGATCAATTTCATACATCTTTACAATTTCTCACAACATCTTCCTGGGTATCTGCCAAAGCAAAGATGTCTACTGCATTTTAATAACATACCCAACTGTACCTCTGGGCAGGATGTAATGCGCACATGCTTGCACATTCTTTCTCAGTAGTTGACTATTATACATTGGGGCCAAATTTTGCCATTCTTATCACTGAATACTCCAAATGTAATCAATAGGACTAGAAGGGCCAACATAATTTGACCCTTAATTAGTTAACTGCTGCTCGTCATACGAGTGAAATATTTTTGCAGGACTTCAAGTTGCAAGTCCAATTGCAAAAGACCTGCACAAGTCCAAATTCTGTGCTCAGATGGTGACTCTTTTCTCATGCCCCCAGTGACAGTTTCACACAGTCAGAACACAACTTTGCCGATTATGTTTGATCCAGTGGCTATTTCATCAGAAAAAAAGCTGCAGCTGAAGTAAGCGGCATCAAAAAAAGAACATAATTTGTTTACCATCAGCACCACAGATACCACTGAATTTAAATACAAGAAAAAAATGTTATTCACCTCATCCGCTACCACGCTGTAAATGGTGTACAAATTCTGACTGCCACAGACCAACGGTCCCAACAGAGAAATGCGAACATGGGGAGATGTCAGCAAATCGGGGTGACTGCCCAAAGAAAAGCAAGAACTGCCCATGAAAACCAGTTGCACGGGCAACAGAGCTGTCTGTGTATTTATATGGATGTTTTGCCGGTGTAAGCGCGTGTCAAGTTGGAGACTTGGGAAATACACCCCCTTGCCTCTTGCCAAGCCCGCCTGGGTCAGCACACAGGTATACTTTTGAACATTTCTGCTGAGTGTCTCACTCCAGGAAGTTCTTCTATCTGTGTTTACATAGCATCTACTTACCCAGAATGAAATCTTCATTGCATTAAATCAATAGGCGCTTTGTTCTGGATTTGTTTGGGGCCAAGTTGTCATGAAAATGGCCAAAAGTGGCCCTGCTGCAAACTTGGCCCCAGCTAAGAACTACTGAATTTCCTTTGCAATAAGTTGTGGAAAAGCAGCGCGCTGCTGCAGGAGCGTGGCTGGTGCTGACTTCTCCCCTTCCCTTTCCTTCCCAGCTCCCTGCAGCACTACTGAGTGCTGAACCAACAAGGCATGTGCTTCACTCTCTTTTCCTTCCTGACCATTCTCCAAGCTTTTTTCCAGCTGACAACTCAAATGCTGTGGTGAAGAGCAGCAGAGCTGCCTGACTTTCCTGCTGCAGCTCTGGGGATTCCCGGAGCTAGAAGGCTAGAGGAACGTTGTGTCTGGGGTGGAATCGTTTCAAGGAGTTATTTTGGTGAAGTGTACGTACATCTAACCTAAGGCAACACAGGAACTGTATTAAACAACCAAAATTACATGGCTGAAATCAAGTAACATTAATAGAGATGCTATCAACCTAAGCAGGCACTGAAATTGGATTTTACCTTAAGCCCATTATCTGGGTGATAAGGATAGTCCCTGACACTCTTCTGGAAACTGTCCCTGACAATTTCCTTATTTCATAAGGCAAAACCATAAACCTAAGTTTGCAAGCTGCAGACATGACACGTTTAAGCAAGCAGATGCAGAAGCTGGTTCTATACTCGGTGTAACTTACAGCTGCTAAAATAAAGCTGACTCAGGCCTTCAGCAGCTATTCCAGCAGACACATACTGGTGATGCACAGCAATGTTTTGTGCATGCCCCTTGCCATCAGGTGTACCAGGCATGCTGCAAGACCTGTCCCTGACACTGCTTGCTTCCCTTTGCACTGGAGAATGCCCACACAGGTAGCAGGTCCTAAAGTCACTTTTCCCCCCAGCTTTGATGTGCTACAGTGGTACCAACATTCAAATCCCTTTCCTCAGAAAAAAAAAGAGAACAAATTCCTACTGGAATAAACAAAAAAGGCCACCACCCAGCATCCCAGAAATGTGTCATCACCAATTCAAAAATTACATATTTTCTTGAATGCTGCTTTTTATACATTACTGTAGCAACCAACACCTTTAGTATTTGATCCGAAGCCCTTAGAAGAGTGACTCTCCCTTGCACAAACAGGGATCGCTCACATTCTCAAGCATTGCAAAGGTGGGACTCAGCTCGCTAAAACAACCACTATTTTTCTCTCTTTTTTTTTTTTGGCCAGATGTTTACATTTTAATTTGACAAGAGTTTTGTGTGCAGCCAGTTTCACTTCTGTGCTGATGAGCAGTTTCACTTCCCAGTCCCATGTGCTGTCATGATGATACCCTCCACCTCCTCCTCCAGCCTTGCAGGGGCCTCTGTGCTAATCCCTTCCCTGACAGCCCAACAATGTGTGTAAAAGTGCAGCCACTGCTGCCGCTGCTGCTCCACTGTTTGCCTGCAAGGCACCTGATGGCCTTTCTCTGCCAAAGAAACTTGGATTTGAAATGCACTTGTTTGAAGTATTCATGTCTAAAATGTTAGACGCAAGGCATCGGTCTCATTTGGGTTCCTTTGGGTTCTTTCCCTGGGGTTACTACTTCTGCTACCTTCATGTTATTTTTCCTGTGAATGTGCTTCAGCAGAGACACCACAAAAGCACAATTTATTCTGTTCAGAACTAAAAAACCTGTGGCATTAGAGTAGCAGGAGACACCAGGTGTGGGTACCAAATGGTCATGGCCATTTATCAGGGAGGAAACTGCAGCAGAAGACAGGTAGGAGAAAAACCCTGAGGTTATGGGACAGGACATCAATGAACTAACTGAGAAGAGGCATAGGGTCAAGAGATTTGGGACCGAGGTGGCAAGAAGGAGGTCTCTGAAGCCAGGGTGTCCTGCAACAGTCAGCTTAGGGTGACACCCCATAGTTAACGTTGACATTAGTCACTTTTGTATGCCAACATCAACAACCCACAAACACACAAAACCACCAGGAATCCCCCTATATTGTGATGTTGTCTAATTTCAGAAGAAAGACTATTTCAAGCTGTGGTAGGAATTTGGCTGACAGGCACATTATTGGTACTTTAGCATCCTTAGGCCTAAGCCCTATGTAAATACCAGCTTCTAGGCTTTCTGATGGAGGTGATATATGTATGTGTGTGTGTGTGTGTGTGCAAGTGTGTGCACCAGAG
The DNA here is from genome assembly GCA_028020825.1 of Podargus strigoides. Taxonomy (NCBI): domain Eukaryota; kingdom Metazoa; phylum Chordata; class Aves; order Caprimulgiformes; family Podargidae; genus Podargus; species Podargus strigoides. The sequence continues at coordinate 3,747,634 of CM051643.1, forward strand.
TTACAACAGTGTTTGACAACATTAAAAAAAAAGTGGTTTTCCATTCTGTTCTGAAAGACAAGCCAAGTAACCTGTTTTAACTGATTTTTTGGGGTGGGATGCCTTCTTAGACAGAAAGCCTGAAGATCAAGTTTGCAAAATGGATTAAAGCATTAAAAAAATGGACTTGGGGGGAAGACCTTTTAATGGAAAAGCCAAGCAGACTCTATTTGTAAGTGGAGTTGCTGCAGTAATCACTATAAAGTTCTTACAAACTTGGGTGGAGACAATAATTACAGCACAGGAAGAATGAGATGCTATGGGGTGCCCGGCCTTCACAGCAGAGTGGCAGCATAAGGAGATTACAGTTTAAAGCTTAAAATGCAGTGCTTATTGTTAAATATTTTTAAGACTTGAAATGGATATACACAATTTATGCAAACGTACATGTCACTAAGGTTTGAACACAGATTTTGAGAGGGTGGAATTATTTTTTCCCCAAAGATGACTCTAGTGTAGATCTCTGACACTCCTATGAATGGGCTACCCCAAAACCTGAACATCTGCTTACAAGCTGCGACCTACTACATATTAAGGAATTTTTTTTCTCACTTCAATATCATTTTAGTTTTAAATGAAGTGTTTCTCTATACCAGAGCTTGGGCTGTTTGTGAATAAGTGTTCAGAAATGACTTAGCCTCCACAGAGCGCATCCAGCCCTAGTGTGGAACGAAGAAACGATCACTCAGCAGACTGCTGCGTCACTGCTGAATGGTTCAGGGAAAGGGAAAAACAGCAACAGGAACACTAGATGGAAAGGACAGTTCAAAATGAAATGACTTCAACTCAAAGCTACCACCTTCTCACAGAAAATGCCTTGGGATCCTTAAGCCTAATAATAGTCCTTAACCCAGCTATAATTTCAAACCATTAATAAGTTTTTTGAGGTAGAAATTATCACCTGCACTTTATAGTTGATGAGAGAGGCATGAAAAGATTAAGGCCCAGATTCACAAGAGGATTTAGCTGTCTGAAGTGGGATTCAGGTTTAAATGCTTAAGTCCAAAATTACACCCCTTACCCCTCCCACCTCCCTCATACAGGTGGTGCCTAGCGGCAGGTGTGGTGGATATCTGAGGGGCTTCCCCTGCCAAACAGCCCCATGTCCCCAAGGCTGCAAGCTCAGTGTCTGGGAAGGAGTATCTCAGTGTGGTCAGCTGGCCCTGACCCACAGTCTAAGCCCTTCTCTGCCCCTTCTCCTTGGGGAGGTTTTATTTGGGAGCTACTGCTCAGGGTTCACCCACTGACAGCCTCTCATGGTGGCCCCTGCTCCTGCTTTAAGCATTAGGACATTTCCCCGGGGAAGGTCCCTGCTTCATAGGATGTGCCTCAGCTGTACTCTTTGCACCTCCCTGAAGAGCACCATGGCCAGATGGCTGTAATAGGGTGGCAGAGTTCTCAACACTGGTGGCCCCAGCAGCTGGAGGTCCTTTGGGAGAAGAGGCCCCTTGGGCAGGAGGATGGTGCATGCATGGGTCTTGGGTCTGGTGGCTGCAGTGTTTGTGGTGAGAGGAGCACCTCATTCCACTCTCTTCCCCAAGGACTGCTTTTGTGTTTGAACCCATGATTTCTTTGCCCCTCAAAGCCCTGTTGTCATCCTCTGCCTAATTGTCAGACCAGGAAAACCTCAGCACGATGGGTATTGTGGTTTTTGGCAGATCCTGGTCTGAGGCATCATCTTGTGAACCTAGAAAAAGCCCTTTGAGACCTGAATCTTGTCTCAGTCCCTCTCCCTTTTCCCCGCACTGACTTTCACTTGGGACCAGCCCAAGCCTGGCTACCTGTCCACCCAGATGCTGACATACCTCAGTGCTCTGCCATGGTGCAGGAGCTGGGAATAAACATGCTCCTTGCCCTATGGAGTGATGAAGACAATGACCTCTTGGTAGGGTTGTAGGCAGAGGCACCAGGCACAGGGAACAAAGGTGTGGTTTCAATGGAAGAACAACGCGATGCTCTCAGTATGAAAGGCAAGGAGCACTTTTATGATCGTCAGGGCCATTTTAGCAAGCGAGGGACTTCCGCCTGCCGATGCCTAAAGCAGGTGAATGCCAAACACAACCTGACAAGTCACTTCTTCAGTAGTTAGTTGAGCGTGGGAGTGTGCACTGGGGCTGTTTACTCTGAGATCATTTTCTTAGAGGAAGGACTCCTCCATGCTGTCATTACGCTAATGCAATGCGCATTGATTTCAGAGCTCAGAAGAGGTCTGGGGTCACTCGATGGATATCCATGCAGTCAGTGATGCAGGAGATAACACTGCCATTACAAACCTGGAACCTGCCAACTTCCACCAGAGACAACTTTCAAACATAGAGCAACCTCTGTGGCCTCAGATATGGACACGGAGTTGTGGTGCTTAAAGTCTAGCCTGTGGAAACTTCATGGCCTTGCCAAAGTGTCTCCTTCAGTTCCTCCCTAAACTTCAGGGAACTGATGTGCTTACATGCTACTTCAAGCACCACCCTGCTGAAGAGCTCTTATGGCATCAAGCGTTCAAAGCAGCTGCTTCCCTTCTCCTTGCCTCTGTGTCCAGAACCTTCTCCCTCTCCCCCACACACTGCCCGCTGCCTCCCTGCACCACACAGGAGGTAGCTCCCTGTCCTTGGAGGGAATAGTAGGACAGGATGGAAGGAATTTAGGATAGTTCCTAGCAGCACACTTTGAGGCCAAAACCTGCTCCTGTGATAAAGGCTTACACAGGAATCCCAATCTGTGCTGAGAGGCAGCAGCTCTCAAAGGGGATGGACAGGAAGAGCATCAATAGAGGAAGACAAGAGACAGAGATTGATGCAGGACAGAGATGAAGGGAATAAGGTTGATTTGGAGAGGCTGAGAAAGCTGTGTTGAAACAGTACGATGGGGAAAACAGGAGAAGTAGGATGAGAGCAAAAGAGGTGAAGAGTCATACAGCATTAAGGTAACAGAAAAAAAACTGTCTATTTTTTTACCACTGCTAAAGGGTTTTTAGAAGGGAACAGAGACTGATTCAGACTGATGAGGGTTTATGCACATGACTATGCTGGAAAAGACTCTCCTGACAGCAACTGTAAGCCACTGATTTGCAGCATCCTCACTTCTGCTAATCCTGAGTGAGCTGACAAGAACTGCATGCCACAGGATAGTCAGCTGAAGTTCACTAGCCAGCTCTGAAGCCAGGGTCTTAATTTGCCTTTCAGAGTGATTTTATTTTGATGACAAAATAGCAGCTGTTACTTGAGTTGTACATACATATATAAGTACCTAGGCGCACACATAAATATTTTTTTACCAGAACTCAAGCAGTCTCTGAAGGAGGGCACACTAAAATAAACAGCAAAATAAAAAACAACGGGGGAAAAAAAAAGGCAAACAGATCTCTTGAAACTATGTAACCTTTTCATCTAGAGAGGTACTTTGTTTTCCCTAAGCAGCATCCTGGTAAGCCCAACTCCTTTTATCATGGAAAAAAAAAGCAGAAAATGCTGAGAGGATAGCGTCTGCCTCATCCTCATCGTTAGCCCAAGTTTCAAAAATGTACAAGCAGAGCTCTGCAGAACCAAAAAATAGATTTATTGTTATTGGACTGAGGGCAGTGGTTCAGCACTTGGCATGGCCACTGTTTACAGCAGTAATGCTCCCGGAGACAGGAAGTTCTCCAAATCGCTCTGCCATTATTTTTCTCCTGTTGACGCTTTCTGATCGAGAGTTTTTTTCACCAAGATGAAATTTTAAGTAACCCAGCAGAGAGTGTTTGGGCACTGGCAAACCCAGCCACAGTCATGCTTGGCCTCATGCACCACATGATGTTTTTTGAGTCAAACCCCGGTGCGGAGCTGCATCATACGTATACTTTCTTACACAATCAGCAATTCATGCGAACCCGGCTGCACGTAGTGAGTGTGTGCCGAAGGGGACTCGGGTGGCACTGGCGTAATAAGGAAGTCTTCTCCCCTCCCCTCCTCCTGCCACTACATCCCTGCCAAAGACCAGCACTGAGCCAGCCGTTGCCTTGACAGGGCTGGGTTGCTGACCAGTCTAATGCCCACCCTGCGTATTTGGCTTGAAATAGGCATCAGCTCCTCTGTCCCAGGGCAGGGAGTCTGCACGCTGAATTCTTCCATGGCTACTCAGTTAACACAGAAATCTCAACTAAAATTAATGACACAACTAAGCAACCCTAAGTCACTTAAAAATAAAATTATTGCTTCTGGCTTCTGTCTTTTAGAGAAAAATTCACTATTCAGACCGGACTGGGGGGAGAAGAGTGATAAACATCAACCCTCTAATGCACACTCGGGGTGAGGACCAGCAACACGGCCCCTTCCTTCGGCTGCTGCCCGTGGGCAGTAGGATCAGCACTAGCAGCCCTGGGCAAGCAGCACTGCAGGTGCCCAGTTTCCCCATACCAAGGGTCGTGCCAGCCTTGCCCGCGGCCGGCATGATGACAGGGCTGCAGGATGCCTCAAAGGAGCTGCCCGTTTCCCTAGGGCCAAACTGCTCTCCCACTGCATCCTGCTAGCACCACATACTCATCACTCTGAAGTATAAATAAGCAGTTGTTTTTAAACTCTATCAATTGACTCTTTTTTTTTCAGTTTTGATTGCTGTTGGATCGTTATTTTCATCCCATCTGGCAAGCGCCACTCATTGTTACTCCAGTATCTGATACCGGGTCCCCTGAAGCATTCCAATGGCTTGGACCAGGACTCGGCCGGCTGCTCAGTACTGATTTTATGATCCTGTTGAATAGCATCCTCTTCTGTTTTGCACATACTTTTATAGTTTTGAATGCGTTTAAGTAAAAAATAAAACAAATTTTAACAAAGTGCTTAAATAATGCAACCACGGGCTGAAGCTGCACAGAAGGAGCAAAATTCTGCCTTCAGAAAACCAGTAAAAATAATTGGACTCAGAATCCAGGCTAGTCATTTCTGGGTTTTAAGTGTTTTTGAGATTCCAGCTTAAATTGATTTTTCTTCCTCAAAATTATATCCAGAAGGAAGGGTCCTGATGGCAGAAACTTCTGATTATGCTTGGTAGTATCTCTTTCCTCTTCTCTTACCAGCTACTCCTGTGAAAAAGGAGTCTTTCTTTGGCTCTGTGGAAATTGAAAACTATCACACAGTTTATTCACAAGTCTAATCCCGATAGCTGGTAGGAAATATATACGTAGGCTTAATTTTCAGTCCTTTCCAAGAAGCGGTTTTTAAAAAGGCCTTGCTGGAAAGTTATCATGAAGCTCCAGCGCCTGATCTCAGTTTTAGATTGAGATCTTCTGCAGCAAGCCAAGACACTTCCCCATTAGCTGCTATTATGATATTATTATTTATTCTATTAACTATTAATAATTATTTTCATCTGGAAAACATGTTTATTTGTTGGGGTTTTTTTAATGTTACGTTCTACAGAGAAGATAGTTACTGGGATTAATGATTCCATGAGGAAAATATGTAATGCTTACTGAGCCACGAAGCTTTCCCTCTCCAAAATAACTATTTATTTTTAATTTTATCCAATGAACTTCTATGGTGCCAGGCTTTTTGCATCAGATTTATTTCGTCATAGTAACCTAAACCGGTTCATTATACATTAAGAAAACAGAGTACTTTGCAGTAGTAGCATTCTGAAGTTTGAAGTGTTAATTAATGAAGGGAGAAAAATAAAGATTATTTTTTTTTAGCCAGGTAAGCAGGCAAGGGGGGCTGAAATGATTGGCTGAAGTTTTAAACTACATTTTTCTTTCAGAAATTACTTACTCGGGCTTACAAGCCAGACAGGCAGGTTTTCCCAGTAGCATTCTCAAACGAGGGTGAGGAATAGTAACTCTGGAGCCCAGCCAATTCCAATGTAAATCTGTTTTGTTCGGGAAGGCGAGCCAAATTGCTTTTATACAACATCTCGATGTTTCGGGAGACCTGCGATATTCTCAGCTCCCATTCCGGGTGTCAAGAAAACTGAGCAGGTGTTTTTTTTTTTAATTCTCAACGACAGGAGCAGGCAGAGCAACGGGAGCAAGCGCTTGCTGTTAGACATGAGACAAATGTTGAAACGCAGTTCCGTTCTTTAAGCTTTGGCCAATATTTGGTTGGGGGTCTGAAAGACAGGCAGGATCAGACCCCTGAATGGAGGGAATTGCTGTAACTCCCTCACAGTCAGCACAGGGCTGTTTATTCACTGAACTGAAAATGTGGACTACAGCCTTATGTTTGAAACAGCCAACAGACTGCCTTGCTAGATTTCATTTAAAAGCCCGCAGAAGAAAATTTATTTATTAAGAATGTCGAGAATTACAATTTCCTACTCTGTTAGAAGGGAGAGAGCGGTGACTTGCCATCGGTTTGGGAAGGCATTTAAAGGGGATGGTTACACCTGGGCAATAACCAATGCACAGGGAACTGTCACCAGTCAAAGCTGTTCCTTATTCTCCGGTAGGGATTTTAAATCACCCGAGGTACACAAAGAGCGTCCACTCTGACCATAACCAATGTGAACTTTCAATCTCTGTTCACATAATACTCCTGGCATCACATTATCACTGGTGGCAACTGAACTTACTCAAACTCAAATATTACACATCAAACAAAGTTTCAGTTCTAGTGAACTATCAATGGAAGCAATGCCCTTTGAAGCAGCTAGCTATGCTTCAGGCTTTATACAAATTCAACAGAACAGCACCTCAGAAATCCTGTACCAAATGCAAACAGTCCCCACCTTTGGAAAACAATCCCCTGTTCGGGGAGAAAACAAAAGCATACATTAGTCACTTGCTCCAAAGATGGGCAGCCAACGAAGGTGATGAGATTTAACCTCAAAGACTAACAGCAAGCAACGTTCCCAAATCACTCCATCGCTTAAAGGATTCCGAGCACCTGCATGTCATACAACATACAAGGTTTATGTCCATGCACGAGTGATCGGCTGCTACCAACCGCGTATGGTAAGGGGCTCAGTGACGCTGCCCGCCAAGCTTCTCTGTATGAATAGGGACTGTTCTCTCTCAGCCGCTGGATTTTGACCTTGAAACTCACACAGTTCACTGTTATGATTTCTAGCTTCATTACCATGGCCAGGAACTGAACTACAGGTTTGTTTTTATTAGCTTCTCTGCCACTTTGCCAGCTATTCATTTGAATCTTCTAAACAGTCATCTCTGAATCATAATGCAAATTCCATTTACTGAAAAGGTGGTACCTTTAATATAACAAATGAACATGTTTAATGACTGATACTTTTAGACATTACAGCACCTCTCATGTTTTCAGTAAATGGATATAATTTTCTCTGCATTACCCTATTATTATTCTTTGCTAGCATTACAAAGCTACGTTCTCAGCTGCGGGTGTTTTCCACCAAGTGCATTTTGAAGACAGCTCAAACAACACGATTTAGAAGACATCTCCCTCTGTATCCTCAGCTAAAAATGCTGCAGGATACGGAGGGATGGGGTTGGTATTTTATTCTTCAAATGTATTCACTGCTTGCATCTATGTTTCAACAGGGCCGTGTTCTTCCACAATTGCTGACTGTATTTATATTGGAAGAATACCTACCGATGCATTTCACTTCAAAGGCAAATAAAGGCTGTTGTGTATAATCAGGATAACTTCCTTGGTCTGCAGCCTGACCCATCTCCCACTTGGAATAAAATATTTCCAGAGCGAGTGAGCAGAAGTGGGTCACCTTTGTACCTCTCCTGAAGCATGCTCATAATTCTGCTTGTGTGAGCCACAGATGCAACCATGCATCAGGATATGGCTCAGGTGCTCACACAGGGAGAGAGGGAGGGGAAAAGAGTGAGGAGGGTTCAGTGAGCCCCAACTAATCTGTTTTAGAGAGACACCAGCACACAAACTGCTCAAAAAAGGTGTTTATAGAAACCTGCTTAAGTGCAGTAGACACTATCGTTTTGATTTGTGAGTGTCACAGCACTGAATTGTCCCTAAATAGCACTGCTGTGTTTGGAACACCATAATGTTATGTGCCGATTTTACTTAAAGATATGAAAGAAATAGAAGAAAAACACATAAGTCACATGGAAGATGCAACAGTTTTTCATTCTTGACCTTAAAAAGGAGGGGCTGGTCTTTTCTCCTAGCTTTTTCTGAGCAACAACTCACCAGTTTCTCTTCTGTGGGTTTGACTGAACCACCCCCTGACCCTCGCAAAGGGACTCCACTCACATCAACAAGGGCAGTAATGCAAGAGAAGCGCTTAAAATAACCTTGTAATAGAGAGGTAAACATGATTGCCTGGAATTTATGGGGTTTAAGATTATGGGCTGGTGCCAAAAAGTGAAGTTGCAAAGGGTCTGTCTGTTTACTTTACGGGCTTTTGGATCAAGCTTATACACCTGCCCACTCACATGCGACAGGAGCTGCATGTGTCAGATACTCTTTGCAGCTTCCTAACATTTTTATATAGTTCCAGTCTAAGTCAGCTTCGACCCTTATTTGTTATTTATGCTCAGAAGGTCTTTTTATTTACTATATACTAGTAATTACTGCTTAACACAGAGATACAGCAAGTCAGATAATAAGCTCATCTGTTCTGTTCTGTTCTATCCTACGCACCTTGCAGGAGTACATTAAATAACAGGACTACTGCACGTTGTTCTGTATCTATTTCAGAGAAAGAAAGGTCAGAAAAAGTGTACTGTGCCTTCATCAGGTTATGACAAAGTCAGAAAATTTTTAGATCTATGCAGGAATTACTTTTAATTTTAGGTTGACTTGCTCTGTGACACAGACCAGAGAGTGCCTGGGACTCCTGAGGTGACCATGAGTCTTTACACAAGCTGAAAATTATAATTTTAAATTGAAAATAAGTTATTTAAACTTAAGCATGGGTAATATAGTGCTGCTCTAAATTTGATGAGATGGCTTCTGGAGTCAAAATGTGACTTGCGGTCTACGTGATTTTTTTTTTTCTAAATGAGATGTCACTGTTTAAAAATTGAAATGACACAGAGCACAGGCTAGGATAAAGCAAGAAAACCATACAGCTAATTCTGTGCCTTTGCAATCAGCATATGCCAGATCTTACAGCATTCTCTGCCACAGAAAACTCAGTAAGCGCTGCCTTCAAATTCCCTCCATGTAACCAGAACTTGACATAACTGGTGAACATGACCGAAGTGTAGTTGAGAACAAACACATACCTCTTCCACTTCTACCCACAAACCGGAGGTCGTTGAACCTTGCTACTTGGTTTTTCATGGCGGCTGTGGCATTTCTGAGTTCTGCGGAGTAGTTTTCATCGTTTCCAGCCATCACCGTTACCAGCGTCCCATCGGGCACATCTCCCAAGGCCACCACCTAAGAAATCAAGGAGCAGAAGCTTCAACTTCCTTACACAACATTTAATTTGGGGTGCAGAAGATCAACAAGTAACCTGATAAAATAGGAAAAAGCAGCAACAGAAAAAAACCTATGTAGAATAAGAAGTTGTTTGGGGAAAACAGGAATCTCTTCCATTCCTACTCTGCAGAGCTACAAAAAAGTTTTACATTGATGCACCTCTGAAATACGCAGCATACGTGTACTCCGACACAAAAAATACATGAAATAACTTTCCAAAATCTACTTCTGTAATTGCCAATAAATAAATTCAAGTAACGGGAACTGATTCTGATCTGATTTACACAACTAGCATTATTTTTAATCTATAGCAAAGTCAGCACAATGATGGAAATGTAAAATTCCAGAGAAAACAAAACCAAGCCAGTCTTCTCATGGATGTGGCAGGTCAGAGTCCCACAGCTGCATCAGTTCCCTGTCTTTTCCTCCCACCGCTCTGAACAGAGCTGCCCTAGCATAAATTCAGACTAATTCCCTGGAAAAGCAGGCCTCAATCAAGTGTTTAATCACAATTTACTGAACAATTTCTTCTTTCCCTTTAGAAGCGTGAAAGCAAATTGTTGACTTAAGACTTTACTTGCACCCTGATGAATGGAAATCATGATCTGAACTAATGAAATCTGCAATCGCTCAGGCAAAGGCTTTCACCTTGTCCAAAACGTTTGTGCTGTAGCTCCTTGGTGCCAGCATCTATCAAACAAATATTTAGGAACACAGGATGCGCTGCATTTCTGCTGTGATGCACTGAAAGATATAGAGATTTCTAACCTTACATTTTCTGACATGTAACTACAATTTTCACATTGGTTAAACTATGAAAAATTTAATTTTATCTTGTCTCCTTGAGCAGGACTGAATTCTCAGAACAGTTTTGACCTGCTATGATCGCATAGGTGTCTGGTGTGTCTCTAGATTCGCTGTGGCAAAATAAGAGCTTGAATTGGGTCCTCTACCATACATTTTTTTTAGATCCCGTTGCTATTCCCCCAGTTAAGTCTACAGTAGCGACCTCAGGACTACTACCGAAAAAAAAAAAAAAAAAAGAAAAAAAGAAAAAAAATCTAGCTAGTTTTTATTTCCTCTTTTACACATTCTAAGAGGAAGTAGTCCTGCATCATGTTGCAGCTCTCTATTTTTCCTTCCTCTTAGCATTTTCTAGCTTATGTCCATGCAGTTACAATTTGCTCAAACTTGTCACAGCCCAGTCTTATTTCTATTAGTTTCTAATCACATTGTCCTTTCCAAACAGCATCAGTGGTGCCTTTACTTGGCCTGTCTCTGATGCTTATTCCCCAGCCATAGCTGCCTCCCACAATATGAGAGAAGTCTCCAGCCTCAGGTATTTTGCAGACTTTCCTTCTACAGGAGGCTGCATTTCTCACGTCAGTGCTCTCCCATTTGTCACTGATAACCCTTATTTTCACTTCCACATGCAAAGTTAAAATCACTGTGTCAAAATTCCCTCTTTACGTATCTATTTAAACTTCCTCTTTCCCATTCCTCTGCGGCCTTTTGGTTTTTTGTTCCCCTCTGTGTGCCGTAATGCATTTCTGTGGCCTTTGCTACGCTCAGCATTGAGCTTTTCACATTTCCCTGATCTTGGCATAGAATAGAAACCTGCTAGAAGCATTGAAGCCAGCGAGTTTTCTCCTTGCACAGTGTTGTGTCATGAGGCACTCTGGCTCTCAAGACCAGCAGCTGTGAACCCAACGCGCTCACCCACTTCTTAAAATGTTACCATAAAACCTTAATGCATGCACATACATTGAAGGCACAAGAAAGGGAAAGGCGAAAACTGTGGCATTACGCTCACCTCCCTGTCATGCAAACGTTTGTGTGTTCGGTTAAGGAAATGCACGCTAGCAATTTAAGTGATGAAAAACCTTCCTGAATCCAGGGTCACTTGTCTCTTACAGGACAAATATTTTAAATCATCATTTTCAAATTACACTGGAGGCAACCTCAGCAAGAAGACATGTGAAGAAAACATTAGGAACGAGTACAAAAATTACACAGCCCAGAAAAGAAACCAGAGTTAAAAGTCACAGACAATAGAAACAGAAATACAAACATTTACATTAGAAAAAAGACGGAGCAGATTAAATTGTGACTTGCTGACTGGAGTTATCTAGGACTTTGTGGTACTCTTTACTCTTAAAAATACGTATTTCTAGAGAAGTGAGAAGAGTATCAGAGTTGCAGCACTGCTGGGTATCTAAATTACCTACTTCTGCTGCATAAATCAAACAAAATTGGCCTTTTAAATTAATATTTAGATTCTTTCTTAACAGCATTTGGACAATGAATCTATATGGTGCCTTATTAGAGTTTTTATATATTGTTTCGTAAGTTTCTCGGTATCATTCTTTAATTTAGAAAAAATAATGCATGGAAATGATCATTTTTGCTTGAAATAATATCCTGATCCTAAAGATCAAACATCACGAGTGAATTTTTCTAAGGAAACGTGAAGAGAAAATTCTCTGTCTCTGTTTATTGATGCAATGGTTGTTAGCAAATACTTGATAAAATTCAGTGCTTTTCTGTCAGATGGAAATAAGATATTGGCAGCATAGGAACGAACTGAACCGAATTTTCTAGTTCCCACTCCAAATGATCTTAACAATCACGACTTTTAAAAACGCCTTTGCGAATATTCCATATTTAGCAAAACCCAATGAGATCGGTTTATACATGGCAAACTATTTCGAGATTCCTTTCTCAAGCGGTCCACGGCGGGAGCGTTTGGGGAGGAGGGGGGCGGCAAGGACCACCGAGTGCCCCGACAAGCAGGTGCCTCCCTGCACACCATTGCAGGAGCTCATATGGAAACTCTCTCCCGGCTTTTTTGTTGTTGTTGTTGGGTTTGGGGTTTTTTTGGGCTTTTTTTTGGCTTTTTTTTTTTTTTTTTTTTTGAGGGGGTGTGGTGTTTTTTTTTTTTTCCTTTTGGTTGCGTGTTTCTAGGGTAAACTACCGCACTACAAACGCTTGCTTTCGTCTGTTTGGAGAACCTGACCCTTTACTCTGTTTGCAGAAGTTGGGAGCGGGCTTGCTAGTTAATACGGAGGGTTGCACTAGCCCCGGGGTGGGGGCCGGGACACAAGGGACACACGAGGGGTGAGAGCGGCGTTGGGTATCTCTCGAAAGCAGCCCCCGGGGGTTGTTTTCCGCCTGCCCAGGGCAGCCACCTGCCGCCAGAAGCACCCCATGCCCAGGCATCCCCTCCTTATTCCCCGCCGGGGGATGACCGGGGCTGGGACGGCCACGCGTGGCACCGGCGTGGAGCCGCCACCATGGCCCCCCAGGAGAAACACCCTTTGGGGACGCTTATCGCTTATCTCCCTTCCCGGCAGGGCGGAGCGGGTTTTCACGCGTGTTTCACACCGTGACTCTGCCTTCCAGGAGGAGAGCTTCCCCACTAATTAGCAGCAGCTGCCTAGCGCGTGGGTGCCACTATAATAATTAACCTAAAAGTGTGAATTTAAGACCCGACCCTGCCGATTAGTTTCTCCCTTTCCCCACCCACACTCATATACGTGTAAAACAAGAAGACTCCCCGCACATAACACAACTTTTCCCTAAAGCCGCCTCCCCAGCAGGATTCCCCCAAGTTCTGGGAGCGGACCTGATCCCCTTCTCCCTCCTTTCTCCTCTCCCAAAAAAGACATCGGAGAGACTCGGCTCTGGTCGCCTTCTAAAAAAGTTGTGCTGAGGCGGTGTTTAGCGGTGACCGCAAAAGAAAGCACGAACTTTACAAATCCCGATCCTAAACCTAACCCCGGGGCTCCCGGGGAGCTGCGTGTCTCTGCAGAAAAGGATAACGAGGATAATTACCTTTTCCTTTCCTTGCTCGGCAGCGTATCTATTAGATCAGCAGAAGGAAACACAGCACATTTGAGAAGTCAGCGAGAGACTCGAGTCAAAAACCAGCATGGCCAAGGGGGAAGGGAGGTGGTGGGAGCTGTGTGTGAATTTTGCTCGAACCCAGGTAACGGAAAAGCAGGTTGGGTAAGGGAGGAAAGAGCAGAAATCATCCCCCACAGCCCTTCCCCACCCGCAGCCGGCCGGGGGGCACCGCTCGGCACATCCCCGGTCCCGCATCGCCCCGCAGCACCGGCGGCGGCGGCCCGTGCGGCGGGGGAAGCCAGTGTATGCCCCCCGTCCATCACTAACCAGCGGTTTTACTTGGGCTGCCAAGTACCGATTTAGCAAGGGGGGGCTCTGGACATAGAAGTCCAAGCGGCCGCGGGGTCTGCCCAGGGCAAGCCCCGACATTTACTGTTATAGAAAACAGCCAAAAGAAGGGAAAATGTGGGTTGTTTTTTTTTTTCCGAAGAGTCCCCAGAAGCCTGAGGAGGGGACGCCCGGCATACCCGGAGCGGGGCCGGGCGGTGTCCCCTGTGGGTGTCAGCCCGGGGGCTGCGGGCAGAGGGACACGCTGCCGCTGTGGGGGCTTCGGGGGGAGCCCGGAGCTCCTTCAGTGCCGGGACGCCTGCAGCCGCCTGAGCCAGCATCTGCCTCCCGAGGCAGCCAAACTCCTCGCGTCTGGGCTTTTTTAAAACTATCTTTTTTTTTTTCCTTTCTTTTTTTTTTTTCCTCCCTTGAGAAGAGCCGCCCCTCACCGCCAGAGTTATGAACGGACCGCAGAGGGAGGCAGCGGCCCCTGCCACCCCCTGCCCCATCCGCTGCCGGAGTCCGGCAGAGAGCCGCGTCGCATCCTCTCGCCCCACGCCTTCCCACGCTGTCGCGAGTGGCAACGACCGGGGAAATAAGGATGGATGGAAGGAAGGATGGGGGATGCGCGGGGTCAGCTGCGACCTACCACCAGCCCCGACGTGGCCCCCCCTCGGGGGTGAGTCGTCCCGCTCGGCAGGCAGAGTCCCGGTCCAACTGTGCCCCCCAGCCCCAGGGTGTGCAGCCTTCCCTCCTTCCCCTCCCCCGCCGCCCCATGCCCCTAGAAGCGCGATTTTGGGGATCCGGCAGACGTACCTTGAAGGCGATGGGCAGCGTCTTGTTGCAGCGCCAGTGGGTGGGCAGCACGGAGCAGAGGAAGTTGGGGCTGTCGGTGCGCACCAGCTCTCCGGGGTGATCCGCCAGGACCTCCACCATGCTGCGGTCCGCGCTGCGCAGCTTCCCCGGCAGGGCGCCGCTGTGCTCGGCACCGGGCAGCGGCAGCGGCTCGGTCATCTTCCCCGGGCTCAGCGTGGTGGAGGGCGGCGTGAAGCGGCGGCTGGTGCTGGTATCTACGGGGATACGCATCACAACAAGCCTTTTGAGTGAAAGACCTCCACAGAGTTTTTACAAAACAGCGAAACGAGCGTAACTCTTCAGCGATCTGCTCTCTGGGGACCCACATACACGGGTACAGGCTGGGGACCCGGGGGGAGCTTCTTTCTACGCCAGTCCCCAAAGTTAATTTTTTGCTGAAGGCGGCTGAGATAGCGAGCACGCCGAGACTTAACTCTTGGCTTCCTGGCGCTGCGGAACAGATCACGTTAATCCGAGAAGCGAAAGGGTGGTCCGTGAGGAGCTTTACCGCGACGCCTGTGCATCTAGTCTGTGGCAGCCCCGCAAAAAGTTAGCGGGGGGGGGGGAGACGGGGACGGGGAAAAGCTCCTTCCAAACTCTCAAGCACCGTGATAAAAAAAATGGGCAAGTCAAGCACAAGAGGCGGTCAGACACGCATGCAAAGCCTGGGCTTCCCAGAGAGTCATCTGCCTATCGCTTTCTTCCAGGTGATTTCTCTACAGTCCCGAGAGAAAACAAAATACATCAGCGTCTTCCGTAGGTAAAAAAAAAAAAATAATAAAAATCGCTCTTTAAGAGAGGGAAATTCGGAGTCAGTCTTCAGAGAAGGCAGTACGCGAGACAGACTTTGTGATCAAAGGTCGGCTGGCTACAACTGTACATACACTCATGTACACACGCACACACACATATACCGTACTTCATAAAATATTTACAATATAATCTGTAGAGAATTTAAACACAACAGGAATCCATTAATGTTCTCGGCAAGATTTTTTTTTTTTTTTTAAAAAGCAGCTTTGAAAACCAGCTTCAGTAGCTCGGTTCGTGTTGCTCTAAGAGTACTCGTGTCATGACCTTTAAATCATTCTTGCGCAAAAATAAAGGAAGGAAAAGAAGTTCAGTGCATGGCATTCAAGCTTTAAATCTCTATCTTTGGACTTGTCTTTGGTATAGCGTCTGTCGCCAATGTAAGGAAAGGTCGCAGCCGATGGCACGCTCTGAGGCTAGAAGGTCCAGAGCAGAAAACTTGAGTTTGGGGATGTTGGTTAAATTGTGGGTTCTCTCTGTGGTTTTGTGTGTGTGCAACAGCGCTCTCTCTCTCTCACTCACGTCCTCCTCAGCAGTCAAACCAACAGTCTGCAACAACGTCGGCAGTCATTGCCAATTCTTTTTTTTTTTTTTTTTTTCTTTTTTCGGTATCTGCGGCAGTTCTTCCTCTAACTCGGCCACAGGAACCGGCTGCTTAACAATATTTTAACCGCAGCAGGTGGAAGCCTGCTTTCAGAAACATGGTTTTTCTGTCGGCCGCCTCCAGCCAGCGGGATGGATACTGCCAGCTTTGCGCGGAGAACTCCCCCGCACACGCACACGCTGAAACCAAAAGCAAAAGACCAGCAATAATTTAAAAAAAAAAAAAAAAAAAGGCACTAGTTTGGAACGAGTGAAAGCTTTCCTTCCGCAAAAGAGGAGGTGACGGCGGGCCGGGGGTGGAGGAGCTGCTGACCCCCACGGAGACGGAGAGAAGGTGGGAAGATCAAACCCGCGGAGCTGCCAGCCCGGGTTGGAAGTCACAGCCTCCCTCCAGACGGCCGCTCAGAGAACGCGCATTTCCACGGCGGAGAGCTCTCGGGTCTTCAACGTGGGGCTCGGGAAACGCGGGCTTCCTGCCGGCCGGCCGGCCACCCCGGGACACCGCCGCTCCACCGGGCCGGGCTGAGCCGGGCCGGGCCCTGCTGCTCCGCGCTCCGCTCCGGGCTGGGGTCCGCGCCGCCCCGCGCCCGCCACCGCCGGGATGAATGGAGGTGTCCGGGAGCGAGTCGGCTGCGGCAGGCGGAGTGCGGAGGAATGTCATTCCCCCGGCTGCTTTGCATACGGGGAGGGCGCCGGCCAATCACAGCCCTTTCCGGGAGCAGCCAGGGCGCGGCCGCGGGCCAGGGGCTCCTGGAATTGGCGCGCACGCCGCCGCCGCTACTGTGGGGCGCGGGGGTGAGCGCCGGGTCGGCGGGACGCCGCGGACACCGCACCCGGGGACCGCGAGCTGCTGCTCTCCCGGCCCACTGCAAAGGCGCTGCCGGCGAAGCCCGGCGCAGCCGTGCGCAGGGCGTTAGGTCAGCCGGAGTGGCGCGACCCCTGGCTCTGCCCGCCGCCGGTGCGGGTCCCACTCGCCGCCGAGGAGCGGCCGCTTCTCGCGAAGTGCCCGCAGCACCGCGGATACCGCCCGAGCAGCCCCGCGCCCCAGCTCCCGGCGGCGTTTGCTCCGGAGCGCTTCCTCCCCGTGCAGGGGGTCCCGGCCGCTTAGCGAGGGGACCGTCCCCCGTCCGCCCCGCTGCTTCCTGCCCCCGCGTGCGGGGACGCGGCCCCGAGGGGCGCCCGGCATGTCGCGGCGGCCGCCGGGCCCCCAGCCAGGGGACATCCCCCCCCGGCACAGCCCGGCCACTGGCCAGAGCTGCCGCGGCACCGCCGGGGACGAGGCCGGGCCGGCGGGCGGGCAGCGCCCCACGGAGCAGCGGGGCCGCCGGTGCCTGCCCCGGCAGCTGGCCGGGCCGGGGAGCCGGGAGCGAGGATGCTGGTGGAGGAGTGGCTGTCCTGGTGGGGAGCTGCGGTTGGGGCTGGGTTGTTTTGTTTTGTTGGTTTGCTTTCTTTTTTTCCTTTTATGTTTTGGTGCCGGTCGCGAACGTGGTGGGCCCGCCGCTGGCGTAACCCGGGCTGCGAACGGGGCGATGCCGACCAGCTGCCGCCGTGGCGGCGGAGCCCCCCGCACGTCCCCGCCGCACTCTTGGCACGGGATTGGGGTTCCCTCCGTGAAATTCCACACTCCCCGTTCGCCAGTGTCTCCTCGTCCCGTCACGGTCCCGCCGTGTCCCCGCCGGCATGGCCGCCCCTCCCCACGGGCACCCCCGGGACACCTCCTCCGCAGCCGCGGCGGCAGGCGGCCGCGCTCCCCCGGGGCCTGGCGGGCTTTGAAGGGCAGTGACACCGGGTATGGGGGAGTGCGTGGGTGGCACCGCGTGCACGGGGTACGCGCGGCCGCCGACGGGACACCATCGGGGCCGCCTTCCGCCGCGGGGAGCTGCCCGGAGCTGCTGTCCATCCCCGGGCCTTGCGCAAGGCAGTGGCGGCGGGGGGGCGGCTCCGGGGGCGGCCCTCGGCGCAGCTGCGCAGCGCGGCCGGCAGAGGGCGCCAGTCGCCCGGCGGAGGGGAGCCGGGGAGGGCTGACCCCCTGCCGTTTATGCTACCTGGTTTACACGCGGTTAGACGGAAAGCAGGCGGAGTCCCCCGGGTGAGAGAAAGGGACTTTTGCCTTCTGGAGGCCGGTGCCGGGAGAGGGATGCGCCGGGTGCCCTGCGGGGCAGCGCTCCTGGAGCGCACATCCCGCACCGCAGCTGAGTTCCGACAGCGGCGCAGCCGCCTCCGCACCAAATTCGCGGTACGAGCACCAGGTCCAGGTTTCCTCCCCTCCCTCCCCAGCGTGGACCAGGAGCGCCTTCATCTCTCCGGGGGCTGCAAGGCTCTGGCTGCCCCCCGTCCCTTTATGGAGGCACCGCCGAGGCGGCGCTGCCGGTCTCGGGGCTGTCCCTGCGCGCCGAAGGATTACAGCTTCATCACCGCATGACCTGCCGCCTTGCCTCCTGCCCCTCCTTTCCCTCTGCAAAATGACGCGGGACAAGTTCTCTGTCCTGTCGTGCTCCTCCCCGCCCCGCACTTGCAGCAGGTCCCCGTTTTAAACCGGCGCGTTTGGTGCACAATGCTATTTCACACCGAGCGCCAATGGTTTGTGTGTGGCTTTCTTTCGTTCTTTTTTTTTTTTAAGTCTGTTTCTTACACGGTTACTTCTTTCTGGTATGAAATTACCCAGAATTTAAATAATTAGGGAGAGATCTCCTGTTTTAAGGAGAAAAAAATATATACAGGTAAATGGCTGTTATAAGCTACAGCTTAAAAGCCATCTGGAGTGTCTTAGTGACTTATAACTTTTTACGGGCATTGTAGAGATAAGCAGAATTATTTTACTGATGTACATACATTTACATACATCGCCTAAAATGTTAAAATATGCATAGAGTGTTTGAGGTCTGGTTTGTTTTGGTTTTTTCCTTTTCTTTACCACCCCCCCCGCTTTAGCCAAGAGGTAGGGAATATTTTATATTTAAATTAATGAATATGTTGAGCTGAATTTTACTTGCTGCTTTGCATCCCATTGTAATGTGATCTTCTTACTATAAACACAAATTAAATCCAATTTATTGCACAGGTCACTAGTCAGAAAGATACAAAATGCCACAATTTAACAGAAGACGCAGAAAACATTACACGCTTGCAGGTTTCTATAACTTAGCAGAATTATCAATGCAGAGGTAAAGGACGTTAATGTAGACTAAAGGCGACAGAATTATTTTTTAACTGTGCAGAAGCCAAGCTTTTGCAAGGTAAGTTAAGGAGTTGAAGAGGGGGCAGACAGGGAAAATACTGTGGTAAGGATATTTTGATACAGATCGAGCAATGTATTTTACATACTCAATAACACTAACTACTCATGGGCTGGTTTTTTTTGTTTGCTTTTTGTTTTGGATTTTTTTTTTTTTAGTTTGTTGGCTGATTCACTAATTCATCTGCCTTATAATTTTATTTTTGCATGACAAAGAGAGGAACTCTCATAGGAATTGACCATCCCCTTACTAGATCTTGAACAGGTACCCTGGAAGAATAGGATTTAACTAATTAAGCACCTTGCAGAAATATTAGTGCTAAGGCAAAGTAAGTAAACGATGCAGGGTATTTAAAGCTGATGTTTCTTCTCACACAGTAAGACTTTTTAGCATCCCTAATGCTAAGACTTGTGCTCGGACAGTCAGTCTTTTATGCAGGAATCCTTTTGAAGCGGGACTCACAACTGGTGTTCTAACATTACCAATTCACATTCAGCACAGCTTACATTTGTATTTTGACATCAATTTATTACAGCCGTAAACAAACCACAAGTGAATATCTATCTACCGTGCCTTGCCTCTGTCGTACAGGATTACTTGACCACAAAACACTGAGCTTTTTACATAATACAGTTAAGCAAAAGCTTTGGAAGTCTGAGAGAGGGAGCAACAATTTAGGGATGAATTTTAAACAGCCTAAATTGCAAAGGGTGTATTGGAGCCTGAACACAATGCAAGTTCCCACTGCACAGGTAAATATTCCCTGGCCAAGCAGGCAGCAATGGCCACTTGTTTGCAATGGGCTGAATTCATGTGGGACAGGGGAAAACCTGCACAAGACAGGCAACAAAATGTCTACTTAAAGAAGAAAAAAGTGCAGACCTTAACAGAGCTGGCATAGGTATCATATGAGCACAAACTGAGAGAACTGGCTACAGACCCTGATCTTGCCAACACTTAGAAACATGCCTAACCTCGCTCTTAGCAGCGTTTCTACTGAATGCAATAGAAAATTCTTTGGGGAATGCAATTATGCGTGTACTTAATTGTTTGGAGCATCTGGGTTTAACGTGGCACCATCCAGTGGGTCAGCTCCTGCCTCTTGCACCTGAATTCATTTAATATATGTATTAAGGCCCTCTTAAAGATGTTTATAGTGGTGTAAGTGTGCCTGGCTTCTACTAGTGATGAATCAGTGGGTTAATGCCTGTGAATGAAATTTGTAGGACTGGGCTTCTGAATTTCCCCTGGAAGTATTTATTGCATAGCTGTTACCATCATGGGTAATCCTGTTGACTGATGTGAAAAAAAATTGCTATGGTGATATTAAATTATTTTTGGGCTACTGGAATTACGAAACATTGCACAGAGAAAAGCAGCAGCTGGTAAATAAAATGACAAGATTCTCCTTATTTCCTGCAGTGATCTGTCACACACTACAAAATATGTCTATTTCATCCCAGCATGTAATGTGCATGTATGATGCCACCAAGAATGAGCTGTGAGATGGCCAGCATAATATAGGGGAAATGTGGCCAGGACTACACAGGTGTACGGTGTCTAACTGCTTAACCCCCTCCAGGGATCTCATCTTTGATCTTTGTTAACTGATAGAAGGGTGCTCACTCTGGAAGCAGGGAAACTGGCTGCAGCTCAGTTTATGCAAAGCAGAGGGGTTGTGAGGAAAGATGAAATAACACTTATTAATTCATTATCTTTAACTTGGACATCTAGTTGCCTGTGATCCAATTTTACCACTGAAAAAGTTCCCAAGGACTCTCTTATCCTCTTTAGGACCTCCAGGTGATAATGGTCATCAAAAGCCTGATTTGTTCTTCCTGGGCAGAAGCTGAGAGCCTTTTTCTTCTCAAATAGGGCAGAACAATCTATGCTTTTGTCACTCAAAATATTTTACAAGGTAAACATGACTCCTGTTTTGATGATGTAGGGGATGATTTGCCTGAATAGTTGTCATGTTATCAGATACATAGATGGCAAGGACACAGACCTGCATAGGAAGAGAGCTACCTTTTACCATTTCACCTCCCCCATCATTCAGAAACTGCAAGCCAGAGAGCTGGTGAGTGACTTTGAGTCTGGTGAGTGACTATCAACTGGTGGCAGCAATGGGCGGGGAGCGGGGTACACCCAGGGAAAGGCATTTTTCAGGAGAGGCTAAACTGTGAATCTGCATCCAGCATTAACCCCAGCTTTGCAGGTCCTCCTAGGGTTTTGCTGGCTGAAGGAATGAATCAAACCAACAGCTGAAGGTGGAGCTCAGACTGGGCAGAGCCCCAAGAGGATGGGTGGTGAAACGCGATTTGGCTGACTCCCCACCAGCATGGATGCAATCCCAATTCCCAGCAATGCAGTGTGCCCAACTGCGTGACTGATGCAGCACCTCACCAGTGCCACCACCCCGGGAGACATTTCTCTACTGCACCCTTCCTCCACATTTCCTCAAGGGGGAGATTTAATAATCACTAAGTTACTGCAGCAGCAGCCTCTGTTGATGCCCCCCCAACTTATCCCGCTTGGTCCAGCCAACTCAGCTTTTCTGGGAGGTTTTTTAAGGGCTGAAGCCAAGGCTGGGCTTGTTCTTGTGCTCACCTGCTGTGGTCGCGTGTCAGTGTGCAGGTGTGTGGTGTGTGCTTGCTGCTAGTGCCCAGAGCCAGGCAGAGAGCAGGAGCTGCCCCTCTCCTCTGCTTCATAAGAAGCATCCCAGACTGGCTTTAAAAATACTCACTAGAATATCACCAATGAGATGCTTTCTCCTTGTTCTTACATGGCTGCTGATAAATGTGTGAGTAGGAGTGGAGACTGGGTTCAAGTTTCCACTGCAAAAATACCTTTTGGTGGTTTGACTTGTGTACCCTCCTCATACCTGTGGACCAGAAGTCTGAAATGCCTTACTGTGCAGTTAGGATGCAATGCATTTTGCCTTCCTCAAAGTGCAATTTGGGTATTTGGTGCACAAGAAGCAGGGAGAGGCTATCTGGAGATGCAGAAGCAGAAGGATCATGTCTAGAGCTGAGGGAGCATCCAGTCTTATTTTCCCAGTTCCCAGATCCCGAGGAGAGCACTGGGTTTAGTCCTGGCCACTGTGTTACTGGCTGTATATGAGTGGATGAGAGAGATTACAGAGAGGGGCAACTACAGTGATTAAAGGTCTGGAAAGAACTACCTATAAGGAAAGATTAAAGAAATTAAATACATACACATAATCTGGGGCAAAAGGGAAGCCAAGGGGACAGCATGACTGCGGTTTACAAGTACATGAAAGACAACTGTAAAGAGGAAGGGGAGGGACTGTTTTCATTAGTGAAAAATGATAAGACAAGAAATAACAGATGCCAATTGAAGTAAAATGAGTTCAGTTTTAAGAGCAGGGGCAACGTTGATCCTAAGATCAAATAGGCAGGAGAATACGCTCCCAGGGAAGCTGCAGATTCAACATTGCTTGAACTTTTCAAGTCCGAGCTTGATGAGCGCCTTGGAGGGAAAAGTTTAAGAAGCAGTAGAAGTGAAGCCAAAAAGCACTGGGATGTACTGCATGAGCTAGACACCCAGATGATTCTGAGGCCATTCAAGAGGGCTGCGGAGAAGAAACCCATACACTCAGAGCTTTTGGATGATTTCTTGCTCTGCACAGTTCAAAATTATAAGGAGGGAGGGGGAAAAGGCTAAGCAAGGAAAATTAGTCACTTAATATGATTCTGCTGTGGCTAATCCCTAGAGGAGAAGCCAATTACTTGAGATACTTGGAAGTATGGGGTGGAGAAGGGAATGGAAATTGTTGAAAAGCTGCCATCTGGTGTAAGTACTTGCTGGTTTGGAGACTTAAAAAATACGCATTGTATGCCATTATACTATGCTTATTACATGCCTAGATTAATGCAGATAACATCACCTGCGCCTAGTATTTTCTGTGGCATTGTATGTACTCAGGTTCACATAATAACAGCCTCCACCACTAATTGCAACATTCGGCCTTTTGATCTTCTGCCCTGGTAGGAACACTACAGATGCCTTGTACCGGCAAATGGGGGAAATAAATAAATAAATAAATAAATAAAATCAGCTCCTTTGGTTTCAGGACATTTAAAAGGAGTAGTAAATCTCACTCACCTGGACAGCAGTGAACAACTCTGGCATAAGGAGGATTCTGCAGATAGCACAGAATTAATATAATTACTGTATTCCTCTCTCCAGCTCTGCTGAGGATGAGGAGATGCCAGCGGAGCAGGAGCTGCACTCAGCTATCAGCGAGCCCCTCTGGATGGCTCAAATTGTACTGGAGAAGCCCTGATAATATTTTGATGCCATGGTGCTAATAGGGAAAATGTAATGGTAGCATTCACGCTGTATCTGATCCAAATTACTTGGTATGGGTTTACCTTTCTCAGGGTCAATTTGCTTGGTTTTCAGACAAAATTAAGTACAAACTATAAATGATTGCAAAAGTTCCTATAGGGGCGTAAACAGGAGATTGAAAGCCTTGGTGTATTCTTGGCACAAAGCTCCTTCCCTAGGCATCCTCACTGTACTTTACTGCTGACCTGGGAAGTTCTAGGACATCATCCATGACCTCTTTACTGAGAGGCTCTGAGTCTTCCAGTAAAGAAGTCAGTTACAGGGGAGTTTTATGACATAGACATGTTTTTTCAGCAAATAAATAAGTGATATCAAAACTTTGTACAGAAGTACTAAATCACTACTAAATTTGGCCCAAATTTGAGACAATGAAATTAAGACAGAAAGACTTTTCAATCCAAAACTCCCATTATCCCTCTAAATAAGAGATATGTTGTTCAGGTCAACAAGATGCAGAGCTGCTTTGACCCTAAGGAAAAGGAGCTCCTGACAGCATAACAGAAAGAAAGAAGGACACCATCCAGAGGAGGCTCTCTCCCTCCCAGGCTTGGCAGGAGGAAAGTTGTGGTCTTGCAACACTTTGGACTGGAGTTAACAGCTAGGAGAAATAAGGATGTTAACTGCATCCTTCTTCTTCTTCCTACATTACTTTCACTGTTTAGAAACTGTGACAGACTGGAATGATGAAACAGCAGTTGTTCAGAAGAGAATGATGTTATTCCCAGTATAACACTGTGATGCTCATATCGGCAGGTGATATTATTAGTAAAGGCACTCAGTGAAGGAATGACTTCTCTGCTTCTCCTGTTCCTTCCTGCCTTTCATCTCCTGTTTTAAAGGGTCAGGATGGGTTTTATTTCTCTCTGTCCATTTCCCCTTGTTCCATGACCCATTCACGGGTGATGGGGTAGCTGTTGGTAGCTCGTTCATTGCCCACGTGGGAATGCTCCACGCAGTGAGTTTGCAGCATTTCCAGTAGCTACCCAACAAACTGGCAGCAAGGAAAAGACTGGGGTCTTTCCTGGTAAGGTTGCAGAGGGGACACAAAGAGAGGGTATTGCATCTTGAGCTTCAGGTTTAATTTGACTGGATGAGACAGAAACTGGTTTTTAGTCTCAAAATCAGTTTGTTGCTTTAAATAGAGCATGTGGTGTGAAACGGAATCAGTTCCCTTCAATATTTTTGCAGTCCTCCAGGAAAGGCAGGCAGTACCCTTGCCATGTGAGCCTCAGCAGGAGCTGCTGTGGGATTAGAGAGGGATTGTTTGTGGGACAGACACTGCTGTGACACAGAGAGCCTCCTTACCCACAGCTAACATGAAACTTCTCCTAGCCTGAATCTTAGTGTGATTAGGAGTCGTAAATCCCAGATATCTCATTTCTGTAGGAGGCACAGAGAGAGAGATTTGGCTAGAAGCTGTTCCTTGCTCTGAACTAGGCTTCTTCCAGTGTCTGTGTTGGATGATGGGGTTGGTCTTAGCTGCACAAGCCCCTTTGAGTGCCTTTAGATGGCAACTGAGCCTGTTCCACCTCTGTCTGCTCTCCACTGACCAGCACTCTTTATATTTAACCCTCCTCAGCTCAACAGTGACCTCATGCACACAGCAATGACTTGAGTTTTGCTTCTGAGCTGTTAAGGGGACCATGCTTGGGACTTTTACTGCAATATCACTGATCGAACCAGGGATGGGGGAAGAAAAGCCCAACTGAGATGCGAAGGCACTATTAGCCACGCTCAGCACCGCTAATGCATTCTCACAGCCACAGATGAAGTCACAAGTTAATCTCCTAAACTGTTTCTTCTCTGCTTAACAACCCACCTGCACCTGACTCTGCCTGTGCTTAGCAGGTCTGAGCCTGGGTATGCCGGTGTCACCCTGTACCAGCTGCCCTGTACCCAGCAGGGAACAGCCTCCCTGTACAAGCCAGCTCATTGGCTGTGGGATGCATAGGCTAGCAATTAGAAAAGTTTCAGGAATACATGTTGTCAGACTCTTTAGTTATAGACCTTAATGACAGTAATAAGAAGATAAAATATGTGGATAATTTTTAAACGTGATTAACAATAAAAACTCCAGCTGAAAAGCCACGTACTCCTAAGGTGGCACCAGCATTTTCCAGATTGACACATGTACTCTTCTGCTGAACTTCACCCAGTAAGATGCATTTGCAGTTTTAGGCTGAGCATGTGCTTACAGGACAAGGCCTAGGAAAGAGCAGGATATCCTAGGACTAGTCTTATCTATGTTTAAGGTTGTAATACTTCTTTTGATTTGACAATAAAAATTTACTAGAAAAACCTAGTACAAGTGTGTGTGTGACATGCTTTGCATAGGATACACACACCCAGTATTGTAAGATCTCTCCATGTTAATGATGTTTCAGTATCAGTTGCTCAGGACTGTATGTGGATGCTGTATGCTACTTGCTTTTAATGATCCTGTAGTAAAAGGGCCTGGTGCTCAGCTGGTCTCATTGGTAAAGCACTGCTGACTAACTGACAGCGGTGGCTGTGTGTAATAGATGAAAGTCTGTCTTGGGATCTTTCCCTGTGTGTCTTTCCTGGGTTGCCCTGGGGTTTGTAAATAACAAGTGCAGCTAGATATATTGCCCTCCTCTAAAATCTTACATGACCAATCTCATGGTGGCACAAGCAGGGGAAGCGGGAGATCCACAGGCCAGATTCTGCACTGCTTTCAAAACCTGCCCTCCCCAGAGCCAGAAAGTACCAAAATTACTCAGCAGGTTTATTCTTTGTGATACTCTCCATGGCATGTTGCTTTCCCCTGAGTTTTATTTTTGTTAGTCTAAGGACAAGTATATTTTCCAATTTTTTTTATTCCTTTTCATATCTTATCTTCAATGTTATTTTCTTTTGGTACTACAATTATAGTTTAACCTATAAAAGTGTTTTACAACTTGATTATTTTAGGGGACTCCCACAATTTGATTATTTTAGGGGACTCCTAGGCTGATGCAAATGTTTGCGGGAACTGTCTGTGTCAGCTGGTTAAATAAGGACTTTCCAAGACATTCATGTCCACAACAGGCTATTCTGAGCTCTTAAATTTTGTCCTTTTACAGGCCAGTTTGAAGATCTTCTGGTGCCACCGGACCTATCCTTGAAGCCCCAAGGAAAATCAAAACAGATCGGATACTCTAGCACAACAGTACTGGAGATGGGTTGATTTTTAATTTTTAGGAAAGACAGCTAATTCTGTAGTCTCAGCATCACTCTCAGTGTCACTCTGGGTCTCAGTGTCACTCTTACCGAGACTGAAGAATTACCTGTTTGCAGCATTGTCCCTGTTTAAGCTGCGGCAGTTCCTCCAGCTCTCCGCAACCTAAATCCTTATTTAACTCCAGTGTAAATTTTTACTTTAAAAAATAGCCTTTAGGCTAGGTATGTCAGCATGCCTTTGCTCAGACAGGTTTACACTGGGTAAATCTCAGTCCATGTCCAGTGTTGACCAATAATATGCCAAGGCTTCACTCTGTGTGGGCACCTTTTGTGGGACACAGGAGGTTCACGGTGTTTGGCGGACAGGGCAAATGATTGCTTAACTTGTAGGGGAAGAAAAGATCACCTCTCAACTGGTCAGGGCAGGGGAGGTGAAGAGAGGCTTCCTGGAGAAGCCATGGGGCTCCCCCTCTGCAGGTCCTAGTTGATGGCTGGACTGATCTCTTGTATGGCTGGTGTAGGGTACCTGGGCTCCACTGGGCACGGAGGAATAGCTGCTGTTCATCAATGGTAGAGATCTGGCTCTGGCAGCCACCAAAACAGAGGGGATGTCAGAGGCCACCCCTGAAGAGGGTGACCTGCAAGCACTGCTGGTGTGACAGGAGTGTGACAGGGCACGAACCACCTGCCTCCCCAGGCTTTGCCTTCCCACAGAAGACGACCAGCGCACGAGGGCACAGCAGGAGGTCTGTGGGACGCTTTGGTGGGCCCTGCAGGTCTGCCACGAGCATCAGGTTGGGCAAGCCAGGCTCCCCAGGGCTGCCTTGCTGCAGGACTTGTGGGCAGCATTTCCAGGGCTGTCAGTCTGGCATCCCTCACTACCACCAGTAATTGGACTTAAGACATGTGTAAATAATTGCTACCAAAGTGTTACTTTTTTTTAATGGAAATAATCACTACTCCTCCTGGGTGGTTTTTTCTTAAGCATTTTTAATTTACCAGGTATGTCATCTACTACCTTTGATCTCAACCACAGATCTCCCCCAGGTCATAACGAGGTGCAACTTCATATCAAAGCTTCTGCTCTCATTTGTCCAAGATGAGATCTGTATACTAGCAAGGGAACAGGGTATTGTCCAGGGAGTGGGAGGGAGCAACCGAGGTGAGTCGGGTCCCCCTGCACGTCCCGATCGGGGATGTTGAGGCAGCCTGACATCCCTTGCCTCTTCCTCTCTGATGCCTCTTTGTCCCCAGACAGTGATGCTGGGCTTGGACCACCTGTCCCCTCATTGGCCAGGAAGTGCTGTGCAGTTGGTTAACGATCTAGCAGGGCTTAACAAAACCCGATGCCTCCCATCACCCCTGAGCTACAAAGTACTCTATAAGCCTGGTTCTCTGCTTACTCAATTCCAGCTGCGAGGGCCTGATATGTGTCACGGTAGGTGAGAATAAAAGCTGTAATTCCAGACCTTTAACTTCAGTCTTGCTACAAATCTGCCCTGAAATGTACCCTAACGTTATAGAATATTCAAAAGCATGAAATATTCTTGGCAGCAAGTCATAATAAATGGCTCCCTGAATACCAACTACAATACATAACTTTTAAAAGGAAATTTGCTGTAGAGTGAACAAAGCTTAAGATCACATTTGTCTACTGCTTTCCAATTACAGATGTTGCACACACTACCAAGTGGCGCAATGTGCTGTGTATAAATTGGCAAGTTCATTTCAAAAGACAACAGGATATTTTAATCTGCTTTTCTTCAAGCTCATTTGCACAAGTATGAAATTAGTAACTGTAAATGTCTCAGTTTTAGCTTTCTTAGGCAACAGAGGTATGTAGCAATACATTTTAACCTTTCTTAGCCAACACAAAGCATTATTGCATGATTTTTAGGTGTGAATTATCACCACTAAATCAAACCTACACAGGATAATATTAAACAAAGGTAGTTGCTCATTTGGTTTATGCACCACACAAAACTTCTCTCATGACATCCACTTAACATTCTACTTATCTACAGTATCTTTGGTGTCTTGCAGAGCAAGAATTATGTGCATCTATTAAAATCAGAATCTAAAATACAGCAGATATTTCTAACCTGACACTCATCTGTCCTAGGCAACCAGCTCTAGGTGGCCCTTCTTGAGTAGAGGGGCTGGACCAGATGCCCTCCAGAGGTCCCTTCCAACCTCAACCCTTCTGTGATTCTGTGATCCTTCTCTAAATTCCTTCTTCTTCCATGCTCTTAAGTGAGCATGAAATTAAGAGGCTAATTTCTCGGACGATATGAGAAAGAGAACCACCAAGAATCCCTGTACCTTACAAAGCAGAAAGTATCCCACAGACACTAAGATTTATTTTAGGCATGGGTCATAATACCCAGGACAGGTCAGAAAAGTAATGTCTCACTGTTTTGCCTGCTTTTGGAAAGCCTAATAAATCACCCAGCTGCATGGCAGGCTTTTTCAGTGCTTGCACTGTGTGTGAAGCTCTGCAGAAGCAAACTGATGAAAGGCCAGACTTGTCCCAGGGGCATGGCACACGGCTGCTCCTCTGGCAGTCACAGCCTGCACATCACCTCTTAGCACTGGGATGGTAAGTCCTCAGTGCTAGATAAAGCCTGATGCTTTATTGCAAAACGATTCAATGCCATCTTCTCAAGTCCTCTGCAACAAAACCAAACGGTCATCCCCGCAGTTCAGCACTGATTTAGGAATCAGTTGTATTCAGAGTTCAAGGGGTTCATAGACTATAAATCGGAAGAAAATTTGTCACCTCATCTAACTGCAAACAGAAACTTTGCTGCAGTTAAGGTTAACAGTAGCCCCCCGAGGAAGGTGCCATATAGACTTGCTAAAACATGGGGTGGGAGAGGAAAAGTGAAGGAATCTTTGAGCGGGAATCAAAAATAATAGACCTTCCTTTCTTCATGCCCAACTTTCATTCTTTCATCTTCATTGGATCTTTTAAAATTAAAACCATACAAATATTTAAAACATTGCTATAAACCCCTTTTGCACACAGATATCTGTTTGATTCAGTAAATGTTTAGCAGAGAAAGTCACTAAGAACAAAGCTAGCCGCAGGATTATAGGAAAGAAACAAATTTCACAGTATGCCAAATATGAAAAGAGATGTATGATGTCTTTCTCTCTGGCACACTGTGCAAGGGGTACCAGTGATGCTGGAAGAGGGAGTCTTATTCTTTACAGATACATAGCAAAATGGACTATGGAAGAGTATATACAATTTGTCAATGTTTTGCCAAAATTCCTCTTATTTTATCTAAAATATCCTTGCAATAAAAAGTTGTATTTGATGCTCTCATGGAAAATTTTTACTCCATTGCCATTTTTGAGGGATTAAAAACTTATCAAGCATACAGGATGAGCCTTTAGTTTGTATAAAAGAGCATCACTAGTGGTCATAACCCTGGGACTCAAATCAATTGACAACGTCTATTTGCACTACCTGGTCCCCACGATGACTTTGCTATTGCAAAGTTGGAAGCCATCAAACATTAAGTGCCATCAAACAGACATCATTTTCCACCACCAAGTTCAGCAGCACAGTTCCCTCCAGCTTCGGTGGCACCCTCATCCCAAACATTTGAAATGAAAACTATTTTGAATTATTTCCTCTGAAGAAATTGATTCAGTTACAAAGGCTTGCAACAGGCTTAACAGACTAGTGAAAGCCCCCGTACGTATTTAACTGTCTCATGGAAGTTAATGCACACACATGCACACAGCAAGGGATTGCCTTAATTCGCTCCAACAGAAATTATGTTACTTTAAAGAGTTTTTTCATCAAATACCTTCTATTACTTTACAATCAAGATTCCTATTTCATCCCAATGCAAAGAAAAACTTTCAAAAATTAAGATAAAGAAGTCTTTACCAAAAAAGCCAGTGGTTGCTCTGTTTTTCCTCATCAGGTACATGGTCCAGGATAGAGAGGAAGACACACCAAACTGCCCGTGGTTCATGTTTAAGTTTATATGATAGCCAGGCAGTGACCAGACACTGCAAAAGACCAGCAGAAACTAAACAAGATGAGGGGAGAGCTCTTCCTTTTCACTGCACTCTTTCTCTGCCCTAGAGATCATTATTTAACATGAGCAAATTGAAAAATGACATGCAGCCATACTGAGTATGTGTTTTTTTTTTCTTCCACTAACCAAACTCACATGAGACTTCCCATCTTTCTCTCTCCTCTCCCTCCCTCCCTCTCTTTTTTTTTTTTTTTTTTTTTTTTGCCTCAGGCATTTATAGGCTGGTAATTTTCATTTAGCTTCTAAGATGATTTCTCTGCCCAATTAGAGTGGAAGTGGATGCAGATTTAAGTTCAGAGTTTTGCTGTTAGAAACCAGGTTGGAAATGTTCCTGTTGTTTCGGCTGATGCACTGTTTCAAAGGTGCAAGGATCTACTACCAGTAAATAAAGTAATGATACTGATAACAATTCTTTCTGCAGGTTTCCCCTACTCAGAGTATTTTATAGTCACTAACATCAGACAGTGGTATCATGAGAATGCCCTTGACTATGAAGAAGAGATTTTTTTTCCAGTAGATACACAGGACAGTTTAAACCCAACCTCTTTCCCTCTGTACACAGGAATAATTTCACTGACATTCCTGGGATGGGAGTTTGTATGAGAAATGGTAACAGAAGTCAGCCACTGTGTTCTGATAAATCAGTAAATATGAGTCACTATCTGCAAAGCTTGAAATTTCTTCTGTAAGTGAAGAGATATACATCTCTAGCATTTAAGAGGAAATAATCCTTCCTAGAAGTGTATGAGTGTACAAGTGCTATATACTCTGTAAGAGCCTGTCACATTTGTCACCAAGTGTGAAATTCAGCAATTTCACAGAGTGCTCATGAGAAGATTAATAGATATATGGATGAATGGAGGAATAGATGGATATGAGGTGGAGAGATTTTTAAAAATGTTAAACCAGACTCCAAAGTGTAGTCCAGCTGTTTTGCAGTGTGGCAAACTGCTGCAGTCACTGAAAGAGTGCAAAAGGCAGATGAGGGACAACCAGAATCTAGCTTGCAATGGAGATTTACAGAGCACCTCTTGTACCACAGCACTATAAACCCCCTGCACATTTAGTGGCCCACATGGCAATCTCCTACTTCTCTTTTTTTTCTGTTTGAGGAGGGGAGTGTTGGCTGGGATACCAAATGTATTCCCTGTAATTATTCATGTCACCTTCTGTAATCCATTTCTTCTCCTAGAAAATGGAGAAATGGTCATAGATAGTGATAAGTAGAAACAAAATCAAGCAGCAGCAGTTGCATCTGGGTAGACAAAAAAAATGTTGCCAAATGCATAGCTGCTGATGTTTGGTGGGGTTTGTTTTGTTTTGTTTTGTTTTTTTCCTGTTTTTCTTTTCTAGATTCCAGAATGGGATGTTTCTAACGAAATCAGGGAATGCATGTGAAAGCAAAAGGCTGTGAGATTTACTAGGTATTTGCTTCTGGCCAAATTTCACATTTCAAGTAGAGACCACTGTTAGCATTTTAAATATTACACTATATAAAAATGTTAAAGCCTCACTTGTCAGCATATGGCCACAAACCTATAGGCCCTGCAGACACTTCAGCATATGCAGCATTGCCTACGGGGAAAATTGCACGTGCGCTTAAGTGATTCCAAGATCGGCCGAAGCCGTTGGTCCGCGAGAGAAGGTTCCAATTGCCATGGAACTCTTGCATCACAGCTGGCATAAAAGGGACAATGAAATAAAATGTAATTCTGGGAAAGGATAATCCAGGAACTCTTTGGGGCTCTTTTGGCTGCTGTTCTTGTGTTGAAGAGAAAAACAAGAAGTGATATGTCGTTTTCCTTTCTTTTGAGCTTTGTCTTAATATTACCCAAATAAAGGAGGAGAGACCTGCACAAGAAACATACTCCTTTTCCCAAGGAAAATAATGGAAAGAGGAAAAAAAAAAGAAACCCCCACAGAAAGCCCAGTGACATGAAATGAAACAGCACAATCTCCACCACTCTAGCAACTCTTACACAATCCTGGGTTATGACATTATTCAACTGCCACAGGAGGACTGTGAGAGGCCTCAGACAACTGTTTCATCAACTGCACAGCAAGATGTTTCCTGGGCTTTGCTGACAGTGGTTCGGCGGAGATGCAATAGCCCCTCTGTTACAGGGCAGATAAAACACCCCCCACTAGCTGCTATCTTCAGATGCTAACTCTACAGAAAAGGTTCCTTCTTTCCATTAGGTTTCAGCTTTTGAAATGTACAGACTTTTAGTCCTTGGCTCTCTCATGGTTTTTTTTTATTATCAGTTTTCACCTTCCTTTTCCTATTGCTTGTTGCCCGTCTATCAGAGTGTGAGCACCTTGCGAACATTTGCATAAAGATAAGGAATGATGAGGCTATGCAAGATACATATATATTGACATCAGAGAGGATGGATCTCCAGGGAAAACTGAACTACAGACCTGGGATGGATTTGGGTTTCATACTTTTCATCCCTAATACAATACCTTAGTTGACAGAGAATTGAAGAGATTTTAGCAGACTTTCTTTAGCACGTGTTTTAGTTTGATTATTTGGAATTCTAGTAAAAAGCTATCAGTCTTTTCAGATTATTATTTTGGAATTCTAGTTAAAAAGCTATCAATCCTTTCAGATGAATGCTATTTACTCACAGTGTGCATTCCACAGCGCAAAGACAGTCAAATGAACATGCAGGTGAAATCCCAACTAAATTTTTATTGCATCAACAGCACTCACTGTCCCACTGGCACATTTTAAGCTAATGCCTTGCCAAAATGTATGTCTTCCTTTAAATAAGTGTTGGGTCAGAATTTGCTGCTGGAGCAAGGCTTGCAGTATATATGTACGAATTAAGAATACCTCTTTTCTTGGCTTTCATAACCTCCCCTCTGCCCACTACCACCTCCAGTCTAACACTGGAGGACATACATTTTGGCAAGGCATTAGCTTAAAAAATGGAATTCTGCTTTTCTGAATGTGCTAAAGACCTGCAGATCTCATGGACTTTCAGTGAAGCTATTGGTGTTCAGATCATCTGGAAGTCAGGACTGTGATAACTTTTCAATCTCAGTGATCTGGGGCATTGCACAAATTTTAAGATTTGTCCTTAAGGAGCTTTATAATCCATTTTGTAAAGCAAAAGTAAGCATCAATCTGAAATAAAATGGAAGTACTTGGGAACACTGTGCGATTTGATGGTGTCCCATTAGCAGGTAATATGAAAAGTGAGAGGGATTAATGGCTTCTGTTTTCAGACTGAAGTGTCATTAGCCATACAACTTTCCAAAACTTTGAAAATAGTCCTGTTAATAAAAGCAGGTTTCCCAAAGTTATGCAGCATTTTGTCTTCTTATATATTGCTCTCAACATCCTCATGCATACAGCAGGACACCTGTCCAAACCATCTTCATTTTAACAATAAAACCTTGGCTTCACTGAATATGCAAGACAGGAACACTGTAAAATGACTGGGTTTCCACATGCATCCCTTTATGTGCCTTGCAATCCTTTGATAAACTTATGTTTCTCAAACACAGGGGTCTGGGCTCCCTGTGGAAATGATGGGCTTCTGTGGCCTGTGCCATACAAAAAACCATGCAAGGAAAGGAACGTAATCTGATGTACCTTTCTCAGCTGAACATCCAGCCTCTGTCAATCTTTTATTTTTTGAAGACTGTGCAGAGAGATTACCCAATAAAGCACAGAGAGTTTCACTTTATGAACAGAAGTATTTTTAGGGTTCTCTGAACTGAGCTAAATGACTGACATATTTTAAAAAAGCATAACACAGACAAAAAAAAACAAAACAGAGGCAAGTAAGAATGAAACAGGATGGAGCACACGTCCTGTTTTTGACATGCAAAATCATCTTTAACTACCTTTGAAGCACTACATCCTCTTTGCAGAGCATTTAGCAGCCCCCTTATGAAACAGGTTGTTTTTTTGGAAGTGGGATGTCACTCACAGGCATTTGCCCATGTCTGTGCGGGCATTCCTAAGCTTGTGGATGAGGGTGGATTTCACTGAAAAATACACATGGCTACTGGGAAAATTCAAATGCCAGGGCTTTTTTGGATAGGGATAATATTTATGTGCACTTTCACCATGCTGGAGCTGCATGTGTTCTCCAGTGAAACCGAACTCTGTGAGACATTTGAAACAACAGCTAAGATTTCATTTGTTTTGGAGCTGCCTACTAGACATTTGAAAGTGATCAAAAGCATGTTTATCCGTTTTTATTTTTTTTTACATGAGCTGTCCTTCCATCGCTGTCTCCTTTAAACAAAGAGTTGTGAAAT
This sequence comes from Podargus strigoides, assembly GCA_028020825.1. Taxonomy (NCBI): domain Eukaryota; kingdom Metazoa; phylum Chordata; class Aves; order Caprimulgiformes; family Podargidae; genus Podargus; species Podargus strigoides. The sequence goes on from CM051643.1 coordinate 3,782,578, forward strand.
GGTTACTTTTAGAAAAAGATGGAGCCTTACAACCTGGGAATTCTTTTGCTGAGTTGCCGTTGTGGGGGCCCAGCTGTTGGGCAGCTGCCTCCCCCTGCCAGCATCGGCCGCTGCATCACTCGGCCACAGTCTCAGAGGCGGTAGCAGCACACGCTCTACATAAGAGCTTGGGGTTTTTCTGTGTTGCGCGGCCATCCCTGCGCTGAGCTCTGCTGCAGGGTCGCAGGCACAGGGAAGCCCAAGGTTTCTGGTCAGTGCTGGCCAGGAGAGGGAGCTTTGCAATGAACCGGCCAAGCAATGATGCCAATCCAGCTGGCTCAGTGCCATAGCCAAATGTCAACCCTGCATCCACCCCGAGTGCCAGGGTCTCTGCCCTGCTATGTCTGCAGCAGCTGTATCTGCACTGGTGGGCAGTTTTCTCCTCTGCTGAGAGCTATTCCAGGCTGTAATAACGTGGCCACAGGGAAGAGGTGAGAGTGCCCATTACTTCCCCCACCTCGAGCCGCCCATCCATGCACTTTAGACAAAACTTAAGTTCATTACATGAGACTTTCTCAGCCAGAGTCAGCCAGAACCACTGCAGAACCGACATTTTCTGTGAGCTCAGCTTCCCTCTTCTCCCTGGCCTTGTACCAGCACAGAAGCCAGCCCATGGACTCAGACTGGTGTAGGATAACCTGGTTTGAAATACAGGACTGGAAAAATTTGGCACATATGCCACAGTACAGCTAAAATGCCAAATGAAACCATACCTAGAAGCTGGTCAGAGCTGTACCCATGCAGATTTCTACAAGCCGCCAACATCTCTTTCAGCATCTTGAAGACCTTACACCTCTTGGTTGCTTCAGGTTTGCCATGAGACCTGATGCAGGGCTAGCTGGGAGCTCATGTCCTGTCTGAGTGTGATACTTCAGAAGGTTTTCCTTCTGTGTGGGATTTCAAACTTTTGAACCTTCCCAGTGGGTAGGGGGCTTGCCCAGGTGGCCAGGATGAGCCATACCCACAAGGTGAAGGTTGCACAGTGCTAGCCACCAAGCTGCTGGCTCTCCCAGCTTCTCCTGTTGGACTAAGTTCCATCTGCAGGAACAGCTGAGTACAGCTTTAGTTTTGATGAATTGACATTTTCTGACCAAAAAAAAGTGTGTGTAAATTCACCTACCATTTCTCATCTAAGCCAGAAGGACAGATGTGATCTGGGGAGCCAAAGAAGCACCATCAGAGAAGGCTCTGACAAGTATGGGTCATGAATTTGAGTAATTTATTAGACTTCTCCAGTGCCAGGCAGCTGCCTGGAAAGCACCAAACCCAGGACCTCTGTGTCATTCCTACAGGCCATGCAGACAAGGAAAAACAGACACCACGGATACACCATGATTCATTAGCTTTTGGAGTAAAATCTTTCCCAGATCTCTGTTTAGCAATCTGTCAGGCCTCATGTGCTGTTGGAGATTCGGTGAGTAATTTAAAGATAGGACTGAAACTTCCAGGAAGCAAACCACAGTGTCTGTGCTGTGGCCATTGCTGCTGTGAGGTGGATCCTGAACCCACAGTGTGTTGAGGTATTTGGGTAGTGGTAGCACCCCAGCGCTACAGGCACATTGCTGTATCCTCCCCTCCAGCATGCCACCCAACAGGAGCTATGGTGATGGAGAGAACAAACCTCAGAAAGCCTGGGCTCAGCATGGGGTTGCTCTTTTCCCCATGCTTCAGTTCTTCCCACAGCTCCTGGCAGAAGGTAGAGGGAGAAGAGAGGAGGAAGAGGAGTGAGGGCCATCTTTCATGGGCTCAGATTGGATGCTTTTGCTTGTGGCCAAGCTGAACCAAGAGCATCACACTTTTTCCAGATGTGAAAGGAATGCCACAACAAATATTGTCAGCTTCACATTACTCCAGGGCATGCTCCCTTCCTGCAGAGCAGGGACCATGACACAGCCTGCCCATCTGGGTGGCACTGATAGGATAACCTTCCAGACATGCTCACTCTAACAAGACCTACTTGAGCCCTCCAGACCCTACTCCATGAAGCTTTCTCACCACAGGAAGAGAGAAAATCAGAAGCTCAAGCCAAATACCACCTCACAGTCACCTCTCCACCTTCACTGATTTATTCATCCATGCAGTAACTCCAAGAGACTAAGGTATGAAGAAAGCAAAAAGCTTCATGATGGTGATCCCCCGCTAAGGCTATGTTTCCCTTCAGCATGCCAGGGGAGAGTCCCAGGCGAAAATCTATAACAGAGAGTGACAGGGGGTGCACAAAGTCTGAGCAGGTCCCTTGGTGAAGCTACAGAAGGATACAGAAGGTCCTTTCTGCCCTTCTCGTGCTGCTCTGCTCGCTAGTCTCTCAGAGCCATGTCTGCCATTATTCCCATTTGGAGGTTATTGTACCTTGTATGAAGGGAGGGTTTATTGTTCAGGCATCTTAACAGCTGTAGCCATTACAGATTGCTGATGTCTTTGCTTTGAGAGGCTGCATCCTTCCCATTTTGTCCCTTCCACCACTCTTTTGGTTCCTGTTGCCTGCCCAATAATGTTGATTAGGCTTCAGGGCAGAAGCAGCATTTTGCACTTTCTTCTAAGACAGGGTTTCAATTGCGGAGAAAACTCAACCTTGCTTTCTTTAATAATTCACATGGCAGTATTGTGTGGATACTCTTAACTGCTACTTAAAAGTAATTAATTGATTTTCTGACATATCAGTTAACAGTGTATTGCACTGACATGAAGTTGTGATTCTGCTGTTGATTGGGCTGGATGACTAGATGCATCATACTCAGTTCAGGAGCTGAGCTTAAAAGACTCTAAATATATTCTGCTATAAAAGGAAAGGCATTTTACATGTAGTGTTGTCTAAAACTTGAATCCATATGCTGCTTCCAATGCTGTCAGAGTAAAGTATTTCATTGTTATTTACAGTAGACTGATAGTATTTAAATTTAGAACATCCGCTAGGTATGAAAACACAATTTCTGTCAGCTGGAGACAATAGCACAAGTTGAACTGGAGAAAGAAGGGAGTCTGCAGAAGGGCTTTATGTGTGTATATATAGTCAAACTGGGAGAGGTCGCTGGAGAATCTCCTTTCTCCATACCATGTTGCCTACCCTTTTTGAAACCTAGGAGCACTACAGGCATATATACAGATGAGTTTGAAGCAGGAAGACAAAAAGACAGAAGCCCTTTCTGGAGATTAACGGTGGTTTATACAGCTTTTTATCTTTACAGTAAGTCGCCAGCTCTAATAAACTCCAGGGCTGGTTGACAACAGCAGGTTAAATAAATTACTGTGGTCAAAATGCTCAAATCAGCCATATTCTGTTAGATAACTAAACAAAAGATGACCAGCTTCTTCTGGCTTTAATGAAATTATCTGAGGAACTTATGAGCATTTATTACACTCCACAATCACAAATTCAGAAATCTACTGTTTAATTACTTAGGCTTGAAAACTCTGACCTGGATAGATAGTGCGTGGGGGACACTACTGGAGATATTTTCATTCATTATAGAGGATATGAGCTTACTTGCTTGTGATCTCTGCTTTGATATAGGTAATCCCATCATGGATAACTTAGAAGGTTAAACCCCTAACTTTTATGTGTTCCAGAATACTTCACATGTTGTATGCTGTTTTGCTTCTGTTCTCAAAGAGTCTTTTTCTCCTTCCTTCCTTCCTTCCCTTGCTATGAAACACCACAGAAACATAAACTGAGAAACAGACCAGTTCTGCTCTAAAAGTGTGCTTTTAATAGATATTTTGTGGATCTTTTATGTTAAAGTGTTTGTGGGGAGACGTAGGTACCTTTCTTGTATCATATGTAAAAACGAGGAAAACCCAAGAAGCTTTCTGGTCCACAAACCCTTCTTCAGCTATTTATACCCATATTTACCTCAAGAAAACCTGCCATTTTTATCTTTCACGTGTCAAGAATATGAGACCATTTCTTATACACACTCAGCCTTGTCACAAAATCTAGAAGCCGCTACAGGAAATTAACTTCACCGAGACCATCCTGTTTATGCAATTACAGCGTTAGCTGACTTGACTCTGTGTACATGGCACAGAACAGAGTCCCACACTGTGAAACAATCTCCACCCTCAAAATGATTTATCACCAATCCTCTCCTGAGATTTGGTCATTAAAAATACCTGCAACCCTATTTTAACTGCAATTTATTTTAACTTCAGAAGAAGAGTGATAGAAGAACAGCAGCAGATTCAGCAATGAACATTTTGTGGGGTGTTTAGCTTCAGAATAAATGAGTTTTGAAAAAGAAGAGAGGTCATGAATTATTAACAGTCCTCTCCGTAGATGGGAGAAAGTATCAAGATTTTGCTGAAGTCATGGATTGATTTTCTGACACAACAATTGAAAAGATGTGAAAGCAGCCACTTGGACAGTAGTGTCCAATATACAATCCATCAGTAAATGGGATTCCTCCTCTCACTTACCAGCACTGCTCATGTGCCATTGATTATATCGTATTGTATAGCCCACAGTCATCCTTATGGTGAGGAACGAGTGGGAAAAGTAGGCAACAAATTGTAGGGTGCATGGATGAGTAAAAGAAAACAGACTAAAGAAAAACTTTTTTATAGAGCTGCATAAAACATTATGGCCAAAATATTTTTTTGCCCACTGAAGTAATGCAGATTTAGACTAAAGTGACATTTCATGAATTTATACCTGTTTTTAAACTTATTTTGCTCAAGGAGGAGTGAAAAATATAAAAAATGTGAAAAATACAAAAACTTTCCAACTGTCTTCAGAATTAAATTTTTAATTAAATATTTTTACTGGAAATAATACTTTGCATTTAATTTTATTTTGAAATTGTTCTAAAAGTCTTGGGAGCTGAAACCATTACTCTAAGGGTTTTTTCTTGGTCCTAGATTAATTTTTAAAGGGGTTTTCCAAAATTCTTATTGATTTGCATTGTGTCAACTCATAGAATAGAGTCTTTTATGAGGTTTTCTGCAATTTTTTTTTCTTTTTTTTTTTTTTTCTTTTTTTACACAGCTAACACTGACAGAACAGTTACAGTAATTTTATCTGAAAACAATTTGTCTTTCAGAAATACCTGCTTTTGGATGTCTCTCTCACCATTCCTGTCAGCTAGAACAGGGATGTTCGACACCACTGGTCTCACCCTTTCCAAGTGTCACTGTCTTCTCTCCTCTTAAATTATAAATGTAGATATGAAACTGAAGGGCTTCCTCACCAGCCCAACCAAAAGTCAGGATGAAAACTGAGCATCCTTCAAGCCTTTACCTTAGTTTATTATTTCAACCCCCAAACTCACAGAAGGGCACAAAGACATGCTATTACTCCAGGTCAGCATAGGTAGCAAAGGCCTGGGTGATTTTCCATTATGTCACTTTTTATTGGAGAAAAAACCCTGCATATTTCTTTCTAGAAGTGATTGTAAGCTCATGAGAAGGGCAAGCCACCTTTAGCCTTTATGTGACTGTTGCCCTTTTCCTATTCACAAATCACTTGCCCAAAGCAGGAAAATGAAATATATTTTCTGTTGGAGAGCTGAAGTAATAAGCCCCCACCTCAGTGTCTGGAGCATGGAGCAGAAAGAAGGAAAAGCAGAAGTCTGTCCTTCACACATTTTTGAACATATTACACAGCAAAGAGGAAGACAAAGAGACTATGGAAACATTGGAAATTTGCTAAGGATGTCAGATTTGAGGTAACAGTATTCTGGAGTTGACGCTTTCGTATTTGAATGATTCTGGTTTCATACATGGCTTCTGTTAAGTAAATATATTATTTGTCATCTTCTTGGTGATCTTTCATTTTATGATTCAGTTATAGTGTGAAGTTACTAACTTAGTGGATACAGTAGGAATGATGACCCGCACTGGAGTCATATGTCAATTTTTCAATGCAATTTTTTTTTTACAAACTGATTTATCAAGTTTTATCTTTTCATGTGTCCTGGTTCCCCAGGCACAGCCCCATGGGCCAGTCATGCAGGCAGGCCATGAATAGCCCTGAGTCAGCTGAGAGTTCCAATCAAGGCAGCTGACTCCCAGGTGTATCCCATAGCACTTGATCATGCCCATTATAAAAGGAGGGAGTTCACTAAGGGTGGAGTTTCTCTTTCTGGGGCTTCTGTCTCTTGGCCTTCTGCTCCTGCTGTTGACCTCAAGGACCAGGCTGAGTAGAACCTTGTATACTTTATGATGGTTGTGGTATTAGTTTTGTTATTTTGTTAAATCTGTTTCTACTTCATCTCATGGGGCTTTTCCCTTTTTTTTCCAATTCCCCTTCTCAGCTGGGTAGGGGTCGTTGGGTGGTAGAACAACTGCTATAGTTTAGCCCTGTGTACTTGCTAAACATAAACATCATGGCAAAAAGGACCTGCTTCAGATAGTTTTCCTTGAAAATGTTTTGAAAACAGTCTGAAATTTTGTTTTAATAGTTGACGTGTTTCCTTATCTCTCAAGGGAAAAGAAGTTTCTGATTTGAAATTTTTGGAAATGAAGTTTATGATAGTATTTTCTGTGGATTGAGATTAAACACAGCATGTAAATAGGAGTGGCATTTTACAGTTATTTTTGTTTTATGAAATATTTCACTGGGAATTTTGTTTCAGTGGAACCTGTGTGCTTCTGCATGAGTGCGAGGAGGAACATCTTGTCACCCAGCTGTGCCCTAAACCTCTTGATGCCTTCAGAATCATGTTAAAATGGTTCCTGGTGTTAGGTGGTGCAAACCACTGTCATAATTTGCCCTGGATTAGATTAGGTGAGGTCAGCAAGGAATAGCATCCCTTTGCTTATGCTGTCATTTCCCTTTAGGACTGATTACTGCTTTCCTTCCATCCAATGTGTGAGCAGTAGAAAATTATACCAGGACGTATATGCTGTACTAGGAGCATTTCAGCACTGCAGACTTGGTGAAGAAGGATCCACGAATTTGCTTTGTTTGTTTGGCAGCAATGGTGAGGAGGAAACTGGGGTGTCAGGGGGCAGCACAGGATGGCTGGCAATGAAGGCAAGGCACCAGCTCTTTCAGTGCAGACCCCTGCCCGTGCTGGGGGGAACCCCCTGGGAAGCCGTTTCTCAGCCCAGCCAAGTGTTGGCACTCCCTTCTGCAAAGCCTCAAGTGGGGATGGTGCTGACCTCTTTGTGTAAAAAAGGATTTGCAGAGCAAGGCACTGGGACAGGAGTTTAAAACAATGGTGAGCTTATCGGCAATGCAGAAAGGCAATGACTTTAGCATGGTTCTGATGGCAGATAAAAGCAAGGCAGAGCCTGGCAATAAAAGCGAAGGGATGGCCAAGAAAAGTTTAGAGCACACTGGAAGGATCAATTAATACCAATTTTACAAGCAAATCTTCTCTATAAGAGCAAAGCAATGATAGGTACCTCAACACTGAGTGAAAGATGAGGAACCCAATGCAGAATTGTTCAAATGGTGTTGCTGAACTCCAGCAACAGTTTCGTGTTACGGGAAAGGCAGCCTGCTTTGTGTTTTTGTATGTTGCTGATGAGTTGCCAATAGAAGTGTGTATTTGGTGGTCTTTATGCAGTTCTTAGCGGTTTGTATCCCACCACACATCTGGCTCTTGTCCAGTGGAGCCCAAGTACTGAAAAAAAATCATTTAACAATTAGCATGGAGATAACAATATTTCCTTCTCCAACTGGGTGGTCTATTTTACAGCCAAAATGAAATTAGATCCAGGAAGTGGCAGGTATTTCTGAGGCTAAAGCTTGATAGTGCTGAACAGAAAATTCAGAAGGACACGCCACACAATTCCCAGGAAGATGGAGGCTAGAAGTTTGCTAATGCATGCAAAGTAATGAAGGGAGAAGCACAGAAATATTTTAGCTCTGGGGAAAACACAGGGTGCTGATGTGTATTTCCATAGTATTTCTGCCCATTTTAATTTCCTCATTACAAGGTGTAACCCCAACATAAATATGTATTGCACACCCGCAGAAAGAATGCAGGGAAAATCTAATCCCTGAATATGAAAGATACAGATTTCAAATTGCTTAACTACCTCCATAACCATGAAACACACTGTGATATCCACAGGCACCCAGAACTGCACTGATCCCTCCTTTTCAAGTAAGGGAACTAGGCAGTATAGAGGCTATACAGCTGCCTGACACAAGGACAGTCGTGCGCAAGCACACAGGAGGATGCACTCTAGTGTCAAGCATGCTGTGGACCTGAATTCTGCCTCCAGACATCGTCACTGTTTGGTACCTGCTACACAGGTATAATCACTCAGAGCAACAATGTGTTACAAGAGCTATATAAGGATTAGAAAAAATTCCCTGCCTGCAGCCCCTCTCCTTTCCTTGCTGCACTAGGTGCAGGCAATGCAGACCCTGTTCAGAAGCTGGTGCACATTTTGATGGCAGTTCTTCATTAGGCAGCTGGCACTCTGAAGTACAGGTGATACTCCATGCAGAACAACAATTAGTATTGCCAGATGTTTGAGTGCACGATAAGGGAGACTTAAGATGACTCCCTTGCACTAAAAGCCCTTGCCCCTGAAATCTTGGTGTCTTTCAGCAAAGTCTAAGTGACGGCTGAAGGCCATAGAGCTGAAGGCAGATGGTAAAAGCTGATGAATCACTGAAGAATCAGTGAAATATAAAAGTAAAAAAAAATAAGCAAACTAATAAGGTGTGCAGACTATGAGTGCACGGAGCACATTACCCTTTCTGTCAAAAGAGCAGTAAAAAAAAAATCACCGAGAGTGAACCAGTGGCAGCACTGATTTTTCAGAGTTCCACAGGTCCCAGAAATGCACCTCCTCAGATGCAGCCTCCTGAAACTCCTCTGAAGGACTGTGTTTGGGCACAGTTCCCCTGTCTGCATGGGCTCCTGCTGGGGTCTGTGTGCATGGGCATCAGTAGGAGTCCTGTGCCCAAGTCAGGGTTGCCTCTGAGCCACCTGTCAGGGAAACCTCCAGCATGGCTAGATCCCACCATGAGTCATGGGAGAGAGACAGTGCATCAGCTGCCATTTTGATGAGCTTTCCCTTGGCTCTTTTGCTCCAGGCAAATTTAGCCACTTTTTTTTTTTTTTTTTTTTTTTTTTTATCCTTACCTCTTCTCATGAGCCTGTTGGGAACATTTGTGCAAAATGCAGCATGAGTGGGAAAACACCACACCAAGATCCAGCACAACTCTGCCTGCTTTCCATATCCTGAATTTTGCTATTTCTGTGACCACCATAAGGATTTTGCTTTCTCCAGCAAACAAGGGCAGGCCATGTTGGGTGGGCTCAGTGCCCCAGAGGCGTGCCTTTCTCTGTCAGTCCATGCAAATGCCACACAAATTTTGTGAGCTTCTTCCTTGTTAGGAGACGGTGGGGCATTCTGTGGAGGAGCAGCAGCCACGCAAATCTAGCAGGGAGTTTGATTTCCCTTATGGGGAAGTACCTTTGTGTTCGGTATGAGGTAGAGCAATCCACAAATCTATGGCTACCAAACCCAGTAGCCAGGTACAACCACCCCATTGTTTCATGTGTGACGGCACCAGGAGGATGCACGCTGGCTGAGCCCAGCTCTTCCTCCATGCAGGGTTTTCAGGTTATGCATAGCCGTGAGCTTCCCACAGTTTTCCATACAAATATTCCCTGTTTATGTTTTGCTGGGGTTCGGTATGAAAAGTGCTTGAAGATTTGTAATGAGAGCACTTGACTTTCTGCTTCTTGCACCGAGTGCTGTGTGGTCTGACCAACAAGGCAGCAGTTCAATCAAAGGGAGCGTAAGGAGGAAGAACTGGTACTTTGGTGGAACTGAAGGGATTGCCAAAAGGGATTGCTGTCCGTTTCATCATCCCAGAGATGACAGGGACATTAAATTGTATCCATACACAGAGGGAAAAATGAAAACATATAAACCACGTAGGAGTCAGCTTCAGATACAGATGCTGAATGTTTGGAAAAGCTGATGACCTGTTTTAAGCACACTCACTACAGACTGATTTCACAGCAATTTCTTGTAAACAGACTTTATCTTCTGGTTTGATAAAAGTAGAGGGGTAGATAAGTAAGACTGCCAGTGTTCTTGGCAATATTTTATGAGTTTGTCCCTGTATTTCATGTGCCTGTGGTAAACATATATGTTTTGGCTGAAATCCTGACGCCACTTGAATAGCAAAACTCTTCCCTCCCTTAGGTGATCCTCTAGGTCAGTTATGAAAACACTCCTCAGCAATAATACAGGTGAAGCTGATCTTTGTAGGGACAGGGAATGGACAGAGTGACTTCTTGAGGTGCCTTCCAGCCCTGGTCTTTTAAGATACTACAAAATTTTCTTGTAAATCCTATTGGCTGGGTTGTGATCCCACCCTTTGAGCTCAGTGAATCAGGGACTGCTGACAGCAGCAGACAACCCAGTGTGTATGTGCATGTGTGTCCATCTGTGTGTGTGAGCATACCAGTATATACATGTGTGTGTAGTAGGCTACTTGATCTCCATTTATAGCAGCCTTTGCCCACACCATCAAAGATGGAGTGATGAACAGAGATATGATGTAAAGGACACTGTGCTCACTTATTTTATACATTTGTAATCTCTACCCAGACTGCTTTTTTTAACAACACTGTCATTTCCATAAAATGTTTCAGATTAGAGAAGATCTTGGCTAAATTTAGCTTTTATGGAAGAAAGAATAAAACATAATTAACTGTTTAAAGAACTAAACACAAACCACATGAAGCAATGAAACTTGTTGGCGAGAAATCTAACAGTAGTGCTTGGTAGCAAACCCATCTCCTGTGGAACAGATGTTTGGGATTTTATACAAAAATAGAAACTACACTAATGTCAAATGCTTTAGTGCCTGAAAAACTGACAAACACTGAGTGTTGCTCCTTGGGCACCACAAATTTCCAGGTTGTACAGAGATGCCACAGAAAATGGAATGAAATTAGAACAAAACAGCGTCAAAGAAATATTGATGGGTATTATTTTTTAAAAGCAACTCCCCAAACTAGTGATGTCTCTCCACCTTCAGGCAACTTTTAGTGCAGTCTGAATGGCTAATTATTGCCAGCAGTGGTGGAAAAGCTGGTTTGCAGGCACTTGATTATCCTTGAAGTACTGGGCTCTGTTTTCAGCTGAGCCATACGCTACATTCTATAAATTCTGTTTATATAGGTTTGTTAGTCCCCTGCCCCCTTCTTTTATAAAAAAATATTGGGACTGGTAATATGGAAAAGATAGAAAAAAACCACAAACCAACAAACCCCTTGGGTGGTTGTTTCATTTCTCATCAGGAGAAGAGAAAATCAGGGACCTGATTTCCAGGGTGACTCCAATGGGGAGCTGTAAGATGGCAGTGCCTCTGCCAGGCACACATATTATGGCTTTTAGGGTAAGCAGCAGACTGGGATAGGAAGCTACATTAGCTGAAGCACCATCCTTCAATGCCTGTTGTAATATCTGTTCAGAGCCTGGATGAATGCGTTAGGGTGGATTAATTGTAAAGAAGCTTTAAAAAAATCCAACAGTTTTGGACCATTGGTTCACAAGACATCACAGGTGTGGAGATTTCCTAGACACTATATTGACCATGAAAGAGCCTTTTTGTGCAAGTGCCCCATTAGTTAAACCCACCAGAATAAAGAGATGAAATACCCCAGCAGACTCTGCATGAGTTTTCTAAGTGGGTGTTCATGTTTTATATCACCATATGATACTGTGCAGCTTCGTACAAAGAAAGACATCAGTCCCTGCCACACACACGTGTGTGCGCACACACACAGACACATACATGCTCCCCAAAGCTAAACAGATGTCACACCAAGCCCACATCTCACCAAAATTTTCCACTAGTCAAAATAGAAAACATCAGGCCAAACTTAGCCTCCTCTGATGCGAGCACACACACCACTTTCACTTTGATTCAGTCTTCCTGACATATGGTTTCCTCTCTCCTCCTGCCTCCCCTCCCCTTCATATTTCCAACTGGAGAAGATACAATAAATGGAATTTAAATAATACGCCTGCAGTGAACACCAAGGGAAGGTGGGAAACCCAAAAGCAGAGCTGAAGTTTTGAAGGGCAAACCCAGAAGCAGTTCCCACTGGTGGGGTGAGCAGGGCTTTGCCAGGGATGTAAGCCAGCATGGGAGCTGTGGTGTACTCTGAGCCTCGTGCTGCTCTGTGGTCTGACGCTGGACCCGGGCAAGCGGGATGAGGCTCAGATGCACACCTCCTGCCTGTGGGGGCTGTTGCTTTGCTCCTCTTTGCCAGACTTGCACAGTCTGCCGCACTCGCAAATCTAAACTGAAGTGAGATTTCCTCTCCTCCTAACTATTTTTTTTATTTGGGATGATCCTTTAATGCTATTTGGCTAAACAGTTGCAAAAAAACCCAGCACTCCCTTACCCCCAAAAGTCAAAGACACTTTTCCTGAATAGAATTTAATTGGATTATTAATTTAAGGCACTGGTTTACTTATTCTCATGACCAGGGTGCTTTCACGGGTGCTATCACACACACTGGTATCTTTTTCTTTGTTTACCTGGATGCCTGGAACAGCAAAGAGAGTCACAGGTACAACACCAGTTACCCCAGAAATCCCCAAGACCTCTGTGGAGGGCAAACAGGAGACATTCAGCATTTTATCATGCTTCATAAGATTAAAGCGTAGGAACCAAACAAAAAGCTGTGGTGCTTTTCAAAGTAAACACTTCTCGAGTGTATGAAAGGAGGGAGGATTTGTTCACATGGCAAAGCTGAAACGCTCTTAGCATTATTTTCAGGCTAGGAGATGTTTTTTGAAAAACTTATGTGTAGCACCATTCTCAGCCCTTTTTAAGCCTCGAGAAGAATGAGACAAAAATTGAAAATTTGCTTCTCACTAGCTTAGCGCAGCTTTTCAGATTCACTCCACACCAGTTTTTAGTATTATGATAGGGGGGGGAAAAAAAACGCAGCCAAACCCAGTCCTTTCAGCAAGTAGGCAGAATTAATCAAGGCAAGTTTGTACATACCATGGCTGAATTTGGTTCATGTTCTGTCTAATATCTAAGCAATTACATTATATTATTAAATCATTTAGGATTAAATTGCTGTTTGGAAAATTATTCTTATTTAGCTGTATGAGTGAAAAGATTAAAAAAAAACAGGACCCAATAATCTATTTTGCACTCATATTCCGATTTGGATCCAGCAGATTTTTGTTGAATGGAGCAAAAACAACAACAAAAAAATAAATTATTTCTTCATAGTCTGAGGTCTTGTTTCCTCAGCCTGGAATGAAGCTGTGCATGTCCATCTTCTTTCCCAAATTAATGAATAAATTAAAAAAACCTGACAGCGCTGAACTGTATTTCTCTGGAACTGCATCTTATAATAACATTGGCTTCAAAACACTGCTGTAAATTCTTGCATGTTTTGTTCAACTTTGCTTCTTCACATATGCAAATTTTATATTGGTATGCAAGTTTGTTATTGCTTTATGTCCTGTGAACATACAATCAAAAGAAAAAACTTAGGCCAATGTAAGTGGGATTTTCAATACAGTGTTATTTGCCTTTTCAAATTTAAAGATCCTTTGCCCCCTATTTAAGCAGCCTATACACTTCTATTTTTCCTTTCGTGTAGCTCTTTTTATCCCAAAGAATTTTTTTGAGCGTTTCTGATCACAGAAGATTTGGAAGCACCAAATAGGTGCAACCACATCTGAGGTGGAACGCGGGAGCCTTTTAACCTGAAGAGGAATGAACGACTCTGCAGCCTTCAGGGAGAAGGCAGGGGCCCCGTGAGCCCAGTGCAATGTCCTGTTGCAAATTTATACCTTCTTCAAGATCCACTCTGAAGCTCTAGCAAAACCTCATGCCCAGGTTCTAACCTGGAGAACCCTTCCATAGGTACAGCCTTTGCCTGGCTCATGCGGATGGATGGAATCTCAGCTGCAGGTAACAATATCATCTGTCTGCTACGGTGTGCGTATGCTAAACCTTCTCAGTCATGTTCACATAGACAAAGGTTTCTGCAGTGTCCCTCCAGCTTGAGGTGATGGGCAGCGGAGCATTCTCATCCAGGGAGTGCCCCCTACCAAGCAGACTCCTCTTGATTTTCATTGCTTTGCCTCTGACACCAAACAGCTGGGTACACCCAAGGTAGCATGGGTGCCTGGAAAGGATGTCTAAGAAAGTCAATGAACTGGGAGTGCTGAATGGACTTTAATGATCTGGGATATAATTAATAGTAGTAGGATCCACTTGAGCTTAGGCTCCAAATCCTTCAGATGAAAGGAAAAAAATAACATGTGGTCTGCCATGTGCTAAGTATTCGCCTGTCCTGGAATGTCCTTGTTAAATGTGTTCTGAATTAGAGATATTTAAACACCACAAATAGCTGTATTTTATTGTATATATCCATTAGTAACCAAAAAATAATCAGAAGCAACAAATAATAAAGTTAGAAATCAAGCCAAGGGCAGCCCAGTGGAAGTTGTTTGCATGAAGTTCAGAGGCACCAATGTACCCTGCAGAGGAGCTTTTAGGGGGAGCTGGGTCCAGCCAACCCCCTAACTGGGCTTTGCTCGTGTCATTGGGCACAAGGGCAGCATGTCTGCCCCCTCCTTGACATCCTCCCCATCACCCACCCCAGCAATTTGGTCCTCCTGGGTGCCCAACCAAGGTGATTACAAGAGGGAAGAGCCACTGCCACAGCAGCTGTGTGGCTTTTTAAAACTTTTCATGCTCCTTTGCCCCTTTACTGCTGGACAAATGATTCCTCCTTCCTCACCCTGCAGCATCTCCAGCCAGAAGTAGTTTCTTTTTGTATTTTATACATTTCATTGGGGAAAATCCTCAGAGCCTGTCTCTTCCAGGTGACTTGGAAAGGAATTGGGTCTATTTAGTTTGGAGAAGAGGAGGCTGAGGGGGATCTCATCAATGCTCATCAATATCTCAAGGGTGGGTGTCAGGAAGATGGGGACAGACTCTTCTTGGTGGTGTCCAGTGACAGGACAAGGGGCAATGTGCACAAACTGGAACACAGGAAGTTCAATCTTAACATAAGAAAACACTGCTGTGAGAGTGACAGAGCACTGGCACAGGCTGCCCAGAGAGGTTGTGGAGTCTCTGTCTCTGGAGACATTTAAAACCCGTCTGGACATGTTCCCGTGTGATCTGCTCTAGGATCCTGCTCTAGCAGGGGGGTTGGACTAGGTGATCTTCGGAGGTCCCTTCCAATCCCTGCCATTCTGTGCTTATTCACAGAGCTGCCTTAAAGATGGCATGCCTCTACCTGTATGCTCTTCAGACATAATTTTTTACCAATATACTTTTATTCAGTGACTTCCCTGCCTTAAGATGATCCTATATGTTTTGTGCTATAGTCTGGACATTTTCTTAAATGTTTCCAAGGTCTTTCCCCTGAGCAAGAGACCTTTTTATCTCCCAGACTTACTTTTAAAATCATTGCTTCTGCATGTGTGATGTTTTGTTGATTACAGTAAAACTGGAGAATTCTCTTAAATGTCAGGCTGTCTGCTCTGCTGCAAATGCCTCACTGCTTTGTTCACCCCAACTCTTTTTGAAGGTCACTTTACTCAAACCAAATAACAGTAAGATTAATGTAGGGATTCTCATTTCGTAATGGTCTAGAAAGCTAATGATAATTTTATTGTTTGATGTTTTGTTATAGACAACGAATTTTGGTGGGTTTTTTATGAAGATCAGGGATTGGATCCTTTAATGAAAAACATATGCTGTAACTTAAGCTTAGTAAGCTAAGACTGTCTCTGTGTCCTACAAAACTATGCTAAATCCTTTGATTTATGTTTGGTATTTTGAACCATGCAATACAATTATCTTATCCTTTCTAGAGATACCAGAAAAAGAGACAGAGAAAAGCTTTAGAGTTCATACATCAAATGGACTCAAATATTTTCCTTGCAAGTACAACCAAGCCTTCACTCCTTGCACTATTGTTAGGGAGATTTGCAAACTTTCCTTCCGAGGGTGACAAAAATGTGAACTAATTACCTCAGTAACCACACTCCATTCACTTGTCCCTAGTGCTTTTACCATAAATGAAGCAATTTCACGTTCACCATCTCATTCACTCGCTTTCTGTTTTAGTAAGGAGAAACTCCTCAGTGCTGAAGAATTAGAGTCTAAGCAAAGTAAGTAGAGACTGAAAGCAGGGGCTTAGGACTACGTAAGGAGTGAAAGCTTAGTAACCAGGACTGTTACTACACACAAAATACAGTAGTATTATATTGCATATTTCAAGTGAGTTTGTTAACCTGAAATAGGTGAGGTGTATACGTATCAATGCGATTTATTTCAGGCAAAATTTTAGCATATTGATTTAAAATGCTGTGCGTGTGGCATGCTTACTGTATATACATTTTCCTGATAAAGCCTGGAGTGTCTGGATGGATTCCACAGATCAGTTTAATATGTAGGATGTTTTTTTTTTCTGGCATCAAAAATCAACCAGATTTTTATTACATTACCTTTCCGAACGGAAATACTTCCTCTTTTTGTCTCTATCGAAGTATATGTCAGCGTTAAGATTACTGATCTTTATAGAAAACTACAGATTGCAGAAAATTTTTGCAGAAGAAAAAAGCACAAATAACTGAAGTAAAAAATGTTTGAGGGAATAACAGTAAATACTATTCTGTAATTATTCAGTGTGAAAAAACCCTACCCAAGCCTTTAAAAATTGCAAATGCACCTATAATCAGAGCAGAATAAAAATGCTGACTGCAGCAGAAAATGCATGAAACCACATTAGCCAAATTACTGCAAGTTCAAACTTCAACATCATTGGCAAAAGCCTAAGCCTCCAGTTACCCTAGTTAGGAGAGTTTGCAGTCTGTCACTTGTGGTACATTCTTTCTTATTTTTAGGCTTCATCCAAAGCCCATTAACATCAATCAAAACTTTTCTGTTTACATCCGTGGGTTTCTTTAGGTCATGGTTAGCATACTGAAGCACGAGACCATGTTTTAAGCCGTCACTTACAGGAATGACACCAAAGGGGCAAAACATTAGCACTATATGCTGCCTTTATTTCTGTATATTTTGTTAAACCTTAAGCAGTAAGGACTTTTGATTGCTTCTGTTTACAAAGTTAATTTTCTTAACTATTTCAGTCCAGGAATAATAATAATAGTCTAATAAATCCTCTCTTATTGGAAATGATTCATAAGATCATGGTTCACATCTCAAGGCTTGCAGACAAACTTAAATGTAAAAATTAATAATGTGCTAAGGCTTTGCAGAGGCAATATGGTTTAAGGAGGGCCTTAAAATCTGGAAAGCTTGTATGTGCAGTGCTGGATGTTGCTGTCCTATGAAGGGGACCGCCGGCAAGAATGTACATGCATGACACTCCCCCTGGGTCCCTCTGGTTTCTAGCAGCTCCTCTGTCATTTCAGGAGTGCGCCCTGGTGAAAGTCTGGGAGCCCAGCACAGGGCGTTTGGGAAGGTAACTCACTGCAGGTGACCTTTCCTTTCAGGACACATCACTCTGCAGGGGCCTCAACAGTGGCATTTTTTTCCGCCTGATAGTGCAGCTGTATTTCTGCTCCATCTCCAAAAGCGCCATACTGCTCCATCACTGGTAAGCCACAGGACTGTGTGACACATGGACCCCGCGCCGTGCTCCGACCCTGCCCAGAAGTCCTCCCTCTTTGATGTATTTTTTTTTTTTTTTCCTTCTTTCTTTAAGTTCTGGTTTAGAAGGTGGTAAGCTTCTAATGTTTGAAAAGCAATTGTCACACCACCATGCACGTGAGAGGAAACAGCACAGACCACCCCAGTCCAATCCTTTATGTGGACATTTAATCTCCTC
Organism: Podargus strigoides; assembly: GCA_028020825.1. NCBI lineage: Eukaryota > Metazoa > Chordata > Aves > Caprimulgiformes > Podargidae > Podargus > Podargus strigoides. The sequence goes on from CM051643.1 coordinate 3,800,388, forward strand.
CACCAACATCAAAGCCCTTGCTCTGACATCCAGTTGCATTGCCTCATGTGAGCTTTCCAGTTTTTCTCTCTCCTCTCCCCCCCATACTCTTTCTTTCCTCACTTGCTCTACTTAATAATGCTACTCCTTCCTCCTTCCAAAATAACAATCCCCCTACTAGATGTATATATATAGTAGAGCAGCCTGAGCCAGGACAAGCACCCAGCCTCCCCCAGCCTGATGGCTGTGGCAGGCTCAGGGGGACTAGAGGGGAGATGGGGGGATGGTGGGGCTGATGAAGGGGCAGGACGACACTTGAGGGCTGGGGTGTGCCGATCCCCCTTGCCCAGGTTTCTTGGGGGTGTCAGGGCGGCCAGCAGAGGCAGCTGGACGAGGCGTGCGCCCCATGGTCTGTGTTTGGAGATACCCCCACGCGCCCACCGGTTGCAAGGCAGAGATAAAAGTCACCTAAATTGGAATGGGCTGGGCTTTAAAAGGGAGAGTGAGTGGGCAGCACTTCAAAAGCATTGCACTGTGTGCTGCTTGGGCTGGAGAGAGGTCTCCTGGCATAGCCACTGCCTGGGGCGGGGGGCTGGGAGGATGCAACAGAGCTGAACAGCGCCGGGCAAAAGACCCCAGCTTCAGAAGCTGAGGGACTGTTCCTTCAGAAGAATACCTTTAAAAATAATAATAAAAAAATATGCGTTTTTTTTTTTTTCACAAAAGGAATAGTTTTCCACTTTACAACCAACTTTATATTCCAGTGCTTCTCATGTACCGTCACACTGAGGTTGCAATGTGCAATATCTACGTACAGGATTTGGAAAGTGTCTTTCCTCACACTCGCTGACATGACACGGTTTGTATTTGGAATGGAAATGGCTGAGAAAGTATGTAAGATATAGAAATGTGGAATTCAGGCTCCTAGGGTGTGGTTTCCCCTTACAAGATAGAAGAGACTGTGGCAGTTGTATTTTGTAATTTCAGATGAAAAATGTATTGAATTGCACACAGGTGGTTTTGTGTATGCAAACTTACACAAGCACATATTGCACATATATATGTATACACACACACACATATATGAATGTGCACACACCCAGAAAGACAGAAAAAGAGAAACTGAAGCCTACGACAACACTGTAGAGCTTCTGAAAAGATTAAGAGGAGAAAATACTTCACAAGCCTAAACTCCCCCCTGGTTTCACATGAAGTGTGGCACTCAGTGATGAATGCAAGAAGGGGGTTTGATATCACAGAAACCTATGTATGAGAGAAAATTCAGAGAAATTGCTCATGCAAGTAAATTACCTGCAGGCCCAGGAACTGGATGAATAAAAAATCTGACACTTTGCTACCAATGCAATATCTGACTCTGGAGTATGAAGTGCAAAGACTACTATCTAGTCTCAGCAGGCTGCTCAGCTCAGTGCAGTGGCATTTTGTAGCCAGAACTGCAATTACAAGCATCACTTTTCTAGAGAAATGAGTGCTGTGTTAATTTGTTTGCAAGCTACTACAAACATGCAAAAGTTTTCTCAGCTACAGACTGCAAGAATTACTGTTGTAAACATGTGTGTAAAGGCTGGGTCCTGAAAATGCAAACAACAAATACAGGATCTTTTTTTTTCCTTTTGATCTGTGCTCAGGATCAGAAAGGAGAGAGAATTTTGCCCTTGATACACAAAGTAGGAGAATGAATAACACATCAAGGAAAGCACTTCTGGATTCTGTTCCCCAACTATGGTAATACATATGCTCAAATTCCTTTTGAAGTAAAATTAGAAAGCAGCTCCCGTGTGTGGTAAGGTAACGGGGGTGTGTGCTGGGCCACACCGGAGGCTGACTAGGGGCTGAGCAGTTACACCGGTGGGGATTTTCCTTCTGTTCCAGCAGAAGGGGTTTTTACCTTTCCATGTCTAACAGTTGTACAGCCTCCCCACCATGCCCATTAGCACCCACTGTGTCAGCACACTGAACGCAACAGAGCTGCTCCCTATTTCCTTGTGTCACGCTGGATCTCAACCCCATTTGTCATAATTCAGTCACTGATAAGAGAGAGGCAGGAGAATGAAAAGCATGGGCAGAGAAGTCAGCTGTAGTACCACTAACTCTCTGCTGATGGATGCTGGTGTCCTGCACACAGCTGCACGCTAACAATCTTACAAACTGTGTTAGCAAGTGTATTACTAATAATCTGTGACAGATGCCTTCTCGGCCTCACATCTCCCTAAACCACACCAAGCAGTCCTAACATTGGAAACCTCCCAATTCTTAGCAAAAGCTAAACTGTATCTTGTACATTGGCTTGGCCAAGAAAAGCTCTACTTGAAAAGTATCTAAAGGGCAGTTGACTCAAAATCTTAATACCTGAGAGAGAGAGCAAGGGGAAAAAATTGGTCTTCTCACCACCGATGTGAAGCAGGATGCAGAAATGCAGAAAATAGCCCCAATTCTGAAATCAGCATGGAAAAGTTCTGAGAAGAGCTGAAGATTTTTTTCCAGTGAAAGCTGGTATTTAAGGGTGATGAACTACAATTCACAGAATCATAAAATTTGAGTGTAGATTCAGTCCAGAAAAACAGGGAAATTGTTTTGAAGCAGTTAACTTCATTTTAACATTTTCTAAATGAGATATTCTTTTTAATTGTACTAAGCTATTTTAAAAATTAATATTTTGACTCTTCATTTTGGTAATTTTTGTTTGCTTGTTTGTTGACTGGTCTATATTAAAAAGGTAGAAATAAAAAAATATAAAATGATGCTAAACCAAATCCAAAGTGAAACTTTTACATTCAGGTTGAACAAAAATATTTGCCACCAACTTAAATTGGTATTTTTTAGGGTTTTAATTTTTCTACTTTTTCTTTTTTTTTTTTCCCCCGGGGCTTTGGATTTTTTGTTTTTTTTTTTAACATATAGAAATTAACCCCAAAATTCATAAGTCATCCAGCTGCTTTGGATGAAAGACTTCGGTCATGATAGAGTTCAGCAAGGTGGAGAGTTTACAGCAGATCTGGCTATTTCCTCTCTGGAGCTTGAGAGGGGATGAGGAAAAACCTGCCTTTAATTCTGTCCTGTCCTCCCAATAAATCTATGCATGGTGTATCACTCAGCTCGGGAACTAGCCTCCTAAAAGGAAGCATTATTATTTCTGCCATAAATGAGTTTAAAGGCGTCAATATAAACCTGAGGAGTGACACCGTGGCAGACAATATTTATGTACAACAGAACACTATGAGTTCACACTTATAATTTTGAACACATGGTCAAGATGTCTTCTTTAGTAACACAGATGACGTATTTATAAATACGACTCAAGTAAGACCGATGAATGAGGGAAACTATTCCATCTTTTACGGAAATAAAAATCCTCCTGCCTTTCAGGCCAAAGGGAGCCCCTTCTGGCTATGGACTGCTCAGCCCTGCCACCCCACAGCTGCCTATGAAGCGTAGTTTTAAGCAAAGGGATGCTGCTGTTTTCATGCGTGTATGGTCTTGTAGGCACATGGACTTTGGCTCTTCACAGCAGAGATGACCCTCACCATGGAGTTACCAGTACCTAGCTCTTGTGCTGGATTGGGTTGCATGTGCTGTGACTAAAACAAAAACGAAGAACACTTTTGCAGTGGCCCATCACCATACACTGCTCAAGCAGCTCTTTAACTTGGGAAGCATACACTCTGGCTGTGTTTGCTGTGCAAGCAGTGCTGAGCAACAGGGCGAGGTCTACAGAGAGAAACTGTTGGTGCTATAGACCTGAAGGCCACGCTATTTGTGTCTGAGAGATGTTTGCTTGAGACTAGCCCAGGCCCTTCAGTGGCCAGGGCATGTACCTGAACTCCCTGGACCCTGCCTTTCAGTTTTGTTTCAGCAGAAAGGGAGACAGCTCATGCTTGCTGGAATCCCTCCACAATATGCACCACAGCGTGGTGGGGGATGGCTGGGAAATGCCCTTCAGAGGTGCAATCCTGATCACATTAAAATGCAAATGAAGGCCCACCCTTGCCCACTAGCAAACATTACCAGGGATGAAATGCTGGTTTTTTAGGATGGAGACAGTTTTGCCCTCAGAAGTGTATAAACAAGTTGAAAATGGATCAGCATTACTCCAGGAGCAGAGAACAATGCCGTCTGATTGACCACCAGCTCTCCCTTAGACACTTGCTGCAACACTAGTCACAGAAAAGTCAAATCCTGCTTTTTCCTGTTGGAATATATATTTTGTACAAGCACTACCACCTACAAAGTCTTACAGTCCATTGATGGTGCTTTCTGATAGGGAATCACCCCACTTACACATCAACTCTTTAATGCAAAAGGCAGCCAAGATTGTAGGCTGTCTCAAAATAACCTGATATGACTTAAATGGTGGATTGATGTAAAACATTATGATGTGCTGCATATTCAATAATGAAAAACATCCTGGAAACTGATGAAAGAAAAGGTCATTCGCATACTGCTGAAATCCCTTAAGAATCTTAAGACTTTGCTAGGTGCATTGATGGATGTGCGCTAATGACCATGCAAATATGTGGTCTAAGGCTGACCACCAGCCCTCAGCCCTCACTGCAAAATTATTGACAGCTATATTGCTTATTCTTGTAGTGGTTAGGAAATGAAATGCCTTTCTCTAATCAAGTAATTGCATTAAACAACTGCTGGGAACATTTTGCTGCCCTTGTTTAATAGCCTAGAAGTCAAGTGTATTTCATATTTGTTAACTGTCAGGAGTAGTTTCGTTCACATTTATTTTTGAACTAAAACAACACCGTTACTGCTTCTGCCCTTTCCAGTAAAACTCTTATTTTTTTTCCTTTTTTTTTTTAAAAAAAGTCAACTAGTAAACACACACAAGTGAAAAGATCAGGTAATCTTCAGCCAGCGTGCAAGAAGGAACCAAACAAAGGAAGTTCTGCATAGAATTAAACACAGAACCAGCAACTCTGGAATAATAATAAGAAGAAAGGAAAACAAACCCAACAACACAAACTGGTTATAATTGAAGCCATGTAATTCCTAGCAGATTTTGTACAGCTAAGAGTTTTTATTGTCTCTCTTCCTCTCCCAGTGGCTGCTGGTTCAGCGGTCACAGCCCAGCCGATGGCTGCTGTGTGGAAGGAGCCACAGCGGCGTTGCCCTTCTGGCTCGCCACCCAGGGACTTTTCATTTCAGTGAACACCGGGAGAGACTGCGGGTTCGGGTGGTCAGTGTCCGTGTGACTGAAGGAGAAGCCACTGTCCTGCACCACCCCACAGTGTTCTCAAAGGCTCCCTTGAGCCACAAAGCCCCATGCTACAGCTGCACAGGTGGCTCTGGGCATCCCACACACCTCCTGGGGAGCTGTGCTGTAAAGAGAGGGGGGCACGTCCTGGGGAAAGCAGCCCCCAAAAGTCTTGCTCTGGTCTACAGCGTTGACCTTGGTGTTTGAAGATCACCAGGGTTGCCTGCTGGGTCTGGGCCAAGCTCACCAGTGATGTGCCTTGCATATAAGTGCACAGTGCCTTTAGTACACATCTGTTTGCTTTGGCAATATGCTGCTCTTCTTGCGAATAATGTTACAACTATTTTAACCTGAAGCAGTTCTCTCCAAAATGAGGAGAGGTCAATGACAGCACAATAACCTCAAATGACAAAAGACAAGATAATTTTCAAAGGTAATTTGGCCTCTGTGAAATTCAGTGCCTAAAAAGGCACACTGCAAGGTAGCCACTTGTTATCGGTATACACATGGCCCATCACCCCATTGTATGTTACTTTAGATGGGCTGTGAAATAATTAATAACAATAAAAGTAGGAATGGAAACAACTTAGGGTGTCAAATGGGGACAAATAAAGACATATAATGCACGTGACACATGATGCCCTGTCCATGTTCAATAGTGTGCAATGCTGAGGTTTGACAGTGGATCAACACAGCTGCCTGTCGTGCTGATACATGAGGAAAATTGACACCGTAAGCTGGCCCGCAGCTCAGATATTCAAACCTGCAAAAGGTCTAAGTCACCACGCGAAAGGGACTAGGAGCTGAGCTCCCTTGTGTCTGCCAAAAGTAAAAATAACCCAGAAGCCCTGCTGACAGTCCTTGCTTGTGTTCTTATCGCCTCGCTGTCTGAGTTTGTTTAATCTTCTCTGAACGATAAATGCAGGAAAAAAAAATGTTTTGGGAACAAATAAAAATTACTCTGAACCCCTTGCATTTTTATTCTCCACTCCAATCAAACAATTGGGAAAAATATCAGGTTTTGCAAGTTCCATTTTCAGCACATATCTTGAGTGTGCCTCACAGCGTTTTAATTTTATTTTTGTGCTCACATATTCCGTACTTGCCGGCTGTGATGTTTTCTTCTATGAAATTGCCCAGCTGCTTGAGTGTCCCTTCTACAGACCAAGATGCAATATTTAAGGCTGAACTTGGAATGCACAGCAAAAATGCTGCACAGCTTATCTTTACTAAAAATATCCTCTTCCAATACACATTATTTAGTATGTGTTTTCTAAAGGGTTTTGCTTTGTTTTGTGGGTTGTTTTTATTATGACCTAAGTTTCTGTCCTGAGCAAGGAGTTATTTAGGAATTCTTAACCAGCAAGCCAATTTGGTTTGTAAGGACTCCAAGTTGGGCAATTGCTCCCATAAATACACCAGCCAAGATGCAGTTTTGAGAGCAGGCACAGCTATACCCACAAAACCTCTCTTGCACTGTACCTAGCTGGCTAGAGAGAAACAGCTTTTTCGAGTATTTTTTCTGATCATACCTGGGGAGCTTCTGTGTTTGTGGTCAATACTCGAGGAGAAAAATACCTACTTTGGTCCTTCACCAAATGTCAAGTCTGTTTGCTGCCTTGAGAAGAACTCCCAAACCTCCCAGAAGGAAGATGTGGAAGGAAAATCATGGGTCCAAGAGCGCAGTAAGTTGAATGAGAGTTTGTATTCTAGTAAAACTGATCATTTTCATAGGTCTGGAAGCACTGCTGGGCTTCCCTGTGTGCTAAGTATGCTACAGCTGGGGCTTAGCAATCAATTAAAATGCTCTTAATCCGTCACTCCTGGCCAATAAGCCCCCCCTCCTGCAACCCTCTCCTGTGTGATCCAGAAGCCCTTCTGCAGCAATCGTGCCAGGCTGATGGATTCGCAGCGGCCACCCAGCAGACAAAGCTGCAGGCACAGCCCTCACATGCGGGACACCCACTTGCTGCCCACAGGGGGCCACAGGTCTTGGGCTGCTTCAGAAACTACAGGGCTTCTTTTTGAATTGAATAGACTGATTTTTCAAAATTCAGGTGTCATTTTTTTTAATGAAATTTAGGCAAAATACAGCCAACCTAATTACATGGGCAACCATTGAGTATCTAATTCCGTTCATTAAACTGACCATGAAATGTTCCTGCTGTGCTATTCCTAGCAGAGAACAAAAGTGCTCTATTACTGCTTAAAAAGCACTCAGCTGAGTGAGTGCTCAGGTCTGAGCTTCTTACATGATGATGATGTTCATCTTGTAAAGAAAGCTCAGTGTCCATTTAGCTTGTGTATACCTGGGAGTACAAATCTCTGCCTTTGTTAAAAATAGCATGAAAGAGTTTCCTAGATTAAAAAGAGATTCCTGGACAATATTTGTTTTTAATGAGGCAATGATTTTGAAGGATGTTTACCATGCATTCAGTGATTCAGCTTTTGTAAAGACGGAGATATTTCTGAGAAAACATCCACAACAAGCTCAGGAGAGCAAGCGAATCCACTGGCAGAGCTGCCACGAAATCAGCATACGCTGAACGATGACAGACAGAAGGGGATTTGGGGGAAAAGATGAAATTCCATAAGCCAAGCTCCACTGCTAACCCTTTTTCTAACAGCTGATTCCAGCTCCTCGGACCAACCAAGAAAGGGAGAAAGAAAAGATGAAAAGGGGAAATATAGGAAAAGGAAATGAAAAGAGCTTTATTAGTAAGGTTCTTCTCCTGCCTGACCCAATTATCAGATTTTGCATTTAAGTTTAAGACAGTAGATCAAACAACAAGAGCCACTTTGTACTTTTGCCAGGAGACCATATGATATCTCTCAGTGACTCTCCTGCATGCCAGGAATAAGAAACTGTGCCTCTAAGTTAGTCTTACATATGGTGCAATGTGCAAAAAAAAATAGCAAAATTCATAAATGACTGTACTCATGGATGATGTCCAGGATTTATGGCACTTTATCAGCTGGGGTGGGGGGAAAAGGAGGAAAAGGAAAATCTAATTATAAGTTTCCACAAATAAGCTAAAAAGGAATGAGAACTGAAAGAAAGTCCAAAGGTTGGTGTCGTGCTAAGTTAGCAAAAGCAATCCATTAGAGTTATTTTGAATGAGCAGTTTACAATGTTCAGATCCAAATCTGCTCTGAATATTTGGATATTTCTGCAGGACGAACAATCTGAAAACACCCAAGATGAACTACAGCAGCTATAGCACTGTGGTACCTTATAAATGCTGAGATCTGCATCCTCACCTCCTTGAGACCTTTTTTTTAGTTTGCAGCATTTCAGGTTATTGGTATTTTAAGGCTGGGGTGGGATTTGTGCACTGAATGAGACGGGAGATGCCTTGAAAGGTCGTTGTCCTTCCCTTCACTTTTTTTCAGCAGTACTTTTGGTATCACTGGTAAGCACTGGAACCCCATCCACTCAGCATTGTGGGGGTGAGCTCATTTCTCTGCCACGATGTCTGGCAGTTCATAAAAGGACATATGTTGCTTTCACTCGTGCAAACAAAAGCAAAGAACTGTAAGTTAACAGTGCTTAAGCATACCCCTTTAAACAAAACCAGAGGCAAATGTTTCTGAGAGATTTTATATCAGGCTCTTCTGAAGGTGGGGTTACTCACTTACCTCCCGCAAGAAATGCACTTGATTTTAATGCCTGTACTTATTTTTCACCAGCTGATTGTGACACTTTGGCACATTTGTTTCTAAGATATTTTTAGTTTTGATTTTAACACCTGTGTTTCTGAGCACAGCCCCAGCTCTGTTTTTAGGAGACAATTGTAATCTTGCATTTATTATTCCTATTTTGCTGGAAGCCACTTATAATGGACTTCATTATTATCCACCGCATTCCTCAGTAGGAAACATCTAGTCCGAATTTGGCTGTCTTAGTCCTAAACTCACTCACCTTTTTGGAAACAGAGGCTAAGACTTTTTGTCCTCCTATTTTGCCCATCTAGTCTCACTTGAGTTTAAACATATTGGTTTTTTTTCTCTGTCTTCATTAACCAACAAAGATAACAAAGCCTTCTTGTTTTGATAATTTCCCTTTACACAGATGTGTACACAGAGAGTTATGGACAACCATCTTGCTTCAACTAGATGGCATGTAGCCGCTCGTATTCCAGATGTTTTTGCATTCCATTTTCTACTCTCTTGGTGACCAGAAAAGATTCTGCATGAGTTTGTGTTGGTAGAAAAAGCATGAAAGAGGTCTGTAAAATCATAAATAGAGTGGGAAAGGTGAAGGCAAAAATTATTCACTATTTCTCCATGCACATGAAAAAAAATTATCAGCATTTTTGTAATGAGCTAAGGAAGGACTCTTTCACATGGCTTTTAGTTAACTCGTGGGACTTATGCCACAGGATGCTATAGAGGCCAAATTAGCCATGAACTCGAAGGAGTTTAAACATGTTCACAATGAACATGTTTGATGAACCCATGGAAGTAAAGGTCTGTTACTTCTAAGTACAACAGTCTATATGCAATTTCCAGCCCAAGAAATCCCTAAGCTGCCAACTGTTGGAGCTGCAAAGGACCATGAATGCCGAGTCCTACACACCTTCTCTAACCATATGCTACTGACCATTGTTAGAGACAAGATGGCCCTTTGGTGTCATCCCCATATAGCTATTTTTACTACTTTGGGCAGTGAAGAAGGGACAAGACAGGCATGATGTACCGAATGAGACCACCTCTCATGCATCAGTGAAAGTACAAAGAGCAGTCCTGCTCTTCAGCTTAGAGTCTGGGGTTGCCCAGGGAGCACACACCTTTCTTCTCCTTTTCAGTAATCAAAAAGTCTGCCTCTGCACCCTAAGTTTTGCATGAACTCTTTCAGTTTTACCCTTGCTGGAACAAAAGCGATCACCACATCACAGCTGAGAAACCTTCCCCTTAGCTCACATCAACTAAACTAACAGGTAGACGTTTTGTCTCCCAATGACCGATCTTGAAGGAATCTTCTGGACACCTCTTGGCAGATAGGCTGGCATCAGCCTTGAGGGGAATGGCATGGGGACTCTGGTGGCCAGGATAGTCCCTGTGAGCAGAGGTGATGTTCACAGTCATAGCTCTCCATACCACCACAGCTTTCCTGAGCTGGAAGCAGATGTCTGGGGGAAGGTGTGTGCACGTGTGGGTGAGAGTACTGCAAGTCACTCCCCTGAAACCAAGCACAGCTCTACAGCTGAGGTCTGGGAGCTACTGTTTATGGATGAAGGTTCCCTGGAACAACCTGGAAAGGTGTTTTCCTTCATTCACCCTGTGGGTACCATCATGCGGGTCTGTTACTTCACTGTCAGGATGACTGACTGATAACTAACAATATTTGATTCTTTGCAAGTCAGTATGGATTATAGCCTTTGCTCTTAATCCAGTTCCAACCTATTCTGTTTTCTTTCCACCTTATCCATAGTGGCATCAACACTGACATGGGTCTGGGAAGGAAATAATTCTTCTTGGAAAGATTTTGGCTAGTCCATGACAGCTTCTTGTATTGCAGAGCTTTGTTTTTCTTGGTTAAAAGCACGTTCATAGTTTGCTGCCTTCCCCCCACCCCCACCTTTTTTTTTTTCATAAACCACTTTTGAATAAGGAAACACAAATATATAAAAAACAGCTGTTGAAATGTAATTAAAGAATAGACGAGGCCTTCTGCCAGGTCTTCTGAGAGAAATGAGAGCTTGCTCATTACTTGAACCCTCCTCTGTACCACACCCAAGCACTAGGATGCCTTGCTACTGAAAGCAATCTCTGCTTGCCTAGTGGGAATAGACAAAAGCAGATATGCAGCATGTGTTAGGGGCACTCCTGTCATGTGACTGGCTTCAGTTTGATCAAAGGAGAAGTAAATTACATTTTCATTTATACTAAACAAGCCTGTTTTCTTCCAAAGCAAATATTTAATAATCAGTTGCGTAAAGGAAGCCATACAGTGCCCTCTTTATGTTGTTTGATATTTCACAGTGACTTCAGAGCTGCAGAGAGCAAAACTGTTTTGAAACAGTGTGAAATGTCCCATGATATCTGGAGAAGTAAGGACAGCTGGCATTTTCCTATGACACAAACCCCGTTCTTGTGTGATTTGCCATATAGATGTTCCTTCGCTTGAAGACAGCTCTTTCTTTGAATCTTGTATCTCTAGGAAGTCTTTGGCTGAGAGCATATAATTGTGTTAGACTACTAAAAGTGGTTTCAGATATCCTCACTAGGTATCTAGTGCCCTTTGAGATGCCTTAAGGTGTCACCTGGTGACAGCAGACATCCTACGTGACCCATGGGGGTCCCAAAGCACAGGGGAGCCATGCCAAACAGCAACTGGAGGCCATCTGGAAAACCCCAGGGTGTCTCAAATGGCACCAGATGTCTATGTGTGGGCAACAGAATCAAGACCCTGGTGGCATTAGGAAATACTTATTTAGGGACACCTACCCCCAGGAGTAATTCATAACCCTGTCAGTCCTTGTAAGAAGAATGCAGGCATCAGCATTTATTCAATTAGACAGCATGTGGTCATGGATAGCTACATATCACTGCCTGTTTATCAGTACAGAAACTTTTGCTTACAGCTCAGGGATCAAGGGAAGTATGGTTAGTCTTAAGAAAGATCAGAACATCATTGGAAGAATCATTTAAAAGAAATCTGAATGAACTACCATGTGCCTGAACTACATATTATGGATATAGGAGCAGAGTTCAGAAGCTGTAGGGAGAAGGTAGGCTCATCCAAACCATGAAAGTGGCAGAGAACTTACATGAAACTTCTCTAAATACCTCTCAAAACAACCTTCTGCAAGAGTTGCTAATCCTCTCTTGGTCAAAACAAAACAACTGAGAAGGCAAGCCAGTGTTGCAACATTTCATGATTGCTTTGCATTTATAACAGCACAACACAAAGTTTTATAGCTTTGTAAGCCCTGTATAACACATGCGTGTATATTTGTCTATTGACAGATGCTATACATTTCTCCACATATCCAAAAGTCCTGACTGCTACAGTCAATGCACTGAACTTGGAAAGGCCAAGAAAACGTAAAAAACAAGGTGTTTTCTGGAAACAATAACCCCTCCAAAGAAACAGAGATGAAATTCAAAATGAAGCAATCTGGAATTTTATTTCTGTTTAATGCTGTCTTCCAAGCTATCCCCTGATTTTCCAGAGGGAACAGTTTTTCTCATGACTGATGGAAACTCAAGTCTCCTCATAGGAAGGGTTTCCCTTCCAGAAATTTAAAACTTTTTTTTTTTTTTTTTTTAAAAAAAGCATCAGACAACACAAGGCTGTGCCAAAGAACAGAATTTTCCAAAGATTTGGACTGAATAATCACTTTGTTTTACATGGCAGACAAAATCTCCGCTGAAAAGAAAACTCAAAGATGCGGAAAATGCAGAAACTGGACTTACAGATTTAAGAGTCAACCAATGTTACATCTGCACGGTTGGAAAACCAGAATTATCCATATGCTAACAACTGAAGACTCAAAACTAGAGAGTGAAACGTGAACATGTCAGAAACTTTAGGATTAAAAGTAGCCAAAATGTTAAACAATACGATGTGGGTGTCATTAGAAAGACGTGAAAATAATTTTTGCTGGGAAATGTTCAACAGCCATAAGACCACAAAGAGACAATGTCATCCTTCCAACACCATTTTCAAAATATGCTTCATGGGTAGCTTTTCCTTTTACTTGAAATCTTTACAATTAAATGTAAAGAGCTAGATCCTCAGCTAGGACAAGTCAATGTTTTTCCATGCTCACAGCAGACATGTGGCACAATGTCATCTTGCCTCATCCAGGTGAAGGTAGGAAATACCTTCAACCGCCTTTGAGTCATCAGGAAGGTAGGCAGACACCTACCTCCAGGAGCAGCAAGAACAGTATCCCTTACAGCTTTTACTCTCCAAGGAAAAGGAGTGTCACAAGCATGAAAGTTTCTCTTTTACATCAAGCCCAAATTTTGCTGCTTAGCCACCTTGTAATAGCCTTAACATGTACGCACATAGGGAGAATAAGAGAACCTGTTCCCTAAGGCTGCAGCTCTTGTACTAAAAGATACACTGCAAATCTTCTCTCCAGTCTTCTCATCAAAAAATTATTTGCCTACAGCTGAGAGTTGGCAACTGCATAAAACAAAAAAGAATATCTTCCCAGCCCTGTTTCTGCATTCACCGGTGTGAGAATGTGTTAATATTGATTTATTCAGAGCCATGTACAGAACCTTTCTCTTATGGAGTGAAGTCTCAGTAAATCTTTAAGTGTTCTGCAAACAAGGCAAGTATCATTATCTCTACTTTACACATGGGAAATTGAGTTATAGGAAGGGGGATCTTATTTGCTCAAAGTCATCCACTGATTGATTAAAACCAGACTATCTGTGAATATATGCTATTCAGCAGTAGCAGAACTTGATCCTTTAGAGCATGTTTTCAGGAATGTGACTTACACAGGCAAGAAAAGAAAATCATTATGGGCTCACTCATATGAGCGAGATGTTGACTCCAGCTCTCTGACTCCAGCCCTCAATGGTGCTTAAGAACAAGCCTGACTTTAGGAAAAGTGAGTTATCCCATTGACTTCTCTGAGACATAATAACGTGCTGAAAGTTAAACATGTGCTTAAACATGTGCTTTTGCAGGACTGGGCCCTTTATGAGTCACCAGTACACTGCTACACATTCTGCAGACTGAGATAAACCCACTTCAAACCACGGAAAGCTCAGTGATGGATGCATGGGCTGGAGGGATTCTTGTGACTGCTGAATGAATAAACAAATCCAAAACGGCAGGGCATTAAGCTACACACAGCAGAGTTCAACTCTGGGACTACTCCATCATACAAAATAAAAATCACTTAGAAGTGTGATTGCTGCCTCCCTTGTCAAATGCAGCAAGACCTGAAACCACAAGGAAGCGCAAGAATTAAGAAGGTCTTAAGAAAGAAAGAATAGCTTGCTCTTTCCGAGGGTTTGGAGCTCCTGTTTGTTTGTGCCAGAGACACAGGGCTTAAATTAGGTTTCTTCCGGCACAGATGTGCTAGGAGGGGGAGCAGGAGACAGGAAACTCAGCCTCTCTAGCGTATTTATTTAGACCAGACATCATCTACCCTCTGGAACCGATTTGGAGATCTAGGTGAGGACAAAGAACAACGCCGGCAGAATTAATGCTCACAGACGTGTGGCTGCACAGCCCAGAGCCTCCAGGACCCTCACAGGAGGCCCTGCTGCTCTGCTGTAGCAAGGAAGACCCTTGTTGGTGACCACCAGCTTAGCACCAGCCTCCAGGAGGGAAGCCTTTGGAGAAGCTGAGGTCCCCCTCCATCACTGTGACTGCATGCTCTGCAAAGCCCCAGCCAGCTCAACTCAATCCTTTCCTGAGCATGGCACAAGTCACAAAGGATGCCAAACTGGAATTGTATGGGATCTGCTGTTCATTGACCCCAACATCAAAGTGACCCCCTCCCACTGCTTGCTGTCCCTCCTTCCCCCAGCCTAGGGGAGGGCTGTGGGAAGGAGTGGGTCCTGCAGTGCAGCCCCAGGCCAGCACATCTGGGCCCCGCCAAACGCACTGCCAAAGGCACCAGTTGGGACCCCTGGCTGGGACAGGATTATGCTCTAATCGAGCACAGACAACACTTTTGCACATTAATAGCACTCCAGCAGCAAGTGCTGACACCATGATTAGCACGCATAATTCTCCCCACTGTGGTTGTTACCATTCATTTAGTTTTATTTTCTCTCGTGACTGACTGCTTAAATGCTCTTAATGAAGCTCACATGTGATGCAGCCCACATGGGGAAGATTCAGGATTCAGTTTGGTTACTCATTCTGATGTTGTGAAGTGGCATGACATTTAAACAAGGGATAGCTAGTGTCTTAAATTTCATATATTCCATAGCACAAGGCTAAGATACATGCACAGAACAGAACTACTTGGATTAGCAGGGAAGTAAATGTATACTTCTACGCCACTGACTAGTCTTTTCTACCAGGAGTGTATGTGTTGAAACGATGCTGGCTACCAGCTGGCAGAGAGCTGAGCCTCAGATTTCAGGTAAAAAAGGCCTGGCTGCAGAGGACCCTTTTGGCCAGCTTGCTGCAAAGCAGCCACAATGCATTCATAGAAAAAATGTAGGAAGAGAAGAAAAAGTCTAAAGAGAGGAAAAATGTACAGGCATAGCTTTGTACCAACAGAGTTTGTTTGCTCTGCTACCTTTTAAGTACAAGCAAGCTCTGTGAAGAAATCTACTCTGGCCCATGGAAAGACTCCTTCAGGGCACCACATCCAGAGGGAGACATCCAAACAAAAGCCAGCCTAGATTTATCACAGCCTGCACCAGGGAGACAGGAAAACCAGGACTGGCTTGAATACCTCAGTGGCCATATCACAGGCACATGGACTTGTTTCTCCTCCTGCCCTGAGCACTGTCCCCAGAATGCAGAGAAGGAGCTTGAACTGGTAGCAAATGACATATTTGAAGTCCCCAGACGGGCTGCCTTGTGCCCTATCACCTTTTGCTCTGTTTGTGCCTAGAGGTGGGAGGTGGGATCAGCAGTCCTGAGTGGGGAAAAATGCTATTCTCCTGGTGGGAGAAGTGAAAGGAATGTAGAGATGTCCTCCAGGTGCAGCCAGTGCTGCTCTGCCCCCTGGCAGGGACAGTGCTGGGAGATATACCAGGCATGGTGAGATACACTGCAACCAGTCACCCTGCAAGAAAGGGCTGCAGCTGCTCAGCCAACCCCACAAGCTGTCAGAAGTCACAAGTGTTTCAAAAAATAAACTAGCAACAAATCTAAAACTCTGTAAAACCCTGGATTACTTTTAGGATAGTCACAGATAAGGCAGACTGACGGCAGTGAAAACTATTGGGTTGAGGCAGTGGTAGATGACGGGTGATTTCCTTGTGCTGGGAATAACCTGCAGCAAGCTGCAAGTTACTTGCCACATTTTTGGCTAGTCAGGTGTTTTTAGGAGGGAGGCAATTATTCCTACAGAATTGACATTTCCTGATGTGCAGCACTCACAACAGGCAAACCAGGCTCAATGGCAGAGGTCCCACAGCATTTGCCCTACCACCCTACTACAGCAAAGCAACCCTGCCTGCTCCTCCTAGCCTTTGTGGGGCTTTGAACTTAGATCAGTGCCAGACTGGCAAATTTTGTTTAGTCCAGGCTGGCTGTCCCACAGGCTCCCTGCTGAGGGAGGGCCAGGCCAGGCACAGTCAGGTCTTTGTTCAGTGAACCATCACCTAAAGATTGAACTAAATCCCGTTTAGTCTGCTCTACAGCCACAGCCCGTGTCCCTGCTGGTTCAGACAGCAGCCATGCATGGGGCAGGGAGCACTAGCATGCCAGACAGCTTAGATGTCCCCAAGGTCGTCCTGCTGTGGGATCCCAAAGGAAACTAAAAATGAGAATAATAATGAAAAAAACCCAACTCCAAAACAGCAACACTGAAACCAACCCTCATCTAAAACTTCTGTTAAACATAGGAGCTGCAAAGGGGAGGGGGAAAAGTTGGAGGTTGAAGTTGCTGTGGTTTAGTTGATGGGTTTTGAGGTTATCCTCCCGGAAAATGAGCACACTGAGCACCTCTGCTCTCACCAGTCCCACTGCCACCCCTCTGAGCTGTGAGACGTGATGCTGCTCAGACGACACTCCCGTCCTGCAGTCCCTCTCCGTGTTCCACTGGGGAGTTGTAAATGCTGCACTTTGTCAGGCTGACAAGCTGGAAGGCACTGATTTGATGTTGTAGGAATGTGCTTTGGATACAGATCAATATAAATGTTTATTTCTGAATGTGGGAGCTCAGGTTAGGAGCTGACTCCTTCCAAAAAAAATACTGAGTCCTGACTTCCAGCCTGGCGGGTGCGTTGTCTGCTGGTGACTGAGGGCTGGGGGATTGCCTTCGGAAACTCCCACACTGGAGGAGGGAATCCCCACTCCCTTTCTTCGAAAGAGATGAATCTAAAACAGATTTGGGGACCCAATTTGGCTGGTGTTGCTTTAGCAGCAAGCTGAAAATTTCTGCTGAACTCTCCCCTCAAAGCAAATCAAAGCAAGGAGTGCTTACACTCCAACACATGCTGCAACCACCACTCCCGTTTACTTATAAACCCATTTTTTTTTGCTAGAATTTTGCTCTTGATTTAATCTTTCCACCACACTTTGGATTTTTGCTTTCCAGCTTGTTAGGGTCTTGTTGATCTCAAATCTGTATCAGAGCCCGTGGAAGTCTCTTGCACCAGCCCTAGTTGAAGACCTTCTTTCTGGGTCATTTCTTGCTGCCTTTAAAACTGGCACTGGCTGCCACCAGTGAATGCTACTTGACATGGATTACACTGCATTTTCCGTGTTAGCTAAGAGGAAAAAAAACCCACCCCATAACCACACTCTTTAGAAGAATTTTCTGCTGTGAGTTTCCTAGAGAATGAGTAGGTAGCACTCTAGTCAGGCATTTCATTTCTGAAACCAGTATTTTATGTGGAGCTTCAGTGAGATTCATGCCCAGTAGGTACTGGGCAAACCATGAGCTCCATGTCAAGCTTGTAAAGGACCACTTCTTAAAAATAATGTCAGGGAATAACTGAAATGTGACTTATGTCTGACTCCTGAACAGACTCCATGAACTGCAGTGCACCAGCTCCCGAGAACAGCACAGCGAGATGCTAGATGGGAGATCCACTCTTGGACGTGTGAGAGGGGAATATCCTTCAGGGACCATGGGGGCAGCTTTCTAGTGCTGAACTAAAACCAGGTTTCAGTTTGACTGACATGCAATCTTATGGGAAAGCAATAGAGAAACTATCACTTTATGGAAAGTTCAGGGCTTGTTTGCTTAATAATAGTGGAGTGTGTCTCTACATCAGCACAGCCATTCAGTTTTCGTTCTCCAAACGTAGGTCAGCCTGTGACATTTCTGCTCTAGTGCTTGGATGTGGAAAGTAAAGCTTTTTGGACAATAAATGACTGCCTCACAAGGAACACAGTGTGCAGTACATGTGCAGGCACTCAAACAAATATGCAAATGCAACTCTACAGTCTCCAGCTATTCCGGTCTGAAATAATTGCCAGAAAATAACTCCATTTTAGTAAAAACAAAAAAGACATTACTGCTCAAGAAATGATCTCAAGTTGTTTGCGAAATCACTTGTTTTTTGGTATAACTGAGGAGAATGTCTATATGACCCATGTGCAGACAGATCTTGATCCTCTGCCCCTGCTCAGGGCAGCCCAGACATGAACCTGGTCCAGCCGAGAAGGATTTGAGAGGCATCCTCAGCCCCTTGATAGAGCATATAGCCTCAGGCCAGTTAACATGAATCCACGGCTCCCTCGGCCAGAGCTGACTTCAGCCAGCTGAGAACAGTGAAAAGCCAGTGTGAGGCTGTGCAGTGGCAGGTCTGAGCAGGGCACCACAACCCTGAAGTCCACAGCTTTGTTCCCTAACGAGCTTTGGAGCAACCTGTCATTCAGGGTAGATGCAAAAACAGCAGTCAATTCCTTTAGAGTTGAAATAAGAGGAATCCAAAGCCAACAGAGAAGGGACCATGGGTGACAGAGTAATAGCATAGTACCACAAAGGAAAACACCTATGAGAGCTTTCAACATTGGTTGGGCTGAGAGAGGCTTGGAGCCACCATCAAAGAAACCATCCTCTGTTTGATTCTTGCTGCTTTCAGGAAAACAAAGCTTTGCACAGTGTTTGTAAACAAACAAGATTACAGCAAACAAGTATCTGGCTCCAACACCATCATCTACTGGTAGCAGAAACCCCCTCAAGGCCCCTGACTGCAATCCTTCCCGCTCGGTTCAGAAAGAAGGAAAGGCATCACATTTTTGTGCCACCAATGTCAGCTCAATTGCACTCAGCAAGAGCAATCCACAGCAGGTGAAGCAACCATGAGGATCAAGGCCCTCCTCAGAAGAGAAGCCAGAGAGCTGCATACACATCACTCCTCTTATGCACCACCAAAACCTCCTGCAGAGTGTTCTCCCAATCTGTAAAGCTGCATTAAAATGCTGAGCAGAGAGGTCCAGAAGGGAACCTGTTTCCTGACCAAGAAACTCAAACAATCCTACACATGCCACTGTCCCTACACACTTCTCTGCTTACTGCAAGACTGGCCAAGTAGGCAGTCTCGCTTATAAATCAGGACATCCAGCAGCTGCTAGAGATAGGAATTCTCCAATGAAAGCCTTCTCCTGCCAGCACTGAATTCAAGAAGAAGCCAGACTGCCATTTCACCTCTCTCTAGCTGCTAGGATATCACATAAGGACAGAGGTAGCAGCTAAGGGAGAGGGATTGTCTACATTTAGCCTGTAGCAGTTGTTCTACCACCCAATAACCCCTCCCCAGCTGAGAATGGGTATCAGGGAAAAAAGGGAGAAGCCCTGTGAGTTGAAACTGAAATGGATTTAGTGGAATAACAAAGCTAATACAAACATAAAGCATACAAACTTATACTCAGCCTGGTCCTTGGGAATCAGTAGAAGAAGCAGAAGACCAAGAGGAAGAAGCCCCCAAAAGAGGAACTCCTCACAGTCAGTGAACTCTGTCCTTTTATAATGAGCTTGATGTCAGTGGTGTGGGATACACCTGTGAGTCAGCTTGGGGCAGCTGCCCTGACTGAAACTCCCAGCTGACTCGGGGGTACTCATGGCTTGCCTGCCATGGCTGGCCCATGGGTCTGTTCCTGGGAAACCAGGACAGGGATTTAGGTTGTAAAGACATAGCAAAACCTTTTATCTTGACCTGGAAAGCAAGTGGAACTTCAGCCAAAATCTTGTTCTCATGTATCTGCATAAAAGCTGAGTAGATTCTACTAATTTCCTATAATAAAGGAGGATGCATCCAAAAGCGTTTTAGTAATTTTCAAAAGTGCTAAGAAAGCTTTATCTACTCTCACAAAGCATTAAAGGATTTTTAGATTTTTATAAATATAAAGAAAATTCAAAACATCTGTAGTCTAAAATAATTCCTTAACACAAACTCTTTTGAGTCTGTCTCATAATCTTTACAAAAATTTGCCCTGTACTACTCACTGAGATGGGCTGATCAAGGAAATCCAGATGAGTCAGACTTCTTCCTTTCCTTCAAAAGAAATGGCTGGCCACAAAAAAATCGGCTGTTTTGTATGGACAGGCAAAATTGGTTGGTCAGTCTCCCTGGCAGCCAGCAGGCAATTAATATATATACTGTAGTCACTCTGCTAATGAGCTTGCACTAATGGAAATGCATTTTTGATCTGGTTTACGAGACCGTATCACAAAGTGCAGGGGTGAACTGGAAAGCACCAAAACTTGTAGATAACTATGTGATTATCTTTATAAACCTCTGCCATTGGCTTGCTTTAAATATGACTTTGTATAAAAACATTAACGTAATCAAGAACGTGGACTCAGAGTGCACAAGTAATTTCAGATTGTTTACTTGTGGATACTCTCAGTGGACATCAGGGAAAGACAGTTTGCTTCACTTTCAAAATGTGGTGTAAATTCATGCCTTCCTTATTCTGATATTTCCTCTGCAAACAGGATTTGGCTTGGGGGGAGAGGGACTTAAAGCTATTACAGAATAGGAGAATGAATAAAACAAGTAGGCAGTTGCCAGGCCAGCATACCTACGTCATACCTATGTTACTGGAGAAAATATGGTCATTTCAGACTGTACTTTGTAGCAAATGTCTGACTGCTCAAATAGCTACTGCAATCATCTCAACATGCACATAAACATAAATTTGAGTTTATGCTGTATCTCTTCCTATTACAACGTCAAATTTAAAAGAACAGCCACCAGCCTACTACGGAAATGGTTTAAAAAAATTTAGGGTGAAAATACATAGTTTCCAGAGTAATGTGGTTAATTGCTATAGCCCACCACACAGAATTATATAGATATGGCTAATTGACTAGACATTTTTATAGTGTGTTGATTAATTGATGGTAAATCCATTACTTATTTTCTAGGGTTTCCTAAAACTCTCATCTTAAAAATGAGAATGTCTGTTTATGCAAATTCAGATAATATTACTTTTTGATTAGCTGTCCATATATTTCATTGCTAGAAATGCTGACATCTTATAAATAGTTCTAAACATCCTCTGATCTAAAAAATTCTACGATTCCCACCATGCAATGAAAGTTGTTTTGTTCTGTAACATGTGAAAAACAAAAAGTGGAGAGAAGTGGTTTTCTAACTGTGTGAATGAGCCTATTGCTCTAAGCTGATTTACAAGTTGATTTTACCATTTGCACAACGCTGGATGGGGAGCTCTGACCAGGGTTTAAGGTAGAGGTGCCAAACCTTTCAACACAGGCCATTCTCACGGCTTCCCAGTGTGGGAAGCGCTGCGGAGCTCAAGAGCAATCCCAGTCTTGTGACAACTCCATCCCACTTCTGGAGGCCCAAGAATTATGTTCATTTCAGATAAGCTTTTTGGCAAACATGGATGACAACATGCTGACAGCTCATTCGTCATCTACTAGTGATGCTCCTATTGATGGCAGCTGCTCTATGAAAGTCAGTGAAAAAAGTATCCAAACAAGATGCCTAGGGCTGTTAGCACTGAACGGGACACATTTTCAGTGTCACTTTTTTTTTGTTTGTAAAGCAAACTATCTGAAACTTAAGCAAAGTTTCAGGCTAACAGCGATTCTGTAATTCAGAAGGGCACTAATCCAAAAGATAGTAGCCAGTTATGAGGGGAAAAAAGTCAAAAAGTCAAGCAGTGGACAGAGATCAGTTTCCTGGAAACACACTCACAGAAATCGGCAAGTTTTCACTGCCCAGCTGTACTCCTTGGGGTTTAGCACTCCAACTCTACCTCCTTGGTATGGCTTCTCTCTGTAGTAGTGGAAGTGAGTCAATTATGAAGTGATTGAGATAATTAAGTACTTTCCTAGAACTAAGGAGGAACTGTCAGTCTGTGGAATCCCATGCATTTCACCTGCAGGGCACTTCTGCAGGTAGATAAGATTAGAGAGAAAGAAGATGGACTGATCTTCAAGGGTTTTGCATCCTTGCCAAAATTTCCTTTTTTTAAAAGCCAGGGAAAAGTGCTGGTAAAAATCCTTATGATCATCCTATTCAAATCCTGTTTTGCCACATTTCATAGTTTTCCCAGTTCAAAGAACAATTACATGTGTAGCTTATCAAGGAGGACCATAGGCTTGATTCAAATTTAGTAAAGACTCCTGTGACCCCCATGGGGTAGGGCTCTCTCTTGTAAAGAGCAAGATGGTAGCCCAGGGATGACAGAACACGGAAACTAAATGGTCAGCAAACCAAATCTACTGGTTTCAGATTCCCCAGTCACGCTGTTGTAGAGCAATTTGTCTGGGTGCAAAGCTTAGGATGGCATACGTCTCACCTAATTTTAGCTTTGTCTTATCTAAGCCAGTCTAAACTATGCTCCCTTTATAGTCACTGGAGGTTGGAAAGGCGCTGCCAGAGGGTGATTCAACCTACTTATCTTAGAGACTTATCTTGTGATGGGAATAAACTCTATATGTAGGTGCCTCCCTCCCTCTCTCCCTCCATTAACTAGAGAAGGGAGAACAGAATAACTTGAGCTAGATAGATAGGTGAGATGAACCTCATCCCATACTTTTTGTTACTTTACAGGTCTCCCAGAGCAGCAATCATCACCTTTTCCTGTGCATTTTTAGGTACTTGCAGTCTTCTGGTGTGCAGATCCAGAACGCAACTTCCAGACATGCAGGACTGACATAAATCTGAAATAGTTATTATCATATCATACACGCAAGGCTTTTTTCAACAGCTGTACAAACTGATCTAACAGTGTTAGTGTAAGGACTAGAAAACATTTATTTTCTGACCTTCTTTTTCTAAAGCTTAACTGCATTATGATGATTACAGCTACCAGTCAAGCAATAACATAACCTCTCAACCAGCAGATAAAGTAATAAATTCCCCTAAAACTTCCAAAGCAATTGCACAAGGCTTTAGATATGAACTCTTCACTAGAGTTGAAAGGAGCTGCATGGCTAATGTTCCATACACTTCTTTGGAATTGTATGTCCTAATTATTTTTCCAGTCTGCAAAAGCAGTTACCACACCCCAACTTAATATTAGAAAGAGTGAAATGTCAATGGGTTGAGGTGTATCCTAGGTTATGCACACAATGACAAAATGGCAGCGAGATAGATATCTAATTCAGGGAATATATACATATATCCCATTTTAGACCTTTTGGAGCAGGGAGACAGCTGGTAGTGAAATCACTGGTACACATGCAAGTGAGTCAGAGAGGAGAAAGAGTAATGGGAGACTCCCACAAGTGGGAAGCTCAGTGGATCTAGACATAACTATGCCAAACCAATTTACAATTGCACATAGTTAAGCCATGATTTGCACATTGATGATGAGTGAACAAGAAGGGAAAGAGCTGCCTGTAAGACATGATTCATCCATTTCTTTTTCTTGAAAAAAAGAAAAGAAAAAAAATCCACCCCTGTGAAAGAGTGCTGTTGCATGACAACACTGATGGTGGGAATATACATGAAAATGTTTCTTGTGAGTTCCAAGGCCACGTCTCTGCCATTAGCTGCACTCAAAGCAGCACAGTCAGCTTGGGAGGGGAACTGGAGGATGCTGAACTCCAAGCACATTCTATTTATGGAGCACAGATGGACATGGAAATAATGGCAGACCTAATTTGGTATGTTAACATACCTGTGAAACAATCACACTTTTTTTTTTTATCTTTCATACGTGTGGAAAGAATGTCCTAAAGCGTTCAGGAAATCCTTCCTAGCTTTGCTTTGGACAATATTTCTGTACTAAATAATCTGAGAGCCTTGGAAAAGTGATTGCAAAGGGAAAAGCACATCCTCCTGAAAGCACAAGCAGTGTTTCAGAGAGTAACTGCAAAGCCAGAAGAGATGTCCTGCACTGAAACAAAGGAACTGACAAGTTTGTCTTGAAATACCATAAGTGGCTGCACTTACTTAAACAAGCATTTAGGAACAGACTCGTAAATAAAACTGAAATGCCAAAAAATTCTTTGGGACAGTGTCCTGAATGTCTTTGCAAACTCAGGTTTTAGGTGCCAGCTAGTTCATCTAGGCCACTGCATGCTCCTGCCACTCTGTGCTTCAGGGCTTTCTGAACTGGAGGTTTTGGCCAGGTCCTCTTGCTGGACAAGGACATGTGTGCTGAGGCCAGTTACACACCAGCCAGCCTCTATGGCCACCTGGGGAAATGCCTGCTTTTGGGTAGGAGTTGGTGGCCCACTGCCAGGATGAGGCATCCCCTGGGGCATCCCACCCCTTGCACGGTGGCTGCCTCTCCCCCAGCCCTGGGGTGCCCATACCCTTTCCTAGTGCTGCACACCAGAGGGCAGGAGGTGACCATGCACAGCCCCAGGGCTGGGACTGCTGCCCACCTGGCTACCTCTGGGTTTAGCACGGATTTGAAACTGAGACAAGATGCACCTCCTTCCCACACCTTTACCTCCTGCATCCTTGTTCCAGCTTGTAAAAACCAGGCTCATAGCTGATTAGGGCTGCAGGGGTGAGTCAGGTCACTGGTTCTGTCTTCCTTTACAGCAGTGACCATAGGGCCTCCTGGGAACTAGTAATTTTTCTGTCTTTTTTTCCCAAAACCTTCTCATTTGGAGTGAAAGCTGCCAGAGAGCCACTCCTATGGCACTGGGTTCAGTCAGGTACATCACCCTGGACAAGGCCAGGCATAGTCTTACACAGGATGCCCCAAACCTGTAAGAACAATGCCAGCAGTGTGAGCCTGTGATGGCTTTCCATATCCTAGGCCATACAGTAGATGGGATTTTCAGCATCAGTTGGGAGAAGTTTGGTGAAAAAAGAGCAAACCTGGGTTCTGGTTTATCTACAGTCATTCTCCATCCCCCAGCCTCACAGTGGTGGCCTTTTTCTTTTACGGGGCTATATGCTGTCAGATTGTATGGTAATGAGATTGTTTTAGCAGGGGTAATTTCAACTGGAAACTAAAATTAATTTTATGACAGGTCCACATCCCTGTATATAGTCTATTCTTCTCTAAATGTGTTCTCCCTTGCCAAAGAGTGGTGTACTGTATTCAAGAAAGTAAAATGAAACCCCTTACAGTATGGTTGGGATTTCTATTTCCAGGCACAAAACCAAGCCAAGCCGCCCTTGACACTTGATACTCTGATACTGTAGGTACTCTAAGAGGTATGTGTATAATCAGACCAGACCTGCTGGATAATCACTGTGGACTAAAAGGGAGGAGGGTATGGGATGGTGGTGAAAGTATAACAGGGAGGTCAGAAAGGACCATGGGCTGGACACCCAGCAAGGCACACCATGGTGTATCAGGCAGCACAGGTCTGGGGAGGTCTAGAGTCATCCTTGCTTGGAAACCACCTGCAAGACTTAAGGTTCCCCTTGTACCATCAGGGCATTGGGCAGCACAAAGGACAATATTTCAGGTGCTGCTTTGGAGCATCCTCCATAGACTAAATTCTCAAGGAGAATGAATGGGACTTCCCTTGAATCAGAATGAGGTGGTGGGTTACTTCTATATCATAGAGAAACTATCACCCACCTCCCCCCCTTGGAGTTTAATTATGATGACGAGCAAAGAATTATAGTCAAGAACAAAGACTAAAGCTGCTTCAGAAAATACAGATAAGTCAGAAGTGTAAGACAACTGCTCTAGGGTTGGGTGGTTTGGGTAGGTTTTTTTTTTTCCTTTTTTTTTTTTTCTTTTCTTTTTTAAATTAAAGATGGAGCCTCTGGGTTCATTCTGGAAATTTTTTTCTCCTTATCTTAAATATTTACCATCAGCTGGCTTGGAAGCTCCCATGTTAGTATGAATGTTTGTGGTGTTGGCAGAGGTTGCAGTAAGAAATCATCAGCAATGGCACCAAAGCATTAATATAAAGCAGCATTTTTGTGGCTGTGTGAATTTATTGCTTGTGAAGGGTGATCCACTGATAGCTGTGTAGACTAAGATCCTCAGTTAATCCATATAAGAGGGAAAGCAAACAATTCTCCCACTCGCCATTCCCCACAATGCATCTTCTTTCACAAGGACCAGCTTCAGAAGTAAGAGGAGACGCTGCAGAACACACAGGCATCCCAGTCTCTGCTGGGACTGCCAGCAAACAAATTCACAATTAGGATGTGAATCAACCCACTCGTTCCACAAAGGAGGTCCCTGATCTAGCACACAGTTTGTGGCACTCGGTCGTTCCTAAAATAATTACTGGATTGGGCTCATGAGTCTTATGCCATTCACACCAACTTCTCATCCTTGTCCAGTGTGGGCTCTCTACTTATTTGGGAATGGCTGCTGGACAGACAGGTAGCAGCCACCTTCCGTCTGTTGTTGAAAATCCTCCAGGACAGTGAGCCAGAATAATGTACAGGGGCGTTTTGCTTGGTTATATCACTACATGCATGAGCAAATGCATGAGGATTTGTGTATTTGCAGCGGCAGATGATTGCATCAGCCTCTCAGGGAATAATGTCTTTACTTTTAAGCGTGCTGTAGACTTACGGTAAAGTACTCTGCTGTTGGGCTTCCCTGGATGCAAACCCACTATGATTATCACGTAGCTCCCTTTTCTGCACATCGCCAGAGCTTTCCCTTTGTCTGCTTCATGTAAAGATGCAGACTCACAGGGGCAGGATCTGTACCTTTGAAGTGACTCTCACAGGACATTACAAATCTCTCTGGAAATCTGCCACAAACTCCAGTTTATTTTTTAAAGGTTTTAGTTTTTGTCTTAAGAGCAACAGCTTGTCTGCAGTCCTGGAAACACCATTAGGGGTCTGTGTGACTCAATTTATGACTCAGGAAACTGCTTATTCTGTCTCTCAAAGCACCACATTTTTAGTTCCAGACTTCAGTCAAATTGAAGTCAGATCAAACTGATTTTTTTCCCCCTCTCTGAGTAATTTAATTAGTCTGAACATCTGAAAAAAAAAAAAAAAGGAATAAAATAAAATAAATCATCACATTTTACAAAAAATACCCACTGAGTTACTGGACATTGAGATAACATGGTTATTTATCTCATGTCTCAATACTAGAAGGCAGTTCCTCTTCACACTGCTCATCTGGTACCTGTGGGCATTTTAGGGGTGCATGTGTCCACAAATATGTTGTGCAGCTGTGTCCTGACATCACGCTCAGAAGTCCTGCCTTGACACTGGTAACACCTCCTGGAACGAAGCTACTGCACAACCTCATTACTTCTGGCTGTGTAAACCCTTCCCTAGACTAGACTAGACAACATGGTGAACTCACTTCGGTACAAGAAACATGTCATTGCCCAGCCTCCAGTACGTAAAGCAGCTCGAAAAACGTGGTTTCGTTTTAGCAAGTTACTCCCCCTCCCCTCAACCCATATTCTCCCTTCAACACAGCTGACCGAGCTGAACTAGTCAAACACAACTTCATAGCTTTCATCTTTCTGTTCCTACCTAAGACACTTTCCACAACATTAAGCTCTTGAAACAGAATACTCCTCTCAAACTGAGGATGTCCAAAATTAAAATTCTGATTTTACTGCCTACTCCAGCTTGGGCTTTGCACTGAGACTCTCACCAACTACCAAGATGACCTCTTTTCACTTGTGGGCACAAGGGCAGAGCGGTTTCTCATGCTCTGTGCCCTCCTTGGTCCACTTCCATGCTCTTGTAAAAAAAAAAAAACCAAAACCAAAAGCCCATTTGTTCACCTAGTGATATAGGAGGATTCCAGAAAACCCCCATCAATTCCAGGATTTAAAGTCCTCAGCTCTCCTCCACATCCCTTTGCAAGGGGCTGCTGTCTCTGTGCCAGGGCTGGGGAGATGTGCAGGCACCAGGAGCTGCAGGCAGTCAATTTCTAGGACAGTGTGCACTGGCACCAGGTGGGACGGGCAGTTGGAGGTGGTTTCGCCATAGCCTGAAGCCAGAGACAGTCAGCAGTGCATTTACCCAAACCGCAGGCACGTGAGCACGCGCTCTGTGAAAGGAGGACTTCGCTCTTCCCTCAGAGCAGGGGAGCTCAGCGAAGAGCTGGTAATGAGAAGCTTGCTCCGCTCGGCGTGCATTCCCCTGCATGGCCATTTGCCAAGGACCTGTGTGAAGTGTTTACACAGGTCCCTCGAATCTTTACATCACTCCCTTGGAGGGGACCAGGACACCTGCAGCTACCCTGGCAGCACCTGCCTCTTGGAGACGTGCAAGCTCAGGGCTGTATGATATGGCTGCAGCTGTATTTCTATGCCATCCTCTCCCTTCCTACCCCATGGACATTGGGCTTTGTCTGTCAACAGCATCGGAAAACTGGCCCAAGAGTCTAATTTAAGAGGGGGCTACAGCTGCTTTCCTTGCTATGTAATAGCAATACATAAATATAATAAATGCACATAAATTCTAATATATTACATATGAAATTAAGTTAACTACTGATTGTTGAACAGCTTGTGCTACTTGTGAATGGTAAAGCCACTGATTGAGGTAATCTCTATCCAATGCCGATAACACCTTTATACCACAAATAAGATGCTTTCCACACATAACACACAATTTCCAGGAAATCTACTTTAAACCCACCATTTTAGAACCACCCCTAAGCAAGATTTCCCCCTCCCCCTTTCAGTTCAAACAGCTTCTCTCTCTTTTTAATTCAAACCAGAAATCTGCCAAGTACTGAAATGAAGGAAGAGAAACCCTTTCCTTTCCCCTCCCTGGGGCTAAAATACTTTAGAAGCCTGCATAAGTGACCTAGAAGAACTTTTTAATGTTACTAAAGCAGAGTGTGCAGTTTAGGGAAGTGATTAGGTGATGTGCTCGGGAGGACAGAGGACAGAGTGATGCTGTGATTGAAACGGTGAGAAATGAGAAACTTCTTCATGGTAGGAAAGCAATTAAAAACGGGAGGTCAATGCACACCACAAGGCTGAAGTTGCTTCCCTTTGCCTGACTAAAGGAAAAGAAGCTGTTGGAAGGAGAGGAAATAAGACTGTGGTAGGGAAAGCCCTGGCTTTGCTCCATATGACTTTCTTATGATGATGCTGGAGAGGGTAACAGAGGGGTTTGGCTTTTGCTGGCTCTCCAACACTCGGTTACAGCCCTCAGTAGCCAGGAACAGCCCAAGACCTATCATTGCACCCAAGTAATGCACCTGCATTACGAAAAGCAGTCATACTTTCCATCTGCAAGGGGTGCCGATGCAAGTCCTGCCAGCTCTTCTCGCTGCTTCCCCCTGCTCCAACAACATTGCCTCTGTCTGGAATAGGCATTACGGGATGAAACCGAGGGGAAAGAAATTAAGCTGAATAGGAGGAAAATTTGCTACCATATAGCCTATTTAGACTGCAAACTTGTCTCCCAAGGGAAGTGGTAGAAAGCACCATAGCTTGAGTCATTTAAAACTACACAGGAAAAAACGATCAAGAAGGCAGAGTAGGAAACTATCCTGCCCTGGCAGCAGGGGAGCTTGGATCACTGCAGATGATGCTAGTGCTGAGTTTCCAAGTGGCTATGAAAACATGACGAGGCCAAGAGGAAAACATCCACTCTGGGCTTCTAAAAACAGAGCAACTGAAGCCTCTTGATAATTCCCAATCATTAATTTTTTTTTCTGGCTAACCTTGTATATGCAGACTGCTGCCTACACCTCAGCTGCTCATTGGAAAACCAAACAAAAACACAAGTGTGAAATACTGAGCTGTACACTTAATTCCTGACAGAGCAGGAGTCATTGAACCATTGAGTCAGGGTTTGCAAAAAGTATTTTCTGGATCTTGTACATGGGGTCTTGTACGTGAGCCTGCAGCCCTGGCCTCCAGAGGACAGATCCTGTATCACTCCCTGCTCTGCTGCACTTGTCAACAGCATCTGGGTCCTGGTAATGCTTTGTGTTGCTGGAAATAAGAGGAAAAGTTTGGGATCCAGTTAAAAGTTTAATTCAAGGCCAAGCTTTTTTTTTTTGTTTTACCCAGTGCAGACCCATTTTGACTGGTCAGAAACTCAAGGGAGAAACACCAGGGCTGAGGTACCAGTGAGGAAGCATCTGTACATTCCTGCTTGTGAAACTGCTGTCCCTGCAGGACTTGTCCCCATGCTAGGGAGCAACACGCCCTGCCCTGGCTAGGAGAAAGCATTTTCCAGACAGACTTTTCCATCTCTTCTGATGGGTCCCACACTGACACAGCTTTGTTACCTGACAGCCTGTGCAAAAAAACCCCCATCCTTTTGCCTGAAGCTGTGAGATGTGAAGTTATTTGCCATATCTGGCAGCTGCACTCTCTACCCTAGAGGAAGACCAAGGTATGAAAGCCATGATTATTCATGTTTAAGCATTGGCCTGTGAAATAAACGTAAAGTGTGTTTACCGTGAGGTGTTACAACAAATAAAATATTTAAAGAAGCATATTTCTCAGCCAAGTGATTTTGTTGCTCCCTTTGGTATTTACTCTACTAGCTTTTGAAGTTCAGATTAATATTTATAATCAAGCTATGAGCACAAATAGAAACCAATCCATCTTTTTCTACATTTTCTACAGAATATGGTGCTGTTATGCTGACCCTATCTCTGGCCTGAGTTAACATTTCTTTTAAAGTTACCAGGTGCTTAGCGATGGGAATTACAGACTGAAATGGTGCCTCTACTGAAAACTCCATGGAGAACATGTACTGGGATTCATTTGCTTCTAACCTCAGGCAAACCATTTTCATTGGGATGTTTTAGTAATCTTTCCTTGAAATTTTTCCCCCTTCTCTTTAGTGCAATTGGTAGACTAGATTTATTTTTTTTTTTTAATACTTCAAGTGGTTTAAATTGGGCGTATCCTTTCACTGAAGAACATACTGATTTTCAGGGGATTACAAGTGGTCAAAAATAGAGAAAAGTTTCACAAAACATCTGAAATATGTTGAAACAGAACATCTGGGCATTCTTAACACTAGCTTAAAAAAACTATTTCTATTTTAAAGTTTTACTTTCCCCTTCCAGTTTTTTCCCCTCTCTGTTGAGTGCAATATATTGAATGAGTTCTTAATTCTTTTCTCCCATTTGTCTTTTTTTTTACTATTCCACCGGTTTGCTAAATTTCCTTGATTTTGACAAGTTCGATTGATTAAAGCAAACACGCATCTTTGTCTGTCACTAAAATTCTTCAGTGTAAAGTCTGACACAAAAAGGAGAAAAAAAAAAGCTGGCAACTTCCAATCATTGAATTCACTGTGTGTGTGAGGAAGGAATTAAGTGGAAGAAAAACAGTTATTTAGACTTCCACAGAAAATTAAAAGAAAACCTCCCTTCCAAGCCTATGACTTGTCATTTCTCTTTTAAAAAGAACACTTCATTAAAGACATACAATGAAAAAACTGAATAGATACATTCAGTATATTTTTAGAATTATATTTTCACAGAAGACAATCACTTTCATGTTTATTTGAAGTTTAGAGTCTTTAGAATCCTTAGAATCTCCATTTCTTATGCAGCTACCATTTCTAAGCAGCTAGTCTCCCAAAAGGAGGATTTTCTACTAAACAAATGGATTATTTTATTTCATTGCCCTACATAAAAATCCATTATATATTCATATCTCCAAAGAGGACACATCCATTCAAGCCTTCTTCAATTTATTTGAGGAATAAAACCATAAGGACCTTAAGAAAAATGATGGAGGACTGATAGAGCTGAAGAATCCTACCAGCTTTTTAATCTACCCATATAAATCCTGAGCACCACCTATCATGGGGGTCTGTATTTTTTGCACAATGCATGGGAGATGTCAAAAGTTTTGAAAGGAAATATGCAAGTTAATGGTAGAAAAAGCACGTGTCCATGTCAGGGAAGGCATTTTGTGCTTGCTATGCTTCTTACATACATGTTTTCTTTAAGTACCTGTGGGTTGCCTTTCTTTGGGACAAGATGTGGGACAGGATAGATTTTTGGCTGAACCTGGTATGGTTATGCTTCCACATTATGATGCTCTTACTCTTAGAGACTGCATGAAATACTACCAGCCCTATTGTATCTGCAATGGTGGCTAAAAAGTGAAGCAGTCAAAGCCACACTTGTTTCAAGCTGGGATCTGACAAGAATAAAAGACTTTTCTCATAAAACCATCTTCTGGTCTCCTTCCACAGCACTTCCACTGATATCAAGTGGGTGAGCTCCTTTGTGGGCAGGTGGCAGCACTGGGTCCTTCTGGACCTGATTGCCCCTCCTAGCCTTGCATTCAGAAAGGACATGGAGCAAGCTTGGTACCTAAGTTGCATTAAAATAAGTGGAAGATAGACTCCTAATTCCCTTGGGAACCTCTGGAAATGTGAAGTTGTGCCCCTAAGTAGACCAAATATTGTGTATCACTTCAGAGTTGCACCATAACCTCCTACCACAGTCACCTGTAGCCTGTTTCTTATGGAAGGATGAATTGTGTATAGTGAGTAAATACTACCAAACATTTAAAACCTCATGCTAACACCAGTGATCAAAATGCATAAAATCCAAGTCTAGACATTCTTCTCAGCTTCCTTATAAACTAGCTCTTCTTCTTCAGCACTTGCTCATGCAGTTTCCGCCCTGCCACCCCAGCTTTTAAATAAACTCAATTGAAAGCCACAAAAGCGATCTGGACTCTTTTTCCTCCAGAAGCCTAGCGATCCTAGTGAGCAGCTGGCCTGTAACACGAGTCCTGCACCCCACGCTCTCTTTTGTGTGTGCCCTCCCAGCTAAAGAGTGGGTTATTGGATGTCCTTTGGCAGGTGCTAGCGGATTAAGGCGGCCATGCACAAATTCTGAATTGGGCCTTTTTTGTATGACTTACGTAAACATCATTGACTGTGTAACTCTCCTTAACTCCTACCAGGGCTTCGTGATTTTTTTGTGTGTACATATTTTGTTAAAAATTATATGACAGTTTTGTTCTCTTGAATGCAATTGAGAAATAACATACTTTCATTCTGAATACCTTCCATGACACTATGCTGTCAATTCACCCCTGAATGCTGAGCAAAAACATCCCCAAACTTGAGCCAGTATAACAGTTGCCTTTGACAGAGGTCATCCCAACCTGTGCTCAAAGGGGTGCTACAGCAAGGGCAAAGACACTCAGCTTTTTTTTCTGCTGCCCTGTGCCTTGCAAAATGGACTCAGAGCTGTAGCTAATCACTTTCTTGAATATAGGATGACAATTTTTTGTACTGGCTAGGAAGCCGTGGCATTAGAGCAGCAGAATAATGGGAACTAGTCTCCTGACAGTATAAACATGCAAACCCCATAGCTGGGGTCTTAGGTTTTAAGATGAGTCATGTATTCACAGAAAAGAGTAAACTTTCTGTGCAGCAGCAGAGCTGTAGGAGGAAACTTGTGGGAGACCCTTTTCCCTGCTGTCAAGGAGCACATGAACCTGCTTCACACTTCAAAGAAGCAAAAGCCTGGAGAGGGATTTTTGTGTTGGAGATACCGAGTGTAAAGTTGTACCCCGACTCCTTGCCTGTCCCAGAAGGTCCTTCTTCAGCGCCTTCTCCCCTCATTTCCTTCCCACCTTTTCCATTTCTATTTCCCCTCTTTTGCTGATATCCCCTTTCCCCAAAAACTGGGCTCGTTTTGCCTCCTATCCCCCCATGGTTCCTCCTCACCCCTACAAAACCCTCTCTGTTTCTCTTTGCACTTTTTCTTCCCCATGATCATCTCTGCAGCATCTGCCCAAAGCAGGAACTCATCCAGAGGAGAAGCTTAGCCCAAGCCCCCTTGTCCAGACACTACCACTTGCTTTTGTATAGCTCTGGTTTCATAGCTTATTTTTTAATGCTTTAAATGCAGAATCTGAAGAGCTGAATTTGAAGACTTGCCCTGAAGCAGCAGGGGCAAATTCATAAGGAGAGGAGTCATGTCAGTATTGATGATCCTCCAGAAATTTCTACAGTATGAGCTTCACAGCTATTTGCTGTTCTTATGGCAAGCGTACTGTTTGCATTAAGGAAGGAATTATTTCATACTGATAAGAAAAGATAGCTAATTCAGCATAGTGGGAAAACTTTCATAGAGGTCAGAGAGATCTTTTGCTTGTTGGTTTTAAACTAGGAATAATAGCATTTAGTTTTACAGCTATCTGTCTTCACATCTTATATGCTGTTTTTCCATCTACAAACATTTGACCTTCCTCTTTATCAGCTGCACTGTTTCGCTTTGGAGTGAAGGCACAGGAAAAGGACAGCTCACAACAGCACCTCCTGCACAAAGCGAATGCACCTGTCCTCAAGGCAAATGAGGCTGCTCCCTGGCAGCTTCCTCATACACCAGAGGAGAAGCTTTCATCTACCCTAGTTGTACCATTATATTAACATATCAATGCCTCCCCATCTCCTGCTCCTAACCCTCCGTAAAGCATATCTGGACAGCAGTATCCAAAATCCCCCTGGCAGAGCCGCCGTTGGTGCCTGCGGTAGTTGCTTGCAGCCTGTCCCAAAGCCCAAAGCACACAAACAGGCTGTGCAACACCATGCATTTCCTGATTCACTTGGTAGCAACTCACTGGAGGCTGATTCATGGTAATTCACAGAATTCAGGCACTTGCATTTCAGGGACTTTTTAAAATATATGATCTAGCACTGCATAAAAATCACCCAGCTGCCCAGAGGTGTTCACCAAGCATGCGATCATCAGCCTTTGCTCTGTGGTTTCTAGGAAGCTGTGCATCCAGGCCACCAGCACCAATTCCATAAAGCATCTAGAGTAAGCGACCTGGCTTTGCAAACCAGATAAGGGCAGCATGAGCAGCACTCTTTGTACCCTCCTGTTGCACTGAGAGCTGACAAGGTTGTGAGCCAGGTTTGATCCCTTAGACGATGCCTTAGTCTACCATGGGTTTACTGTGCCTACTGGGCAACTCAGCTCAAGGCTTATCCAGCAACTGCATCCCCTCAAGAACATCCTTCCTGGTTCCTCTCTCATCCACAGCTTGCTCCTAAAATGACAAGGAATGGGTAGGTGAATTGCCCTCTCTCCTTTAAAGATGTGTCAGGTATTAGCCAGGTTCTCTGGGAAGGGATATGCGCATGCTGATTCTGCTTCATGTGATTGGTGTACAGAGGGTTTGAACTTCCAGGTTTGCCAACACTGGTATAGTCTTCATGGCTTCCTAAGAAGTGCAATGAACTTCAATAATCTTAAGAAGAGAGGAGGGCCCATTCATTTGAGCCCTGGCCTTTACCAAAAGAGCTGACCATAGCAGCTGCCAAATGTCCTTAATCCTAAACCACTGCCTTTTAGGGGTGGGTTTGCATCTAGAAAAGCAAACCTCTTCAGTTCTTAAGAAATCCCTGTGGAATGTCTCTGCCGGGCCAGTCATTAATACAAGCCATCTTCTGTATGGCTTTCTGTTAAGAAAACAAAATATTCCGAGACAGCAACACATTACAGAGGTGTTTAATAGTGACACATATCCTTTAGCGAGTCCTGTAAGGGAAATGGACCTATTTTTAACAGTAGCTTAAGTTAAAAAATAATGGCTTTTGTGGTCATCTGAGTGGAAAACCCGTACCAGGACAAAGCCATTTGTATTGCAAATTAGATGGTAGGGAATAGACAATGAACCACCATACAGTCTATTTTAAAACCTACTGATAGAAGTTCAGGGTTCATGTTTAAGCAACTCTTCTACTGAGGGTCAGAAATGTAAAACACAAGCTGCAAGTATTTCCCTACAGCTTAAACTGGAAACTCTGATCTGAGCTTGCCAACTTGAAATCCTGAAGCTGAACCTACCCCTTGGAGTATGAGAACTTGTGCTGAATCAGGAGAGGCAGAGCTTTGCAGAGATCTCTAACTGAGAAATCTGGAGGCAAAGCCCCCTCAAGAGACTGCAGATAAGTGGTTAAATCCAGGAATACTTTTAGGGTGATATTTTTATATGAAATAAAACTGCAGTATTTACTGCGTACCTCAGCCAAAACAAAGGACAGCCATCCCATGCCTGCAGCAGGCTCTGGTTGAATTTCAGCATTTTAAGATTTGTCATGCCTCTTTCCAACCCTAGGTCTGTTACTGCTAGGTAAAGAAATGTTTTCTAGGAAGACTAAAAAAATTAAATAAACCCCCCCAAAGTTCTCCATCCAGGGAAGGCCTATTCACAAGCACAGATGCAAGCTTTTTCCCACACATCATCAGCTCTCTAGTCCAGCCTCCTGCATGATGCTTCTCTCCCCCAGCATGGCTGCTAATCCTGGGAGGTGAGGGGTGGCATCACTGCACTTCTCTGTTGTTCTGTCAAATGCAAAAAGGACATGTTGGGAATAAGGCAAAATAAATGTGAAATGCTGTTGGAAAAAATGAGGTCAGCTAGCCCTATCTGTGGCCCAGCAGAGTACCCACGTACCTCCAGCCTGCCTATCGTCAGCAACCAAGGAATGGTTGTGGTGAAATTAGTGGTGTACGTGGCTTTTGCCTTCCCACAAGAGAAAACCTAATACTTTTTGCAGCTTCACTTTCTATGAAACTCACCAGGCAAATGGCATTGCATTCGCACTTCTGGTAGCTACAAGATTAAATCAAAGCTAATCACGGCACCATAAAGTCAAAGCCTCTGACTATGGTTGTCTTCTACTGAGCAGCTTCTTCTATTGATAGAAGAGAAAGGGTAAATAAAAGCAAAGCAAACTGATGTTGGCAACAGATAAAAACACCAGCAGGATCCTTCAGAGACCTGTGCAGAGAGGTACCAAGTGCCAACTTCTAGCACCCAGGAAGGACGGCTCTGCACTGCATCCTCTGGGGAAAAGCCAGTGACTATTCACACCCACTTGGGAGGACTGTGATTCACAGGCACACCTGAAAAGTTCATTACTGAAGGCATGGCCCAGGATTAGTCTGTTGGGGAGAGAAACACTCATACTGCCTGCTAGCTCTGCAGTGCCTGGCATGCCGCGCTTGTCCTCTGATCCTCACACAGACATGGCAGCAAGCAGAAGAGCCTCGTACCTGTGGTGCTCCCTTGACAGAATAAAGACAGGCTCCCAGCCCGCCCCACCCTGCTTATCACCTGCGCTTCAGCCTGTGGTGCCTCATGCTGTTACCCAACCACTTAGGAGATTTTTTTAAAACAAATGCCTCTACCATTCCCCTATGCTGCCCTCATTTTGTTGCACACCTGCGATACTGACCCACTATCCAATCCAAGTCCTCGTTTGCTGTGGTACGTACAAAAACGTGGTGCGAGCTGCTGCCATGTCAGAGTGCCAGCTAACCTGCCAGCCTGACTCGGCTGCCTGTGCATCCATTTGTTGTCTCTGGCTTTTTGTTTCTTAAGCTGAGAAATTTACTGAGGCAGGGATGCTGTCTTTCATCTGCTCTTATGCTGCACCTGGCTCAGCAAGGACAATCAGACTTGGTTCAGAACAAAGTGATTATTACCTACTCTGATTTTGTGAGGGTAGCTGTGAATTGAAAGGAGGGGGTGAAGGGAAGAAGTATATCAACCAGACTATCTTGGGCTTTATTTGGACTGGACGATAATGGTTATTCCTAGATGGCAGCCCCCTATGAGCGCCCTGTGCCCAGTCTCAACTTATCTCAGACCTTTCCTTCCCACCTCCCAACTCTGCCTCCTATTTGTCCTCACACATGCTCTCTCCCAGTGCTGCACCAGGTGCTCTGGACATCTTGCTCCATCCATGTCCACCTAGCAGATCCACACACAGGATTAAGTGCCTGAAACAGAGGGGTCACAACACCTCAGAGGATGCTCTGAGCCAGCTTCAGGGAGAAAAGTATCTTCCCCAGAGAAGATCCCTTTTGTGGCTTTATCCAGAGGACTACTGGACGACTTTGTTTCAGGCTGATTTGGGCCAGTCTTCAAGGTCCCAGGGGTGATGTAAAATATCAGAGTTGAGGCTGACACAAGGCTCCCAGCCCATGTAGCCATTATCACAAGGCTACAGAAGGAGGCACTTTCTCCCCGTGGCTGCACATCATAGTCATGTGCTGCAAAACCTCTGCCCCCCCACACCTTTGCACACTCCCCCACATGTGGCACAGTGCAGCACTGTCACATGCATCAGCGAGAGACAGCGAGAGAGATGTGAGTGGGGTCTTGGCTGCAGCTGCCTTCCTGATGGGCCCAGGGATGGGCTGCAGGGATGCCCCAGTCCCTGGGTGCAGAGCAAGCAGGTGATCTGGGGAGTGTGTAGCTAGCAGGCTCGAGGAACAGGTTTACAAGAACAGCTTGGAGAGCCTGTCCTTGGACGAGTAATGAGTACACAGCATGGTCAGCACATCCTTCAAACACTTAGAGGGTATAAAACACAGAAGAGGTATTATTTAGCGTGTAAAGTAAATAAAATACAATGTGCATACACATAGTGTATGGACATACCTATACATATACACATATATATATATACCTCTATATTGTATCCTGCAAACACATTCATAAACTATAATAGTCTACAGTAGCTAGGCGACTCAGACGAAAAGAAGAGAAACTTGCTGAATGCTAAGGAAAAATCCCTAACCATAGATTTTCGCAGCGAATGACCTAAGGGAAGGGATGGAAAGAATCCTTATTACTACACCATTCAAAACCCATCAGAGCAAGTACCCTGCAACCCTTAAACATTGCCTTGTAAAAGCTTTGTCTGGATAACCTGGAAGCTCCTACACTCATTTATCTTTGAAGGGGCACAAAAGGCTTCACCAAAAGCAAGCCATGCACCAAAAGGCTCTCTTTTCATGCCAGCAAAATAAAAAGCTACCACAGCTTATAAAGCAACGGTGTTGCTATTAAGCAAGAGCAGCAATGCCCTGGCCACTGGCTGTCTGGAGTGCCTGAGACAGGGCCCAGTGCACTCACAGCAACTCAGCACAGGTCCCTGTGGGACCCCCGTCCCTGGAGGATCCTCCATCACCTCAGGGTGCATGGGGTGGGAAGAGGGATGAGCTTGTTTTTCACCTCCTGACTCCATATTCAAAGATGAGGA
Organism: Podargus strigoides; assembly: GCA_028020825.1. Lineage (NCBI taxonomy): Eukaryota > Metazoa > Chordata > Aves > Caprimulgiformes > Podargidae > Podargus > Podargus strigoides. The sequence goes on from CM051643.1 coordinate 3,839,560, forward strand.
AAACAAACCCTGGGAAACCTCCACACTGGCTAGAACACCTGTGTGTAGCAACTTCTGCGAATTGCCTCCAACAGCTAGAGAGGCAGTTCACTGTTTGCCCTGTTCTCCGCGTATGCTCTGTGGCAAGGAAAGGAAAATCTTAAAAAGGAAAGATTTTGTACCCTAAAAGAATCTTTTAAAAAGATAAACCAATGCAGATGGGTTACTAAATGGGGTCATGTATGTTTCCCTTACTTGCCAGTAAATGACAAACTACTCTTTCTTCATTTTCTGTCACTTAAAAAATAGTCTGAAGCACTAGACTAATAAGCTGAAGTTGGTAAATTTGACCCAGCAGCAGTCTCTTGTGAATCCCAGTTCCACTTTGTCATCACAACTTCCTATGCTGAGAGATGCCACGGCAAGCCCCGAGACTCAGAGTGACTCAGGATGTGCAAGTTACTCTGAAGACTATCAGTGGTGGCTTGCCTAGATTCCTTTGCTGATCCCAGTCTAAATGCTTGCTATGAACGCTTGTGTGAATACGAATGTCCTTCTAATGTCTGAGCTCTGCAGAAAGATTTCTTGGGGTTTTCCCACTTGCAAGGCAAAGAAAAATTGCAAGCATTCCCGTGGTCTGTGCTGGGGGGAACACAGGGGGGGTGCAGTCCCAGAAAACATGTTACTAGATGGGAGGGAGAGGGGAAGCGACCAAAGGGCGGTGCTGGTTGTGGTGCCTCTAAGGTGGGACAACAGCAGGCAGTGGGGCAGGAGGTGGCTGTGCAGGGGGGCATGTTGTGATGCCCCCACTGAGAGTGGGGCTCTTGCACTGGGAAGGAGCAGAGAGGAGTATGCACGTGCCTGGGGAGGGAGCCCACACAGCACAGAACCCCAGGAGGGCTGGAGAGATCCCAGTATTTGGGCTGAAACGAGACAGACTGCAAGAGGGACAGCAAAAACAACAAAAAAGCCCCAAACATTTGAGCATTTTTGTTGCAACTAGGAGAGCAGTAAAAGCATGGGCAGGGAGTAATTTGCGGAGAATGAGTTGACTTCAGACAGCCTTGCCTCACAGAGGGCTTTCTTACTTCCTCCACACACTTGTGTGACTGATGTTAGCTCTCCACAAAACCATTTTTATCTTTTTGTTTCATTTCATGCTTCTTACAAATCAAGTTTCAACAGAACTGGTCCAGTAAGCCCATACCCTTCGCCTATCTTAGATTTGGTTTCTTGGTTGTAAATGCTTCAGGGTGCTTTCCTGTACATTTATACGGCTCCTAGTGCAGCAGCAGAGTGGTCAGTAAAAACAAAGAGGGCAAAGCCCAGGGAAAAACTGTGAAGCTCAAAAGCTAGTGAATTTGACAGCATTTGAAATTAAAATGCTGTCCGCATTTTTATTATTATGATTATTCTTTTACAAGAACAAAGCGAAGTGACGTTTTATTGAATCAGTTTTCCAATGTTTTTTTTTTTTTCCAATGTATCAAATTCCTTACTAGAAGCCCATCTTTTAGTAAATGAAAAAAAATTATCAGGATTATGTAACTGATGCTGATAAGAACGCTGGTCAAGTCGTTTTAAACAAATATGTCCTGAGATATCTTTCCTGAGAAAAAGAGCTCTGATAATATTTATGAATTTTATGCAAAGCTCAAGGAAAATAGCACTCTTGGTTGAAGAAAGAAAATCCCTTTTTTCTGCTAGCCCCAGCATTCTGATCAGAGAGAAAGAGTGGAAAGACATTTATGTTAACACACGGCTGAATCTTAAGGTGAGATGTTCAAAACTGAGTAAACCTAAGTCACGGGAAGCTCAGTGAATGTCCCAGCTTCCCGAGGGAGAATGACGTGTCCAACACTTTTGTAGACTGTGCATCTGTGAGCTTGAGCTTTCTAAGCCTCACACGTGTGCTTAGGCTTTGAAGAGGTGAGCAGCATCATTTACATAGCTGTACACAAAGTCAAGGCTCCTCAGGCTGCCAACAGAAACCGCACGCGCACATGCACACCCTTCACCATCACACAAGGGTTCCCGTCAGACCCCGGGGAGCAGGCAGTGGTGGCAGCAATAAGTTCTGCACAGCTGCACAAAGCCTCACGAAGTGCTCTGGGATCTCGGGCTGAGGAGTGCCGGCAGGGAGGCAGGCGTGGGTGCAAACTCACGAAACTCCAAACCGCGACAGGTACGCGCTTTTAAGAGCGCTTATTTGCAGCCGCCTTATTGAATGCCAGGTCCTGTCCCCCCGCGCAGCCCTGCGGATGCCTGTGGTCCCCCCTCGGAGGGAGCAGGCGCCCGGCTGCCCCGGCACGCTGTTTATAGCAGGGGAGGGCCCTTTTGAGAAACCAGCGAGTAACTGAAAAAATGCGGCAGAACTCAACAGCAAGAAACGACGGCGGGAAAAAGCGCGAAACAGGAAAGCACCGGCAGGGCTCACGCCATTGCCCCCCTCCCCAGCGCTCGGCAGGGACGGAACTGCTGCAAAAGCGGCGCAGGCCTGTTATCAGCCCCGCGCAGGGGCTGCGGTTTGCTCGCTCTTGCAACCCTTCTTCAACTGTCACTTGTTTTTCAACAAACAGGATGCCTCCGCTTAGGCTGACAGCTTCCCCCTAACATCATGGCAAGGGGCAGCCCAGGTCCTTGTCGCCATCCTGGGGCCGCTCGGCTCTCTCCCCCAGGGAGGGCAGCTTCAGGGGCACCCCAGGCAGGGCACCACGGAGGGGACAGACCTGTCTCCTCTCTGCAGCCCTTCACTGATGAGCAAAACAAGAAGCTGAGCTTCCATCTTGCTTACTTTTTATTATTTCACCTCAAAGTAGTTAGTAAGGAAGTGCTGGTGCTATATTTAGGCACCAAGGGCACATCCAAGCTGCTCACCTCCTGTCTGGTCTCTGCAGCAGCCACTGATCTCCTATGGCGCGATGGCCGCAGGGGTGTGGATAGCATGATTTCTTTGCAGTGCAGTCCTGCACAGGCTGAAGCGAAGGCATAAGGCAGGACTGGTTGAATGGAGATGCTCCCAGAGGAGGCAACAGAGTGACCGCCCTCACAGTCAGCAGCACCACAGCTTGTGGCAGAGCCAGGGCTCCTGACACCATTTTGCTGGGCAGCTCCTACTGCCCGTTTTCACCCCAGTGTTACCAAAACCCTGCACCGAGCTTTGCTGTGCAGGCTCCTCAAGAAGCATGTTCTGTTTTTCAAGGTCACATGGGCTATCCTATGGAGAATCCTGTTTTCTCTGCAAACGAGCGAGGTACCAGCCTGGGTTTCTACTCAGAAGTTAGATATGGGAAAAGCAAAACATGCTCTGCCCCTGGTCTGATCGTTGCCTGGCCAGAGGTTAGCCTGTGTCAGCAGAGGTGGAGTCCATGCCAACAGCAGCACAGGCTTTGCAGCAGAGCTCACTAATCTGCAAGCTTTTCTGGTACTGCCCAGTGCTGTAGCAGATGAACAGCAGAGAAAGCAGGAAAAAAATGCAGCTCTAGAATGAAATTTTCAGAAAAAATAAGCTTTCATTTTGAAATATTTTCTGAAAAAAAAAAAGAGAAGAAACACTTCTAAATGGATGCATAGTTTCTTCTCACGTCCCTCTGTCCCAGAGCACCAACTTGCAGCTTTGCTGGACCCCAGGGGATTTTCAGGGAGTCTCCAAGCAGTGATGTTACCAGCTTGGTTGGTAGGACTGAACTGTACCCTGCTCCTGCTCTCCCTGACCATGGCTGTCCCTCCTGCTCTGCTGGTACAGGGATGTGCAAAGCATCACCTACTGCCAAGATGGTTCTAAGTCAGGCTGGAGAGAACGCTAGTGTACCTCTTGTCCTGGATCTGACATTCTGATGAGCTGAACGAGTCTTGTATCACACATTGATGGTGAGCTAGTCTTACTTCTTTTCCTGTTCCTGTATTGTCCTCAGACAGCTCATGATACTTTCAATTTTGCCTGATGCTCAAAAGTAATTGGAAAACATTTTCTCCTGGATTTTCTTTATGGTTTGCTGTTTGAACTGGATTGCCCAGCTGGAGATGTGTAATATCCGGGCCCCCAAAGAGTGAGTGTAATGCTAAGAGAACTTTCTGCTGAAAACATCTACTTGATCAGATTTGAAATTCAAAGTAAACAAGAGATTATTTTGTAGATAGTCAGGCTCAGAACTGTAAGTCAAAAAACCCGAGGTTCTGTTTCCACTTCTCACTCCCACAGACTTCTGTTATGACGACTCTTCCCTGGTTCTTCATCCATGAAGATGAGAAACATGCTATTCCTAGAGTAGTTTAAGCAGCTTCTGAATGCATTTGTCTATCTTTGTGTATCACTTTGGTCCAGTGCACACCAAACCGAGCTGCAAAGCTCCTTTATCAGCTTGCTTCTCTGTGGAGGCAGTGCTTATGTGATCACTCCCATTCTCTCTGTACTTCCCCTGACTTTTCTGGTTTGTGGGCCAACTTTAACTCTTTAACTAAATTTGATAGAGCAGAAGTGATCTTAAGTTCCTGTGGCTTTCACAAAACCTGGCAACAGCAGAGGGGCTCTGTCAGTGCTCCCAGCTGAAGGGAGCCCAGGAGAGATTTTAGAGATTCCTGAAGAAGAAAAAAAACCTTAGATCAGATTAAAGCCTTATCGGATTTTAGAGAATGCAGCCACAAGGCCCATGTCTGTAGGAAATCAGCCTTCACTAGTTCTGCCTAGGACAGCATTTCCTGGCTTTTCTAGTGCATCAAACTAGACTTGCCTAGAATTCAGAATGTGGGCTGCTTCCAACTGAAATTTTACCATGAACCCAACATTTCCATGTAGAAGATTTTTAGTGGCTTTACATGCTTTGAATGAAACAACTCAAATTAGCTTTTTGAAATTTCCCAGTGAAGCAAGGCTTACCCAGAAAAGAACACGACAAATTCTCATGAGAAGTTTCCCACAGCCCCAGTAGCATGAGAGCTTTTTACCACATTACACTGGCTGTGAGGAAGGCCCACATTAACAACATGATGAGAGCATTTGGAATTAATACAGTTAATATACACATCATAATTATCCACAGTCTTTGAGGCAGATCTCAATCCATCCCTATACTAACTGCTTCCCCAACAATTCCTTAAAAACATGACAGGAACATTTATGATGTCACTGATCACATCCTTAGCATCTGCTGTGACTCAAGACAAGTCTTGGTATGCTCCAGTTCCAACTGACTCCCAAATAACACTAAAAAAGTTAGCATCCTGAAGTTGCATGGGGCTCAGGCATGGTAACACAGAGGTCCGACATTAAGTCTCATAAAGTAACTACTAATGCTGCAAAGGACTTCTGGTTTGGTGGAAGACATAAATTATGCTCTGCTGATAGACCTTGCAGCCAGCATGATTAGTATTATTTATTTATTATAAGGCATACTAAGAAGTAATGCTACAGTAGGATTAAAAAAAGAAAAAAAATAATCCTACAGGTACAATCTTTAGTACTTGAACCAATCCTTTAGCTTCATATCCTCATCACTTGTTATCTACCACATCATAACTTGCATCAGAACTCTGACACAAGCTGCCTACCAAGTTTCACATCTATTAATGTATGCTAAACATGAAAATGTAAGAGGCTAAGAAAATAGTCTAGAAATACTTTTCTTTTTCCTACTTCTGTTCTCCCTCCCACACCCAGCACACGCCACCTTCGAGCTTTGCATTGATTTCACTGCATTACCAAAATTAAACTAACCGGTTAAGTCTTGTGCAGAAGCCTTCTAGGAGAGGCTGGAATAAAGAAAGTGAGAACCCACAGAAACACACATTTGTTGATCCCATGGCACCCTGTGCACAGTGTACTAAACTTGAGATTTTGGAAAAAAGAAATCAGAAGTTCACCGCTTACATAGAAAGGAGCAAATACACATTTTTTTGTCTCAGAACTATCTGCAAGCTTAGAAATTAAAGAGTAGGATTGTATATCAACACCACAAGAAGCCAGTCCTTCTAGCCCTTTCTGGCTTTCTGTATCAACTGCAAAGGGATGAGGCTGCAGACATCATTATCAAAGGGGGCCAGGACCAGGTGCTGGGCATAGGATGGTTTCATTTGGCCACCTGTATCCATCTAATTCTAACCATAACCATTCTGCCCCCATAAGTGGGCAGATACCAGTGAAGAAAAGGTTGATAATTTAATAAGCCAGTAGTATGATGTTATGAACAATGGGGGACTTAGTTCAAACACCAAGCTTCTAAAAAAACCCAAACAAATGCCAGTGGATTATTCTCAGAGCACAACCTGTGGGAGTTGCCTATATTGCATTACTCTGGCTCTGGCTGCCTGGTTGGCAAAGGCAGCTCCAAGCACCTGTGTCTCAAATGTCAGCAGCTGGGGCTGCTGTCTGTGTCACCCACCAGTCCCCTGAAATCATGTCAGCTACAGTTGATTGGGGGTATGCCTTATTCAAGCTGGAAAATGCAGTACCCTGTGGAAATAATACTATGCCCCAGAGGTCTGCTGAGGAAAAGTACCTTTGCTAATACAAGCACTTCTTCCCCTTCTTGCTCTCTTTCTGAATTTCTCACCCTCCTTTCTGCACTGGGTTCTGGAAAGAAATGATTTTTTTCATGTATATTCCTTAGCAGTCAAATATATGAACAACATTTTTTTCTCCCTTCACTATGTGATAACTGTAGGCATTTTGGTCTCCAGATGCAGAAATGGAAACTAGCAGCAAAATTAGCAATGTAAGTCATGCACTAGAAATGTTTGGGTCAATTTGTTTGCGGCAAATGTTGCAAACAGCAGCATTTTATAAAAACCTCAATGACAAGGTAGTTTGTTTTCTCACCAAGGAAAAATAAGTGAGGGAAACTTTGCTACAGCTAATTATCTCCTAAAATAGGACAGCTAATGTTTTTCTATAGGTTATTTTTCTAATTCTGATTTCAGTCTCTCTTTGAAGTGTAGTTTCAAATAAGGGATGCCTTAATGTTGCTTGTATTTTCTGCAGAAAAAAAAATAAAATTCCAACAAGACCTTGCAAAAAAAGGGGATGAGATGTTAAGAAGTGAGGCATTTCAGCCAGACAGGAATTTGGGGACCTGTGAAAAGATATTCCTTGAAAACAAGTTGGAATCTGACAACAGATTTCTGTTAAATCATGTTTTGGATGTTTTCTTACCAAGACGGCTGTGTGGAAAAGTTGTGTTAGCCTGAGCTTTCAAAGGAGGCTATGGTTTTAGGCAGGAATGCTCAATTACTGGCTTAATTCATGTACATGGGAGAAAACCTACTGAACTGGCATGTCATGTTGCCTTGGTTAGCTGTGTGTGCTGCTCGGTCAGCAGCTGTGCAGCTCATGCAGGGAAGTGTCTCCTATGGGGACTGCAGGGGGTACCAGGATGTGTTTGTGAACAGGCTGGAGACTGAACAATATTTGCTGAAGAAATTAGCAAACAATAAATGAAAGCATGTCTGACAGGAAGAGAATAATTCATAAACTGAAGATTAAAACTGTGTTGAAAAACTGTTTACTGAGAAAGACCCTTTAGTTTATCTGGCTCATGGCTGTGAAGCCAAACCTCGCTGCTGCTGTGAAGAAGGTCATATTTACCTGTAGGTACTGTGGAGCAAAATGGGAGATTTTGCTTGCTGTTCTGAACAGAGCAGAGCAGGGGTGGAGATGCCCAATGGGGAAGTTGTCTCCTGGCCGTACAGCAGGACACCCAGACCCCAGGCAGGGAGCAAGGGCAGCCCTGGCTCCCTGATGCCCTTTGCAGGACTTCATGAAAGCAGCAGGCAGTCCAGGGGTGCTCTCTTTGTCCAGCCACTGCCCTGGGCTTGTATGACGCCATCTAATCCCCTCAAATACAGCGGGGATCTGTTGTATTTCCTAATCCTTCTGGCTAGAGTGGGTTTTGCTGAAGGCTGAAGGGTGAGATGTGGCAGCCTGAAAAACCTCCAACCACTTCTGTTTAAATAGCGCTTTTGATCTCCAACTGGTGCAGTTTAGTCAAAGCAACAACATATTGAAACTTGGAGGATGTGAGCCCATGGAGCTGCTTTGTGCCCGTCTCCACATGGGCCAGGGAGAAGCATGGAACATGGAGCTGTGAGAGGGAGGGAAGGAGCAGGAGGGGGCTGCCCTAATGAGCCTATGAAAAGGATCCAATCTCTAACTTGCACAGTGCCATTTTTTATTCAGCATCTCTTGCCAGCATGGCAAAAAGAGCAGAAAGTGCCGGGATGCCACTCCAAAGACAAAGCAGGTTGTGGTACAGAAGGGAAGCCAGCCTCAAGCCTCCACATTTCATGTGTGCGTGGATGTAGGGACAGCTGTGCGAAAAGGGACTGCTGACCTGGACCATCAGCAATGTGACTTCAGGTTGTTAACACCTTTATCTGGAGGAGAACAGCCATCACAGGTCTCATCCAACACCCAAGGATGTCAGCCAGGTCTTTCCGCTGGTTTTGTTAGCTCTTGGATCAGTTGCCATGTACACAAAATACTGGGCTGCTCTAATTACCCCAGTAAAATGTGAACCTAAATCATCTTTCCTCGTATAGACATCTGTCTAATGACATAACTTCACCCCACAGGGGAGCTGTAAATCCCTCTTCGTGTTGGTACATGTCTAGTTACAGCAGAGCACTCTCCCAAATGGGAATGGACTTATACAGGTATAAAAGTGTTCATACTGGTAAAGATTATTCCTATGTAGTAAAGGAAAGAAGCTGTTTGGGGTTAATGTAGCTTTTCTGCTGCGTAGTGTAAAATAGATGCACCTAAAAACATCAGTACAAAATAATATCACTGCTCAAAAGTAGTACTCAAAGTTGTTTGGACTGTTTATCAAACTGTTAAAAAATGACTTGTTGCATAACAATTCCTATAAAGAGAAAAGAAAACCCCACAACAATAAAAGTTCTAATTGTTACCCTAAAATTTAAGTGGTTCACCACTTTTGAACTCAAGTAGTTTATCCTATCACTTTTTCTCTTTACCTAGGCAAGCCATTCACACTCTTTAGGTTCCACAATAGCCCAACATACTGTACTTGAAATACCCTGTTTCATTTAAAAAAGCAAATAATTTTCTCCATGCAGCAAGGTACAGCCAGAATAAGTTCCTATTCATATATGATATGTGAATCTTGGTTTCAATACACAAGTTATTTTATGCATAGTGTAAAAAATGTGTGGGTGTTGAGCACCATGTATTATAACTTTTTACAGAAGCTAAAGAGAGAATTGGTGCAGAGACTAACATGTCTTTTTTTCCTTCTAGGGATGGCCCTGTCTCAAGGCTGTGTTGGTGGACGTCCTTAGAAAGCATGTGGGGGCGAGCCATGTGGCAGCTCTCTGTGCTGTTCTTTCTCTAGCAAGAGGGTGACCTACCTGACAAGTTGTCAGGCTCGCTCCATTTCCCTAGCTGAATTCATGAGTAGAATGCTTTCCACACCCTATCTGCCCCCCAAGCTTGGGTTCAGGTGAAATGGTGGCAACAAAACGTGAATCAGGTTAGTGCAGAAGTGTGCTCAGTGTTCTGGTGTATGTAGGTCTGCTTAGGATCCTGCATGAATTAACCTCTGCAGCTCACTGCCCTGAAGTCCACAGAGATGTGATGGACAAAGTGAGACTGAATTTCTTTGCAAAGCATTTGGACAATATATATAAGATCAATTAAACCACTCTACATTGCAGTAACTGATTCTCTGACCCCCGTGCAAATAGGGTTAACGAGGTCTTAACTTGCAAGTATCTTCCGGATATGAATTCTGTTACGCTCAACCTATGCAAAACCCAAAGCTCATTTACATAGGAGGTCCTGAAAAACAGAAGCACTTTACAGAAGTCTGATAATTATCTCGTAACTGTATTGTAAAATAAATTGCACTTCCCATGTACTTGGCATAGCATGTAGTCTCATATCAGTATCCTGCTCAGAATGAAGTGCAATATGGACAGATGGTCAACAGCCATGGCAGCTTTGCCATGTGGAGACTGACCACCCAGGTGAGGCCTCCTCTTCATTGCCTCTTACTTGGAAAACACTTTCAGGGTTACTTTCCAAAGCTGTGGTCGCACTCACGAACGTCTTGTTCCTCCCTGTCCTTCATAAGACGAGGAGATGGTACACACTAAAGAGTGCTTCTTTCAGAGTTTCTCCTCACTGCTCGGAGAGGAAATGCACCTCACGTGTCCACTGAGTGAGGCGTACACCCTTGATGTACAAGCTAAGTACAAACCAAACCAACCAGATAAAAAATCCCAGCCAGCTCAAAGCTCCCTCTACAACCATGCATAGATATGCCGTAAATAATTGTTCCACAACAATATTTATGAAGTAAAAGAGACAAAAACTTTCATTCTCAAGCCATAGCTCTACTACTTGGAATCACGAATTAAACTTATACCATAATGCTACTTTCAGCTTAATATTTCTTCCAGCCCCCATGTCAACATTCAGTTCACCTCCTGTCTTATTCACAGCTTCATATCCATGCTTTTCTCACAGGTTTCTTTGTTCTTAAACGACAGGCCCAGCCCCACTGCAGTTGATGGCCATTTTGTCCCTGTCTAGGTGGAGCCAGGTTATTATCCTAAGAAGTGGCTCTGGGGTGTGCTTTCTGCTCCTGGTCATATCTACAGAGAAAAGGGGAAGCATGCCTGTAGGCACGTGGGAGTAAAGCAATGCTAGCTTAAACCTACCCAGCCTGTATAATAACAGTAGTGAAAGCCCAGAGGTAAGTCTCCCGCGCCCTCTCACCACCATGGTGTGTACTGATGTCTTCCAGGGGTTGGCTGGCAGTGACTTACACCCATGCAATTGCATCTGTTTGTGTTATCCTTGCTAGACAGATGATGACTTTGCTGTGCCAGCTTGCCCTCCACTACCCTTTGATACTGCAGCAAGTATAAATAGAGACCTGAGCGCTGACAGGCAAGAGACTGGTCTGCCCACGGCAGAGCCTGTGACACCCCACTCTCAGCCCCCGCTCAGCACGCTCACAGCGCTTGCCTTCGCCAAAGCAGGCAATTGCAAGGCATTTTAGCCAGGCTTACAGAGCTCGGCGTCCTTCGGTGCTTGTTCAAAGCTTCTGTAAATGCCCTGATACCTCTGAGGCACGCATGTGGCCAGCACAGCACAGGTGTATGCCATAAAACCGCCTAGAAAATGGACTTATGAGAGATGTAAGTGGTGCCAGGGCTGAGAAGGTTCAAGGCATTTGTCACAAAGGAAACAATTCTCGGCCCCATGCTGTGCCACCTCACCCCAAACACGCAAGATATTTCGCAAACACTCATCTTCCTCTTTTAAAGGCCACAAAAAGGCACTTGAAGTGCTGCTGGGTCAATGTCTTCAGAGGCTGCTGGTTTGATGAGGATGGCAGGGCTTGCCCTGAGTACAGCTGAGTGAAATGTTTATAGCGAATCACATAAAACTTGACAGGTTTCAAGTTTCCTCACACCACATTTATGAAAAGATTTGTAAGAGAGGTAAGCCTTCGAACTCACAGTCAAAACCTTACCTAAGGGCAGCTTCTGAGCACATCTCAAAATCACAGCTTCAGCGTGAAACCAGACAACAGAAAGCACACTAGAAGACAAAATACTCAGAAGGCAAAAGAAAAAGCCCCAAGCCCCTGACTTGGACTGCTTTTGGGTTCACTGGAATCAGAAACTCAAAACAAAAAGCACAGGCTAAAGAAAAAAAACCCCAGATAGATCAAAGCCAGAGAAAATGTTCTCACAGATCTTCATGAAGTGAAACTACCCAATTTCACAGGGTTTCACTTGCAAGCAGAAGTGGTGAGCCCTGTGGACAGTATTAAGGATGAATTGGAAACTTGACCAGGTAGTAGCTACTGTCACTCTCTACTTCCCTGCTTTCACACTTTCATAGTCAGTTCTTTCTTTTTCTTTCCTTCTTTCCTTCTTTCTTTCTTTCTTTCTTTCTTTCTTTCTTTCTTTCTTTCTTTCTTTCTTTCTTTCTTTCTTTCTTTCTTTCTTTCTTTCTTTCTTTCTTTCTTTCTTTCTTTCTTTCTTTCTTTCTTTCTTTCTTTCTTTCTTTCTTTCTTTCTTTCTTTTTCTTTCTTTCTTTTCTTTCTTTCTTTTCTTTCTTTCTTTCTCTCTCTCTCTCTCTCTCTCTCTCTCTCTCTCTCTCTCTCTCTCTCTCTCTCTCTTTCTCTCTTTCTCTCTTTCTCTCTTTCTCTCTTTTCCCATTGTCTGAATACATCTTTATAGAGAATTTGATGCTTTGGGCTAAAATATATCTTGGTTGTAAGTCCAGGCCTTACTTTCCTGGGATCTAAGTAGAAGAAAAGGCATTTCTGTTGAAAACTGATTACACTAGGAATCTGAATATATAGTATCTAGCCTCCTTTCCACTGGCAGTAAGAATGACATGTCTTGCATTCAGTATCACTGCGGATATGCTGGTGCATGCATGGATTTCACCAACATACTGTAGACCTTTGTAGGTGTTATACTGTTCCAAAATGTTGCCAACCTTGTGCAGTTCATTAATACACTTCGAAGAGGACATATCCTCGCTACTCATCTACTATTTGGGAAGATGACTCATGTCTATACAAATATTATCCATTTACTTAAGACGACAGAAGAGGTAATGAGGTAGTGTAATGTTTTCTTGTCCTTCTCTCAGACCAGTGATTCACCTAGCCAGTGATCTGTCTCTCTCCATGGCCAGTACCAGATGTCATGGATGAAGCCAGAATTCATTTTGCAGATGACAGACCTGCTTACATGGGAAGCTTAATTTCCAAGCTTTAACAGAGATTGCTTTGTGCTCTAAAATACAACAGTGAGAGACAAAGGGAAAATTTAACCCTTCAAAAGCTTCTTTTTCCTTTACCTGGCTGGTACATATTAAGAAACTGTTATGTATATACAGACTCAGATGTTTTAAGGATCCTGCTAAACTCTAGGTTTCAATTGTATTTTATGGCAATGAGTTCTAGGCTGTAATCACCCACTGTTTAAAAAATTTTCCACTATACCTTGCCCCACTGACTAAGCACAGAGAAAAAATAGGAGTGAGTGGGTGAGCTAACTATCAGTCGTTTTAGGAAAAAACCCAAACAAATGGAAAACACAAGTAAATAAATAAAAATTGAAAATCTGAGCAAACACATCCTTGCATACTGCAATCTGCAGGAACACAGAAAATCCATTAGGTTCATGCCTCTACAGTGAAGGGGTTGGGTGGCCTGTCCTGAGCAGCCCCACTGCATGCTGGAATGCCTGTCTCTGTGCAGAGCCTCATGCTCATGGCAGCCCCCCCACCCAAAACACTGCACACCCCAGTTTAAACTCATATGCCCAGGAGGCCTGCGCTAGCATGGGGAAGACAGAGATGCCAGGCAGGATTTGGATTCAAAGAGTGGGTTGTCCGTCTCCAGCCAGCCTCAACCCATCCTGTTGTCCAGAGCCAGAGCTACTTCTTCCTTGCCCTCCTGCTGGGGCTGCTGGACCCGTACTGCCCCCCTCACCCGCGCCCCATCAGGCAACCACGCATTTTGGCATAAGCAGCCCAAGCCTGTGATGGAGGTCATTACAGCTGCGTGGTGCAGCCTTCCTCCTCCATTGAGCTACCAGGGCCAGCCAGGTACTCTGTGGCACCTCCTACGTACAAATCCTTGCCCCGTGCATGCAGGAGGATGACAGGTTTCCCTGTCTTGTCACATGGGTGAGCAACCTCAAATTATCACTTACTAAAGAACCGCAGTCAGCAATTTCTGCAGAGCACCAGCCCACCCTAACCTTTTCCTGCAGGTGACATTCACCCTTACGTCTCAAGCCCGCTCTGCGTTTCACCCGTGCTCTCCACAGCAGTACAAGAGGACCTTAGGCTAACATCCCTGCCTGGCCCTCTGGGCACCACTTTGGAAGTGCAGGGGAAGCCACTGGCACCCAGTACGTCCCCGCTGCACGTTGCAGGGTGTCAAAGTTGGATGAGCTTCTCCTGTTGGTAGAACAAGCTCATAGTTTTACAGAGCTGATTCTGCTTAGCTTTTGAAAGCAAGTATGTCTATTTCTAAATCCGAGAATAGTAACTTCTTTGCTGCTCTTGGTTTAGGCATAGATTCCCCCCTCTCAAATAACAGGATGATGCAAACACTCATTCTGTGTTTTGAAGTAAAATTCTTCAGGAGTTCATAAATTACTTTCATAAATTTGCCAATATCACTGGCCTTCATATGCATTCAAAGATAAGCAGACTGTTCTTTTGGGGTCATGCCGTAGCAGTCAGACTAAACGATGATTATCTTCTAGTCATGAAAAAAAAATGCAGTTAATTTTCTGTCCATGTTGCACACATTGGCAGTGTGGGGAAGATGCTTTTATTTTTCACCAGAGAGCTACCTGAGAGCAGGAGTTTGGCTCTCATGGTAAAACATGGTCCAAAGGCAGAGCTGCCATCTAATAATCTCTTATTAATGGCCACACGATAAAGGGCAAGTCAATCTGGGGGATCTGCAAGCTAGCCATAACCCTAAATTCTTGTCATCACAACACATCACTACACTGAGCATGACTGGTTAAACACTCAGTCAAATATTTTGGCCCAGGATAAAAACTCTTGATCTTCCCAAAGCAGTGTATTCATCTTTGTCAGACACTTTACCCCTTGCTTCACAGGAATTCCTGTGTTCACGTCTTGCAATGTTTCTCAAGGCTTTTAAATGAAAAAAGGCTCAAACAGAGAGAAGGCTGTGTAAATCAGACATTGTGCAAGTTTTTTCTTCTAGTAAGCCAAGGTTTTTATGAGCTTTAGCTCAATTTCCTATTCACAAGATGCAGTTAGCATTTTGTAATGCTGACACAAATTAACTCTTTATTACAGTTCAGACAGTCTGCAAAAGTGCTGGAGAACTCTCTCTCTCCCCTGTGCAGTGACAACATATTTTATGCTATTGTGAAAAGATAGGTTTCTCCTACTGGGTGAGTGAATGAAAATAGGCGGCAGTGCTGAGTACCATGCATCTCCCAGAGAAACATGTCTTTGGCAGTTACTTCTGGTATATGACCACTCCTGCTAATGTCACCAGTTCTAGAGGGCTGAAATCATTGTTGACTTGCTGCCTTGTCCTCACGCAGCACCCTCTGCAGACAAACATTTGCTCCTGGGGAGGTCTCATACGCTGAGAGTGTGAGACTGCAGATGTAGACTTGCATAACAGGGAGCCTCTGATCACCTCACCCCTCTGCATCAGGGACTTTAAGAGCCCACAAATGTAAATCCCATCACAAGGCAAGTCAGAGCAACTAACTTTCAGTGAGAAGCAATATGCTTAGGTATAGGTGTCCATGGGTCTAGTCAAAGAAGCCCTTCATAGCATGAAGATCTTCTTGCTAGTTTGCAAAGGAAGAAACCCACAATGGCTGGGTACTACTTGGCATATTAGAACAAAGAAGAAAGTATGCACAGTGTATTTTTCCGTGTTGTAAAAGTGCTCTGCTGGAGTTCATTTTCATTTGATAAGAAACCAACAAAATGTTGCACCACAAGTCTTTATTGCCTTGATTAATTAATAAAAAATACAACAAAGGCAAAACCAGGAGTAACCTCCTTTGCATATTGAAATAATTAGACCTTGCAGCAAAAGGAAAAATGAGGAAAAAGTGCCCTCCTGGAAAATATTACGCTTCGTGCTATTTAGAGCCCCATAAAAACCCTGCAAGAAGATTAGTTACTCTGTCTTCCTTTGCAGGCAAAATTATTAGGAAACCTTACAGGACAGTTTAATGCCCTTAAGAAGTTAAAAGAAGTTATGGGGTGGGCCAATATCATGTAATTGTCTAGGCACCCTTTGAAAACTATATGTGCACTCATTAATACAAGACTGTCTAACAGGCCTTGTTTTGGTTCCCCTCCCCAGAAGATATCACTGTGTTGAGCCTGCATTGAACCCTCAATAAAACCAGCAAATCCATCCTTACACTATGTATAGAATAAAAGTTTAAACTGCAGCTTTGCTGATGCAGTGCTATATTTGAAAAAGAGATGGAGTGATGTTTTTCTGTGGGTTGCACTGCAGCAAGACACTTAAAAATGCTCGTACCCCGTACTCCTGACCCCAAGCCCAGACTGTAAACTGAAAGAGGCCGTTAGGAAAGTGAGGCCATCATTAAAAGCAGAGCCAGTAAACAATTGAATGTGTTCAGCATGCAGAGCATGCCACTGGAGGTTTCAGTATACTCCTCATTTCTTTACCTAGTGGCAGAAGCGAGGACCTGGTGTGGTGTGATAGAAAAAGGGCCATATCCTTTGTGGTGTACCACATTCAATTAATATGTCAGGCTTTCTACGTCTGTCACTGCTGGCAGGGGCTGGAACAATGGTTCTGCTTCCCCACTCCCCTCTTTTTTCCCAATTTTCACATAGTATCACGCTAAAAAAGAGTTATGGATTTCCTTCTCAGAGAACTGCATGGACTGATAAAGTGAAATCCACGGCAGAAAACAAGTTGTTATTTTTCCCTTTACCTCACAATTTCAGTTAAGAGAGAAAGTGCAATAAATTTTGGCGGGAAAAAAAGAAGAGACGGTTTTGGACATTTCAAATGACCGGTCTATGTAAACACTATTGAGAAATATGAGTGAGAAAACTGACCCCAGGGATGATTATTTTTCTTGCTCCGAGGCCCAAGTATTACTTTTGTTGCCCCCAGGATTTTGAAATTTTATGAAGTTCATTTGAGTAAAGAAAGGAACAAAAAAGGAACAGCTGGAAAACCATCACAGCCTTTCACGTACAAATACTATATTCTTTTGCAATGATGAAACATTTGCTTTATAACTCAACCGAAGCACTGTTGCCCAAGCTTTTCTAGCACTGTACAGCAGGAGTCTGATCTTGCTTGTGCTGGGTACATACCAGGATCTGTACCTGGATTCTCAAAACTGGACAAACATCTTAAAGTATATAGCCCAGACTTCTAGCCCAGTCCACGAAGAAACACAAAATACTGGTACTGTGTAACATTAACGACAGTAATGAGAACAGTGATAAGGAGGACAATAAAACCCATTCTGGAGCATTGAGCTAAACCACTTGCTGGATTAACCAGCTTTAATGAAACTCCTCCTTTTCTGGACAAGTCGGTCCTTAGTCTCCAACCAGCTGCTCTCAGACTCTCTGGGCTCCTGCCTGCAATACAGCCTCTGCTGTCCCCAGTCTGTCCCATGGTCTGGCCTTGCTCTGACACTCACTGCAAGCACTACTCTGTGAGGTTCGCTTTGTTTGTTATTTTATCAGAAGCACAAAATTTCCTCAGTAAGCCTTCCTGTGCTACAGATTAAACAGTAAACAGTTGAGTGAGCTAAAAAAAAAAAAAAA
This sequence comes from Podargus strigoides, assembly GCA_028020825.1. Taxonomy (NCBI): domain Eukaryota; kingdom Metazoa; phylum Chordata; class Aves; order Caprimulgiformes; family Podargidae; genus Podargus; species Podargus strigoides. The sequence goes on from CM051643.1 coordinate 3,856,871, forward strand.
AAAGGCTGACGAAATGCAGGAAGATCCTGCTTGTTATTCCAGCAGTATTGCTTCCTTTGCTTGGTAGGGGTGCTGAGGAAATGTCAGCACTGCGAGCGCTGCAGAGCACTTAGCCACTTCTTGGTTGCCCTTCAGCATCTCCCCTGACTGGGCTAGAAGGTGCCGTGAGCTCGAGTGTCTCATGCTGCTTTCTGCGATTCAGCTCTCCTCCAGCCAGGAAAGACAGATGCAGAAAAATTTTTGACACGAGGGGGAAAAAAAGAACTGAAGCGGGGAGGGGAGACCCGGCTAGCGTTTCAGCAGGCTGCCCTCCACCCGCATCCCACTCGAGGGAGCGCTGATCCGCAGGAGCCGCAGGGTGCCGGCGGAGCTGCTGCTTGTTGTGACACAGCAGCTGGGACAAGCCTTCTGCATTCCCCAGCCCGCTTATTAATACGAATAACTCATGACTCACACCAACACGGCCAGCGAGGCCAGGAAACTGTAGTCTGTAACTATAAAGAGCTATGAAGTGCTGCTCTCTGGCAGCACCCCGGCCAAGCTTGACGAGCGGTCTGCGACGGGCTGTGTGTGCCTTGTCATTCGAACGGGCACAGCCCTGCTGCAAAAAGCCCTTGAGCAGTCAGAGGGCTTGCGTGGAAAGGGGAAAAGTTCAGCTGTAGCATGAGCTATTTAGGAAGGTAGTTACAAGGAAGCGGACAAGTTGCTCGTGCCAGTCCCTGGCTTACTCGTATGAATAACCCATGACTAAACCATTAGCTCCACAGGGGACTGTGAGAATGTTAGAAGGAGCCTCTGAGTGTGCTTGGTCACTGGTGAATAAAGACAGATTGCTGGGTGAAGCCCTTCAGTTCCCCCCATCAGCCTTTACAGGACTGCTTCATTTCTCTAAGGGTGACTGCAGCTGATAATTCGCAGTCATCCGAGACCTGCGTGGCACCAACAGAAACTCTGAATTTATCCACAGCGCTTCTTTTCCCGAGCCACGTGAGTTGCAGCTAGCTTTAAGCAGGTTTCTAAGCTTTTTCCGACTTCTCCCCAGGGAGCATGCCTTACCCAGGCTGATGGTCTAGCATAGGTGAGACAGCATCATGCTGTGCTGGCTGTACACATCAGCAGGCTGCTCACTCTCTGTGTTTCAGCCTGTAATATGTGTTGTATGATACTGGTTGTCATTTGTCATGGCAGTGGCTCAAAAAGTCATAATTTTGCCAAAAAGAATCAAAAGGGGCTTGTGCTACTGCTGTTGCATCTGCAGTAATTCATGTGAGCTATTTTAGCACACTTTGATTTATGAAGAGAAAATTCACAAGCCTGCAATGGCTGTTTGAACAGCTTAAATGAGTTCTAGTTATAATCCCTTTAACAGACTGATAAGTAACGAGATGGTATTCCTGCAAGCTCAGGTATTAGCTTCAATGAGAGTGCCTCAAAGAAAACTGAAGTGGAGAAAAAGCGTGTACTACAACAATGTCCCCAGATACTCTCCAAACATGCATTTTCTTAAGTATGGGAAAGTAAAAAGTATATTTAGAAATTCTGAATGGTACTTACCTCTCAAGAAGTGCTGGTAAGAAGGAAGTGACTCAAATACGCTGTTTGAAGCCATTGTTTCCTCTTTAAAATTCACTCTCTCTTTACAGTGAAGGAGTATATGATTTCTTCTACCTTGGGGAGTGAAAAATGAAGAATGGTCATTGCTACCACCCTCCTCCCAGCCATCATGCTGTTTTATCCTAGTGCCTCAGGAGCAGCGCAAAGCAGATTATAAGGTTCTTTTGCTAAAAGAACTCTGAAATTGTTTCTTAAAAAGAAAAAAAAATAGCGGATCGGTTGTGGTTGATGATGCTTACCACTCTATGAAACTCTGTGGTTTGCAGTCAAAACGATTTGCCCTGCCTGCTGACCAATATCCCGGACCCGCTCTTGTGTGACTGCCTCTGTACCCAACTTGTGGTTCTGTGGTTGTTTATGAGGCCCAAAGAAGTGTTTCACACAACCAAAATTACAAATTTAACTGTTCCCCTTTCCAGAACCTGCCTCCATTGGTCCCTTTGCATCACGTGACCTGAGTGATGTCGACTTTTTTTTTTTTTTTTTTTTAACTTTCTGAAGTCATGCCCTACCCACTCCACCTGCCCTCCCCGGGGCTGCACGAGGCAGCGATGGAGTCTGCTGAGGGAGGGAAAAGAAAAATGACTCACCGTCCCTGATGCTACAAATGGTCTTGCTGAGTTAGTTCAACTCCGCCTGTTTTGTTGTTTGTGGTTTTTGGAACTACTGATTATTTTGATAGAGATTTCATTGCTGCTTATTCAGTAGTAATTCAAACCTGGGTATTAGTCTGCTGCTAGGGCAGGATGTGTAAATCATCCTGTAAGACATTAGGAATCAGCTGTAGGAAAGACCACTGGCTGGGGAAAGGACACTGTGAAGAGGGTTTTAAAAAGTAAAAAAAAAAAAAAAAGTAAAAATAAACTGTCAAGGGAGACAAAAAAAGCCCCAACATTATTTTGAACCTGTATGATGGCACCCTCTAAGGAGTGCTTGAAGGTTACTAGTCTCTGAGCCCACAGGAAGGGTCTGCAAGTTACTTCCACAGGGTCAAATCCAGTAGTCCTTGTTCAGCACAATTCCTGTTCCCATCATAAGTAACCCTACCCAAGAGAAAACCCAAGTAAAACCCTCCAGATTTAGCTCAGCATCTCTTCAGGTGATAATAGGTCTTTCCTATCTGAAATTCTTCCCTTTTCCTTCTCCCTCCCCAAAAGAAGAAAAATAAAATAAAATAAAATAAAATAAAATAAAATAAAATAAAATAAAATAAAATAAAATAAAGTCCTAAAACTAATTATCAATTGGCAGTTCTGGTTCTGGATAGGACAATGCAAAAAGAGGGGAGAAAAATCGCTTACTACAACACAGAGAAGTGGCTGCTGTGCCACCTTTTGTCTCCTTTTCCTCTCTTCTGAACAGTGGGCAGCAAGCAGCCCTTCCCCACCTCGCTGCAAACCAGAAGACACCTCACGTCTGTACAGTCTGGGGTTCAGAGCGCTGAAACCCATGAAACCTTCGCCAAGAAACCCGTGGCAATAAAAGGACTGCACCTAGAGCAGGGCTGAAGCACAATGAGACTTTCCCCACATCCTCTGAGGGACTGCCTCAGTGAAAGAGCTCCCTTGAAAGAAAAGCAAGAAGCCTTTGCAATATTATCAAAAATACTGGTAGGTGGAGCACGAATACGTAGCAGCACACAGTTCCTCCTGCAAGGAGCTCACAGTCAAACCCCCCGGCACATGGATACTGCTTGTGCAAACTGATGCCAGGCTTCTGTGGGGCTCTGCAGAAGCATCTCTCACACTGAAGGGAAGGGATCCCCAGACAAATTTAGGTGCTTAATGGGTTTAGATTTTCTCTGCATGTTGCAACTGTGGAAGTAGCATGCCTTTTCCTGACACTGCCTGCATTTCTAGTGCAAACACAACCTATCTGGGCATTCTGCCTTCCTTTTAGGGTTAGTGGGGAGCTGCACGTGCATGTGCAGCAGGTTTTTCTCAGAAAGGAAGGTTAGGACACTTCGCTACTTTGCGCTGACCCCGGCTCAAACCCCTGCTCCACTTGAACTCAAAGCTTGGCTTTATTGCTGAGTGGCTCTTCCAGAGCCTACCGCAACCAAACCAACTTTCTGGCTGATTCGGGATAAACCTCTCCCAGAGCTGGACTCCTTCCCCTCCCATGTAAATAATGCAACAAGCATCCACCAAAGACGAAAGCTGACAGCAACGCCGACTCCCTTAGGGTGCTGGCATGGGAGGTGGGATGCTCCCGGGGGAAGGGGAGCGCACCCTGCCCGGCCAAGCCCAGGCGGGATGTGTGCCAGCATCCCGCCCGGGGCCACGCATCCCGCCCGGGGCCGGCAGAGGGAGCTCGGACCGGCAGGACGAGCCCTGCATGGCGGGGAGCAGCGCTCCTCGGAAGGGGAGAAAGCCTAAAGCTAGGCCAACTTTGGAGTCGAAGTGACCCGGCAAGGTACCAGCTGATGGCCGAGCTGGGATGTTGGCTCCATTTTTCCCTCGGCTGCCGATGCAGTTGGACTGTGCCGCACGGTACGACAGAGCTGGAAGTCAAGCAAACTGGCTGCACGTTCAGTCAGTGTGTAAGCTAATTTTGTCTTCATTTCTTCAGACTAACTGCCCCCAGAAACCTAATTATACAAGTTTAACCTGGCTAGTCAGAGAGCAGAACCAGGACCTTCTGGCACATTCACGTGAGCATAAGCCAAGCCCCCAAATTTCAGACAGATCTTTCACCATATTAAAAAAGACACTTTGAAATCAGGGACACAGAAAAGAGATATGAGAGCACATCAGTGCTGAGTTACCTGTGACTATACATCTGCTTGGTCCCAAAAGGCAGGATGTATTATGAAGATTTTAAAATATGTCAGAGGTTTGAGATGAGGCCAACAGTAATAGTGCTGGGTTAATGGTTGGACTTGATGATCTTAGTGGTCTTTTCCAACCAAGGCTATTCTATGATTCTATATTTCAGCAAGCCCGAGGAACAAGGCTGCTGCAGGGGTGTGCTTGGGCAAGCTCACCCCTGTGGCAGGGGAAAATTGGACCCCCTTATTTCTGACTCTGTCTTTTCATCTGGGAAAGAGATCCTTCTTATAGCAGTTCTAGTCCCTGGATGCTTCAGAAGGCAATGGCAATCACAGCCTTAAATCACTATTTGTGCTACACTTTATTTCTCTTTTTCTTGTACTCAGCTAGCTGGGGCAGGAGAGGTGCCAGGGCTGGGATGGACACCCAGACAGCTAGAGCATGTGCCGTGAGCATCTGCAGTGCTCTGGGCAGTGCCTGGCAGCACAGCATGCCAGCGCACAGGGAATGTCAGCTATGTTAATATCTTCACCTCAGTCATCTGCCATGAAGGCTGTGGCATAGCTATGCTATGCGACAAGCAACAGTTGGGCTGGTTTTGTCATCTCATAGCTAGGGCAGATGATGCAAGGGAAAAGTCTGAGTGTTTCAACATGTAGCCTGCAACTCCAGTCTCTGCTCTGCCAACAGTCAGCTCCAAATAGTACATGGGAATATTATTTGTTAAGACCTAACTACCTTGAATTTTCAACAGAAGGAATGTGCAATATGCATCTGTGCTACACTCAAGAAGGAGGACTGGTGACTGTCATGCCAAGCCACTGCTACACCCACCAGCGAAGCCATGAATCCTTAAAGAGTGGGCAAGGGCTGCTGGCAACACTTAGTGCACCACGGTACCATTTTATGCTGGGTGCACATCAGCTGTTCCTACAGCCTTACAATAAATCTATGTCAACATGTACTGTTAGCGTAGCTGGCATTGCTCAGAGGAGAGGAATAAACTGGATCATTTTGCAATTCATGCCCCAGGAGGGTATCCAAATGTTGCTATGTGAGGTGTGCCACCTTTACGCCAGTCTCATTTTTTTTTTAAAGCTGTTCTGTGGTTACTGTGAACTGAGACCCTTAGAAAACTCATGTCACTGGTACTTAGATACCCTTTGCTTTCTAATGAATAAGCTGTAAGATAATGGTTAACCTTCAGGGAGTAATATCAGGCTTAGATCTAGAAGATGACACATCATGAAACAACAAGCAGCCACATGACAATGGAAAGATCAAATTATCAGGCAGGAAGGAGGATCCGGGAACTACAGGCCTGTCAGCCTGACCTCGGTGCCGGGGAAGGTTATGGAGATCACGCGGCAAGTGCAGGACAACAGGGGGATCAGGTCCACCCAGCATGGGTTCACAAAAGGCAAGTCCTGTTTAACCAACCTGATCTCCTTCTATGATCGGGTGACCCACCTAGTGGATGAGGGAAAAGCGGTGGATGTTGTCTACCTGGACCTCAGTAAGGCATTTGACACTGTTTCCCATGGCATTCTGCTGCAGAAGCTGGTGGCTCATGGTCTAGACAGGTGGACTCTTCACTGGGTTAAAAACTGGCTGGATGGCCGAGCCCGGAGAGTTGTGGTGATTTGAGCTAAATCCAGATGGAGACTGGTCACAAGCGGTGTCCCTCAGGGCTCGGTCTTGGGGCCAGTCTTGTTTAATATCTTTATCGATGACCTGGATGAGGGGATCGAATGCACCCCCAGTAAATTTGCAGATGACACGAAATTGAGTGGGAGTCGATCTGCCTGAGGGTAGGGAGGCTCTGCAGTGGGATTTGGACAGGCTGGAGCGATGGGCTGAGGGCAGTTGTATGAGGTTTGACAAGGGTAAGTGCCGGGTCATGCACTTCGGCCACAACAACCCCATGCAGCGCTACAGGCTTGGGGAAGAGTGGCTGGAAAGCTCCCTGGCGGAAAAGGACCCGGGGGTGTTGGTTGACAGCCGACTGAACACGAGCCAGCAGTGTGCCCAGGTGGCCAAGAAGGCCAACAGCATCCTGGCCTGTATCAGAAACGGTGTGACCAGCAGGAGTAGGGAGGGGATCGTGCCCCTGTACTCGGCACTCGTGAGACCACACCTTGAGTGCTGTGTCCAGTTCTGGGCACCACAGGATAAGAAGGACATTGAGGTGCTGGAGCGAGTCCAGAGAAGGACAACGAGGCTGGTGAGAGGTCTGGAGAACAGGCCTTATGAAGACCGGCTGAGGGAACTGGGGTTGTTTAGTCTGGAGAAGAGGAGACTGAGAGGAGACCTCATTGCCCTCTACAAGTACCTAAAAGGAGGTTGTAATGAGGCTGGTGTTGGTCTCTTCTCCCAGATTACTAATGATAGGATGAGAGTAAATGGCCTCAAGTTACGTCAGGGGAAGTTCAGGTTGGTTATTAGGAAGAAGTTCTTTACTGAAAGGGTGGTTAGACACTGGAACAGGCTGCCCAGGGAAGTGGTGGAGTCGCTGTCCCTAGGGGTGTTCAAAAAACGGGTTGATGAGGCACTTGAGGCCATGGTCTAATGGTTAGGAATATGATGGGATAAAGGTTGGACTTGATGACCCTGGAGGTCCCTTCCAACCATAATTATTCTATGATTCTATGATTCTGTGATTGGTTTAATTTGGTGTATGGGATGGGACTCAAAGATTTAGGTGTACTGAGGAATGTATCTCCTGCATTAGGACTGCAGAGCATGGCCCTGTCGGCTGGTGTTGCTGGCTGGAACATGACCTCCAGTAAACAGGCCCTGACACCAGGTATGTACACACTATGAAGTCTTGTCAACAGATCCCATTTGAAATCTCATAAGGGTGCCAAAACTTGGAAAAAACCCATCACCTCTCCCTCCCTCAAACCCTCCACAGAACTTCGTTTTTTTAAGAGTAAATACTTAAGGTCTCACTGGTATGAATGATAAATTAACACAAGGAAAGCTCTGAGTGTTAAGATGTATCAGTCTCTACATCTAAACCAAATTTTTCCCTTTGCAGAGCACACTGATCACTTGACCCCACCATGGTATGCCCCAAAGGTCAGGCACCTTGCAGGCTGCAAAATTCCAAAAGCTACTGAGAGGCCCAAACCAGAATGATTTAGGGATTATTTTGACCATTCTCAGGAGGTGTTGGGAGGTCAGGTTTACAGTTTGAGGTTTACACAACAATGTTGGGAGGTGCGTAGTCTCTCTGTCTGCCCTACAAGTGACCGGCTGTACACAAACAATGGCTTCCTTCCCTCCACTGATAGCAGCCTCTCAGTTTTCATCCTCCTTTCAATTTAGACTGGCTTTAATCCTTTGAGATCTTCCAGACAGACACCGTACGTCTGAATACAGCAGGATGTGTTCAACCCTGGGGCATAATCTGCATGTTAGATGCACTCCACTGCTCTGCTTCATCACAAGAAAAGCCTGGACTTCATAGAGTGAAACACATGGTGTGCCTCACCAGCCTTGGACAAAGCTGGTTGGGTTTGAACATGAGCAGGGATGGACAAGTGCTATATCGACCGATGCAAGCCGGGGTAGGAGAATACCAGAAGAATGTCATTCCTTCACATCCACTTGTCCTGACCACAGGACAGAGCAAGCTTAAAGCAAAGCAAATACAGTGAGAGAATCAAAAATCTCCTCGAGGGTAGCAGGCAAGGGCAAACTCCACATCTTGCACACCCCAGTTTGGGTAAAGATCCTAGTCAGCCAAGGCACACCATGCCGCTCTTCACAACACCCTCTCACCAACTCCCAGTGTACCCAAAAGAGTTACAGAATCACAGAATGTTAGGGATTGGAAGGGACCTCAAAAGATCATCTAGTCCAATCCCCCTGCCAGAGCAGGAACACCTAGGTCAGGTCACACAGGAACATGTCCAGGTGGGTTTTGAATGTCTCCAGAGAAGGAGACTCCACAACCTCTCTGGGCAGCCTGTTCCAGTGCTCTGTTACCCTCACTGTGAAGAAGTTCTTCTTCATATTTATGTGGAACCTCCTATGTTCCAGCTTGCACCTGTTGCCCTTGAGTTAGTGCTGAGAGGCTGGGAATGTCATGGGCCAGGAAGTCCTGGAAATCATTGTGGAATAGTAGAGCACAAGTTAAAGAACAGCAAACTGGCATTGTAGGAAGCTGAAGCTGCTGGCACTTGCTTGCCATCAGCAGAGAGCTCTGGTTTACTGTGGCCTCTCATAACTTTGTGAATGAGGTGTAAGAGTTATGAAAATAGTAATTAAAGCAAATGCAGAGGAGAAAATTCACCAGAAGATGCCATCTCAGAGGAAATGGGTCTGCCTGTAAATCAAGGCTGTCAGACAACAAAGCAGAGAGAGCATGGAAATATTTTAAAACAACACCCGAACATTTCACTCTGGCAGTTTCAAAATAAAATGGTTTAGGTTTTCATTTCAAAATTGACCCAGATTAAATGACTAAGCTAAAAAAAGGACTGACCTAAATGAACTGTTTCCTTCTGGTCTTCCTGTTTTGCAGCCATACCAAAAATGCTACATCAGTGCTGCTGCAGAGTGCTCTGATACAGAAACCTGAGCAGTATCACTCCACCACTTTTGGCCCTTTTTCTCCCTGGGTACAAGAGCTCTTTTATTTATTTTCAGTAACTTTTTCAGTAATAGAGTTTGGAGGATTTTTCATCAGCCTTTTGCTGGCGGATTGAAATGAGTCGAATGCTTGTAGCCAGTGGGGCAAAAGGCAGAAAAATGGGAAAAAGAGGAATAACAAGAAACTTGTGGGAAAAGAATAGCAAAGGAAAGGTCTTAAAAATCCAGATAAGCACCTAAAATTATTTACATGTAGTAGCTCACATAAAACTCTTGAGCATTTTTAATTTTCTGGCAAATATTGGAAAGGTTGCAGGCCAGCCCCAATTCAGATCTGTCTCGCATGTCCCTAAATTCTGTGAAGATTAGTGAGTGCCAGGGATGTGCTACTCCCTGGGGACAGCCACAGCTGTGTCTAACTGGAGGTGATGCACACTGGCAAAAACAAGCAACTCCTCACACTGTTCACATTTTTCCTTTTTTTCTCACCTACTGGGGAACAAATTCCAGCCAGCGTCCCAGCTCACCCTTTACAACTGACAAGTGCCACCACTTTACACTGTCTCGATATCTGCACCAGCAGAACCCCATTTGGATGAAAATAAAATAAAGAAACAGCTTGAGGCAGCTAAATAATATCATGACACTCACCAGTGGCAAGAAGTGAACTTGGATTAAATGTGTAAGGACTGAATTTGAACTTTTGTCAGTAAAGTCACAAAGTAAACACAGTGAAACAGGTCATACATGCTTACATTTTTCCATGCGAGTTGTTTTAATGGAATCAGTGGGATTAGTCACAAGTGAGGGAAAATTTTGCAGGGTTTGCCATCACTTTTGTTTTGTGTTTTTAGGCACACCGGTAAGATTGTCTAGGTATTGTTATGAGCTATTGTCCTGCTGTTCATTTTTTAGGATGTACTTGGTGCTATTTTTCAAACCAACTCATTGTTTTGCTGTAACTGTAGAAAATGAGAAATTAAATACCTACTTAATAAGAAGTGGTTACTTTAGAAAGAGAGTAATCCTGGTAATTTAGTGATAAAACTTCAAATTACTTGTCTGCTGCTTCTCTCTGGCCTTAGAGAATAGTTCTTGGCATCTGCATGTCACAGGGGATTCAGAAAAGTCTTTTAACATTTATAACGGGCTCTCTCACTGTAAGAATATCAGCATGTTGAGAGTGATGGATACATTAAATCTGAAGTTGGTAACTGGTTCTCAGAGAAGGCTGCTGTTTTTATGGCTATGCCAACCTCTTCCCAGTATGGTGCCATGACATGGTTTGGCTCTGGGTGAACTAGCTGGTGGCCCGGGAGTTGCACCTGGTTACTGCCCTCTGCCAAAATAGTCTGTGACTGCCTCTGTACCAAGCTCCAGTCTGATCCAGTATGAGAGATGGTTGGATGCCTGCCCAGTGCAGCCCCTGTAAACAGCAAACAGATTCCTGGGGGAGATTTACCAAATGCTGTATGAAGGATTCAGGCACCCAGCTGCTAAAGGAACCTGGCCAAAAAATGCCCACCAGATTTCTTTATCACTCCTAACAAGCTTTAACTGTCCTCCCCTGCCCCATCTAATTGTGATTAGTACACTAATTTTGTGTAGTTGTGATTAGGAGCAGGGAAGATGCCTAGCAAGCAGGACCTGGGAGGATCTTTCGGGTGTAAGAGGAACTTCTGGGCAGCACAGAGGAAAGATGGCTGTGAGGTAGAAAGATGAAGATGAGATTGAGGAGCATCCATTTGCAACAGCAATTTCACAACTTGAGGTAAGTCATGAGGAGAAGGAAAGAGCGAGAGAGAGAGAGAAGCTAGAAGAAAATGGAAAGTCAGAGATAAATTCAAAGAGGGAATAATCTGATCAGGGAAATGTACAAATCTTGCAGGAATTGCAGTGAGGGCAGGTGGACTCTGCTAAAGAAAATAGAGCCAGACATTCATGAAAAAGTGATGTATCATCATATAAATGAACCTTTACCACTGAATAAAGCAGGGAAGTGCTGTTGTTCATCCAGTCTTAAATGAAAGAGTGGAAGTGACAATTTGCCCTGAACTACTGCAAAAAAGTAATTGTCATAGACTTTTTAAAGGAAAAGTTTAATGCTATGACTGCATTCTGAGTAACAGCTTAACAGAAGGAGGAGTGATCAAATGGGTAGTTCACCTCATTTTTTCATGCTGGATTTACTTGCCTTTTCTTCCATTCATGCCTCTGATGGCATCGTCTGGGTTTTTTCCCCTTTCCTCAATATGAAATGCTAGGATGTCTTAATTGTTGGCCTGGAGATGTGCTAAGTTGAAATGGGGGGCAGCTGCGAGCGGGGCATATCCTGCAGAGCAATGTTTGAGTTTCTGATGCTGTCAGTCACAGCACATCTCCACCATTACATCTGCTACAAACATCCTGGTGGGCTGGGTCATGGCAACGGCTGGGGAAAAAAAACATCCTAAGCCTATACTCTCTTGTGATTACAGTATAACTTGTTGTGCTTATGAGAGAGTATCTGTATCTTATGACCTTCACCTGCAGGCCAGCAAACAGCCTGGTCCCTACACAGGTGTGGCTGTTCAATGACAGCCTCCACTGTTGTACCCATACAACAGATAAGAGGGCTGAAACCAAGATGGGATGCAGTCAAGTTGCTCCATAAAGAAGAGCTTCAGTCTTGCTTTTTCTGTAGATTGTCCTATATTGGGCCACTATTTTACTCAATATCAGCATATCTGCCAATGTAGATGTACTGGTGTTGCCATAATCAACATACTATTTCTCTTAATCTTTAAAAAAATGTATTAAGCATGTGTATGTTTGTCAGTGGGATGAGGTACCCTGTAGAAAGTTAATGAAGGTTAACTGTAATGTGACTTTCATTTAAGGTTTGCTCCTAAAGGAAAGAAGTGCTGGTGAGTTATAAAATGGGAGTGTGAGTAGATGAGAGGTCTAGTCATTAGCAACAGAGTGCTGTTCACATCACTTAATAAGCTTGTCGTATATTGGCCAACCTACAAAGCTGCAATGACAGCCGTACAAGATTCCCTGTAGCCTTAAGGTAGTGCATAGCAATAAGCAGGCAGACATCAGAATGGGAGGGAAACTTGCAAAAGGAAAGTCATCATTCTGTTTTTACAAGCACTGATTCATGTTCAACCCTCCCTGTTAAATTTTACTCTTTGTTCAGTAGCTAAATACAAGAAAATACTAGTTTTCAATGGAATTGCATTGTTATAAGCTTACAGTTACTGAGAATAGAATTTCACCTTTATATCTGCACCGTTTTATGCAGGAGTCCTAGAAATTATTAATAAAACCTTCCCTGAAATACCATACCAGAGCCCTCTTACCCCAAGCTGCAAGCATACACATAAAAAAGATTGTACCACAACACAGAAAGCAACAATATGCCAAATTGCTTTTTGTGTTGACAGAGGTTTAACGCTGTGAACTTCGTACACCTGTAGGAAAAACAAGCAACTCTCTGGTTTGGGAGGGAAGGTGATCTTATTGAAATAATCCTTCAGTTAAAAAGTCTCCTGTAGACTTGATGGTGAAAGCTGTTGGTAGCAGCTAATGATTTTACATACTGTCACCATAAGCCTGTGGAAAGATTTGGCAATAAGAAGTCTAATCCTTTCTGAAAATTAAGTCTCCTTGATTCGTTTCACAGAAGCCATCAGAACATGGAGACACTCTGCACCATTAGCTGCTTCTGAAAGTCTTGGTCATAGTGTATACTCATCTATGCAGTTTTCTTGAAGTCCCTATTCCCAAACTTTCAATGCTCAATAACATCAAAACATAAATCATGGCAACAGTGTATGCTTTCCCACGAACTACTGAAGTTATTTCTGCTTAATAAGTAGTTCCTCCTGGTTTAGATTCTGTGAACGTTCAAGGCGATCAGGGAAAGTTGGTGCAGGTTTCCATTTTGCTGGAGGGATTATGCTGTCTCCCAGCCTGCCAGGATGTAACTGAAAAAAGTAATGTGGAACAAAGACTTGGAATGAAAGGTGGGATCCCTGAGAAAGAAATCCTTCCAAATCCTGCTGCAGTCAGTAGCTTGACCAGTGGAAACGTCTGGATACCCTGGAGCTCTGTTTCTCTTTGCTCCACATTACTCACTATCAACAGTAGAGTAATCGTGCTCTTTCCAGGAGCAAATTCCTTGAAACAACCTGACATTGTCATCTTTCTGGGCCAACTTGCCAGCGGATCAATGATAAAATACATTTCACTCTCAATTCGTATCATGAGAGTCTCTTGCCCCACAGTATAACTGAACAGTGGAGGTGTGTGTGGGGTTTGTTATAGAAACTGCAGTGAACAGGGCAGGGATGTCTTTCCCAGGCTGAATCTCTGAATGCTACTTGCTACCTGTTCAACTCTGAAAACATCCAACCGAACAGTGTTCAAAGGTGCTTCTTCCCTGGCAAAGTCTCATGCCAAGTGCCCTCAAGGGAAAGCATTTGGGGAATCCTTGGATCTCCTCTGATTGCAGCAGCACGGCACATCAAGCTTCAGAACAGACCACACAGATGGATAAAATGCCAGCAGAAGGAAGCTCATGAAAGGAGACTGCTTACTGAGATATTGACAGAAATCACTGTTTCAAACATCTGAAGACCTCCTCTAATGCCTACTGAACTCAGTGGAAAGAATGTCACTGGAAGAGAGCCCCTGGTTTTTGAACTGTAGTCTTAAAATAAGCACATTTTGTTTAGGTTTATTTATTTTGTCTTTGGGAGCTGGCAATAGCTTATTTGCTTAAAGCTAGCTGTGTAGCGTTTGTGAGATTGTACGCAGCCTCAGGCATGCTGGGCCTGCAACTTAATCCCCTCACAGAGCTGTCCTGCTAGGAGAATATTTTACATCCCTTTATTTTGCTCTGCCCCTTTAAAAAACAGAACTATCTCCTTATCTGTACATTTATCTGACTTTAAGGTCTTATGACTTCAACACTGCTAAGAACAAAAAAAACCTGTTACCATGCACATTCAGGGGAAGGGAGATTTTGTGCCTTACAGTGAATCCCAGGACTTCCACTGAAAGTGGTTGCAGCTTATTTCGATTCCTTTAACATCTGAAGAGTGGCTGTCACCTGGTTTGGTTTTATTTCTTCCTCTGTGGAGTCAGAGAAGGGGTAATGTGCCAGCTAATCAGGAGCGAAGGAGCTCTTATGTACTATTTCCTCCTGTGCCCCTTTAGGGCAGTTAATGAAACAAAACCTGAGAGGTTATGTCTGAGTGACCTCTCTCCCACTGAGGGTACTAGAAATCTTCCATTTACCCAGGCAGGCCAAGGAGAGGGCACTCTTGGCAGTATTGGTAATATTGCAGCTAAGCTTCCCTTCTGAGCTCTCTAAAAGCCCTTCCCTGTACTCATCACAAAGCCTTGCCTGCAGAATCCACTCTTACTGGCTTACCCGTGGTGCAGAAGGCTTTTACTATCTGATACGCTCCACCAAAGTTACATAGTTATAAATCTACAAAGTCTCTTACACACACATATATAAATATATATATATCGTCTTGTCCAGCAATTAAACACCTTGCTGCGCAAACCTGTCACTGTTCAGGAGACTGATAACACAAGCTGCTCTGGAGGCTGTGCCCGCTCCCAGTGGGGCATCTCTTATGTTCCCAACCACTTTCAAGCTCCTGGAGCAGTTCAGGAGCTCCAGATGCATATGGAGACTACATATATCCAATCCAAAAGCCATGGTGCTTTTAGGAGGAGGGCACGGCAGTGTGGTTAGTGTTGCCTTCTGATCTGCATGTGCGAGAGTGCAGAAAAAAGTATCAAGACATGTAGAAGTATATGCTCATGCACCTGCAAGAGGTGGCAGGAAGGGGACAATAGAGACTCAGAGATCAAGGAACACACCTCAGAGCCAGACTACATAGGGGATTAAAAAAGGAGGAACATCAGTGCAGTGGCAGTGATGCATTTCTGTAACTGTTCGTTCCTAGAAACTGTATTGCCAGCCTCTGGGGTTTATGCAATGTACAACTCTTTTGCAAGGTTTTGCTGCTGATTTGAACAGTTTACAATTTAAATGGTATCAGTATGACAGTACTGATCCTCCCTTCAAGCTTGGACATTGGCACAGAAAGTGGCAGTAATTTGCTGAGGAAGTCTGCAAACAGACAGACAACTTAACATCAAAGAGGCTAAACTCTAGCTACTCTGAGAAATAACCAGCTTTCTAGAGCTTGACTCCTTATGGCTGAATGGGCCAGATATATTCCAGCTATTTTCCTTTAAGTTTGCTTTCTCTGCCTGCTCTTAATAAATATCTTGTTCTCTTTTCTATTTAGACCTTTTGAGACTTTTATGGTTTTAAGCTAAAGGGCACTTCAATTCTGTCTTCTTCCAAAAGGCGGTACAGGATAAGCTGATGCACATCCTTGAAAATTGAATGTGAAGTGCGATGAAAATCCTGCCTCAGCTCCCGGGCAGCCAGCAGAGTGAAGAACAACTGCAGTGGAAGCAAAAGTTCCTCCCAAATGCAAATTGATATGTGGCACTACAAAGTAGGAGGCAATTACTGTAAAAGACTGGGATTGTATCTATTAATTTGCTTCTGTTTGCTTGTACAAAGTAGGTTGTTTCTTTATTCCCTTTATTCTCTTTCAAGCCAGAGAATAATTTTGCTGTGAGGCTGAACGTATGAGCCTTTGAAAAAAGCCCTCGTACCTAACAGAACACAACTGTACCTTATACATGCATGCAAAATAGAAGATATTCCACTACTTTAGCTTAATTTTTCTTTTGTTCAGACATTTCTGTGGCATTCAGTGGAAAGACAGCTGTTGCATGCGAGGCACAGTAAATGCTAATTAAATAAAATATTAAAACAATCTGCATCAAAGTTGAGTGGAAGTGATCAACAACAGATTTCCTTATGTATTATTTAGGAAATTCATGCATTTCTGTATCATTTGGTAATAATGCATAATGCACGTACTTTATGTGGTATTGAAATATCATGCCATAGCCAATGACATAATATCATAGGAAAAACCTCAAATAGCATTTCCAGAGGGTAGCAGTTACCCAGTTATGTCTTGATATCAGAGCCTGGACAGCAGCCCTGAAATTATCTAAGTTGAGGAATATGTGAGAAAACCCACTTTGGTCAGTATCCTAAATAAAAGTCACTATTAATTAATATTTTTTTAATAAATTATGGTCTGCTTTAAGTTACCTATTTATGTCAGGTTCATTAAAAGCCTTCCTACTTCAGCATTTTTTAACATTAGTTACCAGATGAGAAAGACTTTCCTTGGAATGAAGGTGTGGTTTTCCCAAGTATGTGCTCACTTCTACGTCAGCGCAGGAAAAATACTTTTGTCCTTTCTGAACCCTTTAAGCAATACATGCAAATGATGACACTTTCAGATACGTTCAGATTCCCTGTATTTAATGATGGAAAGAGGGAAGAAGGGATTTTTTTGTAGGGTTAAACTGTACCTTAATCACAGCCAGATGTGTGGTTGCAAAGGACATTTCAGAGGAGTGGTACCCTGGGAGTGTTTTCGCAGTTGTGGGGAGATTTGTGAGCATGTGCCCGCACGTGCCAAACAAGCAGTAATCTAACACTCGTCCTCCAAGGAAAGAATCAGTCTGTTGTTCACTGGGGAGGGAAACCTGGTAACAGATCCCCAGGAAATCACAGTGGGTATTACATCTTTCATGTAAAACTTTATAGGAATGGTCAGCTACGAGGAGCTGGCTTACACAGTCCTGTTGTTGACAGGGAGGCAAGTGTTCAAGCTCATATGGAAAAGAATTGTAAGAAGTAACAGTGCCAGGGAACAGCTGTTGCTGAGGACCTGACCTCTACATCATACATATTTCAGGGAGGTTCACCTCAAATTAGTGCTAGTCTGGCCCAGAGTGTACTTTGCATTTTGATTGCTTCTGAAAATCACCCTCTTTAAATGTTCTGCGAGTGCTCCATGGTGTGAGCTGAAGCTCCATCGAGGAATTGGCAGGAGGTTTGTTCCAAAAGCACACTCCTGATTCACACTGAAGTACCAGTGGGGATACGCTCTTGGGCATTTTGACATCAGATACACTGGACAGAATTGAACACTAGGATAGTTTGGCAACTAGCTGAAGCTATCCAAGCAGCTACCCTGGGGAACCTGAGGTAACAGATATATTCCCAGAAGACTGGAAAAGAGGGAAATCAACTCCAGAATATCTCAGATGCTGTCCTGGTCCATTTGCATATAAGCAATTAGAAGATGGTGTGGAGGAACAGCTACCAAGGTCAACAATCATCAAGTGTGACCCCCCTGTATTAACTCCTTGGGAAAGGAAAGAAACAGCACTATTACTGATGCTACTGAAACAGTGGAAACCACAAACACAAGACAAGTCTAAAATCCTCAAAGATCTTGACCCAGTGAGCAACAGTGTGAATAAAGACAATGGAATTCAGTTAGTGGAAGTTCAAGATCTTACCTTCAGTAACAATCAGATACACAAATACTGGGCTTGGCAGAACTTCTGCAGGGGAAGATACAGGTCTTGTAGTCCATATGGTGCAAACATGTTATGTGGCTACAGAAAAAGCAAGTGCTGACTATCAAGGTCATCACACAAGATAGTCTTTCCGTTCAAGTCTGTACCAACAAAAACCCAGCGAGAGCACTGTGCCCTTCACGACTCACCGTAGTTCAAGAATGTGGGCAAACCAGAGAGACCAATGGAGAAGGCTTTGAAAAATGTAGTCTGTAGGACAGATTCAGCTGTAGTTGTTTCCCCGTCTGTCAAGGGAGAACTGGTACTTGTCTTCAAACCTGTCACAGGCTAACACGTAGGAAGGGAATAAGCTGTGCTCTGTATTCACTGGAGGTAGACAGGAGTGATGGTCTTCAACTGCAGGTAGTGAGACTTAGGCTAAACATGAGGAAAAACTTTCTAGAATTTAGGATAAGCAAACATTAGAATGAACTGTCTAGGGATGCTGCAAACCCACCATCACTGGAAGTTTTGAAGAGCGGGTATGCTTGAAATACTGGTCCTGCACATTGTTATAGCTGGTCCTGCTTATGTCTTAGGAATGGAAGCGATGACCTACTAGGTCTCTTCCAACTGTCTAGCTCTATGTTTCTATCAGGAGATACAACCTAGCCAGCCCTTCTCTTCATATAGCCAGTCTGTGTTGTTGGTCAGCCTACACCCAGGGGACAGTTACCATGACTGGGTGTCCTGGCTTCAAGAAAAAAAGGGTCATTCTCCGCTTTGGAAGGCAGGACACTGCTCTGCAGCCTCATCAGACTGCAGTTCTTGCTGTGGTGTTGGTAACACATCTGAAATCTTCAGATATCACAAGACAGCTGCCAAAAGTCACCGGACAGGCTTTGAAGCATGCCTGGAGAGAAAAATATTTTAAAGCCATCCTCCATCATGATGCAAGAAAAAACAAATCGACAATTCTTTGAAAAAATAATAATATTCTCTTTTTCATAATGTGGTGCTTCCACTGAAACACAAAACACTGTTGCTTTTACAACAAGGTCACAAAACTTGAAATGCTGTGTCAGCTATGCAGCATTTTGAAAATAACATAAATAAAAATGTGAATTACAAGCTGCCTATGCCTTAGAAAGAGCAACTCACTGTGTACGGAGTAGTGATTGAGCTTGCATCTCTCACCTCTTGCAGGATATTCCTGCCAAGCTGTAGCAATTTAGAAAGAGCCTTTGATAATCTAATCTTTCTCCTCCCCTGCCCACCACAGTCTTGCAAGTGCACACTGTGTGGTGCAATTTAATGGCTCCTGAAGCGGCATCCACCTCCACAAGCACCTGGTATGACATCTTGACACAATATTAAATTATCCACTTAATTTGTTCACTTTGCCCATTTAATTTTTATTCATCTCCACTGAATGCTCACAAGACCTTCAGAGGGAAAAAAGCTTGATGTGAATGATTTCTACAAACTGCAGCTCAGGTGTTAATTTGGAAAAGGCCAACAGCATGCCTGTGTTCATGTGTCCAAAGCAGATGCAAACAGTAACCTATCAACAGATCTGACATGTAAAGAACAAGGGTCAAAAAAGCTTAATGGATAGATCCTAGAAGCAATTTTTCATGACATTTTTGCACTTTTGTTTTCTTCTTAAAGAGGAGAATCTGGCCTTTTTAAAGGTTGCATCTAGGGCATGGCATTCTTGTATTGAGTTGTATTTAGCCTGACGTGACAAGCAGTGCACTCCTTAAAACAGAGGCAAGCCAAACACTCCCTGTAATGAAAAATGAATGAATGTGTAAGGAAAGTCCATTGCCAAATAGTCAGGAAAACTTCCTGATGAGCATCTGCACACAGTTTGTGTGACAAGCTGGATGCTCCCGTGAGATGAGAGCAGCATGCAGGCTGTCGTACTGCTGCTAGCAGTGACTGCTCTTCCCTTTCACCTGGGAATGCTGAAGTCCCCTGATCCCATGGGTGTTGAGTCTTCCTGTGGACGGAACAAGCTGCAGCAGACCGTGCCTGCAAGTTATTTTCCTCCTTCCCCCCTCCCACCTTCCCTTTGTTCCCTCCTAGGTGCTGTGTTTCTGCTGCGGTCCATGGGTACCGGCTGCGCTCCTGCCTCTTGACACATTGATTGTATCACTTACCTCTCCCTGGGCACTAACCTTCGTAACCTGGCGGGAGGGAAAGGGTAGGGCTGTGCATCCCTCCGTGGCACTGCCAGCTCCACAGCTGTGCCAGAGACTGTGTCGGGACGTAAGAGGCAACCGGCTTTTCTGACATGACACGCAGCTATGCTGGCTGCAGCCGCGCGAGGCTGGGAAGGGCAGAGCTATCCCCTTTTTTCATTAAGCGTATTTATAAACATACAGTACACAAGCATTTTTCCTTTCTTCACAGTGATGGATGATTATATGTCTATGAAATGTTTTCATTTATTTGGCGCCAGAGTAATCAAAATCAGTTGAAACTGTGGCGATGAAGGGAAGGAAAACAAGTAGGCGTGGGATTGACTGTGCCTCTCGCTCCCTGGGCTGTCCAAGGATAGTAGCTGGCAAAAGTGCACCCCTTGCTGATGAACATCTTATTCAGCTGGTAATTGTTCCCAGTCGTGCTCATGGCCTCTGTCCATTAAGGATGTAGCCCTGCATAACTTTAAAAGCAATTGACTCTGCTCTGGAAACGCTGTGGGAGCGTCTGAGCCAGCATGTGCGTGACTCTGCTTAGGCAGAAGAGAACTGGTCCCAGAAAACCTTTGTGAATGAAATTTTCATGCTTTCATGTCTGCCCCAGTGCAGATTCTGGGTCAGTCCTGATCTCAAACATCCGGTTTAAGCGGATGTTTTCCACTACATAGATACAAAAATATTTGCATTATAAGCCTGTAATGGCTCTGCAGAGGCAAGCAAGGGGGATGAGGTAGCACAAGGGAGTTTAGGAGACTGTGTCAAAGACGCCAATGTAAAAAGAAAAAAAAAAATCCTTAGAAACAAAAAAAACCACCCAAGTTTCTCTGCTTGCCAGTTAAATAAACAGCAACATTGTATGTTCATCTTCTCAAAACCAGATGGCAAAGATTTCAGTGAAGATGTTTCTATTTGCATTTCTCCCCTCCTTCTTCCCCACATTTTCAGTCAGCAAAGACCAGAGCCAGCTGCCTGTCTGCAGATGGCTGCAGAGGTGGCCCATGCTGCTCCTTCCATATGAGCTTCCTGAGGCATTCCCAGCTTCCTTCAGAGAAAGGCGCTGTCCAAGTACTTCACCTCTGACATTATGCATGAGCTGGTCACTGGCCACATTTGCAAATAATGTGCCTGCAAACCACAGCCTTGATGTAACACCGAAGAGGCTCTGTCTGCTTTGGCTGGTGTCCGGGGCGTGTGTGAAGCTGCACAGAGCGAGCAGTGGGGCATGGCAGCTGGCTGCAATGTGATGGGTGGTTAAAGGGGGTTGCAGGTGTCGCTTGCCTTTTCTCCCATCAGAGACTGAGCAGTTTAGCACCTCTGATACATGCCGGTCTTCAGTGGTCAAAAGTGAAAACTAAACAGTGGCTTCACATGCAACATCATGACTACTTGAACCGCATGGGATCAGCACAAAAGAGCTGGAAAATCATTGTTCTCCTACATTAAAAAGAAAAGAAAAAAACAAACCAGCAATTCAACCACTGAGATAAAAAAGATTTGAGGAAAATACCTGTTCTCTTGCTCCTAGTCAGTATTTTTTTACTAGGCCCTGTGAAGCAGCTTGAAAACAACTCTAACTTTCCCCCTCAAAACAGTAATTCCTTTGCCTCTTCTCATCAAAATTACATATCTATAAAAATACATGCATATATAAAAATCAAGCCCCCATAGCCCCTGAACTGGCTCTTGTCTACTGTGCTCACACCTCACTCTGCATTAGTAGACTTCATTGATTATTTCCATATTTTTTTATTAATGGAACAAAACCACATCCCTGAAAAGCAGCAAGACTTGGCATTCATGACCGTTGCTGCCAGTGGAAATTCTACTTATGGACAGATAGACTGCCCTGAGGCCATTCCCTGGATAAGACTGGTGGCCTTTGTAGCGGGCAGGTCTCTGAGTGCATCCCCAGGGCAGCGAGGAGGACCCGCTGCAGCAGGGAGGCTCAGCAAGCCGGCTGGGGGCCAGGCTCCCCCCAGGGTGGCTGTGCAGGTCAGAAGCTGGCAGGCTGTGGAGTCTGCTGTATGTGAGCATGCCTGCTCACAAAACACTCCAAAAAACTAATGTTTTTAAGAGGGGGAGAGAGGGAAGAGGGGGGGGAAAAGAGACCAGTTTTCTTCTCACTTCAGGAGAATTCAGTTCAGGAGAATTTAGTAAAGGATCTTAATTTCTGGATAAAACTTGCTTCCCCAGAACATGTCATGTCATCTCACTGTGGCCACTGCACTGTTTAAGGCCCATTATGTGGATGTTGCTTCTGCTCAGGGAAACTTGTTAAAATAGCTGGCAAACATCCTGCTGTTTTACTGGCCAGCCTAAGAGATCGCTAAATAATAAGGAATCATTTATGTGGAGGGACTTTTTCAGCACGTGATGTTACTGGCTAGTAGAACAGGTGACCGTTTGCAGAGAATTGACTATACCTCCTCCCCAAGGAGATATTAGACAGCATATGCACTCCAGAGGCTCCAGCCAGAGAGGCTTTTCCTTTTCACAGATTGCCTCATGGCAGACAAGCAGGAGCACTGACTTCTGGGGACTCCAATCACTGTCTTAGTAGCTTTCAAAAACTATTCAGGGTGACAAAGCTGTAGGACACACAAGCAGTATCCTTATTGACTCCACTTGTGACTGTCTTGTCAGTCTGCAAGGTTGAGCTGTTTGCAGACTTCAAAAGAAAATGAATATTACTCATCTAGTAATCTGCAAGTAAATTATTTGTCTATTCATCTGACTATCTGTGTAACAGTAACTGATTAACTTGAGGTGCCGAAGATCTAAAAGAAGTTTCAGTTTGTCTATTGCAGAGCCAAATATAGTGCCTGACTGGTTAGATCGGTTTTAAAATGTGAATGAGTCGTGTGTGTGTGTGTGTGTGTGTGTGTGTGTGTGTGTGTGTGAGAGAGAGAGAGAGAGAGAAAGTAAGAGTGGGAAACCAGGCAGGCTTCTAAATCTGTCAAAATACAGTATGATCATGTCAACACATTTAACAGACCACTTGACAGTGGACTGCCAAGTTCCTTCTTATGTTTACAGACATACATTCAACTTATTTACATTCCTCTAGATCCCTTCTCTGACTAAATATAGATGGAATAAAAAAGACCACAACAGTAAAAATTAAGACATGGGAAAGAGGACTCCTCTGGAGAGTCTGGTATTCAAAACAGCAAGATTTCAGTCTTCACCAGAACATGTTAAAGCACAGAAACATCTGTTTCATCCTCCATGTGTTGGAGCTGGAGCAATTGCTTGGGAGAAGTTTCCTGCATGGCTAAGAGCAAAGCCTGGCTCTCCCAGTGCCTGTGCCAAAGCCTTCTCCACTCCCCCCAGAAATGCCCAGGCTTGCTTGTCTGCTGGGAGTTTGAGACCCACCGAGGTAAGCAGCATTTATTCCTAGGCACTTAGGGAAGAGTAAGCTGAAAAAACGCCTATGCGACTTTACTGTAGAGTTCAGAAAGACTCAAGGACTAGACTGCAGGCAGAAAATACGCCGCAAACACCACATGCAACTTGTTTTCAATATCACTAGAAAATTGCACTCTCTGGTTCTGCTTTTTGATCTGCTCCACATTCCCTTACATGGTCCGTGAACAGGCCAGCTCTGCACCAGCTGCCATCCCCTGGAGCTCTCCACAGATTTTGGGGCAGACCCAAAAGGATGCCTGTGCACAAGACAATGGTTAAAATTTGGAGGTTTCTGTCTCATCTGTGTTCCTTACCAGACAGACAGAAAATAGCATTCGGCGTGCTGACTTGCAAGTCTTTTAATTGCTTTGCCTTTGTGCCTCTACAGCTTAGATAAGGACAGCAAAATGCTCCTGCCTTGTACAGGAAATACATTCATATTCACCTGGAAAGTGCTACAGGTGACAAGTATTACCTGTCAAGTAATTAATTTTATATGTTATTTACGTAATGTTTACAACAGAGGAAAATACTGTGGGGGCAGACTTAACTGCAAAGAGTTATCAGAAGTCTATTGGCAGTATAACAAATTATTTCAGCTATGGAGCTGTGTGGGTATGTTTCTTCTGTGGTGCACCTAACTTTAATCTGTAAAGTTAGGTTAAAAGCACACACATTATCCTTGATAGTTTAAGTATTTAATTAAAACCTGTAGTTATAAGCATCTAATTAAAACTACACCTTCAGTATATTCCATCGGTATTACAGACATGCATTACTTCTCCAAAAGCAACCTACCTCTTCCTCACCCTACCTCTCATGCAAGGATATGTAGGTATCTGCTGAAGACCCAAGAACATCTACTGGTGGAAGACCTGGAACACTTTAACATTTACAGATAATTCAGTGTGTATCAGAAGACAAATGGTTCCCAATCTGATGGTCTGCATACATGTCTGAGGGAATGCAAATACAGTCAGCTTAACTTTCATGAGTAGTGGGATAAGAATGAAATCCAAGTCAGAACTTCTAAACTGCCTTGTCTTGTGGACCTAGACAGATCCTTAACGTTATTTGGACATGACTGCTGTGACTAAACTTCTCTCTTATGGTGGCTCTTAGGAAGAGAGTGGTACAGAGTGAGCATCTCCTGCAGCACTGTCTGCACTCAGCACACAGAAAGCGGGGTGTCCAAAGGTGCCCACAAACAGCACACAACAATCCTAACACTTAACGGCTACACATGACTTCAAGTGTTTTACAAAATGATTAAGGAAGCCTCTTCACATCTTTGTGAGATATGTAAAAATTATCTCACCTGGAGAAGAAGAAGTGATTAGATGAAGGCCAGAGGCAGGCTCGTGTTTGAACTCTTTAAGCAATTTCTGGAATGAAAGTGGCCTCTAAATGCCAAAATTTTCTTTTAGATGCCTGGAGCTCCTGGGAAACCATGCACTTCTCTCATAGTGAAACTTTACAAAAGCTGTCACCAGTGTGGAGCAGTTATTACTGAAATGGTGTTAAAGATAATTTTTTTTGAATGGTTCTTGTTTTACTTTTAACCTAAGGCAGCCGTCATGTTACATTTAAACTGCAGACAGGAAGTAGTACTGCTGTAAACCATTCCTGTTTCCCTGCTGTTATAAGCTGCAAAGACTCTCCTTATACTTCTGTAACCTAGAAAAGTCTTAGCTGAGTCACCGATGCTGCTTTATGAATTTATTTTGCAGAGTTGTTGGCATTTCAACATTGGTGCAGAGGACGAACTACTGACGGATGTGTCCTTTCATGACTGACATTAGGCAGGTATACCTGGTTGGTTATTTTTTCACACTGACAAAGCAGTTGAAGGCCAAGAGGTTTTAGGCTTTCAGGACAGAATCAATTAAAACTTATCTTCTATTATCTGCATTAGCAGATTAGCATCTGACTACATCACATGGCTTTCTCCACTTGGTTAGTGATCTCCCCTACCTGTCTTGAGCTACCTCGGTCCCTCTCAGTGGTGGAGGCCAGGGCCACCACTGCACAGCCATCATCTGCAGAGCCTCCTCATTGTTAACAGGAGCTGTACATCAAGTCCGCCAACAAAAGCAAGTGCCTGGCTGTTGTAGCCCTAGGGCTGGTTTGTTTTTAAATGACTGTGACTTTTGTTATTGCTTTCTAGACTTTTCCATAGATAGGCTCAGTCATTCCAGTGCTTTCAGACCTTGCCTTTCCCTTTGAGCCTTTGGCTGGGCTTAAACATCTGAGGAGCGCCAAGTTCCCCATGCTTCTCCCCAGAAGTTGCAGGGTTTGAAAAAGTAAGATACTTCTGCTGAGTTTTTTAAAAGAGGAAGGTGTTGAAGGGGGAAGGGAAGGGGTCTGAGCTAAGGAAAACCCCTCACAGATCCCTTGGTGCTGCCACACATTTTAGAGACTGAGGCATCCCCAGGTGGAGGATGTACCCACACTCCTGTAAACAGCACCTCCCCAGCTAACCCAGTGTTTGGAACTGGTGCTTGTTACTCTCTTACAACAGAGCTACCGCTGAGTGCAGGTGCAGATCCAGACCTTCAGCACTGGTCTGAAGAAAATATTTGTTTGACCCTGGCAAAGCAAAGTCCTTCCGTTAAGCCCAGCTGTATGCCTTCTTTCCCTTATTGACCTGAAAATAAAAAGTTATTCCTTAACTATTTATTATGGTTTTACATTTTTGTGAGGCTTCTTAATAAGACATCTTTCCTCCAGCTGTCATGTCCAGTTTCCCATAATTTCTCCGGTACAGCTCCCAGATCTTCCCCAGCTCTCCATCTTCCCCTACTCCTCCATCAGCAGCTTTTCTCTCTATGTCACCTAAACATCCTCATATTTGCACCACATTGTCTTCTGTCCCCAGACTCAATGCCCTCAGCTCCCTCTGACATGCTGTATGCCTGCTCTTGTGTCACCTGCTGGGGGCTGCACAGGGGACAGGCAGTGGCTGTGACTCTTGGGCTCCCCATGGTGCCTGGCCAGCCTCTGTCTCCTGGGACAGATAGGGCTGAGCTCTACCTGTCCTTCCTGGTAATATCTGGTGCTTCTACTTGCCATCAAAATTTTAGTTGAAAGTGGCTACCGCTCCAAAAGTTGTAACTGCGGAACAGCAAGAGATCATGTGGCTGGACAGGTGTTGTTTCCTCAGAAAGCAACCTAGAAATGTAAAGTGTTCATCTTGGTTGCCTGTATTTTGTTTGTAGTATTGATAAGCAAGGATGAAAACACACCACACTCTTTGACTTAATAGAAAACATGTATTTCCACTTTGCAGCAAAAAATTACCCACTCAAGAATATCAAAATTCATTCACTTAAACATGGGCATGCTGTGTCATCTGTGGTGCTCCAACACACCTGCCTGGCTTCTAGCTGCTTCTCCAGAGAAACCCACACAGGTTCTGCAGTATCAATGACAACCGGATGAAGCCCTGAGGCTGAATGTGTCCTCTGATCCCAGATGACAGGAATGGAGCAGGACACCCTCTAGACAGTCTCCAGGACTGCAGCTCATTGTGCCCTTCTCCCAGCCTGGGAGATTTCTTCTGGCTGTGAAAAAGCCAAAAATACTAGCATTTAGTTACCATCACTACTGTTTATTTGGTGTCATATTTGTATATTCAGTATCATCTTCTGGTAAAGTAATCTTTATGTTCTTTGCTTTTTTGACCTTGTTTGTGTTTCTTCTTTTACCCTGTTCTCTGTCTTACTTTTAGATGCCTTTCCCTATGCAGTCCCCTCAAATATATCCATTTGAGTGAGCACTGCAGAGAGATTACAGGATGGGCAACTTTTTACTTTCCTGAGGCTTTGGTTCACATTATCCAAGAACTCCAGACAACCTCCTTATACTGTACATATATAGCTATTATATATAGCTATTTGCATGAAAAAGGAAAGTTATCTTATACGAAGTGCAACTATATCACTTTGTACCAACACACACTGCGTGTGTTAGACAGGGGTGAGAAACTCACATCTGAAATCTCTGCAGCAGAGGAGTATTCCCATCTGTGTGCCTGCTCCAGGGGTGAACCTTTGCTTCTGGAATTTGTTTCCTCCAAGAGTTCACCAGAGCTAGTCTTTGGGGGTCTGGAGGCCACTGCGGTGAGGCGGCTTGCTTTGGCAAGCCCCTGAGCTCTGCTTAGCACATTATTATGGGGAGACATACAGAATCAAGAAAAGAAAGGCATTTTTCGGGCCAAAGTGGAAGTGGCTGGGTGTTATTCACTTGAATTGCCAGAATGTATTTTTAAATATGGAGAAGTGCCCAGAAATGGTCCATTCTGTGCAATGTAAAGATCCTACCATGAATATATATGTGTACGTATAAATATACATTCATATATGTATATCCTTTCCTGCTCCCTGCCTACTTCCTCCAAAAATGACTAAGAGTGCATGAGAAGGAGAAAACATTTTCCTCTTGTGCCGGTCGATCCATGTTAATTGATACAAATCTCTGAGATCAGATCTTTTGTACAGAGAAGTGTGCTCTGTCCTTGGAGTCACCTCTTAGTTCTCAGCACCAGCTTTCTGCCTTGTGGTCTGATGTTCTTGTGTCTCTTCAAATATTTGCATTTTTAAATCTGTACCCTTCCTTACTTCCATGCCCTCCGAGTTCCTGGAAGTCTGTTTCATCTGTCTGGTAAATCTTTCTAGCTGCTGCCTGGGCCATATCCTTCATTTTGCATTGGTAGGATCCTACCTATGGTTGGCTGTACTTTACAGGGTCCTGTTTCTCCAGACTCTGCCTTTATTGGTGGCATTGCTTTTTTCTCTCTCTGTAGGCTGAGAGGAGCATATGCAACATGAATTCAGTGAAAAGAATTGGGGCAAGTTGTAGCACCAATTAATATGCATCTTCCCTGTTTCCAGGTTCATTTTCAAGGTGCATGTCCCTCTTCTTTGCCTCCAGCTTATCTTCCATCTCATTTACTTGTACAACAATAGGAGCCAGCATCCTCAGGAGCAATATGCAGCCCAGTGTCTACAGAAAGAGAAACAAAATGGAACCAGTACTGTTGCCACATGTCAGAAATGAAAGGATTAGAAAGAAGAAAGCACTCATCCCCATTTTATGGAGGGAATGAAGGCAAAGAGAAAGAGAATTGCTTTTCCAAGGGTGAATGGAAAACAACCTGACAGGGCTTTTTGCAAGCTAGCAGTGAAGCAGACTGCTGCCCATCTTGCTTGGCTTCCTGCTCCAACCCAAACTTTTGACAGACTCCTCAGGTTACCGTGCCATGCCTTGACTCCATTCATCCCCTACGTTTGGACTGAAAAGCTTCCTATCAGATGTGTTATTCTTATCTTACCTGTCTTTTGCTGTTGCTGCTGCTGCACTTTGTATATGAATAGGGTTTTGCAGCCTGTTTCTTTCTGTGCCCCTGCTGAATGAGTTGAGATGCAAACACAAATACAATAAAGGTCAAAATTTCACAACCAAACTCCACCAAAGAAGAAAGTATTGTTAGAAAGCAGGATGTCTATGCACATATTTGCATGGTCATGATGCAAATGACCTTCAACATTTTGCTTAAGGAAATCACAAATTTCTAGCATGGATTAAAAGCAACACAGTAGTCAGGGAGAAAAATAAAAGGAAGAATAATGGCTGAATAAAATTCTTTTTAACTAACTGCAGTCTCAGGTGTACCCAGGAAGCCACCTTTGCAAAAATGGTGTGAACGTTTGCAGGCTAAATGAATTCTGATGGGAGAGGTAGCGCTTCCCTGAATCCCTTTTGGGAAGGTAAAAGGCCACCCTGGCTCACATCTGAGCAACATCTTGAGCAGAGCGAAGATTCTGCTCAGCATGAGCTACAGTGACAATAATCTGTTTTTAATCTGTTCTCCATCCCACTAATTGAATGTGCGGGAATCTATTACAGCTCCCAGAGGAGGGCCTGCGAGGACCTCTGCCTCCTCCTCCCACTTCCCCCTCCCATCTCGTGGCAGTGTCCAGCTCCAGCTCAAAAATTTCAGGCAAGCCCTCTGTCTACAATAAGCCAAAACTCAACCTTCTCCCCAGCCCCAGCTTGATCCAGGACTTAATCTAATTCCCTGGGTCTATTTCTAAAATGAGAACTTCTTGCCTCAAAGAAGCTGAGGGAGATCTAGGGTGGTCTAATGGTAGCAGCAAAATAAAATAGCTGTTTACAGCAACCCATTGGGAATACTTTTGATCTCTGCAGTACCGTGCCTTATTCCTCAGCTCACCAGAGATGTACAGACTGGATGCTCTGCACCTGAGAGCGGAGCTGCTTCAGCAGTTGCCCTTCAAGGTGACTCAGTTTGGAAAGCAGCCAGAGCTTCTCCATCAAACACACCGCAGTCATGAGACAAGTTCTCAAGAGAGGAGGGAAAGAAATGGGAAGCAGCTGTATGAGACAGACTGAAACAGTGAGGATGAGAGAGGGAATGAAAGCAAAGACTAAAATCTTTGTGGCTTCCACTTCCATAGGGTTTGTGGTCTAGACAAATTTTCTTTTCCTACACTTCCAGAGTTATCCAACATAACAGGTCTGACTTTTCATTTGGCAAATTTCTCACACCAAATCTTAAAACCCTCTGTGGCTGGAGGAAATTGATGAGAGAATTCCCCCTACTGCCTCCCATTCCTCTTCTTCAGCTGGACTTAGCTGGTGCTGATGCTAAGATATCAGGGGCACCTCTGACCATGGAGGCTCCCAGGAATCAGCGTAGAGAAGGCTGGGATGTGACTGAGGAGTTCTACTCTGGGTGGGACCTGAGAAGGAAAAGGGTAAAAAAATCCTGCAAATGTTTTTTGGCATTTGGCTAAGCAACATGGATGGCAATGTGAGCAGTGTCCTCTGCTCAGGACATTCATACCTGGCTGAGGCAGTGAGTGATGAATTCTTGTGGTCTCAACATGTTCAGTCACCAGGAGGACTTTGGGCCTATAGCACCATAAAATCTACCACAGCAGGATGAATGAAGTCTTTCTCCGTTTGCCTTTGCACATCCTGCCTCCTCCTACTGTGTCTTCTTTCTAATCTCCTCTAATTTCTTTCAAGTTGACCACAGTCCATAGAATTTCCTCCTTTGCCTGGCAGGTGAGGGAAATCTCCATTTCATCTCCTTCCTCCAGCATTCTCCTTCCTCGAGAGCTAAACCCCAAGCACTGGGGAGATCAACTGAGTGTGCAGCCACATGGTCTTTTAAAGGAAAGGGAAGCTATGCCTTGCCTGCATGTTGTACCAGATGGATGCCAGGTAGACATCTTAGGGTGGCAGTGAGTCCAACTTAATATATCCTGCCTCTGAGCCTAGTTTATTAGCTTGAGCATAGTGCTACACTAATCACAGCCATGTGGTTTCCAGTGCCCATTGGCTTGTGCATACATAGCTCAGAGCATGGGCAAACCAAATTGTGTTTGTGTGCAAAAGGCATAACCCAAGAAGAGAGGAAAAATACCTTAAAAGTCCTGCCATGACTGTATCAAAGACTCCATCTGTATTTATTGTATATCTTACCCCTTTGCTGGATGTTAAGATTATACTACTGAGGTAGCATTTAGATGGAAATCTTGCTAGAGCAGGGGTTACATCTCCCACTTCTAGGTGATGCTGAATACATGTTTCCACATAACAAATGAGGATAACTGGAGGCTGGATACTCTGAGTGATGGCATGTTGGGTTGATGTTTAGATGTGACATTCATCCAGAGAGGGCCAGGACAGGAACTCATGCCCTTCCTTGGCCTCCACCAAAGGTGTAATGAGACACATAGTCTGTCTGTGCCTCTGCAGCTGCCCCATTCACATGGCAGCTAGACTGAGACCTTAATGCACCTCTTATGTGTTGCTCACCTTCCCCCTCTCAGGCTTGAAGAAAAAAGATAATATCCCTTATTCTCATCGTAAAGCACAGAGGATGGGGAAGCTGCCTGACTGGGTAGATTTTTGAAAATCAGGAAAGATGCAAGATCTTCCAGGGACAGCAGAGATGAAAGGATACAGGAGGCAGGATGTACTTGTATGTTTGTCAGGCTCAGCTTTTCAGCAGAGAATTTAAAAAATTGAAACAAGGAGTAAAAGACTTTTCAGAGTGTCAGGAGGCTTCCTCACAGGCTAGGATCATTCTGGGGAGTGATCAGCTTAAAGCTGGTGATGATTTTCTCCTTCCATGTGCCTCAGAAAAACTGGTAAACTGCCAGCTGGAAAAATAAAGGGAAGGTTTTCAAACTGAGGTCATTCCCTCAAGTGGTTGTCAAGGCATGTTGCAGTGGGTGCTCTGCCCTTACATAAGGTATATCCCAGAGTCCATTTCCCAGAAAGTGAGGTGCTAATTAAAAATAGATTCAGGAAGGCTAAGCCTCTACTTTGCTTCCAGCAGCAGCTTTTACATCTCAAGAGAAGAACTTCAGCTGTTCAGCAAAACCCTGAAGGCATCAATTTTTGCCTTAAGTTTTAACCTTCTCTGATACCTGCCTCATGAACTGCTCTTATGAAACTCAGTGGCAGGTGCATTGTTGTCCTCAGGCAGGTTCCCTAAGTCCTTGAGGAGGCTCTGCATTGTGGAGCGAGGATCTCTGTCACTGCTGCCCACGTTGGAAACGTGTGACCTCCAGCACACGCAGGGTCCTTGCTGCCCCTCCATGTGTTTGCCATTGCCCCATGACATTCACACCAGCACAACTTCTCCACCTGAAAAATCTCCGATAGTTTTCTCTGCTGTTCACTTTCACCTGCCAGATCATCATTCTTAGTGAACACAATGAGTTACAGTAAATAAAAAACAGCCGCAATTTTATTTAGAATGACTTCTGATGAAAGAGGATCACGGCTAATAAGTTGCAGATTGCCAAATGCCAGTGTTGCCTGGTATGCTTTACTAAATGAAAGACACAGTTTAACACTTCAAAAAAAGATCTGTGTTATCATGAAATGCTGTAATAAAGCATGACCCATTTTTTTCTCCATTATTTATTTTGTTACCATGGACATCTTTAACTTCCCCTGAGGACAGCACCCTAATCATTTAAAGTAGGCATTTTCTTTTTCAGACATATGAAAAGGTTTTGTACAGAATGCATTAAAACAGAAAGCACAGCTGTAAAGAAGAATCTCTGTCTTAACTTTTTCAACTGCTAGAGCGGTGCGTTTGTGTTTTATAGGCAAGCCTAATAGCTGAGTTGTCCATCAAACTGTAAGCTTGATTCTGATGGAAGATTTATTTTTGCATACCAAGTACAGGCCACAGGCTGCTGCCTTCCTTCAGTAGACCTTCTCCCAAACCCCAGTGTTTTGTCGGGCTAATATTTGTGACTTGGATCCTGTCAGTTGATCTGTGGGGTTGCTATCCATCTTCTGATAAAATACCAGAAATATGGCAATCTCTTATATCTGTTTTGTATAGGAAGAACAAAAAAAATCTGCTCCAGCAGTCAACATGAGTAGTCAATGTGCTAGTGGGAGTAATGACTGTCTAAATAGGCAGCTTTGCTTTGGAGAGTGTTTGTGTTTTCCACTCATTTTAAGGGTTTTGTGTTTGTTTTGAAGACTGGAACTTTCCTGGAATTCTAAAATTTCAACATTTTGAAGAAGACATTTTCCCAAAATTGGATTTTTCTGAGCTACTTCAAAGCTATTCCTACACTAGACATGCCTTCTGCATCCAGCATGCTCAACCTTTATATGTTTGATACAAGGATCTCTCCCTGGGAAAAAAAAAAGTAGAGTAAATATTCTGGACAGAACTGGTATTCTATTACCATTCTGTGTGACTCCCCATATGGGTGGTACTCCAGAATAAACATCTCCTTATTCCAGAATAGGATTTCCATTTTGTGAGTACAAGTGTTATTAAGAAGTAAAATGATTTTTTATTGCAGAATAGAGTCCACAAAGGAAGCTTCTCTAGCATAGCTGTGAGGGCTAAAATTTCCCATGCAGGTAGCCCTAAACAGTGAATTTACACCAGCTGTTAACATATAAATATTAAAGACCTATTCTTTTGCTGTTTCAGCTGTAATGAATCAAGGACACATATTACCACCTATATATTGTGTGCCTCTCATACAGACCTTGACTTTTTGAAAGTAGGTAGCAAGTGCTACCACAACCACAGCCTCTCATCTGACATAAGACTGCGGCTTTTCATTGCTCCTGGTTAGAAAACTGTCAATACATGCTGAAAGTCGTTTTTTCTACAATGTCTTAGTGAAAGGTACTCCCAGAACCACCATGGCCACCTTGAACTTCTTAGTAAGTTGGTTTTGACACCCTGATGTCTGCTAGAGCCTTATGGGGTTTGTGTCACACAGAGATGTGTTTTTCAGTGGGTCTAAAAGAGCAGAACTGCCCAGATTATCCTCCCTGGTGGCAGGGATAGCAAGATGGTACCAAAAGGTCTGGAAATGCAGAAGGGCAGCAGAATTCACAGCACTGAGTGACTTTGTTCACCCCTAGGTATCTAATCTTCAGTGCTGCCAGAACCAAAGCTGGTCTGCATCCAACTGTATCTCCATATGTGGAAACTTTTAGAGTGGTCCTTGTCTTTCCTTTAGCATCCACCATATCGCCTGGTAAAAATACTTCTGAGAGAGAGGAGTCCCAAATGAGAAGTGTCTATCCTGAGCCAGTGCTTGCAAAATTAACATGGCAGTTTTTACAGAGCAGTTTTCTGAAACTCCAGTTATTCTGAGACATGACAGTGTGAGGATGGCTTGGTGAATATTCCTCCCTTGATCAAACAAATCCCAGGTTTAGGAATGTTTTAGAACTTAAAAATAATCATCAGCCTACTGTGGCATTCCTTCCTCTACAGACAGTTGTGATGAGGTTGTCCAAGCTTTCCACATCTGTTGCATGGCTCCTGTAATTCAGGTTTTCCTGAGAGCAAGCTGTCGTCACACTCCAACAACTACAAGTAAATCCTCAGTTTGCACTGACTTCACGAGTGGGCCAGGAGTGTTCAGTGCTTCTGACAACCTCATTCCTGTAAAACTTACAGATGAATATGAACTTCCAAGAACAGAATGCACCATGCCTCTTGTGAGTAATATAATACATAATTTCCTCACTGCTGGAAATAAATAGTTTCATACTGTCACTCATTATAAGGATATCTGTAAGGGAAAACCACCATAGGAAAAGCAAATAGGTGATTTTTAGCTTTAGACTGAATCTGTGGAAGCTATTGAAAGCACTCATCTGTAATGCATTTCTTTTCTCCAAATCCTCCTGACAAGGAATTTCAAATTTAGCTCTCTGCAATTTATTGGAGGGTAGGAAAATAGGTGTACTTGACTGCAAGTGAAATACTGTGGGGTACGAAGCTGCTTACCCAGTCACTGTGTGTAAGTATTTCAAGATGTGTATGAGTGTAAGGCAGAGCAATCTCTGTGAAGCAGCCAGCTCTGAGAGCTACCTCGGAGGTTTTTGTGATGTTACGTATGCAGCGACGATCACGGGCAGCAACCTGCGTTGGAAGGATTTCTCTTTTACGTGCACTTTGCTAACTCCATCTTTACAACTCAGCTTGAAAAGTCTCACGCAGTTGATCTTTGCACACTCAGGGTTGTGATTTTTTAATTCTCCCTTTACATTCACTAGACAGTGCTTAACCTCTGCAAAGAAGAAGCTGGGGCAGGAATAATCGCTCTGAGACAGATTAATTAACTGAGTGTCTCAGAGGCTGTGGTGGGTCTGGGTTCTCAGCGCTTGATAGGATGTGAACTGAGCGTACAGCAGCTAGGAAGTTCGTAAAATTTTTCTACTATCCTCCCCAATTACATGACCAAATCTGCTAATGAACTATCCCATTAAAGTAGAGAGGTAATCCACTCTTGCGCGGGGCTGTCTGCCAAAGAGTCCAAGTTGTTAGAAAAAATGAAGTGATGCAGCACTCCGCGCTATTAACGTGCCAAAACAACAGCAACAAAAATATTTTCTCATGGTCCAGAATATTAAACAGACACAAATAACTTTCATTAAAAAGCCACATTTTCTGTAAGGAGTTTTCCCCGGAGAGAGCAACATTTCTTTTCATAAGTAGGATGAATTTTGCACTTCATTAAGTGCCTTGATCTTTTCATCACATTAGCCTTTAATGCGACAACATAATCTTTAGTCCGTCTGGATTAACGATTAAAACAAATGTGTGTGCTTCTCTGTGCATGTACACGTCTCTGGGTGTTTGCAAAACACCTCACACATCCCCGCAAGGACGCCGTGACCGCTCCGTTAGCTGTTGCTGGACTGATGAGTGAGAGGGAGGACTGAGCCCGAGACGCCTGCCGAGGCTGCTGTCCCCAACGCACCCTCACTCCCACCGTGTGGGTGCCAGGGAGGCTCAGGAACCAGCTCCCATTATCAGGAAAGGCAAATTTGTGGAGAACTCATCTGAATCCGTCTTGCCATGAATTGTGGCGCTTCTTGTGCCGATTGAGCAGGAGTGTAGCTGTCCCTGTGGCAGTGTCAGGTACAGCTGCGTATGGCAGATGTATGCCAGGGAGAAAGGGGTGCCAAAAAAAGAAAGTGTGAGTAGTGTTGAGCAAATATATGACTCCATAGGTTTCTTTTTGGCTAAAGATGGGAATAATAATTTCTCCTTTCTGTGGCAATATACTGAACGGAGAGAGACCCAATTTTATGACAAGAAAATTTGCAGGAGAGATTTTGGTGTGAACAAGTAGAAGTATGTATTTTGGATAACAAACTCTCTCACCTGACCTAGAAACAGAAAACTCTTTTATAGTTAAAGCCCTTGAAAAAACTTATTTTTATGGGTTTTTTTTAACTATAATGGAAGGAAGTGATAATGCATCAAAGCTGTGTGGCCTTTAAATACCTCTTTGGTATAAGAAATGTGGCAAAACTGATATAAACAGTCCAGAAGATTTTATTATTTTGAAATATTCATATTTTTCAATTAAAAAGTTTCAGATTAATTTTTTGGCTCATTTATGCTGCAAATATACTTGGAAGTTATATTGCTGTAGGTTCTGCATTCAGACCCGTGCACAAAACTTAAATATCTGTCCACGTTTTGATGATGGTCAATGAAACAGGCCAAAATCTGACAAAAGTTGCTTCTCTTTTTTTTTTTCCATGGTGTTTTCAAAACAAAGTTCTGGATGACATATGGAACTGAGTACCCATCTGCTTCAGAGACAGCATCAAACTATCAAAGCCAAAACTTAATGCAGAAACTGCTGTCTTGTCTTACAAACATGGGAATACCAAATTTCAGAAACTCACAGAACACATCTGACACTAACATATGCCCCAAACAATCCTTGCAATGTGTTTTCAATCTGGATGTCGTGGTGAAATAAAGATATAGTAAAAGCTGAAGGGTCTCAATGCTGGAACCACTTAGGGCACTGCAGTCTCAGAAATCACGCAGGGAAGGTTTAACTTCACCCAGCTTCAGCTGTTTAAAGCAAGACTTGTACTTCTAGCTAATTACCTCGGCTCCCTGGATGGTGAAGTGAGGGGAGCACCTACCTCTGGAAGGAGGCTGCTGAAGAGCTGCCAAAGCTGGGAGAGATAACCACACCCCTCCCTATTAGAGGGCCAAATTAGGCAGGAGGACCCTTATCACAGCTGCTACACCTGGGTGAAGAGAAGCTCCTGCACAATTAAAGCATTGGGCTGGGTACCAGCATCGGGCTGGCTCTAGCAGGGAGTGCACAGCTCCCTGGGACTCAGAAACGCAAGTCAAGTAGCTCATCTTCAAGCCTCATGCTGTTCTGGCGAAATTGCTCCACGTGCTAGCTGACTTCTTGAAAGCTCATTTGAACCTCTGTAGGCTGCTCTGGCTGCTTGCAACCAGTGTGTAACCACAACCAAGCCTGCCTCGCTGAGAGATTTCCACTGACTTAAAGGAACATGGACTGGTAAACAGAATCAAATGGATGCCTCAAAAAATGGGTGGAAATCTGTATTCCCCAAATCTTCTTGTTCCCTACTTCCTAGCTCTGCCAGCTACTTGCAGCAAAGAGCACAGCCACAGCAATGATTTTTAAGGTAGTGAAACTAAAAACCAAACAAATTTCCAATAAATAATAATAATAAATAATAATAAAAGACCACTGAATTCCTAATCCACACAGGCTTTCCAGTAGTAGGCTTTTTCCTGAAGATGTGTCGCATGAAACGTTCATGGAAAGCATTGCATGGATGTGCATTTTACAATTCGTGATTGGGGAGTTTAGAAAGAGCGTTTGAAGTTTTTTTTGCTGTATTGTGGCATGCACAAATAAATCAGAAAAGAGATTTCTGCAGAACTGCATTATTATATCTTTGTGACTTAAAACACATTGCCTAGCTGAAGGAAGCTGAATCATAGAATATGAATATTTGGAAATATACCACTCTTTCCAAAAGGGAAAGACCTCAATTTTTTTTCACCCACATGACACAGGGCAGAAAGGGTTCCCCAGTTCAGATCAGCAGTAGGCTTCCTACATTCTTTGTTTTAATAAATGATTCTGTGGTCCTGATCTGCAACAGAAACCTTACAGTAAAGGGGAGCAATTCTTCACAATACTTTAACACCAGAAAAACCTCCCACTATAGATATAACTGTTTTTGTGGTATAGCTCAGCTCACACAGCATCCTGGTAGAAAAACGCGTATGAGAGTTCACACCTCTAAACTGTGTTGCTACACTGGCAGACATTTACGGTACACACCCTGGCCCAAGAGTTTTACAGAAAATCAGGGAATCTGGGAAGAAGAGCATCGTTAGCTAACCATATAGACCCTGATATTGCCAGGTATTTAAACCCCCACTTGAAGCGTGTAAAAAGCTACCCCAGCGGTTTAATGTCCTCTTGCTGAATTAGAGCAAAAGTTCATTGAGTTAAACTGACTTCAGATCAGACCTTACAACATCCTCCCGTGCTAGCAAAGCCAGCACATATTTTACCAGCAGCATTAGGCACTCAGTGAGTGCATTAGACAAGTAGACTAATTTATAATACTTCAGG
The DNA here is from genome assembly GCA_028020825.1 of Podargus strigoides. Lineage (NCBI taxonomy): Eukaryota > Metazoa > Chordata > Aves > Caprimulgiformes > Podargidae > Podargus > Podargus strigoides. The sequence goes on from CM051643.1 coordinate 3,894,920, forward strand.
GTGTGTGTTTGTACAGGTATGTCTGCTGGCAACCGCTGTGAGTCATCTAGACAGACCTGGTTTACAGCATGCAAACTCATGATGTGATCTGTGCTTGCTGAATGAAAACTCCTCTTTTAGGAAATGTGACTGTTTTTTCCTCCTTTTCAACAGGAATTAAAAGCACTGTTTGTGCAGGGGTTTATGCACCAAATAAATGGAAGGTCATAAAACAAATGCTGTTGAGAAAGTGGCAGGAGGGATGGTGAGAAGAAGGAGTCCTGCCAACAGAGCAAACAGAAAGTAAATTAATGTCACTGCTGGTTAGTGAGAAGCTGACTTCTTCTCCTTTACCCTCATGTCTGTCATTTTTAACAGTATCTGAAATAAAAGCATCTATTTTATTAATACTGAGTACCTTGAAATAATACATAAAACTTCATCATGTGACATGGCTGATAAATGAGCAGCAAATTTTTCCAGTTTGCTACAATTTTCTCCTATGGTTGTGAGCTTTTTAGCTCTGAAGAGTGACAGAGGAAAAAGAATTAAATATTGGCATTATCAATAATTTCTGACAATATTCATAAGACTTTAATTTAGGAGTGATTATTCAGTGAGGATTTAAACATTTTTAATACGTTCAAGCAAACAGTTTCAGCCCAGTGAGATGGTTGGAATATCCTCTGAAACACAGGGTTTTTTTTCACTAGCAGGCTAGAAGCAGTGTGACACATCAAGAACAGATTTTCCCTCACCTGCCATTTCTTGTCACACTCCCATGATTTCTCCTTCAGGTTCTCTGGCAAGTAGGAGGAGCAAACCCCAGCACAGCAGCCCCTTGCTTTATTTTTCTTTTTACCAACTCATCCATCACGTGCATTTAGGGCACAGGCTGGGATCATCATTTCCTTCACCTCGTCTTCTTCAGTTTCTTGACTTCAAGTTTATCTGAAAGCCTTTTGTTTGGGCTCATAATTCGGCAGTGAGTCAGTAACCCACAAGTACCCCGAGCGGAGCCAGCCGTGATTCGCAGGCTTCACTGACCACCTGCTCCAAGTTGTTTTCTGTGTGGGCAGCCAAGTTCAGAGACACTTAAAATACGACTTACAGTAAATTTTGTTTAACCTTACATACACTTTGCAGGCACTTGGGGTGGTTAAAACTGGATGACACTGAACTTGATTTCTCAGCCCCACTTGTCTTCGCTGTAAAGCTGGCTAAACTTTGCTGATTTTAGGAAAGACGGGCAAGAATCTGGCCCTAGCTGTTTAGTTCAGCCATGTTTCATCATCATTCATTGTACATGCCATTACTTGCTCTCTCAGACCACTGCTCCCATCCTCTTGCGGTTGCCTGCAGCTGGCCCATCAGCTTTCCCTACCCCTCGTGACCAAATGATGCTTCTCTGGCTCTTGCCCATCTGCCCTGGGAAAAGTTGGGACGCTTTTGTTCTACCTTCAAGATGTTCTGCAGTGACCCTTGGAGTTTCAGTTGCCCTAGTCAATTAAAAAAAAAAAAAAAGAAAGAATTAAAACAGCCAGTCAAACCTGGGTAAGAAAACTGAATTTGAACATGAGGAAAGAGGTGTAGACATTATATCTTCAGCCAGAAAAGCTGCCCAGGCTTTAATAAATTTGCACTGTGCATGTAGATCCAGGCAGGAGTGTTTGTAGACAGATCTCTTACCCTTCAGTCTCAGGCCTTTCTCCCCCCAGCTTAACTCATTGCACAGTTGTACTTCGGGATTTCTTGATGTGCCTCTCTTATCACACCAGGCTTTCCCACCAGCCAGCGCTCCCCTTGCTCCACCACTCTGACCCCCAGCTCTGGCTCTTATGTTGTGTCTATAGTGCTGCTCTGCTTGTCCCTCTGAGACTTTTCCTGCTGCAGACTCTGATTTGGACAGTTTTGGCTCCTGCTTTTTCCAAACACCTTCTCATCTTGGGCCATGGTGTACCCCCTGTTCCTGCCAGCAGCCACACTGCCATGGGCTGGCTGCCCAGGCTTGTGGGGGGCAAGATGGACAAAACCTGAGCCCAGCATGTGCCTGGCATGGCTCCCCGTCCTCCTCAATGTGCTATAGGAGCAGGGCTGAACCCAGCAAGGTAAGGTTTCAAAAGCAGGTTTACTTGTGTGGTTTGAAGTGAAATTTTCTGCTCGGTTTTTCTCCTTTTTCAAGGAAAATTCTTGTGCTGGCTTTGAAAGTCCTGATTTCTAAGTGACATGTTCATCTCTGTTAATTGCTATTTATCTTTCTTTTGGTTGTAATATGCTGGAACCAGTTTCTTGGTGACACATATATCTTTAGGGAGAAAAAGATGATATCCTGCATTTATCTCCAAAGTCAAGGACAGACTATTAAATACTTTTGCAGTTGATTATTTTGATGCATCTTCTCCATTTCCCTTAGCAAAAGGGAGCTCCAATTTCCTCACACATTGAACTTTATCCTTCTGCTAAGGAATCTGATATTTTGCTTTGAAAAACTCCTAGCCTTGATCTTTACCCCATCCATCACCACGCACACATGTTGTGAGCAACAACTTTGGCCTATTTTTGCTCATGAGTGCCCTAAATTGCTTTCAGTTCTTCTACACCTTCATTCCATGATGAGTCTTTTGACTAGGTTAAGAATTTTTCAAATGTACAGTTTTGTCATAACTATTAGTGATTTTCTGTTGAGGGAAAAACACATGATTTCCAATTTAAAATTTATTATTTATTTCTCTCTTTCTGGATACAGCGGTAACAGAAGGATTCCAAAATCTGAAATATGATTACTCTTAAAATACAAATTTCACAAATTCACATGAAAGAGAAAGATGTGGAAAATATTTCAAAAATATTAACACAATTATACCTTTTTTTCAACATGATCTAATGAGCCTGAAAATTCTGGAGTGATTTTTTACCCTGTGCACACATTTTCAAAGCAGAAGAAAATGGTGTGCTGTGGATAATTTGCTTTGCTCACAGGCAGAGCTGGGATGGCATCAATTGCTTTTAATTATTTGTTTTTTTCCCACAGATCTCAAATGGTCATTGGTGAGTTTTCTTTTAAACTCTAGCTTTGAAAGGAGTATACTTCTTTGCATTGATGTTAGGCAATAGAAGGGATTAATTATAATACTATGAACACATTACAGCCAGCCCTTTTCTAAAGATGTTTACGAGCATCGTGATGGTGAACACTGTTGAACCCTAAGACGTAGGAACTCATTCATACTTTGCAGAAGGAAATTAAGCTGAAGATAAGCATGGCAGATGAATTTCAACATCGTAAAGTGATATCACCCTGGGAAAAAAAGATCTTAAATATGCAGCACTGGGCTCTGAGTCACCTGTGAACATCCAGGAATGGAGTCCTGGGGCAAGAGTGCTACGGAAATATCAGCTCCATGCCCAGGGATAGGAAGAACCAAACCAAACCAAACCACTGTCACTATTTCCTGGTGTGTCCTGCTCTTACCAGGCGAGTTTGACAGGAGGTGAGTGCAGGGCAGACAGTGGTGGGTCCTTACCCGGCACTGAGGAATGCCGTGCCGCAGGGCTTGGTGGAAACAGAGAGAAGAGTTTACATGGAGAAACTCACGGAAGTGTGAATGTGCCTAACATGTCTACTGCAGGCAGGAGCATCGACTGTAGCTGACCATCTGCAGGGACTAATTGACTAGAAGTCTGGGATGACTATTCCTAGCTCTTAGATGTTTCTTCCCTGCAACTTAATCTGCAAAAATGGGACCCTGATCCAAAAATGACTGATTTGTTCAGATGAGTCAGAGCAAACTCTGTTGCACAATGTGGAAACTGTAAACCTAACAAGGGAGGTTTTCTCAGTCTGAGAAAGTATGTGATAAACTTGAGACTAAAAATACAGAAATTTTATTTTTTTTTCCCAGGGAGGAGTCTAGCCAGCATTTTTCTTAGATCCAGTTAAGCACTTTCACTCATTTCCATTTTGTGATTTAGTACTATTTCATTCACTGGTTAAATTAAGAAAAATGAGCAAGCTGAAGTGAGGAGATGATAAATGGGTCATGTAGTCAAATAGCAGTGGCACTGCAAATCACCAGCATGATGCTTGGAGAATGACGGAGAGAGCAATCCAGGAAGGAACACAGAGACTAGATGCTATGAGTTATTGTAAAGTCAGGATTTAACTCTGATCTTTGCATTTCAGGTCTTCTGGTATCATAAAGCTGAGTGGAATAAAACCAGGGTGAGGAAAGTTATGGGAGTGTGAGCCTGGGACTAAAGCTCAAGTTTCGATTCTATTTCCATCTCTACTGTTATATATTTATTATTACAATCTACTCATTAGTGTCGTGGCTTAATTTGGTGTTGAATTAAAACTCAAAATTGTTCTCACAAGTATTTCAACTATTGTAGATCTAGATTATACTAGTAAAGTTACTAAAGGACAGGAAATTTACGGTCCCAATTCTGTTTTTAGAGTAAAATGAAAAATATAGTGATAACGTTTCTAACTGTACAAGGCAAAAAAACCCACTAACTTTTTCCTATATGTACTTTGGGAATGCTCATTTTGGTTCAGCCAGGACAGACTTGAGGTCCTGTATCCCACCAGTAACCCAAATCCAGAGCATCTCCATGGAAGGTGCTGGGCAGGAGTCTTCACTGCTTCTCAATGGGAAAAACCTACCCTTTGAGACCTGCCCCTTACCCAGGTAGATTTTGGAGGATACTGGTAATGGGCTTGGGCAATGCTTTGGTGCTGGGTTGGAGGGTGCATTAACACTGAGCATACTTCCCTGCTCCAAGATGGCAAATGCCAGGGCAGCGTCAGCTTTCCACAAGCTCTTTCACCCTGCTGTCACCCTGCACTATTTCACAAACAATTTTCTCTCTCTTCAAGCACTGAAAATGAAGACGGTTAAAAAAAAAGAAAATATGTATGTTCATACAGTCTACATGAATCACACTGATCTCCAAAGAGTTGGATGAGGCAAACACCCCAGGAGAGGGGGTGGGATTTTAAGGAAGGTCCTGTTTCGTGTTTTACCATGATGAGGTATTTTTAGCACATAAAAAGTCCATCCTGGGAAAAGAAAAAGAATAAAACCCCATTGCTGAACTGCAGCAAAAATTAACTTGCATTCCTGTTAAGGATGTTAAGTCCCAGGACACTGCCTGCTGACAAATCTGTTTGACTTCTTACTTCAGGAAGAACCAAAAAAAGATAATTTCTCACCTATAATGCAGCATTGCCACCCACCCCAGAGGGGAGTAGTTTCTGTGTTGTAATCCCACAATCATCTTCAAAAATTAGCATAATTCTAACCAAAGATTTACTGAAATGCTGTACACACGTCAGGGCACCAGCGTGTAGTTTTCCTCATTTATGGTATAAGCCAGGACTGTGCTACCTGCCACCAGCGTGTGCTGCTGCCCAGGGTAACAGGAGATGCTCATATGGGGTGGAGAGAGCAGCCAAATAGATGAGGGTGGGATTTTCAAGAGCAATTTGTTTTGGCCTGTCTCTTGTGCCTTTGAAGTCAGGGGCAGGCCTTGTTGGGAGGGGAGAGGTAGGCAAACACTTAGGACTTTGGAAAAATCTGCCCTTACAAAGGTAGATAAAGGCTATGAGTCACTAAGGGTATTAGTGCAAGATTTACTGGTGTTGAATACTAGTTCAAAAATATACCCACAGGTCAAGGGCTTAGAGCTGACAGTCATGTAGGTTTGGGTTTTCTTGCATTAGAAGGACGTTTTGAATGGTTAAAAATAGGTATTGGCACCGTTGAATAGATTGTATATGCAAATATGCTTACATATATGAATACAAAAATACACACACGTACAGCAGTTGACAGGGGCACTGAAAGTACACAGGTAATCACCTGGAAAAAACCCATCCTGCAAAATCTCTTTCTGCAATTACACCCCATTTCACACCTGCCTTAGTGTTGGTGTGTCTTTGAAGTGCCCCTGTGGTCACAGTTCATTGGCTGTGTACTTTTTTATTTGAACTGCACAAATAGTTTAAAAAAAAATCCTATCCCTTACTCTTCTAATGGAAAAAGTGGGTTTTGATTGCCTGCATATTTTCACAGGACATGCCTGCATTCCTCAGATCCTCGTTTATTTTCACCGGGATACAGGCACATTTTCACTTCATGAAGTAGGGCCTTGGTTTGCTGATAGATGAGGCTGTGGAATTGCTCCATGACAAATCCCATGGTTGTGAATTATTTGAGTTCTCTGTTTATAAAAGGTACTTAAACACATGTTCTTACTTGCTCTGCTGAATAAAAATGAGTCAAAAAACACAGGCTTGAGCAGTCAGAACTTTGCAAATTTGAGCTGAATTCAGTAATCAGTTTTAGGTGAGGTAAAAACCAGAAACATTTCCAGAGCATCAAAATGCATTGTTTCAGCACTTCTGAAGTGAAACTCCTAACTTTTCATCTTGATTACTTGTTCATTTAAAAAGATCTTTTTGTTGTTGTTTTAACGGTTTGGTTTTCCTTTGTTTCTTACTACAAAGCACAAGCAACCTGAAACAAAATATCCCCTCCACCCCAAACATTTAGTTTTGGCTCCAGAGAATCTTTTGAGAGCGATCCAAAATAAAACACGTTGCTCTTTGATTTGCCAAGAATCACGACATTTCCACGGTGGGATATCTTATTTTTTAAATCCTTGTTGTTCTCCCTTTTCAGTTCAGTCACTAAACAGAAATCACCATCACCCAGACAGCACGACTTTTCATACCCAGGCAGGTGTGAATCACGGCACAAGTGGAGAATTAGGTTGCTTGTGGGAGCTGTACCCTCTGGAACTGAACTTCAAATGAACAGGTTTTAGAGTAATATATAACACAATAAAAGTATTAAAATAAACATATCTGCCATGGGGTTTGGTCTTCTTCCAAGAACAGGAGTATAACTTGTTCTATAGAGCTCATATTTTTCCTCCTTTTCATTCAGGTTTGGACATGAAATTGCATACTCTTTTTTTTTTTTTTTCCCCCCACTTTTTATATTTTTTCCCAGTAATAATTGGACCACACAGTCTCCTGTCAACAGAGCACTTACTGTCACCCTTCAACATCTCGGACCCTTTGTGTAGAGTTCACACATTAAGGCACTTTGTAAAATTGATGTCCAAGAAGAAACAAGTACATACATTAATAAATTGAAATTCCCAGCAACAGCTTTCCCTTACAGGAAAAAAAAATATATATCTCTAGGATTAGATCACACTCTGAGACTAGCTTCTTCAAACAGGGCAAGGAAAATCCAAGAATTACCCATTTGCTGTCTTCTGTTCTGTGACTTACAGACTTCTGTGGCTTAAAAACACGCATGTATACCTGTATACATATGTGTACTTACAAAAACACCCCCATACATAATAAAAGGACTTAAGGTTGAACATCAATAAATTAAAAGTTATTTCAAATAGAGCATTGCCTTGGTACTGTACAATTTTGGCCTGCCACACCTACCTATTCAACATAACACATAAGTAGAGAAAATACTGAGCTCAATGGTTTACTTCCAGCTCTGATAAATAATGATGCAATTTTGTGTCTACCCCCATTCTTTTACAAGGTTCAGGTTATGACTGACTAGCAGCCAGTTACCCTGGAAAACCTCACTGACAAACAAACACTAGCAGCCTTGAAAGACCAAGAGGCTGAAGAGAGACTCTGCAGTCAGGCTGACTTTTGGATACAAGTGGGTGGTATAAACATAAAAGGGATAGCATTAGATTAGAGCTCTTACTTTGATCTCCATACAATAACAATAAAATAGTCATAAAGGACTTTCACTCGGTGGATCTCAAAGCACTAGACAAAACGTTAATAAGCCTCACAACTCCCCTGTGAGGCAGATATTATCACCTTCATTTTAGCAAACAATAAACTGAGCCCAAAGGTCTGAGGTGGTTTGCCCGAGTCGTGCAGACAGCCCATCCTCATCCCTCTCTACCTAGACATGGACCTGCCAGACACTCAAGAAGGGGGCATCATGGTCATGGCTTTCTAGTGTCCCCCTGTTTGACCATTGTGCCTGGCAGTCCCATCCTCCCTCCCTCAGCAACAGCCCAATTTCACTGCTTTACACCCGTTTGCTCTGCTTTGGGCGAGGGCAGTAATGTTTCTCACTTCTGTTTGTTAGCGTTCAGAGCATTAGTCTCCCCTGGTCTTTGTTTAATTTTCTCCTATCTTTCGTATGCGTGTCCTTATGGTGTTCTTGCCAGGTCTCTGAGATGCTCAAGTTGGAGCTTGTCGATCTGATGCCCATGCAGTGTTGGAGCTGGTACATTACCACAACTGAGAGGGAAGCTCTCCAACGGGAAGGCTGAGGATGCCACTTTTGGTCCCTCAGGCAACCTACCCTAGCCAGCCACCCCTGCCACCAGCATGCTGGGGTGAAGTGTTGCCTTTGCAAGCACGCCCTGAGGAACACTTCACTCCTGCAGTTATGGCCACTGCTCTCCCCAGGCCGTGACTCAGAGTGAAGAATATGTAATTTGTTGTCTTGGACAGCATCCATCTGGTATGAGATGTGGATCTGACCAGGCAGATTAGGACTAGCCTCGCCCTCCTCCTGCTGTGTTCACACTTGCTGTTGCCCATGGATATTGGGCTCCCCGTCCTCTTTCAAGCCTCTAGAAAATCGGCTCCCATCCTAAAAGTCTGCTTGCCTGCTGCAGAATTACCATAAAGCTCCTTTTTCCCAGACATGTCCGCTTTTTCTTCCCTCCAGGCTCGATCCGGGTGGAGTTTGAGCTGCAGCTCCTGTCTGGATTTTGGAAATCTCTGCCAGGAGCCCAAGCAGCTCCATGAGGAAACGAGGAGGCAGGTTTGGCCAGCCAAGGCAGCCCTGTGGCAGCCAGTAGCCTGTGGCTTGTAGGATGGGGCTGAACCTTGCACGTGGCAGGGGTGGCAAGGGTCTCTGGTGGAACCCTGGGATGGGGAAAGGGAGCGAAAGGAGAAAAGCCCTCCAGTGGAAGGGGGTGTGGGCTAGGGGCCAAGAGTGAGCATTACTTCAAGGGGCAGGAGCATGAATTAGTGCCTGCACTTGTATCTGTTAGCACAGAGAGAATGGGATTAATTATGTTAATTTTAATCATCTGCTGCACTGGAGGCCAGACGGAAGACAGGGGAGATGTCAGGGATGGGGAAAGTCTGGAGCAGGGGAGGTGGGTTTCTGTAGAGAAAGTGGCTATGGGGAGCTGGAGGAAGAGGGTTTGGGAGCGGGGAGTCAGGGGAAGGGTCTGGGGCCATGGGGCAGGAGTTTGGGGTGGAGTGGAGGCGCTGGTGGGAAGGGAGGCTTGGGTGGCTCTGAAGCAGGGAAGCTGCACAGGGTTGGAGGCTCTGCTGGGACAGGGTGGGGGCTTCCCATGTGCGAGACTGGAGGTAAGGGCGATGGATGTGATTCTATAATTCTATGATGTGGAAAGATGCTTGGGAAGTCTCAGGCAGGCACAAAGCTGGAGGACCTTTGGGAAGAGAGGGCTGGGGGGAGGGCATGTGGAGCTGCTGGTCTTTAGGGCAGCCAGGCTGGGGCTGGAGTCCCTGTTTTGATGCCCAGACTACCCATCCTACTCCCATCCCCTTCTCTCCCATCTCATTGGAAATGCAGCAGTCCTACCTTGCCATGGGAGTACTTTGCAATACTGTCATGACTGTAGTTAAATAATACTAGAGGCAGCTAGAAGCAAAGGGGACTGGCCTTTCTGCTTTCAGAAGTGACTATTTGAAGGGTGTAGCAAATTGCCCATTGCACACTATCACAGTAAGAACTTTTAATCCCAGGGAATCATCTCATAGAACCCATGTCACCCATCATCCGACAGCCTGGTTTATCTGACATCCATATGCTCCAGCAAAGATCTGATTTTCCTGAAGCATCCACCAACAGTAGTGTTTACGTCCTTCGTGCTCACCATCCTAAAAAAAACATGTTCAGGCATAAAGTCAGGATTGTCTTTTTGTGTTGTGATTTCTAGCAGAGCTGGGTACGATATGTTTTTTTTTCTATCCCATGGGAAATTGTGAAGATATTGAATATTATACAGAATTATTATTATTATTATTATTATGAATATCTTGATTCAGTAAAAAAAATAAATAATAATTCTGTTGATGTTAGGACAAATAGTTAAAGCAAGGATCTTTCTGAAATAAATAAATAAACAAACAAACAAAAAACCCCCAACCAAAACAGGTTTCCTCTAATGGCTTTCAAACATGTTTTCATTTTTATTTCAGCTTTTTAAACTGTTGCTTATTTGTATTAAAAAGTGCTTTTAAGGAGAACCTTCTTCCCAGCCCCCCCCCCAGCAACTTTCCTTTGAAATTGCAAAGGGAGACATTTAGATGACTCCTATTTTTTTCAATAACTTTTTCAAGGAGAGAAATTAGTCAAAGGCAAGTCTTTCTTGAGAATTTTTTATTCACCAGCTCTGACAATGTACTTTTTGTTGTAACATTCCCAAGCAACTGTTTTCTAGCTGTTGGTCAATGAGAGGCTCTGCATGTGAGCAGCAAAGGGGACTCCACGTAGAGCAGTGATCAACACACTGCAGTTAAATACGGCATATGCATCCAACTGCTGCCTCTCCTGTGACCTCCAAAATGCCTGAACAAGGGCTGCATCATCTATGGAGAGATTTTTGTGCACTTTGTTAAGAGGCATGAAGCTTGATGGGCAACTACAGGGTTTTTTTTGTTTGTAATTTGACAGATCACCCTGGTTTCTTTGACGGAGGGCTTTAAGCTACTTTGCTGTTGCCTGAAAGCTTGAGGAGCTTGAGGAGTTAGTGATCAAACTGGTCAAGCTCTTTGGGCTTCTGATCAGCACAACTGAGACTTAATACTGAAATATGACATATTTGGCCTTCAAATGAAATTCAAGATGAAAGAACCATTCTGAATGAACAGGAAAGGATTTTATTGGTTCTATACCCTCACATAAGTTTAAATGCCAAAGTTGTGGTTGAAGTCTCTGTTAGTCTGGATTTAGGTCCATCTTTATGGTTAGTAAACTTGATAATCTGTCAGATTCAAACGGTTTGAATTCATTAAAATCCCAAGCCAGCAGGCATGCAAGGAAACACACAAACAACTTGCTCACCATCCAGCACGGAGCTCATAAAATGCCTTTGAAAGCATCAAAGTTAAGGTAACAGATGAACAGTGCTGTGACATGTACCTGTCTAGCCTCCTACATATGCGAATCCCCCTCCTTCCATACTGGTATGTCCTTGCATGCACATGTGCACATACACATGCACCATTTTTTTAAAACCTGATACTCAAATTTGGGAATATTTCTTTTGGTTAATGCAGCTAGTATATTTTACTGCACTTGGTATCTTTTTATTTTTCCACTGGACTGTCTCCCCCCTGCCCCCCCAAAAAAGAAACCAACACATCCTCAAAAGACTCCTGGTTTCCTGTCAGTAATCAGTATCTTCTTGACAGATTACCCTAGGGAAAAAGAAAAAAAACCCCAAACCTGACTCTCTCACAGAGTTCATGTTGCCCTCATTTACCTTTTGCATAACAAAAGCTCAGACTATAATTCTGAATAGATGTTTTGTGTAGTTGAACCAGGTGTCTTGGTTGGAAAGACAGTACATTAAAAGTCAGCAAAATGCCAATTTGCTTTGTTTCAAAACATTTTGTTTCAATTCTTGCCAAGGCCTGGGGCTAAACACTACATTCTGTTTTAAGTGTCTCCTTTCCACAGTCAGCGAGTTTTTAAGGTTTTTCTTGTTATTTATCAGAATACTCCAATGACAGTCTCACCTAATCCTATTGCTCTGGAAGAGATTTTAAGAAGTAAAACCATAGCTGCATACAATCATGACTATGATAAATTGATGCCCACAAAAAGGTAATTTCTGTCCAATTAGTGAGCCTGGTGAAAGGAAAGATCAGAAATAAATGTCTACATTACCAGAATTTTAACTCTTCTCTCATCACGTCAGTGGAGCTCATAAACCTGCAACTGCAGTGCGCAAGCTGTGCACCGTGCTCCTGGTTGCTGATTTATTTCATCAGAGTTTAAACAAGTATCCCGTGATTTTATCATTTGTGCTCTACATGTTTGCAAATCACTGGTTTAGCTCTGCCACAAGTCCATGCCTGCCCAGCCAAACACACTGAAGTTCTTCAGCAGGGGATGGCTTAAGCACATGCGTAAGTGCTTTGCCGAGCTGGGGCCACAGTGAGTGTATTTTGAAGTCCCAGCACCTGGAAGTGTTTTTGCACGTGCCTAACTCTATGCACTTGAGTAGTCCCAGGGAATGTAACGTACACCTACTCATATGTGAGAAGCCAGTTGCATGCAACGTCTGGATGATCAGGGCCTAGCACTAGGCTGCTCTGTCTTGGAGTATAGTAGGACATCTCTAAGCAAGAGGTTTTTCTCCTTAAGCCTTTCCTAAGAACTAAAGGTTAGTCAATAGTAGGTCACAGCAGAGGTCCTTTTACCTCACTACCTTGCTTTTAGCAATGGTAAGTAGTGGACATCTAGGGAAAATGAGCAAGAAACATAGTGGGCATGCAAGTATACTTCTTGTATCTCCTCCCTCCTCTGAAGCTTTAGCCACCAGTGCTTTAAGGTGGTCCTGAGCTGGAAGCTGTATTTACTCTGTTGTGTTTCACAGTCCCTAATGGCCCTTTTTTTCCATTTGGACTTTGGCTTCCACAATATCTGATGGCAGAAACATCCACACCTTAAAAGAACATGTGGGAAAACTATCATGTGGAAAAAAGTCCTTCTTCTGTCATATCCCATACCTGTACCTGACTTGGAGACTGCCCCCCCAGCTTTCATGTGATGGCAAGTTTCTCCTCCAGCCACTTCTTCCTGCTGTAACTGTAACTGCACACCTCCTTTTGATTGTACCTTTCCTATGGCCACGTCCCCAAGTTATAGTTTATTTAGTCTCTCTACAGGTGCTCTTCCATAGTGCGCTCCATGTGTCCTTCCTGCACTAATACTTTGACATACCTCTGAGATGGGGCCAAGAGGACCATTCAAGTTAAAATGTGTCCTAATAATGTTTTCTGTTTTGTTCCTGACTACTATCTTAACAGCAGTATTGCTGCTGAGCACTGAGCTGACATTCAGAGAACTGCCCACAATTACTCAGCCTGGTGTACCTTAACATTTCTCACATGAGAAAAAATGAGTGAATGCTCTTGGCCTTGATCTGACAGAAATGAGAGGCCCTTTGAACTGCAGGTGAGTCACCTGTGTCCTGCGACTAGTTTAAATGTCATGATTAAGGTGCCACTTTTATGACTGAAGTTGTGACAAAACTTGTGACTAGTGATGAATGAAAACTGAAAAGAAATTCATAGATTTTCTTCTAAATTCAACAGCTAATTTCAGTTTGACGGAGTTTCTGGCCTTTTTTTTCCCTTCTCTTTTTTTTTGGGTATTGCTTTGAAATTTCAGTTAATGCATTCAGCTGCAGAACTGATCTTTTCAGCTGTGCCGTAATCAGTTTGTTAGCCACGTAATGTGGCATTATTTTTGTTTCCTGGTTGGATTAACTCTAACAAATCAAAACAGCAAGTATTGTAGTCAGAGAGATTAAAGCTATTTTTGTGGTTGTGTGAGTAGTTTAAATAATATCCCGGGCGTGATGCTGTGCACTATGGCTTGTATGCTCTTCTGTGACTCCCTGTTTTGAATGACCATCAGTGCTGGTTGCTGATAAATCTGAATATCTTTTTGAAAAGTGAATAGACACTTTGCTGCAAATAGTCTGGTCTCACCCTAAACAATGTAAGCCAGTGTGAAGGGTCCCCAGGTTCTTCTGGGGCTGAACTAACTTGGCTGTTAGTGAGCAAAGCAGCAATATGAAACTAAAAGAAAAAATAACAGTCGAAGTCACTCACTCGCTTTTACCTAGAGCTGACCCTGTGGCTCAGACCCAACCAAATGCAGGTGAGTTAAATGAAATAACACCCATTGGCTTCAGCAGGATTGAGGTTAACCCCTCATATCTGGATAGTGACTGTCCACTGTTTTGGAGGAGGCCGCATGTGGGAGCCCACAGGTGAGAGCTGGGAGGATGCACAGCTGCTCTGGAAGTCCCAGAGCCTTTCTCACCTGAGGTCTTCCCCACCATTACTGTGACTAATGCACCCCTTAAGCCCAGAACTAGAGTTTTGCTGCCACTGCAATTTGCTCCAAAGAACCATTCAATCTAAGTATTCAATGCAATTACAGTATATTAAATATCAGTTGTTTAAGAAGCACTTGGTATTAGACAAAGTATACACCTTCCATCTAACTGCCTTTATGAATATGAGAATTCAATATACTGTTCTATATTTATTGCCACGTTAAATACGATATGCACATGGCACTCTGCATAGCCTCGATGTAAAAACATATGCTAATGCTTTCTTGGACAACAACTGCCTAAGTGATCCATGTCACAGCTTGTTCAATTAAACACTAGATAACTGTAAAAGCTCCTTAACCTAAGACCTCTAATACTTCCTGGTGGACTAGAAGAACCATTCAATAATGTTAACTTCACAGCTGAATTGTGTGGACTCAGATCCAGACAGGATCAATTCCCAATCCCAGTACAGTGTTTTACACTTCAGAACACTGCGAAGCAGCAAGATAGAATACCCAAATTTTAAGGCTAGACTGGATCTACTGGATTGGAAAACATTTCATTTTGATGAGGGCAGGGAATACACAAAGTTCAACAGCCCCCACAGGAGTGACTTTGCTGACCCCAAATGCTCTGCAATTTACTCAAATTATTAGGGTCCTTCCACAGAAGAACAAAGAATTAGGTTTGTGTTCCTACTTCAGGTCACAAAGAGGTGGGATTTGAACCTGAGTGGATACTAGTAGGGAAGAGCCATCTTGCCATTTTCTCCTTGTTTATCTTGCTGAGAAAGGACTGATCCAGTTTTCAGCTGGATCTTCAGCCTAACCTCAGGTCCTGTGGGGAAGGAAGCATGGCCATTGCTGTGGCCAGCACCACAGCATTTCCTGTAGGCTGTATTAGGTGGCCTATGCTCACCAGTCTGGTCTCCGAGGGTCCTGTCTCAGAGGTGTAGGTCTGGGCATGCACCAGGCAGTCCATCACAGCCATGCCCCTCCCCTGGATTCAGCTCCGTGTCTTCAGTCTGGGCATATAGTACCTATCCTCAGGAGAAACTGTTTTTTCGGTGGAGCTGGCACTTGACGACTTTCAAAACCCAGCTTGAAATCTTTCCATTGCTACTACAATGGCACAACATGAATTCTGGTTGTACATCCTCCATTATCCACAGCTGCCCTTTGCACACTTTTCCCTTAAACTTGCTGAATCTGTTCTTCCCCACTGAAAAGACAAATTTCAGATAACTAAGAAAATCATTTACTATCATAGTATTGCCATGAGCTTTACAACACCATGGTGTGTCTGAGAGCTAAGCTCGTCCCATATGTATCTGCTATAGTTTCACTAGCATGGCAGTAGGCATCACTTCTGACCCATTCTGTTTACTGCAAGCAGAAACAACCATTTTCATGGATTTTGCTCGGCTTCTGGGTAAGAAGGCCAATGATGTTGACTGTATTTAGAAATGTAATTGAAGTCACGGAAACCAAGAACAGGAAAAATGCATCAAGTAAAAATAACTGCTTGCAAGAGGAGGGAGCATACTGGAAAAATTGCGTGGAAATAGTAAATTGGGCAGAAATTCCACTGGGAAAAGGACAAAGCTCTTTATGAATAGAACTCTCTAGCTTCTAACCAAATTCTTTCCAATAAACTCAGGCCCTTGAAAGTAAAGCAACGTAACTAATTCTGGCCATTTTTCATTAGCGTGTTCTGTCATGTGGAGAATACAAATGACTGCTGTTTACTCGTGACTGCTAAGATAGGTTTGTCGATTTTCAGTGCCTATGATTTTTTTTTAATCATATCTGTAATAATAACATTTGAGTATCACAGAAACTTACCAGGCTTCCACAGCAGCCACATCACTCAAACTAGAGAGAGTAATAATGAAACTTCTTAGTAACAATTCACATATCATTATCTTTATTTGCAAAAAAAGAGGCAAAATATATTAGGTGGGATATGCTGGTGCAATGTTTCACAGGGAGCTGTAGTATAGGTACCTCTGTTTCCAGATGCCCTTGTCAGATTGCATCTCCCAGCTCACAGTGCTAATGGGAAGAAGGTGAGGGGGGAGGATGTATGGTGGGAATTTCCCTGTTATGCGTCATGGTTCACCTAGCCTACTAGAGAAACTCTCACGTACACTAAGAAGGAAGACATGGGGCAACAAAACCAGATTGACTGTGAAGCAGATTTTTTCTGGCTGAAAAGTGCTTTTTGTTGATTCTGTTTTTCTGAAGCATTATCCATTTCTTTAGTTTTAACTTCATATGTTTTCCTCATCCTTGAAAACCAAAGCTTGCCACCAGAACTAAGAACTCAGAAAATATTCTACATGTGTTATCTGGAGTAGCCACAGGAGTGGCAATACAAGTTTCCACATGTTACCCTCACTTTCTCTATTTCTAGAAGTCCTTAATCAGCTTACGTACTTTTTCTAAAGGCTATGATTTTCTAAATTACACTTATAGAGCCTACAAGATATTAAAAAAACCACTCAGTACAAACTGTTCCTGCATGTTTTATTTGTTGACATCTTCCTCAAAGAAACAGCGGTTGCCTTTTTTCTTTTTATTTCCTTTCAACACTGATAGTTTGTCTATTAAAATCAGATTGGTGATTACAACTCATTCCACACATGCTGTGAAAAAGCTGTCAGCTGGTTGCTGCTGGTGGTGGTTGGATTTCAAGTAGTATACTACTGTACGATGCAGGAACTCAGTGATTTGTAATTAAATCCCAGAGCCATTCAGCCTTTCTCTGTTTATAGTTTTAGCTGAACTGGGAACTTGCCTACTGCAAAGCCAGCCACAGAAGTTCTTCCTTTCTCATTTCGAGCTAGGCTGAGTGGGACTCCAATAATCTGGAAAAACTCTTTTAGAGGGGTCCAGGGGATGGACAGCACTCACTCCTGTACAGTTCTGGGGAACTCCTGCTGGGTCTTGTAGCCCCAGGGCTGACATTCGAGGCAGAGGAAACACGAACTGGGATGCTCGCCCCCAGGCAGGCGCTGGAGCAAGAGCATCCCTGGGACAAGACCACGGGTTGGCATGGATTGGGAGCACAGGGAACAACAACAACAGAGTGAGTTAACCTAACTGGAACACTGATGATGGGCCCACAAGACTGATCTCAGCACCCAGGGGCCACACGCCACAGATTTAGGGACAGCTTGGAGGGAAGAGCCTCCTCCTTACATCTGTTTTCATGCAGCAATCCCATGGCAATAAAACCAAAGCTCCTGCAAATGTTGTAGCTCATTTTGCTGAAACAGGCTGCAGTGCCTGACAAATCTGGGGGGAACCTCCACCAGGCATCAGTAGTAGCTTTCAGTTAATATGGCAATAGTTCTCGGTTTTATATTCCTAATTAATGTAGTGCTTCTGAATGGTGTCAGACAGACATCAAAGCACTGGGCTTACTTTGACAGTAGGCACCACAAAGGGAAATTGTTTCCATTGTCATTAACCATGGCTATCTAGCCTTCTCAGGATGGCTTGTTAAATACAGAGCTTCGAATATGAACCTGAGCCAATGCAAACAAAACACGAAGTGTTGATTGCCTTGGGGAATTTCCCTGATCTTTCATTTCTTTAGACGAACAGAAAGGGAGACATTTTCTGGGGTTTTCATTTTGTGGGACTTCTCTTTTTTTAATCCTGTTTTTAAAACTCACTTTATTCTTTGCAACTTGTCATCCCATAATTTTCACAAATATGATCTAGCAACAATAGGAAGGGAAAAACTTATCAGCTAATGTCACAGGGAATTACCTCTCTAAAAGTTTCTACGCTGTGCTAGGATCACCCCAGAGCTCCCTGCGCATCCACAAAAGACATCGTGTAAGTAGACGTTTGCCCATTGTTTATTCATGTGCAGTTACAGAAGGTATATTTTTGCTTAAACTGTGCTGATATAGTTACAGAACATGATAACTGCTGCATTCTACTTTAACAGAATAAGCAGCAGAGATAAAAAAAAAAATAAGGAATTTGATGAATCATGAAGCTAGCTCATTCTTTTACTTGATTTTCCCCTGATACAGGCATTGTTTTGTCTCAGTCGGTTTGAGTTGGAATAGTTTCTTAAAAAAAATAAGTGAAAAGGAGCTCTGAAAGTAACATAATACCTCTGCAGGTTTTTAAGAGTCAATCTCACATAGAGAATCTTACTGATTTCAGAGGGAAACATCCCTCCCTGTTTCTCAGAAAATCCGAGATTGTCTTTATCTTCAATAATAAAACTAAGATAGAAAACTTGTCCATTTTGAAGGCCTCCCACGCACCGAGCACCGTAATCACACTCACAGAGTGGTGCATCATGATGCGTTATTCATCAAATACATTTGTTCAGATGATGTCATATATGATGCCTCCCTAAAGGGCCACATTATTTAATAAAGGTTTTTTATTTTCTGTTGGGAGGCTGCATGAGGATGTTGAGAAGTTTTACTGGGCTTCTGAGCCTTGTAAAAAAGTACAGCGTTTTTCAGACAATCCTTCTGATCCATCTGGGGGGCCTCTATGTTACTTGGTAGAAATATTGGCTTGCTTACCAAACCTGATACAAGCATTATGCAATAAACACGATATAATACGTGTTCATTACATATAACTGTAATAATTAATGTACAAAATACATACACGTGTGCACAGTGGAGTTCTGTTTCATAAATTAATATACATATTACAACAACCCCACACAGAATATCAAGAAAATCTGTTTCTGCTGCTTACAAAATAGACATTTGAATGTGTGAAGCAAATAGGAAACATGTTTCCCAGTAGATTTAGAGGCCATATTTCATGAAGATCTCCATATGTCTTCTTAATTCATCTCATGTTTCTATGATGGTCTTCATTTCTTCTCCTTTTTTTTTGTCTCAGAACTAGTACAAGTTTGGCTGTTTGTAAAGCCAGAGTGAAGACTGATCTTCAGTCTCTCTACAGATCCTTAATAAAATTTTGAAGTTTGTTTGCTTCCCAACTCTTGGTTTGTGATTACTATCCTCTTTTGGAGAGAAAGACATGCAGAAAAGGAAAATGGAATATGAAAATGGTTTAGCCCCTGTGCAGACATTCATGCTCTATATTTAGCATTAATTGACAGTATTTAAATAAGGTGCCAGTGCACAGAAACCCAAACAAACCGCTCTATATCCTAACTGCTGAAGGGCCTAGGTCAGGAGACATGTAGCCTTTTGGTAACTACACAGCTGTAGCACATCCTATATATTAGAAGTACCTATACCCTGTCCTTCATCTAATGTCTAGAAAACATGTTACCTTTGGTCACAAACTAAATTTGTACCCCAGTGCCCTAAGAAACCAAGAACAATTCCTTATGCTTTAGGTCATAGGTTTTTAGTTAAAATTCAGCATTTAGAAAGAATAATACAGCAACTACCCTGTGGGAGACATTTTACCTTCCGGGTAATTCATGGACTATTTCTTTAATATTTTAAATGCAAAAGCTTTCTTTAACTAGCAAATCAAAATATGTTTTGGAAATCTTATGCAGAGTAAGCCTGTCTGCAGTTTTCATTAATCAGCACTGGTATGAAGCTATTGGTGGGCACAAATTAACTGAGTTTTTCTCATTGCTTCTGCTTCTTTGTTACGAGCAAATATGGAAATAACCGATACTGCATTTGTTAATGACGTCTACTCTTTTCTGTGGTCATTAGCACACGGGATGATGTCTAGCAAGAATTCTTTTTATGTGGGAAGCTCTAAACTGCTCTCCAAGAAAAAAACACCCTTTCTGTCTTGGTTGAGGGTAACAGCAAAGGAAATGTCTGGTGCCTAGAAGAAGTTGACTTTCAATGGCAGCAATAGTGAGCAGCTAAAGAAGCACTCACCACCTATTTATCTTGCAAATGAAGGAGTGCCTTCTTACAAGATGTCCATACTATTGTCATTGCAGTAGAGACTCATACAATGCTTTTGTCATCATCCCCTTACAACCCTTTTACAATGTACCATCAATAACATTATTACTATTGCCATTATCTCTGTTCTACACAGCAAAGAGAAGCAGGATGACCTGATGAGCAAACCCGAACATCTATTATGGTTTCTTTCCTTGGAAGGACTTCATTTTTCAACTTTTGAGTAGAAGTGGACATTGCTGCAGCTTTGGACTGTGATGTGTTTTCTTTTCCTGGTTACCCCTTCAAAATGGTTGCAATACACGTGCAGACCATACTGTTGCTGCTTTGAAAATACAACCACCTCATCATCTGAAAACAAAGTGGATGAAGCTTGCCCAGATTACGACACAACACAATAAACTGCTCTTTGGCACTTCCAGAAAAGCAGTTCTGTGCTGCAACACTAGGAGAGAGGAAACTCTAAGGGTACTTCTTCAGTGTCGGATCCTTAGCTACAATATGCTTAATTGTGCATATTACTTTTTGAAGTGTCAAAGTCAGAAGAGACCCATACCAGCAGCAAAAGCAAAACACAGAAGTGGAGCAATCCAGAGAAGCTAAAGTAAAATAAATAAATAATTATTATCAGTTCCTTTGTATTGCCTCTATCTCAGGTCTATCCAGGAGAGTCTAAGTATTGGTTAACATCTCATTTCTGAAAACAGGATATGTTGCAAACAGGTTTCCCTCTTGCCAGACCTGGTGCTAGCACAAGGCACACAATGAAGAAAACTCACTTGACTGAAGTGATCAACCTGAAATCTGCTTCTAAAACAATGAGTTAAATGAGAACATGAAACAACATTATGGGGTTCTGTTCTTGAGGCAAGACTTTCCATGCAGGAAGTAGGAAGGTGCAAGTCTAACCTATTTCTGTTGCAGTTTTAAGATTACAATCTTGTGGTCTCCTTGGGTTGTCATAATATACTTTGAACTTTGAGTCAAGCTATTTCCATATTCATTTGCTTACTTCCACAAGGACAGACACCAATAAGACAATACACTACAAATCATTTTGTTTTAAGTTACTGAAAGGGGGGAAGAAAAAGAGGGAGAAGAAAGAGGGACAGGGAAGGGAGAGACTATTTGGTCTGTTCTTAATTAAAACCAGCCGATGACATACAATGATTTGTCTGAAGCACTTCTGAGCTGTACCCATTTCTGTTTACAGTTGACAGCTGTACATTCTTTCCTGCCTGTATTGTTTGAACTATGGCCAATGGTACAATCATTAAACCTTTGATAGTGTTTTTTAAACACAAAATTGACTTTTTTCTTTGAGACAAAAAGAGAGGTAGGGAAGAAATAGCTATGTTACATTAGAGTGGTTTGGATTTACTAGGTTGTATACCCTGTATTGCAAAATAGTGCCTCTGGTCATTTTTGGGCTGGCTATTAAGAGGTTTTTTTCATGTTCGTCGCATCTGCTTACAAAAAGAAATCATCCTGTGACCCTTTCCTCCCAGAAGATGCCTGGGTTTGGTAAAGAATAAACCAGAGCATCCATGATTACTGAGTGCAATTCTGCATTGTGAGTGGGATGCAGAGGGTCACACTGGACTATGACAGGATTTTGCTATGAACAGAAAGATTAGGAAAAAAAAATAAATCATAGATTAAGAAAACCAGAAAAGTTATATATGAGATACCTGAAACCAGCTATGAGTCTGCCATGAACTGAGAAGCGGGAAATTAAGTCTTTGTCAAAGCCAAACGTCCTAGACACCCCATAGGTTCTCTCTCTTAATCCTGTCTACAGCCTCCAAAATGCTTACCTAAAAAGGAAAAATAACATTAGCATATGCCTTATTCCTTAAGTTTGAACTAAACCACAGAACTGATTTGATCCAGATATTGCCAGCTGTCCCCTGAACTTGCCTGAAGCATGCTTTGTTGCCAGTTTTGGCAGAGGCACATAGTCAGACAATGCTGTATTACTAACCAGGGCTGTACTGCTCCTTGTTGAGCTGAGACGCCAGAGATGCATTTTGTTTTATAGACTGAAGATTAGTCTAAAATCACACAGAGAGTAAACAGGAAGGATATATTTAGCTTCTGCAGCTTAGTAGGAGTGGGAAATCTTTACTTTATTTTAAAATCCTGCAGTCATCTTTAAAAACTTACACAACCCTCACGATTACCCCAGAGCTCCCTAGACCTGTATGGGCTGAAGGGGATGTCTAAGGCCTGCCAGTGCTGCAGCAGTACCTAATACTCCACTACTTGTCCTATCTTATGTGGAGATTGTCCTGGATTACAAAGTTTGGTTTATTTGTTAATTTAAATGTGTCATGAAAAAAGAAACTAAATTCTTAGATTTCATTACCCGGATTATGGCAGCACTTAACTGGCTTTAAGTGAGGTTAAAGACTGGGACAAAATGAGATATAGCCCCTGCTTTGAACATGTAAGTGCCTTCCTCCTCTACCCTTCAACATCCAAGCTTTCTGCAAAGAGAGACTGCCAAAGATATGTAAAAACACATTGCATAACACTGAATGCATTCAAGCGATGTCACAGCAATGCTGGCACCGAGTCAGAGCTCAACAGAGTCCCTACCCCAGAGACCTTCATGTGAGATTTTCAAAACTGCAGAGCATTGGCCTAACTGAAGTCAACTGGAGTTTTTCCCTAATTTACTTTCAGTATTAGAGCAAGGCCAAAGTGTCAAAAAAAAAAATCACTCACACTCTATTAACTTTTTCAATTATTCAAGCAGCTTGAGATCTTGGTGAGGAAGAATTGGATTTCAACTCCTGGTATCCTGCCCTAGAATTAAAAGCAAAAGTTTTCCATTTTCAATGGATCTTCTTATTTTCCTCAGAGCCTCAAAAAGCTCCCAGGTAAGATGCCTTTTCTGAGAAGTCACAGGCATGAGATGGACTGACAGAATAAATGTTCCAAATAGACACAAAAGCAATGGCTATATCAGGCACAGCTGAGGACCAGCAGTTAGCATTTCTCAAGCTGTTTGGAGTTGTTAAATCCATGTTGTGGGATGCTGGTGTGTCACCCATCATTGGTCCACACAAGGAACCCAGTCTCCTCCCAATGAGCTCCAGGTACATATCTTCATCTTCACTTCTGCCAGGGGTGTGACATCCCTATAAGCAGGAAAGAAGAAGCCTTCAATGAGCCCTCAGTCTTCTCTGACACTTAGATACCTCCTGGATGTCTGACCCTGGGTGGGACCCTGGGAAGGCTCACACTCACTTCCACACAGCAGATTCAGCCTCAAGTTTCCAGGTCTCTGAAGGATGCTTCTAGGGAAAACTACAGATGAAACTTCTAAGACTCCACATTTGCTGTAATAGTGATTATTTACGTGCTGCGTTAGGACTGGGATCTCATCTTTTGAAAGCTGGATGGATCATGGTGCTGCCATGTATTTCTAATTATACCTGTCAAACTGACTCATCCATAAACTGTCTTATTTCTTTCTCCTTTTCCTCATTCTTCCACAACCTTGCTCTTTTGGGATCACAGCCTCCCACTTGTACTAATTGTCCCCAGACACCACCTACCAATGCTGTGACTGAGAGGTGATCTCTGCTTGAAATTTAAGGTGCACTCTGTACACACATTAGCAAGATGGTCCTGTAGAAAGCACTAGCATTTCCCCATCCCAACAACTGTCTCTCCACTCCACTGTCTGCTTCTTTTTGGTCTTTGTGTCACTTTGCAATTCAGATGCATTACTCTCTGACTCAGTAGCCACACTCATATGACCCTTTCCTGGGGCTCTGAGAAGAGAGAGAGGAGCTTTTCCTGCAAAGTGTCCAGCCTTGTGCTTTGAATCACTTCATTTTCTTGCAGGGATCTGATTAACTGTGTTCATTACAAGTTTCAAGCATGGTTATCCACTAACTACACTGTGATCATCCTTGACAGGTACAGGAACTGCAGGGACTGTCACCACAGGATTATATGAATACAAATGAATCAGTATCATTGAGAAGGATAAAGGGGAAAAAATGTTTCTCATGGCACAGCCTTTGAGAGGACTAGACTCTGTAAGTGTGCCTGCTGGCAGCAGTGATATCTGACTTTCTGGTTTCTCAGCTGTCTGCCACATCCCTTCTAGTCTGACTTCAGCTTCACCAACTGATTCTGCCTCTCTTCTTCAGGAGGAATACAAGGATATTTTAGAACTGAATCCCAACAGAGCTGTTCTGTGTGGTTTCATTGGTGTGGATACTTCAGTTACCTGGACATGTGTAAAACCCACTGATCAGGGTCATCCTCTGGCTGTGCCGCTTTACTGGGAGCTGAAGCAGTTCAGGTACTTCTTAGATTAACACTAATTTAGAACTGCTTCAAACCAGGCAATGTCATGAGACACAAAACCAAGGTCAACAAACAACCTACTTCCATACTGCCAGCAGGCAGCATATGCTACCCCAGCTGAGCTCCTCAGCCATGTAAGGGAGTGTGGATTTATACCACAGTTATGCCCTGAGCAGGTGGACCTGATGAGCAACGAGATGAGTCAATCCATGGGGTGTTCAAGGGGATTCCCTACACAGCACTGAATCATCAATCACCCATTCTGTAAAATAATTTCCACTGCAAACAGTTGGGAACAAACAGTTAAAGCAGCAAAGGGAGGATTTGAGTTCAGCAGTAATCTTTCAGGGCACTGCTGAGTCACACTCTGGATTTGGAGGGAAAAAGCAGACGTCACAGCTGGATGCGTTCAGCCAGGGAAGAAACCAAAGGCATGATCAGTTCCCAGCTCATTATATTTATTTGTAATTCATTATTGTATTTATATTCTTCCCTGCGAAGAGCTCACAACGATCAGCAAGGCTGGCCCTTTCGGGAAGTGCTTATCAGTGCCTCTAATGAAACACAAATGTACAGAGCCCTCATTAGCAGGTGGGAAAAACCTGCTCACCTGCCTGGTGAGAAGCCCTCGTGGAAGGTGAGTTGCACAGCTGATACTGCATTGCTTCCCCAGGCAGTTGTACTATGGTGGCAGCAGAATCTGAATTCCTATTTCTGCTCATGCCAAGACAAGGATGGTTTTATATACATATACGTATACGTATACATATACATATATTTATATCACAAATGCATGTCTTAAAATAACTCAGCTGGGGCAGTTTCTTGCAGTTTATGAGCAAGGAGGGTGCAGACAAGGAGAGAAACTTGTGAAAGAAGAGATAATGATATATAGTGTCCCCTGTCCGGGAAGATCCATCCTAGGTGAGGAGCACAGCAGGGGTACTCATGCTGGCCAGCTTCAGGCACCCCACTTACACACCTGTTTTGTGGGGATCACTCAGGATGGGTTTCAAATCCGTCATGTGTGCAGGGCTTGTGGGGAGTGTGTTTAGTAAAGAGGCAGTTATCAGCATATGGAGGTGCTGCCCAGACCTGGGGGTAGCATCATTAGTTGACCATGTGTCTATGCAGTAAACGCAAGCTTCACCAACATATGGATCCTGGGGATCAAAGGCTGGGTGGGCAGACCCAGCCTAAACAGGTTAACCGAGGGGATTTGCCTTTTTTTTTTCTGCAGCCTGACAATACTCGTAAAGTGCGCCACATCAATAAATTCACATTAGGCTACACTGAATTACACAATTCAAAACAGAGATGTGTCTTATTGTGTTTAACTGTTATTAAATCAGCTCCCTTAACTTCTTTAGGGCTACACCAGTTTACACCAGACAAGGATGTGGTGCTAGCTCTCTAGGAAGCTGCTCACTCTTAAGTGCAAACACATTGCCTCCCAAGAGTTCACAAGCTGAGGCAAATACTCACCCGAGATTCCTATGATCTTCTGCTGCTGTTCAGCCTGAAGAACTAAGGTATTAAACATGTAATATGAAGAAATAAAAATGTGTGTATTTTTAGCTGAGCTAGATTTCCACGTCCCCTCTTTTCAGAGTATTATATCAACACCTGTTAGTTTTGCTCTAGTCATCATTTCCATCAGAAACTTATTGTTTCAGGGGTTTTATAACTCGTAAAACTTTTATAAGTTCGACAAAATGTGCTTTAGGAAAAAGCTGATCTTTCAGGACTCAGCACTGGAATGTCTTTTTATATGCAACAAATGTAAAAGATAATAATGGCTTTAATGGCTTTTATTGTATTTAGAGGGAGGAAGAACTGCAAATATAATCAGAAATCAAACCATTTAACCATTACTTTTACAGAAAGAGTCTGGGCAACCCTCACAAAATATCTGTCAATAGACAGCAAATAAAAAGGAACCCAGACTGTGGGGAAATTCTCATCCTTCACTTCCAAATAGTACTTAAGCACATACTTAAGTCCATCCTTACTGCAAAAGACATTTGAGCAGGTATGTTAACCCCTCTTGCAAAAGGATTGCTTTCCCCAGTGTCTGCTATGAACCCAGGAGTCATCCCACCCAACTCATTACTAATGCTCTTGAAATTACTCATGGGCATAAACATTTGCGAGAACGGGGCCTCAGTGAGGAGCTGTGTCTATATGAGGAATCATGGCCAAACTATGCCATTCTAAAGAAAAATGCTCCCAGACTCACTGTCTCCACCAAGGAGCTGTTGCCAACACAGTGCAGAGTGGCTGCTGCTGCCCAGATGGCAGTCCATGCCCCCTGACAGCAGGCCACGTCTCTGAGGGGTGAGTTGTACCTCCTAGGAATAGATCTCCAGATGAACCCTGGGAGGAAAAAAAGCACTTCCATGGCTCACAGCTTCTTGCAGAGGGACAAAAGCTTCTTTAAAATGACTCTACTGCTGTTTGCAAATAGCAGATTGAGGTTCTCTGTGGCTGTTTGCAGCACAAAAACTTGACCAAGAAAACTGCAAAGGTCCTCTGCAAACTGCTGTCTCAGTCAGCTTGGGGCTTTGGGGGATAAACAAATGTCACTTGACTCAAATGATCAGTGAACTAGAAAGAATTTCTAGTGAAGTCTACCACCATTTTGACATCAACCAGAGCTGGCCACCCTTCCAGAAGGTCAGTATCCTCTTGGTGTCTGCCTGCTGCTGAGACACCCTTTGGTGACACACCAACAGTATCTGCTGTGGAAATGAAAGGAAGACTTAATTCCACGGAAGCACAATGATATATTACACTCTTCAAAGGCCCCTGAGCTGAAACAGTCCCAGATTAACCCACGTTTAAATACACTGGGCAATGCCACCTTAAATCTGGCAGGTCTGGGGCTCACTTTGCATGAAAAAAATAATTTGTTTGTCAGTATGTTCATGATATTGTGACACAGACACAATTCTTGGGATGCAGACAGTGTTGACAAAGATGGATCTAGTGGAGACCTGTCAGTCAAAGAGAAGTACCAGGCTTGACTCTATGAATTTGAGAGCATCTGTAGTATTTCTTAAATGCTTTGCTCAATTCCTGTTTCAAGTCTCATGGATCCATCCCTGAGTTTTGATTTCTCAACATTTTGAAGACTCAATAAACACCTTATGACTGTGTTTTTACAGTGCTACCTAACAGCTGGCATGAGTTCTTGCAGGTATTTCCATACCTGAGAGACCTCACATAGACCTTTTTTACAAGTGGGCTGTGATGAAAATATTGAGTCGCAAAAAAAGCAAATAACAAAATCTGTAGGAGTGGTGACAGCTCCATTTCTCCAGCACAGGGGTGAGAGCCAGAAGTTTGAGTCCCTTCAAGATTCACTTATCCTTTCCATTCCCTACCAAACCTGACTGTCCTGCAAAACCTACTGAGGAAAACGTAAAATCCCAACACTGGAGGTTAACATGAAGGTTTTGGCATTTCTTAACGCTGAGGAAAAAAATCATCTTTCCTGTTTCGAATGCAGCCCATGTGTAAAGTTACAGGCAGTGAGTGCTGGCTTTTAACAGGAACTGTTAACAACCCGTTTTGATCACAGGAAGCGGAGGAAAGCCTCTTCACCTAAGAAAATAACAGCGATGTTTATGGGCGCTGCTCTTCTCCCCATTGGGAGCTGACAGTCACCCCTCCCGCCCCCTAAGATGATTTCTGGGGGGCTGTAGTGGGGGGCCTGGGGCTCACTCTGGCTTCCTTCCGTTGGAGGGCTCCAGCGGCCGATGCTGTTTCTGGGCAAACGGCCACTGCTGCGATGTTTGTGTTAGGCTGCAGCTGGGCCAGCTGGGTGTTGCAGGCAGGCTGCCCCCAGCCAGCTCCCCAGCCTCCAATTCCTGGTAAAAACAGCTTCCTGACTCCTTTGAGTTTGAATTTTTTTAATTTTTTTTTTTTTTTTTTTTTAAATTTTAAGAAAATAGGTGCCGTTTGACTTCTAGGAAACACAGGTGTGAAAGTTTGCTGTGCAGCCAACCCAGCTCATCCTCCTTATCCCTCTGCGCCTGTTCCTCCAAAGCAATAAGTGGCACTTTCTTCTCTTTACTCTCTCCGTTAAGGGAGCCAGCGGTTCATCCTCTGACATTCAGAGCTATACTTTTAAAAGTTAAACAGTATTCAGGGCTGCTAGCTAAAAAGAAGAGAGCATGTAACTGACTGGACTGAAAGGAATAGCACCAAGGGAGAATTTATCTTCCTGTGTTATCTCATGATTTAAAATCTGCACTGGCAAAACTTAACTTCTTAAGCAGCAATTTCGGGCTGCAAGTATTCCGCAGCTGAGGAACCCGTGTGTATATGTATGTGTGTGTGTGCATGCGTGCACCATATGTGTTCATGTTTATTCAATTTTCCACTCAAAGCAGTCAGAGGAAATGAAAACCTGATTTTGCAAGGCTTCCACTGCAAAATTAAACATTCAGTTTTTCCTTAAGGGAGTTTGCTGGTTTATGCACTGTGAAATAACTCCTAAGTTGTGTTGTGTTTGTTTTTTTTTTTCTTTTTAAGTCCAAAATATCCTGCCTTGAAAGAGAACTGACCTATGATGGGAAACATAACTATTAATTTGGGATGGGAGAGGGGAGCAGCAAGGTGAGAGAGAATAAAAAGAAATCAAACAGAAGAAGCAAACAGAAGTGAGGGACTTTCAGTTCCTCTGTGTGTGTGTCCATCTATTTTTATCCTAGAAGGAAGCTTCTTAATGTAGCTGTTTTTTCGTTCATGCTGCTCTTCTCTGTTTGCAGAACTTCCAGAATTCATCTCAGCACCTGATTTGTCCCTGAGCTTAATGTGTTATGCCTACAAGGCAGGACAAATTTGGCAGCTGTTGCACTGGAAGCAGAAGGGGAGCAGAGCGGCAGCAAAGCTGGATACTTCGTACATACAGGGGCACCAGAGGGATATCATTTATTTCTTTTGCTTAGAATTTTGCTGGCAAAGCTGACTGCTTTCTTTTGGCCTTGACTGGGACATCTAGACAGTGGGAAAAGTTTTTTTTTCTTTTCTTTTGGATCATAAATGTATCCTTTCTCCTAACGCTTCTGTTGCTCATGTTCTTATTTGGAGAAAGCTTTTATTTTTTTATTTTTTTATTACTTCTTTTTCTGAGGCTATGAGACAAAGGAAACTTTTGGCTGGAGTGAAGTGTTCTTAAAGTGGAAAGGAAGCAGAGTCTGAGGCACCAAAACAGAACTTCAAGTATTTTTCCATTTGCAAAGCAGCATACATCCAGAAAGGAAAGGCTGCATCCCAGCCCCACTGAAGCTGATGGGACATGTGCCACCGATTTCCATGGGATGAGAGATCCATGTGAGGAATCCAAACTCACCGGTCTGCCCATTATGATTATGGTTATTAGTGATGTGTTATTTGTATTGCTGTAGCAGCTTGCAGCTCCAGTTAATGGTCAGGATCCCCTAAGGGGTTGTATGATACCAGATCAGAGATGTTCCTTGCTCCAGAGATCTTGAAATCAAGGTTCATGGCTCACCGTAATGCCTTACAGAGGAGCCACATGGGTAAGGCACCCCGACCTTGCCAAGAGCAGATATCTGTGCTTTGATGCACTCCTAGCCAGACACAAACTTTTTGAAATGGCTACATATCTGAGCCCACCTATGCTGCATATGAAGCAGAATAGGATGCCACCACCCATTCAGGGGCACACACAAAGGATCACTTGTGTACAGTTGATACCAGCAGTCTAGGAACAACACAGTGTTTCAGGAGAAGCTCTCTGAAAACTCCCAGTGGCTCCCATTCCCTCCACAGAATTAGCATGTCACTTCATTAGGAGGCTCAGTAAATCTGAGTTCTCCTGCAATGCAAATCCAATTCTTATAACGATGTAGCCCTCGGAAAATGAAGCCAAGCCCAATGTATAATGCTAAAACAAAGTATAACAAACGTTCTAGATCTAGCAGTATGTTCAGAAAAGAGTATTCTTTCACAGAAGAAGTTGGAGAGCTAAAGAAAATTTCAATTATTTGGTGCTGCAGCACCACATGATTCAATATCAAAGGGAATACCATCATTATCTTTGGCATCAGAATCTCTAAATTTAGGCTGAGATGCTGGAAAAATAAAAATTGTTGTAATCAAAATCACAAAAGGAAAAAAGGCCTTTTAAACTTGCTGGAGATGTAACTTGGCTGGAAATCAAACAAAAAGAGCAGAACCCAAAAGAAAGAAATTAAAAATGGAAAAGCTTGAAGTAAAGTTCCTTCAAGCATGGGTGGCCGGGGCCAAGTGAGGAGAAATACAGATGTAAACAGCTTTTCATAAGATTGTACCTTGCCCTTATACATAACTTTCATCAGATATTTTCTCTCAGCAATGGTGGTTCCTAAAAGAAACAATAAATAGCTGCAAACACATCAGTAGGAATTTATAGTCCCAAAAGAAAAAAAAAAGTCCTGATCTACAGACCTGAGACACATGTTCACTTGCTGGGAGAAGCACTGACACCATCAAATGAATTCACAAAGAAAACAGCAAATTCCAGTCAGATGCTCCCATCTAATATGAGGGACCAGAAATCACTATGTATCTTTTGTCTCAGTTAGTTCATTCAATGAAGTTAATAATGATGAACTCTCAGAGAATAATCTCATTTCTTTTAGAAAAATAGGATTAAATGTAATGCCCAGTATGAAGACAGGGCTGCTTAGGTAGGTAATGGCTCAGCATGTCAAAGGATAAACAATAATCTCTTTACACAGGCAGTTCCCAGACATTGGGGTGTTGCTTGGATGCAGCTGTTCCTCGCAGCAGCAGCAGCAAAAGCAGCAGCAGCAGCAGCAAGAGCAATGCTGGGTGCACTGGCAGGAGATAGCATTAAGCATTAATGTCACTAGTCAGTGACATCGACAGTGGGATCGAGTGCACCCTCAGCAAGTTTGCCAATGACACCAAGCTGTGTGGTGTGTTCAACACACTGGAGGGAAGGGATGCCATCCAGAGGGACCTGGACAGGCCGGAGAAGTAGGACCATGCAAACCACATGAAGTTCAACAATGCCAAGTGCAAGGTCCTGCACCTGGGTTGGGGCAATCCCAAGCAGAAGTACAGGCTGGGCAGAGAATGGATAGACAGCAGCTCTGAGAAGAAAGACCAAAGGTGGCTGTTGATGAAAAATTCAACATGAGCCGGCAATGTGCACTTGCAGCCCAGAACGTCAACCGTGTCCTGGGCTGCATCAAAAGAAGCATGGCCAGCAGTTCAAAGGAGGGGATTCTCCCTCTCTACTCTGCTCTTGTGAGACCCCACTGTGAGTACTGCGTCCAGCTCTGGGGTCCCCAATATAAGAAGGACATGGACCTGTTGGAATGAGTCCAGAGCAGGCCACAAAAATGATCAGAGGGTTGGAGCACCTCTCCTATGAAGAAAGGCTGAGAGAGTTGGGGTTGTTCAGCCTGGAGAAGAGAAGGCTCCAGGGAGAACTTGTAGCACCTTCCAGTACCTGAAGGGGCCTACAAGAAAGCTGGAGAGGGACTTTTTACAAGGGCAGGTGGTGAGAGGATGAGGGATGACAGTTTCAAACTGCAAGAGGGTAGATTTGGATTAGACATTAAGAAGAAATTCTCGATTGTGAGGGTGGTGAGACACTGGCACAGGTTGCCCAGAGAAGTTGTGGCTGCCGCCTCCCTGGCAGCGTTCAGGGCTTTGAGCAACCTGGTCTAGTGGGAGGTGTCCCTGCCTACGGCAGGAGGGTTGGAACTAGATGATCTTTAAGGTCCCTTCCAACCCAAACCATTCTATGATTCCATTATTCTGATTCATTTGGGACTCTGCAACTCTCTAATAACTTTTATCCTAACTGAAGAAGCCAGAATGCCTACTGTCTAGTTACCCCCCAACACTTTTTCAGAGCATTTCTTTCTGCTTGAGATGAGGTGAATTTTTTTAACAAGGAAATAGGTGGGATCTCTCGGGAGCAGGTTTCCCAGCTGGTGCTAGGAGACACTTTTAATGCTACCAGATGCAGCACCCAATGTGAGCTCCCTTGTTCCTGGCACTCAAAGGCAGCTCTTGCATGCTTGCACTTTCTGCACTTCCTCAGTGAGGTGAGAGTGAGCCATCCATGTTATTGCAGCATATCACTGGCTCCCCTGCTTCACTGCCGGACACGAAAGCCATGCTGCTGCTCGAGCAGGCTACTCTGCCACAGAGCAGAAGGTGATGCTGCTGCCCGCAGCGTGAACCACAGCAATGGTGGGGAGATAAGGCTCTTCCCTGCCACTGTGAGGAAGAGATGGTGGAGGCCTGCAGCTGGATCCTGTCCTGCCATGGGGTGTAGGAGGCAGCAGCTTGAGGGGAAAGTTGGAAAAGAGGGCGTTTAGGCTGTGCACTCCCCACAAGCCCACCGACCATTGCTTTCCCCTTCCCCTGCAGCAATGCAGTACCCTCTGTCCATTACTCATCAGTCCCAAACAACAGGAGAAAGGGAACTTTCCTCCTACACCTCCTCCAGTGAAACTGAGCTGCTCAGCCTCTGTTTAGTTTTAAATCTCTTTATGTGAGTGTGTCCCTCCAGGGTTCAAAGTGACATCATTAGCAGCACCCACTTCTCCCATTATTCACTTGGTGCTTGCTTGGTGTGGGAAACTGCTTTTCCTTCCCACTGACAATCTCCTTAACTGCTGGTGGATCAGGACAAGGGCAGCTATTAGCCCTGATGAGTGTGGGGGGACTCATCCTCTTCTCCAGGGTGGAAGTTACTGTGTGCTCCTTAGGACAAGGAATGAAATGTCTTCTACAGCACAGGAATATCTTCTTTTCTCAAGAAGTAGATCAGCAACTGTAAGCAGGAAGACTGTGAAATGGAGTCATTAAGGAGGGCTTCTGAGTTCACAGGGTTCACAGGCAAATCTGGTGTAGCCACCAGTGTCATAAGGAGAACACATCTACAAGAAACTGCAGTGTGGGAGTCAAATCACTGAGGGAAAGAATGACTGCAGAGGGCCTGCAGAGACATCTGCAAGACAGCCACATGACACATGGCACACACCCATGCCCTCCACCACTCATCCACTGAGGTTACCTTGCAGTCATTTTCTCCTATCTGATATGGGCTTCATCTCAAACCTCTCAGGGACAGTGGAAAAAACTGCAGTGACGTCTGAGTTGGGGTTGGTATGCATCAGCCCCTGTGGAGCACAGAAGCCCATCTTTCCTGAGACATAGGCTGCAGTTTTTATGTCTTTCCCTGCTTCATCCTCTGTAACTCCTTCCTCCCTGCCATTAGACAGTTTGACTTTAATGACATAATCTTGGATGCATTGACCTCCTCCTTTCCTGATACAGTGGGCATTTGGTAACATAAGAGCAGATGTATTGGGTCAGGCCTGGAGACCCTCTCCAACATGACCAGGAGGAAATGCTTGGACACATGTCAGTTATGGTACCTCCTTGAGGCTCCAGTGTGTGGGAACTTTCTGAGCCATCCTAGAACAATGCTTTAGCTACCATGAATCTGAGCAGATTTATCTTCTATGAGTCTGTGAAAGCCTTCTTTGAAATAATTTCTGAATCATTTATGGCAATGAATTTCCTGGTTTGCTTACTTGTTAGAGGAAAAGGTAATTTTTTGTTTATTCCTTCCCTTGCCCTTGCTCTCTGCCTTGAAAGTGTGGCTAAAGATTATAGCAGAAGAGCATCACTTTGACTGTTCAGGGCTGCCACGCAGCTGCACCTCTACCTCATCCCCTCCCACAGCTCCCTGCCCAGCTCTTACTCGGTGGTTCTGATTTACAAAGCAGCTTTGGAGTTACTTCTTTCAGATCATATGGTTTACAGCACGGCGCAGCTCAGCCGACGACAACAGCCATAAATCTAACCGCAAAGGCTCTGCGACACCGTCACTGGGAGTCTGCACCACCTGCAAGTCTCTCTCCTCTAAGACGACCCCTCCAACTGGTTTCTAGACTCCTAGTTCTCAACAGTAAAATCAGCAGCCCTGAGCTGCCAGCAGCTGACTCAAAAAAAAAAAAATAGAAAAAAAGAAAAAGAAATCCAGCATTATATTTAAAAAAAAATGTGAAAAGGCAAAGGAAAATCAGCTGGACAAATCCTCCCCTTTGATTCAGTGGCTGACTCCTACTTCCAGTGGGACCTTTCCCAGAGACTACTGATGGTCTACATTGGTCTTTCCCCTCACCCCACCCCACTCCTCCCTATCAGCTCATCGGGCTCTTGGATGTGGTCACCCTCATATATTTGGCTTGCTGACATCACAAAGATGTCAACCAGCCCCTTTATTTTCAAATTTGGAACCAAATATAAGGCCACACTTCAGTCACTCCCAGGACAGGAGCAGGATGTCTGGCAAGGAGGAAAGCATAGGAAAAACCTGCAGGGCAGAAGGAGGTAGGAATTCAGAGGGTTCAGAAAGGGTCACATTAACTTGTAGGTTCCCTCCTCCTTCACTCTAAAATTCAGTGTTTTCTTTGGCATTTCTGTACTGAGAATTTCACTGCCCTCACCTTTCCCTCTCTTTTGTAGTCACTTTCCACAGCTGCTGGAGTGGTGAAGATTTGCAACCATGAGGAACTGAAAAACCTTTTCCCCTGCCCAGCCAAAGAGGCCCAGCAAGCACATCCTACATGGGAGATTCTTCCCTGAAACACTTCCTGTGGACACTGGGACTTGAATGCTGCCCATGAAGCATAGCCCAGTGCTGGTCTCACTGGTTTCTTCCGGAGCAGAGCTGAAACTGGAAAATTCCATTCTTCAAATCTAAGAGCCTATTTTGTCCAGGTTTTTTTGGGTGGGTCCCAAACATGACAATTTAATTAGGAGGTCCAGACCTCCCTTCATGCTTATGCTCACACCAAAGTGGATATTCCCAGATATCCAGTGGGACCAAGAGCAAGTTCTTCTGTCAAAGACACATAAGGTTTTTGACATACTGTGCAAAGGTAGCCAAGTGGAAAAAAGCAGGCTGCCTGTCTAGTCTCAGACACAGACAGTAGCCACATTCTTTTAGGGAGCCCAGAGCATGTTCAAGAAATTTAGGGAAGTTAAATGAAAACCTGTTGCTGTCCCAAAATGAAGCTATTTGACTTGGAAGGGAAAGCTCAGTCATCTGTGCTGCAGGGGCTTGCCCAGCTCCTTTGGTCTCTCCATCTGTCTGATTTGATGCTTCATTTTTTCTATTTCCTTCCCTACCTTCTTTTTCAGGGTCTCAAACCTAGAAGTGTTGGCTTTCTACAATGACATCACCAGTTACACAAATCCAGTGCATTTCTTTTCACTTTTGAGAGGGGGAATTGGGGGGGGCTGATGCTTTACAGTAATATTCTTATGCCCACATGTCATATGGAAATGTTTAGGAAGAAAATAATTTTCAAACGGCCCACTTGTGGTTGGTTACACAGCAGAACCAACATTAATCCTCCCTCCCCCTTTACTAACAACTCCTGTGCATTCAGTCCCTATGATTAGGAGGTAATTACAGGCTCTCAATGACCTCCTTTATGTTTCAGGGGATATCATCTAGTATATAAGTTATATTTCTATTTCATCAAGTAATAAGGTAAGTGTTTGAAGGCTGAAGTTCTTGGCAGAGCCCTATATCCTATCGGCACTTGTGCTTGGCTGCTGTGTGTGACTCATTAGATGGAGGTGGGTAGGTGACATCATCAGTAAAGGGAAACACATGACAAAAATAAGGGTTCAAGGATTTAAACTTCTGCTAATAAACTATCCAGACAAAGAGGATTAGCTATGTTTGCAGGAAGAGAGTGAATGCCTCTGTCAGAAGCAGGATAGCTCAAAGAGAATAAACTATATCCTTTTTCTTCCTTCAACAACCAGTTTCTTGTCATGCTGGAAAAAAATAGGAGAAACAAAAAAAGAAAAAGAAAACAGCTGTCTTTCAAATGGATGTAGCCATTCCCTCAGTTAGTGCATTACAGAAGCATTTTTAAATCAGACAAATTTTCTGGTTTATATCCCAGGTTTGGATTTCTTTTCCTTAAAGACATAGTGAGATGTAGAGCTAGACAAAACAAAAGTTGTTTTAGTAGCTTGACAGGCAGATCAGCATGCACAGGTCTACTCCACCCAGGGACAGAGCTGCTACTCTTTTGCATTGTCATGGGCAGCCAGAAATGACAGCTCTGCTTTAGCTACTTACTAGCCAGGTCCAGGTGTTTGCGACCCTAGATAGGAATGACAACATCCTCCCCAGCTGCCCCCTGATGAAGGGAAGAGTGGAAGCAAGGCCTTTGAATACCTGAGTTCACAGACATGAGGATACACCAGTGTCCTTTCCTGGCCAGCCTCACTCCTGGGGAGTAAAACAAGGTGTTATGGGCTTCCCCAGGAACAGCAGGCACTTTTTGTTGTCAGAAAGCATGAAAAAACGACACCAGGTGAATGCAAAGGCAGTTCTTCATCCTGGAGCATGGTCAGCAAATGGTCTTTGGGAAAATGTGGTAGAACACAAAACAAGGTCTTTCCAAGCACCCTCCAAAATGCTGTGGCTGGTCGTTTAAAGCTGTTAGACAGGATCA
Organism: Podargus strigoides; assembly: GCA_028020825.1. NCBI lineage: Eukaryota > Metazoa > Chordata > Aves > Caprimulgiformes > Podargidae > Podargus > Podargus strigoides. Next base: position 3,931,802 of record CM051643.1, read on the forward strand.
CCATAGGGAATGGTCACAAACCTGCTTTGTTATTGCTGGTTCTATGCCAGAGCTGACAAACCATGGTCTGAAGCATCCACAGGCGCAACAGCAGTAGCCGCTTACTAAAGCTGTTTCGAGCTGGCTCACAGACCCAGGTAGGTATACAAGGTTCAGCCCAAATCTCACTCATGGTGAGCTGCAGCACATATGCCACCTGTACGCCCAGGGGACATGTCAGCTTGACTCATCACTGTGCAGGTTTCACTGTCCCCCCAGATACGCCTTGCTGGCTGCTGCAGAGCTACATTACAAGTCACAGTGGTGAGCAAAGGTGACAAACAGCTCCTAAGAGTGAAAATCAGTTTTCCTAATGCTATCCTGCCCAAAAGTCTCAGTCCACTTCTCCACGTTAAGGAAGGGCATTATAGCAGATACAACACCTGCAGAGGCTTGTTGCCATAGGCAATAGGGAATGACCATACTCAATTGGCTTGGTCCAGAAAGACATGGGGTGTTCCCAAGCCCAGGTACTGCAGGTGAACATGGGCTTACTGACTTAGGCTCCTCACTATACGAGGCAAGCAGCTCTGACACCTTTTCACTCTAAAGCTTTCTTAGCTTCAGCATAAAAATGTCTCACATGAAAAGATATTCACCTTTACTTTCTCCACAGTGTAAGCCACAGCTTGTAGAAGACAAAGGCTTCAAACCTGATACAGAATCAGATTGCTATGGCTCTTGCCAACTGAGGTTTAGAAAAAAACAAATGCACAAAACCCCCAAACCTCCAAAAAAGCCCATACCAACTCTGCAGAGCAAGGGTTGAACTGCACTTTTCGCACGGTGAGAAGATATATGCTTATACCACTGCAGTTTTTGCACCTATTGCCAGGATTTAAAGAAGAAAGATATATTGGGCAGGCCCTAAGACCCATTGCTGTCTCCGTGATTTCTATGGCTGGCACTTGGATTTCTTAGCATATCACCTGCCCAGGTAGAGCTTGTCTCAGAGAGAGATAACTCTCCTCTGGGGTCCCAAGTAAGGGTAAGACTAGATCCTGCAAAATATTGTATATTGTTCTCCTGTACTTTGTATTAAATTGATATACAAGCTTTGGTCATTGGCCTAAGACATCCTAAGTAGTTGAAGGCCTTTGCTTAACTTTCTCATTTCTGCATTTACATTTCACAGCACTGCAGATTTGGAGCAGTGTTATCCTATGCTAATGTGCAGTTAAGTCTTCTGTGCTACCAGTCACTGGATGAGCTTTTAATTTTCCATTTATTAGTGAGAAGCTGATATTACTCAAAGCATCAGCATGTTGCCTCATAAGTCAATGAACTCATTCCTCAGTCTCACAGTGGAAAATAAACACACATATCACTCTGATTTGGGATTTATATTTTTTTTAACTAGCCGTTCAGCACATTTTCCTTTATATCAAAGCATACACTTGCAATGAGAATTTGGAACTGATCAGTCTACCCTCCTCTGAACCTTTAGTTTCTTCTGCAGGCTGCAGGATATTTTTCTGTGTTACTGAGGCATCACACTGGCCTCCCATACCTGCTCACATCTTACAAGAACTGAAACTAAAGGCTGTTTCCTGACACCGCAGCAACTGAGCCTGAAGAAAGAAACTATCAGATGTTTCTGTGTAACAGCTGCATGTCAAAAATAGTAGACTAACCAACAGCTTCACTGTGCTACAAGCATAGGAAGCATACTGCCTCTAAGAAACATGTTTCTCATTTATTGGAAGTGGACAAGTGAGTCCTTTTTCCATAATCACTTACGAGTGGGAACCAAAACCTCTCAATATAAAGATCTGCATTCAACACTGTAGCTGTCTTCTTGTTGTTCAGCCATTGTGGCAACAGACACAACCTGATCGTTGGCTATTTTTTTCCTGGCTGAGTGAGAATTTGCCATTTCATTTGTTACTATGCCACAACAAGATTAAAGAATCACGCATAGACGCATCCTAAGGTCTGCATAAATGAGGCTTTGCTTAACCACATCCAGGCTTTAGGAGGACCTGGTTATGTCTACTCCAGGCATATTAAGCTTTTGGATCTTGCCCAGAAAGGGACAAAATATGAACTGGGAATTAGGACAGAGCAGTCAGAGTCATCAGGAATTTCCCTGTCGGTGGTTTGAGGAAGGTGGCTTTGCTACCATTAGATGCACTTCCAACCCTCCACTTCTAAGAAGAGTATTTCACAGGTACTGTGGCAAGCCCTTAAGAAGAAGGCAACAAGTGGTGTCTAAAGGCATGTAATTGCAAGGCTCTGAGCTCCTTGAACGGATTCTGATGCCACAACAGCCCCAAGGAAGTGTTCTGGTATGAAGCTGTTCGTACAATTGTTATCTGCTGCTGTTTCCCAATACAGAAAAGTTCAGATGTCTACATGATACGTTTGCAGCACCGTGCTGACTGCCTCATGCTTTCAGCTGCTCGAGGGAAATTTTCAAGGATGTTGTCTGACTGAATTTAGACACATACACACACAAAGAATGTCCAAGCAGCTCACTCAGTAAAATGGCACTCTTCCTCTTGGAGAAGGGTGTCTGAGTTTGCCTTACTTTCCCCCGCCCCCCACCACCCCAGTAAAGAAGGGAATTTTTATTTAAGAAATGACTCCTATGTCACAGATTTTAGATAGCTGCATGGCACAGTGAATGCTTTTTTTCCTCCCCTAGATGGTGGGAAATTGTTCTTTAACAGCCTCCCACTTGGTCAGTACATAGATGGTTCATTGCCAATGAAAACCCAGGTGCTGCTGAATTCTTGTTAGTGATTCAAGCTGCAGTCTTCCCTCTGAGTCAAGAGAAAACCAATACCCCCAAAATGGGTTTAGTAGAGGCTGTGTTGCAAATTGCTCAGACAAGACATAAAATAGAGGTCCTGACCACGTCTAGTCATTAGAGATCTCATAGTACTGTTTGAAGAGATAAGAGCACGAGTCCACAACATCTTACTATTGCCTTCTGCCTCTATTTCTGTCCTCCTTCACTCCCTAATATTGATGTTATGGTGTGCTGTCTCAAACGATTTGGGACATATCTGCTTAGTAGCGGATAAAGACTTTTAAGGATATTTTTCATCATTCACTGTCTTCCTGTTCCAGGCATGGTAGATTTCAGACAGTCCTTCAGAAGTGTGTATACATACACACCCAACATACATAAAACAAGTCCTTTCTTGAATTTCATGGGCACTGGGGAAGGAAGTTGAGTGCAGGAAGTCTCAGCCCTCAGCAATCTTTATAGCACCAAGCACAGGAGCCTCTTAATTCTCTGTGCCCTGATGTGCCAGACAGTCCCCTGCCTCTTCAGCCAAGAACATACTGAATATCTTGCTGAGCTTTAACACAACAGCCCGATCCTGAAAGGTCCACCCCTGACCATGTCTCTCCAGGGGAGACTGGACTGTGCTAGGAGAAGAGAGCACACCCAGCTGTCACCGTGACACATGCTGGGGTCTGCCTGCCACCACTAAGTGTCTCCTGCCTTGCAGAGCAGACTCCTGGCTTTTCTGAGCTGGACTTTCCTGTGGCCATCCCCTCTAGCCAGGCCAAAAACATCTGCTCTAGCCCAGGCTCTTTAATGAGATGGTCCAAGCAGAGTAGGTGCAACCAACAAACTTGGTCTCAGGACACTCAGGTTACAGCCCTGCAGGGTCGCAGCAGCACCAGCTACAGACCAAACGCCTGAGTGTGCTCCACTGTGCACGTGGACACTGAGGCAGAGGCAACACCACCTGCCCCCTGTACCACAGTGAGACTTGTTTCTTCCGTCACACTGTGCAAGTTTCCCCTGCCTTGGAGATACGGCTTTCTGAAGGATGCCTTCAGCTCCCACCCTTTGTGTGGCTTCCTGCAGGGAGGGAAGGAAGGGTTCAGCCTTAGGCTGTGGAGGGATCCCATGTTGTTTAAGGCAGGAGGCACATGCATGTGATTGACAGTGAACTCCGATTTGGCAACGCAGCATTGTGTAGTGTCTTGCTATGCTCAGTAAAGGAAGAGATGCTGAAGAAAGTCTTCTGGGATCAGCCGAGAGGGACACAAAATTACAACAGAGGCTGACCTCGGGTAAGTCTTATCCCGTTTCCCCACTCATAGCACCTCTTGACCCCATTTTGGCATGTCAGTGTGGTGGCATTTGCTCTCAGCTCTCATGCTGTTCTTGGCCTAGATATGGAAACTGAACTCAAATGTAAAAAGGGCTTTTTTTTTTTGATTTCCTCTCCACCAAAAAAAAGAAAAAAAAAAGAAAAAGAAGATGCCTTTATATAGATATTCTCTGCATCTGGCTACCTCACTGCAAGTTACAGGAAATTGTTTGGCTGCCACTTAACACAGCTGTTAACACTTTGGACTAGCAGTAGCCATTGTGCTGATACTGGTTAAATGAAAAGGATGAGGTACGCGATGGTTAGAATAATAACTGTCTCATGTTCCACAAAGAACATAGACGGCGTTGGCATACAAGCCCCACATGCCTTACCCTAGTGCTGCAAACATTGCTGGGGATGTATAATTCTGCTTCACAGTCCTTCTGAGCATCAAAGAGATTCCAACACATTAATAAAATGTGTCATAACAACCTGATGATACAGGATCACTATATAAACATGACTAATAGCTATGGTGGTGTCCAGGGACCAAACAAAATCAAGACTGCTCTCTGTACAAGGCAGCAGAGTCACTCCTGGAGAGTTTCGAATGTAAACAGAAAAGATGGATGAAGGCTAGGTGGGAAGGGAGTTACAGTCCTGATTGACTAGCCAAGGGGGGGAAAAAAAAAAAAGCAGGAAGGGATGTAAAAACCACTTTTGATATGGATTGAGATCTCTGCAGTTCTTGGAACCAAGTAATGACAGAAATTATTCTTGTGGGAAAATTCAGCTTCTCAGAGGTAGACTAATCACAGCAGGATCCATATATTCTTGGTTATGATTGTCAACAGATTTCTTTATAAGTGATTGTTGACTTGATTTTGTCAATACTGATGACATTTTGGAAGATCTGATTGTAGAAAATTGCCTTCAGTCAAATGATTAGGAACTAATTCAGTTTTCTTAATAAGATTCTTGATTTAAAAAAGGAAAAGTTTGACAAAGTTAGGGAACTAGTGATTGAAGCCATCTGGACTGAGCTGCTTGTACTCCCAACATGGCAAATCTGAAATTTGCTTAAGTTGTAGATGTAAGCAAAAGGGACAGAGGGATGGTGCAGCAAAGGGCAATACTCCTTCTAGTGCAAATAACTGGATCAAATAAAGAAAATGAGGAATAATTAGAGAGCCTACACAGAACAAAATAGAACCCTTCAGCCAGGAAAGGTACATCTCGGAGGTCAAAACTATATATATAGAATGAAAAGTAGCAAAAGTCAAGATGGTTTAGATCTTACAAAGGAAATAAAACCAGTAACTTAACGTTCTTCAGTTATATAAATAAAAAGAGAACAAAGAAAGAAGAAGTAGGGACACTATTTGGTGAGGGCAACTTACAGATCATAAGTACAGTAAGCAATCTGCCTCAAAACTCAGTGAATGTTTTCCCTCATTATTTCAGTAAGGATTCAAAATGTGGTAGCAAAAGCAGAATGACTAATGGGAGTGGAAGGAAGGGGAATTGGAAATGATCACATGTGAGGTGGAAGCAGAGCTCAAAGAGCTCACTACCTTCAAACTGGGTGAACTGGACACTCTCTATCTTCACCTCTGAAAGGACTTGCATGTGAAACTGCAGATCTGCAGCACAAACCTTTAATGACTTTCTTGTGCTCGGCTGGGATTGGGCAATAGCAAATTTAGTTCCTGTATTTGAGAAAGGCAAAAAAGCAGTCCAGGTAACCACGGGTCTGTTAATCTGATCTCAGCATCTGAACTGAAGCTTTTTTGTGTTATTGGTGAGTTAAAGGTAGGAGTAAATGGAAAAACAAATTGAAAAAGTCAATAAGAATGTACCAAATTCACATCACTTCAGGCTCATATCTTTCTCCCATGACAATGACTGATTTTCCATGCTAAAGAAATTCAGCAGACCTCACATATCTGGTCGTCAGGAAGGCACCTAGTAGGGTGTTTTATGGGGAATTTAGTTAAAATAGATAAAATGGGGAGGAGTGTAAAACTGTCAAGTCCTGTAGGAATTGGACATAAGTAGACAGGGCTGCAGCCAGACTGGGAAGTACTAGGTTAGAAGGTGTGCTCAGGTAGACTGAGAGCAATTCCCATCACTGTTGCCATCAGTACTGCACTGTCTCTGAGGATGTGAGCAGAGGCAGTGGTGGAGAACCCCATGGTATTTAAATAGCTGCCTTGTACCTTCAACCACCAAGCATTACCTTCAAATATTTAGGGAACCCTAACTGCGTATAGAAGTTCTGCGTCCTTAATCCAGTCTAAACTCAATAGACAGGGAAATTAGCATGAAAGCCTAATAATCGTGTCTAGGATCAAGAGAGACAGACAGGTATTGTTTTATATTCACATTCTAGCAGCATTAGTAAGCAAGCACAAGGGAAAAACAGTTCTCTGTTGCAATGCATAAAGATTTTGGCAGGAGGAATAAATACTGAAAGCTCTGCTTGTAATTAACTGAGCTCTATCTGCAGCTTGTAGCATTGTCCAGAAGAATTCCCACTGCTCCAATTGAAGGTGCTTCAAAGTCCATTGCAAAGAACACACCATTGAAAAGTTTTGCCAGTAAGGTCTTTAATTATGGCTTTGTTATACATTTAATTTATAGATGAAAGAACAGCTACTGTGAGCTCGGCTGTTAAAAATCATATACATTGCAAGTTGTTAAACAGGCTTCTCGCTTTTTGTTAATTTCCAAATATGTCAAGAAAGTCATTTAATATAATGTATGTGGAGCTTTTTCTTTCTTTCTTTTTAAGTTAGATTTAATTGGATGGGTACTGCAGGGAAGCAGAAATAGTGGCATGCATTTAAAATTAAATATTTCAGGGCAAGATTTTAGATTTAAATTCTGAGACATCTGAAAGAGGCACAGTCATCTTAAAAACAATGAGCAGGCTTAGCTCTTTGGACCTGCTTCAGTTAGCAGTAGCCTCTGCAATCGCTCTAACTAAATGAGAACCACAGATTTTTTTTCCAGTTGGAATGTGCCCTAATGTTGTACCTAATCACTTTTACTGTTTCCCCATTAAAGCTGAAGGGAGCCTCATCACAAGGCTGGACCCTCGCAGACAGGCCATTCTTTCCACACAAAACCCCCATGATACAAATGCCTCCACCAAAAAGATCCGTATGACACACCGAAATGAAAAACATTTTCCTCGGCAATAAACAGGATAAATTTGTGAATTTCCTCCCTGGTCTTTCTTTAGGGAGTGCAGTCCTATAAAAAAAAATCAGCCTCCCTGAGGTCCTGGACCACAAAGTATTTAGTAGATTCCACTAATTTTCTCCTCAGGCTGTGTAAGAACACAATTGTGTGATCAGAAATCTATGCTTATGATTTTTTTTCATCCTTTGGCTGGCTGCATGTGTTGGCACCTAAAAGTCACAGTCCCCTGTGATGTGCCAGGCACTGCTCAGGTGAATAAGGGTGCATCCCCAGTGCCAACCAGCTCATCCCAACAGGGAGCCCTGAGCAGGTCTCAGAGCATCTCACTGGGAAATGGATTTAACACCAGCATGCACTTCTGACTCTCTGATTAATCAATGCCATGAAATTACTTCTGACAACGAGATTTACCATCTGTACAGAGGGTAAGCCTGCCAGCAGCAAGCCCAAGAGCAGCTCAGATGATGTCTCAAGCATGAAGAACCTCAAGTGTCCAAAGGGGCCATACTAGTGGCCAGGCTCAGTCATTAATTCAAGCACTCACACAGGATTAAAAATGATGCTCATCAGGTAAGAAAGCAGAAACTCTAAATAAGTTGCCTGCTTCGTTAACCAAAGCCAGAGCAGATTAAAGACTGCTACTTCCAAAGAATACACGTGAACAAACTGCACCAAACATTACTCGTAAACAGCTGGAAAATGCATGGCAATTAATTCATAACCTGCTTGCAGACTTTTTCTGAGCACTAAATTAAGCCACATTCACAAAACAAATTATTCACTGCAAATGATTCACCAGCTTTATAAATTACCTAATCCTCGATCTCTTTTTCTGAACAAAGCAAATGAATTTCTCTGGATTGTTTTTAGTGTCTGTCCCAGAAACTTAATTCTTTTCCAGTTTTTTAGTCCCTCATTTGGTTTCTATTACATTTTTCTTGCCTGTTACCTAATCCTAATGAGAACTGTTTCCTTCCTGACTTATTCCCTTCCAGCAAAGTCCGTGTTTAATTGTTGTCTTCTGTTTGCTAAAGCGACTTTCTGCATCCTGGGTACTACATGCTCTTTGCTGGTTCACCTCAACCCTCTTCATTTGCATCCTCAGTCCTCAGGGTCGCAGCAGAAACTCTCTTTGTCTCTGAGCAGTACACTTTCACTACTTGTACTTGTCACTATGCACTTGCACACCCATCTATACCTCGTAGCTTGTTGCCCCCCTTCTCAAATGCCACAAAACTACCCTTTTACCATTTACCATTCACTTAGAGTGTAAATAACTGTCCTTTGGGACATATTTGCTGTTATTGAACTGCTGTCAGTGGCTGCTGCCATTCATGAAGTGTTGGATGGTGGATCAGAGTGTTACTGTTAGGTGTCCACAGATGAGCTATCCCTGGCTTCACAGTGTCCACAGGGATGAGCACAGAGCCTTTGCCATGCCTGAGTTTGCTGATCTGGCCTTGCAGGGAAGAGATGAAAGGTCTCCATGGGGAGGGAAAACAGAAGAGGCAGGAGTAGGAGGTGGGTTGTGGAACCACTCTGCACCTCCTGTGCTGGCAAAGGTGTAGGCCAGAGAAGGTGAGAGGCATCCCCCCAAATAAATGACATTAACAGTCCTACTCCCTGAGCTCCAGGGGTACAAGGGCAGGTGTGGGTCCGTCGGCCCCAGATAATCTTGTCTGCTCCTCCTACGGGGCAGAGCCACACACGTTCCCACACCCAGCAAGGTGACTGATGGCTTAGTCCTACCTTTTGTTTGCAGGGGCTGATCTTGTCTTCAACTTCCTGGGGACTTTCCCCTGTGGCTGGAAGGCTGGGTCTTGACAGCCTCTTTCTGTAGGCACCAGAATCCAAAGTAAAATATAGAGCTATTTGGAGACCCTTCCTCCCTTTCCCTCTTTTACTTGGGAGGTTCACCTTTTCCAACTCTTTTTACTGATGGACAGTCTGAGGCACTGAGATATATTGAATGAAATACTGTCACTGGTAAGTGACTTCAGATGCCACTGACTTGTCAAGCTAATGGTAAAGCTGTTGTGACAAAGGTTTTTCCAGTGATGCAGAAGAATTAAAACCTGTGCATGGTCCAAAATGTTTTGAGTTATAAGTGTTAATGTTTTTTTTAACTGCATACTTTCACAGCAAACTGGATTTTTCAGTCCTACATGTTAATCTTTTACTCCTCAGCAAAATGAGTGTAGAGCACTGCCAGGTCAGAGTGGCTCAGTTCTGTGTTCACTTTTCTCAAGACTAAATGACAGAGCACTGAGTAAAGCCACCACAGGGAAAATTTCAAAAATGGCCAAGCTATAGAGAGTGGAAAAGTCCACAGGCCAACTTGCAAGACAGCAGCAGTATTTAAAAAAAAAAAAAAAAAAAAAAAGAACACAACAAAATACAAGACCTGGTACTACTGCTGGTTTGTAGTTAAAATCTTCTATGCTCAGAGCCACAGAAATATGCACAGCAGCTAAGTGAAAATTGTCAGGCCAAGGAGTTATAATCCTGCTTGTTTCCCATGGCCACCCTTTCTACGGCCATTTATTTCTTAGTGAATGCCAAGACAGAGGTCTGGTGCTTGTGGTGATTTCTTAAAAAGCCCCTTTTACTGATTTTGATTTTTTTAAGGAATCTTCTTATATTCAGCCTATAAACTGAGCAAGAAAGACCTGACAAACTGAAATGTTAAAGTTGCACTGACTTCCTCTCAAATTGTCAATTATCTATGGCCCTGGAACAGAAACATTCTGTTTTTCTGGTAATAGGCTTTATACAAACGTGAAACACAAAATTGCAAGCAGTAGAAGTGAGTGACAGTTAGCTTAACCACATCTTCTCTAAATTGGTGACACAAGCTAGGGTCCTAAAAATAAACATTGTAATTGTGGTTTTGGTTTCAGAGCCATAGCACAGTCAATAGCTTTGGTGCATGTAAAGGAGGAAAAAAAAAAAATCTCTTCTTCAAAAAAATGAGAAAACCCCCTCAAACTCCTATGGTTTAAGCTATTCAAGACCAGACAGATACAGCCACAATATGAAAACTTGCTGGTCACCATTGAAACACACGTTGAAAGTCACTGAAAGCCAGGGAGCAGGCACAGCTTGCAGCTGAAGACCAGAGATTTGCCCCAGAAGGGCTGTGAGGCCCAAAGTGATTTACTGGTCTTTCCTCAGCCAGGCACTGAACTTGAACCACCATGAAGCACACTCTGGAGGATTTTGCTCAGTCAGGGTTTGAGTGACTGGCTTGCCAATGCTCGTTCTGTTACATGCACTCACCAGCCCACCACTAATGAGGCTCTCTCCCATGCAAGACCAGAGCAGAGAAGCTGCTAGATATAAACTCTGGTGCAGTCTGCAGATACATGTATACTGTGCCTTGCTGATTGCACGTGTCTTATTCTTGGTTAGTCTGCATGTATCAACAACTGGCTTACAATGGAATTATTTTCTGCATGATGAACTGATAATGGTCTCTGTTGAGGTACCCTGGGAAGTTCTGCAGATACAACAGTCCGGTACTGATGTTGGAGTTCCAAATGCTGAAAGTCATTTGGAATATGGGAAACAAGTTCACCCAGTTCACAGGGAGCTTTCTATGCATAGCATAGGCATCTTAGCTTTGTGCTACTATGGGAGAGGAAGGAGGAAGACAGGCCTAGTTAACAATCAACTCTTTACTAAGTTGAGCTGTTCTGTTTCACTGGAGAATTTTCATATTTTCAAATGAAGAGAATGCTTACTTTCACCCTCCTTGCTTTTCTACATCTAGAGAAGAGAGTGTGAGAAAACATCAAGAAAGAACATAAACCTATTGTTCCCCCTGAACCAGATAACTTCAGTTATATGTCATTACGTTATTTTCAATGTGGTCACTACATTCATTTCATTTCTGGTTTTCATCAAGAAAATTTCCCTTTAGAAATTTTCCAACCAGGCCAACTCTAGGTGGAGTAACAAGTTTGAAGGCTATATTTTTTTATGAAATATGTTATTAAACAGTAAGGCAGCTCTGAAAAATTGGTGCTGTTTTACCCCAGTAATGGTGTGGAGTAGGGAACTTGCAGTATTGAGGAAGACTAGGCAGCTGAGTCAAACAAAACAATGGTATGCAGTGACTTTAGCTGTCCACATATACTGGGCTAATATTAAGGGAAATTCTCTGCATCTGAAAGAGCTGCTGCACAGAACAACTATTTCTATGGCACAACTAGTTTTGACTTGATAAGCAGTTCCAGTTAAATCAAAAACAACAGGAACCACAATATAGTTCAATTCTACCTCAGTGAGGGAAGAGTCATACCCCAAAACTACATTGGTAACAATGAACTTCAGACAGGGGGATTTCTAAAAATGGAGGAAGCGGTTGAGAAAGACCCTAATGTCAAAAACAGGGAAATTAAAATCCTTAGACTCAGCAGGGGGACTGAGTGCATGCCCTGCACAACCCATAAGAAGAGCTACAGAAGGTATGTGGCTAAATTGGAAAGGAAGCAATGGACAAAAAATAAAACAACACACATGGGATTAAATGGCAGAGTTCAAGAGGTTATTCAAACTGTGCTGGTATGCACCAGAAAATGGAAATCTGAATCCAGTGCAGCTGAAAGAAACAGCATAAACAAACACAGGTAAGTTCTAAAGATAGAAATTGGAGGAATGAGACCACAGGGTGAAGAAAGTAAGAAAACAGACAGTCTTAAAAAATATGAATGCCTTAAAAATGTCTTTCATGTGTTAAAAAGCTGAAGCCCAAAAATAAAATGGTGAGTCTGACTGTTTCCTGGGAAGTCAATGCATCAATTCAGGTTAATAAAGAAACTAAAGGGAAGACATTTCTACCATGTTTTCTTGACTCTGTCTTCTCAGTGAATTCAGTGGTGAGATATCTGCCCTATGGCTACTCTTTCCAGATACTCTGTCAGAATTTGTACACAAGGAAAATAGTGGGACCAAGAGAACAGATATATTTCAGAATGAGTCACAGAGTAGGCACGGTACTTCTCTGTTTCCTGCTATGAAGTTAACATCTATCTCCAAGAGCTAATCAGCAAACACTAAAAACTACAAGCAATGTATAAAAAATAATTTCCATTCCTCCACGAGACAGAGATACCACTGGAGTTACCATGGTCTTGAGATATCGTGAAACTTAACATGTCTCATCTTGAAAAGCATTGAGCTGTTACACTGATACAGAGATAATTAATCTAAAAGAGAATGTGTATATTGGGAGGGGAACTTTATTAACTTCATATTCATCAGAGCATGCACCGATGACTAATTGGCATGCATGGAAAGGAAGTTCCCATATATGCAGATAATACTATAAATAGTTGCTACAGGATTTGGTGAACTCCCTACAAATTTCTCAGTGTTTTCAGATACAGGGTAGAGCCAAAGGAACACTGCTGCTCTAATCCATCTTTGTAAAATGCCTGTGGTCCAGCTCTCCTGAGAGAAAACTTGAGATCTGTATTGAGATCATTGGTATCTAAGTGATAGTTCTGCTTTTGTCTCCTCATCAAGCATGAATTTTGCGTGGGTTTGCAGAACAAATAAAGTATCCTGGGATCTGACTGAGACACATCTACAGTGTTTTCTGAAAAACTGTATCTGTACCTGCCAGAGTTCACAGATGAGGTTTTAGAGCTGCCTGGTGCAAATTGCTCTGTTGTATACTACAGATAGATTAGCTGAATTCTCCACTAATCTCTATGCACATAATGAAATTAAAACTTGACTAGACAAGACATGGTAAAACTTGCTGGTAAAAAAAGTGCTAAGAAAGAAAGAGATATTAAATTCCTCCACATACACGTTTACCCACTGCAGACATACTGTTTGCTGACCCCTAACATGTGATAAGAGCTCTCCTGATGTTCCTGTTTAATTAGCACTACACGGTGGAGCTCATTGCAGTACATCAGTAAGCCCTCCTATCTGCCATGGGCATTACTTTACCTTTGGCAGTGGCTGTGCTGCATCATCCCACTCCCTGCTCGCTGTTTCACATTGCTGAGCAGGCAGGCATCCAGCAAGAGAATTTGCAGTGAGTGATTCACGTGTGGTAACTGCAGCAGTGGGCCCTGAAAATACCTAGATAAAGGTAGGATTGAAAATTTCATCCAAGAGAAGCCCTTGGGAGTTGGAGGCCCAAATCCCATTGACCTGATCTTCAACTCCCTGAGGCTCCTTTTAAAATCTCAGCCTAAATTTCAGCCAGCCAATACCAACTAAACATCATGGGGTTTCTTTCAACACGCAAGACTAAGTAATAACAGACCGCAGGGGTAAAAGAAATACGTGGCCATGGTGGTCTTCATTTTTCCAGACCCTGAGATGAGGCATCCGTGAAGTCTGTAGTTGTTTGGGCTGCAGAATCTTCAGTTCATTCTCAGAGTGCCATGAACTGTATCAGGCCCTTATCACATGAAGAATGCAAAATGCTTTTGTAGTTTCCCCCTGGGTTTTGTCTCTCAGATTTTCCCAGTAGATCCACTTAAAATTAGACAGCAGCTTCTGTGCTGCTGCTCTAGTTAAGGAAGTAATCTTTTTCTGTATAGGCAATGAAATATTTTAAATACTTCTAGGGTGTCTCTGCTAGCTGTTGAGCTGTTTCTAGCATTTACTTTAAATTCTGCATGAAAGGGAATTCCCAGCTGAGTTACATTTTTACCACCTAAATTAGACCTTCAAGTAGATTCCTCATCCGCAGGCAGAGGCTTCACCTCCCAGCAGCCTGACATGAACCAGTATGCTCAGAACCGGGCACTCATTTTTCACCAAACAGTGTTTACCTAATTAAGAGCTCCTCAGTAGTCCCCAGTTAGTTAATTGTGTCATTACCAGCAGTTTTGACATGAGGAACAACTTGTGTCTGGAGGATCAGGCTGGCTCCTGCTCACGAAGCCCGGCGGAGCATCTCCCCAGGGAGCCGGCAGCCGCCTGCCATAGTTTGTACAGCGCACATCGGAGTAATTGGTCCCCCGAGGGGCTGCCTGTTCAGCTGCCAGTGGGGATTGTTTAGCATTGTGAACAAAAAGCCAAGCTGCCATGGCTCCTCTGCCACATGCTAACACGGTGGCTCGTGAGGGATTAGATGGGAGGTGAGCATTACAGCTGTCCTCTTTGCTGTTCGGCAGCTCGCAGCAGTGCGAAATTGCCTGCCGGTATTCCTGGCGGCTCCACCACCTTGCAGCATGGCGGACCACAGGCAGGTGCCAAGGGGTTGACCTGTCTCCAGGTGACAAGGGTTGGTTTGGCTGGACCACAGCACATGTGGTGTGAGATCCCCATGCTGATGGTGAGGATCCTGCTGCTGCTGCTACTGTTGTACATCCTGAGTTGGTAGGGAAGGGAGTTGCTGTGTCTGAGTGGTCAGTCTGTCTCTCCTGGGGATCTGGCTTGCACAAAGGAGGTGCCCTGGAGGCACGACACCCACTTTCCCATCACTTTCCATTTTCACACACAAACACTTCATTCAGGCAGCCAAATGAACACACCCCCCCCCGTGTTTATAGACACAGTGTGCCTAGGAGACTGTAGCAGGGAGAGAACAGGGCAAGTACACCTCATAGAACAAAGATTAAGAACAGCTTCACCCTAAAATTAACAGAGAAAAAGTTTAAAAATCATATGCATGGACTAAGAAAAAAATATAGGAGACCACAGCAGATTTTAGGAATCCAGTGTTCTTATTTCATCTACCTTCTTTCCCCTGCCAGGATCATTACCTTTGCCAAAACAGAGATGTTCCATTTCTGCCCATATATTATATCCCATTTAACATAACAGAAAGTTTCAGTTTCCATTTTCCTAGAGAGCAGGGTCCAAACCACTGCCCCATCCCTGATGTGCAGCACTGCCTCCCCCTCTGAACCACTGAAGCTTGAATTGGTACTTTTTGTGGTTTGAGATTTGGCACAAGAGAAAAGATAAGAGCATTACATCTTACCTCAGGGAGGCTTGTAAGAGTTGAGGAAGACACAGGTGTGAGTATTTTCAAATTAGGGCTGGCACGGATACAAGGTCTTCCACGCCTCACCAGGGTAGAAGCGCATGTCAAGCAATGTGGAGGAAAAAGATCTTGCCTGGGGTCCAGGCAAGTGTAGCACCAGCCCATTCTGAAAGCCTAAGACCAGCAACATCTAGTCACGAAAAGCACTATCAGTTACAGTGCATATAGTGACATGATTGACAGGCATGTTAAACCACAGTGTGTTTTAATGATTATTTGGGAACATGAGGGAAGGGAAAAATGAAGAAGGAAGGGTTGTGGCTTCTTTAAATCAATATATCTATTAGAAGATAAATACAAGTTTAAAAGGGAGTGTTCATTTAGCATCATTAATGGACCAATATATTGATAAACCCTCCCAGCATGCACATTGAGGTGAACTGATGTCTTCACGACATTACACAGATATTTTTGATGTCTACTAAATTCTTAAAAAAAATCCAAACCATTACTTTTACTGCTAAAAAATATTACCCATATTAATATAAAAATTCTTCTCATCTCTTGATACATAAGCCAGAAGTCAGAAAAAAGTTTGCAAATATTTTCCAAAAAGCAAGGGCTGCACATAAACAGACTAACAAAGATTAATACTGTTTTACCTCAAAGGGGTAAAAACAAGTGGAACAGTTGGCTTTCTGAGTTCAAAGCAGTCCTTAACAAAACAGACATTTGACAGCAGGCAAAGCTGTCCAGTTTGAAGATGTAACAGGATTTCTACAGCTGGAAAGCTGAGAAAACCTTCAGAGCAGCCCTAACCTTGAGTAATTAACAAAAAATATCAGAAAAGAGAAACAAGTGGAAAGACCCATAAGGTTCAGTTAAGTCCAGGATTTAAAGTAATTTCGTGAAAATCTTGCATAGTTTCCACGGAAGGCAGTCTAGCAGGGAAAAAGCAATTTTTTATACAAATTGATGAGAAGTTGGACATATTTAAGAAAGCAAGCAGATTTTACTGAGATAGTGTGGGCATCTATAGGAAACTACCTGCACAAATTTAAATATGACTAAAATATTAACAACACAAATTGTTTTAGTTCTCACTTAGTTTAATGTTAACTTCCTATTTTCCACAAATATAAACAGAGATATGAAAATCTTGAAAACAAGAGAAGAAGCAGAACATGGAAATCAGAGGGGACGAATTAGGCAGGGGACAAATTGATGTTCAGTCTTTGAATATCAGCCCCCCCAAAAAAAGTAATAATATCTATTGGAGCAACTGTACATCATTAAATATTTGAAGGGCTACAGCAATGGCTGTGTGATGTTTCCCAACTCAAACATAATGGATTGCTGCTTCTCCCAGTATGAGAAAAAAAGTCCCCATGGGAAGGTAAACTTGAGTCCTCTGGGCAGGATATGTTGAAAATCCTTGTTCTGTTGAAACAGTGCATTTGGTAATCTTAAAATCCCAAGGAAGAGTTTAATATAAATGTGGGAGCCGTGGGGAGCGAGGTCATCTGCCTGCATGCTCCAGCACCAAATGTGTAAGAAAAACTTCCCGTTGACTCAAAGGGGCTTTGCTTCAGGCAGGGACGTGCAGTGGAGAGCCTGACCTAGGCAACTGCTCTGCAACAGAGAAGAGCCTCCTTGCACAATACTAGAGCCTGGGAAAAGGATGACCACTGGCAATTTACTGCCCTTGTTTTCAAGTTTCTTGTTCACAGGGGGGAAACCAATGCTGGCTATTTGCTTCTCAGGCAGCGGTGAGTAAAGCTCTTCATCTCCACCATGACTGCCTCTGTGTCAGCATCTCCAGAGCTAGGCAGCTGAGCCTGGGGGATAGATTGTCTCAGCAAAGAGAGGACAGGCTTGTTGAGTATCTCCCTGATTTCTTCCCTGCGAACTGGAGACAGGACCCAAATGCAGAGCTCCCCTTGCCTAATCATGCAATCTCCTTTTTGCTGGCCAGACTTTAGGAGAAAATCTCTATATTAGAAAGAGACTAAGTGGTTTTGGGGTGAAGGAGGAGGGAGAGAGCAGTTGGAGGATGGCAGGGAGAAAGGAGAGAGAGAAATAGAAAAAATAAAAAAAACAGGAACAAATAATACCACTTGGCCATGAAGCACCTATGCTTTAGCTCCTGGTCTGACTCAAGATGAATCAGGCTATTGCCTTGCACCTCCCACAGCCCAAATGAGGGGGTGCATCACCTGCTCAGGAAGTCAGCCCTGTGCAACACCCTTGCATCTGAGTGTCTGCCCTGGCTCTGGGAGGCCTTCTCTTAGGTGAAGCTTAGAATCATAGAATCGTTTTGGTTAGAAAAGACCTCTAAGATCAACAAGTCCAACCATTAACCTAGCACTGCCAAGTCCACCACTAAACCATGTCCCTAAGTGCCACATCTACACTTCTTTTAAATACCTCCATTGATGGTGACTTAACCACTGCCCTGGACAGCCTGTTCCAGTGCCTGATAACCCTTTCAGTGAAGAATTTTTTCCTAATATCCAATCTAAACCTTCCCTGGCACAACTTGAGGCCATTTCCTCTTGTCATATTGCTTGTTACTTGGGAGAAGAGACCAAGCCCCATCTTGCTACAACCTCCTTTCAGGCAGTTGTAGAGAGCAATAGTCTCCCCTGAACCTTGTTTTCTCCAGGTTAAACAACCCCAGTCCCCTCCGCTGCTCCTCATAAGACTTGTTCTCCAGACCCTTCACCAGCTTCACTGCCCTTCTTTGGACATACTCCAGTACCTTAGTGTCCTTCCTGTAGTGAGGGGTTTGATCAAAGCCAGCACATTTCTGCCACAAGATGACGTTTCTACAAACAGGTACTTCCATCCCTCAAAGTCCAAGAGGTTCCACCAAGCAGGATATTCCCATTTGTTTCCCAACTAGGAATCTGCTTTGCTGGAGCACATTCACTGAAAGTAATGAGAGCTGTCTCTTATTTTTAGAACTATTTCACTCTTTCTGACACACAAAAAACTCCCGCATATAACTAAAGGAAGCTGACTAATTATTCCTAGGAAACAGTGAAAGTGATTACAGAGACCATGACATTTTTCCTCTCATTTTTTACATTTGTAATCTCCTTAGATCATTGACAAAACCAGCAACGTATAAAAATTACTCATGGCCTTTCTTTAACGAAAGGGAATCACCACTGATTGATAACCAATTAAAAAAATCCTACATAACAAGAGGGACAAAGAGAGATTTTTCTTGTTTGGCACCTGGTCCCCAGCCAGCATGGATCAGTGGAGCTGGACTGATACAGCTGGAGCCCAAATGTCCCCAGGCAGCACGAGCATCTGCGTAGCAGCAGCCAGCTCTCACAGGGTGCTGGTGTCGTGACACAAGCGGTGCAGGCCTGTAGCATGGAAGACTCGTAGTGAGGTTCTACAAACCTTCTCGGTGGCAGGAAAAGGCAGCGCACATCCCAAAACCTGTCACAGGGAGCAGGGCAGTTTGGTGTGTTTGGTGTTTTTCTTCAGCAGGGAGGCACTTTCTCTTTCCCCTCAGGCCAGGGCTGTTGCATCACCTCAGGCAGCACTGAGCAGCAACAGTGAGGAAGCAGCAGTTGTAAAATGGTGTCTGTCCTGGACAGCCTGAGCAGGGATGATGACAAAACCCACATTTTTCAGGAACCCTGCAGACTCTGAAGTGATCACCATGAGTCACCTCACCTTCACTGAACTTCATTTACTGGCATGTGTGATCAGCTTCCTGTGGCTGAAGGATAATTTTACACTTTAAGGCAGAGCTCAAAACTTTCAAGGCCAACTTGTGTTGACTTGAACACTTCAGGATCCCAGTGCCTCCACTGCTATTTCAAGCGGTCAACAGCTGTTCCCACTTGCACTTCTCATCAATGAAAAAAACCCAGCCAACCCACCCTCCTCTTACAAATCCCACTGCAAACTGAGATCTGGCAGCCGTGGGTGCCAGTGAGCATGCCTTTCAGTGCAGGCACACGCTAACCCAGCTGGCACCCCTGCCTCCCAGGCTGCTGCCACACAGGGAGCATCACTAGTGTTGCTGCTAATGTCTGTGTACTTTTGGGCTGCAGACAGGTTTTCCTTGCCTTGCTGTCCCTGCTTTCTCTGCAAGGACTGCCACCCCAGCACAGTGACAGCCACTGTGGGAAGGGTGGTTAAACCTGCCTTGGGCCGGGTGGGGTAGGAGAAGACAGCAGGGAAGGATGCAGCTCGATGGACATTAGCTGTTGAAGCTGCAAGCCTCTGCAGGCCAGGCTGAGCTTCACGGCTGAGGCATTGCTGCTGTTGTATTGCTACTGTTAGTGAGCAAAGAGGCAAAAATAAAGCACCAAGGGCCAGCCCCCGTGTTCACTATAAAGCCTTACTATAATGAGTGGTGAGCACCACACTGAAAACTCACCCTGGCTGCAGTTCTTAGTCATCCACTTTCTCCTTTTTCCCCCCTCTCTCTCTGAAACCCAGATGCATTGAAGTTGCCCCCACATTATAGGAAAAACATTAGGTTTTTTTTAAGCCAGCAAAGGAAGGTTGGGGGCAACAGGTGCAAGGTGGAGGAGACTATAAATGTCACTCTGTGCCTGGTTTTGCCTTTTTTTTTTTTTTTCCCCTACTAAAATACTACAATTTAGCTCTGATTGCTCAACATAACAGCACTGTTCTTGCCTCTCTATTACTTTGCAGTCATTGCCTACATTAGTAATGGCCACAACATTCAAACAGACCCATGATGAGGTAAAAATGAAAAAAAAAGAGAAAGCAAGAAAAACAGTAAGGGTATAGAGTTTTATCATGGTCAGACCTCAACACTGAAATAGTGCAAACCTTTCTTTCTTAGTATGTAGGAACGTAGCCAAGCTTTTCTGTGAGGACTTGGTTGTGTGTTGTGAGCTGGACCAGCAGCTGGGAACATGTTGGAAGAGCATTGCCAAGGTGCAAAATGGGAGATGGGCATGGAAGAGCATTCAGCCTGACTCTAAAAGAGACCAAACAGGACAAGGGAGGCAGGAATTCCCTCCCTGCTGGACACCTGCCTATGGAGAAGGTGACTTTTTTCCTGTGCTCTGGCACCAAGTCTGGGACTGTGTACCATAGGAGACAAGTGGACAATTTCATCAGCAGAATTCATCAACTTTCCCTTCTCAGTGAAGGACAGCCTGAAAACAGAAAAAAGGATGGTAAAAGGTGATGGCCTCTTCCTAACTAATGATAAGACATTTGAAAAATAAGAATTGCCTTCACAACCTCCATCTCCACCAATCCAAGAATACTCCATTGCCAAACCAGCAACAAGAACAATGTGATGGCTTTGACAGTAGCTGAAGAGCACGGGCAGAAGCGCGTGTAGCATGGCACTGAATGACATAGAAAGGAAGTGGTGCTTTCAAACGCATAATGTCTGACTTTTCACAGGCTGAAGGAACTACACTGAGGGAAGTAAAGGTTAAATCACCTTACTGGAATAAATCTGGGAGATAGAGTTGCCTGAAGGGGATGTAAAGACCATCAGGAAAGAGTTGTTCATCCTCAATAAAATCAATATCTGAGCATCATTACTGGGTCAGGTTTTTCAACTACATTCTCCTCCCAAGTCAATGGGGAATCCAGCTGAAGAAACTGGTAGTGAAACAGAGTAGTGAGTGCAGGTAGTGCCTGAATGGGGAAGTAAATACATCAGCACCCCACTGCTGTACCAGTACTGCACCCTGGAATTACAAACCAAATTGTCAGTTAGCAACCCTGGAAAAGTTCCAGTCAGCTACACCAACCTGTTTCTCAGCTCCCCATTTCTTGCCGCAGCTCTTACCATCAGCTTGTCCCACAAAGCCAGAGAGGTCTTGCATTTATTTATCTCACTCCACTCAAAGGAGTGTGTTTACATTTAGCTGGTACCTGGGGCTAAACTGTAGCAGTTATTTTTCCCCTCTCCCCAGCTGAGAAGGGGAACTGAGGAAAAAAAGGGAGAAGCCCCAAGCGTTGAAGTAGAAACAGATTTAATGAAACAACAAAACTAATACAACAACTGACAAAGTATGCAAGGTTCTACTCAGCCTGGTCCTTAAGGTCAACAGCAGGAGCAGAAGGCCAAGAGAGAGGAGTCCCAGGAAGAGAAGCTCCACCTTTAGTGAACTCCCTCCTTTTACAATGAGCATGATGAGGTGCTATGGGATACACCTGTGAGTCAGCTGCCTTGATTGGAACTCTCAGCTGACTCGGGGCCACTCATGGCCTGCCTGCATGGCTGGCCCATGGGTCTGTGCCTGGGGAACCAGAACAGAGTGTCACTTCTCTGCCTAGCTTCAGCTCAGTGCAAAAAGGGGCCCATTTACCACTGCTTCCAAAGCACCAGTACCTGGCTGTTCAACAGGGTCCTGACTGGGCTGACTCAAAGGAACAGTGACCTCAGGGAGGACACTCGCCTTGTGGGGGTCTCACTTTTCTCCTGCTCTTCATTGTATCTATCCAGGCTGTGAATTTGCTGGGCAGCTCTGATCTCCACTGTCTGCAGGCACATTAGCTTTTTTGCTTAGGGCAGCAGTGGGTTTTTAAGCAAATTTCTCAGTCACCCACGCTTACTGCACATTGTCAGTTCATGGGATTGTTTTAATACATGCAAACTGGACTCTTTTCAGAGGAAACTAACCTGGAAGCTGTACCTCAGGTGTAGACCAAATGTGCCCTAATTCCTGATGGGTAATGAGAGGCTGAACCCTGCACAAGTCCTGCAGACTGCTTTGAACCACATGTGGAATGGGGGTGCTTGGTCCTGAGAACCAGACCCAGTTTAGTTCAAAGTAAACTCCCCAAACTGCACATTGTGGATATGTGACTCAGCACCAAATGCTCTATCTACTGATATGCTCCTACTGTAGCAAATTACTTGCTAGTATAAACATAGCAACAGATGTCTCCAGACACTACTATGTCTTGCCAACACAGCAAAAGCAGATCCAGTATTAAAAGGAGACATTTTTTTAAGCATATTAAATTTAAGTCCTTTAGTGAGCAGTTCTGTATTTTTCACCCCAAGTCCCAGCTTTTGAATTCTGAAATGGACAATAGCAATAAGCCCCTGTGTCTGTTATATTAAATTGAAAGGCTGTTGCTGTGAGTGCAAGCGCTTTTTAACAAAGAAGAGGGCAATCAATTAGTTTTCATTTAAGTATATAGGATCATAGAATCATATGTACCTATTTGTACATATGGTTAAAATCTTCTATGTGAAAATAAACGTAACTCACTCTGGTCACAACTAGAGCCAGAGTCCAGTGATTGTGCCACGGTAAGAAGAACTTTTGTACTGTGTTTTAATTCAAATATTCCCGTCCTTGATGCTTGCTATCCTCCACTGAGGCCAAAGACTGCATTAGCACTCACTCTTATTTCCTCCCAGTCCCACCTGCAAACACAAACATTCACAGGCTGGGTTTTTGGCTTCCAGAAAGCAGCACTAGCCTTGAATGTGCTACAGCGAGTGGCAGCCACGGCAGAGAGAGGGAGAGGGGTCTCTGGGGCCGACTCTTCGCTGTGTGTGTCCCCTGTGCAGTCCTTTGCACCTGTGCGGAAAGGATGCCCAGTTTCAGTGGTGTGGTCTGACACTCAGCTTACATCCACTTCACAGCTGTATGGGACTCAGCAAGGCCACGGCCACACTTGGAAAGACAAATTCTCCACTTTCCTTAGGAAAACAAAGAGCGGCAAGTGCGAGTTTGGGTGCTTATGCTTATGTTGATTTGATTCCAAACTTATTTTGAGCACTTTGGCCGAAGAAAACAGGCTGCGATGTCTGAGAGTTGGGTTTTTTTTTCTGATTTTTACCATAATTAATGATCCCAGATGGGTCAGGTATAGAATAAAATACCACCTTGAATATTTGGATACTTTTTTCTTGTTGAAATGAGGAATGGAGAATCCTTCTTATTTTTTCCATTTCCATTGAGGAAAAGTCTGACAAAGAGGTTAGAGCAGAGGCTTTCTAGGGACACAGAGCCGAAAAGAAACTTGTGGGTCATTGCAGCTGGTCCTGCCAGGCTGTGTTAACCCTGTGCCGGACACACAGATCATCCTCTCTGCATCTCCTCCCCTGACAGCATCTCAGCAGCCACGAAACAGCCCACGGGAGTGGTGCAGAGAAGTGACCCCTGGGGCAGTGGAGGATTTGGTTACAGCAGCACAGTGACCTTCAGAAGAAAGTTGTGTCCCACATTATAAAGACAGGCTCTTGGAGACCCAGCTGGCCCCACTGATCTGACTGGACGACATTTCTGATGAAGTGAGGTGGCCACTGTCTTTGAGGGAATGTTCCCTGATATTTGCTCCTATAAGATTCCTGTGGTCTGTCTTCATGATTAAAATGGTATCTCTCTCTTCAGCTCAGGAGCAGATCACCCAAAGGAAGGACTCATCCAGGAGTAATGATGTATTGTTCTTTTCTGAACTCATCAGGTTATCCTGAAGTTGTAGCTGCTCAAACTTTGATGTAAAGTTTTCAGTCTGGTGGATGGGAATATTTGACAACCATTATTTCCCAGCTTTTTCCTGCAGGATATTTAAGGATCCTATCTTCTGCCTTGATACAGAGGAGAACAAATCGTGCAATGAAAAAAAATAAAACCACAAAGCAATAACTGTAATTTCTCGTATCAGAAGAACAGAGTGAGTAGTTTTCTTTTAACTTCAGACACTGATGATCTTTGGTAAAGAAAAGGTTATTAGAGACCCAAATCTCTTTAACAAGAGTTCCAGAAATCCCTTAAGAACAATGATGATCTGTAAGAAGATATGGTGAGTTTAAATAGGTGGAAACTGTGTCCTTTTATTGCTAGAGCTAGCTTTATATTCCAACTTGCAATATCATCATGTTCTAATATAAACCACATGAGATCTGCAGCTGGAAGCTTTAGGTCAGTACTTTGAAGACTATGAAAAGCTTCCCATTACTATTTAAAATATTTACAGTGACTGTCACTGAGCACAACAGACTTTGTGCTCCCGAGGAGCATCAGTTTGCATAGAGCTGTGTAGCCAGAAAATGCAGCACAAAACCAGCACAGGGAGAAGCTGGAGAGGTCTGCCCTGAAGCTGTGAGAAGAGCTGTGTGCTGCCGAGCTGTGTTTGGCCAAGGACACAGCAAGAACGAAGGTGTACAGTGGGATAAGAGGAGCCTGTGGGCTGAATTCATGATCCTAAGCCTGAAGCATGAGTGGAGTGCATTCATGGCCCACTCATGTTAGAGTCTCCAACAGGGACCAGAAAGAAACTAGAGGGAATTATCTGAGGCCAGATCTTCACATTCAAGGCCTTATTTCTGACCAGCTGGCTACCTGAAGCACCTGTATTCCCTCATGGGCTGAGTGTTCACCTTTCAGGGGTAGCCCCGTGGCAAGGCATACATCACTCATGCTGCAGTGCCACAGATGTGCAACCCAATGCAGTAGAGTTCCATCAGCTTCACGGGCTAGAAACATGTCTGCTACAGCTTTTGCTGAGAAAAAGATAGCTCCATAGCACATGTGGTGGTGAGGCACTGCTCTGAATGGATGTTTTCAAACATCAAAAACGCATCTTCCTGAAATTGTTTTCCAGTGTTCAAGCGGTTCTCTGTAGATCCTTGTGTTGAATATTGGTCATATCATCTGATTACTGTGGTTAAAGATTCTGTATTTTGTGGTTATAATTGGGGTAGGCTCAGTAGCTATGCACTGTGGATTCTGTGGTTAAACTACACTATCTTTGTTGCTGTCTTTGTTGGCAGTAATTTTTGCTTCAGCACTTGTTCCTTTCCTGCCACCCACCCCAAATGGCACTGACACGCCTCTGGAGAGGTAACTCTTACAGGCCTTACTTCCTTTCTGCTAATGTGGTAGGGGTGCCATTGCCAGGGCTGGGGTGCCCTTTCCAGGGTTGGGGTGCCTTTGCTAGGGTTGGGTGCCATGGGGCAGCTGGGTAGAGATGGAGCTTTGCTTGCTCTTGCAAGCCAGCTGCTCTCCATGAACCAGAGCACCTGTGCTGCTGAAGAAGTACCTCTACAAAGCCCATCCCACACCAGACGTCTTTCTAATGCTTAGAGTTTGACAATGCCTGGTGAACTAAATGAAGCAATCGTTAGGTTAAATTTGGACTCAGGTTCTTCAGAGGTTAAACTGAATTGGCACAGCAATAATCCTAGGATTTTATGAACAGGCTATCTGTTAAATGCAAGCGGGTGCTCATATGCCTTTCAAAAAACAGTTGCTGACAGACCAGTCAATAGTTTTATTTCTCTTATCAGCTGGGAAAAATACAGTTCTGAACTGAATTGCTATCTTATATAGTATTTTAAGGCTCATTAACCTGAAAGCTCTAATATTTGTGCAGTGTGAATCTGCTGACGTTGGTTAAAAGCACCCCGTGATGACCCTTGGCTTCTGAAGGAACTTTCCTCCATCCAGGGTTTTTCCAGAGAGCAGACTTCAGATCATTGTTTAACCAGCTATCCTGAGCAAGTCAGAGATGAATATTTATAGCTTACAACTGTCTTGAATTCCTTACCTCACCAGGATACTTGTCAGAACTAAGTCTTTCTAAATCCTCTCCCATTTCAAAACCTGGTGATTGTCTTGCCATTATTAAAACGCAGGCTCGCTTGTCAGAGCACAGATTAGTTGCACAGGTGTTGAAAACACGGTTGGTTTGTAAGTTCTGCATAACCAAAGTAAAACTTTGGTTCCAGTGCAGCACTAAGTATTTGATCAGATCCATTGCTAGCACCCAGATGGGTGTTGGCATAGCAAGTGCTCATGTAATATTTCAGGTGCCTGTGGATACATTGCAAAAGAGGCTGGAGACTCAGTGCCAGGGGTCAAGTGGAGGACTTTGGAAAATATATGACTCTTGATATGCATGTTAACACTCCCTACCACATTGTTGTCAGGCTGCAATGCTCACAAAAATGTCAGAGGACCTTTGACAAACAAAAAAAGCTGTTATATCTTTACTATGTTGCTTTACTGTACTCTTTATTTGATCCCTTTGACTTCATTCATATTAACACACTCAGAAGGCAACATTAGTTAAACTGAAAGGACACTTTACAAAGTGATTGAGAGATGTTGAGGAAAAAATACAAGTTTTAGAACCAGGAGGACTGTATTCATGATTTTACCACTGAATTTAAATAATTAAGAGAACATCCACACAGGTTTTTTACCCACTGAACAACAGCCAGTTTCTGAGAGAAAAAAAAAAAATCATTAAGAGATGTAGCTTTGCTTACTATAGTCTAGAGAGCGTAAATCTTCTGAGGAAGAGTCTGGCTAGGTTTGCAGAGAGCTCAGCACAGCAAATCCTCAATCCTCACGTGGGTACTGTAACACAAACATCATAACCATCAGAGCAAGGGGTGGAGAAGTACCTTTCTTCTCATTTTGTGGCACCCCAGGGTTGGGAAAGGGGAGAAGAAAGAGCTTTATTTTCATCATTGTTTTGTTTGTGCCTGGCAAATGAACTGCAAGTTTTAGATAAAACACACCTGATAATTATTTGATCTTCTGGAGCCTCAGAAGTTGCTGCTGTTGAATCCCTATTTGGTGACAAGGTGCATTTGTAGAAGGGAAACCTGGTTTTGTGTTTTGATTTTCAGCTTCACCAGGCAACAATGGAACAGAGTGCACTTAATTGCAGATTTGCATTTAAGAAAGGGATTTGCAATGTAAGGAGTATCTTCAGAAGCAGAAAGTGGGAGGAGTGTAATGCTTGCTGTCTGGACCACTGTCCTCTGCCACATCAAAGCCTTCACCTCAGTACTTTTATTCTCTTACACTGACATCTCAGTTCAGCAATTGCACTTTGTTGCTGCTCTTCACATGTCAAACAACGCACCTATTATGTTTTTGCAAGAGATAGGATAATCATCTTAACTGCCAGGTGCAAAGAGGCCCAATTGCAGTGCGGTAAAACAACCAAAGTCATTTAAGGCTTTTGCTGTCTCACTGCCAACCAATGGCTTCGCAGCTCTTGGCACGGGACTCCAGCTTGGCAAAACACTTCTGCGCATGCTTAATTTTAAAACTGCTGTCTATTTGGACAGGTTGCCTCACTGAGTTGTGGACTAAACTTGACCACTTACATAGTGCTGT
Organism: Podargus strigoides; assembly: GCA_028020825.1. Taxonomy (NCBI): domain Eukaryota; kingdom Metazoa; phylum Chordata; class Aves; order Caprimulgiformes; family Podargidae; genus Podargus; species Podargus strigoides. The sequence goes on from CM051643.1 coordinate 3,959,191, forward strand.
TCTGCTGTTTGCTCCTTTTACATGTCAGGAAGCAAAGCATGGGGGGAGGTAAGGGGGGTGTGTAGGCTGCAAGCACAGTTGTGTGGAGTAGGCACACCCAGGGTAAATGTAAATTGGATGGCAGGACTAACTGCAGCAGCTGGGAGCATGTTTCTGGCTACTCCAGCCTGCTTTTTGGGCTGGTTTGGCAGCCTGTAGCAGGCTCTGGGCTGCCACGACTGCAATGCGATGAGCACACCAAGCTGTCTGGAGCCAGCCTGGTGAAGCACCTAGAAGCACGAGATCAGCTTTCATTTTGAGTAGGAAATTTCCTTTTAAAGCATATACGAAGAAGGCTGAGGCTCCAAGTTTGGGATCTATCTGAACACTTTTCATGTGGTCCCTGGCCCAGGACATCAGTCTGCATCTACAAAGAAAGTTCAAGACCAACTCCAAAACACATTTGTTCCCTGCCCAAGCAATCTCTAGTGTTGTCTGTCTCCAGTGTTATTCTTATCTTAACCAGATAAGTGAAGACATGCTTTTCCAAACTAAAATGCTGTACTTCTCAATTGTTGTACTTATTACTAAGGAAGTGGGGAAATCATGGCTCTCTTAGTAAGTTACCTGTTGTTCAGATCATCACATGTAGTTTCATGGAAATATTTGCACAGCTTGGTGTATATCAGGGATCTTAAGCCAGGCTGGAGATGGATTTTTTACAAGAGTATGTAGTCATAGGATGTGAGGTAACAGTTTTAAACTGAAAGAGGGAGATTTACATTAGACATTAGGAAGAAATTCTTTACCATGAGGGTGGTGAGACACTGGCACAGGTTGCCCAGAGAAGCTGTGGATGTCTCCTCCCTGGAAGTATTCAAGGTCATGTTTGATGGGGGGGTTGAAACTAGATGATCTTTAAGGTCCCTTCCAGCCCAAACCGTTCTATGATTCTATGACACTGCCTGGCTATTGACAATCCTTGCTAAGAGCAGCCAGGCAAGGGAGCTGCCATTGGCCACCAAGCCACAGAAGGTCTCCATGAGACCACAAATCAGCCTGAATGTTGGCCAGCACCCACCGATGGATGCTGCCACAACCCAGTGTGCCCCTTCCCTGCAGCCTTTTGTGGGACTCAAGGGCCCAATGATATTTTCTGAGTCCATCGTGGTTCCTGATGTCTGCTTAGTTACTTGACATGGTTCTAGCCCTGTTCCCAGCCTCTGCCCCACCCTGGCTGCCTGATTGCTGTTCTTGCTCTCCTGTCTACTTCAAGCCATGACTCCTGTTCCTGCCTATCCTCCAGTCCTCCCTCTGTCCTCAGCTGCCTCCTCCATCCTGATTGAGACCCCCTGGTACCTCACAGTCTTCCAGGAAACTGAGAAGCAAACATGACCCATCACTGCTACCCGTAAATCTTGTATATGAAACTATCATGAAGATCAACAAAGGAAGCAGCACTCAGTGACTGAGCACAAGCATACCCTGCATCAGCCAGGGCACAGCGCTGGGGATGTTTGCTGATGGACAAGGTAGCTCTTTAGACATTTCTGCAGGTGCTGCATGCCACATCCCCAGGATGCTTTTGCTTCTAAAAGTTGCCATATAATTTAAGAAGGGCCATGGTGCTGAATTACTGAGAACCTTGTTTAAATACCTCAGGAGATGCCTGTGAAACAGCAACAAACTGCAGCAGCTGGTGGCTTGTCAGGCCAACAAAAACAAGCTGAGTGACAGCGTACTAATATTTTTAAATTCTAATCTCTTCTGTCTTTGTAACTCTGGAAGAAGTGGTGATAGACAGGATGGTGCAAGGACTAACTTTTGTCCCAGTTCTCAAGCATTTACTGTTGCATTCAAAAAGAAAAACAGAAAGAAAAAGCTGTTGTACCACCAAACTATTTTTGAAATATGAGACTGAACTCTGAGGCCAGATTGTCTGTATTTATTTTAGAATATTGAAAATAGTGTTAAGAGTTACAGAGCATAGTCAAGAAAAAAGTTTTGTCCTTACTGAATTTACTGAAAAGGGATCATTTTTTCAGGCTTCAAGTTAGAAAGTATTCAAGTATATGCTTAAAATCACCTCTATTCAAGACAACACTGAAACTCACAATTAGCTGGGAATATTAGTGGGATTTAAACACACATGAAACGCTTCCCTGAACTTCCATGGATTTTCACCTTTTGCTTTTGCATGATCCATGAACAATTTCACTATCGACAAAATAGCCCAAACATTTGAGACAAGTCCCTATAAGCAAAATCCAAGATGGGGCTTCCTGTGCTCCATGATCTCACTTCATACCTCAGCAAGACACACTTGTGCCTTCTTTTATTTCTTTTCCCTGTCCCTCTTTGGGATCAACGTTTACACTTGAAGCACCTGGTAATTACACAATCATGCAACTACTTACAAATACATCTCTGGTCTGTGACTGATTGAAAATTACTCTGTCAACATATTCGACATCAAAAGCAGCAGCCGTATATGACTGGGCTGTGGGATCAACAGGGTGAGTGCTAGTCTTTGAACAGATACACAAGTGTTCTCCCTCTCTTCAAAGTAGGTTTTGGGGAGAGGGGAGCAGTTTTTTTTACAGACACTTTAACTGTGGTTCTCTTTTGGCTACATGAAAGCTTGAGAAATCTATTTAAGGTAAGAAATACTTCCATGTTTCTCCAAGTGTTTTTTTCAAAAGGCATACACAGGAAATTTCTCCTCCCCATCACCTATACAAACACAAAACAAGAAAACACAAGCACTATTTTAACAAGCTCCTGGGAAACTTTAAATAAAGCTGAGATGAGGCCAGGTGAACCAAAAGAAAGTGCTTATGCTGGATGCTCAGCTGAGACCCAAAAGAAAATAAAGTTATTTCCTTCATAAGCTGATGACTCAGAGGACTGGCAATGACATGGAAGACATCACGTACCAAAGTACTGTTGCTACACATGAAGTGGTGAATAATAGCCTTAAAGCAAAACTTTCACAGCAAATTCATTGGCTGGCATTCCTCCAAGCATCACCAGAGGATGTGACTGGCCAGTGTGTGGCTTGCTTCCCAGCTGGCCGCCTGTCTGCTCCTCCAAAGTGCTTGCACAGCACCCGGTGAATGGCCAGTGGAAATGAGTGAAGCACTAGCAGTGTGCAAGTAGGGTGCCACATAGAAGCTCAGGTGGGTGTTCTCAGTGTCATCCTTCCTGAATAAACACAGGATATTAGCAGCTAATGTTGTTAATCCATCTTCTAGGGATCACCAAGTGTAGACAGACACTCGAGGGAGCTAAAGCCTATGCATCAGTGTGCTCTGAGCACAGAATCACAGAATGTTAGGGATTGGAAGGGACCTCAAAAGATCACCTAGTCCAATCCCCCTGCCAGAGCAGGATCACCTAGATCAGGTCAGACAGGAACACATCCAGGCGGGTTTTGAATGTCTCCAGAGAAGGAGACTCCACAGCCTCTCTGGGCAGCCTGTTCCAGTGTTCTGTTACCCTCACTGTGAAGAAGTTCTTCCTCACATTTATGTGGAACCTCCTATGTTCCAGCTTGCACCCGTTGCCCCTTGTCCTATCATTGGATGTCACTGAGAAGAGCCTGGCTCCATCCTCATGACACTCACCCTTGACATATTTATAAACATTAATGAGGTCACCCCTCAGTCTCCTCTTCTCCAAGCTAAAGACACCCAGCTCCCTCAGCCTTTCCTCATAAGGGAGATGTTCCACTCCCTTCATCATCTTTGTGGCTCTGTGCTGGACTCTCTCAAGCAGTTCCCTGTCCTTCTTGAACTGGGGGGCCCAGAACTGGACACAATATTCCAGATGCGGCCTCACCAGGCCAGAGTAGAGGGGGAGGAGAACCTCTCTCGACCTACTAACCACACCCCTTCTAATACACCCCAGGATGCCATTGGACTTCTTGGCCACAAGAGCACATTGCTGGCTCATGGTCATCCTGCTGTCTACCAGGACCCCAGGTCCCTTTCCCCTACACTGCTCTCCAACAGGTCAGTCCCCAACTTATACTGGTACATGGGGTTGTTCTTACCCAGATGCAAGCACCATCTACCCTCTCTTATATTGCTACCAACACCCTACAGAGATGTCATTTCTCACATAGCTTGAATCTTGCTTCAACCAAAACACACAAGTCAAGGTGATTGAGGTGTTTTTGACACTTGTATAAATATAGTTGTGATGTCTGTAACACCACATCAGCCATCCTGGATTAGTACAGGTGCCACTCTGCTCAGTTACCCATCTCCAGGATGGGCTACCAGCAGATGCTTTGGGAATGCATCTAAGAAACATCACCAATCTAGAGCAACTATTTTCCTGGTATTACCTTCTTAGTTTCTGCCATGTAGAGACTTGTTGCTCTATAGATTATAGTCATCTCACTGCATTCACTAGCAACTGATGGATCTTAAAAATGTGGGTTGTGGTATTTTTTAAAAAGATTATACCCACTATATCTACTTTGGTCTCCACAACATTTGGTAAAAATGGTTTCCACAGCTAATTTTTCAAGAAGAGACACTTCCTCATTATTTTAGTTCTATATCCACATTCGTTAGTCACTGGACATCCCCCTTTTCTTGAGCTGTTACAAGGAATAATCTCTCTCCATCTCCATCTTCACACAACACATGATTTTGTGTGATATCTTGTCTTCTACCTGCTCTGAGGTGATGATGTCTCAGCATCCAGTATCTGCTGCAATAAGCAGCAAGCTGGACTTACTGGAAAGCAAACTGCACACCCTTGAGTTATTGCAAATGTTGTATTGCTTCAGTTGTTGAAATTAGGCAAGAGAAGAAAAGCTGCAGAATGATGGATTCCTTTTCCAGCAGGGTAGGAAATATTACTTTCTAGCGTGCATTAAACCTTCCACAAGATTTATCTGATTCACTGCTAATTTCAGCTGCAGTGACAGTCCCTTCTAACGTGGAGCCCCATGCCATAGAGCCCAATGCAGATTCCTCCCACTATGGCACTTGGAAAGGGGGTTTCCACGTGCACCAAGGCTATGGTTAAATATCTGCAACCATGACACATCAGCTAGTGACACACATCAAGGACAAAAATATAAACAAAAAGGCCTCCAGTCATCCTGACATCCATGTCCCAGTTACCTTTTCTTCAGAATTTCTCTCTCTACACCTTCTTTTATAACAAACTTTGGCTTTCTGGTGACATTTCTACAATCCAGATCATGCCTTCCCAGCCTGCCCTGCAGGACACTCTAATTCCCCTGGTCTTTACGAAATGACATTTCCCAAGATCCTGCAGCCAGGCCCCCACAAGCAAACCCACAGCATCTGATCTCAGTCTGTTACTTCCTTCTGTTACAGCAGCTAGGCTATGTTTTGGTATTGAATATTTATTTTTATTCACTGAATAATGGCAATTTCAATTAGCCAAATTTTAAACTTGTTCTGAATCAAATCACTTTGATGAATGACTATAAAACAAAATGCATACTTTCCGTATTTTTCTGAAACTGAACATATAGTTTTGAAATGCTTCAATTGTTATTCAATTTATGTAAATGTAACAAGAATTAGTATGTGCAACATCTGAAAAAACAAACACACAAACAAAATAAAATATGAATAAAATGGTTTGTTTTCCACAATGATTTTTTCCAGCATTTGGCTAGCAAGTGCAAAAACCAGTCATTTGGTAGCTTTGGAAAAGAATAAGGATAAGAAAGCCAAGCAGAAAAAAATTCAAGGAACTCAGAGAAAGATAAGACACTTGACTAGATATTTACCTTCAGTAGGACACATGTTGAAACCTAATATGTCACTCTTCTTTCCCTGTCTCACTGCTACTCAAATCATATACAATACAGGTGGAAAGAGGTAGAAAGGAAAACAAAAAGCAAAATAACACAGAGGATTCCCTGCTGCAGTTAAGTCAGATGTCATTTCCAGATTTTTAGAAACTCTTATGATGGGAAACTAGAAAAAAATTAAATATCTCAAGTCCACACCTCTGGAGATCCCTGCAGGAGTAATTTCCCTTGAAGAAGCAGCACTGCTGCAGCAGCAGTCCCAGTCAGCTGCTTTTCAGGACAGAGAGAGGAATGGACAGGTATTCATCAACTCAGTTCTAGAGACAGTGAGCTGGGGGAGTCAGGAGTGTCATCCTGCCTGGACATTTTCCTGATCTGGATCCTCAAGCACCTTATAGAAAAAGTGTCCACGGGATGACACCAATCCACATCATTTCTGCAAGCTCCAGGGTTTGAGTTTGGATCTATGATTTAAATAACAGATGGGTAAAATCACATGTAACCAGGCAGCTCCCTAGTGGCTGTATAGATGTGGATGTTGGAGAGCATATGATTTTCCAAGCTAAGGTCAGCACTAACCTGAGCTCAATTTTTCCTCCAGATCTGCTTTTTCTAGTGCGATCATGCAGCTTAATTTTTTTGGCTAGTTCCACCCCCTTCTGCTCAAATCACACGCCTATGGAGGATCCTTCCAATGCAAACAGGGGAGTCACATGGCTCCAGATCTCCACCATTTCTGGAAGATGAGAACATACCTCTGTGAGGTGTGGAAACTGCTGTCTGCCACGTTAATGAAGCCAAATTGCAGAAATCTGCGGTATAAATCTGATGGTACCATCTGGCCCTCAGCATACAGGAGATAAGCACTCTGGTTTATAAAGAGTTTATCAAAGCCATTAACTTTGGAAACTACTCACCAAATAAAACAATTCATAAATGATAAACAAGAAGCCTCTGGTACTTTTTTTTTTTTAACTTGTGAAATCTGCTACTACATTTAATGTAGCGTCAGTATATCACATTTAAGTCCTTTAATGGGTTTTATCCTTTTACTTTAGATATTTATGATTCTTGGATCTGGCTAAAGATTAGAAGCAAACCACACCACAGACACAGTGCGGGGGGCAGGGGCAATGAGGAGGAATCACAGAATCACAGAATCACAGAATGTTAGGGATTGGATTTCTCTAGTGAGACTCAGATCTTGTGAGATGGGATTAATCTAGTGACTACATGGGGCTGGCTGTCAGCAGCACCCACTGGGACCCCCTGGCCCTGAAGGAGCATCCTCTGCTAGAATCTGCTGCACCACCAAAAATGCGGTGGCTGCTGGGGACACATCAGCAGGTGAAGTTGCAGGAGCAAAACCTGGGGGACTCCCCTCGAGCACCCTGCCTTGTGTTAAGCATTTGAGAGTTCTACGGTTTCTTGCTCCACTTTCATCCTCTTATATTTTGTATATACACAGGTATATATTTACATCTTAAACACTGAGTTGAGAATGCCTAAATGGAAAATGAAAACACCCAAATAGTTTTTATCCAAAACACACTGGGCAATGTTTCATTGTTATCTGAACACTGGAGCTTGGGGTTTTAAAATGTTCCCAGAACGCAACAAAATTTTAAAGAGAATTTCAACAGAGCTGTAATTTCTGTAGGGATTGATTTCTCACACACTCCTCCTGCAACACACAGGCATATCCTAATTTCCGTTCCCCTAATTTCCACCAAAGAAAATGACTGTGCGGGTGTTTTAAAGTGTCCCCGAATTGCTCTCTGACTGAAAGCTGTTCTGTGCTCCACCACAGCTTACAGTCTCATGGATAACACCTAGGGACACAAGCACCTTCTTACCGCCTCCACCAGTTCCCAGTGTTCTGGTTAGAATTCAGCAGGTAGAGAAGAAGTAATGGGCTGATGAGCTTTGTTAATTGGCAAAAAAAGTGCAAACTGATTTTTGGGCATTGTACCTAGCCAGGTCTAGTAACTGTATAACAAATATGTATTATGCTAGAAAGAGTAGACTCACAGGCGCCAGGAGTGAAACATTATCCTTTTCAGACAAAGTCTCAGACGAAGATCTTTATCTCAGAATGATATATGGGATATATTTTTGAGATGACTCCACATAATACCTTTATTATTGTTGAAGTTTAACAACTTAAAAGGGAAAAAAAAAAAAGATCATATTTGTCCTTTGTTACTTACCCAAATATGGGCAGGAAGCTTCCGATGTGGCTAGGCTTATAAAGAAAAACACCATTAGCCTAAAATAGCACCAATATTTGGAGCACGGAGGGGGGGGGGGGGGGGAGGGGCACATATGAAGCAACTGTAGAATCGATTTGAAGAGCCAAAACCTGCTTTTGGTTGCAGGCTGCTAATGCAACTCCACTGAGAGCAGAACAATTGCTCTGTATGTACTCAGGTTTGCCAATGAGGGAATCAGGACTGCAGTTTCTGACAAAGATGAAAATTCAGATTAAACTGAAAATAGTACAACATAATTAACCATAATTCTTCAAGAAAAGTTGATGAAGATCAATTTTCAGGAAACTCAGAACCATCTCAGGACATTAACAGTTTCTGCTCCAATGCCAGGAGGAGAAACCACTTTTCAGCCAACATATGGGTAGTGTCCCTGGCAGGGAAGTGAGTTATCCAGGCTTTGCCTTGGAGTTTTTCAGTTCTTTAGGAGCATCTGCTTGAGCATGGGCAAACTTTCAGGGGAATATGCTACTTACTGAGCCTTATCTGGAGGATCAGCAAGAAGGAGAAGGTAGCGTACCAGTAGTCTTTCCTTGTGTGGGATGAGGAGGGCAGGTTTGTTGCCTTCTCACAGCCCTCGACAGTGGGCTGGCTGCAGTCAGATGTCACACTGCGGGGAAAGCACCTTAGGAGAGTTCTGCCATGCAAGCCTTGGCATCTATGCACCTATTAGGTCTTGCACCACTCTTTGGACAACCATAGGATGTGCCCTTGGTGATGGTCAAGATCTGTAGCCCTGTTCTGCAAGATCCCATTGAGTGTTGCATAGCAGAGAAAGGCAGTGTGGATGCTCAGCCAGCATGGACTCCTTTGAGTCAAGGAAACAGCTAGCAGGATTCCTGTATCTGTGTGCCATCTATGTGCCATGCCATGCCATGCTATGTCATGCCATTTGGAAAGGCTGCCATTTTCCCATGTTATGGAGAAACTGCTGGAGAAACACAGTGGGAACACCTATGACGTGCATGTTTTCCCCTGCCTAGAGGTCTTCCAACAACAGCAGTATGCACTTGCTTTCCCTCAGATACTAGAGACACAACCCACAAGCAAAATCTGTTGTAGAAAAACCCAAAAGTCATATATATATAAAGTTTCTTCAGCTTTAAGATCACATGTAGACTTCTCTAGACTAAATAAAACAGAGGGAGGCAAGGCTGCATAGGCAGTCTGGCCAGATCCGAACCCCTGGCTCTCAGATTGTCACTATGGCAGGTCCAGGCAGGGCTCCTCTGGAGAGAGCCTGGAGCCTGGGGTCAAGGTCCCCTGCTGCTGTCTGTCTGTGGAATGGGGTTCTTCACAAATTTGCAGTGGTAAAGCATAAAAGAGCCCCGATGGTTGGAAAAGCCACTGTGACCCCTTTGTGTGTGAATGGCGTATGGCAGCAACAAGTGAGATGGGGTAGCTCCAAAAGCTGCTTCTTACCATGCGGTGCCATTCTAGAGCCTCACACTGATATTTTGCAGACCTCAAAATCTGTGTACAGGCAACTGGCTTGAGGATGCACCTGGCTATGTGAGCAACTTCATGTCAGAGGCAGTACTGAGTGAAGGGAGCCCAGCCTTGCACAGGCCCTCTCTCTGCTGCTTGTGGGATTAGTGATATATCACTATGCCTGACTTTCCTTGCCAAAGACACAAAAACATTTAACCTCAGATCTGATGGGTCAAGAAGCCTAGCATGAAACAGGGAGCAAACTAATCTAACAATATAGACTTCAGCCTAAAGTGTCTCTGCAGGCACTGGAAACTGAATAGCCAGTGCTTCCAAAAACACATAATTCACTCATCTTTGCAGCAAAAACCCCACACTCTTTATTGCACAATTCTGAAAACTATCTGCATTTGAGAAGTGACAGCAACTGATGTGAACCTTACCTGTGAGGGAAGTGCAGGGAGGGGTGGGTAGGTAAAGGTATGTCTCAGTTACCTCTTTGTCCCAGTGTCATAAAAATGTGTCCAAACAAGGAAAGAAGGAGTGATCATGAGCACTGGCAAGCTAACGGCAAAGCCATAACAAGGTAAGCCAAGAGAGATCCTGAGAAGCAACTTGTGCAAGGCATAAAATCTGACACGAAAAATTCCTCCAAGCCATCAATAGCAGAAAGTCTGCCAGAGCGTCATGGGGGCTGACAGATGACTGTGGTGTACATCACTGCTCAAAGGAGGTGAGAACACAGCTGGAAAGCTTTGTGTCCGCTTTCCCTTACCGGGGCTTCCAGACTGGAGCCTTTCTTTTGGGGGGGACGAGGCCAAGGGACTTTCTCAAAATGAAGTGTCAGTAAGAATGAGCTGAAGGTGCTCAGGAATGGGGCTGCTGAAACGCTCACTGTCATCCACAATTTACCAGTTAAACCTGACACGTCTTTGCCCCAGGCATTGCACTAGCAGCAGGACAAGACAGTGGCCTGGACTTTTATGTTCAAGATGAGAAACTTATTTCATGGAGGACACATTCCCTCCCTTTTTTTGGGAACCAAAGGGCTGGGGACCCCTCACCATGAGGGGCATGGTGTGCCTTCAGGTGGTAGCAACCTCTGTTCACGTGCAGTGACTACTGCATAAATACTGCATTTACAACAATGGAAGCTGGCCTTGATGAAACGTGTGTTCTCTGCTTGCCATTCCATGTGAAAAAGACTTTGATCACTTTCCTGATAATCGGTTGGGTCTTGCTGGTGATTTTGTAAGCTCAGTTCCACAGAACTTACTAGGAAGAGTGGTAGCATGCAAGCTCTAATTGCACAGTATTACATCGTACCCTGTGGAGACACCTCCACCACAAAACACAACAAACTGCTCTTTCTTTGATAATTCTGCAAGCGATACCCTTATATTGCTGGAAAATAACATTTGCCTTCGTGAGGATGAATGTACAGGAAACTGGTGCATCATTGTTAGCTCCTCCTCCACGCGCACTGCCCCATGTGTTTTGACACTCCTCTTTGCCCTGTGCCATCTCAATGCTGGAGCTAGCACATGCCTCCTGGCACAGCTCTGAGTAGAGCAGGAGGAAACTACCACATAGTGAATAACCAGGGCAAATCTCATGCCATGGAGTTAATCCTTAGAGGTGTAGGTTCTCCTTAGCTGCCTTCTTCCTCTGGCTGTGTCTGAAATATGGTTAGGAAACATGACCACAGCTCAGGCAGATGAATCCAAGCAAGCTTTACACTACCAGATCACACACTGGTAGCAAGGAAGCTATGTCGTTATGGTATGTACTGGGAAAATCCTCCAGGAGCCCTGAACACCTGATGCTGAAACCAAAGCTGTGTAATGCTGCAATATCCTCACTATCTGAATTTGAGCAATATCTGCCTGCTGCATTAGCTGTATTCCTTATTTCACTATCCGTCCCGTACCTCTCAAGATGCATTGGCCAGTGAGCATGGAAACAGGGGACAAAAATCTCTCTCTGTTCACTCAGCTGATTTATTTGGTACATGAGTATCCAAAGAACCAGGGAACAGACAGGGACAGCTGTGCTGCGTGGTCAGCTCAGTGTTCTGCTTAATTACGCGAGTCAAAGGGTGGGCATTCATTTGCAAGCAGCACAGAACAGCTGATTGAAGATGGTGCCACTGCTGACTACTCATCGCTACTCCTGCAATGAAGGTCATGGCTACCCCAGGACTCTTGCTTCAAGGGGCCACAAACACGAGAAGGTGGGCACAAGCTCTGCCCACACAGAGTAGCAGTGGCACAAATAAGCCTTTCTCAGAGGAAAGGAGCAAAGAGCTTCCACCTGAGCAGAGGAAAGCAGCCTATGCAATAAAAAAATATTACCAATGTTACATAACTTTGGATGATCAAGTGGTGTCAGACTTAACAGCTTTCAGACCCTGACCTGACAAAGCTATTATAATTCCCTGAATACCTGTGGAGTGCTTTCAGAGTCAAGTTCTGACACGTTATCCCATGGCGCCTGGTAGTTTGCTTAATACAGTTCAGCAAAAGAAAAGAGCTGTACAGAAGTTATGCATCATATCGTGCAGTCCCATCATGATGTGCAGTGAGGAGCAGGACTTGGACGGTGTCCACATGGACCATGGGCCAAGCAGTCATACCAGAGCAAAGGCACCACTATGTCTGTGCATCCCAGGGACCATTTCAGGCCCACAAAGCCCAGAGACAACCCAGAAACAAAGTGAGGTCCGTGAGAAGCATTGGAGAAACCTGACAAAGCCACACAGTTTGAGGGGATGACACATAACAGCCTCACCAATTAATCAGTAGGCAGAGATCTGATTGTGTGGGGTCACTCATCCTGTGATCATCAGCACCCTGCAGACAAACCCTTGACTCTCTCTGATCCATGAGGGAATGCTTTCAGACTCGGCTCCATATTTATCTGTCAGAGGTGAGAAGAACCATACTGAAAAACTTCCAGTAAGCCCTCACTGAAGGCCCTGTGCATGGTCCTGGGGTGAGTTATTCCTGGGATACCTCAGGCATAAGCCTGCAGACCTAGACTGGTTTCTTTTCTCATGTCTAACTAGGCACAGACAACAGAAAGTGCCTTCAATTTTGAATGGTTTTGGTCTTTTGAATAACAGTTCCCATACTTAAAACACTGCAGGGGTTTCCAGTATAGCTTCACATGGAAGAAATTTTAAAGCACCAGACTTGTACAAGGGTCCGGAGAGGCCAGAGGGAGCAGCAAAGCTGGGCATCCTTGAGACAAAGTTTCCCAACTCTTCCCATAAACAGTGCTAAGAAGAGAGGTTAAGAGGAGAGGCAATCTCTCCCCAGCCCCAGTGCACATCCTGCCCCCGTGTCCTAACCCCTGCGGTGGCTCTGCGCTTGCTCCTCAGTCTTCCTAGGAACTCAGCAATAGGTTTTAAACATGGCTATTGCATCGTGTCCTCTGGGACTGTGCTGGAACTGCCAATTTGAATCACTTTAAGCTCTCACAGTTATTTTACAAGTCCCAGGGTGAATTATTTTACTACATTAGGAACCAATCAACTAGGATTTTTCTTCTTACAGTTTGGTGTGTATTTCTTCCCATGTTATATCCACGTCCCTGTCTTTCATCAGTTGCCCAAGGTTTTTTGCTTTTACATCTAGTTACCACTGGGGCTATCAATATTTGTTTCTACTTTCTTTAATATGTGAAAAACTGACTCAAATGTAGTGTAATGATGATAACATGTAGCAAATTTAAACTTCACTCTACTTAGCTCAGAGCAGGAAAGTCAGGGTAACATCTAGGTTGTTAAGTCATTGGGTCTGCCTTTATATTTGATACACAGGCTCCACAAAAGAATTTATATGCCAAAGGCCAAAAATTAAACCCTTAAACCTCCCACTGAGCTGCCACCCTAAAGGTAGAACTGCCTAAACTAGCTACCCCACTTTCATCCAGTAATTTCCTACCTACCTAAGCCATATGCCATAGTGGTATGGGTTCACACATTACATCTTGGCCATAACGAGCAGACCAACAAATAAAAAAGCACTGTAGGTATCTACAAACTGAGTGATCTCAATTGGCCTCAAAGTCTGGGCCCTATCCCACTGTTATTTTATGAGTGCATCTGTGAGAGTGGGCCTCACACAAAACATGTATGGAGGAGGAGAAATGTGGCCCTTTTCCCCACTGTCCAGTCCCTAGAGCACATACAGGAATGTGGAAAATGCAGAATCAAATCACTTTTCTTCCACGAGATCACAAACTCTTTCTTCCATCTCTTACCTGCTGGCGTATTGCCTTAACTCTACCATTATAAGGTCCCTGTACTTGCTTTCTCCTTCGGAGTCATATGTTGGAGTTGGTTCTGCCTTCTATGCTCATTGTACCTGGCTCTCAAGGTCAAGTCTTTTATGTTCCAATGTAAGCAAACTGACTACCATCTCCCTCTCTTTTTAGACCAATCAATGTTTAATTAATTTCTCTGGGGATTCACATAGGTGAATAAATAATATGTTTGTCTACCCAGCAGACTGAAAACCCAAATATACACTCCCATCCAAAGTACTTTCACTTTTAGGACCTCTGGCTTAGGTAGGGTACCTAAGTTAAAATGCTGAAGTCTTCATGGCAGAGAAGATAATCCAGCCAGGGTGTCTGGAAAATAGATCCTTGCACAGAGCAAGAGTTCCTGTTCTTCTCGTGGCCTCCTCGGGATCCCTCACCCACCAGAGCTGAAATGTGCCAGTGTTAATGGCAGGAACTGGGTCGATGGCATACACCAGCAAAGCTGTCTGGAGTAGTACTTTTCCCTTTTTACCAACAGTGGGAGTAAGAGCTCTTCCCCCCTGCAGGAACCAGCAGGCAATGCCACGGTCACGCTTTATGCCCGCATTGTAGACTGCGCTCCAGTATCTCCACTACAGTTGGTAATATGTAAATTACATCACTACAAATACAAAAGTCCAATTTTTTGTTGTTGTTGAGTTTTTCTTCCTCCTATCACACAGCTTGAGCAACTGCTCTTTTTTCCCCTTAGGATTTAGTTGCTGGTGTGATGCTATATCAACAGGGTGTGAAAAACTGACTGTAACTTGTCAACGCATTGACAATTCATGGCTGAGGCATGTTGGGCTGAGAACTTCAGCTTTTGAGGGAACCCCACCCAGGCAGCCAGGATCATTCTGATTAGACATCCACATGGATGTAGCAGCCAAAAGTTACAAGCAGAGCAAAAAAAAAAAGAAAGGTCCTGATCTGAAAAGGTTTGGTCTGTCTGTGAGGCACACAGCAGAAGGATACAGAAAGATGTGGAAAACAATAGCAGAGTGCAGATCAGGATCATAAACGATGGGATTGGTCTAATCTGTGCCAAATTTTCTGTAGGCATCATGGTGAAGGGGAGTTCTGATGCTAAAAAGAAAAAAAATGAGGTAACATTCAGAGTGTTTACAAAGAGCTTCTCCTATGCATGAGGGGCAGCACTGGAAAAAATAGGAAGTCAGTTTCCCAGAGAATGGTGTGGCTTCGCTTAGGGAGAAAGGTTTTCTGTTGTTTTTTTTTCAGAGAAGGATGACCTCACTTAAAATGTTAATGAGTCCTGGCTCATAGTTGCCAGGCAGATTAGTTGGATGAGGGGGTGTCTGTACTCTCATCTCCAAGACAATGGAGATGGTCTTTACTGCAACAGCCTCAGTGAAATAAGGATTTGCTCTTTGAATATACAAAGAGTTAGTTTTCTTTTCTATTAACTCCACTGAGAGTGCTTGAAATTTCAGCTGCCAAGAAATGTCAGCCCAGAGGTGTGGAGAAAAATTGTTTTGTTTTAAATCCATTTCCGCAGTGTTTCTACTGAGTCTTTTTTAAAAGGAATTTTATGAGGATGTGGAAATTTCAAGCAGTTATTAAGAATAACATTCATGCTACTACTGGGAAGCTGGAATTTTTTTTGGTTGAATAGCACAGTGGAGGTTGTACCCTGAAGTTCCCAGGTTCTCACAATTTGTTTCTGCTTATTCAATTTACAGTATAGTTTCATAAGGTTTTTCCAGAATACAGAACCAAGTATGACACAGCTGCTGATAAAGGTGGGCAATGTGTACTGTGGCTGAATTTGCTTCCAAACAAAAAAGGAAGGAACTTATGCTTTCTACTTTTTTCTGGTGAGGCTGGTGCAGAGAAGGCACAGTTGCACAGTTGTAGTAGTCCTCAACAGAGTGAACAGGTTGTGAAATTCATGAGCACATTTGTAGTCAGAAAATCCCATGCATCTTGCAAATCTGCTTGGTCTCAGCTATAGATTACCCACTTCCCAGTAACCCATATGAGAAAAGAAACTAGAGCCAGCCACCACCTTTTCTCTTCCAATCTGCCATGCAGCTCTGGTAGAAAGGCATCACCAGAGCCTGCCTGTGGGCACAGAGGAAACCACCAGAGACTTCTTTGCAACAGGCTGCACTCACCTCTGGTTAAAACAATTAGTAAGAGCCAACAACACAACACCACAAAATAGGCAGAAGATACTTGCTTTATCAGTCTCGAGGTAAAACCAATCTAAGAACAACTCTTATTTCAATAAAACCCATCTTCCCAAGACTTCTTTGCTGTTGGGATACAGGTTCAAGTAGAGCTTAGGAGTCTGGACACCTATAAAGAAATCAGAACTTTTCTTATTACAGTTATGTTAAAACCAGAGCCTTTACCTCTTCCATTGTTCTCCCTTCCAGGAAGGATGGAAGAGATGTCTTTACTCTTGTCTATGTCTACTTTCTTATAGATACTTTTTCTTTAAAAGTGCTGGATTGTGTTCCTTCCCTCCTGACCTTCTCCCTCCTCTGCACAGTTTTATTTTGTCACTGCTCTGCAAGGCATTCAAGTACGTGCTTAACTCCAGGCCTGTCAACGCACTACTCGTGCATAAATATGTGTTTAACATTTATCTTGCTGCATCAGACCTGGGACTCCCTCTGCCTTGCTTCCTCTTTCTTTATCTCTCCACCCCCAACAAAAAATACAGTTCTTTGCTCTGTCTCTGGATTCTGCTTTTCTCCTGTACTTTCTTTTTTTTAAAAAAAAAAATAAATTATCTGCCCGTGTTCCTCTCTTCCCTCGTATTTCTCCCCTGCTGGTTTTCTTTCTTAGTTTTCTGCACTTTATTCTTTTCTGCCATGTTCCATTGCCTCTCCCCTTCTAGTATTTGGTGCTTTTTCTGCTCAGTTCTTTTCATTTGCCTCTCCGCTTTTTTTTTTCCCCATTGAACAGCTAAATTTGAAGGATTACAGGGATATCTTGTTTTCTATAATATTCTATTTCACTAGAGCCTGCTACTACTGAAATCAACGGCAAGCCTCCCAGAAACTCTCGGGAGAGCTGGAATGGATCCGAAATATTTGCTATTTGCCAAATGGTGAGAGTGTCTGAGTCTAGAGCTGGTTTGTTTACATCAGGATCAAATGCAGACTCCAGTTTGAATCAGAACCATATGCTCTTCCCAAATTATGAATTTTCATAGTAAAATAATCTGCATAACGCATACGGAAGGACAATAATGCCTCTGTTAAGTGCTGACTCAGTAACATGGGAAGGGGGAAGGTTACCTTGCTCTGGAGTGAAGCTGCAGGACACAGCTCAGATGTGATAAACTGGGGCAGAGCAAAGGGGAGCCATGCATAGACGGAGAAAAGTTGGTCATGTTTAATAAGAAAATGCAGTTAGAAAATATTTCACAGTGTCTGCCACCAGTTACTGAGTGAAACTCTGGCTCCACTGACGTCAATAGCAAGCTTCCCATTGACTTCAGGCATCTGGAAATTCACCTACCAAATATTCAAATTGCTGTTGAAGTGTGTACACGAGCAAGACGGTGTCTCTTGAGGATGAGGCACTCTTCTAAGGACATCTCAACAATGTGTATTTTTACAAATACTCAGAAAACTCACAGCATTTGGAATCTGATTTTCTTCTTTGTTCATGGGGTCTTGATGCCAGCTCCATCCCCTCTCTGGCTGAGATAAAACACAACTGGGCACAGATCCCTCCTCTTGTTGGGGATGGCTATGTTTGTTCAGTTATTTGCAGAGAAACAGTGTGTGATAAACCTGACGGTGGTGGCAGCTGCCAGCCCTGGAAAGATCCAGCGGTGGCAGTGAAAGCATGGGGGTCCCTCCTGCTGGGCCTGGCCTCCCTACAGCCCACAGGGAAAGCTTGAGCTTGTGAATGCTTTTATTGCGTGTAATTGCAATCCTTGTTTTTAAAACTGTTATTCATTTTAAAAAGAAAGGAATCTCTTTTCCTAGCTGAAAGGAAGCCTGCTGTACAAATTACAGATGAAGTGCCCCCTCCACACAGCCCATACCGAGGACATAGTATAGGCACTATATTTAATTTCTTATTAGATGCCTTTTTTCTCTTTATTCTCTCACTTTCCTAACTCTCTGTTTTGTTGATTTTTCACCTGCTCTACTTGTCACCCCATAATTGCACTGGATTTCTTTCTCTTCCTCCTGCTGGCCTTTTTTCCTTTCTACTGTCTCTCCCCAGCAAAAGCAAACCCATTAACATTCCCACTTCCCCATGAACAAGCAAGCCCACACTGTGCCACTGCACTTCAAGTGAAGCAGGCAATTGCCTCCCTTTGCTCCCCTTGAAATCACGAGTGAGCGCAGCCCTTGCTCCTCCCCAACGGGAGCTACTCCCCATGCACAATGGACCAGGGGAGAGGATGCCCCTACATCCCTGCCCAGGGGGGAAGACATCCCCCAGGATAACAGGAAAAGTAGGGGGGCAGCTCATGGGGTGCATAGGAAGTTGCTTCCATGCCTGCCCCAAGGTGCAGAGGTGGGCTGGGAGCGGGGGCATGCCACAGCCAGGGAGGGCTGGGGTGCCCCATGCCAAACATCCTCCCTGCAGCCTGCTGCGGTAGCCACAGCATGCCGGACTGTGGCTTGTTGGTGTTTCTATATCCCACTGGGAAGGCAGGCAGGCTCTCTGCCCAGTCCTCTCCTGACACCATGCCAGGCAGCACGTCTGTGCTGAGGGCATCTTTCCTGGGGAACCTGTGGCACAGCAGCTCCAGCTCTGTGGTCCTTCAGAGTGAGGTAAGCTCTTCCAGCAGCGATAATATATGCACATTCCTCCTCCGGCCCTGAAATCTGGGGCTTCCCGTGGTGGTTCTTGTACTGCAGATGTCCAGAGTGCCGTTTCTGGCACCACATGAGTAAGTTGGTCTGTACATACGTGTGTGCCGCAGCAAGCGCTTCCACGTGCTAGTCATTTCTGAACCGCAAATGTCACCGATGCCAGGGGAAAGGGAGGAGGAGCAGAGGCCTTTATGTTGTGGTAGATAACAGGAAAGGGAGGTGGAGAAAAAGGCTGTCTTCTTTCAGCCACTCTTAAAAAGCTGCTGTCTGCAGTGAAGCATGCCTGCTCCACTCGGGGACATCCTGCAGGCAAATCCACCAGTGGGCAGGCTGCAGGATACCTTAACTCTTCACCTCCCAGTCCTCAGAAATTTCACTTTCACCGAACCCAGCTTTATGGAAAACCATGAAGCATCTCTGTGTTTGACAAACCAGATTTTCAGTCACTAAATTCATTCACATTGACCAGCCAATGGCTGATAATGGGACATGTTCAAAAAGTGACCTAGAGATGAAAAGTCATCTTCAGGTCCCCCAAACTACTTTCCCAATTAAAGATGTACACTCAGAGCTTTCAGAAAGAATTTTGGCAATGCTAGGTTGCTCAGTGCTGATTTACAAATTATTGCCTCTTTATCACACACTGAATTTCAACCCTCAGTCCCTCAGTTTGAAAGCACATAGAAACCCTATGCTAAAGGAGTCAAGAAGATAGGCTTCAATTATTTCATTTTATGGAGGTTAAAAAGGTTCTTGTAAATGACTGATACAAATAACTGGAAACCCAGTTAAAACAACTGGATAACAGATGGCAAAGGAAAGTGGTTTACTGTAAAGTGTTGCAGAGTAGAAGATCATTTACAAGAAGCAATTACACAAACATCCCTAAGCATCCAAGATCCCATAAAAGGGTTGCTGAGGTGGAAGCACATTTTCAATTGTGGATTTTTGTGCTTGAATGAAAATCAAATCTTTAATTTTTTTTCCTTTCTTATTTTTTTAATCCCTCCCCTCTCTCTGTCCCTTCATTACTAAAGGAGCATTAGCATTTCTTATCCTGCACAAGTAATGAAATCAGCCAGAGAAGCACTCCCTCCAACAAAATCTTTTATAAAAAAGATTTATTTTTTTTTTAATTCTTCACTCATTTAATCCTTATTTCCCCTGGGATTCAGAATCACTTGAAGACCAAGGAAGACAATACCTGTCTTGTGGACATAAATAGTTTTAACAAATTAAACCACTAGTGTAATAACACATTTTTCTTCAGTATCATGATGGAAGAGAGAAGCTGTCTTATTCTGACATTTAGGAAACTAAATGTATATCTCTCTTTACCTTTTCAAGCCCTTTTCATCCCCCCCATCTAATCCATTTTGTATAGATAATGGGAACATGACTTTCTTGTAGGATCTTGACAGATCAACAAAGACAACCAAAAACTTTGCATGCTGAATGTCTGCAGACCAAAGGACTTTCCCTTGGCTGAAAGAAGAGCATTTCTCAAGTTAGCAAAGGCAATTCAGGCTAGTGTCTGCTGGTCTTCTAAGGATGGAGATTCAGCAGCTCTTGCAGTTCCTAATGTTCCCCTGGGAGAGAAAAAGAGGGAGGGACAGACAAGAGAAAATATTTTTTTCACTACTTGTCCTAGCATCCATGGATTTTATTAACAAAATTTGGCAGCCTGACCACTGGTAGGAACACTGGATGTTTTCTGCATTCACGAAGTTATCTGCAGTCCTCTGATACTATCTTAGGAGAATCCTCTCTATGTCTAAGAGCCAGTAGGAGTATGAAAGAAATTCAGCCCATTGACTAACATTTCCCACAGCCTGCCTGTATCTCCCTAGCCATCCCCAAAACCACATGCAGGGCACAAGCATTCCTTCAAGAGGATCAGCAGGATAAGGCTTCTCCTGTCCTGTAATTTGCAGGCTTCTTTTCTGATTACACATGCCCACATATGTCAGATTGCCCTCTTGCCAGTTATTCTTGTTTGATGCTGAATTCACAGGTACTGGTTTAGCAGAGTGACAACTTGTCTGCTCCCTTACATGCACACTCTTAACACAAGGTTCTCCAATATGTATCTAATACACAGGTTGCATTTGGCTCCTGCAGGCCAGACTTTTACCAAGTCTGCTGGGCAAAGTGGTCCAAACGATGTCTCCAGGAGTGAGTGGGAGTCTGTCCCATGTGAAGACATGCCTAAGCTCAGTCTGGGCACTTGCTGAGAGGTCCCTTCCTGCCTGCTGGGACATACCCAAGGCTGGAAAATATGGGTAGCACTCCCAATTGCTAGAATCTAAGGTCAGAAGCGTAGCCTCAAGGCTGAGATCCAGGAGGCAGGGAGGGGTAATATAACACTGAGCCATTATTCCTCCAGTTCTCAAGATGAGCTAAGCACAGCTCAAACACAGCTGATGATCAAACATCTGGAGACTCAAAGCCAAACCACTGTACTCAGGCACAGCATATACCAGAGATGCAGGCACTGGTCTAACTTGCACTGCTGTATGTCTTGATGAGCTGCACCCATCTCATTTTTTTTGTGTGTGTTGCATGGCTTTTACCATCCCTAGCATCAACATAGCACAAACCTGCCAAGGTCAGAGCAGTTATTTCCTGATGCACATCGGTGTTCATGAGATCAGAAGCAGGTTGGATATCAGGCTGATATTGTCACTGTGTTGGTTGATAAGTCAGTACAAGTCTGCAAGTTTTGCAGTATGAATGTTTTCTAACCACCGTGTGGTAATTTTATAACACTGAACAATGTCTGAATTTTCTTCTTGTCCCACCCTGCACACACACACACACACACACACTTCCTACCCTGCCACAAGTGAGTAATAGACATGAAGCCCTAACCAAAATGTCACAGATCTCATGGAGATACTATAAGATTCATTGCCTCCGGCTCTGGGAACAGAGGTGCAGTTTCCTGGCAAGGACTATCAGCCCGAGGCAGGAGCTGCAGCAGCCCCAGATGTCCCCCTCACCAGCTGGAGTAACTGGGGGCATGAACAGACTGTCCCAGCAGGAAAGACTCTATGCCCTGCCAAGCTGCAGCTATCTGCAGCATGCCTCAGTACACAGCACTTTAGTCAGCATCCAACGTAATGTTCAAAGCTACTTGTATGGTCAAGGTCCCCTCCTGGGGAGTGACAGGGAAAGGAAGACTAGTGGGGGACAATTTACCCCAACGCAAGCCAGATGTCCTGTACAGGTGAGCTGAATCATCCCTGCTTATTTCTCCTTGTTGACAACAAAGGGAACCTGGATGACAATCTTGGGGGAGACATCCCCCTTCCAGTTAGGTAGGCAAGGTCAGTTCCTGTCCATCCCACTTTAATCCAGAGACAGGACAAATGTAATCCATTCAAAAACAGAGAACAAAGTTAAATGGGAAAAACAGTGTTTCACAAGCTGCACTCTAATTAGGACAACATTAGTTACCAATCACTAGCCAAGAGTGCTATGGACTTTGGAAAAACAGTTTGATTTCATTTGAGAAATGTGTCAAAGATAGGGCATTCCCCGAGCAGCATTACAGAGGGATGAGAGATGCTCAAGGAGTCCTGCAAACAGTCGCTGCAATCCAGAGTATCTGAATAATGTCTTGGTGCTCCTTAAATGGGCACTGTCCTAGAGGCTGTCCTAGAAAGAGAGTTTACTGAGGAGTTTTTGCCAAAGCAATGATCTTTCTATGAAAGACTGAGCAAAGCTTGCAGAAAGATCTTTTCTTCACTCTGACATGACACCACTCCCAGACTGAATTTCATCTTCATTAGGTACCTGACGCATCAAAGCCACAATTTCCCTGGTACTTAATAGACAGCTTATGTGGTCTTAATAACATATCAGCAAGTGCTCAGTATTAAACATACATCATCTGCATGAAGAGAGAAGGGAGAACTGAATGACCTCATTTTAATTAAGGGGTCTTAACTAAGCTACTAATCCTGCACATTCCAGATGTTAGTTAGGTGCCTAACTACCACCATTTGGCCTACTCACTAAATTGCATTTACAATTAATTGAGAGCAAAGCATTTAATCCATAAAATTGCAGGCTACATTAAAAAAAATAAAAAAAATACAGGCTAAAGATGTGGTCCATAGCCAAAAGCAGTTATTGTGTCTCAGTGGAAAAGTATGATTTTTTTCAAAAAAGGGAAAAAAGTGTTTCGCATTAAACTCAACAATTCCTTAGTACTGGTAGTGCTGCACCATGGCATGAGGGTGATATGAGAGAATTCTCCATCAAATATGAGGACACAGCGTACCAGGCACTGTGCAAATACTCCCACACCAGAACATCTCTGCTTTAGTGAGCTCACAGCTGGCTACAGTAGAAGTCCCAGTTACAAACCAGAGGGCACTGGACAGCAGTAAAATGGAAGCGCTCTGTATAATGAATGGGAGGGTTGCTTGCCACCTTCCAGTGGGGATAAGGGGCAAGTGTCCTCCATCAGTGAGAAGAAGACAAACCATTCTCATGCTGGCACTAGACCTCCAGCTCAACCCAAAGGGGGCATTTGGGTGTGCTTGATCTGTCACATAAGGACACAAGGGTGGAGATGGGGATCTCTGCATTCCCCTGGCAGCAGGGGCTCTGCTAGGTGAGGTGACAGCCCACCATCTCTCCTGGGGCTCCAGTCTCAGGGAGGTCAGAGGGCCTCAGCCCTGCACCTCTCCTTGCTGGGCAGAAGGGCCAGTCACCCCCTGGCTCAGCTCTCCCACTTGGCTGTCATCAGAGCCTCCCCCAGCACCAAATGAGTTGCTTCCTCCTCATTTGTCAAAAACACTGCAAACTTTTGATGGTGTAGCAAGTGCTGCCATTCCCTGGGTTCCTGATGACAGCTTGTGGAATCATCTGTCTTTGATAGCAAGGAGTTTGTGTTTGTGCTTCACGTATCTAATAGGATAAGAACAAGAAGAGAGTCTGGCTACTGAGTAATATAAAGCAGGTAACCAAATTTAGAACAGTTGTTCACAGTACAAGTATTTTTGGCAGCTTGCTCCTCCAGTGGAGATTCGTGAGCGCAGCTGTTAACATTTTCTCACCCACCTACACAGCTAGAACAGTCAGAGTTTTTTGGTTCTTTTTTTTTTAATAGGATGAATTGTATTCATTGGTGAAAGAAGTTTTGCTGGAATCTGCTGCCTTCAGCAACTGCACTCACAAGGGACTTGATAGGAAAACCCTCTTAAAGGAACATGAGTCAGTCATGAGGGCTTCTTATTTTTTGCAAGCTGCACTGAAAGAATTGTTGAGGAGTTTTCCATCCTTTACTTACATGGACAAGCTAAGTTTCAAATAGCTCTCTAATGAGGAGCTTTTCAAGGCAGTCTGTGCTTTGATTGTTTGAAAACTTGGTCTAGGAGTTGCTTCACTGATCCCCTCCTCTTGACCTGATTTCCCAGAGAAGCAGCCTATGATGAATTAAAGTGTGCACTGCATTCCCCAAAGACTGTGAATGCAACAGCTGGTTGTACATCACCCAGGAGTGGGAAAGAGGCTAAAACCCAGTGTCTCCTTCCTTCTTTTCTTCAGGTCAGTAGCTTGTCTGGAATAGGGCCACTGTTTTCACTCTGAGTTTGGAAGTGGTCTTCTTCTCTGTCTCCCTGCCCTCCTTTGGCCTCCTCAGATGTTTCAGCATTGTTCAGTGTTCTCCAAATGGTCTAGGGAGAAAGTCTGAAGGTATGAAGAGATGAAATAATGTCCTACGTGGTGATGTTCTGATTTCACAAATATGTCTGTGAAGCAGTATAATAATTTTCCAGACTAGAGCATTTCCCTTAAAAAGACTTCGGATCAGTGGCCAAGACACATGCTTCTCCTGACATCAGGGAAAGCATTTCAGGGCTGCTCTGACATCCGAAAGACAGCACTAACACAGAGGGCTTTCCTTACCTGCTGCCCCAGTTAGACACACAGATAGCCTCACTTTTTGCTTTTTGCTTCAGCTTTCACACTCTCTAAAACCTAGAATGGAACAACTGCACTTAGAATTCACTCTTTTCCGCACGTATTATGAAGCACCTCAGAGCCATCAGAGAAACTAGAGTCCTGAGTCCTATGCACTTCCCTGAGGTGAGAGATTATCTTGCTACATGAGAAACTCAGCTTCAAGTACATGAAATTCATGAGGTTAATCAGAAGCATAGGTTGCCTTCTTCTTAATACTTGGTCAATGATGCTTTCATTTCCAGAGCAACACTGAACACAGGTCAAGTGTCTCACCGAGCTAGTTTCAGGAGCGAGTCCTGAACTGATTTGTTAAAGAGCATCCAGCCATGACACACAAGGACGCTTTTGAAGGAGCCCAAGGAAGTAATGCTCAGGCAGCACTGTGTCCCTGATGAACACCAGCCCACCAGCCTGGGGAGCAAAATGTGGTACAGGACACCACCAGCCTAATCAAGAGGGAAATGGAGCTTTTGTAAGACAGTAGCTGCTCTCTGCACAATTACTGCATTACATTGTGCAGGCTGACATTCCTGACTTAAAATGAGGAACAGAGGTAAAAAGTATTGTAAGAATTGACGTACATATTAAAACCTAAGCTAACCACAATGAAAATGAAACTCAGACAAAACCTTTCCCATTCTGTGTGCATTCCCACAAAGAAAAGTGTCTCCCTCAAGACATGAAAAAGTGTCGTGAAAGAAATATCTTACAGCTTCTCAGAGGACTCCCTCTGAAAAAATACAGTGGCTGAGCAAACAATAAGGTACTTGATCTGGAAAAGGCAATGTGGAGCAGGGGCACATGAGGAGCAGCCACCTGTTGTGACAGCCGTAACCCCTGCTCCCTCTCCTCCTGCAGAACGGCTCACCAAATGTGAAAGCAGAAAGGGGTGGGCAACTGGCAGTGAGGGAAATGCTGCCCTTTGTAGCAGCCACGTGCTGGGATTCCCCAAGTGGACATTTATACTGTCATGGTAGTTTCAGGCTCCTGAAATGGCCTGACCTGCTCCCTTAAGGGAAATGAGCACAGCAAACTACAGGTCAGAGTCACCAGGGGATAAGCCAGGGGAGTGAAAAGGATTGCTGAAACTCAATGCAAACACAAGCCTCCCTAGACATCTTGCAGTTGCTGGTCTCTCCAGGGAGCCATGGATACTTGTTAGCATGGTGTGTGTTCAGCCTGCACTGTAAGTGAGGTACCTGCAGAAATGTATGGCATGTGGCTTCCTGGGCAGTGAGGAAAAAATCCTGATCAGTCAAGGGCACTGAAAAAGATTTTGTGTTTTCTCATTTGCAGGGAAAATAATCATCAGTTAGCTGACCACAGGTGATCAGAAGGACATTGCCCCCATAGACATTCTCATACACACAGACACACAGAGTTATCTCACTGGCTATCCAAGCCTGTCATTGATTAGCTGACCCTAAGAGGGCTGAAATATGGGATGGGAGGGAGCAGTGAGTAGCCTTTTACTGAACTATATTCAGTTGCTCATATCTAAGCTTGGCTTCAGACTGGAACAATGCAAGTGCTGGTGAGTTCCATCCCCTCCCAAGTCTAAACCTTTGATATATAGACCACTGTTTTTTGCCTTTATCATTGGGTGTGGAAAGACATTTCAAGAAAATGTTCATGTCATCTACAGAACTCAGGATGGGAGTTTTACTTGCATGTTTTTTCTCCTAGTCATAAACAAACCTTAGACATACTTAGCTCAACTATTGACCCTTCTGATTTAATGAGTATAGTATTTCCATGGATGTTGCAGTCAGGCTGAACTGCCCAAGGAAAAGACACATATTTTTTAAGCCCTGTCTACCTTGGAGACTTTGACAGTGCTAAGAACAAAGAGCTTATTCTAACAGACTTGAAACATGTGGCACATAGTTTTTCCCACTTCCAAAAACTGCAGAGCCAACTACTGGTTTAGTCTGCACCACTTAACCCTGCTCCTATTTTATGTCAGTGTAGGAAGTATTGAACAGAAATGTCTTTCTGTTACTATCCTGTGATGTTCTGATGACCTTTCTACATCTTTGGGTTATTGCTCATACTGCTCATATTGCTCACTGGGAAAAGGAGCTGTGAAGCCATCAGATGCACTCAGAGCAGCAACAGAATATGATTCATGGTTTGAGCACTCATGGCTTTGGGGTTGGCCCTCAAAGCAGGGAAGAATTAAAAGCCAGCTCCACAGTTGGCCTGCAACCTACCAAGGGGCTAAAGGCACCTCAGGGCTCTGTTTCCCAACACAGTTCAGCTTACATGGAATGGAAAGGTAGTGATGACTTAAATCATTCCTGTTTGTCTTGATGTTTGACCACTGAAGAAAAACATGCCTTAGCCATCATCACTACTAGTTGCTGCAATGAAGGTGCTGCTGATGTCACTAGCAATCGCACACACACATATTCACAGCTTTAAATGTGAAATAAGGACTCCTCAGTGCATTCCTAGGCAGCATGAGTTTTCCTACACAGCAGCTGTGGTACCTAGCCCTAACCTCTCCAGAAGGGTTCATGGTGCCCACAGGCAGAACCAGGTCCTATTGACAAAGGCTGCCTGAAGGCTACAACCCACATGGCCCTTAGTGAGGCTGAGTCATGAGTGGTAGGAAGAGATAAGCCTTGCCTTCTGTTGAAATAACCAGGGATCTTGCAGAGTTTTCTGTCTCCCTCTGTATGTCAGTCCTCTGGATAAGAAAGATCTAATGTCACATCTGCCTGTACCGTTCTGGGACAAAGTCACAGGCAATAAAAGTCCTATGTCAATAAAATCTGAGGGCATCAGTCTGCCTTTGCCTTGGGCTTATCCCTGTGTAGTATGGCTGTCTTTGGTGGACTGATCAAAATCAGGAAGTAAGACCAGACTTGGGCCTGTGCATTAGAGTCAAGCCTTGGGACAGGGCTTTTAATGATATCTCACTGGAAGTCATAGCTTTGTGCAGAAAGTCTTTATTTTTCCTGAGTTTTCCCCAATATCGGTACAGTTTTGAAGATAACATTTATCAAAGTTAATAAAAAAGAAGCAGCCTACGAAATGCATGGGAATTACCATATCAAACAGTTTTGCCTAGCAACTGCTATAGACAGAGAATATTAAAACAGATGTTTTAACAGGAAGATCTTCATCAATTGTAGTTTTTGCAAACATGCAGTCAGCAGTGGCCTTGAGAAAAGTGGCCCATCTTAGAAAGCAACCTTTTAAATGAAATTAAACTTAAATGTGCATGTGCAAGGTAGCAGAGAGAGAGCTGTGGCTTTCTTCCCCATGGAGGCATATTTTTTTATTGTTGGAGACTTCTTAAAGAAGGCTTCGGTATGTCTGGATGCTAATTGTTGAGTTGTCTAGACGGTGATGATATTATTACCAAGTTATGCACAGATACTCACTTTGTCACTGTTTCCAGTGCTGCCTACACATATTGCTTCACTGAGTACTGTTGACATGTGCAAAAGCTCCCTAGATATTTATTTTTCTCATTTAGACAGAGATACAGCATGTTTTTGAAAACCATTATGCACTGAACCATTTCTAATGTTTGAAATGTCTTGTGGGTTAGAACTGAAGAATAATAAAGGGGATAAAAGGCACTGTGGGCAGAATTTGATGGGCTTGCTCCTGATACAGACCAAAGTACCTGGAAACAGAATGGGGAGATCTGAACATCTGCCAGATATTGTAGGACAATATTATCTGCTGCTATCTGCTCCAAATTTAACATGATGCATTACTTGTCCCCACAGCTTATATTCACCAGGGTCTGTACACATCTGGGGAATAAAGAAAAAAAAAAAAAAAACAAAAAAAACCCCAAAAAAACCTTCTAAGACCTTAAGAAGGACTTTTGAACATACGGTACTTAGGTGGCCATCTAGGGTGGTTTTCAAAAGTAAAAATGATGACTTATTGGAATCATACCATCATGTAGGCTGACCAAGGTGAAGCCACTGAGGAACCAGGGCACCTCACACAGGACTAAGAAATAGTCAAGGTTCCTCATGTCAAGTCTGTGGTCTTGAGTGCCACCTCCCATGTTTGTCCATCACACTTCAAAGCACCTAAAGCATATGAGTTAGTCTGTTGCTATCTCTGCAGGGCTTGTTGCCTCTCTCAATGCCTCAGCTCAAATCAGATCGCAGACCTGACTTTCCTGAGATATCCTCTGGCATCCTCAGTATAGCTGACACCCAAGAAAAGGAATGAGTGTCCTGAAAAACACAGCAGATGCTGCAGCTTTCCTTCAGAATGACAGAAGTTGCCCTACTTCTCTGCAGCTAAGGCACTCACCCAGAGAGAGGGAGATCTGGGCTTAATGCCCACCTCATCCTGGGAGGGCTCACATATACATCTCTGCTTCCCAGAAATATTCCCAATCAAAATTACAGGCTTTTGAGAAAAAGGATCAGCCTGTGTCCTTCTCACTGGAGCTGAGCCACTTGGCCATACAGAGCTGTAGCCAAAGAAGGAGGGCAAACAAGAGCCAGTAACTCAGCAGTACAGACAGCCGAGAAAGAGTTGCTTCAGTTCTAGCCACTGTTCCCAGACCATTTCTGCATTGTGCATCCTTACTGCAAGAATTCAAACTCAGGGTTCTTCCTTGCCAAAGGAGCATCCTAACCACTAGGAGTCATGACCCTTCTTTCTAGCTCTTCCTGACTCAATGAATCTCAAGATTTCGTTTTGCTTTGCAGTGGATCAGTTTGCTGAAGAATTCCCTCCAGTCAAAGAGCCAGGACACATGTGCAAGGTGAGAGTGTGGGAATGTCAATATGCTGACTGCTGTGGATCCTGGTCTGAGCCACCTTGCTCTCCCAGGCCTCATATTGGTATTGTAGGGGCCAAATCTAGAATTTTAATTTCTTCCTGTAAATTGGACACCACAGTATTTTATACTTCTTTTTAGTGTCTGCGTGAATATTATGGTGTAGGTGTGGTTTCACTGAGTCACAGAATGACTGAGGTTGGACAGGAGACTGTCTAGTTCAGCCCTCCTAGTCAAGCAGGGTCAGTTAGAGCAGGTTTCTCAGGACTATGTCCAGCCCAATTTTAAACATCTCCAAGGACGGAGACCTCAAAGCCTCTCTGAGTACCCTGTTCCAGTGTTTGATCAACTTTACAGAAAATCTGTTATGCTTAAACAGGATTTCCTGCATTTCAGCTTATGCCCATTGCCTCATGCCCTGTCACTGGGAACCACTGGGAAGAGACTGGCTCCATATTCTCTACACTCTCCCTTCATGTATATATACACGTAAACAAGATCCCCTTGAGCCCTCTCTTCTCCAAGGTGAACAATTGCTGGGTGGGCCCCTAAGCTTTCTCTAGTCAGTGCCACAAATTTAAAGTGCTATATGGCATGTATGAGCTCTTTTTTCCTGGCCAGCTTTTACAGACCAGCAGTGCATAGATCAAATCTATTGTTTTATAACTAGATTTCTTTATTGGCTACACAGAGTTATCTAAAAAGTAAGCCAGGGCATAGGGCACCTTTTGAAATAAGTGTAGAAGCCCTGCTACACTTGCAGCTTGACTTAAAATAGGAAAGTTCAAGATAAATCTTTACGATCAAAGCTGTTGAACTTGCCACTATGTTATTAAAGCTGCCTATACTCTTACTGCAACAGTGCCATTGGAGCACTGTACTCTTTGAACCCGAGTTCCTCCCAGTCTTCAAGTCATGGATCCTCTCAACACTCTCTAGGTGATGATAAAATGCTCAATCTTCATTTAGTAATCCCCATAGATTTATAAAAGCAAAATAGGCTTGACCAACTTGGTATCCTTCTATAACAAAAGGCATAGTATGTTGGATGGGGGGACAGCAGTGGATATAATTCAAATTGACTTTGGCGAGGCTTTTGGCACTGTGTCAATAACTTCCTCACAGGCTAATTGATAAGTATAGACTTGATAATGGACAGTGAGATGAACAACTCATTGCTGATGAACATCTCAGTGAGATGGTTCCACAACTGGGTTTACGGGATTGTGATCAGTGGCATGAAGTCCAGAAGAAGGTCAGTCACTAGTGGTGTGACACTTCAACTGGCAGGCAGTAACGCATTCAGTTGCCATAATTTGGTCTTTTGTAATTTGCAATGGTTACCAGTTGCATTGGTAAAGTGAAGGACTCCAGCTTCCCTGCTGGGTCTGGAGGCTGACAGAAATGGGACAACAATACAGGAGATGATACATATTTTTGTACTGAGAATTAGCTGTAACTCTAAATATACCAATGGAAAGGATGTGCTGAGCACGCACGGGGATTTTTACTTTTGAAACAAAATTTGACTTGAAGGGCTCAGAGGGATGCACTCACCCAAGGAGATAACAGAAGTTTGGCTTTCACGATTGCTCTGTTTGCCGATCTAAAAACACAGAAAATGAACATCTGTCTCTTTTTCATAAAAAGCAGAAATTGATACTTTTCTCCATGAGTGGCAAAGAGATGAGTTTTCTTCTTTTTTTGGTAGATGGTCCCCAGAAGAGGATTAAGTCACATCCTGTTCAGAAATCGGGACCTTGAAGCTGCGGTTAGAAAAGTGAATCATAAGCTCTACTTTACTAACATTCTCCCTATTTTTATGTGGGATTTTTTCTCTACTTATTTTCATTTCCTCTTTTCCCTTGCTATTTCCTTCCCTTCACCAAGCACGCAAAGGTTGTTACTCGATACCAGAGAAGCACAGCAATATACCCCTGCTATTTCTAAAACTGCGCTCGGCAGGCGCGTGTGAAACATATTTGATGGGAGTGAGAGACAGAGACAGTGACATCCTCATCCTCCCTCCCCAGCACTGGTGAAAGCTACGTTTGATGCTGAACAAAGCTGATAGCATGAGTGATGTGAGTTGAAACAAGATGCTTAGTCATTAATTTTTGTCCACCCTGGCTAAGCTATAAATTACATCATCATTTGAGGAAAGTGCATGAAATTTAGACTAGTCTCTGTGTGGCCCAGTGGCTCAGGGCCTAAGATCTGGTTTCTGGCTGGGCTGACGATGCTGGAGGAGGCGCTTTGCTGCTTGGCTGCCCCTCAGACCCTTTTGCTGCCTGGGACCGTGCCTTGTCAACCCCCCACCCTGATGGCTTGGGCGCAGCAGCCACCTCACCGATGGGGGGACAGAGCCCCCAGGAGGGAACTCAGCCAATGGGTTTTAATATTTTACGAGCTCAGGTTTCTCTCTACACCAAAGAGGCAGGGAAGTAATGAGTGTTACCTCATCTGCTTGGGGTAAAAGGGTGCCAGGCCCCCAAAAAGAAGTCTTCGCATCTCTCTACACCTGCATATCTATATACCTTTTTAAGTGACCCAGGTATTAACTCTAACAAGCATATGACCCTCTTTTTATCAAAAATAAGTAGACACAGCATATTTTTTCATGTAGGGTCTCTAACATCTTTGTCATGAACTACTGAGCAAAGGGGTAGGGTGCTCCCTGGTGAGTAAACCCCAGCAAAAGGTATCAGAGCAAGACAGAAGGTCCCTTAGCCCACTTGAGTCCTCATTGTGGGAAGTGTCTGACCCAAGTGTTTCCTGTCTTTATAGGAACCACAAAAAACATAGAAATTAAAGAAATGGATTTTGTACTCAAGGCACAAAAACGTTGTTACAGTACCCTATTACCTCACTGAATGTCCCCTTGTCTCCTCTCATTTACAGCAGCCTGATGAAGAAATGAACCCTGAGCTTTGGCAGAGGGACAACGGAGCAATGGGAGGGGACTCAGACCCAAGAGAAATGGCTTCACCATCACCCCTTTCAGCCATCTGGATCAGAGGCATGATAGATGCCACCACCTGTCCCAATAAGCCTCCGCAGTCAAATTCAGCAAATTATAGGGGGGCAGTTAGACAACACAGAATGTGAATTGCAAAGTCATACTCCCATTTTATATTTCATGTTTATATTTTTCATTTTTATAGCTATCCAGATGAATGTGCTATAATATTAAATCTCCTGTATCTACATCCAGAACAACAGGAAAATATCAGAATACTATGGAAAGAAAAGTAGGAAAATCAATTTTTAAGCATCTCATTTTCTAATAAAGTACGGAATCTAAGAAAAGTCTGAACTACTTTCAATTTGGAAATAAACATAGCTGTAAAATTGCATAAATACCAGTAGGATAATTAGACCTATGCAAGGTTTCTCCATTTCAACATGGTAGCCTCAAGGAAAAGAGATAAGGATTTCTTTGCCACAAAGCACACCAAAAAAAAATATCAAATCTTCCATTGCAATACTAATTTAACACATTAGGAATGTTTTGTGTAATGGACCTATTGCTGTTATTCTTTGTTAGTTTGGAAGCCACACAAGCTTGAAGTCAACGAGAATTTTGTTCCTAAATTCAGTCACGCTAGGACTGACTCTCCTGCTGGTGCCTGTTCTTTTGCATTAGGGTTTTTAGGTTAGGAAAGAGAGCGTTTGAATATTAAGAATATTTTCCAAATGTGTTAAGAATAGTTGTATCAACAGCACTGCCAGCTAGTGTTAAAATCTTGTGGTTAGAAGCAATTGGATGGTTTGTGACTAGTTTGTTCCTCCCATGTGCCATGTATGCAAAGGTATTCTCATCTCATCATTCATTTTTTACAGTGGTTTATTTTGTGGTTGAGCTTACTCAGTTTCAAAGAGTAGAGCAGACTTTTTCTAAGGTTGACCCTTCTCTGGCCTTTTTTTTTTTTTCATTAAAATACTGGGAAAAAGTGAGCAGGATGCAGGACTGAACAAAATCAGCAAAATGTGGATATAGATGTTTCAGGGTAAATTAAATCATACTAAAATGAAGTATGG
Source organism: Podargus strigoides (assembly GCA_028020825.1). Classification (NCBI taxonomy): domain Eukaryota; kingdom Metazoa; phylum Chordata; class Aves; order Caprimulgiformes; family Podargidae; genus Podargus; species Podargus strigoides. The sequence continues at coordinate 3,992,578 of CM051643.1, forward strand.
TAATGGTAAGTTCACAAAATAAGGCTTCCAAAACTAGGAAATGCCAGAAGTTGCTCTGGCAAGATTAAGTCAACCTGCATTGCATATCAGCAATGAGATGCAGTATGATACTGATTAAAACAGACCAGAGAGCAACACACAAATATTTCCGTTTAACAAGGAAGGAAAAAAAGGATTTTGCAAATGAAACATGACGATAATAGTTTCGCCATTAGAGGTTAGATTTATGGGGGGGAATTTCCTGAGTTTGAGCTGCTTGATTTCAGACCACTGAAGTTGTGTCCATTGTGGGAGCACTGGTGTTTCTCTGTATACAGTTTCTTACATGTCTTGAGCCTCCTGTGAAAAATCTATGGTTTGAGTTTCAGGGACTGAAAGCCTGTGATTGTTTTAATGCTCCCTGGCTGCAAAACTGAAGGAATGTTTTCCAAGGTCTTAAGAAATTATACATCTTCAGACACACACACAAAAAAGTATACAAAATTTCAGTTGAAAAAGCAGAGATTTTTGATGTTTTAAAACAAGCAATTATAATGGAATTTATTTTACTTTTAAATGAAACTAGTGGCTACAGTACCAGCAGTGGTTCTAGTACCAGTTGAGTGTACAGCCCTTATTGTTATTGTCAACAGAAACAGGTGGAAAATGTAACTGAAAAAAAGTATTCACTCAAAAGCTCCTTAACAAAAATTACTTTTCAATGGAATTTCATCATTTTTGCAAATTTTAATGAATTTATAGAGGATTTTACATTTTAAAAGAATCTTTATCACAAACTGTGATATTCACATGAACAGATTTTTTTCCTGCTACCCCCCTTGTCATATTTTTCCTCATTCTGTTATTCAGTGGTTTCTCTTTATGGCTGACTGCAATGAGCCAGCTAGCTAGTATAATTCAGCATCTCCTTAATAGAAAGTCTTGGTAGTGTTTATACACATGGCATTCTTAAGGAGTTTTGCTCAGAAGAAATGATGATTATCAGTTAACTTCTTCATTTAAATTACTTCATACAACTGGCTAAATCTCTTTGCAGCTTAGAAGTGAGAGCTGCCTCTCTGTTACATCCCAGGGAGTATGTCTGGCTGATTCACAATGTAGAAACTTTTCAAAGAAGAGTTATACATCACATATGAAATACAAGAGCAATGTAAACATTTTCACTGCTGCCAAAACCTAAGAGGCCTACTTGAAAAAGTGAAATACACACCTCTCTTTGCTTTTTCCTACTGGTCCTTGTCAAAATATTCAGTGTTAACATATATCAAACTCTTAATGTTTGGTATTTTGTACTTATGATAACCCACCACTGCAGATACTCTAGCATTTGTTATTGCTGTTATCCCTAAGATACGGGGCTATTTGAAGAAAACACACAAATAAGCCTATAACACCGTACACACCTCAAGCCTTTTTCTCCTGGAAATAAAAATAGGTGGATAAAACCTGGAGTTGCCTCACGTGAAGTCAGCTGCTTGGTTTTGTTCAGCTTGTGAAAGAGATGCAAATGTCCACCTGGGCCCTGCAGCAGAGAGGTTGTGCAAACAGCACATTTTCGTCCCAGCGTGTGGCTTCCCACTGCCACCACAGACTGCAGCATTTTATCTGTTGGTGATGGCCTCTTGGTCTGTAATTACAGTACACGGACATGTTTCTCCCTCTACCACCACCATTATTATACTCTATTGGTTTGTGGTTTTCCAACTGAAACTTTAGCTACCTACAGGTTAAAAGTTGCACATTTTGATGAAGTACAATTACCATGTGACACGTAAGTTTGGGGGACTAAAGGTACTACAATATTCACAGCCAGGGACTTGCACAGCATCTCTCTGTCTCAGCAAGAACGTGTTTATATCACCAAAATGGGAAAACTACTGCCCCAGGAAAATGGTTACTGGTCAGAGAGGGTTAAAATTTACAGCATAGTACATGGTACTTGCACACATCAGGAGGATGACTTTCATGCCTGCAGAAGAAGGATAGTCTTGTGGTTTAAACCACGGGAATGGGATTCTGGCAATCAGGGCTCCATGACTCTGGATGAAGTGCCCCCACACTGCTCCACCTCAGCTCCAGTGGCAAGAAGACCTGCGCCGCATCTCCTCCTCCTTCAGTTTTTGGCAACTGCAGTCTCTCACTGGTTGGGATGCTTCCCCACTCCCTCCTTCCCAAGGCATAGAGGACACCTGACCTCAGCCACCACAGGCAAAGCAATGCTGCTGTGTGGTGCCTTCCACGTGCATGGCACTTGCTTTGCAGCCCTCAGCAGCCGGTGGTTTTGCTTCAGCGATGAAGAACCATTGTGTTATTATGGTTTCGGTCCTAGCCAGGCAATTTGAGATGAACTTAAAGTCTCAAACTAAGATGAAACTTGTGTCCTAGATACACAGACATTACATCAAAGGCATTTGGAATTATGGTGCATGAACTAATTTCATTTTTGTTTAATTCAAAACCCATTCTAGTGTGACTGTCTAATAGTTTGACTCAAGATTAATAGATCTTTACATAGTTGAGAGGAAACTATCATTAAAGCTGAGCATAGCCTGAAAAAGTCCACAAAGATTTATGTGTGCATATGTGGAGCAGTTCTTTTTAACTGCGAAAATCTCCCTTAGTTTAAAAAGAATGAGTCTATAAAAGCAAGAGGAGGAAATCACTCCAGCTGGACAGGCTAATAGAGGATGTCAGAGCACTCAGTGCTTCCTATTACCCAACCCAGCCACAGGACCTACAGATTAACCTAGTCACCATGCATCAACTAGGCCAGGGTGGTTCAGTAACATCAGGTTTGACTCTTGTTGCTTTCAATAACCAAAATACTGTGCTGGCACGCTGGAAGAAGGAGATCTGAAAACTCGAAACAAGGGAGAGCCACATGACTCTCAGCTGCTAACAACCAACATAGCTCCATATGTAGTTAATGTAGTAAGTAACATGTAAGTAGCTTCACATACTTCTCTGACTGACACCAGCCATCTTGCTAAGCACATTAAATCTGGCAATGCTGGCTGGAAAAAAACGTGCAGCTTACATTTTTAATCCCTGCCACAGAGACGCAATTAAAGACCAGGTGTGCCTTTCATGGGCCATGATAAAATTCCCCCTCCTGGGAGCCACAGGGTCACTATACAACACAGTGCCTCTGCCTCAAAACCATTTGAGCCTCTCTGATTCCCACACTGAGTTTTGAATGCTTTGCAAGAAGCAGGTTTCAGCAATCCATCGCACAAAATGAACCTTATGTACCAGCTAGCTGAGGATAAATAAGTAGAGAAATTTTGGAAGACGAGGCAAAAGTTTGCAACTTCTGGGACTTCTCTTACATGAAGATGCTTGTTTGATACCTATGGTGGTTAAATGTTACGGGCTTTAACAGCACAGCTTTGACCTGGAAGTGGCTGAAAGACCTACCAGCTTGGGGTAGGTGCGACACAGCATCCAGCCCTGATCAGGATCTGTGTGTCGAGCATCTCCCACCCGCCTGAGCAGCAGTGCTTCCCAAGGGGCAGTGAGGCAGCTCACCACCAGTCTGAGAAATCCTGCCTGTGCTGCCCAAATAAATACTTGAGATGACATGTGCTCTGCCAGCACAGCATCTTTCATTTGAGGTTTGGCGCCTGGGGCCGGTCGGTCTCTGCCTGCAGTGTCACAGCTGCACAGCCAGCTGGAGGGGATGGTGGGGAGAGGGAGGATGCTGGCTGGGCACAGAGCTTCCCGGAGCCTGGAACAGCTGATCTCATGGCTGCTGACTGAAAAGCGGATGTGAATTGGCAGCTACACTCGCTCAAAAGGCAAAGCCAGGCCAGAAGTCTGTTGCGCTTAAATATCTGTCAGGATGATAGCTGACCTCCCTGCGTTATAAATAGGACTGCTGGGAGAAGAGGGAAGAGCAAGCACGAACGGGTGAAAACACCCTAGCTGAGGTTTTCAAAGAGACAGCAATCCAACTCCCCTTAAAATTAGTAGGTAATAGGTTTCCAAAACTCCCAGGCACTTAAAAAAAAAAAAAAGCTATTTTTGAAAACTGCAAAGGCAGAGACGGGAATGGATGGTACAAACCGAGGAAACAAACTGGTGGATTATACCCAAAACCCCATTTATTTCTTACTTGTAGACTCTGAGCTTGGTGGTAGGGTAAATTTTCAAAGCAGTTGTACTTTCATTAGCGATTAATCCAGTACAAACATAATTAAACCATAGTAAAATCAATTGTAATTTAATCCTGTCTCATGATGATAGAAGGAACAGAAAACACTTCCTGAGGCCAGAATCGAAACCCAAAACTGTAGACAGTTTTAAAGATACCAGTCTGGAAAATAAATACCTGTGTCTCAGATGAGTCAAAGAGATGATTCATATGAAATATATGCACTTTTCATTAAAGAATTATCTTGCCCTAAATTTCCAAAAGGTTTGCTGCCCTCCTCCCCAAGGCTGACATGCAGTACAGCACACCTTTAAACTGCTGTGAATCTTTACAGTGACCTTTGGTCTCCTGGTGCTTCAACTTTCAACCCCTGTCATCATTAGAAGGCTCCTATTTTTGTGACATAAGAAGGATGAGGGGACAAATAAAGTGGCATGTTCCACTGTTAGTATCCAACTGTGCCTCTGCCTGTAAGCTTTCCCCCTCATTTTCTCCCTCCCTCTACATTTGTTCATTCAGAGCTCTCTGAAAAGACATCCAAAGTCATGGTATGTCAAAGTACATGGTTAGAAATTCAGACGCATCAATGCAGAGGACACAGAAGCTAGGATCTGGGCATACCTGCCACCTCTTGTGACTGGGGAAACACTGTGCATGGAAATAATCCCACTACCCACAGGGCAATCCAGGACTTTAAGGAGGAGCTGAGCTGGTTAGAAGTAAACGCAAGATTTGGCCCTCTGATTTTAAAAAGGATCTATATATACATGTCAGAGATATTTTAAAAATATTTGATTGGCAATAACCAGTTAGAGAGCACATTGTGACCCCCCAGGGGAATGGATTAAAGTGAAGATGTCGACACTGAGACTTGCTGTTAACGCAACATTTCTGAACTTGATTTTCTTGTACCATCAAGAGTGCAATGCACCAGAAACCTGATCCCTGGGGACCACTCAAGGTTGAGTTCCTAAAGAATGCCGCTCATGCCAGTCATTGCTGCAGATGGGATGGCTTGTTTACTGTCTGGAACCACTCCCCCATTCCTCTGCCTTCTGAAGTTAAAAAAGAGCACTGCCTGTAATAATTTGTTTTGCTTTTCCCATAAATTTTCTCCCTAAACTTAAACACAGCATTCCAAAATGGACCAAAATATCACTGAAGACCTCTGTGCTTATCTCTTCACTGTCTGGCTTTGTGCAACATTCTCCAAGACAACCAGCAACAGCAAGCAACACAACCAAAGCCTAAGACAACAGCAGGGTATATAAGCACCAACATAAATAAGGAGAAACACAAGTAGTTTTTGTCTATGAAAAATAACTTCCTAAGCAAAGATGCCACTTTAAACATTTTTCTAGACTTAATTAACTTCCTACTGGGTAGATATTCTGGAAATGTCCCATAAACAATGTCTATCTGGCTATCTAGCTATCTATAGATACAGACTGCTGATAACAAATCACCTTCTACTAGAACTGGGAATACTTAACTTTTTCTGCAGCCACATGCAAAATAGTTTCTGATAAGTTGCTGTGGACAATGTGTAGCTTCATGCACACAGCTCTCAGCAGTGATCTTTCTTGTCATGTTGTGTTAGAACAGAAATACTCAGTTTCAAAAATATTTTCTCAAAGTAGCATTTTTGGTTTAGGTTTTGGGTTGGGTTTGGGTTGTGAGAATGTAATATTCAAGACAACTTTGGAAAATACAAGTGGCTGCTTCTATCACAAACTGACTGTTTTGCCCCTTTCCTCATTCTGTGACCACTTCTGATCTCAATAGCAGTCAACAATCACAGAAAGTGATATCATAAACTGCAGTGTGATAACACTAATGAAAGGGGTTTTCAGTTATCGTGCTATCTAACCTTACAGGTAGAGTTGCTACCTGCCTTTCTGGTGACAGGACTGAGCAGCCATGCCACCTTCTGCAGACAACGCCACACGCACAGGACAGACGGCAGAAGGAGCGTGTTAAGGACCAGATGAGGGGAATGGCATCGCTAGTCAGAGGCCCTTGCTTCTTGCATGACTGAACAATAGAAATCGCTGCAGATGGGGCAAGTCAGGGTGCATGTTGTGTGACGCTGCTGTGCCATGGCAAATTCTTGTACATGCTCCTTTTGACCTCAGGGCTTGGCTCCTCATGGTGGGTTGCCGCTTCCAACAGGATCTTCCTCTGATAGCTGTTTCAGTTGCCATGCACAAACTGCCTCATCTGCTCCAGAGCATGGAACTAGCCAATTAGTCGGGACAAAAATGATTTTTGCACAGCTGGCAGCTGGCACAACTGTCTGTTGAATTTATTTATGCCAAGGCCCTGAGCAGCTCCCACTGTACTGTAAGGCACTACAAGAACTTTACAATTTTAGGACACTCGTGCTGAGTCTCACCTGTGACTTCAGTCCTTTTCAAGCCTCTAGACTGGTCTGAAAATTTGATTATTTACATGTTTGTTATTTCATCTCTGATCCCCAGCACCATGTTCCACAAGCAAAATCATGAGCACCATGGCAGAAGGATTCACTGCCTTGAGTTCAAAAGCTGCTGCGCTCTCCACGCTGATCAATCACGAAAGTTACAAGAAAATATTATTTTTATTTCTTTCAGCTCTTTCATCACTAAATTTTATATTTCACACCATAAGTGAGGCACAGGCTGTTAACATTTTTCTATAAAGAAACACCCAATAATTTTGCCTTGAAAATTGTATTTGTCTACCAGAGAATGCTCAGTTATGAAAACTGAAAAGACAGATAAATTCAGTGGAGTTTTTTCCTATTTTAAGTGTCTTTGACGGTGTGAACAAATCACCATTTTGTAAAAAGAAGTCGATGTAAGACTGTTCTGTGAGAGTATTGACCATTGTTTCAACAGAAGTGAGTCACGGTCTAACTCTTCCAAAAGAGTGTGTACGGGAGGGGGGGTGATGAGCCCTAGACACTACTGTAATCTGTGAAGATGTCTGTAACAACCAACACTCTCCCTAATGAGACCTCAGAATGTCTTGATGATCTTCTCTAATTGCTCTGTATAATTGGAAGATGCTGTAGCTCCACTCTGCACTAAGGATGAGCATTTCAAAAATGCTAATCTGCAAATTGTATGAATACAACTCTAATTAGGCTGGAGGGGGTTGGTGGCTGGGTTAGTGGTTTTGGGGGTTTTCTTGCCATCTTGATTATCTAAGGAAGAAAACAATGTAAAACAGTGGCCAGATACATCAATTATCAAATTGCTAACATAAAGCACCACTGACCAACAAAATTGCCTGTATGACTGTATGAAAAATGGTTGGTTGTTTTCAGGATTTTACAGGAGAGTGAGTCTGTGCTGAAGCTGTCTCACTAATGTGCTGATCCTTTTGGTTCATGAGGGAATTTGCACTGTTAGCAAGGGACCACCAATGTTTCTTAATATTCCACTTGCTTCCACTAATGAATAGATCTTTCCAAAATTTTAACTTTCAGGCACCACACCAATAACCAGAAAGTTCACCTGTAGAAGCAGCTTTAAAAAATTAAATGTTTATGGTGAAAACACATGTGAGTCTGTCGACCTGTCTTGCAGGGGTGGTGGACTTGACTCTCAAGTGCAGGAGCAATGTCCAGTGAGGTCTCTGGGCTGGAGGGAGTGTGTTTTGCTCCTCCACATCCCCAGCAGACAGAGTCACTTTGGAAAACACTGTCCTAGTCCCCAGTGCCAGCCCAGCCCACTGCCTGAGCTGCTAGGAAAGGAAACACAAGGGTCTGCCCTTGTGCCTGCTGTCTTCTGAGCTCCTGGCACTGCCATACCACTGCTGCAGGTACAATAACCATCCTCCTTGCCACTTTTGGCTTGACATCAAGATGGTGTCTGTGGCAGTTGTGGCCTCCAGTGGTTCCTGTAGCATCACTGGCAGCTTCGGGCATTAGTGCTGTGGAAAGGATGACAAATGAGGCCAAAAAGTTAATGGAAAGGTCAGCCAACCTGATTTCCCTTTTTTTCCCCTCTCAGTCTTTCCAACTAGGACAAGGATGGTTAATGCAAAGCTGATGTTGTAAAAGCTATGTTCACTTTTTCTTCTCTCCCCCTTTCCAAGGTGGGTTCCCCATCTCTGGCAAGGTTTTACATCCCATAAGAGTTGCACAATGAGACATGAAGCTGCCCTTAGCTGTCATCCAGGGACTTCCCTGAGTGAGGAGGACAGTCAGTCAGGCCTTACAGTATCCCACTCTAGCCCACCCCCTGCCTCTGCCTGGTGTAACAGAAATAGCCAGCAAACGCAGTCTCAGGCAGCTCCCCGTGGGATATGACAGTAGGTCAGGCTGTGCTCAGTAGTGTCAGAAGTTATCCCCACTCACCGCTGCCAGCAGGGCTTGCGGGGGGCAGAAAGAGTGAAAAGCTACACTGCCCCTACCTCCTTCATTTAGGGTCCTGAGGGGACAGATTCATCCCATCTAACTTTGGCACCTCACTGGGGCACCAAGTTAGGAAGCCAGTCCTTCTTGTATAGCTGGGGGGAGAGAAAGGCCTCTCCAAAAAACCAATGTATACCCCCCAGATAAAGATCCCAGTCACACCACAGAGGACTCTGCTTGCCTTGCACTGCAGTGGGATCCTATGCCCAGTTAGGCATGTATGAAGATACTTCATAAACTATGCACCTCCTTTCACCACTTTAAGCTAGAAAGGTGATATTTACCCATGGAGGCTGCCAAATCCTTTAACGTGCTGTCAGACTTGATCAGTCATGAGCTCCTTGCCATAGATTAGGTTGCATTTATCACTGTGTTGTGCTGATGGTTGCAAAAGATGCGTGATACAACTTTTCTCTCAGGACTGGATTTCTTTCTTGGTAGCAGTGAGGCATTTAGACTGCACAAGCTGACAGAGATTAAGACACTGTTGTTCTCTAGGTTTGCTACCATGAAATGTAGAGCCCTTGTTCCTAGCATGTGACTAAGTTATAAGCAACAGAAATATTGAGTTTCATCATGGAAAATGTCTGTCAGTCCTATTACCTGACATTGCCTACAGTATCTATGCTTCCACAACCAACTGTGCAGAGAGAGAGGCCTGACGAGGAGAACCACATCCGCAGCACACTATATGCATGCATAATACTGTAGTTCATTTGCTGGAATATTGGCCAAAAAAAAAGGAAGAGGAAAGGAGTATGAGCACAGACAAGGCAGCCTTATTACCCTTTCTGATCACTACCATCAGCAAAGCTTTGTGGTGTTTGCCTCATTCATTTTTTTTTCAATGATTTTTCTTTAGGAGCACAAAAGATATGGGAGATAGAATCTAGCACTTCATCATCTCTCTCGTAATCTCTTTTTTTGAAAATGTGTTAATTTGGAAAAATAAAGAGGAGGATAAAAGGATGATTTATGAACACACATAAACTAATAAATAAGCTTATAACATTGCAAAAGAGCCATTGTTAAATATGTTTTACATTTGAACGGCTATAAAATTTTTAAAGCAAGCTCTGGTGAGTCTGGTTTTAATGAAGTCTTTTGTGTCTCCAAGGCAGCATATTCCATGTGGAGAAGGATATTTTACCCCCAATTCTGATATAGTTAACTCTCCCAGAGATAGCAAGGGCACTTGTTACAGCTGCTGTATATTGTTATTTTCAAAAGGAACAAGAAATCCCGCTATTCAACACATTGCCTTAGCATGCACTTGAAGTGGTGGCTGCCAAGCGGTGTCAAGCGCACAAACTTGGGATCTCTCCTGAGTAAATGGCCAGTGCCAAAAATACAACTAGCAGCCCCAAAGGGGTGAAAAATACGGGATCTGTCCTCTGTGTTCATGCCTAGTGAGCACATGCAGGCTGGATGTCCTTTCAAAAAGCACTGTTTGTCACACTCTGAAATCCCAGCACTTCTGACTTGTTAGTCTTTGCCCCCATCACCTCCCAGTTCCCTGCTCCTTCTTCTGGCTTCCCAATGATTTTCTTGACACTCAGGTGTATGACTTGCTGGCATTTATTTTTTTTTTAACGTGTGCTATCCCCTGGGGTAAAAGATACGATTTGTATGCCAAAGTGTTTTTTTCTAACTGCGCTGGTCAAAATAAACCCAAACACAAGTCCCTGAGGCTATGTATGCATTCCAGCATTTGAAAATGAGCAGTACTCCTCGAAGTGTTAACTACATTTTAAAATTAAAATGTTAACTGAGCTGGTTATAAAAGCAGGTCATATTATGAAAACCAAAGTCTGTTGTGAATGCAAAATGTCTGTAACTGATGTGGAGACTGTTTGTCTCTAGCTTTTAATTAAAATTTTGAGCACAGAGGGCCATTCCAGTCTAGAGGATAAAAAAAAGAAACACCCTAGTAGAAGTAGTAGTTTGAGAGGTAAAAATTTAGGGTGTTGTTCTTTTTCTTTCAGTGAACCACCAAGCCCTTCTCACTGGAGCTTAGATAGGAAAGAGTTCATCAGTTCCTTGACAGTTTTTTCTTTCTCCCAAATGGCAGGCAGGTCCTATGTGTGAGCTTCTGATCATCCCACATTCATTTTTAGGTTTGTTATCCACTGGACCTTTTCTTACAGCCCCCTGAGCATTCTGGTAGGCCGTGTGCAGCCTGCTGTGGGATAGCTTCATCCATGGTTTCTCCTTATCCTCACAGTCTGCTTATACTGTTGCCTGTTCCTCCAAATGGCAGGCTGTATTTGACCTGTTGTACAACTAACTCAAAAGTTCTCAGGGAGCAATCATGTGTCTTCACACCATCTCTGCAGGCCATGAGTGTCCTTCCATGTTATTAAGCTGAGAATTTCTTCAGCAGAGTGGACTCTGAGGATCAGCTCTTTACCTTGAAGCCCGAGACAATATTGCCTAATATGCCCCTTATTTCTTTTGTAGGCTTCTGGGGGAAAATTATTTTTCTCTTAGCTTCCTCTTGCCACTGTGAACTTTTCTAGACCTAGATAAAAACTCAAAACTAGCCAAAATCCCTCTGGCTCCACCGCAGCTGAAGAGGATGACATTTTTGCCAGTGCTCACCAACTTGGTATTTGACTCCATTGACCTCCCTGTGCATGGTAAAACCTCATGGCAGTGGAGCACCAGCGTGAGATTGGAGCATCAGCATGGTGACTGAAGGAAAAATTGGTGATGCCTCCCTCTTCTTGTCCTGTAAGATAATGCAGAGGTAAGGTGCTCCTGGCAAGCCTCTCATCCTGAACAGAAAAGATGAGAGGAAGAAAGGAGTTGTAACTTGAAGATGTGTGCGGTGAGTCATAAAAACTCTTGGGGATGCTTCTGAGGTAGAGCATCTCATGTGTCATCCTTTGCTGGTGGCTGTGGCTGAAGCAGGGAATCTGGTCCTGCAGGGATGCATAGCAGCTTTCAACTCCCTAATTGGCTTTGAAATGAAGGGTGGCCTTTGGCATGCTGTAGCTCTCCCTTGTCTACGTGGGTGTCAGCTTGGCAGTAACTTTAAATTACTTGCACACCCTAGACCTGCTCCTTGCCCTTCCCTTTCTCCTTCTAAAAAAGAATGTGTTTATTACCCCTTGGCATGCCCAGCAATGGCTTTGCTTCAACTGAGTTTGCACCTTCTTTGGCTGAAGAATCGCTCACTCCCATCCTTAAGATTTTCATTTGGAACCCAACGTGAGCTGCTCACGTCTAGCAGGTTTCACACTATCCTAGTACATCGCATGGGAAATCTACATTAGCAGCAGGTAAACATTTACTGGACCCAGTTCAAAGGCTCTGAATGGTGACTGAGCGGAGGCTGCAGAAGGAAAACAGCCATGGTTCACAAAGCTAGCATCCCACCCACCTCACGGGGTGGGGGATGGATGGGCCATGCACTGGAACATATTTTCAGTACAGGCCCAGGGTAATTTATGAGAGCTTATAATGCTAACTACTAATGCTAAAAATGCTATATCCTGTGTAGAGGTGGGCAAAGTAATGAAGCATTAAGTCTGGCTGCAGCTGAAAACCTGGCCATGTCTCGGCTCTGTGCCCATGAATGAGTGAGAGTCGGGACAGAGCCAAAGCGCTGAAAACTGTCTGGCATTGCTTCCTGGCCGTCAGGGCGAACTGAGGTGCATGCACGTATGTGTGCGTGTGTGTATGCACGCCCACGTGTATGCCACATTATGTATCGTTCATGTTTTCATGCTGCATGCTCAGATCCAAAGATCTAGTGATGTTTTTGCCTCACGGGGCTAAGACAAATGTTTGGCTTGTCATAGCTGTAGCTATACCTTCAAACCTTTTGGCTTGTCTTGGAGTAATGCTTAGACATAATTGGAGACATCTTTCAGCAGGGCCTATCTCTGGAACTAGAAGACATAACGAATCGTTCCTCCCCCCCAAAAGGCAAACTACTGCTGAACTCTCAGCACCGTGTTCACCTGCTTGATGAAACATGTTTTGAATTACATAAGACTAAGCCATATTTAGTTTCCCAAGCAGCGGTGGTGAGAGGTTTGCACCTAACAGGAGATTATCCGTGAGCCACATTTGTAGTTGAAGAAAGCCTAAAATGCAAGCATTTGCATTAGATTTTGAACAGCTCAGAGAGGGGCACAAGCATTTCCACTAGCTTTTTATAAAGTCTGAAATGATTTGCAAAACCTGGGCCCAGATTTGCCCAAATTTGGGGCAAATATTAATTTATTACCCAATTCAAGATCATCTAATATTTGGAAATGTAGAAAAAGACGTTTTGGTAATTCATATTCTTTGAAAGTTGGACTTCTCTAATGTTGGGAATGGATGTGACTGAGTTTTGCATGTGAATTACACATAATTTGAATTCAGACACAACCACTTATAATTTGAATTCACATACATCCACCTAAACTCAAACTATTTTTTTTTTTTCACATTGAGTGATAGTTGCTACGTTGTGTATGCTTTCAATGCAAACAATAAGCAAGTGGTGAAGTCATCCAAATCCTCAGCTCAAACCACTCATGAGCTCCTCTTCTTGACCTCAAGTACTTCTTGCTGACTGCCCACGAGTCCCAGTCCTCATCCTAAACACCCAAGGGACTCTCAATCATACTGGTCTTTTCATGTGGTTCTGAACTTTTTCATCTGCAGAGGGAAGCACTGATAATTGCACAACATGTGGGTTTTGACCTGTTTTGGGGGATGTTTTTCATGCACTCCAAAAACTATAGACTTGATACATGTGGGCTTTGTTGATACTTAGCGTCTTTTGGCTCTGGTAGGAAGTGGATGCTGTCCCGTGACTAAGGGAATTGGGAAACCTGTGTTTTCTGCCTCTCCACGTTTGTGGGCTTGCTGGGTGACCTTCAGCTGTCAGCTTACTTTTACATGCTCCCATCTCTGCAGTAGAGGGATGACAACAATTCCCACCTTTTTTGTGAAGCCAGATACTAGAGTACCTTCCCCCATGCATGCAACAAGTGCCCTGTGAGGTATTTAGAGTGCTGAAGAAAAGGCAGGCTGGACTGAAATGAATTTCAGCAGAAACACCAGACAGATTAAAGTTGAAATAAGGATTTTGCATGCCACATGCTCAGGAAAACATTTAATTCAGTTTCTTACTGAGTACAACAGCAGAACACACTTAAGAAGGCACTTTAAAAAGCTAAAATTATCCCCGCTCTCCCCTTTTTTTTCAATGTATGGGAAAGTTTTCCTTAGAAAACAAACTTTCCCTTGTGCTTTAACTGGTCAAAAACCATGCAAGTTTTTTTCCTGATTTCCACTTCAACCTTTGCTTTGCCCTGCCTAAAGGTGCACTAATGTTGTGGTCGACACTTGCTCAGTCCTGTCCTCGTATTGTGTTCACAGGCAAAATCTGTGAAACCAGGGCTGGGGAACAGTCAACAGATTTTGTGTGGCCTAAGAATTGTGAATTTTGCTGAAAAGTGGGGAGGTTTTTAAATGAAAATATTAAGCTTACAGTACTTTCTATTGGGTTTTTTGTGTATTTGTTTTGAGGTAGGCTTCCGGGTCTTTAAAATTATCTGTCATGAAAGCTAAGAGGGGAAAAGAAAGCCACACAACTGTCATGTTGAGTGGCAAGAAAAATGCTATTATGAAGAGCGTCAGGACGAGATATAGAGCAGGAATCACAGCAGGCCCCTCTTGCTGTGTTGCTCCATTTATATCCTGGCTACTTGGGAACAGACAGGAAAGGGGCAAGGCCGAAAAGCTTCAAAAGATGAAAGGCGAAGCCAAGCACAGGTGTTGCCTCAGATTAGAGCAGGCGCCACAGACAGTGAAATCTGGAGTGCTCTAAAGCTTGGGAGAGGTGCTCCATGACTGAAATAACTTGGCGACCTGAGCACGAGATGTTTTACTCAGTCTGACTTTGTTTTTTTAAAGTAGTACAGGCGTACCCCTTCAAACAAACCAAGGACAGACTGTGCTCGTCTCTTGGCCAGCTAAACCTGCTCTTCACAGTTTCAAGCCTGCCTTGACTTCTCGGCGGAGCCACCGGAGCCCCTCAAGAAAGCCCCTGTGCTGAGGGGTCCTGAGAGCACCCAGCCACTACCAGGGCGCCGTCGGCTCCCGCAGGCCTGAGCTGTGCCTGCCATCTATCGGCCCGCGCCCGCAGAGCGCCCGCCTGCCGCCGTGCTGCCGCGGCCCGGGCTGCTGGGGCGCCGGGGGACCTCCCCCTCCCCGCGGCGGCGCCTGGGGCAGGCGGCGAGGCCCGGTGCGGAGCGGGGCCTGCACACTTCCCCTCTGCCCGCCGGCTGGGCCCTTGTCAGTCAGGCCGGGAGCGGACGGGTGCCGGTTGCCGGGCCGGGTGGGCGGCAGGGGAGGGGGGCCGAGCCCTCCCAGGGGTGGTGCCCGTAGCTGGGCCCGGCTCTGCCCTCACCGTGAGTGCTGTGAGGGGAAACATGGCCGGTGGCAGGTGCACTGGGCCCGTGAGTGTGCTGTGGTGTCCACCGAGAGGACGGCACAGACATCGGCTGTTTGAGCCCTTCGCCAAAGTTCTTCTCCCCGAGCCATGCGATAAGGAAACGTTATTTATTTGGTGTTACATTTGAATCTCTATTCCCGTTCTGACTCCTTACACAATAGGCAAGCAAATGTGTACCAGTGTAAATATTACAACATCTTTTGGCCAGATTCAATAAGAAATGCCTTCTGTAACCACGCCTGGCTGTTCCTTGGTTCCTGAAGAAAAAAAATATTAAAAAAGCCAGTGACTGTGTGTCATGGAATGATTGTTTTGTTTTTCTACAGTCCACTTTCATGGTAAGCCAAACATTTGTTTTCAAAGCCAGGATTTGTAATCTTAAAATGCATGTGACATGAAAGGCTGTGGACATTACTTTCTTTAGTGAAGCAGTCTGTCATAAACTGTGAAACACTCCCTACAGCACTGCACGTAAATGTACAGAGGGAGCTGGTTTGGTACCTGTGCACAGGTATTTTAGCCTCTGGGACCCTGTTTCCACCCTGCCAGGTCTACCCACTGCTTCCTCATCTTGCCCTTAGCCCACCATTTCCAGCCCAGCCCCAGGACACAGCCCCTCCAGGCTGCCTGCTCCTGAGGTCTAGTGATCCACAAAACATGGTTATCCAGATTTACCTCTTAAATATTGGCAAAAAACCCCCAAAATGACTGCCTTGCAGTTCTTCCATGGGTTGATCTTAATTTTTTCTGTGCCTTCATATTTTTGGTTTTGCTGGTGTCCTCAGGTGGTGCCTATCTCACCCAGAGCATGCACCGTTCTTCACCAGCATGGTTGTGTATTGTTTTGTATCATTCCCCATTCTGTGGAAACCAAGATGCAAAGAGTGTGATTCATCCAACCTCTGTAAACAGCTACTGTAGGGTAAATGGAAACACTCCAGAAATGCATCTTTTTCTCATTCTCTCTGGTTCTGCCTGTACTCCCAAATAAAAGAGTCAGGGACCAGTCCTTGCCCACAGCCAGATGGATCAGGCTGCTTGCTGTCCACACTGCTTAGGGCTGGTTCCCTCATTAACCAGTTTGCCTTTGAAATAGCTAGTTGGATTTATCCAAAATAAGGCAAGGAAGTGAGCTTTAAGAAACTTAAGAAATGTATCTGAATTTAAGAGATATGAAATGGTCAGCAGTCCAGCGCTCCAGACTTGTATTCCTTATTTTTAGCAGCATGGGCAAACCCTCTGGTGGCTATAAAGGGAGTCAAGGGAGAAAAGATTCAGTGTAGATGCTCCCAGTCTGTTAGGAGACTACCAATCCACATGGCCTAGATTGGTAGTCCCATCCCATAAGTACTGTCACCAGTGCCTGGAGAAAAGTTAACATCTTGTATGTCATTATGGATAACTCCCTGACACCTCAATAAGAGTCTAATTTTATCCTTGGTTTTCTTCATTCAGAACTGATCTATCACTGAAGTCTATAAAAACCTTGGAACTAAACCCTGTGCTAAATGTAGCACCTCCAGAAATTATATTCAAATGTTCCTTTAGTTTGTTTGTCTTATGTGGAAGGAAAGAGAGAAATGCATGGGTTATTGCTCCATTTTCATTAATCACTTATACTCATTATTATTAATATTTAAATATATTGTTTTTCCACAGTTTTGGGGTGGTTTTTTTAAGATGCACAGAGGGTTATGATGTTGTCTAAACCTTGATTCTTTGTTGTTGTTTGTAGTCTCATAAGACAGTTAAAAAGCTTATTTTTAAAAAAATCTTCTCTTTTGTGTCCTCCTTCCTCAGCAGATGTGCCCAGAAAGGCACTTCCAGGAAAGCAAAAAGAGGGTACTTTTCTGTAAAGACTGCTGTAATTAATGAAGCACTGAGTAAGCGGTAGGTTAAGAAACAATTAATCCATTAAAATCTTAATTTAAGTCTTCCTGAGATCATGAAGGATTAGTATATGCAAAACAAGCTGGTTTTCTGCTGATTTTAAGAAGGGAAAGAAAAAATATCAAGTTTGCAGTTCCTGAGAGTTTTAAAATCCAAGTATAATAGAATCTTCCATGTTGCTCTTATAACTCTAAAATGTTAAAAGAACAAAATTCCTTTTAAGAAAATAGTTGATTTGACTCTGGCATTGTGATCTGTGATGCAAAGACAATGCTGGACTATAGACCGCTTATTTACTTGATTTTTGACTTTTGAAATTTTCTGTACGGTCACAAATAAATTTCAAAGTGGAACAACACTAGAACTGGCTGGAAAACAGGATTTAGGGTTAATACGTTTTCTATTTTTTCTTTTTCTGTTTTGTTTTTTTGGGGTTTTTTGGGTTTTTTTAATGTGGTTTTGTTTGGTCAGGACCTACATCAATTTTTTCAAGACCTTCTCATGACCCAGAAATCCCCAAACACTGTTTCTAAAAGGAAACATGCATGGTGTTTCTGAAATATATCATTTCCTGAGACTTTGTTATTAGTTTCACCTCTGCTGGCCTCCAGTTCCAGAAACTCAAAGTTCCTAGCCGTGTCATCTGACATGCCTGAAACCCTGTTATGGTGAGTCAACCCAGGGATCTCAGAGCTCAGAAGCCCAGGTTCCCTGACCACCTGGCTAGGGAACCAAGCAAGGCTGGTGGAACTGTGTCCAGTTGGTGTTTTCATCCATAAACTTCTGACCAGTGCTGAATAAGACAAACAATAATTATCTATTAAAGACCTTAAGCCCCAGTCCATCTTGAAAAGATAAAGACTTGGATTAATTTTGCTTTTCTATGAAGAAAACAGTGGTATGTTTGGTCTGTTACAGACTTCGTTAGAAGTTAGACTAGACTTTTAGAGCATATAATCTTTGATTTTATATGAAATTTCAGACAAAACAAGAAAAAGAAGCACAGGCTTTGGAGTTTGCTTGTAGCATTTCCAATTCATGGAAAGCCCTACTTAGTAACATACTGCTGTAAAAAAATATTTTGTAGGCTACAGTAGTGCAAACCTAATTTTACCTTCCAAACCAGACAGTACGGAAAAGTGTTTTGGTACTGCTTTAAATACAAAGTCATTAAAGGCACTTTAGTGATCAGAGTTCAGTATGGAGTATGGACTGAGTACCTGACCGATGTCACCCAAGACTACCTCTCTAAGCACTCTGTACTGCACTAATTGATCTCTTAATTGGCTCAGTCAACACAGCAGTCTCCATCACACAACAAGCACTAATTGCTACAAGCTCACTCCTGAAATGTTAAGTACTCTGAAGGCAAGGCTTATGTATATGCTGGAATCGACTCTATGGAGACGTGGGGCTGCGCAAGCATTTTTCTGCAGGGAGCCCCAGCACTGGGGCTTGCAAGTGTTCTGTTGGGTTCCCAGGCTGATGAGGACCCACAGGCAGCAGTGCTCTTCACAGCCTAATATGCATATACATGTGTGCATAAAGTAGAAATGGAAGGTCTTGTCTTAAGGCCAGAAATCATTTGCAAAGGATATTAGCAATCATTTGGACTTTTCAAAGATAAAATTACAAACACAGAAGAAAACTTCTCTGAGATCTATAATTGTAGAGGTACCCTGAACCCAATTAAATAGATGTTTGCCTGCTGTAGGGCCCAATTTAGAATATAGTGAGCCAAAAAGCTACTTTACAATCACTTAGTCTACATAATGTACCTGGAGACTGGATAATGATTTAAGTGAGGGCAGTGTTATGGTATCTCTGCTCTGGCAGATTTGAATATTAACAGGCAAGAATCTGTTACTCCCCTCGGGGCAAGATTCATTACCTCGGTAGGTGGATTAGTGGCAAGGTGCCTGACAAAGTGCCTCCAAGGGCTTGTCTACACAAGACAGTTGCACCCATTTAACTCAAGGTGTGATTTGAAACCAACTGAGTTAAACCCATGCAGAGACCTACAAATGCAATCCTTCTGGAAGTTAGCGTAAGTTAACCAGGTGGGCAACAAAACTCTAGTAATATGGGGAAAAAAAAGGGGTCTAAAGCCAACGTAGGTTTTAATACAACATATGCTACAGTCTCCTTACCAAGGCCCAAGGGATGCCACATTGCTTTCAGCTGTGTAGTGAGGATGACAAAGACTCTTGTCCCTTCCTCATCCACCAGCTATGACGAATTTCTCTCCATATCAGCAGTAGAAGTAGTCCAAGGAAAGCAGCGGTAAGCAGAGGAAGCTCAGATTGTACCAAAGGTCAGCCAGAGATGGATAGGAAATTTCATGGGATGTAGAAACCTCCACAGAGAGGTACTGCTAGCTCTGATGACGTTTTCATAGGAAAAGTGAAAAAGAGAGACAGAAAAAGAGTAGTACTCTCTTTTACCTTAAAGACTTGTTGCTGTATTGGGGTAAAGGCACTTAAGACCTGGCCTTGTCTCTTTCAAAGTAATCTGTGATGAAAAATCACTCTGACTCTAACACAGAGACTTTGATTCTGCAGAATTACATGGACAAATAAGTAGGTGTGCACAGTGGAAAGTCGAAAGCCTTGGCCCAGAAGGGATGTTTTGACACATTCTATCTTTATAAATATGTTCCAAGAATTTTATTTTCATTCCAGTATGAACTCAAAATACATATTGAAGTCTTGAAAACTGCCACAAAACAAAGTTATACCCTGAGGTCAGACTAAGTTTGGTCTGCAGTGCATATTACAGCTGGACAAAGATTTTACTCAGAGAAAATACTCAGATTTTCTATCGATATTGTGGATAAGGTTGTCCTAAATTTAACAGACCACAGTCAGTATTAAATTGGTAATTTGGTAAGTCGATTTCCAGAAATCAAGCTTCCCGCATTAGATCACAGACTCAGTGTGCTAGCATGAGGACTTAGCACTAATCAAGACTAATGAGAAAAGAAGGAAATGGAAAAGGTTGGAAGCTGTATGCAATCTAGTGGCAAGAGCAAACTGAGTCAAACAGGCAACAGTAAGACAGTTTTAATGTGCTTTTCACAGCAACCACTAAAATCACTAGAAGTTGTACCAGAGCGGAGAAAAATGGAGAAGAATCCTGCACTGTGTCTGTGTTGGCATCACACACACGCAGGTGATTTCCAGACCCTGTGGTTAGTGATAAACACCTGTACCAACCCTTCCTGTGAGGGTAGGGTGAACAGTAAAGGCTATGAGATTGCTCCCTAGTACCTACCTGCATGCCCCAGACCTTTTGTTATTAGTGGAACCACTGAGAGACTCCATTTTTTCCCTCTTGACCCCAATATCATTTCTCAGCCTGGTCCAATCAGCTTCTATGGGGCTGGGCACATGAGCCAGGGTATGGACAAAAGCATTCTTCATACCATAGATTTTCTGCACCTGTGACTATGTTGTGATCTAATTACACTGGAAACACTCTTAGAACAAAAGGCAAATGTGATCATCTGAAACAGAAAACACAATTGCAGATGTTTATGAAAGATACAAGTGATGAAATGGAAGAAAAATCACTGTTGATCTATTTATGCTAAGGTTAAATCAGAAAGGTCTCTGTTCTTTTTTCTAGCCAATTTTCTGTTACTTGTGCTCATGGTCATTTGTCATGGCCTTGATCTTTCCGATCTTGTCTTGTTGCATCCTGTAGCAAAGAAAAAAAAGCCAAACCAAAAATTCCTGAAGAATAACACAGAAATGGTAGGTTTTGGACTGAAAACTCAGTGCTGTAACCAAGAAGAAAACATAAGACTTTTGTGATGCACTCTCTTTTCTGATGGGCAGGGCACTGCCCTCTGGATGTCAACAAACCATGTTTTCATCCCACCTATGTCTCCAGGTTTTTAACTTTGTTTTTACCTCAGGTCCAAATTGTTTACTGAATAGAACGTAATGGACAATCTGGTAGAGGGAGCGTGGGATGATCTTCTTCAGCCACACAGAGACAGTCGTGTGTGTGTGTGTATGTGTGCACGTGCACGCCATTTGATGGAGTACACTGCATTAGTTGGAAAACAACATTCAAAATTATCTGTTTCAGAATCCTTTCTGTTCTATCATGTTCACATGTCCAGCATAGATGGTACATGTGTTTGAATAGCACAAGCTCAAGGATGTACCTGGAACAGAGAAGTCTCATGAAGGAAGAATATCAGAATTTTGTAGCATCCATTTCCTCCACACAGTCTTTCAGAAGAATTATATTGTATTATTCCAAACAGCTAAATGTTCTTTCTTTTGGGTTTTAATTCAATTGGTTTCTCAAGAGCATGGAATTTGTTCCAAAATTTCAGGTATATTAATACTCTAGATAAAATGTGCTCTAGATAAAGACCAGACTCTCCATGCTACTTGTTAATTGCTGTTTCAGCTTCATCCAGTGTTGTAAAATCCCCATCCATCTGCCAGATGTGACAAGTTCTGCTAGATCAAGTGGTATTTGTTATCCTGTTAAATTTCTCCCTAGCTCCACTTCCTAATTTTGCATTAATGCTATTGATTTTAGCCTGATCTTCTTGATATTTGAGTCTTAGGGTCAAGTTTTACATGTCTTTTCCGTGAAGGGAGCAAGGCATCTCAGCTCCGCTGTGCAGATGCATTTGCACTTTTCTAGTGCAGTGGGTGGGTACACTGCAAAGGACAGAGACTTGACAAATATGTTTAAAGATACAGCAGTTGTGGAAATTCTCTCTAAAATAAGGACACAATGATATCAGAGGATGATGAAGATCTATGTGTAGTCCAAAGACTCATCTTTGAGGAACCATTTATCTCTTCCAAGGTGTTTATGGGAATAGGACTTTTCTTGGTGAAGGAACGTAACCTGGGAACCCATAGTCTTAAGTTCCCTTACTAACTTAAACACCCACCACCCTAAGCTGAAGAGCATGAAAGTCTCTTGACAACTTCTTAAGGAAAGCAAGAAAGACACAGACATACCAGAACAAGTCTCACAAAGGGCCACTAAAATGGTTAAGGTCTTGGAACATCCAGCTGAGAGAGCTGGGACTGTCTGAAGTAGAGAAGACTTAGGGTCTAAATATATACCCTGTGTATAAATACCTGATGGGGACTGACAGGACAAGAGGCAACGGGCACAAGCTGAAATACATAAAATACCATTTAGACAAAACAAACCAAAAGTGTTACTGTGAGGGTGCCCAGAGAGGCTATGAGGTCTCAATCCTTGGAGTGATTCAACCCCAAAAGCAGGGTTTAGACTAGATGATCTCCAGCGGTCCCTTCTCGTCAGCACTCAGGGCTTCTGTGATTCTTTGAAAACTCATTTGGAAGACAGAAGAAAACAGACTAAAATGTACTCTGAGTAAACCAAGAGCTATGTGAAAGCTAAAATCTTTGTTTGACAGAAATTTCTTTTCAGATGAAGGGTACATGAGGTAGGTGTATTTGTCTGATCTTTCACATCTGGAATACTGCTTTATGGAAAACTGCTAGTTGTTGTAGAAGCAACAGGAAGAGTTTGGAACGAGCTGTGGATCATGCTCAAAGAGGAACAGGAAGTATCAGAAACCTGCAGCTAAAAGTCAATTTGACAGTCATTATGCTCTTGACATGAGCATAGGCAGCACAGCTCGTATGTGTAATGACATACTACCCCTCTCCCAGTCCAAGGCAATTAAAACTGCTGTTCAAATGAGCATCCCGGAGGAGGTTACATGGAAGTACTGCATCTATAGTGTAGGTGAGGGAAGGGGATGATACTACACATATCCAATATCCAATCGGCAGAACGTTAATTGTACTCTGAGTATCAGAAAGCATTAAAAGATTACAGAAAAATCTTAGCAAATGCCATTCTCAGGAATTTTAGCTATTATGCTTTGAAGAGCAGAGTACTCTAAATGATGAAATAAAGATCCTGTTTTTCGAAAAAGCCAGGCATGACTTCAAATTGAAAGCCTGATGCTATGATTAGCGTCTCTTCCTTTCCAAGATTTAAGATGGAAACTTGTGAATTACTGAGAACTGTAAATAACTTTTGTGGGGAGGTACCTGAAGAAACACCACTGTGTTCCCAGTCTCTCTGAACAGTTAGAGTATCAGGTTATCATGGTGTTTACATGATCTTCTTGCTCTAAGGTGCCACTGAAACATAGCACCATTTCTATCTACTCCCATACAGGCTGGGAAGGTACCTTGGGACTAAGCTGACACTCAGGCTCACTGACTAGGACTCATTTCTTTTCGCGTTGCTTACATTATTCAACATCAGTGTGAAGTTCAATCCTACATTGCTGTGGAATAGCATAGTAGCCCTGTTTTCTGCTCCACCAGATTCCCAGGACTGCATCTTTGTTTCTTTCTGGTTCCTCAACCCCACACACCAAATGCAGCTCATGCATTTTGCTTAACACTTGCCTTTATCACACAGGGTCCTGGAGAGACACAGCCAGAAGGTGCTTACCTTTGCCTGGCTACAGTCTGCTCCCCAGTGCAGTGGATGGTGTGACTTGTGTGTGACAGTTTAATCTGACATGATGTAGACATGGCATATAACATTTCCAATCTGGAGAGACCACTTCTTGCCTTTATACCAGGGGTTTTCATTCTTGTTAAAGGCAACATTTAAATGCTCTGTTTATAGGGCTAATCACACAAACAAAGAGTAAGCATCATGGTTAAAAAAGGGCCTGGCATGAAATTCTTGGATCTGCTCCCATGCATCACAGAGCCTAAGGTGAAAACATCTCCACAGCACCAGCTGCAGTCTGTATCTCTGCCCTACCCATGCCATCCCACACCCATCCCATTTTTTCCTCTCAGGACCCACAGGCCAGAATATTTCCCACTGTTCTCAATGCAAACAGCATACACCTGAAAGAATTGTCCCAGGCAATTGCCCTGAAGAGGTATTTACAGAGCTTTTCTCTTTCTGCTGGGATTCTGAGTGCTGGTATTAGGGCTTGCACCAACTCCTCTATGGTAATGCCTTCCAGAGTGGCATGTACCTTTGCTAAGATCAGTGAAACCATCAAAGGCAATAGAGTTAAATCAATTAAAATATACTGTTTCGGAGAAACACAAAATCTGGAAGTATTTTTGCATAAACCTATAAAATATAGACATGCTGTTTAATTTAAGTGACACTACTGTTGCATTTGTTCCATGCTAATCCATAATGTTTTCACAATTTATCTCACATGGTCAGGTGCTGTTCACTAAGGTGTTGTACCTAATGCTATTTTAGTTTGGGGGTTTGGTCATCTAATTCGTCTGAAATAGAAGAATACGGGGGGATATCATTCCATAAAGGTTAGTAAGCTTGGTTTCATAACTCTAAAAGGTCAAATTGTACTACTAAGTAGGATTTGATGCTAATCCTTCCTTATCCATGGACACTCACTGAGTCCTGAGAAGAAATGATCCAAAGACTGTGATAAGAGTGAAGTCCTACCACTGCCTGTTTTGAAACGTATCTCAAAAATGCTACATATTTAAAAGAGACTGTTGTCTCTACACTACACTTCAATTATTCATGTTAAATCAATCCCTGAAATATCTGTAATGATTCCACATTAGAGACTCTGGTCAATTTACAAATTATTTTTAGGTAAAATGTGCAGGAAAATTTTTTCAGGCTAATTGCAAAATGTAGTTGTGATTGGCCTGATTTGAACCTAATCTAAGCACTTTCCTGGGCTGCTTATCTGCATTAGCTAAACTGAGGCTAAGAGAAGACAGAAGCAGGATTTGTCCTGTAATCTACTCCATTCTGGGCCCCTTCTCAGCTGTAGTACAGTGGTAGGACTGAGGAGCGAGACTACACAAAATGAGCTGGTGCATGTCTTCTCAGCAGGGTGGTCAAAGTTAGTTTTTTCCACTTCAGGGATTAAGAGGCAGGTTTGGTGCACCCGGTAAAGGAAGAGGTCAGGATAAAAACTGGCATGGAAAGAAGAATGAAGGGGTGAAGACATTGGTGAGCCAAGGTTTTTGCTTCAGCTGCCAGTGGGGGAGCAGGAAAAGCAAGGCTACAAATAAGTTAGAACATGCTCTGGCCTCTCTTTTCTAGGTCTCTGTCTTAGACACAGTAGGGTAGCAAGGTCGTGGTTTCTGTGCAGACCCCAGCAGACTGCCATTCTAGGAGATTGCCTTGTTTGCCTGTATATCACACAGGCGTAAATCCAGTCTGATCCAGAAGACAATCCCTCCAACATTAGCCAAAAGATACCCTGTCTAGTGTTGCACAGTTTATGTCCATAAATGTGTAATTGACTGGTGGCTGTTAACCCTGTGGTACTGAGTATGAGGTATAGACTCAATAGGAAGGCCCAGACCACCTGGAGTGAGTTGCATAATGTGATCAAGATGACAGTAAACATTCAGGAGCCCTTGAGAAGAAAGTAATTTTAAAATCTCTCTTGCAATGCCCTAAAGAACAGTGTTAGCTTTTGGGGAGAGCTTTCAATGAGTGTGACAGTAGTTAGTGAAATGAAATTGCTCAATGAAGATGATAACCTCACTAAAGCAAGGTGACATGATGGTAGCCATATAACAAATGTTTAAGTTCACTTACAAATTATATAAAGGAAAAGAAAGCTGGATCAGCTGCATCAGCATTGTTGATAGATGTTTATCCAACCTGTTCTTCAAGATTTTCAGTGATGAAGACTGTATCTTACCTCAGAAATTTATTCAAGGTCTTCAACATCCTAAGTGTGAGAATATTTCCTTAATGTTTCTCCTTTATTTTCCTTGCTGCAAGAACCCTTTGGTCTTACCTAATATCCTTCTCAGTCGGTGATGGCTCAAACACAAAAGTATAGTGATTGATGCCTGAGATCTAATCATCCAACTCAGCCAGCACCTAGTCTCCAGAACAGCCAGCTACTGCTAAAGATGGTTTCTGCAGTAGGCAACTGGTAAATAACCTACAGCATGTAAAGCTTCTTCTTAATTTATGTCTGTTAGATGGTTGTTCACCTGTCTGATGTGTAAGCTGTATGGGGTAAAAAAAAAAAAAAAAAAAAGATTTAAAACAAACAGCCTGGTTCAAGCCACCATGGATTTATTTTGTTTCACAAGGTCAAAAAGCAAGCTCCTGAGGTTTTACAAAACCTAGCTATCTCAAGTTACACATTACAAAATTGGGGCAGGGAGGGGAAACTCAGTCTTTCATCTAACCGACAACTCTGAAAACTTCGGTGGTTCAGATAAAGTGGAACCTGAATCTGAACCCGCACTGGTTTGCAAACCTCAGACCATCCCTACATATCACTAACACCCCCTGAAGACACTGCCTTGTGGGCTGCAAACGATCTGCGGTGTCTACACTCCATCAGGTTTCCCTACAGCAAAGCCCTGGAGATTTTGGCAATTTGGAAGTCTAAGTATGACCCAAACATTAGGTAATTTTGAAAGAGTACAGCATGAAATATCTCCTGTGACTTCCAATAAGCAGCGTCTCCAAAGATGACTTCTCAGAACTGCAGAACTCTTTATGGGCGTTTTAGCAGAGATGGTGCTTGTAAGTAATCTCATTGTAAAGCCGCCCGTCTTCAAGAATACACTTACAGCACTAATTGTTTCCACAGAAAGTGGTATTTAATGCAGCAAGATCCTCTCACTTCCCCCCTCCCTTCTTCCCCCATCTCACCCGAGAGCGTCTAGCTCTTCCCTTTATGAAAGCCACCTCATTCAGTCCTGAAACTCGGAAATTCACTGCAGTCACCAACACCAGTGTTTCTCACTTACCGTGCTTTTCTGTGAATAAAAGAACAAATTAAAGGGACAGAGAAACAGGTAGATAATTTTAAATTATTTACCATTTCCCCCCTGATTTTTGGCTGCAAGGTGACTTGTGAAAGTGCCACAATGATTACTCTTTATTATTACATTTGCTGTTTGGAATGACTTCACAAGAGAATTTATCCAGCGAGACAGTCTGATGTCAGATCAGTTTTAATGGTGGTCTCAGCACAGTTACTCCAGATCTACCAAAAAAAAAAAAGGAGTCCAGAGCCATGCCTTTGAGCTATACATCTTTTTTTCCCCAATTAACTATTTAGAGAAGGAGGATTGCTAGTAACCCCTGGTTAGGTCACCAGGATATTATTCCTGACAGAACAGACTCTATATGACTTTGAAGAAATTACCTTGGCTATGGTTTGGAAAGCTGGCTAGAGAAATTGAAGCTGAATTCCAGGCATATCTTTTAAAGCTTCAGTCATTATATTTTCCTGATTTTGCTCTTGTTATTCTTGCCCTTATTATTTAAAATGGGCCTTACAGACTCCATTCAGGCATCAAGGCTCCTTATACTAAACTCTAAGAAGTCAAGGAGAATAAGTCTCTAAGCATAAGAAAGAAGAGAACACAAGACAACAGGTGAGTATGAAGCAGAAGGGAGCCCAGACTGGTCAGCAGGCTAAGCAGGAGTTCCTCACATCAGTCATCTACTGTATCAAAAGAGATTGTTTTAGAAAGTATATAGAGGAAGGCACAAATGTGGCTTTGTGAATGTTTAATGGCAGTTTTCCTCTGTATCTCAGATTTCCCATCTGTAAAAGGATGGTAATTGTATGCCCTTGCTTTTTAGAGGCTAACGTTGATTAAGTTACTAATATGGATCATTCCTGGAAGGAGTACAAGGGTGGGTCTATAGGAATATATTTATATAAAAACTCATCAACAATTCAGTCAGCCCTCAGAATTCAAGCCAGGTTAATTATTTTGATGGGAAACCTGGGTTATCTAGCAGCCACTTACTATATTTCGGATGGACAGACTGATTCAACATAGATGCTCATGGCTACAAATTCACTATCTGGTACAGATACTCTCTGATATTAACTTGAAAGTGACTCTTTCTGGAAAGACGCAAAACAGAAACAAACAGGAAAGGACAGATTCCCATGTGCAGCTCTCAAGAGGAAATTCTCAGTGAAAACTGCCTGTGAACAAACAGCATGTGTTCAAACACAGGCAACCACATTTTACTTCAGGTTCTCCTTTCTTCTGTGCAAAGACCTTCTATGAGTGACACACTGGTGTTAGGGAAACGCGGCTTCTTTCCATCTACCACACTGCAACCAAAGAGTGGTCAATATGCTTGGAGGAAAACTTAAACTAAGCATATTTGCCAGTTAGTAACCAAGGGGTTTGGTCGTAAAGGTAATCCTCCTCACTTAGTGAGGCTAAGGGAGCAACAAGTGATTCAGGAGAGGAGCAACCTGTGTGTGCTCTGACCACGCTGGGGAAAGTTCCTCTCTTGTTCTCTCCCCTTTGACTTACTAACATGCTCAGAGTGGAAAACCTCAGTTATCTTCTGTGTGAATATGCTTTCTCCCTTTGTTCTTGGTTACCTAAATCATCAAAATAATTTGAACTGTTATTTGTCCTCACTTGCACCTCTTCTATGAGCTGTTGAAGTCAGCTGGGGAATAAATCACTTTGCCCTCAGGAGCAGGGAAAGACATAATGTTCATTAAACATGGGAGACAAATCTTCTGTAGTCTCCTTGCCAAAAGTGTCTTTGGAAGATCCCCTTTGGCTGGGGTTGTGGTGAGCACCCACAGCCAAAACCAAAGCATTTTTGGCTCCCCCAGAACTGCCTGGGAACCTTGAGCATTCAGTGCCTTCAGTGCCCGGTCCTTCCTCAACAGTAAATAGTTAATTATACTTCTGGTGAAAGCAGTGGGAGTTTTGCTACTTAATTCCCCCAGGCATGACTGAGCCCTGAATCTACAGAATCAAAAGTTAAAACTCAATCATTGAGCAAACACTTGAGATACTTAAGCAGAAGCTCTCTAAAAACATGATGCCAGGGTAGCTGGTGTTCTGCCAGGGACAACGTTTTTTCAGAAAGCAGCTTCATTTTTGCATGCACTTTCCAGGCAGTATCACTCCAAAATATGCATGCTAACCAGCTCTGACACCTGCACAGAAGCAGTTGCTAGCGAGTATATGCACTGAGCCCACCTAAGATTTAAAAAGTGCCCAAAAAGCCATTTGTGCCCCCAAGTCCTGTGAGCGGGACAGGGAGCTGGGGAGCAAAAAGCTAGTGTGTCTCTGGTTTTAGAGATCAGCATTAATCTACTGACTTCCACATAGCTCCGCTGACTCACCAGCACTCTGGTGTCAGGGAATAACACTGGGGAATCGCACGACTTGGAAAGGCAGCAATATTGGCTTTTTCTGGACTGTAAGAGAAGGCTTAAAATGACTGCAAAGGAAATGCAGCATCATCACCTCCCATGGTATGGTCAGGAATTTCACCATGATTGACATTTGCTATCAAGTCCCAGCACCACTCCTCTAGTAACAGCACAAAAACATAAGGCTTGATAAAGCCCTGAAAGTCTGGGTGGGTCAAGTATCTTAGTATTTGAAGAGGAAAAGATAATTAGAAAAAAAGTATCTATCATTTATTAATTTTTTAGGACAAAAAAAAATCTCAGAGATTTTTTCAGTTTGACTCATAACTTTTGAATGCTTTGGGCTGAACACCACAGTTCTGGGGAATTTGGTCATCTCTGAGGAAAATGCATTATTTCGCTGCTTGATTTCGTGAAATGCTCTCTTTAGCCTAGAAATTCAACTGTTAGTGCTTGGTCAGCAAATTCCTCTCCCTGTTCTTCCTGCTTCTTTCTCGTCATGACAATTGCTTCCTTTTCCCCCTGCCTGCTTTCTCTCTGACACAAAAGCCACACTAGATATTGAGAAAGATAAGCAGGCTTTCAGCCACTCTGCCAGGACACTCACAGCTGTGCTGCACGTGAGATGCCATGTCACTGTGGACAGTTACAGCAGAGTGGGTAAAGTTTAAAACATGTTGATTCGGGTGAGTGAACAAAAGATCTCTGTAACTCTTCAGCACCCAGTAGGAATTAGTAAAGGGAGGTGGCAAAATAAGGGCTCTGTTTGCAGTGGCCAACTCTTTTCTTTTGCTTTGTGCAAAACCCTAAAGCCTTGATCATTTGGCGTTTGAGTGGCTTTAGTCAAAAGTCTTTGATTTCTCTCTGAGATCACTCCCCTTAAGCTTCCTGTTTGATTCTTCAGTGTTCTTCTCTTCAGTGGAGACACACAAGGTACTGCTGGCATAGCAAATACAGAATGAATTAAATCCAGTAAGGTAAGAAAGTGGGAAGATTTCACTTCCAGCATACTAAAAATCTCTATTGGAGGACATACGAGCCTTCTAAGTACGTAAGTTCCTCACAATAATTATGCAGTCACCATAGGGCACATGGCAGATGAAATATTTTGGACTTTGTATCAGGAGCTGAGAGAAGGCAACCATTGTGGATCATACTACTGCAAGACACTACAAAGTTGTCCTGGTCTGACTGGACAAAAGTGCTTGACTTCAATGACATGGTTCATTCAGAGACAACGGACATTCAGGCTCAGGGACCTTCAGGATACGAAGCAATGCAAAAAACCAGGAATATGTGGCAACATATAATAAGGACTTGAAGAAGACCACAACATACAGTTGTATACTTCATACTGCTATAATATCTCCCATTTGCAGGTTTCAAAGCATCTTGCAAATATTAAGTAGTTCTACCCACTGTAAGGTAGGTAAGTATTTAGAGAAGGAGAGGTGCAAGCAGAGATAGGAACCCTTGAGGATAAACGAACAACACAGTCTCTTCCAGAGTCCAGTAAGGAACTGGTCATGGAGATATTGGAGTTTCTAATTTTGCAAAGGAGAATAATATTTTGGCAATATACATTAGGAGATCAAATGTCACAAAACTCCAGTATCCAGATGGGCAGAAGAGTCTCCATCCATCGGGCTCTTTTCAAAATGGTCTGTGATCCATCTTCTAAGAGATGTTTTTCAGGGAAAAACAAATGCACAAGAAATAATAACATCTTGGGGTTTGAGTTTGTGGGTTTTTTCAATCTCAGTCAAAAGAAAGGAAAAGAACAGATGAAGCTTTATGGCAAACTGTCCCTGCAGTGTGTCTCTCCAAGCCTCATATGGGGTGGGAGAGTAAACCAGTCTCACTTCAATGTGACTCCTACTGAAGACACGTGAATTCCCAAAGAAACAAGAGTGACCATAGACTTCCCTGAAAACCATTCATTGACAGAGTTATTCCAAACTACCTTCATGAGGAGACAAGACCTCACAACTAGGCCCTAGGCAGCTCTAGGAGGCTCAACCAAACAGGAACTGAGACTGCTTTGTCAGTCAAAGTTACAGGAGCAAACGTGCTTACTGTGGGGACACAAAGTCACCTCCAGCAGGCATATGAAAAACAGTCATTTCTTTGTGGGCTATGATTGATGGCCTCCATCTTGGCTTCTGTAATAGGTACAAAGACACATGAGTTGATCCCCAGGAAATTACCCCTTTGCTCACCAGGGCAGAAAACCTGTTCCACCAGCCACACAACGAGGTGCCTCTCTGAAATTCTTCCATCAAGTCCTCATGTGTCAACACCAGTCCCTGTCTGAACAAGTACATACTGCCCAGCAAAGCACCAAGAACAGACAGGGACACTGCCAAGGTTTTCTCAAGGAAAAGTATCAGGGAACTCAATCAGGAGAGTAGGTTTCTCCTAAATGCAGACTAGCGTAGCTCAAAGCATTGCATCACTGTACCTTTCTGGCAGCTGACTTCAGCTTGCTCTGGCTGTTGTTGAAAATGGAACAGAGTCCAAGCAATAGGGCTAACCCCAAAGTCTCTCCCAAGAGTCAAACAGCTGCATCTTGTAGCTGGAGGAAGGGAGACATAGCCCTTCGACCTCCTTTGTCCTCATCCACCCCACTGCCCTCTCCCCAGGGAGGTCTATGTGTCAGGGAGAACAACTGCTGAGCCAGCCAAGACTGGGGCAGGGGCAGTTCCTTGGGCTTCTCTCCAAACCAGCTGCACACCAAAGCCCATGAAAATGTCAAATAAAGCATCAAAAAACTCCTGCCCCCTGTGCTGACATGAGCAAGGCTTACAGACCAGGTCCGTGGCCCAGCTGAACCACTTCTATGCCAAGCTCCCTGGGAAATCCAGAGGGGTCAGAGGAGAGAGGGGCAAGCTGGTGGGAGGACATGGAGGCCTTGTCTCTTTCTGCTGGGAAAGCCTTGCTGGCCCAGGCTGGCAGAAGGGCTGCACAGAACCAGCCAGTGGGATTCTTCTTTTTGGCATGGTCTGTTGCTCCCCACGTGAGGACTGGGAGGGCAGCGGTTGTGGTGGGAAGAAGGGTCTCCCCAGGGGTAACCCAGCCTCTCTGCCCTCTCCTGCGCACACTGCTCTTACCTCCTGCCAAAGCATCTGCTTTTACTCCTGTGAGAAAAAATGAGAAATAAAACACATGGTGCTGCAGTTATACATTATTAGTGTAATATCTATCCATCGTGCTGCTGGAATGTATTTTCCTGCCACACTGCAAACCTCCCTGTTATCAGGACCCATCCCTACACAACTTGCAGACCTCCTTTTAGACCGATAAAAACAACTGTCAAAGTTCAGATACAAGTGCAGGAGGGGGTAGAGCTGAGGAGTGTAGGTGGAGAAAGGTCAAAGGAGTTTTTCTTTGACTTCGGTGACTTTGGATGAGACTCAAAGAGGCCTGGACTTGCAATCTGCTGAAATTAAGTGTGAAGAGCAGAGCTCCTGATAGGGAGATATACTGAAGCCTTGAAACATCATCAGTTCTTCGAGACTGTGAAGTGACTGTTAACATCTATGCTTTAATAAAAGGATCCAAGAGTGATGAGAGGAATTACAGACCAGCTGACCTCACCTCAGTACTTGGAGAGGAGAGTGACAGTCTAATTAAGGATAGCACAGACCAGAACTTGAACAAGAAAAATCCCCAAGGGTCAAAACCTGCACAGTATCTGTGAAAAGAGCTAGTGCTTCACTATCTATAAAAAAAAAAAAAAAAAAAAAAAAAAAAAGAAAGTTAATATAATAAAAAGGAGAGGTGATCTGATGGGCATCATCTGCTTGTATTTTCAAAAGATTTTTTATAAGTTCCAGCAAAACAGATGATGAAGAAAAATAAACAGGCAAAGGGTAAAGAGCAATGCTACCGTTGAGGCTAAGGGTGGCAAGGCATGGTTGGAAATGAAGTCGTTAGCTTGGCTCAAGTGCTTCTACTCTAATGCACGCAGCATGGGCAACAAACAGGAGGAGCTGGAAGTCATTGTGCAGCATGACAGCTACGTTGTAGTTGCCATCATGGAAACGTGGTGGGATGACTCTCATGAGTGGAGTGCTGCAATGGATGCTCTACAAGCAGAATAGGCAAGGTAGAAAGGGTGGTGGGGTGGTGCTCTATATTAGGGAGTGTTTTGATTGCATGGAGATCAATAAGTGTGATGGACCAGTTGAATGTTTATGAGTGAAGTTGAGGAAGGCCAACGAGGCGGATATCCTGTTGGGAGTCTATTACAGACCACCCAACTAGGATGAAGAGGTTGATGAACTGTTCTGTAGACAACTGGCAGAAGCTGCAAAATCACAAGCCCTTGTTCTTGTGTGGGACTTCAACTTACCAGACATCTGCTGGAAATATAACACAGCAGAGAGAAAACAGTCCAAGAAGTTCCTAGAGCGTGTGGAAGATAACTTCCTGACTCAGCTGGTAAGTGAGCCCACCAGGGAAGGTGCCTTGTTAGACCTGTTGTTCATGAACAGGGAAGGACTTGTAGGTGATGTGGTGGTCGGAGGCCGTCTTGGGCTGAGCGATCATGAAATGATCCAGTTCTCGATCTTTAGCCAAGTTAGGAGGGAGGGCAGCAAAACTTTCACCATGGACTTCCGAAGGGCAGACTTCAACCTGTTTAGAACACTGGTTGAGAAAGTCTCTCGAGGAACAGTCCTAGAGGGCAAAGGGGTTCAGGAAGGATGGACTTTTTTCAAGAAGAAACTCTTAGAGACACAGGAGCAGGCTGTCCCCATGTGTTGTAAGACAAACTGGTGGGGAAAACGACCGGCCCGGCTGAACAGGGAGCTTCTTCTGGGACTTAGGAGAAAGAAGAGAGTCTACCGCCTTTGGAAGAAAGGGCAGGAATAGTATAGGGATTTAGTTAGGTCGTGTAGAAAGAACATTAAGGGGGGCAAAAGCTCAGCTAGAACTCAGCCTGGCCACTGCTGCAAGAGATAATAAGAGTTTTTACAAATATATTAATAATAAAAAAAGAACCAGGGAGAATCTCCATCCTTTACTGGATGCAAGGGGGAACATTGTTACCAAGGATGAGGAAAAGGCTGAGGTACTTAATGCCTTCTTTGCCTCAGTCTTTAACAGTCAGACCAGTTATCCTCATGGTATTCAGTCCCCTGAGCTGGAAGATTGGGATGGAGATCAGAATAAACCCCTCATAATCCAGGAAATAGTAGTGAAGGACCTGCTAAGCCAATTAGACACCCATAAGTCTATGGGGCCAGATGAGATCCACCCGAGAGTGCTGAGGGAGCTGGCAGAGGAACTTGCCAAGCTGCTCTCCGTCATCTATCAGCAGTCCTGGTTATCAGGTGAGGTCCCGGATGACTGGAAACTTGCCAATGTGACGCCCATATACAAGAAGGGCAGGAAGGAGGTTCTGTGGAACTACAGACCTGTCAGCCTGACCTCGGTACTGGGGAAGATTATGGAACGGTTCATGTTGGGAGAGATCACGCGGCAAGTGCAGGACAACAGGAGGATCAGGTCCAGCCAACATAGGTTCATGAAGGGCAAGTCCTGTTTAACCAGCCTGATCTCCTTTTATGCTCAGGTGACCCGCCTAGTGGATGAGGGGAAAGCAGTGGATGTTGTCTACCTGGACTTCAGTAAGGCATCTGACACTGTTTCCCACAGCATTCTGCTGCAGAAGCTGGAGGCTCATGGTCTAGACAGGTGGAGTCTTCACTGGGTTAAAAACTGGCTGGATGGCCGAGCCCAGAGAGTTGTGGTGATTGGATTTAAATCCAGATGGAGACCGGTCACAAGCGGTGTCCCTCAGGGCTCGGTCTTGGGGCCAGTCTTGTTTAATATCTTTATCAATGACCTGGATGAAGGGATTGAATGCACCCTCAGTAAATTTGCAGATGACACGAAACTGAGTGGGAGTGTCGATCTGCTTGAGGGTAGGGAGGCTCTGCAGCGGGATTTGGACAGGCTGGAGCAATGGGCTGAGGCCAATTGTATGAGGTTTGACAAGGGTAAGTGCTGGGTCATGCACTTCGGCCATAACAACCCCATGCAGCGCTACAGGCTTGGGGAAGAGTGGCTGGAAAGCTGCCTGGAGGAAAAGGACCTGGGGGTGTTGGTTGACAGCGACTGAACACGAGCCAGCAGTGTGCCCAGGTGGCCAACAAGGCCAATGGCATCCTGGCCTGTATCAGAAACGGTGTGACCAGCAGGAGTAGGGAGGTGATCGTACCCCTGTACTCGGCACTCATGAGACCACACCTTGAGTACTGCGTCCAGTTCTGGGCACCACAGGATAAGAAGGACACTGAGGTGCTGGAGCAAGTCCAGAGAAGGGCAACAAGGCTGGTGAGAGGTCTGGAAAACAGGGCTTATGGAGACCGGCTGAGGGAACTGGGGTTGTTTAGTCTGGAGGAGACTGAGAGGAGACCTCATTGCTCTCTACAGCTACCTAAAAGGAGGTTGTAGTGAGGCTGATGTTGGTCTCTTCTCCCAAATTACTAATGACAGGACGAGGGGAAATGGCCTCAAGTTGCATCAGGGGAAGTTTAGGTTGGATATTAGGAAGAAGTTCTTTACTGAGAGGGTGGTTAGGCACTGGAACAGGCTGCCCAGGGAGGTGGTGGAGTTTCTGTCCCTGAGTGTGTTTAAAAAACAAGTGGATGAAGCACTTGAGGCCATGGTCTAATGGTCTAGTGGTTAGGGAGATGATGGGATAAAGGTTGGACCTGATGATCCTGGAGGTCCTTTCCAACCATAGTGATTCTATGATTCTATGAAGAAATGACTACAGCTGGAAGACACCTCTAGAAACAAATGTAGGAAGGTCAGTGGTAATGCTGGGCAAGTTGATTTTCACTAAAAAATACCAATTCATTGAAGCAAAAGAGAAAGAAAACAAATCTTGACAAAAGGCCTGTTTCCCTAAAAAGTAGACACATCTATAAATTTCTGTATTGTTTCTACATCTGTACGATAGAGACAGCACACTTGACCAGGTCTGAAAAAAAGGTATGCTTATCAGTGACTTACAGTAGCTGATTAAAAAGGTCATTTAAAAATGTGAATTATCAAAATAAAATGCTTTAGCTCATGCATTCAGTTTTTAAATTAGCATTAGTAGAATTGCCTTGGGAATATTTGAGCTTTTACTTTTCCTCCCCATTTCAGAAAGGAAAACCTTCCATCCTCCTAACTCTTACAGGACAGGCAGCCTTCCTCTGCCCAGCCTTGCCAGTGGGGAGATTTTAGCCCAGTGAATGTTTGGAGACAGTGTTGCCCTAAGCAAAGAGTTAAAAACTAGGAGCATCTCTCACTGCAGGGGACTGACCATTCCCAGCCATGGACAAAACAGGCCAGCTTCCTAAGGACCTACTCAAAATTCAAGGAGTGAATTACTCATGCACATTATATTTCAGCCGGGGAACGTCCACCCCCTTGGTTCCCACAACGTACCTCAGAGATGGCTGGCATGAGTCTAATAGCTTAATCTTCCTCACACACACGGTAGCAACAATAATGTTTTGGCACGCACCACAATTCTCACATAACACATGCACTATCCATTACACATTCACCTCATTTTCAAGCTGCTGCATGTATCAAACACAGGCTTGTTGTTTCCCTCCCTTGTTTTAGAGGGTTGCTTTTTTGTTTGTTTGTTTATGAAATATTGGTTGAGAGAAAGAAGAGGGAAGAGAAATAAAAACAAGGCTAAAACCCCAATCACCCAGTCAAAAACAACTACCAAAATTTGAGAAAATACATACCTCATCTTTTCCCAAAAGAATAAACAAAATAAGGTGCCCAAGGCAAGCAGACAGATCTGATTCAGCAAAAACCAGCTTGTAAGGAGTCATGGAATATCTAAAATAAAGTGGATTGAAAATAAAAGGATTAGTATATCAGCAGGAGTCTCTCTTTATGCGCTTATAACATCTGCTAGTGTTCCAGCAGCAGGTCTCCAAAGGTGACTTAGGTTGCCCTTTGATTCTTTGAGAAAACTAGCATGATATTCTTGAAAACTACAAGGCAAAAATAGCAGACATTTTTTCTGCTTTCTTGGTAAACAAACCAAGAAAGCTCCTAAGAAAGCTCTTCCAAACTCATGTCTGAGCCTGCAGACCAGCTCCTCAACTGGCAAAAATTGCTATATTTCAGCTGAAGAAAATGGATCATCTGCTTTAATGGCTGCAGGGAATCTGGCCCACACAGCTCAGCAAAGATTGTGCTGTTCTCTCTGCAGCAATGCCCGACTGCGGTTTCCTCCGTGGTCTTGGAAATCGAACCCTGTGGAGTGGATACCAAGGAGATTCCAGAAGACAGGAGGACAGCCAGCCCTATTTGTTCACACACAGCAGAGACACACCAGAGAGCCAAAAGGTACGGTCTAAAAAGAAGAATGGCTTTTTTTCCCTCTCATCAGCTATAGATGATTTTTTGCGCCTCAATACAGAGTAGGTGATTTACTTTCAGGTTTTTGTATAGAGCTGGTAATAGTGGAGAGGATGGCCTGAAAATATACCTTTAGAAGCACAATCCTTTGTTCAGTACAAAGCCTTTTTGTCATCAGTTCAGTCAAATGTAATAATTCGGCATATCAAGCTGATTTGCGATACATTCAAAATGCTATGTGATGGACAGGGAACACTGGGAAGGGGAGCTTCTATTAATTCCCTTTTATTTATAAATATTGTAAATGCATTTCAGAGTGAGCCGATAGCATGTCCTCAGGCTGAGTTAGAGGGCAGAGGGGTAAACACTCCTATTGTTTCTTAACCGGAAAATTATTACTTTATGACCTCTCAAAAGCCCTGTCTGCTGACCTCTGAGGATATGCAGCCTGGCAGTTAACATCTGTGGTCCCATCAGCAGCACTGAAGTAAAAGGTACTTAATGCAGAGCAGCTCTTTTGCAAGGTTGGAAAGGATCAATAGGAGATGTGTTTAATGTGGTATCACTATCAGGTCTCATCTCACTTTTAAAACTGAAATATCCACAGTGGGACATCATCTTAGTCACATAGCAGAGAGATCTTTAACATGGCAAGATCCCTTTCTCCCAGGTCTAGAAATGTAGCTCAAGGCACATGGAGGAAATTACCAAGGTTTGGAATAAATATCTGCTTTTCAAAAAGAAAAATGATCGGAGGGAGGCTTCTGGTGTTTCAGTCCCACTGCATTTTTTTCTGGAGCTTGAGCAGTTCTTGTGGAAAACAGGCAGCCTTGCAATAAACTGTGAACAAAACCAGGGTAGTTTTTCCCCTGGGTACATGTGCATCCACTGCCTGAAGCTAATTCTCCTTGACTGCAGGGGGGAAAAAACCGAACAGTATGAGGGAAGGTAGATTCCCCCAGAAAATTCGGTGAGCTGCAATTCCTACAACAAACCTGTCCAGGCTCACCAAGAAGAAGTGCAATCAAGCTGCTCTTTAAGTATGTTAATTCAGTCTAGCAGATCTTGTGTTACAGCAGAGGGTAGCTCCTTTACTTGCCTTTCATCCAACTGTAGCAAACTACTCGTCTAAGACATGCTCCTAAAACCACCATTGCTGCCTTACAACGTTTATTGGCCACAAAACACATACACTCACTGCTCCTGCTGTGGTCAGCGGTAGGACTACGAGGCTGGGGATTACCTTGCACCTTGCAGAGAACGCCCGGCAGGACTCATAGCCCACAAGACAGCCCACAGTGCCCATATCTTCCTTTGGGGCTTGGCAGGGCCAGGGTCACCACTCTGCCTCTGGAAGCATCAAGCAGCTGAGCAGGAGCTGGTGGGAACAGCTGCCCCCGTGTTTTACCCAAACTCCGGTGAGTGATAGGAAGTTGATGAGCGTGCTGGCAATGGTGGAGCCACCCCTCGAAGGGCTTTTTGCTCCTGTACGGTGTGTACATGTACTACAAGCTGAAGAGTGCAGCTCTATTGCTAATCCCCAAAGGCATCTGTTCAGATGAGTGATTCAATTGTCTGGCTTGGAAACTTGCTGATAATTACAGTTGTTACAGTTTTTAACCCAAGTTGCTGAGCTGGGAATTAAACAGCAGCTTGTTTTCATGCCTACATGCTAGCCACTTTTTACTGTCCTTAACACATCTGTGTATGTCAGCGTTGCCCCTCTCAGGCTGGGTATACATCCTTAGACAGGTTCAGCTATCCTCCTCTCTCGGCTCCAACAGGCACTTGAATGCCCACATAAAACACACTTAAATTCTTGTTCCAGCACTCTTTTGAGACAGATGCAGTCACTCTGGGGCAGAATCTGCAATGGTGAATTTAAAAATGGAATTGAACCAAGTGTGTTAGGTTTGCAATACGATCACTGAGGGAACAGGGAGGAAAAAGAGATGCCAGGAGAGGGGCTGCCCTGGCCGACAGTGTGAAACACAGCTTCTGAGCAATTAAGAAGTAGGGATCTTATTCACCTCATTTATTTTGTTTCTTTGTAGTCAATGCTATTCAAACTTACTTCATGCTCTTTATTTTCACACATCCCCCAAGCACTGAAGTGGGGTGTATCCCTGACTCTAGATGCCTATGCTAAGCATTGCGGCTAGTGCTCTCCCACTGATCAAGCAGGGAACCAGGTCTGGGTACCCCAAAGAGCATCAGGCCTGTACTCCTCACTGTGAATATAGGTGCCTCTAGATCCAGCATGTCCATCATACAGAGTGAGCAGAGTGAGCAGAGTGAGCGCAGCCTTTGCTGGGACTGTGAGGGTGGTGAGACACTGGCACAGGTTGCCCAGAGAAGCTGTGGCTGCCCCCTCCCTGAATATGTTCAAGGCCAGGTTGGATGGGGCTTTGAGCAACCTGGTCTAGTGGGAGGTGTCCCTGCCATGGCAGGGAGGTTGGAACTGGATGATCTTTAAGGTCCTTTCTGAACCAAACCATTCTATGGTTCTATGATTCTTTGATTAGCTCTTCTAAAAGCAACATCTCGTGTTCTCTAATAAGAAAAAAGTTGTTGGAAAGAGCATGAGTATTTCTTATATCTCCTCTCCCTCTCACATATATATTTTTTCTTTAATTATCAGTAGATTTGGATTCTGGCAGGGCTTTGAGTGAGTGTTCTATGCAGCCACAAAGAGAGCCCTTGAAAAGGCACACACCGTCTGACACAAAACCAAACCAGCCCTTGCAGTTCTGACATCTATCCACAGTCCTTTGTGTGCTGCACTCAGATGCAGCCCCAGCAGGCTTCTTACAGTTTAGAAAAAACATTTTTAGTACTTTAGCTAGGTCAACATGTGTGCCGAGAACGGAGCATAAAGGCATGGGATAAAAATCTGACTGCATTGAAGTCCATGGGAGCTTAGCCATTTACTGCAGCATGGGGTAATGTTTCAGCCTATGTCCCAGGTTTTGAAAGCACAGTACAACAGCCAGATTATGAGTCGACCTTTTGTAAGATCATAGGAACACACAAGGAATATTTGGCACAATTGCACTGAGGCCATGCACAGAAATGTCTCTGCTGTGTACAGGTTTTCTCCTCCTTAGCGTTTGTCAGCCTAATAGTTTTATAATGGCATCCACTGTTACTGTGTCCAGGCACTTTTTCCA